>OV743439.1:28724406-30141906 GCA_928269145.1 Agriphila tristella | reverse complement strand
ACCTAACCAAGCTCATTTTGAAACCTACAGAGTGAACTTACCGCCTTGAAAATTTTTTCGCGCCTCCATAGAATTTTTCCAAACTTCCTATTTTTTGTTCGACGCACATCCATTGAGTAGTTTTTGCGTAATAAATTTTTTCCGAATTTTCATACTTGGAAAATGGTTCCCATATAATCGAAGTAACGCGTTGATGTCTTTTATATGGGAACCGTCGACCTTAGGTAGACTTTTTGGACTAAAAATTTATTAATTAAATTCATAACTTTTGATTGATTTGTCGTAGCTTAATTTTGTTTTTAGATTTAGATTTTAACGCCCTTAAGGCATATTATTGCATCATTTTTTTTAATATTTTCTTAGTTTTTCGCAAGATATTAAGGATTTTCAATTTTTTTTACCTAAAATTATTAAAAATCACCCATTATTTGTTGATATTTTCGTCTGGTTTGAACCGATCTTTTTAAATTTAGTTTTATTAGATAGCTTAAGTTAAAACACAACTTTAATTCTTATAAAAAAAATCCAAAGAGTCAATAGTTTTTCATCAATTTTGGTTTTAAAGTTCCGGAAATTTTTTGTTTTTATTTAAAAAAATTGAAAGTTAGCAAACGTTACTACTCCGTCAATTCTTATTCAATCCATTCTATTTTTGGTCAAATCATAGTTTACCCTTGCGCTTCTTAGGAATATATACAAACTTTGTCGTATCGCTGAAATCCACAGAGTAAGCGATCGGCGAAGGGAGTGTGTTTTTACCTATTTTGTAAATAAGTGTTTTAATTGAATAACTTTGTTAGCTTTTAAGTTTTTGGTATAAAAGTTTTAATTAAGTAGTAGATCTCAGCGCGGCGCTTTTTTTAGTGTAAAGAACGTGACTGTAGCGATTCTATAACTTTTTATTTTAATTTTTTCTTTATGAAAATTTTAATTATTTCATTTATTTTTAATAAATTCATTTTTGTTTAGAAATTATTTAAAGTTTAGTAGTACGTTTAAGGTTAATAAACTCTTCATTTAGTTATAAATTTTATTTTCATAATATTTAAATTTGTGAAGATTTTCTCATTTTTCTGTGAATTAAATTTGTATTGGTGTGAAACTTTAATACTGCCATAATGGGCACGCCTAGAACACCCCCTAAAAAGAGAGGTACAGCAAATATAGCTAGCGCACAAATTTCAGATCAGCTGGCTCACGAGAATCAGTTTGCGTTGCTCGATTCGACTCCTGAGCTGAGTGAACCTGAGCTAATCTCAAAAGATAAAAACCCATTTGCCCCACTTGCCGAACTAGAATCTTCCATGGATATCACCATCACTGAGTCTGATAATTTGGCTGTCATATCCAAAGTCGCCAAGCGAGGCACAGCGCGCTTTAACCATGTCAAAAACATGATCACGCAGGAGATTCAAAAGATCAGAGATATCACTAAATTCCTCAAAAGCGACAAGAAAAATGATATCATCCTCGCATGCAACAACATGGAAAAACTCATCTCGGATCAGGCTGATGACTTTACGCGCGAATGTCGCAGGATAGAAACACAGGTGGACACAAGGGAGAGGGACAACATGATCGCCTCTGTTTCTAGCAACCTGAAGGAGGAGGTGGTACTGCTGGTCAAGGAGTCGGTTTCTTCCGAGATAGAAAATATTAAACGAACTGTCAGAGAGACAATTTTGGAGAACTGCAGTACCTCAACCCCCTGCAACGCTAACGCGGATAACCTGGAGAGCATTATTCCGAAAATAGCATCCGCAGTTGCCAAACAAATACCACCCCCAACGGCTCAACCCTCATTGATGCCACTTCCGGGTAAATCATATGCGGCGATTGCTTCGCGTCATAACCAAAATAATGTACCACAAACCAAAAGCTCTAAACCGGCAATAATGGTGACACCTAAAGGCGAAGTCAAATCACGGCAAGATGCTATTAACGCATTTAAGAAAAGCGTAAGCTTTAAAGAACTGGCTTTTGCACCAGCAAGAGTGCAAGTAGTGTCGAACAACAAACTGCGTGTTGAATTCGACAATAGCGCTCAAGTCGACAAAGTTCTTAGTAAAATTAAAGAATCGGATCACGCAACTGCGGAACACGCTAAGAGGCTCAGACCAATGATCATGCTCAAAGGCATAGACAGCAACACACCTTCTGAGAGCTTGGTTGACACCATTACTCTGCAAAACCCGGATTTGGAGATTCAAAAAGATGAGTTAGCGCTACGGTTCAAGCGCAACAACAGAAACCCTGAAGTATATTACAATGCGGTTTTCATGGCTAGTCCAAGACTATATCGCGCCATTATGAACCTCGAACGCGTAAATATTGACTATCAACGAGTCAGGGCGATGGATTTCTCACCTTTTCTACAGTGTCATAAATGTCTTCAATTCGGGCACACGAAGACTTACTGCAAGGTGGAGAAATCCTCCTGTTCTCATTGCGCGTCCTCCAATCATGCTGTGGAAAACTGCACGGAGAAGGAAAAGCCTCCGAAATGCTACAATTGTCATAGCCATAATCAGAAGTTCGGTATTAAGGCCGACACCAAGCATAAGGCAAACGATGCAATCTGCCCAAGGGTCCGTGCAATGAGAGAGAGAATAAACGAACGTGTCGACTATGGTAGCAGTCATTTTTAATCGTGAAATGAAAATTATTCAGTGCAACACAGACCGTGCGCTACTCAGTACACAAGAATTTGTTCTCTCTTTTATTAATGGACCTTACAGTATTGGTCTTATTCAAGAGCCATACGTAGGTAATGGCAACTGTATGAAATCGGTTCAAGGATTAAATATCTATCAATTCACTGGAGGAAATAGAGTTAAAGCTTGCATCGTCACCAAGCCGACAGTGGGGCCTATCATTGGAATGTCCCAACATTGTACCCCCAATCTTTCTGTCATTCAGCTGACACACCAACATCGGCCTTTAACTATCGCCTCTGTCTACATCGAACCTCGCGACGATGAGGACAATACTCTCGAGCGATTGGACTTCCTCGCCAGGTCAACCGGCGGACAGAACCTGATTATAGGCGGCGACCTTAATGGATGGCACCCTCTGTGGGGTTCTATTACAGCTAACTCACGAGGCAACGATATTTTGGAACTAGTGAGCGCTAACGACCTTAGCGTATGCAACACTGGCACAACTCCAACATTTGTAACAACTACTCACGGGCAACAGCGAACATCCATTATTGATCTCACCATAGCTTCAGATTCTATTCGAAACAGAATTATTAATTGGCAAGTCAACTCAGACTTATGTCCGTCGTCTTTTCATAATGCCATTGAATTCTCGGTTCTCACTGGACACCTGCCTGAACACAGGCCGCAATCTACCTCCACATTCTTATACAAGTCCGAAAAGGCTAATTGGGCTTTGTTCAAGCAGATACTCGATGAAATGATGACCGTCTCCGATATTTTAGACGTCAATTTAGAAACATCTGACACCATAGACCTGGACAATATAGTGGCTGAATTCACCAATGCCATACATACAGCCTGCCGTTGCTCAATGCCGATCAGAGGTGGCCGCACGAAGGTTAAAGCGCCCTGGTGGACTGATGAGCTGGAATCATGCAAACAAAAAGTACTCGAAATTCACCGCAAACTTCACTACGCGAAACTACATGGATTCCCACTGGATGAAATCCTTCAGGAACAAACCATGGCTAGAGAAGCATACACCGAACTCATGAAGATGGAGTCGACAAAACACTTCCGTGAGTTCTGCGAGCTCCAAACCAAAGAAAATGTCTGGTCGCTGACCAACCGACTCATGAAGGAAGCAGCGCCAAGAACCCCTCCGGTCACTATCAAAGTTGGTAATAGATATACTACGAGTGGACAAGAAACTGCCGAAGTAATACTGGACCATTTCTTTCCAAACGACACACTCGACTGCGACCCTAGGCATGAGGAACTTCGTTCGATGCAGTCTCTCATTCCAGACACCCCAGACGACCCTCCCTTCACTGTTGGGGAGGTCCTAGAATGCTTAAGTCAGATAAGTCACAAGAAAGCTCCTGGGCTAGACAACCTGACAGCTGATATATGCAAACAGGTTGCCTCTTCTTACCCGGACTTCTTAGTGGCTCTTCTCAATCGCTGCCTCTCACTTGGATACTTCCCCCAACAGTGGAAGGAAGCGTACCTCAAAATAATTCCGAAGCCAGGAAAAGCCGATCACACTTCCTTAAACGCACTCAGACCTATCGGACTCATTCCGGTTTTTGGCAAGCTGCTCGAAAAACTGTTCATCAGACGAGTCAGCTATGCAGCAGCCAAAGCTGGAAAAAGCAACCCGTACCAATTTGGCTTCACGGAACAGCTTAGCACTGTCAACGCCCTCAGTACGGCACTTAACAAAATTAGATCTGCTAGAGACACTGGCAATCTCACCTTAGCTGTATCTCTGGACATCAAGTCGGCCTTCAACAACGCCTGGTGGCCGGCGATGTTCCAGCAGTTGCGCAATAAACAGTGCCCCAAGAATGTCTTTCAGCTTATCCAGAGTTACGTCCATAATCGAAAAGTCACCTTTGACCATGCGGACTCACGCGTCACACGAATAATGAGCAAGGGCTGTATCCAAGGGTCCGCATGCGGTCCTATTCTCTGGAACATCACACTGGATGAGTTGTTTGACATTCAGCTCCCTGATGGGTGCCATCTACAAGCGTTTGCCGATGATGTTTTACTTGTTGTATCGGCTCGCACAGTGGCCGGACTTGAGATGGCAACTAACGAGGCATTAAACCTTATTGCAAATTGGGGATCGAGCGTCAAACTGACGTTTGGGCCCGAAAAAACTCAGATAATTGCTTTCAACAGGAAAGCTGAGACCGCCAAGATCACCATGACTGGGAAACAATTAAAATTCACTGACCAAATTAAAATCTTGGGGGTCATTATTGACAAGGGTCTAAGGTTTGGTGCACACGTGCGATACATCATTGAAAAGGCAACTCGGGTGTTTCACAGGTTGTGTCTGTTCACCAGACCAACCTGGGGGGCACACCCAGAAAATGTAAGCACAATTTATCGCCAGGTCGTCGAGCCCATGATAACCTATGCGGCGGGTATTTGGGGACAAGCAGCGAACCTACTCTACGTGCAACAACTTTTACTTAGCACACAACGTGGCTTTGCCATCAAGGCCATTCGCGCCTTCAGAACTGTCTCCACTACAGCTGCCTTGGCTCTCGCGCAATTTGTGCCCCTAGACCTTAGGGTCAAAGAGGTACACACGATCGAGCAAATGAGGCTAACTGGAATCTTTCCCGAACTTCCGAGCGACATCCTACTGGAAAAACCTATTCCACCGAGTGAATTGCCGCATCCCAGTGAACGTACCTCTCCACAATACACGAGAGTCACCAGCCAACAAGAGGCGGATCAACTGCACCAGGGTACAGCGTACCAAATCTACACAGACGGAAGCAAGCAGGAGGACGGAACAGTCGGCGCTGCTTTCGTTTGTTACGCCCCTGGAGCAGACAGCCCATTAGTGACAAGGAAACTAAAACTACATAATGCTTGTAGTGTATTCCAAGCGGAACTCTTAGCGATTCTCCACGCCTGCCGCTGGGCGGAGAAGAAACGGTATCAGAGAACCATAATATATTCTGACTCCATGTCATCTTTACAAGCCATTCAAAACCGCAGCAACACACATCGGCTCGTAGCGGAGATCCATGGCATAATACTGCGTAACCCAGAAAGCATCCAATTTGCGTGGGTTCGCAGCCATGTCGGCATAATCGGAAATGAGACAGCGGACGCCGCAGCTGGACAGGCGACTCATCTCAGGCGCAGCCTAGATTATGACCGTTTTGCAGCTACTCACGCTAAAACCCAATTGCGAAAAGGCAGCCTAGCTACCTGGCAAGACAGATATGCTACAGCCCCCCAAGCTTCTATAACAAAAAATTGGCTTCCTACTATAAGCGACTGCAAGGCTGCAAAGATATCTTTGGGCATATCATTTGCGTTGACACAAATATTGACGGGACACGGATACCATAAGACCTATCTTCACAGATTTAAAATCACGGAAGACGATCTGTGCCCATGTGACGGACAAACCAGTCAGGATTTGCAGCATCTCCTGGAAAAATGCCCAATGTACAATAGACAGCGAATAGACCACACAATATTGTGTCGAAACTTAAAAGTTAACCCATATAACATCTTGGAAGTAATAAAAAAAGAATCCACTGCAAATTCATTTACCAAATTCATAACACACATTGTAAACACCCTAAAGAGCTATAATAACACGTAGAAATAAACAATATTGCGTAGTTATACAACTCTACTAAAACACATCGATAAAACACAAAAATCTATTAAATATACATATATAATAAAAATAAAGTATCTATAATTATATATATAATCTATATTACACTCTACACTATCAAAAAAAGAAGAAGTATCAAATCGCTTCTTCTAATTTGATTATAACAACTATACAGTGAACCACAAACAAACAAAATGCGAAACAAATAAGATTGTTAAAAAAAAAAAAAAAAAAAAACCTAACCTAACCTAACCTAACCTAACCTAACCTAACCTAACCTAACCTAACCTAACCTAACCTAACCTAACCTAACCTAACCTAACCTAACCTAACCTAACCTAACCTAACCTAACCTAACCTAACCTAACCTAACCTAACCTAACCTAACCTAACCTAACCTAACCTAACCTAACCTAACCTAACCTAACCTAACCTAACCTAACCTAACCTAACCTAACCTAACCTAACCTAACCTAACCTAACCTAACCTAACCTAACCTAACCTAACCTAACCTAACCTAACCTAACCTAACCTAACCTAACCTAACCTAACCTAACCTAACCTAACCTAACCTAACCTAACCTAACCTAACCTAACCTAACCTATCCTAACCTAACCTAACCTAACCTAACCTAACCTAACCTAACCTAACCTAACCTAACCTAACCTAACCTAACCTAACCTAACCTAACCTAACCTAACCTAACCTAACCTAACCTAACCTAACCTAACCTAACCTAACCTAACCTAACCTAACCTAACCTAACCTAACCTAACCTAACCTAACCTAACCTAACCTAACCTAACCTAACCTAACCTAACCTAACCTAACCTAACCTAACCTAACCTAACCTAACCTAACCTAACCTAACCTAACCTAACCTAACCTAACCTAACCTAACCTAACCTAACCTAACCTAACCTAACCTAACCTAACCTAACCTAACCTAACCTAACCTAACCTAACCTAACCTAACCTAACCTAACCTAACCTAACCTAACCTAACCTAACCTAACCTAACCTAACCTAACCTAACCTAACCTAACCTAACCTAACCTAACCTAACCTAACCTAACCTAACCTAACCTAACCTAACCTAACCTAACCTAACCTAACCTAACCTAACCTAACCTAACCTAACCTAACCTAACCTAACCTAACCTAACCTAACCTAACCTAACCTAACCTAACCTAACCTAACCTAACCTAACCTAACCTAACCTAACCTAACCTAACCTAACCTAACCTAACCTAACCTAACCTAACCTAACCTAACCTAACCTAACCTAACCTAACCTAACCTAACCTAACCTAACCTAACCTAACCTAACCTAACCTAACCTAACCTAACCTAACCTAACCTAACCTAACCTAACCTAACCTAACCTAACCTAACCTAACCTAACCTAACCTAACCTAACCTCCTCCTCCTAACGAGCTCCTCGAAAATATGGACCCCGAGACCGTAGAGACCCATCGAGTGAACGGCCCGCAAATTTATACGGACGGCAGCAAAATGGAGGGCAAGGTCGGTGCGGCCCTAACGTGGTGGGAAGACGGAAGAGAAACGTCCTGTGAGACCTTCAGTCTTGACCAAACCTGCACAGTCTTTCAATCCGAATTATATGCACTCCACAGAGCCATAGCAAAGGCTAAAGAAAGCAAAAGGGAAACAGTCAACATACTAAGCGACTCAAGATCTTCGCTCGATCTACTGAACAACCCCAAGCTTCTTCATCCTCTGGCCAAAACCATCAAGGAGGATATCGCACGGATAAGGGAAGAAGGCAGGCAGGTAAGGCTTTTCTGGCTAAGAGCACATGTAGGCACGGCAGGTAACGAAAGGGCAGACGAGTTGGCAAAGTCAGCAGCCAGTGAAACAAAACCAAACCCCGACTACGCAGCGGTACCACTCTCATACGTTAGAAGGAGGATACGTGAAGAGTCAGTCCAGAAATGGCAGGACCGGTACGATACCTCAGAGACTGGATCGGTTACAAAAGTCTTCTTTCCTAGCGTAGCAAAAGCCTACGCCATCGTAAGAAAAACAAAACCGAACCACCTCCAGACACAAATCCTAACAGGTCACGGCGGCTTTGGGGAATACCTTCACAGGTTCCACCTAAGAAGCAGTCCGGGATGCGAGTGTGACCCCGCAATAAGCGAGTCGGTATGGCACGTGCTGCTCGAATGCCCGCGCTTCCAATCGGCTAGACACAACTTAACATCGCAATTAGACCTGGACCTGACAGCAAAAAATCTACACAAAATAATGGAGTGCAAGGACTCGAGGCCTGAGCTCCTCAAATTTATCGAACTGGTGGCGGAGATAGTGTCACGACGTAACAGCACACTCAGCGCACCGCCAACCGACAACACACAAAACCCACAAGACACACAACCCACACAATCAACACAGAACTTAAACCTAACAATACTAAACAAACCCACACCAATAATAGATATTCTAACAATAGCGGAAACGGGATGCCCAGGAATAAGGCTTAGAGGTGTCGCACTCTTCATGGACAACAACACCGAACGTCTAGGAATAGCCTTCTGCAACGCAAAAGCTAAAAAAAGGGTAACCATCTCCCCGGGACTCGGAGCCCTTCTCAACGGCAGCACTCGCAAAATCACCATGCGGCGCAAAGTGTTCAACGAGTTACCGACGGTGTCGATAGAGAATCACGAGTGTAGAATAGTACGGAAGAACAACAAAACTATCGTGCTATTCTACACTGAAGACTTCTATGGCATCACGGAATTTGAACGAATGAGCGCAGCTTTAGCCAATATAGGAAACCGAGACCCACCGGGACCCCCAAAGAAGATCAGTGTGGATGCCATGGTCGTGGAGTATATCACAGGCGAAACCAAGGACTACGAAGGAGCACTTCTGGCCTCAAAGCACCACG
Source organism: Agriphila tristella (assembly GCA_928269145.1). NCBI lineage: Eukaryota > Metazoa > Arthropoda > Insecta > Lepidoptera > Crambidae > Agriphila > Agriphila tristella. Next base: position 30,132,662 of record OV743439.1, on the reverse strand, counting down.
AAATTGTGGTATACGAGGACAGAGGACAGAACCTAAGTTTCCTTGCGGCCCAAACTAGCGAACATGGAACCACACAAGTCCCTACTGACTGCTGGGACCACCCGGTTGTGAACCCTAACATAAGCGGTTCCGAACGCCTACAACAACGGGTGCAAGAAGAGAAAAGCCAAGCGACGCAGAAGACAGACGACACAGGCGACCAAAGACGCAGACTTTCTTCGGTCACAGCGACCCTCAGCAAAGCATTCCAGGCAATCCCGAACCTAATCAATAAAAAAATACGTAACATGGGAAGAGCCCTGTCGATGGAAAAAGCAGTGGAAGAGTTCACTAAGGAGACCCCACGTCACAAATCTGAGTCACCTCAGCGTCCCCGCACAAGAGCAGACATGGGACAAGTGCAACCACCTAAACTAAGACCGGCCAACGGGCCACAGGATCACATGGTTAATGCGTTCCTTGAATTCGTGGCAGTTACCAAGGCTACACGCAAAGTTAGTACAGATATATGCGAATCTATCTTGCAGACGTACCGCTGGAACACTCAGGAACTGCTACGAATCAAACTGGACGAGGCTGAGGCAGCCATTTACGATAACGACAAAGCACAAGTCCTAAAAGGCAGCATGTCGGGATCGTACATGGCAGCATACAGTAGGACATGTGGGTTCGTGCCCAAGGACGAAGAAAGGTCGGAGAGTCAGGGTCAAATCATCTTTCAAGCACCCCCCAATGACCCAATATTGGTGGTCGCCAAGTGCACCAAGGTGATGCTGGATGACAGGATACTTGAAATGGCGCAAGCTGTAGCAGGTGACCTGTACAAAGGCGGAAACCCGGTGCACTGGACGAGACCCAATATCACATGGGTCAATGGCGTCCCAGGATGCGGAAAGACGACGTGGGTAATGTCTCAGATAGACACTGAAAAAGACGTCATAGTGACCACAACCACGGAAGCTGCAAAAGACCTCAGGGAAAAGCTGGAACCTCGGATAGGCCACAGAGCAAAAAGACGAGTAAGAACTATGGCATCCTTATTGGTAAACGGTATGAATGAGGGCGAAACGTGTACACGCCTTATGGTGGACGAAGCCCTCATGAACCACTTTGGATCCATAGTCATGGCAATCCAACTCGCCAAAGCCAGCGAAGCCCTGCTCATAGGGGACAACAATCAACTACCCTACATCGACAGGAACAACCTCTTCCCACTTTTATACAATAGACCAAATCTGGTGACCAGCGTAACAAAGGAGCTCCTTTGTACGTACAGAAACCCACAAGACGTAGCTTATGCCCTCAGCGAAATATACAGCGGCATATACTCGTCAAAATCTCTCGTTAGATCCTTGTCGCTGAAAAGGTACACGGGCACAGTGATCCCGAAAACGGACGGTACCCTATATCTCGTCCACACCCAGGCTGAAAAGGCTCTCCTAATCAGCCAGGGTTACGGTGAACAATCGGGATCCCGAACCCTAACCATACACGAAGCACAAGGATTGACATACGAGACAGTGGTTATTGTACGTACAACTCCTCGAAAATCCCACCTCCTTGAAAGTGTCCCCCATGCCGTTGTCGCAATTTCCAGACACACAAAAACTTGCGTCTACTACACAGACTGCACCAAAGACGACGCAACAGCCCGTCTAATTCAGCGTGCGGAAATTGCGAAAACGGATAAAATTAGGGATTACAATCTAAAAATGGCAATACGACGCGGCGACACTAAGATCCGGGACCAAATGTTAAAAGATCTTAGAGGCCAGGTCAAGGTGCCAAATAAATAACATGACCAATCCAACAACATAATAAGGGAAAACGCTACATTTCGATGCAGCTGCCCGAGGGACTTACGAAGAAATCTACTAAAAATTTAAGCATACTAACAATAAGATATTGACTTATAATGTTGTAATATTAAGTTCCTATACTAACAATAAAATTAAGATTAAATTAACTGTAGCACTATCATAATACAACAAATGTAATAATATTAAGACTAACATAATAATAAAAAAAAAAAAAATATAAAAAAAAAAAAAAAAAAATAAGAAGCATGACAACAAAATTGCATGACTAAATGATTAAAAAAAAAAAAAAAAAAAAACAAAAAAAAAAAAACAAAAAAAAAAAAAAAAACAAAAAAAAAAAAAATGCAAATTAAAAAAAAAAAAAAAAAAGGAAAAAAAAAAACATTGCATGCCAAAAAAAAAAAATAAGAAGCACTAATACTATTTTTAATGACGATATATTAGTTTAATTGTTTAATTTAGATGTATTCTATTGTAAACGAGCTCAGCGCGGAGCAAATTGTATTTTCAAATTAACAAAATAAAGAATCAAAATAAAAAAAAATTATGGACTACGTGTCTGTAGATTGAAGTTTAACTTATAAAAAAAAAAAAAAACCTAACCTAACCTAATTTAACCTAACCTAACCTAACCTAACCTAACCTAACCTAACCTAACCTAACCTAACCTAACCTAACCTAACCTAACCTAACCTAACCTAACCTAACCTAACCTAACCTAACCTAACCTAACCTAACCTAACCTAACCTAACCTAACCTAACCTAACCTAACCTAACCTAACCTAACCTAACCTAACCTAACCTAACCTAACCTAACCTAACCTAACCTAACCTAACCTAACCTAACCTAACCTAACCTAACCTAACCTAACCTAACCTAACCTAACCTAACCTAACCTAACCTAACCTAACCTAACCTAACCTAACCTAACCTAACCTAACCTAACCTAACCTAACCTAACCTAACCTAACCTAACCTAACCTAACCTAACCTAACCTAACCTAACCTAACCTAACCTAACCTAACCTAACCTAACCTAACCTAACCTAACCTAACCTAACCTAACCTAACCTAACCTAACCTAACCTAACCGAAGCCCTTTTTGAAACATCCAGAGTGCCCCTACACGTCTGTGATTTTTTGCGCGGTCGCTTTCGATTTTTCCGAACTTTACATTTTTTGCCCGACGGCTTTATCTTCTTTAGTTTTCTCACAATTAATTATTTCTTCTTTTCTCATACATCTTAGTACAAAATATATTTTTCGACATCACGCGTTGATGTCTTTTGTACTAAGACAGGTCAAAAATCCGGACCTTAGGTAAACTTTTTCAGCCTCAAAATATTTAAAAAATTCCTAATAAATTCAACTTTTATCGTTTTGCAAATTTGTTTTTAAAATAAAATTACTTAGCCCTTAAGGCTTATTTAACAGTAAATATTATTTCTCTATCATTAAAATTCACTTAATTATTCAAATTTTTCAATTTTTTTTTCCAAAAAATCTTTATTTTTGCCCAAAATCTGCCTTTAACTTTTTTCCATTTCAACAAATTTTGAATTTCAAAATTTAAATAAATTGTTCCTACCGTCTTACGTTTTTTCTAGTATAAAGTTTTTCTCTAATTTTTATAGTTTTTGCAGAAATAAATTTTTAAATTTGCAATTTTTCATCAATTTTAGTCCTAAAAATTAAATTTTAGCAAACGTTGTATCTTTTGTTCCCGTAGTCTATTTTTAGTTTTGTTTACAGTATAACATTGCTCAAACCTTCATCTATCTTTATCAATTTCAAATAAAACTTTAACCTTAAAATTAAATTTTCTGCCAGTGTTCCAAAGTCCTAAGTTTAACTAAACCTAACTTGGACGACTCTTTTTGAATTATCTTATAGAATATTAAGGCAACTGCTTTTACGAACTTATATCCAATGAGAACTCTGCGCAGCGTTTGTTTTGAGTCAACTAACGCGTCTGTAGCGGGTCTTTTGGATTTAATATTTAATTTTTAATTTTTGAATTTTAATATTTTTATTTTGTTAATAAAAACTTTAATACAGCACTAGGCTGAGTTTTTCTTTTTGTGTCTAATAGACTTTACAAAAACCTACTTTGTTTTGATTAATACAAAAAATTAGCTATAATAAATAAGAAAATATCAACTAACCTAACTTATAAATTACTTATCTGAATTTAGACTACTTGTATGTGTTTATCTTTTATAATTTTTGCGGCACTGTTATATTGTGACAAATTCCAAATAGAACTCTGCGCATCGCTTGTTTAGAGTAAACAAACGCGTCTGTAGCGGGTCATTTGGATTTTTAATTCTACTTTTAATATTTTTCTTTTAATAATTTTATTTTATTGATAGGAAATTGATTACAGCACTTAGCTGCGTACTTTTTCTTGTTTAATATAGGATTTGCTAAGTTTTACTTATAACTTTTTTAGATTTTTAATTAGCTGCAATAGTCTGGAAAATATCATCTAACCTAACTTTTAGCATAACCTAACCTAACTTTCTGACGTTTTTCTTAATATTTCATATAACTTGTATGACAGGAACACAGTTTTCACCTTAAAACACGCTTTTTAGTGAGTTCTACCCGATTTATGTACTATATTTAAAGTAACTTACTCAGCTTCCAAGATCTCGGCGATCGCAAAAAATAATTTTTCCTCCAAATTTTTTCTTAGGTATCTAAACTGTGTTTACTGAAAAATTTATATTTCAGTAAATATAAGTAATAAAAACGCCATTCTTGTCTATAATTGTAGTGTACCTTTGCGCCTACGTGATAACACACTAAATTAAAACCCGATTGCCTAAGATTAACCGTGAAGCGGTGCGGCGCAACAGGCAAAAATTCTATTAAAAATATAGTTTTTTGGTGATAACTCTGCTGTTTTATTAGGTACCCTTATTTAGATTTTAGATTTTTATTGTGCTAAGTGCGGCGTTTAATTTGGTTTATTAAACGTAGCTGTAGCAGGCCAACTAAATACATTTATTAGTCTATTTTTATAAAATTCGGTTTACAATCTCGGAGTTAATGTTCAAAAATGTTTACACCCAGAAGCCCCCTCAAGAAAAAGGCCCCAGCTCGTGAAACAAATCTGTCAGACGATTCTAAACCAGCGGACGATCTGGTTCTGAATAATTCATTTGCCCTACTGGCCGAAATTGACTCATCCCTGGATGTAACCATCACTGAAGTTGACAACTTGGGCGTTGTATCAAAAGTCGCTAAACGAGGCACGGCGCGCTTCAATCATGTAAAAAACATAATTCTTCAAGAGATTAAGAAGATTGTTGACATCACCAAGGTCTTGAAAAGCGAAAAAAAGAACGAAATAACTCATGGATGCGAAGTTATCAAAGAACTTATTGAGAAACAGGCTGATGAATTCACGCGAGAGTGCCGCAAAATTGAACAGCAGGTAGACTCTCGGGAAAGGGACAATTTGATCACCTCGGTGTCTAATAACCTGAAGGAGGAGGTTGTCCAGTTGGTGAAAGAAACCGTTTCCTGCGAAATGGATAATATTAAGCAGACCATCAGGGACACAATCTTGGAAAATGGAGGGTCCACAGGACATGGCAACACCAGTGCGGAAAATCTGGAGAGTATCATTCCAAGAATCGCATCCGCAGTAGCTAAACAATTACCACCACAGGCTGCACAACCCCCATTTACTCCACTCCCTGGCACATCATATGCATCCATGGCTTCGCGCAGCAACAACAACAGCAATGCGCCACAAACCAAAAGATCCAACCCTGCAATCATTGTTACACCTAAAGGTGAAGTAAAATCCCGCCAAGACGCCATCAACACCCTAAAAAAAAGCGTAAGCTTCAAGGACTTGGATTTCGCACCAACGAGAGTTCAATCTATCTCAAATAATAAATTGAGACTGGAGTTCGACAACAACGAACAAGCGACCCAAATGCTGGACAAGATGAACCGATCTGAGCTGGTGTCAGCCGAACCAGCAAAGCGTCTGAAACCAATGATTATACTCAAGGGAATCACTAACGATACTGTCGAAGAAGAGATAGTTGAAAACATACTGCGACAAAATCCCTCATTGCAAGCTCACAAGAGCGATTCTATGTCACTTCGCTTTAAGCGAAATAATAGAAACCCACAGCTATACAATGCTGTGTTCTGCGTAACACCTGAATTGTACCGTGACATAATTGCCCTGGAGAGGGTCTGCATTGAGTGGCAGCGAGTAAGAATCATGGAATTTTCCCCATTTGTACAATGCTATAAATGCCTACAGTTTGGCCACATTAAAACGCATTGCAAAGCTGAAACGAACCCATGCTCTCATTGCGCGTCTGATAAACACAACATCGAAAGTTGCCCGGATAAAAACAATGGCAAGCCCAAATGCTACAACTGCCAACAGCATAATATTAAATTTAAAGCCAACTGCGACTTACAACACGCAGCAAATTCCGGAAATTGCCCTAGGGCTCGAGCTATGAAAGAGAGAATAAACAACAAAGTGGACTACGGTTGCCGCCCCATTCAACCATAAACTCAAAATATTACAGTGTAACACAGACCGTTCGCGAGACAGTCAACACGAATTTATACTCTCTTTCATACAAGGGCCATACCAAGTGGCTCTCATTCAGGAACCCTATGTGGGTAATCAACTTGAGGTAAAAGGTATTGCTGGACTAAAAATCTTCCAGTTCAGTAATGGCAAAACAGTTAAGGCTTGCATTATTGTCAAGCCGGGTCTAGAAAATATCCAAGGTGAGTCAGAGTTCTCTTCTGCTAACCTTAGCGTCGTTAAAATCAGCTACAACAACCGCCCTATCACCATTGCTTCCGTGTATATTGAACCAGACGGAGATCCCAACAACACGCTAGAGAAGCTAGACTATCTAGCCAATTGCACCAGAAATCAGTGTTTAATAATAGGAGGTGATTTTAACGGATGGAATACACTCTGGGGTAGCGCCAGGAATAATTCTAGAGGGGATGAAGTTGCGGAATTTATTGCTGTTAACGATCTAAATTTATGCAATGAGGGGACCACACCTACCTTTGAAGCCGTCACTCATCAGCAACTTCGAACATCTATAGTTGACCTTACTTTGGCTTCGGACGCCGTTGCTTATTCCATCTCTAACTGGAAAGTGAACCTACACGCTTGTACCAAATCGCAGCATAACGCCATAGAATTTCAAATTGACCATGCCATATCAGACTCAAATCCACCAAAAAGAACATCTACTTTCTTGTACAAGTCGGACAAGGCTAACTGGGCTCTCTTCAAAGAGAAACTAGACGAAATCATGCTCACTGGAACATTACTGGAAACTGACATCAGCTGTGTAAGTGCTTCGGAACTTGAAAACATCATTGACGAGCTCACAAAAGCAATTCACGAAGCTTGTCTGAGTTCTATGCCCACTAGGAAAATTGGCACTAAGGTCAAGGCTCCCTGGTGGTCTGACAAGCTTGAGGAGTTGAAGCAAAAAGTTATTTTTCAACACCACAAAATTCACACAGCGAAAAGGCAAGGTCTTCCATTGCAGCAGCTGTTGGAAGAACAAATAAAAACCAAAGACGAATATGCAGCGGAAATCAGAGCTGAGTCGACCAAAAACTTTCGCGAATTCTGCCAACTCCAAACTAAGGAGAATGTCTGGTCGCTCACCAACAGACTTCTTAAAGAATCGACTCCTAGACGCCCAGCAGTCACACTCAAAGTCGGAGAGCGATTCACCGCGACAGGTGAGGAAACCGCAGAAGCATTACTCGAACATTTCTTTCCAGCGGACACACGAGCTGACGACACACCCTATCATACCGACTTGAGAGCTCAACAGGCAGAAATGCCTTACACTGGAGATGATCCCCCATTCACCGTTGAGGAAGTGCTGGAGTGTTTGAACCATATGAATCCCAAAAAGGCCCCGGGAACTGACTCCCTTACAGCAGACATATGCAGACAAGTAGCAAAATCTTACCCGAACCTTCTGACAGACATCTTAAACCGCTGCCTCACTCTCCAGCACTTCCCAAAACAATGGAAGGAAGCTCACGTCAAAATAATTCCCAAACCTGGCAAAGCTGACACAACATCCCTAAATTCATTCCGGCCAATCGGCCTCATCTCGGTCTTTGGCAAGCTGCTAGAGAAGCTCTTTATCAGAAGAGTGAACTATGTGGCTGCCAAGGCTGGGAAGTGCAACCCTAACCAGTTCGGGTTCACAGAGCAACGTAGCACCGTGGACGCACTAAATAAAGCGATCGAGACCATCCGCTCCTGCAAAGCTAAAAAACTAGAAACTGTCGCCGTCTCATTGGACATAAAGTCGGCATTCAATAACGCCTGGTGGCCCATAATGTTCAACCAACTTCGCAAAAAACAGTGCCCAAAAAACATCTATGGGCTCATACAGAGCTACGTACGAGACCGCAAGATCATATTGGATCACGCTAACACCAGAGTCGAGCGGGAAATGTCTAAGGGTTGCATACAAGGATCAGCATGCGGACCCATTATGTGGAACATTGTTCTTGACGATCTCTTCGAGACTCCCCTTCCCGAAGGTTGTCATCTGCAAGCGTTTGCCGACGATGTTCTCCTCATCGCCTCGGCTAAAACCATAACGCTACTCGAAGAGATCGTCAACACTGCTCTGGAACATATTACCGAATGGGGAATAAGCGCAAAACTTCATTTCGGCCCGGAGAAAACGCAACTTATTGCATTTAGCCCACAAGCTGATAAGGCCAAGATCACCATGGTCGGCCGAACTCTGGATTTCTCCAATGAAATTAAACTATTAGGAGTGATAGTGGATAAAAACCTACGATTCGACTCACACGTCAAATACGTTGTTGCGAAGGCCACGAGAATCTTCCAGCGACTTAGTGTGTTTACAAGACCCACTTGGGGTGCCCACCCAGAAAATATCAGCACTATCTATAGGCAAGTAATCGAACCCATAATTACTTACGCCGCTGGCATCTGGGGCTCAGTGGTCACGAAACAATACATCCGCAAAAAATTGGAAAGCATACAAAGAGTCTTCGCTATCAAAGCGATACGTGGCTTTCGCACAATATCTACTACGGCGGCGATAGCATTGGCCCAGTTTACTCCTCTAGATCTTAAGGTATTGGAGGTTCACGAGCTGGAGAGGATCAAGCTCACTGGGACCTTCGCTGAATTGCCGGAGGACATCACACTGGAAAGAAGAATACCACCAAGTGCATTACCTCACCCCAGTGAGAGAATATCACCAATGTATCTTACTGCCACAAACCAGGAGGAAGTGGATAGAATACACCGCGGGGTCTCACACTCCCTTTATACCGATGGCAGCAAACAGGAAAATGATACTGTTGGTGCAGCATTTGTTCACTTCCCTCCAGGCAGTAGCAACACCACAACAAGAAAGTATAAGCTACATAGCTCATGCAGCGTCTTTCAAGCCGAACTACTGGCAATCTCAAGAGCTTGCGAATACATAGAGAAAAAAAAGATCCAGGATGCTGTTATCTTCTCCGACTCCATGTCATCGTTACAGGCACTACAAGACAGGAGTAACACTCACCCACTTGTCGCGGACATACACAAAATACTACGGAGACATCCTGGACAAATTCGCCTAACATGGGTACGAAGCCATGTAGGCATAATTGGCAACGAGGCGGCAGACGTAGCGGCTGGACAGGCAGCCGGAGCCAAGCGTGGACTAGAATACGACTGCTTTGCCGACACTTTCGCCAAAACACGGCTTCGCAGGACATCACGCGAAATATGGCAGCAGAGATACACAGCAGCAACCCAAGGAGAAACAACACGCAGGTGGCTACCAACCATTGAGGACTGCCGCAATGTACTGGCTGCGACTGGTGTATCATTTAGCCTTACGCAAATTTTAACTGGACATGGATATCACAAGGCCTACCTTTATAGATTCAAAATTACTGAGGACGATCTATGTCCATGTGATAACCAAAGCATCCAGAATTTAGACCATCTACTCAGAGAATGTCCCAAATATGGAAGCGCTCGTCACCAACATACAATGACCTGCCACAACTTAAAAATTGACCCCTTCAGCATTTTGGAAATAATAAACAAAGAAACCACTATTAAATCCTTTTTAAAATTTGTGAAAACTATCATAAGCAACCTTAAGGATTTCAATCAAACGTAAACCAATCTATACATCACACACTGCGAAACAATACATATTAAATTTATTACTATTTACATATATATGTACACATACAAATTATATATAAACAAAAACTCTCTTTGCGAATCAAATAGGGGAAAAGTATCAAATAGCTTTCTCCAATATTTTAGTGCAACAAACAACAAATACCAAAACTAATTACAAAACTGAGAATCAAATAAGATTCATAAAAAAAAAAAAAAAAAAAACCTAACCTAACCTTTTTTTTTTTTTTTTTTTTTTTTTTTTTTTTTTTTTTTTTTTTTTTTTTAACGATAGGAAAAATGCTTTTCGCACTTCCCGGCACCGGGTCAGTGCCGGGGGTATGTGGGACTCACCATGGAAGCCGCCGCTTGACGTAGCGGCGACACCACTCTCCGCCCAGCCGATCCCCCACCCAGCCCCTAGTGGGCTCGATGGGGGGCCGGAGGGGGGGCATACCCACTAAAAAACCTATCGATGTGCCCTCTTCCGTTTTCCAGTTTTGCATGGGAACTGTGTGATCTGCCTCCATACATCACCGGCGGCAGGTTCGGTTTCCCAGACCCCCTCACTTTGTTGGAGATGCCCGAGCACATTTAGGCATCTCCCCAGACGGACGAGGCCGTGCAAGGCGAACGAGGAACTACCCAATCCCTCGCCCGCTGGCCACGTTAAGAAGGAATGCGGTTGACAAACTGCCGCCGCCTTCCCCCTAACCGTCTGCGTCGGATCGGATCCGCCTGGACGTCGTCCTCGCGGTCCCTTTCCGAGGCCTCCTTCTGCGCCACAACCTCTTCACAGAAGGAGACCGTGGCCTCCCACGACCTGTCGCTGTCCAGCATAGCCTCGACTACGCTGGGCAGGGAGAGGTCCCCTCCCACCTCGGCCACGAGGCCTCGGCGTTGTTGGCTCCAGGCCGCGCACACCTCTAAAGTGTGCTGCGCTGAGTCATCAGCCGCGCCACATTCATAACACTCTGGTGTTGTTTCCCTCCGCGCAATTTTATGTAGGTAGTCGCCGAAGCAACCATGCCCCGTTAGAATTTGCACTAATCTAAAGGTGAGCGCTCCATGCACTCTTCCCACCCACTGTTCCAACACTGGGCGGATCGCATTAATTGTCCTCACGCCCGCATTGGGAGACTCCAAGTCTAACGACCACTCTTGCATCATGGCCTCTGACGCCCGATTTCTGGCGCCCTGAATCTCTTCAAGGGCCAGGCGGTCTCCTCGGTTCCTTGCTTCGATCTTGAACTGGAACGTGTCCGCCAACACTTGGGCTTCCAGTTCCCAAGGTGGGGTTCCTGCGAGGACGCAAGCCGCCGCCCAGGAAATTGTGCGGTATCCTCTGATCGCCCTTATCGCCATGATTCTTTGGGGCTGACGCAGCAGAGCCTTGTTTTTCCGGTCAAGGCAGTCTACCCAGACCGGCGCTCCATACATCGCCATGCTCTTAATTACCATCATGTGGAGCCGACGACATTTGGCATTTGGGCCTCCAATGTTGGGTAGGAGTCTTCCCAGTGCCATTCCCGTTTTGACTAATTTAGGAGCGAGCTTTTGGAAGTGCTCCGTAAACTTCCATCTCGAGTCGAGAATCAATCCGAGATACTTTATAGAAGTCTTTACTTGGATTCTTTGTCCGTCTACAATTATGTGGGGCCCAGCGGGGAGCCTGCCTTGGGAGCCATGGAAAAGTATAGCTTCCGTCTTCGGCAGGGCCACCTCGAGACCCAGTGCCCTTATACGTCTTACGACTAGAGACGTGCCTACCGTTGCTAGTCGTGCTGCGTCCGCGTAGTTTTTGCCACGTGCGGTAATCAGGGTGTCGTCAGCGTAGCAGACCATGTCCATTCGTGGCAATAGAGAAGCTCGCAGAACAACATCGTAACCCATATTCCAAAGCAGAGGCCCAAGGACGGAACCTTGTGGCACTCCGCAACCCACGCTTCGTTTCTGGATTTGCCCTTGGTGATTGGCAAAAAGCACAGCCCTGTCCTCTAGGTAGCTGTGTATGAGTCTACACAGGTAATGCGGCACCTGATGGTATTGGAGCGCATCCCTGATGCATTGAAAGGGGAGGGTGTTAAAGGCATTAGCAATATCCAATGATACCGCCAGGACAACCTCCTCTCTCTCTGCCGCCTCCTCTGTTATTCGACGGAGAGAAAGAATAGCGTCTATCGTCGAAAGACCACGTCGAAAGCCAAACTGTCGCTCGGAAATGTCCGGCCCCTCCGTCTCCAAGTGCTGTGTGATGCGGTCAGCGAGCAATCGCTCCAGCATCTTAGCCGCTTCAGCCAGCAGAACTATAGGCCTATACCCGGAAGGGGAATCAGGTGGTCGTCCCTCCTTCCGTAGCAGACAGAGTCGGCCTTCCTTCCAGATTTTGGGAAATCGTCCCGTCTTTAGGCATTTGTTAAACAGCTCTCGGAGCCGGTCCCCCAAGTGCTTACAGGCCAGCAGCAAAACACGGCTTGGAACCCCGTCCGGCCCTGGTGCTGTCTTTTTTCGACGTAGTCTTTCAAGCAAGATCTCCATTTCGCCGTCAGTGACAACAGGAATGTTTTGCGGCTCTAAAACAGCGTGAGTCAACTGAGAACGAGGATCTTCTTGGATAGGGAAGAGTCCATTCACCACTTGCACAAGTAATTCAGGGCAAAAAGATTCCGTCGGTGGAGCTGGTTGCCGTAACTTGTTACAGACCGTACGATACGGCCGCCCCCAAGGGTCTCTATTCAGTTCATCTAAAAAACGGTCCCAAGCCTCGTCCTTTGCCTTTCGGATCGCTAGTTGGAATGTTTCTCTGACTTCAGCGTAGGCCGCATAAAGCTGCTCTTCCTCTCCTTGATGCTGTCTTCGACGCCTCCGACATCTTTGTAAAGCACGCCGGTGAGCAATACAGTTGGCTTTCATTCTCGCGAGCGATGGGGACCACCAGTAAACTTGATCTTTCCTTGGTGGGCCGTATCTCACTCGGGGCATAGCCGTGTCACAGATGGTAGACAGAGTACCTCGAAATAAGTCAGCCTGTTCATCCACGCCCAGATGTTCAGGTGGTGCGGCATGCCAGCTTTCCACAATGGCGGCCTCCTCAGCCAACTCTTTGTCCAATTTTGTAAGGGACCATCTAGGGAACAGATGCAGCCCTCTCTGCACTGATGTTGGTGCAGTTGACCCTGACGATGGAGAGATCTCAAACCGAATATACTGGTGATCGGAAAGAGACTCTTCTACTTCCAGGACGCGCCAGTCAGCTATGCGTGTGGCTATTGACGGAGTGGCGAATGTGAGATCCACCTTGGACCCTCCCTGCCGCCTCACGCATGTATTGGCTATGCCCGTGTTCAGTAGGACTAAACCTAAGGATGCTGCCCATTCTTCAACAAGTTCTCCCCGACAATCGGTCGAGGGAGACCCCCAAGCTGTAGATTTGGCGTTGAAGTCGCCCATTACAATTATTTGGTTAGGTGTAAGACGCCGGACCATGACCGCAAGATTTTCGAGGAAAGGCTCGTATTCCACCAAGCTACGATTTGGGGAGAAGTATATCCCAATCAGGATGATCTCACCCCAGGTGGCAGCAACATAGCCAGGACCCTTCTCCCTGCTAGTGATGAGTGGGGTATGAGAGGCTGCGTCAGTCACGATGGCTGCAGTGCCGTTGGTGTCCCCGACCCAGTATGAACGAAGGGGGACCGAGTAAGGCTCTGCGATTACGGCAACGTCAATCGACCACTCTGCCATGTTTTGGAGTAGCAGGTCTTGTGAGCTGGCACAGTGGTTGATATTCGCTTGGAGTATTTTGAACTGTCGCGACCTATCCATTGAGATCGGACATTTCTACCTCTTCCACTTGTTGTGTGGAGCTTTCTTCAGTTGTTGATGCCTGGGTCCTTGGAATCATCTTATCTTTCCCCTTACTGGCTGGGGGATTACAACTTTTCCCGCCCATTATATGACCAGCTGGTTTACCTGCTGTAGCACATATGGCACATTTCATATCTGCATTGCAGCTTGCAACCTTATGACCTTCTTCAGACCACCACCACCACCTTCAGACCCAGCGCTTCGATACGCCTCACGACCAAGGTGGTGTAGATCGAGGCCAACCTAAGGGTCTCCTCTAAGTCCCTCCCTCTCGCAGCGACGAGTGTGTCATCTGTCATCACATGAAGTGGCCATACTACGCCCCCCTCTACGGGGGCCACTGGTCAGACCATTAGCCGTCGGCGAGCATGGATTCCGCTCAAGCCGACGTTGCCCAGGGTGCACCGCGGGGAGGTTGTCTGACCTAGCACCCCAACCTAACCTAACCTAACCTAACCTAACCTAACCTAACCTAACCTTTTTTTTTTTTTTTTTTTTTTTCGAGGGGAACTCGGGTTACCGACTTCTTGGCCGCTGGGATTGCGGCCAAGCGAGTCCAGAGCTCTCCTCCGCGCACATCCGGCAAGTCAAAAGCTCGTCGGATGTGTACGGAGGCATATCTGCTAAAACCCCCCGTTGTGACATCTCTGCCGGTTGCGCGGCGGGATGGGTACCCTATAGGAATCGACCACCCCGCCCCGGCTGGCCAGGTTGAACCTGGCCCACGCCTACGGAGGACGTCCACTCACAAACGCATGAACGCCCCCACAGACTGAAAAGACTGTGCAATGCAGGTTTTGGCATCCCCAACCAAAACCTGCTGTCTCAACCGTCTGTACGCCACTGGAGGGTAGAATACTCCTCCTTAAATCTTACCGCCTATAGTGCATTGGGGCTCTGGTTCTGAAACCCGTTGCCCCAGTTTCGCTATGGGGGAAGCTGGTTGGCAAACTGCCGCCGCCGACCTCCCGGCCGTCTTCGTCTAATGGCGTCCGCCTGGGCATCACCCTCGCGGAGCCGTTCTGCGGTCTCCTTCTGCGATATCACTTCCTCGCAGAAGGAGACCATTGCCTCCCAGGACCTTTTGTTTTCCAACATGGCTTTGATCACTCTTGGCAAGGAAAGATCAGTTCCTACTACTGAAGTGAGATTGTGGCGCTGTCTGCTCCAGGCTGCGCACTCCTCTAGGGTGTGCTGCGCCGAGTCTCGAGCAGCGCCACATTCATGGCACATGGGGCTTTCCTCCCTTTGTATCATGTGGAGGTAGTTGCCGAAGCACCCATGGCCAGTCAAAATCTGCACCAGGCGGTAAGTCAGAGACCCATGCCTTCGTTTCACCCACTGTTGCAACACTGGTTTTATTGCATCAACTGTACGCTGACCATACCTGGCGGACTCAAGTTCCTCGGCCCACCGTTCAAGCACGATCTCTTGAGCATCCCGTCGGATCTGTCCTATTTCCTCGAGAGTTGGGCGCTCACCTCGCGCCCTACACTCTACCTTTTGCTTGTACACCCTTTCAAGCACCTCCGCCTCTAACTCCCAAGGCGGAGTGCCCGCTAAGACCAATGCTGCCGCCGCAGAAACTGTCCGATAAGCCCTGATAGCTCTTATTGCTGTCGATCGCTGTGGTTTTCTTAATAGCGCATGGATATTAGCATTAAGTGCCTCCACCCAGACCGGCGCCCCATATAAAGCCATACTTTTAACTACCGTCGCGTAGAGGCGGCGGCATGTCGTGCTTGGGCCACCTACATTTGGAAGCAGGCGTCCGAGTGCCAATGCCGTTCCCACAAGTCGCGGGGCCAGATGCTTAAAATGCTGCACAAATGCCCAACGGCTGTCTAGAGTTAATCCCAAGTAACGAATGGTTTTCTCTACCGGGACACTTACACCATCCACTAAAATACTAGCTCCATCTGGTGCACCATCCCTAGGCCCATGAAAATAGATGGCTTCAGTTTTGTGTAGCGCTACTTCCAGCCCCAGTAGCCGTATGCGTTGAACCACCATAGTTGCGCCAACAGTGGCCAAACGCGCCGCCTCTTCATAATTTTTGCCGCGGGCAGTAACCAAAGTGTCATCTGCGTAGCAAATTAGGTTCATTCGGGGTAGGAGTTGACCTCGGAGAATCCAGTTGAACCCTATATTCCACAGGAGTGGCCCTAGGACCGACCCCTGTGGAACCCCACAGCTAACTTCATGGCTGCGCATGATGCCACCAGGGCCTATAAACTTGACGCTGCGGCCGGTGAGATAGCTCGCCACCAGTCTCTGCAGGTATTGTGGCACTTCGTGGTATCTGAGGCCTTCCAGGATCGTTTCAAAGGGGATGGTGTTGAATGCATTGGCGATATCAAGAGATACCGCCAACACCTTTTCCCTTCTTGCAGCAGCCATGTCACATATGCTCTTCAGCTCTTTTACGGCGTCTACAGTAGACTTTCCGGAACGGAAACCAAATTGTCGTTCTGACAGATTAGGACCAGTCGTTGAGAGGTGCTGGGTGATGCGGGCTGCGAGCAATCGCTCGAAGAGCTTGCCCACCTCATCCAACAGTACGATAGGCCTAAACGCTGAAGGTGAACCCGGAGAGCGTCCCTCCTTTCGCAAAAGACACAGCCGTCCCGTCTTCCATGCAGATGGGAACTCCCCTAACTGCATGCACAAAGTAAACAATTCCCTTAGTTGGTCGCTCATGTGTTTCGTAGCTGCCATCAAGACAAAGCCGGGTATTCCATCTGGACCTGGAGCCTTTCTCCTTTTCCCCCGAAGTTTGTCAATTGCCGTGTCAAGCTCTTCCTGTGAAACGGCGACATCTTCCTCTAAATTATGCTCCTCTCTCGAAGGAGTAGACATTACCGGTGGGACATGCGCGGACCTTCTCGGAAAGAGTCCAGACACAGCAGCTCGTAATTCTTGCGGCTGAAAGTCCTCCGTCCGAGGTGCTCTATCTCGAATTTTACTGCGCACCACTAAAAAGGGCCTACCCCATGGGTCGCGGTCCAAGTCCTGCAACCACTCCGCCCTAGCTTTAGACTTTTTTACTGCTATGGCTTTCTGAAGAGCTTGTTTAGCCTCTTTATACGCATCATAAAGAAGCTGTTCCTCCTCATCTGTATGTCTTCGCCGGCGACATCTTTTATGGTCCCTTCGCTTCCGGTTACAGACTTCTCGGAGGAGAGCCAACTCCGCAGACCACCAGTATACAGCCCTCTTGTCCGAGGGTGGGCCCAAGGCTCGAGGCATGGAGGCATCGCAGACAGCCGTTAAATCCTCTCGGAGTCTTAGCGCTCTTCTATTAATACCCTCACGGCGATCCCTGTCCCGAGCATCATAACTCCAGCTTGCAACAATTGCCGCCTCTTCCGCCAGGTCTGGCATGAAATGCGCTTGAGCCCACCTAGGGAAACGAGCACCCCCTTGCACTCCTCCTCGGGACGGCCTACAAGTAGTCGTGGTGGACACCTCAAAGGTTATATAAAGGTGATCGGACAGTGTTTCGATCTCTTTTTGTACACGCCACTTCGAGATACGCGAGGCCAGGGAAGGAGTCGCGAACGTAACATCCACGATGGACCCTCCGTTTCTTCGTACACACGTAAACTCGTGACCTCGGTTAACAACAGAGAGCCCCGACGACGCTACGAAATCCCCAACTACCTCCCCTTTGTCATCAGTGACGGGAGAGCCCCAGACTGCTGATTTTGAGTTGAGGTCACCCATGACCAACACTTGTCCTTGAGTGTAGCGTCCCACCACCAGGCCCAACATATTGATGTAGACTTCCAATTCTGCCACACCTCTATTCGGGGAGAAATAGACGCCGATCACCGTTATGTCCTCCCAGGCGGCTACTACATACCCAGGCCCCCTTTCCTTCATAACCAACTTAGAACGCGAGGCAGGATCAACAACAATTGCGACAGAGTCATTTAAATCCCCTACCCAGTGGGGTAGAGTTGGCACATAATACGGCTCCGATATCACTGTTATGTCACATTTCCACTCCACCATAGACTGCGAGAGCAAATCTTGTGACCGGGTGGCGTGGTTGACGTTAGCCTGTAGGAAATTAAAATGTGGTGTATTATCCATTGATTTCGTCTGACAACATTTCAACTTCCTCCGGCAGAACCGGCTCTACAACAGTGGGAGGGGCTCGAGTCCCTTGCCCATCTTTTGGCTTAACATGAGGAGGGTTGCACTTTCTGCCCCCCATTCTATGGCCTGCTGGTCGCTCAGAATCTGCGCAAACGGCACAGTGGTATTCTGCCTTGCATGTCTCAGCGACATGCCCCGCCTTTCCGCAGCGATAGCACAGCTTACTACGGTCAGTCTGGCTCGGACATCGCTGACTAGTATGTCCAAGACCCAGGCATCTGTAACAACGCATGGGCATTGGGTCCAACGCACGCACCTGAGCCGAACTCCATCCTACCAATAGCCTCCCAGCCTCTACTATAATTTTGGCAGCAGTCACCGGACATTTCGCTAAAGCAGTCCCCGATCCACCCATTCCAAATCGTACTTCCCCAACCTTTACCTGGTCGGGGGGACAACCGCCCTTTTCTGCTATGGCAGCAACGATATCATCCTTTCGGACTGAGTCGTCCAGACCGGAGACACGGAGATCAACACATTTAGTTGGCCTAGTAACTTTGGCCAGATCAGACAAAACCTCCCGCAACTTTTCTGCAAGCGCATCTGCCTTCTCGCCATTTGAAGGTCCGGGGATCGAGATAATTCGAGCCCCTGTCGCCGACTGCTTGCAGCGTACCCCGTCCAGACCGAAGTCTTTTAGCTTCATCTCAGCCCTTGCCTTACCCAGAATACTGGCATACGTGGCGCCCTGATCTATCGCCTCCTGATTGAGCGTCAAAACGACCGCCGCTGTTCGTGGGGAGGCAAGACTTGAATTCTTTTTCTTTTTCTTGGCCTTTTTGGCCGGGGCAGCAGCCGGGCCGGACGCCGCAGGAGCAGGTGTTGGTGCCGCCCCTGCCGTGGGCTGATCTGCTTTCCGTCTTTTATTCTTCTTCTTCCGACTACCCGCTTTAGTCCACTCTCCCTCTATAGGGGCGGGGTTCGCCGGTTCAAGTGGGATTCCCGACTGGCTTTGCGCAGTTGATGGAGCCGCTTTTGGCATCTGGGGTTGCTTAGGAGCTGCCTTTGCTGCTGCCTTTGGTGCTGCCTTTGGAGCTGCGTTAGGAGCTGACTTAGGAGCTGCTTTTGGAGCTGGTGACGCCGGAGGTGGCATCTCTCTTTTGTCAGCAGCTAGAGGAGGTCTGTAAGTAGGTGCGGGAGGCAGTCTCTTCTCCAGGCCTTCAAACCTAGCATTGACCATTTCCCCAATTGAAGTGAACATTATGCGCTTCAACTCCTCCACCAAGCCTGGGTCCAACAATGTTACAAGCGGTGCCGCTTTAGCAGCAGATGACTTGTCGCGCTCAGAAAACGCTCTACGAAGAGACTTGAGCTCCTTCCGCATCTTTTCCATCTCATTACTGAGACGGAGGTTTTCGGCATGAAGCCTGCGGGTCTCGTCTTGCGAAGAATGAACTGTGAGGCTACTAAATATTTCACCAATTCCTCGTACTGCATTTTTCAACTTCTTTTGGCTTGTGCCTTTTAAGTGTTTTGAGTTTGTCGCCACATCTTTGATAGTCTGCAGATTCTCAGCCATTTGCTCCCTGAGAAACGCTGCACTATCTTCCTTCTGAGTAGGTGACACAACAGTTGGGGAGGGCGATCTTGACCTAAAACTTTGACTCAATCCGTCCATCATCCAAGTCTCAATGTTTCCTCTTGTATACCTTGGATTATCGACATCCGAGAATGACTGATCTCCGTCGAAATTATATGCTTCAGAAACCCTTTTAAAATCAGCTTTCTCCATCTCTTTGAGTTTTGTCTTGGACATTCCTTCGAGCTCTCTTAGTGCTTTTTTAGCCTCGGCTATGAAAGCACTGGTACTTCTGGTTGGTGGGCGGCCACGTCTTGCCCCCCCTGCACCACGTCTTAATCCAGTGCTACCAGATTTCCTTATTTTGGAAACACCCGCAGACACGTTTACTCCTCCATTTGCGTCAACGGGGCTTGGAACGATGTTCGCACTTAGAGGACGTTTCCTCTTGCTCCCATTTACAGTAGATTTTGACCGCCTTTCCACAGCAGAAAACCCACTTTCTTCTTCTGCAGAAAACATTTCCGACGCCGAATTTTCCTCCGACACCGATTGAACAACGGACTGGGTTGACTCGTTTTGCTCGCCTGAGCTAGGCCCATCCTTATCCAACTATTTACTTGGCATCTGTTTCGGCGTCTTCTTCAACTCCTTGCATTGCGCCTTACTCACCCCTTGAACTGGCGCTTGCCTGCTAAATGGCAACACAAGCCCTGCCTTGTCAGGCACCTCTTTTGGAACCGTGGTTGACTCTTTTATAACCCCCTTTGCCAACCGGCTCGGTTGGGTTCTCCCTAAATTTTCAGTTGAGCTGACCTTACTTTTCCCCTCCTCCGGATCATCTGAGGGCGCGGTATCGCCCCTCAGGAACATCGGACAAGAAGGTTTCCCCAGCGAGGAATTCGATCTAGTGCAGACACCATCCGACTTCCCCAACAGATCCGACCTAGCACGGTCGGGCTGCTAAAACCCCCCGTTGTGACATCTCTGCCGGTTGCGCGGCGGGATGGGTACCCTATAGGAATCGACCACCCCGCCCCGGCTGGCCAGGTTGAACCTGGCCCACGCCTACGGAGGACGTCCACTCACAAACGCATGAACGCCCCCACAGACTGAAAAGACTGTGCAATGCAGGTTTTGGCATCCCCAACCAAAACCTGCTGTCTCAACCGTCTGTACGCCACTGGAGGGTAGAATACTCCTCCTTAAATCTTACCGCCTATAGTGCATTGGGGCTCTGGTTCTGAAACCCGTTGCCCCAGCTTCGCTATGGGGGAAGCTGGTTGGCAAACTGCCGCCGCCGACCTCCCGGCCGTCTTCGCCTAATGGCGTCCGCCTGGGCATCACCCTCGCGGAGCCGTTCTGCGGTCTCCTTCTGCAATATCACTTCCTCGCAGAAGGAGACCATTGCCTCCCAGGACCTTTTGTTTTCCAACATGGCTTTGATCACTCTTGGCAAGGAAAGATCAGTTCCTACTACTGAAGTGAGATTGTGGCGCTGTCTGCTCCAGGCTGCGCACTCCTCTAGGGTGTGCTGCGCCGAGTCTCGAGCAGCGCCACATTCATGGCACATGGGGCTTTCCTCCCTTTGTATCATGTGGAGGTAATTGCCGAAGCACCCATGGCCAGTCAAAATCTGCACCAGGCGGTACGTCAGAGACCCATGCCTTCGTTTCACCCACTGTTGCAACACTGGTTTTATTGCATCAACTGTACGCTGACCATACCTGGCGGACTCAAGTTCCTCGGCCCACCGTTCAAGCACGATCTCTTGAGCATCCCGTCGGATCTGTTCTATTTCCTCGAGAGTTGGGCGCTCACCTCGCGCCCTACACTCTACCTTTTGCTTGTACACCCTTTCAAGCACCTCCGCCTCTAACTCCCAAGGCGGAGTGCCCGCTAAGACCAATGCTGCCGCCGCAGAAACTGTCCGATAAGCCCTGATAGCTCTTATTGCTGTCGATCGCTGTGGTTTTCTTAATAGCGCACGGATATTAGCATTAAGTGCCTCCACCCAGACCGGCGCCCCATATAAAGCCATACTTTTAACTACCGTCGCGTAGAGGCGGCGGCATGTCGTGCTTGGGCCACCTACATTTGGAAGCAGGCGTCCGAGTGCCAATGCCGTTCCCACAAGTCGCGGGGCCAGATGCTTAAAATGCTGCACAAATGCCCAACGGCTGTCTAGAGTTAATCCCAAGTAACGAATGGTTTTCTCTACCGGGACACTTACACCATCCACTAAAATACTAGCTCCATCTGGTGCACCATCCCTAGGCCCATGAAAATAGATGGCTTCAGTTTTGTGTAGCGCTACTTCCAGCCCCAGTAGCCGTATGCGTTGAACCACCATAGTTGCGCCAACAGTGGCCAAACGCGCCGCCTCTTCATAATTTTTGCCGCGGGCAGTAACCAAAGTGTCATCTGCGTAGCAAATTAGGTTCATTCGGGGTAGGAGTTGACCTCGGAGAATCCAGTTGAACCCTATATTCCACAGGAGTGGCCCTAGGACCGACCCCTGTGGAACCCCACAGCTAACTTCATGGCTGCGCATGATGCCACCAGGGCCTATAAACTTGACGCTGCGGCCGGTGAGATAGCTCGCCACCAGTCTCTGCAGGTATTGTGGCACTTCGTGGTATCTGAGGCTTTCCAGGATCGTTTCAAAGGGGATGGTGTTGAATGCATTGGCGATATCAAGAGATACCGCCAACACCTTTTCCCTTCTCGCAGCAGCCATGTCACATATGCTCTTCAGCTCTTTTACGGCGTCTACAGTAGACTTTCTGGAACGGAAACCAAATTGTCGTTCTGACAGATCAGGACCAGTCGTTGAGAGGTGCTGGGTGATGCGGGCTGCGAGCAATCGCTCGAAGAGCTTGCCCACCTCATCCAACAGTACGATAGGCCTAAACGCTGAAGGTGAACCCGGAGAGCGTCCCTCCTTTCGCAAAAGACACAGCCGTCCCGTCTTCCATGCAGATGGGAACTCCCCTAACTGCATGCACAAAGTGAACAATTCCCTTAGTTGGTCGCTCATGTGTTTCGTAGCTGCCACCAAGACAAAGCCGGGTATTCCATCTGGACCTGGAGCCTTTCTCCTTTTCCCCCGAGGTTTGTCAATTGCCGTGTCAAGCTCTTCCTGTGAAACGGCGACATCTTCCTCTAAATTATGCTCCTCTCTCGAAGGAGTAGACATTACCGGTGGGACATGCGCGGACCTTCTCGGAAAGAGTCCAGACACAGCAGCTCGTAATTCTTGCGGCTGAAAGTCCTCCGTCCGAGGTGCTCTATCTCGAATTTTACTGCGCACCTCTAAGAAGGGCCTCCCCCATGGGTCGCGGTCCAAGTCCTGCAACCACTCCTCCCTAGCTTTAGACTTTTTTACTGCTATGGCTTTCTGAAGAGCTTGTTTAGCCTCTTTATACGCATCATAAAGAAGCTGTTCCTCCTCATCTGTATGTCTTCGCCGGCGACATCTTTTATGGTCCCTTCGCTTCCGGTTACAGACTTCTCGGAGGAGAGCCAACTCCGCAGACCACCAGTATACAGCCCTCTTGTCCGAGGGTGGGCCCAAGGCTCGAGGCATGGAGGCATCGCAGACAGCCGTTAAATCCTCTCGGAGTCTTAGCGCTCTTCTATTAATACCCTCACGGCGATCCCTGTCCCGAGCATCATAACTCCAGCTCGCAACAATTGCCGCCTCTTCCGCCAGGTCTGGCATGAAATGCGCTTGAGCCCACCTAGGGAAACGAGCACCCCCTTGCACTCCTCCTCGGGACGGCCTACAAGTAGTCGTGGTGGACACCTCAAAGGTTATGTAAAGGTGATCGGACAGTGTTTCGATCTCTTTTTGTACACGCCACTTCGAGATACGCGAGGCCAGGGAAGGAGTCGCGAACGTTACATCCACGATGGACCCTCCGTTTCTTCGTACACACGTAAACTCGTGACCTCGGTTAACAACAGAGAGCCCCGACGACGCTACGAAATCCCCAACTACCTCCCCTTTGTCATCAGTGACGGGAGAGCCCCAGACTGCTGATTTTGAGTTGAGGTCACCCATGACCAACACTTGTCCTTGAGTGTAGCGTCCCACCACCAGGCCCAACATATTGATGTAGACTTCCAATTCTGCCACACCTCTATTCGGGGAGAAATAGACGCCGATCACCGTTATGTCCTCCCAGGCGGCTACTACATACCCAGGCCCCCTTTCCTTCATAACCAACTTAGAACGCGAGGCAGGATCAACAACAATTGCGACAGAGTCATTTAAATCCCCTACCCAGTGGGGTAGAGTTGGCACATAATACGGCTCCGATATCACTGTTATGTCACATTTCCACTCCACCATAGACTGCGAGAGCAAATCTTGTGACCGGGTGGCGTGGTTGACGTTAGCCTGTAGGAAATTAAAATGTGGTGTATTATCCATTGATTTCGTCTGATAACATTTCAACTTCCTCCGGCAGAACCGGCTCTACAACAGTGGGAGGGGCTCGAGTCCCTTGCCCATCTTTTGGCTTAACATGAGGAGGGTTGCACTTTCTGCCCCCCATTCTATGGCCTGCTGGTCGCTCAGAATCTGCGCAAACGGCACAGTGGTATTCTGCCTTGCATGTCTCAGCGACATGCCCTGCCTTTCCGCAGCGATAGCACAGCTTACTACGGTCAGTCTGGCTCGGACATCGCTGACTAGTATGTCCAAGACCCAGGCATCTGTAACAACGCATGGGCATTGGGTCCAACGCACGCACCTGAGCCGAACTCCATCCTACCAATAGCCTCCCAGCCTCTACTATAATTTTGGCAGCAGTCACCGGACATTTTGCTAAAGCAGTCCCCGATCCACCCATTCCAAATCGTACTTCCCCAACCTTTACCTGGTCGGGGGGACAACCACCCTTTTCTGCTATGGCAGCAACGATATCATCCTTTCGGACTGAGTCGTCCAGACCGGAGACACGGAGATCAACACATTTAGTTGGCCTAGTAACTTTGGCCAGATCAGACAAAACCTCCCGCAACTTTTCTGCAAGCGCATCTGCCTTCTCGCCATTTGAAGGTCCGGGGATCGAGATAATTCTAGCCCCTGTCGCCGACTGCTTGCAGCGTACCCCGTCCAGACCGAAGTCTTTTAGCTTCATCTCAGCCCTTGCCTTACCAATAATACTGGCATATGTGGCGCCCTGATCTATCGCCTCCTGATTGAGCGTCAAAACGACCGCCGCTGTTCGTGGGGAGGCAAGACTTGAATTCTTTTTCTTTTTCTTGGCCTTTTTGGCCGGGGCAGCAGCTGGGCCGGACGCCGCAGGGGCAGGTGTTGGTGCCGCCCCTGCCGTGGGCTGATCTGCTTTCCGTCTTTTATTCTTCTTCTTCCGACTTCCCGCTTTAGTCCACTCTCCCTCTATAGGGGCGGGGTTCGCCGGTTCAAGTGGGATTCCCGACTGGCTTTGCGCAGTTGATGGAGCCGCTTTTGGCATCTGGGGTTGCTTAGGAGCTGCCTTTGCTGCTGCCTTTGGTGCTGCCTTTGGAGCTGCGTTAGGAGCTGACTTAGGAGCTGCTTTTGGAGCTGGTGACGCCGGAGGTGGCATCTCTCTTTTGTCAGCAGCTAGAGGAGGTCTGTAAGTAGGTGCGGGAGGCAGTCTCTTCTCCAGGCCTTCAAACCTAGCATTGACCATTTCCCCAATTGAAGTGAACATTATGCGCTTCGACTCCTCCACCAAGCCTGGGTCCAATGATGTAACAGGCGGTGCCGCTTTAGCAGCAGATGACTTGTCGCGCTCAGAAAACGCTCTACGAAGAGACTTGAGCTCCTTCCGCATCTTTTCCATCTCATTACTGAGACGGAGGTTTTCGGCATGAAGCCTGCGGGTCTCGTCTTGCGAAGAATGAACTGTGAGGCTACTAAATATTTCACCAATTCCTCGTACTGCATTTTTCAACTTCTTTTGGCTTGTGCCCTTTAAGTGTTTTGAGTTTGTCGCCACATCTTTGATAGTCTGCAGATTCTCAGCCATTTGCTCCCTGAGAAACGCTGCACTATCTTCCTTCTGAGTAGGTGACACAACAGTTGGGGAGGGCGATCTTGACCTAAAACTTTGACTCAATCCATCCATCATCCAAGTCTCAATGTTTCCTCTTGTATACCTTGGATTATCGACATCCGAGAATGACTGATCTCCGTCGAAATTATATGCTTCAGAAACCCTTTTAAAATCAGCTTTCTCCATCTCTTTGAGTTTTGTCTTGGACATTCCTTCGAGCTCTCTTAGTGCTTTCTTAGCCTCGGCTATGAAAGCACTGGTACTTCTGGTTGGTGGGCGGCCACGTCTTGCCCCCCCTGCACCACGTCTTAATCCAGTGCTACCAGATTTCCTTATTTTGGAAACACCCGCAGACACGTTTACTCCTCCATTTGCGTCAACGGGGCTTGGAACGATGTTCGCACTTAGAGGACGTTTCCTCTTGCTCCCATCAACAGTAGATTTTGACCGCCTTTCCACAGCAGAAAACCCACTTTCTTCTTCTGCAGAAAACATTTCCGACGCCGAATTTTCCTCCGACACCGATTGAACAACGGACTGGGTTGACTCGTTTTGCTCGCCTGAGCTAGGCCCATCCTTATCCAACAATTTACTTGGCATCTGTTTCGGCGTCTTCTTCAACTCCTTGCATTGCGCCTTACTCACCCCTTGAACTGGCCCTTGCCTGCTAAATGGCAACACAAGCCCTGCCTTGTCAGGCACCTCTTTTGGAACCGTGGTTGACTCTTTTATAACCCCCTTTGCCAACCGGCTCGGTTGGGTTCTCCCTAAATTTTCAGTTGAGCTGACCTTACTTTTCCCCTCCTCCGGATCATCTGAGGGCGCGGTATCGCCCCTCAGGAACATCGGACAAGAAGGTTTCCCCAGCGAGGAATTCGATCTAGTGCAGACACCATCCGACTTCCCCAACAGATCCGACCTAGCACGGTCGGGTAGATTTATTTCGGCGCAGTTTAACTCCGGACTCAGCGCTTTGTCCATTGAACATTTGCTGCCCCCCCCAGAATACGTGGAGCATTTGCCAACCACCGAAGTGGTCGGGAGGGATTCTGTTTCCTTACGGTCCCTACCCTCCTGGGTTAATTTCTCTTTGCATTTGTCCATTTAACCTAACCTAACCTTTTTTTTTTTTTTTTTTTCGAGGGGACCTCGGGATTATCGACTTCTTGGCCGCTGGGATTGCGACCAAGCGAGTTCGGAGCTCTCCTCCGCACGCATCAGACAGGTCAAAGCCCGTCAGATGCGCACGGAGGCATATCCGTTAAAACCCCCCGTTGTGACTACTCTGCCGGTTGTTCGGCGAGATGAGTTCCGTTTGGGATGCAACCACCCCGCCCCGGCCGACCCCGGCTTAAGAAAGCCAGGGCCACACCACGCGGGAGACGTCACGTCACAATGTAACGCCCCCCCAGACGGAAGAAGCTGTGCAATGCGGGCTCCGGAATCCCGAGCCGTCACCCGCTGCCCCAACCGTCTGCTCACCAATGGGGGAGCAGAAGGCCCCCCCTATACGGAACTGCTATTGTTGCCGCAATCACGACGCTGCTTCTCCTTAGAGAGACGCGTGGATCGGCGAGGCTGCTTTTGCTTCGGGGACTCTATCTCCACGGTCCCCTCGCTGCACTCGCTGTGTGACGAGCGGCTCCTCTCTGTGTCATGCCCCTGGCGCTCGGGGCTATTACCCCTCATCGCTGCTGAGACGACCTGGCGCTCGGGGCGACTGCCCCTACTCGCCGCGGGATCATTACTGTTTTCGGGGCATTTGCCCTTTGTCGTCGGTGGATCACAAACTCGGCTGCCCATGACGTGATCGGCAGGCCGACCACTTCCAGCACACACTTGGCACCTGGGCTTCTCATTGCAGACCGCTGCCATGTGGCCCGGTCGTCCACATCTGAAGCAGAGGCCGCTTCGGTCTTTTTCTGATGGGCATAGCGGCTTAGTGTGCCCCACCCCCATACACCTGTAACAGCGCAATGGGGGAGGGGCGAGAAGTTTCGCGCGGGCAATACTCCAGCCCACGCGGATTCTGCCATCGTCTTGACACATCTTTTGGGCAACGTCTATCGGGCATCTGAAGCGTACAAATCCCATACCCTCTGATCCAGTCATGATGTCATTAACCTTCAATTTGGAAGCTGGACAACCCGTTTTGGCTGTTATCTCTGCGACCACCTCTTCTTTTGAAATAGTGTCGTCCAAGTCGGAAATCTGCACGCCAACGAGCCTTTCTGGACGTCTTACATCTGCGACTTCTTTCAAAACTTCCCGGAGCTTTTCAGCAAGTATGTCCGCCTTAGTACCATCCGGGTCCTGCACCTGCAGCACTTGTGCCCCCGTCTGGGATTTCTTCATTACAACTCCCTCTTCAATTCCAGCATCTGTGAGAGAGACTTTGGCTCTGACTTTCGCCATTACATCAGCATACGTCATTCCTCCCGCTACGGCTTCCGGCAGCAAAGTCAGCACCACCGCTGAGGTGCCAGAAGGGGGCAGTTTTGGTCGGCCTCTAAGGTTAGGCTTCGTCTTGGTCTTCAAGTTTGACTCTACGGTCTGCTTCAGCATTTCAGGAGCTATCTCCTGCCTTCGTTTCTTTCGCCCAATGACCTTATTCCAGCCATCCGCGGGAGAGATTGTTGTGTCTTCAACACGCGCCTGGGAAGGAGCTGATTCCATTGTCGGCTTTTGCGCAGCTTGTCGGCTGTTGTCCCGACACTCTAAAGCTTTCAACCGCTCATCTAGCATTTTCGTCATAGAGGCGAGCATGGAAGCCTCCCTGATTTCCATCATCTTCGTAAATGCTTCGAGATCAATAGGGCTTTGGGGAGGGAGTGGAGGAGGGAGGCTTACTTTTACCCTCAACTCTATTATCTCTTTCTCCAGAGCACTGTATTTTTCGGCTAGCTCTTTGAACTCCTCCTTAAGCTTAAAATTTTCATCGCGGAATGCGAGATATCCCTCTTCCAACTCATTATAGTCTTCATCCCTGATCTTAACGATTTCGTTCACAGCCACCTGAATTTCCTTCATACCAAGCATCACAATGCCGTGCTCTTTCTTATCGACAGCTTCCATATTTTCCGACCATTTCAAGAAGGCATCACAGGTCTCAAAGACCGTCTCTTTTAAGTCAATGACCTTTTGTTCAATAGGAGAGATACCGGTCTCCATCTCAATTGAGTTTTCACTCCGGTCATCCTCGTCAGGGCACGCTGCTTTATCAGCATTAATTACTTGTCTCCAAATAGACTCCTCTCTTGTTTTTGCACTGTTTTCACGACTCTGTGCTTTGTCTTCCACTTCTGAATCGTCTTTTGACTGCTCAATAGGATCAGCTGTACGAGCAGAAACCTTTTCCGTTCTCTTATTGGTTTTCTTGCCACAGTTTTTCTCCGGACCCTGGGCAATGTCCATCTTCTCCACCAAAACAATCGGTCTTTTATTTATTTCCTCCATCTTCGTCCCACGATTATGGGGGAAACATTCTGGTCCACTCAGGCAGAGACCCCTGTACCTGAGCAAGCAACGGTTATCGAAGCAGGGGGGTTGCCTGTTCCCTGCTCCGTTGCCGCGTAATGACTGCACTCCCTGCAGCCATTCACCCCCTCGCCGCACGACAAAAAGCTTGGGGTTGGGGTTTTTTATGGAGGTTTTCTCCTCGCGGGGACACCCAATTAAGGGCAGCCCCACCGGCCCTAAAACATGACCAGGTCACCGGTTTTGCCGACGGTTGGCAAAGATGCCCGTCCGCCGATTACGTTTTACTGCAACCGGACGGACCCGCCGCCCACGCTCGCACCGCCGCTTCCCGGAATCTCCAGGGCGCCGGCCGAGCCCGAACCACGTCGCCGCTGCCCAGAATACGTCTGGGACGCCGACCCGGAGCCTACAACACCCGCCGAAAGCGAGACAGGACCTCTTGCGGTCCCCGCCAGGTAATTTTTTCTGAGGTTGTCTTCCTCGCGGCCCCCATCCGTTGAGATGGCGGCCCTCGGTCCCGCACCACGTACGGGGTAACGAGTTAGACAGCACCAGGGCAGAACTGGCGCCGTCTTCAACTGCCAGACCATTAGCCGTCACCGTATCAAAAACGGTGACGCCCAGGGTGCACCACGGGGAGGTTGTCTGGCGTGGCACCCCAACCTAACCTAACCTAACCTAACCTAACCTAACCTTTTTTTTTTTTTTTTTTTTTTTTTTCGAGGGGACCTCGGGATTATCGACTTCTTGGCCGCTGGGATTGCGACCAAGCGAGTTCGGAGCTCTCCTCCGCACGCATCAGACAGGTCAAAGCCCGTCAGATGCGCATGAGGCTCTTTGCAGTCACTGCGGGGGCCCGCACCTCAAAAAGGAATGCACCGTATTGAGCCATCCCCCGTCATGTAAAAATTGCTCAAATGAAAAGAACGCTCATTCAAATGGGGAACATAACGCCTTCGATAACGAGTGTCCTGTTAGAAGGCGATGGGACATAATAGCACGCAAGACGATAGCATATTGCTAAGGGCACCTCAGCGACCACACCTCCATACCAGTTGCTACAAGCCAACTTGCAACGACAGAAATTGGCCACCAACGAGCTACTTATAGAAGCAGCAAAAAGAAAAGTAGCGGCAGCCCTCATTCAGGAACCCTATGTGGGTAGCGTTGGGAGTATGAGGACACAGAGTGGAGTTAGGATCTTCCAGGACGACGGAGAGGGGACGGTTAAGGCGGCCATAGCGGTATTTGATTCGGACCTCAATGTAGAACAATATCCGGACCTTACCACCAAGAACATCGTGGTGATTACCGTCTCTACCGTTGCCTGGAGGACCACGCTTGTGTCCTTCTACTTCGAACCTGACAAACCTATAGGCCCGTACATAGACCACATCAAACACATAATGAAAAAGACCGGAGCCAGGAAAACGATAATAGGGGGTGATGCCAATGCCAAGAGCAGCTGGTGGGGTAGTCCTGTAGAAGACTACAAAGGAGAGGAAATGGCGGGTTTCATCCATGAGAGCGATCTCAACATCCTCAACACTGGGCAGATTCCGACCTTTGACACCGTTCGCGGTAACAAAAGATACACCAGTTATGTAGACGTTACTGCGTGCACCACTGACCTGCTGGACCTAGTAGAAGATTGGAGAGTGGACGAGGGTCTTACCAGCTCGGACCACAATGGCATGTCTCTTAAGATCAAACTTCATAAATCAAAAGGCGTAAAAGTAAATAGAACAACCCGGAAATACAATACTAAAAAAGCAAGTTGGGAGGAGTTTTATGAAAAACTTACCCAATTAAAGTTAGATAACAACATAAATTTAGACGAAATTTTCAAAATTCAAAGCCAAACAGAAATTGATCAAATTGTAGACAAATATAATCAAACAATAGCAGAAGCATGCAAAGCTTCAATGCCTGAAAAGAAAGCAAAAGATACACTTAACATGCCATGGTGGTCCGAGGAACTGGCGAAGATGAAGAATGAAGTAACCACCTTCAAACGCAGAGTCAGAAACGCCGCACCGATACGCAAGTCAAAGGTTGTCGAAGAGTACCTGCAGAAGAAAGAGGAGTATGAGCAAAAAGCAAAGAACGCTCAGACGGAAAGCTGGAAGGGGTTCTGCGGGAAACAGGACAGAGAGGGAATGTGGGAGGGAATTTATAGGGTTATTAGTAGAACCAGGAAAAGGGAGGAAGACGTGCCACTGGAGGAGAATGGGAAAATCCTAAGTGCCAAAGGGTCAGTCGAGCTTCTGGCAAGAACCTTCTACCCCGAAGACAAAACGGAAGGAGACAACGACGAACATCGCCAGATAAGAGAGAAAGCAAAAAAGGTAAATGTTGGGGAACAAGATGACCCCTGTGATCCACCATTTACCCTTACAGAACTCGAGGGAGCAGCAAAGTCGTTCAACCCGAAGAAGGCACCCGGGGCGGAGGGTTTCACAGCGGATATTTGCCTTCGCGCGATAAAAGCTCAACCAGAATTGTTCCTGGCTCTATTAAATAAATGTCTGGAGCTTAATTACTTCCCCCGGGCATGGAAGAGAGCAACTGTCGTCATATTGAGGAAACCAGGAAAAAGTAGCTATAGGACACCGAAATCATATAGACCAATCGGCTTTCTGCCCATATTGGGCAAAATCTTCGAAAAAATGCTGGTAGCAAGATTGAAATATCACCTACTTCCCAACATCAGCTCCAGCCAGTACGGGTTCATGCCCCAAAGAAGCACGGAGGACTCCCTCTATACTCTAGTGCAGCGCATCCGATCAAAATTAGCAGACAAGAAAATCCTAACACTCGTCTCACTAGATATAGAGGGAGCCTTCGACAGTGCGTGGTGGCCGGTTATTAAGACCAGACTAGCCGAAGAAAACGTTCCCGTAAACATAAGAAGAGTAATGGATAGTTACCTTTCTAATCGAACGGTTTCAGTCAGATATGGGGGCGAAGTTTGCGATGCGGGAACAAGTAAAGGATGCGTGCAAGGTTCAATAGCGGGCCCAATCCTATGGAACCTGCTGCTGGATCCCCTTTTGAAGAGTTTGAGCGACAGAGGTGATTACTGTCAAGCATTTGCTGATGACGTGGTACTCGTTTTTGACGGGGATACGGCACTAGAGGTCCAAACGAAAGCTAACGCCACCCTCGAGCATGTTCGGAGGTGGGGTGTCAGAAACAAGCTTAAATTCGCCCCGCACAAAACTAATGCAATGATTATTACTAGAAAGCTAAAGTATGACACTCCACTTCTGAGCATGGGCGGAGTAAACATCGCAATGTCCCGAGAGATAAAATTACTGGGCCTCACTATTGACGACAAATTGACATTCAATGCGCATGTTGCAAACGTATGCAAAAAAGCTATAGGTGTAAGCAAACAACTCTCTAGGGCAGCGAAGGTCAGTTGGGGACTGCACCCCGAGATAGTGCGAACGATCTACATCGCAACGGTTGAACCGATTATATTGTACGCCGCGAGCGCCTGGGCCCCCGCCGCGTTAAAGTTGGGCGTGCAGAAGCATCTTAACGCACTGCAACGAGGTTTCGCGCAAAAGATTTGTAAGGCGTACCGCACGGTCTCCCTAAATGCGGCGCTTATTCTGGCTGGGATTCTCCCTCTAGACCTCCGAATCCGAGAGGCGGCCTCATTATACGAGGCCAAGAAGGGAGTTACCCTGCCGATGCTTGGCGACAGGGAGATCGAGCGACCGGCACCGGTGCTCGAGTTACCACATCCAGTCCAATACACGCAATTAGAGTTCCACCCCCTGGTAGACCAGGAACAAGTTAACGCCAACAGCGAATTTGACATTAGAATCTTTACAGACGGCAGCAAGATTGACGGCCGAGTTGGATCCGCTCTATCTCTGTGGGATAGAGAGGCCGAAATCAGGGCCGTCAAACTTGCACTGCCGTCATATTGCACGGTCTACCAGGCGGAGCTCCTCGCGATATGTGAAGCGACGCGCCTGGTGATAAAACGCAAAGAAAAAACATTCGCGATCTATTCGGATTCGACCGCGGCTCTTCAATCAGTCGTCAGCTTAGATTGCCTGCACACCCTGGCTGTAGAAATAAGGGCAAATATTAAATCCATCGTTTCCCAAAATAAATGTGTCCATTTATTCTGGATCAAAGCCCACGCTGGGCTTGCAGGCAACGAGCGAGCAGACGAACTAGCGAAGGTCGCGGCCCTTAACCTCAAAGTTAAACCAAAATATGACTACTGCCCGGTTTCATTCGTCAAGCGAAGCATCCGGATGCAAACGCTTGACGAATGGAACCAGCGGTATAAAACGAGTAACACAGCTGCGGTTACCAAGATGTTCTTGCCAGACGCGAATAGGGCCTTCCGAATAGTTAGAAAAATGGAACCCGACCCAATCCTGACACAAATAATGACAGGGCACGGTGGGTTCTCCGAGTACTTAAACAGATTCAAGTGCAAGGATAACCCATCGTGCGCCTGTGACCCTGACACTCCCGAAAACATTCCCCATCTGATAATAGACTGTCCCCTGTACAATATGGAAAGGTTTAATGTTGAACAAAAGTTAAACTCTAAAATAAGTCTAAAAAATTTAGAAGAAATTATTACGAGCAAAGAAAGAGACATCTTTTTAACATTTTGTAAAAACATTGTAATTAAAGTAAATAAGCGAAATAAAACGGATTAGCAAATTATGCTGAAATAATATAATTGTATATTGTTTTCTAGCATTAAGAATAGTTAATAGACAACTTAGAATAAGAAACAAAATTTGATTGTGAAATGTTAGAATAAAGAAAAGTAGAAAATAGACATTAGATATGGTAATAAGTTAGGAATGTATAAGAGATAAGAAACCTTAGTAGCAATAAGAAAATGTACATTAGAAATAAAAACAGAAAGTAGAAGGTAGAAAATGTGTATAAGAAATAAAAGCATAAAATATGTAACTAAATGTAAGCAAAAATTGTAAAAGCTTAAAAAACTAACTGTGTAGTGTTCTAGTAGAACCCCTGAATAAAAACATAAAAGTAGTGTAGGCGGTCTAATCCCGGCCGTTATGGAAAGAAAGATGAAGAATGAATGTGAAGTATGAGGTATGAAAGTGCGAGAAGCATAATAGCGAGAACTGGAATGAAAGAGTAAACAAATAAACATGAAAAAATTGGCTCTAACTCTTGTTAGAGGTAGTTGTTATTTAAAAAAAAAAAAAAAAAAAAAAAAAAAAAAAAACCTAACCTAACCTAACCTAACCTAACCTAACCTAACCTAACCTTTTTTTTTTTTTTTTTTTTTTTCGAGGGGACCTCGGGATTATCGACTTCTTGGCCGCTGGGATTGCGACCAAGCGAGTTCGGAGCTCTCCTCCGCACGCATCAGACAGGTCAAAGCCCGTCAGATGCGCACGGAGGCATATCCGTTAAAACCCCCCGTTGTGACTACTCTGCCGGTTGTTCGGCGAGATGGGTTCCGTTTGGGATGCAACCACCCCGCCCCGGCCGACCCCGGCTTAAGAAAGCCAGGGCCACACCACGCGGGAGACGTCACGTCACAATGTAACGCCCCCCCAGACGGAAGAAGCTGTGCAATGCGGGCTCCGGAATCCCGAGCCGTCACCCGCTGCCCCAACCGTCTGCTCACCAATGGGGGAGCAGAAGGCCCCCCCTATACGGAACTGCTATTGTTGCCGCAATCACGACGCTGCTTCTCCTTAGAGAGACGCGTGGATCGGCGAGGCTGCTTTTGCTTCTGGGACTCTATCTCCACGGTCCCCTCGCTGCGCTCGCTGTGTGACGAGCGGCTCCTCTCTGTGTCATGCCCCTGGCGCTCGGGGCTATTACCCCTCATCGCTGCTGAGACGACCTGGCGCTCGGGGCGACTGCCCCTACTCGCCGCGGGATCATTACTGTTTTCGGGACGTTTGCCCTTTGTCGTCGGTGGATCACAAACTCGGCTGCCCATGACGTGATCGGCAGGCCGACCACTTCCAGCACACACTTGGCACCTGGGCTTCTCATTGCAGACCGCTGCCATGTGGCCCGGTCGTCCACATCTGAAGCAGAGGCCGCTTCGGTCTTTTTCTGATGGGCATAGCGGCTTAGTGTGCCCCACCCCCATACACCTGTAGCAGCGCAATGGGGGAGGGGCGAGAAGTTTCGCGCGGGCAATACTCCAGCCCACGCGGATTCTGCCATCGTCTTGACACATCTTTTGGGCAACGTCTATCGGGCATCTGAAGCGTACAAATCCCATACCCTCTGATCCAGTCATGATGTCATTAACCTTCAATTTGGAAGCTGGACAACTCGTTTTGGCTGTTATCTCTGCGACCACCTCTTCTTTTGAAATAGTGTCGTCCAAGTCGGAAATCTGCACGCCAACGAGCCTTTCTGGACGTCTTACATCTGCGACTTCTTTCAAAACTTCCCGGAGCTTTTCAGCAAGTATATCCGCCTTAGTACCATCCGGGTCCTGCACCTGCAGCACTTGTGCCCCCGTCTGGGATTTCTTCATTACAACTCCCTCTTCAATTCCAGCATCTGTGAGAGAGACTTTGGCTCTGACTTTCGCCATTACTCCAGCATACGTCATTCCTCCCGCTACGGCTTCCGGCAGCAAAGTCAGCACCACCGCTGAGGTGCCAGAAGGGGGCAGTTTTGGTCGGCCTCTCAGGTTAAGCTTCTTCTTGGTCTTCAAGTTTGACTCTACGGTCTGCTTCAGCATTTCAGGAGCTATCTCCTGCCTTCGTTTCTTTCGCCCAATGACCTTATTCCAGCCATCCGCGGGAGAGATTGTTGTGTCTTCAACACGCGCCTGGGAAGGAGCTGATTCCATTGTCGGCTTTTGCGCAGCTTGTCGGCTGTTGTCCCGACACTCTAAAGCTTTCAACCGCTCATCTAGCATTTTCGTCATAGAGGCGAGCATGGAAGCCTCCCTGATTTCCATCATCTTCGTAAATGCTTCGAGATCAATAGGGCTTTGGGGAGGGAGTGGAGGAGGGAGGCTTACTTTTACCCTCAACTCTATTATCTCTTTCTCCAGAGCACTGTATTTTTCGGCTAGCTCTTTGAACTCCTCCTTAAGTTTGGAATTTTCATCGCGGAATGCGAGATATCCCTCTTCCAACTCATTATAGTCTTCATCCCTGATCTTAACGATTTCGTTCACAGCCACCTGAATTTCCTTCATACCAAGCATCACAATGCCGTGCTCCTTCTTATCGACAGCTTCCATATTTTCCGACCATTTTAAGAAGGCATCACAGGTCTCAAAAACCGTCTCTTTTAAGTCAATGACCTTTTGTTCAATAGGAGAGATACCGGTCTCCATCTCAATTGAGTTTTCACTCCGGTCATCCTCGTCAGGGCACGCTGCTTTATCAGCATTCATTACTTGTCTCCAAATAGACTCCTCTCTTGTTTTTGCACTGTTTCCACGACTCTGTGCTTTGTCTTCCACTTCTGAATCGTCTTTTGACTGCTCAATAGGATCAGCTGTACGAGCAGAAACCTTTTCCGTTCTCTTATTGGTTTTCTTGCCACAGTTTTTCTCCGGACCCTGGGCAATGTCCATCTTCTCCACCAAAACAATCGGTCTTTTATTTATTTCCTCCATCTTCGTCCCACGATTATGGGGGAAACATTCTGGTCCACTCAGGCAGAGACCCCTGTACCTGAGCAAGCAAAAGTTATCGAAGCAGGAGGGTTGCCTGTTCCCTGCTCCGTTGCCGCGTGATGACTGCACTCCCTGCAGCCATTCACCCCCTCGCCGCACGACAAAAAGCTTGGGGTTGGGGTTTTTTATGGAGGTTTTCTCCTCGCGGGGACACCCAATTAAGGGCAGCCCCACCGGCCCTAAAACATGACCAGGTCACCGGTTTTTCCGACGGTTGGCAAAGATGCCCGTCCGCCGATTACGTTTTACCGCAACCGGACGGACCCGCCGCCCACGCTCGCACCGCCTTACTACCGGGAGGGCGACCAACAGTCCCAAGGTGGTGTCGGGTTCATCGTCCACAAGTCCCTTGTCAACAACGTGATTACCATCGGAAGTGTGTCGACCAGGGTGGCGTACCTTATACTCAGAATATCCAAACGGTGTTCGCTGAATGTTATACAGGTTTACGCACCGACCTCGACACACCAAGATGACGAAGTGGAGGCTATGTATGAGGAGATCTCTAAAGCCATGCATAGCTACAAAACCCACTACACTGTTGTGATGGGGGACTTCAATGCAAAGTTGGGGAAACGATGCGGTGATGAGCTGAGAGTGGGGCAATTTGGAGTTGGGCAACGGAATGACAGAGGCCAGATGCTGGCTGACTTTATGGAGAAGGAGAACCTCTTTATGATGAACTCCTTCTTCAGAAAGCCGGAATGCCGGAAGTGGACCTGGGTCAGTCCGGACGGTAAAGTCAGAAATGAGATAGATTTTATCATGTCGACGAAAAAGCAAATATTCAATGATGTCACTGTGATCAACGCTGTTAAGACGGGGAGCGATCACCGATTGGTACGTGGCACATTGAATATCAACCCAA
Source organism: Agriphila tristella (assembly GCA_928269145.1). Taxonomy (NCBI): domain Eukaryota; kingdom Metazoa; phylum Arthropoda; class Insecta; order Lepidoptera; family Crambidae; genus Agriphila; species Agriphila tristella. The sequence goes on along the minus strand of OV743439.1, from coordinate 30,094,999 downwards.
AGCTGGAAAGATCTCGACTGATAAAATCAACAATTCGACCATTGCCGGCCCATATTCAAAACCCCGAGAGCTTTCAACTCGAACTCCAAAACCGCTTCGAAGCCCTTGAGAACAGCATAGATGTGGACGATCTAAACAACATGGTGGTGGATACTGTCCGTACGGTAGGGTCCAAGCTCTTTAAGACCCGCCGTCCCAAGATAAATAAACTCTCCGACCACACACTCCTACTCATGGATCAGAGACGTGAAATGAGGCTCCAGAGTTCAGTAGATGCTAATCGTTATCGGCAGCTTAATAGACAGATATCTAAGTCTTTGACGAGCGACCTTCGCCAATTTAATACGAATCGTATTAAAGAGGCTATCGAGCGGAATAAAGGCTCCAAAGTGTTCGCGAGAGATCTGTCTATTGGGCAAAGCCAGATGACGAAGCTGAAAACTGACGACGGACGCATCATTTCATCAAAGCCTGAAATCCTGAGGGAGATCGAGAGCTTCTATGGGCAGTTATATTCCACGCAGACACCTGTTGAAAGCAAGGCTAAAGACCCCAGAGCCAAGCTTACCCGACACTATACTCAAGATATCCCGGACGTCAGCCTGTACGAGATTAGTATGGCTCTCAAACAGCTGAAAAACAACAAGGCGGCGGGTGACGATGGAATCACTACAGAACTTCTGAGAGCGGGCGGTAAGCCGATACTCAAAGTCCTCCAGAAGCTCTTTAATTCCGTCATCGTCCAGGGCAGAACGCCAAAGACATGGAACATAAGTGAGGTGATCTTGTTCTTTAAAAAGGGTGACAAGTCCCTCTTAAAGAACTATAGACCCATCTCGCTTCTGAGTCATGTCTATAAGTTGTTTTCGAGAGTCCTTACGAATCGCCTCGCTCGCAAGTTCGACGACTTCCAACCTCCCGAACAAGCCGGGTTCCGAAAAGGCTTTAGCACCATAGACCACATCCATACGCTGCGGCAGGTTATACAGAAGACCGAGGAGTATAATGAGCCACTTTGCTTGGCGTTCGTGGACTATGAGAAAGCCTTTGATTCGATTGAAACCTGGGCGGTGCTGCAGTCTCTCCAAAGGTGCCAAGTGGACTATAGGTATATCGAGGTGTTGAGGTACTTATACCAAAATGCCACCATGACGATCCGAGTACAGAACCAGAACACAAATCCTATCCAACTGCAGCGTGGTGTGAGACAGGGAGACGTTATTTCTCCGAAACTGTTCACAGCTGCGTTGGAGGACATCTTTAAGCTCTTGGACTGGAAAGGACTCGGCATCAACATTAATGGCGAGTACCTAACACACCTTCGTTTTGCCGATGATATAGTCCTTATGGCTGAGACCATGGAAGACCTGAACACAATGCTCGAAGATCTCCGTAGTGCTTCCCAAAGAGTGGGTCTTAGGATGAACATGGAAAAGACGAAAATTATGTCAAATGCCCATGTTGTACCCTCTCCAGTTCATGTTGGGAACACTACACTTGAAGTTGTTGACCATTACGTATACCTAGGACAGGCAGTCCAGTTAGGTAGGTCCAACTTCGAGAAAGAGATCTCTCGCCGAATCCAACTCGGGTGGGCAGCATTCGGGAAGCTTCGAAAAATCTTCGCGTCCGACTTACCTCAGTGTCTCAAGACGAAAGTCTATGAACAGTGTGTGTTGCCAGTGATGACTTACGGCAGTGAAACGTGGCCGCTAACTATGGGTCTCATAAGGAGGCTCAAGGTCGCTCAGCGTGCAATGGAGAGAGCCATGCTCGGCGTTTCCCTACGTGATCAAATCAGAAACGAGGAGATCCGCAGGAGAACTAAAGTAACCGACATCGCTCGAAGGATTGCTCAGCTGAAGTGGCAATGGGCGGGACACATAGCGAGAAGAACCGATGGCCGTTGGGGCAGAAAGGTTCTGGAATGGCGACCGCGCACCGGACGACGCTCCGTGGGTAGGCCCCCGACAAGGTGGACCGACGATCTGGTGAAGGTCGCGGAAAGCCAGTGGATGCAGGCAGCGCAGGACCGATCGTCGTGGAGATCCTTAGGGGAGGCCTATACCCAGCAGTGGGTGTCGTGTGGCTGATATGATGTATCAAAAACGGTGACGCCCAGGGTGCACCACGTGGAGGTTGTCTGGAACCTAACCTAACCTAACCTAACCTTTTTTTTTTTTTTTTTTTTTTTTTTTTTTTTTTTTTTTTTTTTTTTAACGATAGGAAAAATGCTTTTCGCACTTCCCGCCACCGGGTCAGTGCCGGGGGTATGTGGGACTCACCATGGAAGCCGCCGCTTGACGTAGCGGCGACACCACTCTCCGCCCAGCCGATCCCCCACCCAGCCCCTAGTGGGCTCGATGGGGGGCCGGAGGGGGGGCATACCCACTAAAAAACCTATCGATGTGCCCTCTTCCGTTTTCCAGTTTTGCATGGGAACTGTGTGATCTGCCTCCATACATCACCGGCGGCAGGTTCGGTTTCCCAGACCCCCTCACTTTGTTGGAGATGCCCGAGCACATTTAGGCATCTCCCCAGACGGACGAGGCCGTGCAAGGCGAACGAGGAACTACCCAATCCCTCGCCCGCTGGCCACGTTAAGAAGGAATGCGGTTGACAAACTGCCGCCGCCTTCCCCCTAACCGTCTGCGTCGGATCGGATCCGCCTGGACGTCGTCCTCGCGGTCCCTTTCCGAGGCCTCCTTCTGCGCCACAACCTCTTCACAGAAGGAGACCGTGGCCTCCCACGACCTGTCGCTGTCCAGCATAGCCTCGACTACGCTGGGCAGGGAGAGGTCCCCTCCCACCTCGGCCACGAGGCTGCGGCGTTGTTGGCTCCAGGCCGCGCACACCTCTAAAGTGTGCTGCGCTGAGTCATCAGCCGCGCCACATTCATAACACTCTGGTGTTGTTTCCCTCCGCGCAATTTTATGTAGGTAGTCGCCGAAGCAACCATGCCCCGTTAGAATTTGCACTAATCTAAAGGTGAGCGCTCCATGCACTCTTCCCACCCACTGTTCCAACACTGGGCGGATCGCATTAATTGTCCTCACGCCCGCATTGGGAGACTCCAAGTCTAACGACCACTCTTGCATCATGGCCTCTGACGCCCGATTTCTGGCGCCCTGAATCTCTTCAAGGGCCAGGCGGTCTCCTCGGTTCCTTGCTTCGATCTTGAACTGGAACGTGTCCGCCAACACTTGGGCTTCCAGTTCCCAAGGTGGGGTTCCTGCGAGGACGCAAGCCGCCGCCCAGGAAATTGTGCGGTATCCTCTGATCGCCCTTATCGCCATGATTCTTTGGGGCTGACGCAGCAGAGCCTTGTTTTTCCGGTCAAGGCAGTCTACCCAGACCGGCGCTCCATACATCGCCATGCTCTTAATTACCATCATGTGGAGCCGACGACATTTGGCATTTGGGCCTCCAATGTTGGGTAGGAGTCTTCCCAGTGCCATTCCCGTTTTGACTAATTTAGGAGCGAGCTTTTGGAAGTGCTCCGTAAACTTCCATCTCGAGTCGAGAATCAATCCGAGATACTTTATAGAAGTCTTTACTTGGATTCTTTGTCCGTCTACAATTATGTGGGGCCCAGCGGGGAGCCTGCCTCGGGAGCCATGGAAAAGTATAGCTTCCGTCTTCGGCAGGGCCACCTCGAGACCCAGTGCCCTTATACGTCTTACGACTAGAGACGTGCCTACCGTTGCTAGTCGTGCTGCGTCCGCGTAGTTTTTGCCACGTGCGGTAATCAGGGTGTCGTCAGCGTAGCAGACCATGTCCATTCGTGGCAATAGAGAAGCTCGCAGAACAACATCGTAACCCATATTCCAAAGCAGAGGCCCAAGGACGGAACCTTGTGGCACTCCGCAACCCACGCTTCGTTTCTGGATTTGCCCTTGGTGATCGGCAAAAAGCACAGCCCTGTCCTCTAGGTAGCTGTGTATGAGTCTACACAGGTAATGCGGCACCTGATGGTATTGGAGCGCATCCCTGATGCATTGAAAGGGGAGGGTGTTAAAGGCATTAGCAATATCCAATGATACCGCCAGGACAACCTCCTCTCTCTCTGCCGCCTCCTCTGTTATTCGACGGAGAGAAAGAATAGCGTCTATCGTCGAAAGACCACGTCGAAAGCCAAACTGTCGCTCGGAAATGTCCGGCCCCTCCGTCTCCAAGTGCTGTGTGATGCGGTCAGCGAGCAATCGCTCCAGCATCTTAGCCGCTTCAGCCAGCAGAACTATAGGCCTATACCCGGAAGGGGAATCAGGTGGTCGTCCCTCCTTCCGTAGCAGACAGAGTCGGCCTTCCTTCCAGATTTTGGGAAATCGTCCCGTCTTTAGGCATTTGTTAAACAGCTCTCGGAGCCGGTCCCCCAAGTGCTTACAGGCCAGCAGCAAAACACGGCTTGGAACCCCGTCCGGCCCTGGTGCTGTCTTTTTTCGACGTAGTCTTTCAAGCAAGATCTCCATTTTGCCGTCAGTGACAACAGGAATGTTTTGCGGCTCTAAAACAGCGTGAGTCAACTGAGAACGAGGATCTTCTTGGATAGGGAAGAGTCCATTCACCACTTGCACAAGTAATTCAGGGCAAAAAGATTCCGTCGGTGGAGCTGGTTGCCGTAACTTGTTACAGACCGTACGATACGGCCGCCCCCAAGGGTCTCTATTCAGTTCATCTAAAAAACGGTCCCAAGCCTCGTCCTTTGCCTTTCGGATCGCTAGTTGGAATGTTTCTCTGGCTTCAGCGTAGGCCGCATAAAGCTGCTCTTCCTCTCCTTGATGCTGTCTTCGACACCTCCGACATCTTTGTAAAGCACGCCGGTGAGCAATACAGTTGGCTTTCATTCTCGCGAGCGATGGGGACCACCAGTAAACTTGATCTTTCCTTGGTGGGCCGTATCTCACTCGGGGCATAGCCGTGTCACAGATGGTAGACAGAGTACCTCGAAATAAGTCAGCCTGTTCATCCACGCCCAGATGTTCAGGTGGTGCGGCATGCCAGCTTTCCACAATGGCGGCCTCCTCAGCCAACTCTTTGTCCAATTTTGTAAGGGACCATCTAGGGAACAGATGCAGCCCTCTCTGCACTGATGTTGGTGCAGTTGACCCTGACGATGGAGAGATCTCAAACCGAATATACTGGTGATCGGAGACTCTTCTACTTCCAGGACGCGCCAGTCAGCTATGCGTGTGGCTATTGACGGAGTGGCGAATGTGAGATCCACCTTGGACCCTCCCTGCCGCCTCACGCATGTATTGGCTATGCCCGTGTTCAGTAGGACTAAACCTAAGGATGCTGCCCATTCTTCAACAAGTTCTCCCCGACAATCGGTCGAGGGAGACCCCCAAGCTGTAGATTTGGCGTTGAAGTCGCCCATTACAATTATTTGGTTAGGTGTAAGACGCCGGACCATGACCGCAAGATTTTCGAGGAAAGGCTCGTATTCCACCAAGCTACGATTTGGGGAGAAGTATATCCCAATCAGGATGATCTCACCCCAGGTGGCAGCAACATAGCCAGGACCCTTCTCCCTGCTAGTGATGAGTGGGGTATGAGAGGCTGCGTCAGTCACGATGGCTGCAGTGCCGTTGGTGTCCCCGACCCAGTATGAACGAAGGGGGACCGAGTAAGGCTCTGCGATTACGGCAACGTCAATCGACCACTCTGCCATGTTTTGGAGTAGCAGGTCTTGTGAGCTGGCACAGTGGTTGATATTCGCTTGGAGTATTTTGAACTGTCGCGACCTATCTATTGAGATCGGACATTTCTACCTCTTCCACTTGTTGTGTGGAGCTTTCTTCAGTTGTTGATGCCTGGGTCCTTGGAATCATCTTATCTTTCCCCTTACTGGCTGGGGGATTACAACTTTTCCCGCCCATTATATGACCAGCTGGTTTACCTGCTGTAGCACATATGGCACATTTCATATCTGCATTGCAGCTTGCAACCTTATGACCTTCTTTGCCACAACGGTAGCAGAGTTCACTGCGGTCTTCCTGTGCTGTGCAGCGTTGTCGGGTGTGTCCCACTCCCATGCATCTAAAGCACCGCATTGGGAGGGGGTCGAGTGCACGTATTTGGGCAGAGCTCCAGCCTACCAATATACGACCCGCTTCGACCAATTTCTTCGCCGCTGTGACAGGGCACCTGACTATTGAGGTTCCTGTACCTCCGGCGCCAAGTCTTACGTCGCCAGCCCGGACCTGATCCAGAGGGCAGCCACCCTTCTCAGCAACGGCAGCAGCTAGTTCGTCCTTCCCTACCGAGTCATCCAAGCCCGACACCCTGAGGTCGACACTCTTGCAGGGTCGCGTGATCCTCGCAACATCCCCAATTACCGCCTTAAGTTTTTCTGCCAGAGCATCAGCTTTTGGGCCACTGGTCGCACCTGGGATCTCAAACATGTGCGCCCCAGTCGCTGTTTTTTTGACACGAACTCCCTCCAAGCCCAACTCCTCCAACTTAAATGCTGATCTAGCCCTACCTATGACGTCTGCATAAGAAGCCCCCTTCTCTACCGCTTCAGAGTCCAGCGTTAGGACTACTGCTGTCGTTTTGGGAGCAATCAGCTTGCGAGACTTCTTCTTCTTTTTCTTTTTCGCTGCCCCATTCTGCGCTTGGGGCTGCTTCGACACTGGTTGTGGAGGTTGACTCCTTGCCAACACTTTTTGGGAAGCTGCTCGCTGTTGCTGCTGCTTTACCTTCTTCTTCTTGCCCTTAGGCACAACTTCTTCCCACCCATCACCTTCGAGGTCAGTTGCCACAGAGTCCTGGGGTCTGCTTGTACCGGCCTGAGAAGCTGCAGGCGTATCAGTTGGGGCAGCAGATTGTTTGGCTGCCGGTTTCTTCTTTGAAACAGAGGCGGGTGGACCCGACTCCTTTTTCTTGTCTCCCGCCAATGGTGGTCGTACTATTGGCAAAGGTGGCAGCCTCTTCTCGAGACTAGCAAATCTCACATTGAAAATTTCTCCGACTGAGTCGATTACCACCCGCTTCAGCTTTTCAACTACATCGGCAGCAACCGGAGAAGGTTCCTCGCGAAGTGTTGACCTGTTTTCTGTGTATGCCTGCTTAAAGGCTTTAAGGTCCGTTCTGAGAAGATCTACCTCATGGCGAAGGCGCGCATTGTCAGCACGCAATTTTCGCGTCTCTTCTTCGACTGTGCGTGAGGACAGAACCTCGATGATCTCTTTCAAAGCGCTTGAGGCGTCCACAAGGGCTTTGTGGTCGGTACCCTTGATATCTTTTGCCTTTCGCGTTATGTCAACTATAGAGTCCGCCATTTTGACCCCCTTTTGCCGGAGCGTCTCCATATCCAGCAGCAGGGGTTCATTTATGGGCGGTGTTACATCTTCTTTGTTAGACGGAACTCCTCCTCTTGTTTTTGTGATGACGGTATCCGTCACAGCGCTCGTCTCTAGTTTGTCTTCCGCCTTTTGGAGTCGGTAGTCCTCTCTGGCCTTTCCAACTCCAATATACCGACCATGCGTTGGTGGTCGACCTCGTCCTCTACGGGCTTTAGGGATTTTCGCACCAGATTTTTCATCAACGTCTGACCCAAAGGTCAGCGTAAGGGGTCTTTTCCGCCTCACCACATTTCTTCTGTCTACGCTCCCGGAAACAGAAGCACTCTCATCTCCTGAGGCTGAGTATGCCGAATTAACCGACATCTGGTCGTCCTCGGCCGAAAACATAAGCTCATTTACGCCTGAGCTAGGCCCTTTCTCTCCTTGAAGAGTACGCTCGCTTCCGCCTGAGCTAGGCCCACCATCATCATAACGGTTTTTTGTTTCATTTTCCATTTTATTCCCACGAGTAATGGAACACGGTTGAACCACCCGAGCAGAGGCTCCATACCCGGGTGAACCTGGGGTTCACGAAGCAGGGGGTCGGCAGTTCCCCTGCTCCGTTGTCGCGTAGAGACCGATATCCCACCGGCCATACACCCTCTCGCCTTGCACGACAACGAGCTTAGGGTTGGGGATTTTTTATGGAGGTTGTCTCCTCGCGGGGACACCCAATTAAGGGCAGCCCCACCGGCCCTAAGACGTGACTAGGTCACCGGTTTGGCCGGCGGTTGGCAAGAATGCCCGTCCGCCGATCACGTTTTACCGCGACCGGACGAACCCGCCGCCCACGCTCGCACTGCCACTTCCCGGAATCTCCAGGGCGCCAGCCGATCCTGAACCGAGTCGCCGCTACCCAGAATACGTCTGGGACGCCGACTCAGAGCCCACACTATCCGCCGAAGCGGACAGGACCGTTAGGTCCCCCTCCGTAATTTTTTAGAGAGGTTTTCTTCCTCGCAGCCCCCATCCATTGGGATGGCGGCCCTCGCTCCCGCACCACGTACGGGGTTACGAGCGGATGACGCCGGGACAGAACCAGCGCCATCTCCTACTGCCAGACCATTAGCCGTCACCATATCAAAAAAGGTGACGCCCAGGGTGCACCACGTGGAGGTTGTCTGGCGTGGCACCCCAACCTAACCTTTTTTTTTTTTTTTTTTTTTTTTTTTTTTTTTTTCGAGGGGAACTCGGGTTACCGACTTCTTGGCCGCTGGGATTGCGGCCAAGCGAGTCCAGAGCTCTCCTCCGCGCACATCCGGCAAGTCAAAAGCTCGTCGGATGTGTACGGAGGCATATCTGCTAAAACCCCCCGTTGTGACATCTCTGCCGGTTGCGTGGCGGGATGGGTACCCTATAGGAATCGACCACCCCGCCCCGGCTGGCCAGGTTGAACCTGGCCCACGCCTACGGAGGACGTCCACTCACAAACGCATGAACGCCCCCACAGACTGAAAAGACTGTGCAATGCAGGTTTTGGCATCCCCAACCAAAACCTGCTGTCTCAACTGTCTGTACGCCACTGGAGGGTAGAATACTCCTCCTTAAATTTTACCGCCTATAGTGCATTGGGGCTCTGGTTCTGAAATCCGTTGCCCCAGCTTCGCTATGGGGGAAGCTGGTTAGCAAACTGCCGCCGCCGACCTCCCGGCCGTCTTCGTCTAATGGCGTCCGCCTGGGCATCACCCTCGCGGAGCCGTTCTGCGGTCTCCTTCTGCGATATCACTTCCTCGCAGAAGGAGACCATTGCCTCCCAGGACCTTTTGTTTTCCAGCATGGCTTTGATCACTCTTGGCAAGGAAAGATCAGTTCCTACTACTGAAGTGAGATTGTGGCGCTGTCTGCTCCAGGCTGCGCACTCCTCTAGGGTGTGCTGCGCCGAGTCTCGAGCAGCGCCACATTCATGGCACATGGGGCTTTCCTCCCTTTGTATCATGTGGAGGTAATTGCCGAAGCACCCATGGCCAGTCAAAATCTGCACCAGGCGGTAAGTCAGAGACCCATGCCTTCGTTTCACCCACTGTTGCAACACTGGTTTTATTGCATCAACTGTACGCTGACCATACCTGGCGGACTCAAGTTCCTCGGCCCACCGTTCAAGCACGATCTCTTGAGCATCCCGTCGGATCTGTTCTATTTCCTCGAGAGTTGGGCGCTCACCTCGCGCCCTACACTCTACCTTTTGCTTGTACACCCTTTCAAGCACCTCCGCCTCTAACTCCCAAGGCGGAGTGCCCGCGAAGACCAATGCTGCCGCCGCAGAAACTGTCCGATAAGCCCTGATAGCTCTTATTGCTGTCGATCGCTGTGGTTTTCTTAATAGCGCACGGATATTAGCATTTAGTGCCTCCACCCAGACCGGCGCCCCATATAAAGCCATGTTTTTAACTACCGTTGCGTAGAGGCGGCGGCATGTCGTGCTTGGGCCACCTACATTTGGAAGCAGGCGTCCGAGTGCCAATGCCGTTCCCACAAGTCGCGGGGCCAGATGCTTAAAATGCTGCACAAATGCCCAACGGCTGTCTAGAGTTAATCCCAAGTAACGAATGGTTTTCTCTACCGGGACACTTACACCATCCACTAAAATACTAGCTCCATCTGGTGCACCATCCCTAGGCCCATGAAAATAGATGGCTTCAGTTTTGTGTAGCGCTACTTCCAGCCCCAATAGCCGTATGCGTTGAACCACCATAGTTGCGCCAACAGTGGCCAAACGCGCCGCCTCTTCATAATTTTTGCCGCGGGCAGTAACCAAAGTGTCATCTGCGTAGCAAATTAGGTTCATTCGGGGTAGGAGTTGACCTCGGAGAATCCAGTTGAACCCTATATTCCACAGGAGTGGCCCTAGGACCGACCCCTGTGGAACCCCACAGCTAACTTCATGGCTGCGCATGATGCCACCAGGGCCTATAAACTTGACGCTGCGGCCGGTGAGATAGCTCGCCACCAGTCTCTGCAGGTATTGTGGCACTTCGTGGTATCTGAGGCCTTCCAGGATCGTTTCAAAGGGGATGGTGTTGAATGCATTGGCGATATCAAGAGATACCGCCAACACCTTTTCCCTTCTCGCAGCAGCCATGTCACATATGCTCTTCAGCTCTTTTACGGCGTCTACAGTAGACTTTCCGGAACGGAAACCAAATTGTCGTTCTGACAGATCAGGACCAGTCGTTGAGAGGTGCTGGGTGATGCGGGCTGCGAGCAATCGCTCGAAGAGCTTGCCCACCTCATCCAACAGTACGATAGGCCTAAACGCTGAAGGTGAACCCGGAGAGCGTCCCTCCTTTCGCAAAAGACACAGCCGTCCCGTCTTCCATGCAGATGGGAACTCCCCTAACTGCATGCACAAAGTGAACAATTCCCTTAGTTGGTCGCTCATGTGTTTCGTAGTTGCCACCAAGACAAAGCCGGGTATTCCATCTGGACCTGGAGCCTTTCTCCTTTTCCCCCGAAGTTTGTCAATTGCCGTGTCAAGCTCTTCCTGTGAAACGGCGACATCTTCCTCTAAATTATGCTCCTCTCTCGAAGGAGTAGACATTACTGGTGGGACATGCGCGGACCTTCTCGGAAAGAGTCCAGACACAGCAGCTCGTAATTCTTGCGGCTGAAAGTCCTCCGTCCGAGGTGCTCTATCTCGAATTTTACTGCGCACCACTAAGAAGGGCCTCCCCCATGGGTCGCGGTCCAAGTCCTGCAACCACTCCTCCCTAGCTTTAGACTTTTTTACTGCTATGGCTTTCTGAAGAGCATGTTTAGCCTCTTTATACGCATCATAAAGAAGCTGTTCCTCCTCATCTGTATGTCTTCGCCGGCGACATCTTTTATGGTCCCTTCGCTTCCGGTTACAGACTTCTCGGAGGAGAGCCAACTCCGCAGACCACCAGTATACAGCCCTCTTGTCCGAGGGTGGGCCCAAGGCTCGAGGCATGGAGGCATCGCAGACAGCCGTTAAATCCTCTCGGAGTCTTAGCGCTCTTCTATTAATACCCTCACGGCGATCCCTGTCCCGAGCATCATAACTCCAGCTCGCAACAATTGCCGCCTCTTCCGCCAGGTCTGGCATGAAATGCGCTTGAGCCCACCTAGGGAAACGAGCACCCCCTTGCACTCCTCCTCGGGACGGCCTACAAGTAGTCGTGGTGGACACCGCAAAGGTGATGTAAAGGTGATCGGACAGTGTTTCGATCTCTTTTTGTACACGCCACTTCGAGATACGCGAGGCCAGGGAAGGAGTCGCGAACGTTACATCCACGATGGACCCTCCGTTTCTTCGTACACACGTAAACTCGTGACCTCGGTTAACAACAGAGAGCCCCGACGACGCTACGAAATCCCCAACTACCTCCCCTTTGTCATCAGTGACGGGAGAGCCCCAGACTGCTGATTTTGAGTTGAGGTCACCCATGACCAACACTTGTCCTTGAGTGTAGCGTCCCACCACCAGGCCCAACATATTGATGTAGACTTCCAATTCTGCCACACCTCTATTCGGGGAGAAATAGACGCCGATCACCGTTATGTCCTCCCAGGCGGCTACTACATACCCAGGCCCCCTTTCCTTCATAACCAACTTAGAACGCGAGGCAGGATCAACAACAATTGCGACAGAGTCATTTAAATCCCCTACCCAGTGGGGTAGAGTTGGCACATAATACGGCTCCGATATCACTGTTATGTCACATTTCCACTCCACCATAGACTGCGAGAGCAAATCTTGTGACCGGGTGGCGTGGTTGACGTTAGCCTGTAGGAAATTAAAATGTGGTGTATTATCCATTGATTTCGTCTGACAACATTTCAACTTCCTCCGGCAGAACCGGCTCTACAACAGTGGGAGGGGCTCGAGTCCCTTGCCCATCTTTTGGCTTAACATGAGGAGGGTTGCACTTTCTGCCCCCCATTCTATGGCCTGCTGGTCGCTCAGAATCTGCGCAAACGGCACAGTGGTATTCTGCCTTGCATGTCTCAGCGACATGCCCCGCCTTTCCGCAGCGATAGCACAGCTTACTACGGTCAGTCTGGCTCGGACATCGCTGACTAGTATGTCCAAGACCCAGGCATCTGTAACAACGCATGGGCATTGGGTCCAACGCACGCACCTGAGCCGAACTCCATCCTACCAATAGCCTCCCAGCCTCTACTATAATTTTGGCAGCAGTCACCGGACATTTTGCTAAAGCAGTCCCCGATCCACCCATTCCAAATCGTACTTCCCCAACCTTTACCTGGTCGGGGGGACAACCGCCCTTTTCTGCTATGGCAGCAACGATATCATCCTTTCGGACTGAGTCGTCCAGACCGGAGACACGGAGATCAACACATTTAGTTGGCCTAGTAACTTTGGCCAGATCAGACAAAACCTCCCGCAACTTTTCTGCAAGCGCATCTGCCTTCTCGCCATTTGAAGGTCCGGGGATCGAGATAATTCTAGCCCCTGTCGCCGACTGCTTGCAGCGTACCCCGTCCAGACCGAAGTCTTTTAGCTTCATCTCAGCCCTTGCCTTACCAATAATACTGGCATATGTGGCGCCCTGATCTATCGCCTCCTGATTGAGCGTCAAAACGACCGCCGCTGTTCGTGGGGAGGCAAGACTTGAATTCTTTTTCTTTTTCTTGGCCTTTTTGGCCGGGGCAGCAGCCGGGCCGGACGCCGCAGGAGCAGGTGTTGGTGCCGCCCCTGCCGTGGGCTGATCTGCTTTCCGTCTTTTATTCTTCTTCTTCCGACTTCCCGCTTTAGTCCACTCTCCCTCTATAGGGGCGGGGTTCGCCGGTTCAAGTGGGATTCCCGACTGGCTTTGCGCAGTTGATGGAGCCGCTTTTGGCATCTGGGGTTGCTTAGGAGCTGCCTTTGCTGCTGCCTTTGGTGCTGCCTTTGGAGCTGCGTTAGGAGCTGACTTAGGAGCTGCTTTTGGAGCTGGTGACGCCGGAGGTGGCATCTCTTTTTTGTCAGCAGCTAGAGGAGGTCTGTAAGTAGGTGCGGGAGGCAGTCTCTTCTCCAGGCCTTCAAACCTAGCATTGACCATTTCCCCAATTGAAGTGAACATTATGCGCTTCAACTCCTCCACCAAGCCTGGGTCCAATAATGTTACAGGCGGTGCCGCTTTAGCAGCAGATGACTTGTCGCGCTCAGAAAACGCTCTACGAAGAGACTTGAGCTCCTTCCGCATCTTTTCCATCTCATTACTGAGACGGAGGTTTTCGGCATGAAGTCTGCGGGTCTCGTCTTGCGAAGAATGAAATGTGAGGCTACTAAATATTTCACCAATTCCTCGTACTGCATTTTTCAACTTCTTTTGGCTTGTGCCCTTTAAGTGTTTTGAGTTTGTCGCCACATCTTTGATAGTCTGCAGATTCTCAGCCATTTGCTCCCTGAGAAACGCTGCACTATCTTCCTTCTGAGTAGGTGACACAACAGTTGGGGAGGGCGATCTTGACCTAAAACTTTGACTCAATCCATCCATCATCCAAGTCTCAATGTTTCCTCTTGTATACCTTGGATTATCGACATCCGAGAATGACTGATCTCCGTCGAAATTATATGCTTCAGAAACCCTTTTAAGATCAGCTTTCTCCATCTCTTTGAGTTTTGTCTTGGACATTCCTTCGAGCTCTCTAAGTGCTTTCTTAGCCTCGGCTATGAAAGCACTGGTACTTCTGGTTGGTGGGCGGCCACGTCTTGCCCCCCCTGCACCACGTCTTAATCCAGTGCTACCAGATTTCCTTATTTTGGAAACACCCGCAGACACGTTTACCCCTCCATTTGCGTCAACGGGGCTTGGAACGATGTTCGCACTTAGAGGACGTTTCCTCTTGCTCCCATCAACAGTAGATTTTGACCGCCTTTCCACAGCAGAAAACCCACTCTCTTCTTCTGCAGAAAACATTTCCGACGCCGAATTTTCCTCCGACACCGATTGAACAACGGACTGGGTTGGCTCGTTTTGCTCGCCTGAGCTAGGCCCATCCTTATCCAACAATTTACTTGGCATCTGTTTCGGCGTCTTCTTCAACTCCTTGCATTGCGCCTTACTCACCCCTTGAACTGGCGCTTGCCTGCTAAATGGCAACACAAGCCCTGCCTTGTCAGGCACCTCTTTTGGAACCGTGGTTGACTCTTTTATAACCCCCTTGGCCAACCGGCTCGGTTGGGTTCTCCCTAAATTTTCAGTTGAGCTGACCTTACTTTTCCCCTCCTCCGGATCATCTGAGGGCGCGGTATCGCCCCTCAGGAACATCGGACAAGAAGGTTTCCCCAGCGAGGAATTCGATCTAGTGCAGACACCATCCGACTTCCCCAACAGATCCGACCTAGCACGGTCGGGTAGATTTATTTCGGCGCAGTTTAACTCCGGACTCAGCGCTTTGTCCATTGAACATTTGCTGCCCCCCCCAGAATACGTGGAGCATTTGCCAACCACCGAAGTGGTCGGGAGGGATTCTGTTTCCTTACGGTCCCTACCCTCCTGGGTTAATTTCTCTTTGCATTTGTCCATTTCATGAGTTTAAATGCCTCTTTTCAAGGGGATAGGCTCCCCTTGGTTTTTTATAGTGGTGACCTTCCACGCAGCCCCCACTAATAAAAGGCGGCCTCCAGCCCCGCACCACGTACGAGGTTCCAGCGCTCCCGTCACTACGTCCCGAGGACCACTGGGCCTACGATAGGCCCTCACCACCCCGACCCGCACCGCCGCTACTCGGAATATGTCCAAGACGCCGGGCGGGTCCCCCCTTGCCAGACTATTCGCCGTCGCCGCAATAGGCGGCGACGCCCAGGGTGCACCACGTGGAGGTTGTCTGGCACGCACCCCACCCCAACCTAACCTAACCTAACCTAACCTAACCTAACCTAACCTAACCTAACCTAACCTAACCTTTTTTTTTTTTTTTTTTTTTTTTTTTTTTTTTTATATGCCGAGGAAAAACGCATTTACGCGCTTCCCTTCCCGCAGGTGATCGGGAAGGGGGCATGTGGGACTCGCCAGGAGGGGACCGCAACATTCAACGTTGCGGCTCCCTCCATGACTGCCTCCCGTAATTCCACCAGGTCAAAGCCCGATGGAATCCCAGGAGGAGGGAATACCCACTAAAAAACCCCGGCACCTGCCCTCTCGCCGCTACGCCGACAGCCAAAGGGCTGTGCGTGGGACCGTGGAGGCATTCCCCACAACGGCTGACGCGGCCTGCCCGCATTCGGGCCTCCTCCGATGGGGAATGGCCGGGCAAGTTTGGCCATTCCCCCCCTCTCATCAGAGCCGTGCAAGGCGCGCAGTGGTTCACCTCCCACTGCCCGCTTGGCCCCGACCGGGGGACAGGTGGTATATCCCCCCAACCAACAGCTCCTGCGCTCTTCTCCTCTCCGAGAAGAATGGGGAGCATCCCGGGGCGTACCCCCTCAGACCGGGGTTGCCCGCTCAGCCGGGCATCCTCTCCTCCCATTTTCCGCGCTCATAGGGCGTCCTCCAACTTGTGTGCTATTAACCGTGCCCCCGGGGCCACTGCCCTTCGTCTTCGGGGGGTTGCACAAACGGCTGCCCATTAGGTGCTTGTCCGGCTTTCCGTGCGCAGCGCACACAAGACACTTGGGTTCTGCAAGACAATTTCTTGCTTTGTGGCCCGACTTTCCACAGTTGAAGCATACGCCGCTTCGGTCTTCATCTGTACACTTCGGCTTGGTATGCCCCAGTCCCATACACCTGAAGCAGCGCAGGGGACGTGGGGCAATCACGCTGATTCGAGCAACGCTCCAACCGACCTGTAATCTGTCCAGGTCACAAGCAGCCTTAGCTTGAGCAACCGGGAGCCTCATCTTAATGTAAGCCGTACCATTCTTCCGCAGCCTCAGCTCAGTAGATTGAATCTGAGATGGGTTGCATCCTATTTTAGTGGCGAGAGTCGCTACTACCTCATCACTTTTTACCGACTCGTCCAGGTCTTCGATCTGAATGTCTGCTTTCTTTTGTGGTCTTCCCACCACCGCCACTCCATCAAAGAGCTGCCGGAGCTTGCCAGCTAGCTGGTCGGCTTTCTCATCGTCTTTTTCCAGCAGTTGGAGGATCCGCGCACCGGTCTGGGACTCCTTCATGATAAAACCTCCCTCTAACCCCATCTCCGGGAGGGAGATATTCATCCTTGCCCTTGTTATTGCCTCAGAATAGGTTATTCCGGCTTCGATGGCTTCTGGGAGTAAAGTTAATACCACAGCCGACGTCTGCGGGGGGCGGAGATTTTTCTCTTTGTTTTTCGGCTTTGAAGACTTCTTTGTCTCTGGCCCTGAGGTTTTCGGCTTGTTTGGGGCCCTAGTTTGAGGTTGCACATCTCGTTTTGCACCTTGCTGACCGAGACCAGCACATCCTTCTTAACTTCATCCAACATTGTTAGTACCCTGTTTTCCATTTCCTCTGTCTTTAGCCTAAGCTGATCTTTCCACTCCTCTTGGCATACCAACTTATGCTCGAAATCTTTCAGGCGAGTCTCAAGACGCTTCTCCCGCTCACTCATGCGCTCCAGAGTGTACTCCAGCTTGCTGATTTTATCAGACTTTTGGTGCATGTGCCTCAGGTTGACACCTTTGACCTGAATCACCCCCATATTGATCTTATCAAGCAGCGTCAGCATCGTGGCCTTCAACTCCGAAGGTAGCTCAGAGTTCTCCAGTGCCTCGACTAACTTCTTTGCAGAGCCTTCTATTTTATTTGTCGCCTCTTCCATCTCAGCAATCAGCTCACTCTCTGATTCCTCATCTGTCTCGTCTTCCGTCCCCATTTCCATCTCTGTCTCATCTACCTCCGCCTCTGCCTCCGAAACAACCAGGGAGTCCTCCACCGAGACATCCTGAGGGACTTCCTGTGCAACAGCCGAAGGATCATCTGTTCTACTATTAGCTTCCGCCGCCCTTTCTAACACCACAATAGCCTCCCTTAATTTAGATTTTAAGGAGTTCGGGTCTGCTTCCGTCTTTCTCCTCTTACTACTTCTTGTTTCTATGGCACAGTTTACACTCGGACTCTGCGCGTTGTCCCTCGCAATATTGCCGCCTTTTTTATTCAAATTTTTATTGTTTGATGAATACATATTGGACCCACGAGAATGGGAGAACCATTAGTCCGCCCGAGCAGAGATCCCGATGCCCGGGTAACCCAACTACTCCTTGGGGGGCGGGAGTTGCCCAAGGGTGGCGATCTTAGGTTGGCTTCCTCTACCAACCACCTGTAAACAGGCTTCCGGCACCTCGTCCTCAAATACCGGAACTTTAAGGATTTCTTTATAGAGGTTGTCTCCTCGCGGTCCCTATGAAGGCGACCCCCGTTCCTGCACTACGTACAGGGCTACGGTTTGAGTTTTTTATTGGGGTTGTCTCCCCTTGGCCCCCCGAAGCGGGCCCCTGGTCCTGCACTGCGTAGAGGATAACAGGAGGGTCGGACAATTAGCCATCACGGTAAATGAGACCAAAGGAGTCATTTACAGTGATGCCCAGGGTGCACCGTCCCTCCCACTGCCTTTCCCAATCCACATACATGGACGGGGAAAAGCAGTAGAGGGAACACGTGGAGGTTATCCGACCACGCACCCCAACCTAACCTAACCTAACCTAACCTAACCTAATCGTCATTGTTTTCGTGGGTATCACCTCCACCCATTTCGTAAATGCATCGACAATAATAAAAAGTTGGTATCCGTGTATAGGCCCGGCAAAGTCAATATGAATTCTCTGCCATGGCTCGATTGCTTCCTCCCAATGATGCAATGGCGCTTTTACTGGATCATTTTGTTGTAAACGGCAAGCTCTACATGTTTTTACCTTATCTTCGATATCCTTATCAATGCCTTTCCAATAAACGTAGCTACGGGCAAGGAGTTTCATTTTATGCATTCCAATATGGCCAGCATGTAATTCGTCCAATACACTCTCCCGTAGAGAATTCGGAATCATTATTCGATATCCTTTAAATAAACAGTTGTCTTGTAAGGTCAACTCGGAGTCTACGTAACCATGACTTTTCATTGACCGGCCTATTCGCAAGGCGTTGAGAATCGGCGCCAATTCTGAGTCTTTAGCAGTTTCTTGAGCAATTTTTGTATCTGTGATCGATAGGGTGTGTATTTGACTTAGTTGAAATATAGAATGTTGGTCACTTTTTGTTGATACCTTTTCTACTGGAAATCTTGACAAGTAGTCGGCGTTGCTATTGGCTGCTGAAGTTTTATACTCAATATCGTAATCGAATCCAGAGAGAAAATGTGCGTAATGAAAAAGTCTCATGGTACTCATAGTGGGCAGCGTCTTATGCGGGTGGAATATTACTGTAAGGGGCTTATGGTCTGTGATTAAAATAAATTTTCTTCCGTAACAATAATGGAAGAATTTCTTGAGTCCCCAAAATATTGCTGTGGCCTCTTTATCAATTTGACTGTATTTCTTTTCGCAATCTGTAAGCGTTCTGGACGCAAATGCTATTGGTCTCTCTGATCCATCCTTTAGTCTATGCGAAAGAATGTCGGATTATTTGCCATCACTGTAAATGGGACCAAAATGAATTGTTCGCCATTTACAGTGACGCCCAGGGTGCACCGTCCCTCCCACTGCCCTTTCCAATCCACATACATGGACGGGGAAAAACAGTAGTCGGGCACACGTGGAGGTTATCCGACCAAGCACCCCAACCTAACCTTTTTTTTTTTTTTCGAGGGGACCTCGGGATTATCGACTTCTTGGCCGCTGGGATTGCGACCAAGCAAGTTCGGAGCTCTCCTCCGCACGCATCAGACAGGTCAAAGCCCGTCAGATGCGCACGGAGGCATATCCGTTAAAACCCCCCGTTGTGACTACTCTGCCGGTTGTTCGGCGAGATGGGTTCCGTTTGGGATGCAACCACCCCACCCCGGCCGACCCCGGCTTAAGAAAGCCAGGGCCACACCACGCGGGGGGAGCAAAAGGCCCCCCCTATACGGAACTGCTATTGTTGCCGCAATCACGACGCTGCTTCTCCTTAGAGAGACGCGTGGATCGGCGAGGCTGCTTTTGCTTCGGGGACTCTATCTCCACGGTCCCCTCGCTGCGCTCGCTGTGTGACGAGCGGCTCCTCTCTGTGTCATGCCCCTGGCGCTCGGGGCTATTACCCCTCATCGCTGCTGAGACGACCTGGCACTCGGGGCGACTGCCCCTACTCGCCGCGGGATCATAACTGTTTTCGGGGCGTTTGCCCTTTGTCGTTGGTGGATCACAAACTCGGCTGCCCATGACGTGATCGGCAGGCCGACCACTTCCAGCACACACTTGGCACCTGGGCTTCTCATTGCAGACCGCTGCCATGTGGCCCGGTCGTCCACATCTGAAGCAGAGGCCGCTTCGGTCTTTTTCTGATGGGCATAGCGGCTTAGTGTGCCCCACCCCCATACCAGGTGTAACAGCGCAATGGGGGAGGAGCGAGAAGTTTCGCGCGGGCAATACTCCAGCCCACGCGGATTCTGCCATCGTCTTGACACATCTTTTGGGCAACGTCTATCGGGCATCTGAAGCGTACAAATCCCATACCCTCTGATCCAGTCATGATGTCATTAACCTTCAATTTGGAAGCTGGACAACCCGTTTTGGCTGTTATCTCTGCGACCACCTCTTCTTTTGAAATAGTGTCGTCCAAGTCGGAAATCTGCACGCCAACGAGCCTTTCTGGACGTCTTACATCTGCGACTTCTTTCAAAACTTCCCGGAGCTTTTCAGCAAGTATGTCCGCCTTAGTACCATCCGGGTCCTGCACCTGCAGCACTTGTGCCCCCGTCTGGGATTTCTTCATTACAACTCCCTGTAGTGTGTGTACCAATATGTACTTACACACACTCATCTCTCCTCGTATATAAGCCATTTCTTTACTTTAATAAATCAGTTATTGATCGCAGTCAGACTTGTTATTACATTCCCGAACCGCCACATTGCATGGCGACCCTGCCAGTGCCGCCTGCGTTGGCGGCGCTGTGCAGCCGGTTTACCGTAAAGTGAATATTTTAAATACAAATAATTTGGACTATATTTGGACTATATATAAATAAAGTGAAGTGGGTGCTAAAAATGAACTGAAATAGACATAAAATTATAAATATAATAATGACAATAATTAGGAACTATTATTAAAATAAATTCTTCAAATGTCCAGTTTTTATGAACAATAATTATAATGAACTTCAAATTATCAACAATGTGAACTATTAGTGATCGTTGTCGCGTACTGATATTGCTACTGTGACGCTGGTGATGTGGAGATGATGAAGCAGGGTGCCGGGAGACGCATGGTGTCGGAAGTGGACGCTGCCGGCCGATGATGGAGTCATAAGAGGGCAATACTGGAGCCGAATTTACCATCGAAGAGTGGCCAAGCAGTGGGCAACAGAACTTCAAAAATGAATCAAAATTCACTTCAATGACTTTTTACGGTTTGATTTATAATATTTGGTGGAATTTCAGCTGTTCAGCCATTGTTTAAAGAAAATTATAGCGTAATTGTTTTTGGTTTTTCGAAATAATAATTTAGATATGTGTATTTTTTTTTCCCAATGAATTGAAAGTAAAAGTAAATTAGATAACGTTTGAAGAATTTATTTGAAGATTTTATTGATTATTTTATTTTGATAAGTATTGACGTTATTATTATAATACGTGAATTAGGTATTAGTATTTTTATTAAAAATGTTTAACCACAAATGTATGAAAATTTATTTTGATGGCATAAAAATTGGTAGCTGTATCTAACTTTATGGTATATTCTACGTTATTTTTTTTAACTTGTCTTTTGTTAAATAGGTTAGATTTTTTTCTATTTTGTATTTTAGGCATACGATTGCACATAAAAAGTAACGTTATTGAATTTTGTTTGTGGTGATGATGATTTGATGATGGTTTATATATGTCTGGTTTTTATTTCACAGCTAGTTTTCCAGAGAATCAGCGTGGTTGATAAAGGTAACTCTTAGGTTTCATTTATGAAGTTTTGATTATTTAACTTGAGATATAATTTTCGTATGAATATGGATTATTTTATTCCTTTTTCGAGGTTTTGTAGTTTAATTTTGCCATGATCTTGATTCAAAATCAAGTACTTAAGTAATTTGTGAATTACCTTTTCTCAAATACATTTTAATAATTACTTTATCGATGTCAATTATTTTTATTTGCATAAAAGTTTGGATTTCGTAATGCGTTATAAATAGGTGAACGACATCGTAATTGCTGACTTAGCGACACGTGTGATATTGTAGCAGCGAACTGAATAGGCATCATTTTGTTAAGCCAAAAGAATTGAGTTTTTTTTTTCTATCGTAAATTAAGTAAGTTTGTAAAGAATGTATAAATAACGTTTTTCATTGAAATTGCAAAAAGGTTCATAACGGACTGAATAGTAGATTTGTTTCTTTTACATGACTATGTTACTAACAATTTTATTTAGGTAGTAAATAATCGTATTTTATATATAAATAAATTCTTCATAGGTATATTATTGCTTTTCATTATTTCTATATAATATTTTATCAGACTATGAAACTCAATACTTATATATTTTTTTTCATTATGACTATGACATACCTACTTATGTACATTTTAATAATTTTTCAATGGATTTGGAAAGTGTCATTCATAACATTGTAGGTACCTAAGTATTTTACTTGTAATTTTTTTAAAACTAGTAGTAACTTTTATAAAATCGTAAACTAATTAGGAAATTAGCTATCTTATTGAGACTATCTTTTGTCTTCGTACATTTCTTGCTAGGTAGGTATATCATATATTTATGTAGGTGTACAAGTAATTTATAATAACTTTATTCTATCTTACGAAATAACTAATTAAATTATGAAGAATAAGGAAGTTCGAAAATTCCTTTTGAATTTGGAGTTTGCTTGACAAAATTTTATTTACGAGTTTGATTATTTTCTTAATATTATTTATGAATTTGACAAAACTAAAATTAGGTTTCATTACTTTACATTAGTACTTTACATACAATCACAATTTCAGATAAATTTCCGCTCTATTTTTACGAATAACATAAGTAATTGTATTTTATTTATGTATTGTATAATGCGGTTATGTATAGTAAGTAAATAAATGCTCGATATAAATTTAAATTTATTCATTTTTGTAGAGAAATTGTCTTCTTTTATGTTTTAGGAATTAATGATCGAAAATAATGGTTAGGTAATTATTTTAATACTATGGTTAGCTATATAGTATTCTTATTCTATATTATTTAATATTCTATTTCTAAATATTAACACTTGATTTACCACACAAATGAGAGTAAAACTATAATATTTCATTATTGTCCTGAATAGCGATGAAATTTGTAATTTGTTTCAATATGAGTTTAGTAAACCTACGCAATTCAATTTAATAAGTATCGATGACAAATTATCATGTGACAAAATTTATTCTTAGAAGTAATGCAATCATATTGTTTTGATAAACTTAACGAACAAGGTATTGGAGTCTAAGTGTTGTATTTCGATATCGGTAGATTACAAAGAAGTAGCGCAGTTGCACTAATGCAAGTTGATATTTAATTTAGGTGAAGCAGTAATATAAATCTTGTCGCAAAATATCACACGGGTTTGCTAGTCAAGCTGTAATTTAAAACATTGTTATTGTTATAACATTGGAAAAGATAACGCGTGTATTAACTTCAATGGAAAATAAAATTTTATGGAGCTTATTAATTTAGGATGTGAAAGTTTCTTTTGAGATAAAAATGATTGAGATAGTATGTTTGTGGAAATTATACTTGAGGTTTGAAAGGAAAAATTTACGAGGAACAGTTTGAAAGCAAGTCTATGATGACTAGAATAAAGGAAAGGTATAGGTTTTTATAGGTATTAGGAATATTGTAGGAAAGTTAATGTAGCTGTATTAAAAATCTTTTTGTAGCTTTTTAGTTTGCAATTAGGTACAGCAAGGTTTAGGTTAGGTAATGTGATGCGTTTTTTTATGTAGGATTTGGAATGATGATAAGGATTTATTTATAGAAGTTAGGGAATATACGGTTTATAAGGTTTCACTTGCGATTGGACTGATCACCCAAAAGCGATGAAACTCTTATTTACTTTATATTCAATTTAGGATTGTTAGTTTATTTGATAGGTTTTTGGAATGAAATGGTTAATATAAAAGCTCGATTATACGGTACACATTAAAGGAGAGGTACTATAGGGTTCAGGTCCTTCAGTTGCATCAAGGTGTGAACGAGATTCCCCTTTGAATCCTGTTTGGAGACCAAATTAGTATGTGTCTTAATTCATGACCCTATTAAATAATGGTACATACGTGGGGTGTCAGATCCTTCTAGTCGATCATGGTGCGAAACGAGATTTCCTCTGTGAGATTTGTTGGAGTCCGAAAACTTAAAAAAACTGCCCCCATTAATAAGTGAGCTGTGGCCACAGCCCAAAATGGCAATTGTCCATTTTTATGATGATAATGAAGTCGACTATAAATAAATATGATAAAGTATGTACCAAAAATGATGAGTTAAATAAAAATGAAAGTACGCCGGCGCCGGGCGAATTATGATATGTGAGTACCTAGTAGGTGATATGTGTATAAGTGTACCGATAGTTATTATGAAATTGAAGTTTAGAACGAGCAAAAATAGGATTTAAAGTGAAGTAAATATATGGGAATATTGTTTTTGACACATGATAATTTAGATAAGAATATTGAGAGATAGAATGTCGAAAGATAAAAATATTGAAATATGGGAAGTTATGTTATGATTATGATAAACATAGGAAATGGAAGAGGATAATTATTATGTAATAACATGATTTAAGGTTGATGAATGATGAAAAAAAATTGAAAGATAGAATATTTTTTATGTAAATGCGAGTGAAGAATGATAAGTGAAATTCTTATGTATGTGTAGGTAGGTATGTTAGCAAAAAGTAACTTGAAATGGAAGTTTTATTTATGAAAGGGACATAAGGAAAGTAGAATATTTTAATCAGATATTTAAAGTTGAATTTGTATTGAAGTCAGTTACCTTTATCAACGACAGAAGAGAAAAAACTAATTAGTGAGTGTGTAAGGGTTTTTTTTTTATTTCTTTCAAGGAATAAGAATGTTTTACTATTAGTTAGTGCAATCTATTTCGATATAAATCGAAAGGTTACCTAATGTAGTAGTGATGTTTTATATTAATAATTTTTAAGAAATGACTAATAAACTTTTGGTTTAAAAAACTAACTTTGAAATGTGAATTATGGAAGTTTAATAAGAATGTAAGGATGTTACGAACACAGATATTAGTTAGTATTATAAGTATCTCTTGGAAATCTGTAATTTACTTTAACTTTGTACCTTGTACCTAGGTACTTTTATGCTGTCGTGGTGTTCACGTTATTGTTTGTAACTTGTTATGAAATCGATATTATAGTGTTAAGGAGGTATACAATTCGGAATGCTTATTAAGTTAGCTTATGAAATTTGTTTTTTTAACAATTCTATTTTTTCTTGCTAATAAAATATTACAGAACTGGATGTTAGTTATAATAACTTTATCAGATATGTGACCTATTCATATAATAAATATGAGTACAGTTTTTTTAAATACCTTTTAATAATGTTTAACTATTTCAGTATAAAGTTTTCGTTTATTTTATGTGTCAATTTTTTTTTGTATAAAATAAATTTTAGTGTTGTCATGTTAGAGTTGAAGATGGGAAGATAAGAATGTAATAATCCTTATAAATAAATGATAGATAGGTACCTTCATTTTATGTAACTATGTATTTTCTTTACTCTCATTATACAAATTAGAATATAACTTTTGAAATCTTCTAAAAAAAAATGATATCTGTTGAATATTTTTCTTATATAAAATATACTTATGTTTTTCTTTTAAATAATGATTTATGTACCTTTTAGAAAAAAAATAACTTCAATTTGTTTTATTTTAGAAAGAAAATTGAATCAGAATCCTCCGAAATAATAATGTTGATATTTAGAAAAAAGTTAATCTTTTCATGTATTTTTTTTCTTTTTTAGGGGGGAGGTGTAGTGTGTGTACCAATATGTACTTACACACACTCATCTCTCCTCGTATATAAGCCATTTCTTTACTTTAATAAATCAGTTATTGATCGCAGTCAGACTTGTTATTACATTCCCGAACCGCCACATTGCATCCCTCTTCAATTCCAGCATCTGTGAGAGAGACTTTGGCTCTGACTTTCGCCATTACTCCAGCATACGTCATTCCTCCCGCTACGGCTTCCGGCAGCAAAGTCAGCACCACCACTGAGGTGCCAGAAGGGGGCAGTTTTGGTCGGCCTCTAAGGTTAGGCTTCTTCTTGGTCTTCAAGTTTGACTCTACGGTCTGCTTCAGCATTTCAGGAGCTATCTCCTGCCTTCGTTTCTTTCGCCCAATGACTTTATTCCAGCCATCCGCGGGAGAGATTGTTGTGTCTTCAACACGCGCCTGGGAAGGAGCTGATTCCATTGTCGGCTTTTGCGCAGCTTTTCGGCTATTGACCCCAACCTAACCTAACCTAACCTAACCTAACCTAACCTAACCTAACCAAGCTCATTTTGAAACCTACAGAGTGAACTTACCGCCTTGAAAATTTTTTCGCGCATCCATAGAATTTTTTCAAACCTCCCATTTTTTGTTTGACGCACATCCATTGAATACTTTTTGCGTAATAAATTTTTTTCCCAATTTTCATACTTGGAAAATGGTTCCCATATAATCGAAGTAGCGCGTTGATGTCTTTTATATGGGAACCGTCGACCTTAGGTAGACTTTTTGGCTTAAAAATTTATTAATTAAATTCATAACTTTTGAGCGATTTGTTGTAGCTTAATTTCGTTTTTAGATTTAGATTTTAACGCCCTTAAGGCATATTACTGCATCATTTCCAATAATATTTTCTTAGTTTTCTGCAAGATATTAAGGATTTTCCAATTTTTTACGTAAAATTATTAAAAATCACCCATTATTTGTTGATTTTTTCGTCTGGTTTTAACCGATCTTTCTAAAATTAGTTTCATTCGATAGCGTTAGTTAAAACACAACTTTTATATCTTTTAATATTTTCCAAAGACTCAATAGTTTTTTAGCAATTTTGGTTTTAAAGTTCCGAAAAATTTTTGTTTTTATTTTAAAAATTGAAAAGTTAGCAAACGTTACTACTCCGTCAATTCTTATTTAATCCGTTTTATTTTCAGTCAAATTATAGTTTACTCTTGCGCCTCTTAGGAAAATATACAAACTTTGTTGTATCGCTGAAATCCACAGAGTAGGCGACCGACGAAAGGAGTGTGTTTTACCAATTTTGCAAATAAGTGTTTTAATTGAATAACTTTGATAGCTTTTAAGTTTTTGGTATAAAAGTTTTATTAAAGTGATAGATATCAGCGCGGTGCTTCTTTTGGTGTAAAGAACGTGGCTGCAGCGATTCTATAACTTTTTATTTTAATTTTTTCTTGTCGAAAATTTTAATTATTTCATTTATTTTTAATAAATTCATTTTTGTTTATTTAATAATTATAGTTTAGTGATAAGTTTAAGGTTAATTAGTTCTTCATAGGGGTTTAAATTTTATTATCATAATATTTAAATTTGTGAAGATTTTCTCATTTTCCTGTGAATTAAATTAGTATTGGTGCACTGAGAAAAACGGGCTACTTAAAATTGGCAAATTTGTAATGCACCGGCAGCCAGATACGTATAATGTGCTTTTCACATGAAATAAATAAGAGCCATACTTATAATGAGCCGACACCATGTCCAGTAAGTATGCGGCATAATGCCCTGTAAAGACAATGTAAACGAGTTACTTGTAATGAGGCCGAATCCTTAATACGTAAGCCGCATCATGAAATTACTGTGCCCGCACTGTTAACGTTTACGTATGCGGTTTAATGATGCCGCATATGTATTAACGGAGCAGCATACGTAATTTACTTAACCCGCAACAGGAAATATATATGCGCTATACGTACGAAGTTATACAGCCGCATTATTTCAGTATCCAGGCTCTTTACAACAGTAACTGGTTGCCAAATCATTGTACTGACTCCGTCTCATTAAGTAATAGTCCGGGTTACGTACATAATGTACGAGCAGGGTCGGAGATATGCCGATACATTTTACGTACACGGGATAATTAATAATGTCTCCGCCTACATAAACATTTACGTATCCTGGCTCATTTTACGAACTCCGTTTACTTACTGGCAGTGTTCGGTACATAGAATCTTTATGACGTCAGCCGCATCATGAAATTACTGTGGCGCACTCTTTACAGTTACGTATGCGGCTTAATGATTCTGCACGGAGCAGCATACGTAATTTACTTTACCCGTAACATGAAATATGTATGCGCTATACGTACGAAGTTATACAGTCGCATTATTTCAGTATCCAGGCTCTTTATAACAGTAACTGGTTGCCAAATCATTGTACTGACTCTGTCTCATTAAGTAATGGTCCCGGTTACGTACATAATGTACAAGCAGGGTCGGAGATATGCCGATACATTTTACGTACACGGGATAATTAATAATGTCTCCGTCTACATCATCAGTTTTTACGTATCCTGGCTCATTTTACGAACTCCGTTTACTTACCGACTGTGTTTGGTACGTAGAATCTTTATGACGTCAGCCGCATCATTAAATTACTGTTGCGCACTCTTTACAGTTACGTATGCGGCTTAATGATTCTGCACGGAGCAGCATACGTAATTTACTTTACCCGTAACATGAAATATGTATGCGCTATACGTACGAATAGTTATACAGCTGCATTATTTCAGTATCCAGGCTCTTTATAACAGTAACTGGTTGCCAAATCATTGTACTGTCCCTGTCACATTAAGTAATGGTCCCGGTTACGTACATAATGTACGAGCAGGGTCGGAGGTATGCCGATACATTTTACGTACATGGGATAATTAATAATGTCTCCGTCTACATCATCAGTTTTTACGTATCCTGGCTCATTTTACGAACTCCGTTTACTTACCGACTGTGTTTGGTACGTAGAATCTTTATGACGTCAGCCGCATCATTAAATTACTGTGGCGCACTCTTTACAGTTACGTATGCGGCTTAATGATTCTGCACGGAGCAGCATACGTAATTTACTTTACCCGTAACATGAAATATGTATGCGCTATACGTACGAAGTTATACAGTCGCATTATTTCAGTATCCAGGCTCTTTATAACAGTAACTGGTTGCCAAATCATTGTACTGTCCCTGTCACATTAAGTAATGGTCCCGGTTACGTACATAATGTACGAGCAGGGTCGGAGGTATGCCGATACATTTTACGTACACGGGATAATTAATAATGTCTCCGTCTACATCATCAGTTTTTACGTATCCTGGCTCATTTTACGAACTCCGTTTACTTACCGACTGTGTTTGGTACGAAGAATCTTTATGACGTCAGCCGCATCATTAAATTACTGTTGCGCACTCTTTACAGTTACGTATGCGGCTTAATGATTCTGCACGGAGCAGCACACGTAATTTACTTTACCCGTAACATGAAATATGTATGCGCTATACGTACGAATAGTTATACAGCTGCATTATTTCAGTATCCAGGCTCTTTATAACAGTAACTGGTTGCCAAATCATTGTACTGTCCCTGTCACATTAAGTAATGGTCCCGGTTACGTACATAATGTACGAGCAGGGTCGGAGGTATGCCGATACATTTTACGTACACGGGATAATTAATAATGTCTCCGTCTACATCATCAGTTTTTACGTATCCTGGCTCATTTTACGAACTCCGTTTACTTACCGACTGTGTTTGGTACGTAGAATCTTTATGACGTCAGCCGCATCATTAAATTACTGTTGCGCACTCTTTACAATTACGTATGCGGCTTAATGATTCTGCACGGAGCAGCATACGTAATTTACTTAACCCGTAACATAAAATATGTATGCGCCATACGTACGAATAGTTATACAGCTGCATTATTTCAGTATCTAGGCTCTTTATAACAGTAACTGGTTGCCAAATCATTGTACTGTCCCTGTCACATTAAGTAATGGTCCCGGTTACGTACATAATGTACGAGCAGGGTCGGAGGTATGCCGATACATTTTACGTACACGGGATAATTAATAATGTCTCCGTCTACATCATCAGTTTTTACGTATCCTGGCTCATTTTACGAACTCCGTTTACTTACCGACTGTGTTTGGTACGTAGAATCTTTATGACGTCAGCCGCATCATTAAATTACTGTTGCGCACTCTTTACAGTTACGTATGCGGCTTAATGATTCTGCACGGAGCAGCATACGTAATTTACTTAATGGCCGGTATACATTTTGATTAGTAAAGTGCTTAGTGTTTAGTGTTTAGTGCACTGTTAAGTGTTTAGTGATTAGTAGGTGATGTCCCATACTGTTTAGCATACGCTGTTTAGTACAGGCTTTGTTGATATAAACTAAACACTTAACAGTCCTGTCCAGACGTGCTTAGTGCGTGTTTAGCTGCAAGTGAGGGGTGGAGGCGGGACGTGCGGGACGCGCGGGAGGAGCTACTCGCAGAAAAAATAGAACGCGCTTCTAAACACTGTACTTCGCTCGCACTAAACACTTAACACTAAACAGAGACTGTCCGAACGTGTTTTTTGCTAAACACTAAACACTAAACGAGCCACTCGCACTAAACACTAATCAAAATGTATACCGGCCATAAGGTGAAGTCGGCTCGGGGCTACCGAGATATTGAGGGGGCGAAGCAGCGGGCGGGCGGAGCAGGCGCGGGGGGCCGCGCGCATATTCGTAAACATGCGAGCGCTCGTATTTACGTAGATGAGCATCAAAGTATCGAGCGATGACCAATTTTGCCACAAACTGTCAAGTCACTGTGGCGTTTCGGTGAGGCTGCTCGCCTGTTACGCGAGAGATCTCGGTTCGAACCTCTGTCGGACCAAAAGTTTTTTGATGGTTTTTACGATATTCTAGAATGTTTACATTGCTTACACAATATTTACCTATATAAGGTTATTTATACACGCTGAAATTTTAATCATTTGGTTCCCGCCGTGTGGTGGTTCCACTCATGATTACAAGCAACTTTTACTATGGGGCCAACACTCCTGCTCGCAAAAAAAAATCAGCTGTTCCATACATTAAGGTCGAGTAGGTATTGCACTTTTGTATGGAACAGCTGATTTTTTTTTGCGAGCAGGAGAGTTGGCCCCATAGTAAAAGTTGCTTGTAATCATTAGTGGAACCACCCCACGGCGGGAACCAAATGGTTAAAATTTCACGCTGTATAGGTAGTCCATAATTTTTATTTTAGCTGTTGCACCTTTAAAATATAGTTTTATCTTTATCATTTGTGAAAAGAGTAAAATAACACTTTATAAACCTATAACTTTGCTTGTTTTTATGAAAAAGACAGTTAGTTTATAAAATCTATAATAAACTCTAAAAAACAATAAGCATTTACATCTTTTGTATTTTCTTTTATTATACTGACGCGGTACGTTTGCTGTTTACAAAGCACTTCGGGGTCTTGTAAATAGCAGACGCATTAGTCTGACACGTCTGCTATTTACAAAGCAACTTCGGGTGGCTAACGCATCGGGTACCTATTTACGAATATGCGGCCCGCGCAGCGCGGCTGCTACTTCCGCGGCACTGTAGGCTGTTGTAGGCGAGATGTCGTAGGGTAAATGTGCCAATAATGATTCCCAAAAAGTAATTGCAAAAAAATGTTTTAGTTAATAATAAAAGGTTCTCGAATACTAATAATAATTCGCTAGTTTTATTACAAAGGTATTTACTGTAATAGTCTAATAAATATCACATTGACGTATGTACAATTAATAAACACTACACAGGGTTATTTGTAAAACACCAACAACCTTGCAGGAGTAGATTACTAACATCATAAACAACGACATTAATTTGTTCTACGACTTTTCCGAAAACAAACAAAAAAAACTACTTTCCATACAAAGCTCGATCAATAATTGCATGGAAAATTTCTCGAAAAGTACTCATCCCAGACTGATGGTGTTTATGATAAAATTAAAGGTCTTGGTGAGATCTTCATTTTAGATGACAGCTGTCAAATTCAAGTTTGATAAATTTGAATTTGACAGCTGTTAAATATGTAAAGTTAAGATCTCACCAAGACCTGAATTTTGTTTTTAAATTCTTTGGTCAGCCCCCTAGCACAGAGAAACACAATATAATATAGCGTTTTATCGAAAAATACAAGTACAATTCCAAGATAGCGGATAGCGGCCAACTTTTTTTGTTAGTGGGCTGATTTTGACGAAACTCGGTTTGGGGCACTATTTTGACAAGAAAACAGCAACGCAATGTTAGAAATAAAAAATCAAAGAAGGCGGCCATCTTTGTTGTTTGCGGGCTGATTTCTATGAAACTCGGTTTGGGGCACTACTTTGACATTATAACACCAACGCAATGTTAAAAATTAAAAAAATCCAAGATAGCGGCCAATTTTAACATTGAAAATGTTTTTTCGATAGTTTCAGTAAAGTACCCAATTTCAGCCAGAGTGAGACATCGCCCTGGTCCAGTGAGTTTTGGGTCTACGTGAATGTGATAAGCGTCAAAAGATGCGTCTTGGCAAGGGCTACAATATGGTGAAAAAAATTTTTTTTAAAGTCCAGAACTTTTTCGAAAATCGCATAAATGTAGAAAAATGACACACTTTTTCGGGGTCTTTTTTCACTAAATCTAAAATTTCTCAAAAACGAAAAGCTTTATTGAAAAAATGAAAAGAAACGTTTTGAAAATATTAAATGTCCCTCACTCTTACGGTCTGGGCTGTAGCTTATCCTTTATGTAGCGAAATGTCGGGATACTGCCTATTGTTATAGTGATTTTATATTTTGTATTTTTTATTTATTTCCACAGTTCTTTTTTGATAAAAAAAATTAAACTTTAATTAATTAAATAAAACTTGTAATACTTGTCAGTGTTATTAAACTCGACGTTCGTATGGCCTAAGGTGCGTCCAGATATGTTCTTTTGCCCGTACCGTACCTCCGTTCCGATCGGCGTCGCGATCAAAGAACGCTAGTCTGGACGCATGTTCGGAACGGTGCGGAGGTACGCCGTTCCGTTCGCCAAACAGGTACGCCCCGATCCACCTCGAATCTCTCGCTCTTTTGCCCGTACCCGTATCTCTCGCTCTTGAGCGTCGCGAACAAAGAACGCTAGTCTGGACGCATGTTCGGAACGGTGCGGAGGTACGCCGTCTCGATCGCCGACAGGTACGCTCCGATCCATCGCGAGTCGGTTTTTTCGCCCCGTTCAAAGGAAAAACGGAACGGAGGAACGGTACGGCGCTAGTCTGGACGTGATCGCGGCGACGCCGACGTTCGGAGGTTGTAGTACAGTAGCCCGTAGTACATTTAAATTACGAAAAAGGTTAGGTACCGTTTGCCGTTGTGATGTAGTTATTTATTATGAAATTATAGATACTTTAACCCAAGTTTTACAGATCCTAACTCGCCGTAACCTATATTTGTATATCTCCAAAAATGAGATTTTTTATTTTTCGAGGTTAATCACATGGTTTAGCTATTGTCGTGTTTTACAGCGCTGTGTTTGATTGCCACTGATAATAGTTAGACTGTGAAAAGTAGCCATACACAGATTTAAGACCAGATGAAATGGATGGACTTTATCTGGTCTTAAATCTGTGTATGGATACTTTTCATAGTCTTAATATTATCAGTGGCAATCAAACATAGCGCTGTAGAACACGACAATAGCTAAACCATGTGATTAACCTCGAAAAATAAAAAATAATCATTTTTGGAGATATACAAATATAGGTTGCGGCGGGTTGCGATCTGTTAAAGTATCTATAATTTTGTAATAAATAACTATATCACAACGGCAAACGGTAACCTTTTTCGTAATTTAAATTTACTACAGGCTGCTGTACTATTGGATCGGAACGTTGATACGGAACGGAGGTACGGTACGGCGCTAGTCTGGACGTGATCGCGGCGACGTTCGGCGGTTTGATCGGAACGGTGGTACGGAACGGAGGTACGGAACGGGCAAAAGTAGCGTCCAGACTTATTTGATCGGAACGCTGGTACGGAACGGAGGTACGGTACGATCAAAAGAACATATCTGGACGCACCTTTAGCGCCAAGATGATCTTTGTTGTGGAAGTTTTTATTTTCCTTTTGAATTGATTTACTGTTTAATTTTGACGCTATAATAGCACTGGTCGGATGGTCATAATGTTGTACATGATTCAATAAAATTAAATTACCGGATGCATTTTTTACTGCGTCCACTCGCACACATTTTAGAGCGATCGTGACGCGACCCTGGTACGACCATTTATCACAGAGCTACTCTTCCGAGGCAAATGCTACTGCACGATAGGTCCGACATATTTGGCTAACCATAACACGATAACTATTTGTCTCGCGGAATCAGTAAAGCCAATACACTGTAATTTGAATTAGGTAGGGTGTTTTGGCATGACAAAACATAAATAAAATTATATTGCATTGTTTTGTATGTATATGCTTATATCTCCTTATATATTATATAAAACTAAAAAAATAGGGATATAAAAGACACTTAAATTAATCGATTTAGGCCTATAAATCCAAAACACTGTATTTCAAGTTACAGTGTTTTGGATGAATTAATCGAAGTTCTTGACAATCTTTTTTCTACCTACTTATTCGTTTGCACGGCAGTGTGGTGTGACCCAATTTTTTTAAAAGTATGGTACAGGTTTGAAACTTGTTTCCAAGTATCGATATTATCATTAGGGCAGATTTTTACTATGCACCAAAAAATCTATCCTGGTTAAAAAAGTTACAACTAACTGCACTGAAGCCAAAAATATGAACGTTTTTTTTTGTTAGCAATTACTGTAGGAGCAAAAGAGATGACGCTATTATCTCCAGTACACATGGCGTACATCTCTAGGCGTGTCGTAGTGAGTTTTTGTGTGTAGGTAAACGGATAAACGAATCTTGAGCGAAAGTTGAACAGAAGAAGGGTTTTAGTTTGAGGCCCGAGGCCAAGCCGAGGGCCACAATAGGTACTTACGAGTAAATACAGAAAAGTAGATTCAAAATATTATATCGTGGGTTGCTGTTATTTCAATTTCGAGATTTGAAATGACTTGATCAGTCATGTCACATGTCTTTCTTAGTTACTCTGCGATTCCAAACTGAATGAGAGTATGACGATGATGCCTAGGTAAACATAGTTTGCAATTGCAATGAGGGTTGTTATCGCACATTCGAGTGATGATGAAGTCGGCGCGAGAGTCTCGCATGCTGCATTTGATTTTGATTAGTTTTTTATTAGGTTATTTTATGTAGAAATTCAGATTTCATTTGTTATACTTACATAGTACTTAGGTTACCTTTCAATAAAATATTAATGTTCTATAAGAATGGAATAAAAAAAAATATTTATTAAAAGTCATTAACTTCATTTTCAAAGTAACAGAAGGTCGTGAAAGGCAAGAGATGTGTGATTTTATTGTTTGTGGGCTAATTTCAATCTAACTCGGTTTGGACACTATTTTGACAAGAAAACAGCAACGCAATGTTAGAAATAAAAAAAAGTCAAAGATGGCGGCCATCTTCATTGTTTGCGGGCCAATTTCTATGAAACTCGGTTTGTGGCACTATTTTGACATTATAACAGCAACGCAATATTAAAAATATAAAAATCCAAGATAGCGGCCAACTTTTTTGTTTGTGGGCTAATTTCAATGTAACTTGGTTTGGGGCACTATTCTGACAAGATAACAGCAACGCAGTGTTAAAAATATAAAAATCCAAGATGGCCGCCAACTTTATTGTTTATTTATTTATTATTTATTTTATTTAAACTTTATTGCAAACAGAGCAAATGGCGGACTTAAAGCCTTAAGGCATTCTCTTCCAGTCAACCGGTAAGGGTGTTTAGGAAAGAAATCGTGGCGGCAATATTAATATAAAATAAAAATATGTAGTAAAATACCAATACATACATAAATATTATGAATATATAATACAATATAATACATATATATACACACAATATATACATATAAGAATGTACAGCACAAATGTCAGATATGACAAGCTAAAGTGTAGAACTCATGTAATGTTCACGAACCAATCTCTTGAACACGAACTTGCTAGGGGCGCTTCGAACATTCACGGGTAAAGCGTTTGTGGTCCAATTTAGATGAAACTCAGTTTGGGGCACTATTTTGACAAGAAAACAGGTATACAATGTAAAAAATACAAAATCCAAGATAACGGCCAACTTCTTATTTGTTCTCCTTTTTTTCAACCGAGTAACATCGAAATCAACCTGAAAACAGAGTTGACTGCCCCTTTTGTGTTTTTTACCATTGCGTTGCTGTTTTCTTGTCAAAATAAATAATAAATATTTGACAACATCACATACATTGCTCCAATCCCAAAGTAAGTAGCTACAGCACTTGTGCTATGGAAATCAGAAACAACGGTGGTATGACACACACCCAGACCTGAGACAATATTGAAAAGTTCATTTTCTATATTGATCCAGCCGGGGATCGAACCCGGGACCTCAAGAGATGGTGACGCCTTGAAAACCGGCGTGCGAACCACTCAACCACGGAGGTCGTCGAATAAAAAATAGAACCCAAAACCGGGTTTCATCGAAATAGACCCACAAACAGCAAAATTGGCCGCCATCTTTAATTTTTTATAATTTTAACATTGCGTTGTCGTTTTCTTGTCAAAATAGTGCTCTAAACCGAGTTTCATCGACACTGGCCTACAAACAACGCAGCTGGCCACCAACTAGGATTTTTATATTTTTAACATTGCGTTGCTGTTTTCTTGTCAAAATAGTGACCCAGACTGAGTTTCATCGAAATTAGATAAAATTATAATTATCATCTATAATAATTGCAAGAAAAACAAGAAAATAATAATAATAAATGAAAGTTTGACGAGTGACGGAATTTTCTTTAATTCGGCCGCTTTTGCCCTAAATTCGAAAATTTTTATGCAATGTTGTTAAAAATATAAAAAATCCAAGATAGCGGCCAATTTTTTATTTGTTCTTCTTTTGTCAACCGAGTTACATCGAAATCAACCTAAAAACAAAGTTTGCTGCCTTTCAGAGAGAGTCTCAACCTTTTGTGTTTTTTACCATTGCGTTGCTGTTTTCTTGTCAAAATAGAACCCGAATCAAAAATTTATTTGCTAGACTGCGATACATAAGGGTCTTAAAATATTTCATATGGTCACATCACATTCACCAGGAGCTGGCATGCAAAATATAATAGTGATAAATATAATATGTCAACATTAATGTCATTCAAAATTACAAGTCAAACCGGGTTTCATCGAAATAGGCCAACAAATAGCAAAATTGGCCGCCATCTTTGATTTTTTTATAATTTTAACATTGCGTTGTCGTTTTCTTGTCAAAATAGTGCTCTAAACCGAGTTTCATCGACACTGGCCTACAAACAACACAGTTGGCCACCATCTAAGATTTTTATATTTTTAACATTGCATTGCTGTTTTCTTGTCAAAATAGTGACCCAGACTGAGTTTCATCGAAATTAGAGAAAATTATGATTATCATCTATAATAATTGCAAGAAAAACAATATAATAATAATAATAAAAAATGAAAGTTTGACGAGTGACGCAATTTTCTTTAATTCGGCCGCTTTTGCCCTAAATTCGAAAATTTATGTCCCTGAATTCGACATAGAATAAAGGAAAATGAAGTCAGAAACTTTTGATGATATTACATAAATTTTAGAGTGCAAAAATTTACGTCATTATTATTATCAACATGCTTACAAAAATAAGCTTAGCTACAATAAAATATACATTATTATTACGTGGCTGAAAATAGAAAACTTTTTACTTTTGCTTAGAAATAAGATTTCTATCGGTATTAATTACTAATGTTGTTTTAAAAAAAATCTTTACGTTTTGTAAAATCTATGTCTGGTACCACAACAGGAACAAATAAGTCAGTGTCAATTCCAAATCTAATCGTCAGTTATTTTGTTATTTTTCGAATAAAGGCAGCTGCTAAAATAAGGTCTAGCATTTGCTCATGATTACAATATATTTGACCAAGAAACAGGGTCGATATATTATGAAGAAAAAAGCCACGAGGTGAAAGCGAGCATTATTATTATTTCGCTGTAGTCCATCAAAAATGTTTGCTGACAATCACACAGGGTTCCATTCCATGCAATTATGCGCAAAAAACTTGCTTCCCTACTGCGGCGTCAACAGTGGCAATGGCATCCTGAAGGTGTTTGCATCCAGATTCCAGACCAACTGTCCCATTCAAAGGCAGAGGGCTGAAATAGCGACAGGGCTAAAAAGTAGGTACGGTATTGCTTACTAACATAGGTTTAAGAAAAAAAAAACTAATTTAATGTTGAATTCATTGTAGTAGCATCAGAGATTCAAAGTTGAAAACCCTTGGGGGGCTGGTATTTGGCGTATTCACCCTACCATATCATCGAAATCGACCAAAAAACAAAAAAGTTGGCCGCCATCTTGGATAATTTTATATTTTTAACATTGCGTTGTTATTGCCTTGTTAAAATAACACCATAAACTAAGTTTCATCTAAATCGGCCGAAAAACAAAAAAGTTGGCCGCCATCTTGAATTTTTATATTTTTTACGTAGCTTTTTTGCGTAGCTGTTTTATTGTCACAATTGTGTTAAAAACCGAGTTTCATCGAAATCGGCCTACAAACAAAAAAGTTGACTGCCATTATGGATTTTTCAATATTTTCAACATTGCGTTGCTATTTTCTCGTTAAATTAGTTCCAAAAACCGTGTTTTATGGTAATCGGCCCACAAACAAAAAAGTTGCCCGCCACCTTCGATTTTTTTTATCATTGCA
Organism: Agriphila tristella; assembly: GCA_928269145.1. Taxonomy (NCBI): domain Eukaryota; kingdom Metazoa; phylum Arthropoda; class Insecta; order Lepidoptera; family Crambidae; genus Agriphila; species Agriphila tristella. Next base: position 30,056,733 of record OV743439.1, on the reverse strand, counting down.
TGTTGTTTTCTTGCCAAAATAGTTCCAAAAACCGAGTTTCATTTTAATCGGCCCTTAGGCGACGGCTACACGTCGTGGTAAATATCGTGATCCAACGCCATAGAGCAAATTTTAACCATGGAAAGTAAAATATTGAATATTCCATACAAACTACTTTCAATGGTTAAAATTTACTCTATGGCGTTGGATCACGGTAAATACCACGCGTCTAGCCGGCGCCATAAACAAATTGGCCGCCATCTTGGATTATATGTTCTTAGCATAAACTTAATATAGCGAAAAATTTTCGAAGTCTATGGTTCTTAGTAGGTAAGGTAACTCGACGTATAGATATCCCGAAACATTTTAAGTAGTCGCATTAGTTAAAAGATACCCTGGAACCGGAAAAAAACAGCCGCTATGCGTATCGGAATAACCGCAAGCATTATACTGCAGCCCTATTACGTAAATAAGTAAGCGGCTTCATTATAATGAACCGCGCTATTTATAAATAGCTCGGTTACTTACGTCGTCGTACTGCGCATTTAACGTATTTGGGGTTGCCATCACATTAAATTATGTTGTTTGGTGGTCATTAGCTACTTTATAAGTTTATTTAGCGTATTTGTGTTTGCTCTGTTTTTACAACCAAGTGGGCAACCACTTAAGTTGACTAAAAATATAAGCGAAACTAAATAATTCTGTTTCTGGCTCCAGGGGGGGCTCGGGGGGCTTGAGGGGGCTCGAGGGGGGCTCTGGGGGGCTCGAGGGGGGCTCGGGGGGGGGGGCTCGAGGGCGGCTTATTGAGTTTGGAACCGAACCTGCTTTACTCCTGTAGGTCCCGGGTTAGGTTAGAAATTTAAGGTGAGCGCGTAGCGCAGCGGAGCGTGAGCCTTAAATTTTGAGGTTATTTTTTTATAACAGACAACAGAAATAAACTTATTTTACACATTGCCGGTAACACATACATTTTACTATGAAAACCGATGTTATCTGACGGCGTGTTAACGCGTGGCGTCAGACAAATGTGCCCACACCTTAAGTCTGATGTGCTGCTTGTTGTCCATTATAATAATATCATTTAAGTATTGTTTTGTAAGATTATATCCAAAAAAATATGCTATTGTGCTAAACGACAAAATAATATGCTAGACAGCAAGAAAATCTACCTTGAGCATATATTATGCTGTCATTATCTATGTCATTAAAATGCCGTAGTGGTCTGTTGAGCTGGCCAAGATGAAAAGTGAGGTTACCACATTTAAGCGTAGGATTAGGAATGCTGCACCGGTTCGGAGGTCGAAGGTTGTGGAGGAATACCTGCAAAAGAAAGAGCAATACGAGCAAGCCGCGCAAAGTGCCCAGATAGAGAGTTGGAAGGGGTTTTGTGGGAAACAAGATAGGGAAGGAATGTGGGAGGGTATATACAGGGTCATTGGTAGGACTATGAAGAGAGAAGAAGATATGCCACTAGAAGAAAACGGGAAGACTCTGAACGCCAAGGAGTCGGTGGAGCTTCTGGCCAGGACCTTCTACCCCTGTGATAGGACAGAAGGAGAAAATGAGGAGCACCACCAAACGCAAAGAAAAGCAGAAACAGTAAACGAAGAGAAGCAAGATGATCCTTGCGACCCACCATTTACTTTAACTGAGCTTGAACGTGCGGCGGAATCCTTCAACCCTAAGAAGGCTCCCGGGGCGGAAGGTTTTACTTCCGATATTTGTCTTCGCGCAATAAAGGCCGAGCCGGAGCTGTTTCTGGCCCTGTTAAATAAATGCCTCGAGCTTGGCTATTTCCCCAGTGCCTGGAAAAACGCCACAGTTGTTATTCTTAGGAAGCCAGGCAAAGACACATACAGGAACCCAAAATCATACAGACCGATTGGGTTGTTGCCCGTTTTGGGCAAGATCTTTGAGAAGATGATAGTGGCAAGTTTCAAATACCACCTCTTGCCCAGGATGAGTCAGAACCAATATGGGTTCATGCCACAAAAAAGCACCGAAGACTCCCTCTATACCCTAATGCAGCACATCCGCACCAATTTGGACAACAAAAAGATTATTACACTTGTGTCCCTGGATATAGAGGGAGCCTTCGATAGCGCATGGTGGCCAGCGATCAAACTCAGACTGGCAGAAGAGAGTTGCCCGATCAACTTTAGAAGGGTCATGGGAAGCTACCTGTCTGGGAGAATGGTTTCGGTCCGATACGGTGGAGAGGAGTTTAAAACAGGCACGGAGAAGGGATGTGTGCAGGGCTCCATCGCTGGTCCAATTCTTTGGAACCTGCTGCTGGACCCACTCCTAAAAAGCTTGGAAGAAAAGGGAAACTATTGTCAGGCCTTCGCCGACGATGTGGTGCTCGTCTTTGTCGGAGATACGGCGTCAGAGATTCAAGTACGAGCCAATGCCGCTCTCGAACATGTTCGGAGGTGGGGTGTCAAAAACAAGCTCAAATTTGCGCCACACAAAACAAATGCCATGTTGGTGACCAAGAAGCTCAAACATGACACCCCGCACCTGAACATGGGCGGGATCGATATTGCTATGTCTCGGAGTATCAAACTTTTAGGCCTTACGATCGATAATAAACTAACATTTAACGAACACGTTGCGAACACATGCAGAAAGGCTATAGGAATCTACAAGCAGCTAAGTAGGGCAGCCAAGGTTAGTTGGGGCCTCCACCCTGAAATCGTTCGCACGATTTATATAGCCGTAGTTGAGCCGATCGTAACTTATGCCGCGAGCGCCTGGGCTCCTGCCGCAGACAAATTGGGTATCCAAAAGCATCTTAATGCTTTACAGCGAGGATTTGCGCAAAAATTTTGCAAGGCGTATCGAACGGTCTCCCTGAATGCAGCGCTGATTCTTTCTGGAATCCTCCCCCTGGACCTCCGAATCCGTGAGGCGGCCTCGTTAGGCCGTTGAAACAAGGACAAATATAAAAGTTATCGATTCTCAAAATAAATGTGTCCGTTTATTTTGGATAAAAGCCCATGCCGGACTTGCGGGCAATGAGCGCGCGGACGAGTTGGCTAAGGACGCGGCACTGCACCTTAAAACAAAGCCGAAATACGACTTTTGCCCGGTTTCATTCGTCAAGCGAAGCATCCGAATGCAAACGCTTGACGAGTGGAACCGGAGGTATAAGGCAGGAGAAACGGCTGCTGTTACAAAAGCTTTCTTTCCTGACGCGGTCAAGGCATATCGTTTGGTCCGGAAGATCGAGCCCAACCAAATACTGACACAAGCACTAACGGGGCACGGTGGGTTCTCCGAATACTTGCATCGATTCAAGTGCAAGGATAACCCATCGTGCGCCTGTGATCCCAATATCCCGGAATCCCTTCTCCACCTGATTACTGATTGTCCTGTATATTCAAAGCAAAGATATGAAGTAGAAAATGTACTTGAAACTAAAGTATCTGTAAAGAATATTGAAGATATTATGTCCAGTAAAGAAAGAAATAAATTCCTTGAATATTGCAAAATAATTGTTTTGAAAGTAAATAAGAAAAATAAAGATTAGAAAATATTGCTAGAGCGATATATGAAATATTGTCTTTCAGTAATTAAAATAAGTTGTAAACAATAAGTCATAATGTAAGATAATTTATAAGGAATTAAATAGTTACTGTTAACTAAATGTATAAAATAAAAACCAGAGCAGATAAAATTATGAAATTAGAAATAGGACGAGAAGTTATAAAAATGTATCAAAATTAGTTACCAATTAGAATAATACAAATAGATATTAAGATAAATTAAAGCAAGTATGTAAATAGATATAAGAAAATTGTAAACGTCTTAAAATAAAAATATGGTGTTGTATGTGTTCCCTCAGAACCCCACATAATAAAATATTAATAAAAGTAATAAAGTAGAGTAGACTAGAGTAGAATAAATTAGGCAGTAATCCCAACTGCGGTAGAAAGAAAGATGATGAATGAATGTGTCGTATGAAGTATGAAAGTACGAGAGGTATAAAAGTGAGAACTGGAATGAAAGAGAAGCTTATAAAACTTGTAAAAAATGGCTCTAACCTTTTCGTTAGAGGTAGTAGTATTAAATTTAAAAAAAAAATAACAAAAACCTAACAACCTAAAAAAAAAAAATATATAACAACAAATTATAAAAAAAAATACATATATATATTTATATATATATATATATATATATATATATATATATATATATAGAACGGTTGAATATATATATATATATATATATATATATTATATATATTAAATATTTTTGTAAAATTGAAAACTCGCCTTCTGAAAGACAACATTATTTCGGGCAGCCGGAAAAACCGCTTAACTAATCAAGATCTTGGTATCCAGGGCATTGTCGGCAGAATTTATATAAATGAACATCTCACACATTTCAATAAAACCCTATTAAAAAAGTGCAGAGAGGCAGCAAAACTCAAGAGCTACCAATATGTGTGGACAAAAAATGGAAGAATTTTTGTCAGAAGAAACGACACATCGCCACCTTTACAAGTATCTCAAGAAAAAGACATCTCCCGGATAGTGTAATCTCGTGTGACACTACTAATTTGGCTTATTTTGTTTTTTTCTATTTATTGCATGTTTTTAATGTTCTTTTTATTTTAGAAATTATAAAAGTAACTTTTTTTCGTACCCTGTTACTTCAGAGTGCCCTTTCTATACGTAAATACTCTTTGACGATAATGCAGCTAAACACAATATTTGCAATGACTTGCGTTTGTAATACATTAAAGATGCGTACGAAACATGTGCGGCGTTTAGCCATCATTACTCGCGTTCAGCAAAGCTATTGTGTTGCATTGTGGAATTTAAATCCGGTAATAATTGGGTACTTCTTACATTTATGGCAATTAGAATCGAGTTTTATTAAACATCCGAATCTCAAAAATATATTTTCATTTTATTCAAACTTAATTAGAACTTATCACTTTAATATTTTTATTATTGTTGTTTTGAATATTTCCAGTTCAACTTGTTTTAATATGCTGTGTCTCGTAATTTATAATTATTTGGTTTGCGGTGACTTTTATGCAAAAATAGTATTAATGCTATGTAACTTTTACTCCGCACTCTTTTTTAGGCACCGTACTTTACTGACCGTGTTCACAAATGTTGCTCACTACCTTGCATTGAAATTATTACTCATTCCTGTCCGCAGTCGCTGTCCGAGAGTATCGTTGCACGATTCACATAAACTTACAGTGATTCGCTGTGTTGGCTATGATATCCGTCAATTAAACAAATATATCTATCCATCTGTCTTAATGGATGGTCATAGTTTTTTAATAGTGTACATATTATTTAATTATAAGTTGCTACGAAAGTACGTCGTGACAAAACAATCAAAAAACAAATTTCATTTTGGTGATTTACAGATGGATTTGAAAGTGTTAGTTTATTGTTTTAAAAGTACTTTTTGTTTTTTTTCTCACTATAAATAATGGCTAATCAGTATTTGAATATTTTTTACCAAAATGTTCGTGGTCTGAGGACTAAATGTAATGAGTTACGACTTAGCATTTTGAATAACGATTATGACGTAATTGTATTGACGGAATCATGGCTACACAGTGGTATTTTTGATGGTGAATTGTGCGATGACAGGTATGACGTTTTCAGAGCGGATCGAAATCTGAATGCCAGTGGTAAGACTACCGGTGGTGGTTTGGTGATAATGATACGGCGTTCGCTCGGTGCCATGGTTCGTGACCTTGACTCGTGCGCACCGACTGAGTTGTTGTGGGTTACAATACCATCGCGGGCTTGTTCTTCTAAATTTGACTTACATTTTTGCGCAGTTTACATACCTCCTACTCAGCGCCAGATACCCTCCGATTTGAACACAATTTGTAACATTATTAAAAGTGCTGTTCAACTTGGTCCAAACGATAATTTTATATTAATAGGTGATTTTAATTTGCCGTGCCTATCCTGGAGCGCTAATGGATACGCACTTTTGAAAATGGGTTTGGTTGAGGTGCAGGAGGCCGGTTCACTACTAATGGAAACGGCAGCATTTTGTGGATTTAAACAGTATAACATTTTGAAAAACTCTTCCGGGAACACTCTCGATCTCGTATTCTCTAATCTTCCCTTAAAAGTGTCATCGGTATCAATTCCACTTTTGAAAGAGGACCGCGCACATCCTTCCTTTTGTTTTTCGATATTGGACTTAAACATAACTCCTTTACGGGAGGCTTCCACACCTAAACCTAACTTCAAAAGAGCGTGCTATAATGGTATTAATGAATACCTCTTAAAATATGACTGGCGATCTTTATTAGGTACAGGCACTATAGATGAGGCCATTGACACTTTGTATAACATTATTAATAGTTGCGTAGATTTGTATGTTCCATATATCCGTAGCTCAAATAAACGGACATACCCTAATTGGTACTCATCTGCTTTAATTAACATAATTAAAGAAAAAACAAAATCTCACTTGCGATGGAAAACATACGGGAACAGATTAGATTACGACGAATTTTCTAAATTAAGATCAAGAGAGAATCGCGTACAAAATGAATGTTTCAAAAGGTTCAAGTCGAATTGTGAAAATAATATTAAGAAGGACCCAAAAGCATTTTGGTCGTTCGTGAAAGCTGTGCGTGGTGGATCGGCGTATCCTAAGAAGGTGCATTTGGAAAATGTGGAATATACTGATGGGAATGATATATGTTTTGCCTTTAATAAATTTTTTCAAAGTGTTTTTGGTGATCCTTGTAATAACTATACGCCTATAAAAGAACATCCGCTATGTACTAACACAGTATCGAATTTACAAACATCTGTATTAATTGTGGAGAAAATGTTAAAATCACTGGATATAAATAAAGGCGCTGGCAGTGACGGGTTACCAGCTATATTTTGGTCTAAATGCGCTATATCATTGGCCCTTCCATTAACTATAGTGTTTAATCGCTCCTTGCGCGAGGGTATCTTCCCACACAAATGGAAATCAGCTCACGTAGTGCCTGTACATAAGAAAGGGTCGCGTACAGACGTTAGAAACTACAGAGGTATCTCTATTCTAAGTACTGCTGCTAAATTACTAGAAAGAATTGTATACGACGAAATATACTCTACACTATCTAACTCCATTCCCGAACAACAACACGGTTTTCTAAAAGGACGTTCCACCACTACTAATTTGGCATGCTTCTCGAGTTTTATTTTGGAAAATATGGAAAGGGGGGGGCAGGTTGACGTGGTTTACACCGATTTTGAGAAAGCCTTTGATCGTGTGGATCACGTGATCCTGCTAAACAAGTTACAAGTGCTTGGTATCCATGGGGATTTACTCCGATGGATTGAATCATACCTCACTAATCGTTCTCAGGCGGTGGTTATGGGTGGTTATCGATCGGACTACATTACTATACCTTCAGGGGTTCCACAGGGGTCCCATTTGGGTCCACTATTTTATAATGCCTACCTGTTTGATATCGGCTCATCCCTTAAGCATTCTCAATATATCATGTATGCGGATGATAAAAAGATTTTTTGTAAAATAAGCTCTGTTCAGGACTGTTTGCGCTTACAAGGAGATTTGGACAACCTATTTGAATATTATAATAAAAATAATATAACGGTTAACGCTAGTAAATGCGAATGCATCACTTTTACGCGGAAGTCAAAACCCATTCTTCATGATTATCATTTCAATGGAGACCGAGTAAACAGGAAACAAAGTTTGAGGGACTTAGGTGTATATTTCGATCAAAAAATGTTACTTTCATATCACGTTGAAAATACAATTAATAAGGCATATAGGAATTTGGGTTTTGTTCTTCGAGTGTGTAGGCCATTCACTAATGTTTCAGTAATTAAGCTCGTTTATTTTGCTTATGTGAGAAGTATACTAGAGTACTGTAGCCCCATATGGTCACCCCAATACGTAACATACATAAGCCGTTTGGAGCGAATTCAAAAAATTTTTGTTAATCACCTTAACTTTCGCTGTCGCAAAGCAATTGATAATTATCATGATAGTTGCAAGGAGCACGGTCTCCTATCTTTGGAGCAGAGGCGTATAGTATTGGATATGGGTCTGCTTCACGATATTATAAACAGTAGAGTTGACTGTCCGCTCCTTGTATCTAAAATATTATTTCGTACTCCTAGACGTCGTACGCGCAATACTTCACTTTTACAAGTCCCACAATGCCACACTAACTATTTTCGAAATTCGGTTATCTTACGACTTATCCGTACGTATAACGCACATTTTCGTAGCATCGATCTTTTTTTAAATACAAAACGCACATTTAAAAAAGAGGTTGAAAAGGTACTTCAAGAAATTTAATAATTTAGTTTTTCTTTTTTCTTTATGTAATAATGTTTGCAAAATAGACAAAGGGCAAATACAATATGTTGTACTATAACTGTTTGATTTAATTTTGTTTAAGGGTTTAATTTTCTGGTAACAATACTGTTATATTATATTACTTACCAACGACATAAAGTATTACTGTTAATTTAAGGGAAACCTATTATTGGCTATACTAACTAACATGTACCTAATGTTAAGTAATTTTGTTAATACGCTGTTGGTTTTCTTAATAAAGTAAAATAAAATAAATATTATATATATATATATATATATATATCTCTATGTACAAGGTTTACTTCGAGGACAAAATTTACAGTGTAAGCATGCTTTGAGGACTTTTGTATAGTTTAGGGTCATGTCTCAAAGTAATCATGTATTCAACGGATACTATGGGGTCAGCGAAATCTTTTATACACAATCTTACCAATCGTTTACATCGGGTCTCGATTTTTTATACGCTACGATTTATATGCTCTGCATGATAGTGTGCACTGTCCTCAAACTGTTTTATACGAAGAAGTATATATAAATTGTGTATAAAATAAGTAAAAAAAACTTTATGAGTAAAACAATTTTACTTTAATGAAAACTGCACTAAACGGTAAAAAATAACTTTGTTACATTTTCATACTATGTTGTACAATACTGTTAGCTGAAAATTTTTGAGTATAATCTATGTCAACCTAACTTAATAATTATTACGAAAAAAGTATTACAATAGGGATTCATATTATAAATTAATACTTTGTTAATTAATTTTGATTATAAAATCGTAGACAAAAATATAGACAAAAATTATAAGATTTCAAACACAAGTGTTGTGCAATAGTTTACTGAGGAGATCCCTTGGCCACGTTCCGTCTCCATTATAAGACCCTTAATCATACCGGGACTACAAGGTTCTTATCAAAACCAATTGAATCTTACCAAACATGAGCGTTTGACAACAAATTACAAAGGAGAAACCTTGACTACATTACGTCTCCATCATCAAACATACCAACTTATCGGTACCATTTTACTATCGAAAGAAATGAAATGAGACCAAACACTACTGATAGGTACCACAATGTTCTCATTGCAACATTTGAAATGACTCCAAACACGAATGTTTTACTATAATTTACTGAGGAGACCCCTTAACCACCTTCCGTCTCCGTCATCAGACCCTCAATCTTACTGATATCACAAATTTCTTATCGATACAATTGAAACGAGATCAAACACGAATGCTCTGCTACAATTATAGAGGAGATCCCTTGACCACCTTCCGTCTCCATCATCAGACCCTCAATATTAATGGTACCACAAAGTTCTCGTCACAACAATGGAAATGAGACCAAACACGAGTGTTTTTCTATAATTCATTGAGCAGATCCCTTCACCACCTTCCGTCTCCATCATCAGACTCAATCTTACTGGTACCACAAAGTTCTCATCGCAAAATTTTAAATGAGTCTAAACACGAGTGTTTTACTATAATACCTACATGGGAGGAGATCCCTTGACCACCTTCCGTCTCCATCAACAGACCCTCAATCTTAATGGTACCACTAAGTTCTCGTCACAACAATTGAAATGAGACCAAACACGAGTGTTTTCCCATAATTAATCGAGAAGATCCCTTCACCAACTTCCGTCTCCATTATCAGACCTTCAATCTTACCGGTAGGTACTACATAAAGTTCTCATCGAAATAATTTAAATGATACCAAACACGAGTACTCTGCTATAATTCATCAAGGAGATCTCTTGACCACCTTCCGTCTCCATCATCAGATCAACTCCATGCTACCATAATATTATATTGTCATCAGAACTATAGGTACCTACGTGTTTGTAAAGTTTCAACTTAGGCTGGCCCCAGACCTACCGGTTCCGTTTCTTTGCTTTGCTGTGCTACCTTGCTTGAAAGACCGCCGGCCAACCAGGGTAATTTTCAATCTATCGCATTTTGGGACTAGACCAAATTGGCAAGATAGCCATTAGCTTGGTTTTATCAAATATCATCGCCTGGATTGCGAAGTAGGAAGCTTTTAGGAGATATGCCACCCTGAACATGGACTCCGATCGTTAAAAATAACTCGATCGCTTATTTATACAAGATGTTTGGTAAAGCCTTATAAAACTGAATATGGTAGATAGGGACCATAATAAAACTGAACAACTTTTACTATGGGACCAAATCTGAAATCGCGAAAAAAAATGAACTGTTTCATACATTTTGATAATATCGTTATTAATTTTTGTATAAAACAGCAGTTTTTTTTAAAACGAAAACTAAGCGTGCCCGCAGACTACAGACTTTCTATCGGCCGACAGTTTAGTCGGGCTCTCAATCAGTATGAAGGTGTATGCAGGTGCGCACACTAGAACGATTCGGAGTCGGCCGATAAATAAGTTGGATGGGCTTCCCGACTAAACTGTCGGCCAACTATCGGCCGCCTGGTTAATCAGTATTGGCTCATATCCACGCGCGCACACACGACGATCGTTTAGTCGGCCGGCTCGGCCGATAGTTCATTTCGCTCCGAGTTTTGGCGCCGGACAGTCGAGGGTTTATTAATAATGGCATCGCTAATTGATCGGTCGATCGATTTTTTGGTATGAATGCTAAAGTATTAATTCATTTCAATCCCTTTTAATTATCTACTGTTGAAGATAAAGGGGTTAGGCTCACATAATTAAAAACACTACATCATTATTTAAACCTGGATATATTTGGATAACCAACACTAAGCATGAGTTAGAAGATGAAACAAGAAACAACATCATTAACCTTGATAGTCACTATATTTTAATGTAACTTTCGTAATAACTAACACTTTAAACTGTATTATTATGAAACAACATATGAGACCTTATTATTCAAAGTGTACTATGATACTAACTGATATTCAATTAATTCCCAATAAAACATCACATTAATCATCATGTACAAATTATTAAACGTGACTTAAATCATTTTTAAACTGTAACACTAATAAAACAGCACATCAGATCTCATTGTTCATGCTGAACAATGATTCTTACCGACATTGCATGAATTGCCAAAAACAACACATTTTAAACATATTAATCACATGAACACACAATTCTAAACAAGATAAAACATCCTAGACCTTATTTATATACCGTTATTCTACAATAAACCAAATAACTAGCACAGTTATACAATACTTATCTTTTAATTCGACGAAGCACAATATCAGACTGGGCTGTTACCCTATTTCGATGTCACTTTTATACATTCGTTGATGGCGGGAATTGCAACCGCTTCCCGCCATTCTTGCCTATAGTCAACATAACATCTTAATTATTAAAACAGCAACTGTAAATCATTAATTTTCAAGAAACTATGCATAACACATTTTAAAACGGACAGTAAGAATTATTGAAATAGTATTACGCCAATATATGAGCATAATTACCTGTATAAATTTGACAAATAAACTTTGTTGCAAAACCAAATACACTTCCGTTAATTTACATACTCGTAATGTATTACTTTACATTTTTACACCACATTTTGATTACTTACTAAGCTTAAATATATTATTCGAATTAAATAATCATAAATCATATTAATAACACAATTATTTTGCCATTTTGGTCAGATTATGTCACGCCATGTTCATCAATTCGTCCATCCTGACATTTATTTGCGTCCCTGCAAATGAGAATTGTTTTGATAAGTAAGTTCACTTTTTTATCAAGTCAAATGACAATCATAAAAGTCAAGTGAAAACCACAAAAGTTAAATGAAAATCATAAAAGTCAAATGAGAATCATAAAAGTCAAACAAGAACCATAAAAGTCAAATGAGAATTATAAAAGTCAAAAGAGAATCATAATAGTCAAATAAAAGTTATAGAAACCAAATGAGAATAATAGAAATTAAATAAGAATCATAGAAATGCCAATTTAATGAATCTTTAAGAGTGCATGCCCAAAAGTCAATCGTCACCCACCAAAGTGACGGCCCAGAGATCAATTTCCACGTGAGTAACGGCCCAGCCAGAGATAAATTGCCTCATGAGTAACGGCCCAGAGATCAATCGTCATATCGGTGACGGCCCAGAGAACAATCGTTAAGTGAGTGACGGCCCAGAGATCAGCCGTTACTTATTTCTTTCATTGATTGATTAATTACAGTGTCCAATAGACAATCGTCACCCAATTAACGGCCCAGACTTATCAGTTGTTACTAATTTATATCTAGAGAAAAGTCACAAAATAAATATTTTAGATATGCCTTACTCGTTACAACTTCATTGACTCTGTTTATACAAGATCTCTTGATCAATTGTTTTCCACTAATAAACTATCCATTTTCATGTTAAATAGCGTCATATCTATGTGTAACGTATACATTACGTATCTGGTGTATCACGTGAGCACAACCCATCTTTCACAACTTTTAGTACCTACTGTATGCTTGCAAATAAAATGAATTCGTATTCTACATATAATAAGCATATATTTAAAAGTATTTAAGTATATCAGTTGTCTAGCACCCATATTACAAGCTTTGCTTAGTTTGGGACTAGATGGAGTTGGTCCAAGCATTTATTATTATTATTACTCTTATCAACTGCAATGTTCAATAGTTAATTGAAGCCGAAAGGAAGGCTTATAGATTGTAGGTAACATACATATTTATAATTTAATATTTATATATTTAATTATTACATAATTATATTACACTACTTATATCTAATTTATATACAAAACACACTTAAAACTATCTTAAATTATTTATATTACAATATACAAAATTATACTACCTGTCTATTTATAAATTATACATTATATCTAATACAAACTAATTATCACACACAATATTCATATAAACATACATTAATAAAATCAACCGATAATTTGTCGGACGATGTGGTACGCTCACTAGTCGCGGTGCTATGGACACGCGCAAACTACGAGCCGTCCGACCGGTTTCGCAATACTTGCAGGCACAGCTGCGATCAGTGTTGGGAAACGTACAATAATTATTGGATTCGTACAATAATTCGTGATACGAAACTAGACTGTACAATAAAACATAGCTTTCTCATTATTGTACGCTTTTGTACCATATTTTCCGATTTGACACAATATAGGTACAATATCATGGCACATGACACTAAAATTAATAAAGAAACGCATCACCTAGGTACCTACTATTATTCTGTAGCGTCACACCACACTTGTCTTGTCTTATGTCTTTATTAATACCGTAAAGTTGGTAATTCACATTGATTTCTTGCTTGCCAACATTGGCATTGGCAGTAAACTATCAAATCAGGCATTGGCAGTAGGTAAACATTTTGCCTTCTCCTGTGGAATCATATAAAATATAAATTAAATATATTGAATAAAAAAAAAATAAAAAAAAAAACAAAATATATAATTAAATCATACCTACCTACTCACTTAATAAAATTTGAACTTGAAGGTTTGCGATTGTATTGAATGATCCGCTTCAACTTTACTTCACTCGAGAAATTATGAGAAAGAAATGAGCAAAATAAGTGGGGCGACTTTAGTTCAGTTGTACTTTGTAAAATCAATCGAATATTAGCGGCCTAAATATTAAAAAATTTTGCCTAAAACGTACAATAATTCGACCCAAAATACAATAATTTTTAGCTTGGCAGCACCATAATTTTGCGTCCAACATTTCCCAACACTGGCTGCGATGCGCCCGCGTCGCCAGTCGAGATCTGTACATGTCCGCGAAGCCCGTACTCTCGGCGCTCCGCCCGCTTGTATTTTCCCACGCGTGGAACGTAAACGCTTAACGCACTAAATATTATCTGTTATCACTGTTATTCTTCTGTGCTGTGCTGTGCTGTGTAAACTAAACGCTTTGCTTATTTCTATCTTTCAATCTTCGTTTCTTCCTTCTGACTTTTTGTATGTGCATTGTGTGTGCTTGGAACATTATACCGCTTCACGTAAGTTGGACATTTTTATTTGGAGTCATTCCTATTGCACACCCCATATAGATCAATCGCCACAGAAGTGATGACCATCAAGCATTCATACATCATTTGGTCCGAAGATAATTTAACACGGGATTGATAACTCAAATATGAACCACCACTAGTGTCATCATGCAATAGAAATCAAGATGTCGTCGATAACAAGTTGTATTGGTTAAGCAGAATTGATTAAACAAAATAAATGTATAGCAGAGCAACACTGTAGTAAAATATATTCTAGTCGATATTATACGTATTCTATTTATCCTTGCAAGAGATCAATGGGTTCCTCTGTGCTACCTATTTATTTACATATTATTCAGAAGAGTTAAACATCTGACGAAAACATTGGTCATTGCCCTAAACATTTTCCAGTACATTTTACTTTTTCGATGCAAGTTGGTGTTATTTCACCATTGACACCTGATAGAAACATCTTTCCAGATGTTTCACAATGTTTGTCAATCGATACTGCAATATAATTAATTACCACAATGCTATTTTATAAATGTAATTTCTAAGACCACCTATCTATACTAATGTTAATATTATCACAAAACAAAATGATTGCTTGCACTTATTAACATTAGACTGTAAGAAGAAATAGCGTTCTCGAGTCAAGAACTCGAACTACTTCGACCACACACGGGTGCTTTCTACTGATATTCGAGAAATACACCTAACTTTGTTTAAAAATTTCACTACATTAATTAAAACCACATTAAACAACCTATTAAATGAGTAACTGCCCTCAAAATAGGCTTTGGTAACGTTTCTATTTTACTTTTTTTTTATGTTTAAATTGACACAATGTTATATATGAAAAAACATACAAACACCACCATAAAAGCCGTTTCGGCTTTAACTGTGACGGAGGAGTTCAATTACAAGAATTTCGAGCATGAGTATTTTTTTTTTTACTTATGATAATTTTATCTTTTAAGTAAAATTATATAAGACAAAAACAGAAATGACTGCTATTGAAACATATGAATCAAGAAGAATCTTAACTAAAAGACTTTCTTATCTGTTTATATAGGTATACATAACATAGGTAGTTTCATTACGTGTATTATCAGAAATTAATAATGATTTCTTAAGCTAATAAAAAGGTAAACTTGCGTACTTGCGTTGCGACATTCTTTGATATTGTCATTAGTTCACTAAAAGTATGCTAATTATTATGTAAGTATGCAAACAAAATAATTTAAGAAGTTTATGGGTCTACTTGAAAGTTGGGGCATTCTAGGATCTAGAATGTCATCACATACAACTTCAACTTTTTATTGTTTCTACGTCATTATCTTTAAAACTACTTCCATAGTGGGCTTAAACTCAAAGTAATTCGCATTTGGTATTGTACGTATACATATTGTAATTATTAATTTATATTTCTTTCTATTAATAATTATATTATTAATCAAATTACACACAAGATAATATAATGAATAGTTCAATTGAGAAGAATACTATACCTTAGCGCTCTTTCCATTGTGAGATTTGTAAGTTATCATGTAAAATGATATGTGAACCCCTTCTAAACTAATTAAAATAGCTTATTTGAATAAAAATATTTGAATTGAACTTATTCTCTTCTCTTAACAAAATATTCTATTAAACGAACTTATAACTCCATAGGTATCCATACTTAATCCATAATTCTCCAACCAATGCTCAGTAACACATAACATAACACATCAATCACCAATATTTTCGGAATTTAAAAATAAGCCGCCTTCTAAATCTTTGTCAGTTCTCTCGGCTTCTGCCTTGATTTTACTATTGTTAAGTGAGGGCTAGAAGACACCTCTGTTATTGTCTTAAATGGTAATTTAAATGCATATAAATATTATTAATTCTGTTATGCAAAATGATACTATTATTATTTGGAATAGAATCCAAAGTTAAATCAAGATAATTATCAAAGTTATCTGGCCAAAAGAAGCAGTGATTTTACACGCTAAATTAGCGGCTAATAATAGTGTCTTTTGTCAAGTAAAAACTATTGAATAATTTGATGATGTTTATTATGACATGTATAACCATTTGATTCGTTACTTTAAATTGGCACTGTGCTCAATGTTAGTTCAAATGATACTTATAGTTAGTTTTCATAAGAACGTTCGGAATCAAAATAAATAATCAATTGGTTTTCTGTCACATTACCCCTATTTCCTACTAATGTCATCAAATTAATGTTTTCATTGATTCTGAATCAAAATTGTTCAATTCATTGATTACAATAACGATCACTTGTTTCGGTTTTTAGGATTCTGTAGCCTAAAGGCAAAAACGGAACCTTTATAGATTCGTCATGTCTGTCTGTCCGTCCGTCCATCCGTATGTCACAGCCACTTTTTTTCCGAAACTATTAGAATTACAGTGTTGAAACTTGATAGGTAGATGTGATATGTGAGGTAGATGATATGTAGACTATGAAACGCTTTACGATTTTTACACAAAAATTAAAAAAATATAGATTAAGGGAGGGGGCTGCTGCCCGATGTCTATAGATAGGTCTTTAAAAATGACATTAAGGTTTTAAGACAATTTTTCTCAAAGTCAATCGTATGAAAGTTATACACTGCCAAAGTAGTAAAATGAGTGTCCCCTCTAACTTTTAAAATAAAAGAGTGAAAAATATAACATGTATGCTGTGGATCTCAATAAACACTTTTAACGAAAATTGGTTTGAACGAGATATATTTAGTAGTTTTAGAGATATAGCATATTCTTAGCATTTCTTCTTCTCCAAAACCGCAAACATAACTTTGTCATTTATACAAACTATGAAAAACAAGTTATTTTTTTCAGATGAAAAATGATAGTGGTATTAAATAAGGCATAGCATATGGTAACTACGGAACTCTGCTGCGCGTGGCCCGACACGCACTTGGCCGGTTTTTCTATATACTTGTTATATGTTTACTTGGGCCAGGAGTTGCTTGTGGTTGTCTCAACATTAAGTTCAAGTTTTTCCAAAGACGCTTACTATAATAATAAATTATAATGCTCATATGTATGCCTATGCGTTGACTAACTAAAGTCAAAGTCAACTCCTTTTGCATTTTTTTTTTAACAATTTACAAAAGGTAACTAGGTAGGTAGGTACTTTGACTGCCTTAGCTGCAGACGCTGCAGCTCAAATATATTATAATGCAAGCAATATCTAGAACTAAAACGTAATAAATAATATAGCTAATTATTTGTGAACAGTAATCGTTCAGATTTATAAAAATAAATCACCTTATTTTACTTTTACACAACACAAACAATCACAAAACTCACTCTCTTTTTCGAGAAGAATCGCTATATGCCAAATGAAAACAGTATTTAATAATTAATGTGAAAAGTAACTACTGTAAAAGACCCAATAAATCATCTATTTAATTTCAACAACCGTCTAATTCTATTATATAATATAAACGTGGTGTTATTGTAGAAAACTTTTAGATTTTTGCATTCACAATGCTACTTTTATATTAAGATGAATAAATAATGAAAAATAAAATTAATTTTTTTTCTAATATTTTTCATTATTTATTCATGTTATTGTAGAAGTTATATTTTTCTGTTCATTATAATATTTTATTTTTAAATTGCTATCGGAACTATATTATATTATTATATAAAAAAGGAATACATGGAAGGTGATATTTCCATTTTCCTACATGAAAATCCCAACATTAATATCGAGGATGAATCTGAAACTAATGATTAAACTAACTTGCCCGGTAAATGAAGTTCTATCACAATAACAATTTTACAAAGGATTAGTTTCTTTACTAAACTAATCTCCGTTTCTAATGCCATATTGTTAACAAAGCATGGTTGGATCTTACTTTTACTTTGCATCCCTGAAGAGTTGATCTAGGTGGCGTTGGCGTTGATGTTTGTAGCGTCCACCGCCACTGCGTCTTCAGCAGGTTGAGTAGTCCCATCGGCTTCTGCACCTTGAAATCACCACGACCTCCATCGATGTGTCACGAGAGGTCTTCATCTTCCTGATAGGACGGCGAGAACGTTTTGGCATCGTAGAGCATCCCACGCCTGAAAATTGTTGAAGATAAAGGGGTTAGGCTCACATAATTAAAAACACTACATCATTATTTAAACCTGGATATATTTGGATAACCAACACTAAGCATGAGTTAGAAGATGAAACAAGAAACAACATCATTAACCTTGATAGTCACTATATTTTAATGTAACTTTCGTAATAACTAACACTTTAAACTGTATTATTATGAAACAACATATGAGACCTTATTATTCAAAGTGTACTATGATACTAACTGATATTCAATTAATTCCCAATAAAACATCACATTAATCATCATGTACAAATTATTAAACGTGACTTAAATCATTTTTAAACTGTAACACTAATAAAACAGCACATCAGATCTCATTGTTCATGCTGAACAATGATTCTTACCGACATTGCATGAATTGCCAAAAACAACACATTTTAAACATATTAATCACATGAACACACAATTCTAAACAAGATAAAACATCCTAGACCTTATTTATATACCGTTATTCTACAATAAACCAAATAACTAGCACAGTTATACAATACTTATCTTTTAATTCGACGAAGCACAATATCAGACTGGGCTGTTACCCTATTTCGATGTCACTTTTATACATTCGTTGATGGCGGGAATTGCAACCGCTTCCCGCCATTCTTGCCTATAGTCAACATAACATCTTAATTATTAAAACAGCAACTGTAAATCATTAATTTTCAAGAAACTATGCATAACACATTTTAAAACGGACAGTAAGAATTATTGAAATAGTATTACGCCAATATATGAGCATAATTACCTGTATAAATTTGACAAATAAACTTTGTTGCAAAACCAAATACACTTCCGTTAATTTACATACTCGTAATGTATTACTTTACATTTTTACACCACATTTTGATTACTTACTAAGCTTAAATATATTATTCGAATTAAATAATCATAAATCATATTAATTACACAATTATTTTGCCATTTTGGTCAGATTATGTCACGCCATGTTCATCACTACCTAGTAAAAAATCTGTTGTCTAGCATCCATATGCTATGTAGGTAGGTATGTTTTGTTAGTTATGTATGTAAAATCAAATATTCAGCTTCAGAAAGCTGAACTGACTTGGACGAATTTTTTTCGGAAGATCGAGTAATTTGGAATGTATCGTGTAAAATTTTCCATTTATTTAAACTTATTTATTTATTTAAACTTTATTGCATAAGAAAATTCAATTGGCGGACTTAATGCCTTAAGGCATTCTCTAACAGTCGACCGGAAAGGGTGTTAAAGAAAGAAACCGTGGCGGCAAAAAAAAATGGATAACTAAATATCCATCAATCATAAATAAGGATCTAGCTAAAATAAAAATATAAACCTACATAACAATACATACATAAATAATCCTAATTGCTATAACATATATAATACATACACATCCATTTAATAATCTATGACTGAAGATTGGATGTACCCAATATTCTCTTCTCCATATTATGAGAGCAGTAATAACCATTCTAGACAAAAGTAAATTAATTCTCATTGTGCAACAGTTCTCTTCAAAACTCTGTTACAAACTACACTAGCAAATCATTCGAAACATAAGAAAATACTTGTAGCAGTGTTATAATGTTAAAAATGAATATTTTTTTAACTTTTTTATTTAATATAGCTGATGCCCGCGACTTCGTACGCGTGGACTTTATGACTTCGGCGTATGCATATAAATGAACTAATGTAGTGACATAAGAAAATACTTGTAACAGTGTTATTTATGGCTCTGCATCAGGTGTTCCAGATCTTCGATTTTTATACCTAAACAAAAAATGCTCATCAGGCTCAACAACTTTTGCAAAAATGACATTTTTATATTTTGTATAGTTTTAGCTGGACCATTATGGTTCTGCATCAGGTGTTCCAGATCTTCGATTTTTATACCTCAACAAAAAATGCTCATCAGGCTGAACAACTTTTGCAAAGATGTAATTTTTATATTTTGTATAGTTTAGCTGGACCATTATGGTTCTGCATCAGGTGTTCCAGATCTTCGATTTTTATACCTCAACAAAAAATGCTCATCAGGTTGAACAACTTTTGCAAAGGTGTCATTTTTATATTCCTTATAGTTAAGTTGGACCATTATGGTTCTGCATCAGGTGTTCCATTTCCAAAAATCAGTTATACCCTAAGTTACGCCCAGGCTTAACAGCTATACAAGGTGTTTGGTAAAAGCCTTATAAAGCCGAATATGGTAGATAGGGACCATCAAACTGAACAACTTTTACTATGGGACCAACTCTGAAATCGCGAAAAAAAAATCAGCTGTTTCATACAAAAAATAATAACGAAAATATCAAAATGTATGGAACAGCTGATTTTTTTTTCGCGATTTCGGAGTTGGTCCCATAGTAAAAGTTGTTCAATTTGATGGTCCCTATCTACCATATTCGGCTTTATAAGGCTTTTACCAAACACCTTGTATAACAAAAAAATTTTCATTCGAATCCGTTTAGTATTTCCGGAGATTAGCGTGTTCAAACAGACAAACAAACAGACAAACAGACACACTTTTTTTGTAAATTCTTACTCTATTAGTATGTCTCCATCGCCCCAGATATTTTTTTTTGAAATAAATATATGTAATGTACATTATGTACAGACACACTTTTTTTTACTGTTTTATTATATGTAAGGAAGTCGGCTGACAGTTGGCTAGTCTGCGCACTCATCACCAACCCGACTGTTTAGTCGGGCCAGTGTGCGCGCTAGCAACCCAACCCGATCAAACTATCGGCCGATAGAAAGTCTGTAATCTGCGAGGGCGCTAAAACTTCTCATCGCACCCCAGACGACGATATTTGATAACACCAAACTAATGGCTATCTTGCCAATGTGGTCAGGTCAAAATATGCGATAGATTGAAAATGAGCCTCTTGGCCGGCGGTCCATGGTAGAACAGCAAAGCAAAGAAATGAAACCGGTAGGTCTGGGGCCAGCCTTAATCGGTTCACAGGAAGTGGGTGAAAATTAGATTACAAAAATCCGTTGTTAGTTAGTTCGTTCGATAGATAGACAGCTTTAAAGGAATTTGCGCTGAAAGTGCCTACATATAGTCAGTTCCTACGGTTTTCATGATTCAGACTGTGATTCTATAGGTACCTACGCGTTTTTTTTTAATTATGGTCATTGAGGTTGAGCAAACGGCAAGAAACTCCCTCGTTGGTAGGGTTGCCAACATTTCTTCGACTAAATATAGTATTTTATCTACACTCACAACGTAATGTTCCAAATATGAATTCAAAAAAGGTAATATAAATACGCACTTTATTTTCGTGGATAGGTAAAATTAAAAAATAAACTCATTACGATGCAGTCAACTGCATCATAAAATAACTTTTTTTCTCATTACGATACAGGGCAAATCCAAAAAGAAGCCAGTGCCGTAACATTAAAAAAAAACAACGATATTTTCCCACATATTTTCATTGATTTAAATGCACTCTATGGTAATCGATGACTTAGTGCGATTGCACTGATCTCTTTTTTTTCTAATAGAATGCGCGCCATTTCTAAAGCATTTCAATTAAAGTTTTTATTTCAATTTTTACATTTTGTTATACTTACTGAAATTTGTAGGTTTTTTATTCTTGCTTTAAAATGTGAAAAAATGGACTCTGCCCAAGGAAACGACTTATTACAAGGTAGGTACCTAGCTAATACAAACAAAGTCTCTCTCTCTCTTTTATAACGTTGATCTTTTATTTAGTAGGTTCAATCCCAAATGTATGAGTGTAGATAAAGTAGTGTATGAAACTGCACATAACTAGGTATTAAAACACTCGTGTGATACTATTAAAAACCTCGCCTACGGCTCGGTTTTTAAACACACACTCGTGTTTTAATACCCCTCTTTATGTGTCAGTTTCATAAACTACTATTTCAAAACTATTAAAATATATAGTACAGCTTGGCAAAAAAGAGTTTGACGTGGTGACAGATGGAACTAAATATTTTCTTTCATGGCAACACCACTTTGCTGTCAAGTAAAGTCGCGTATACAACGACTACACGTGCTTGATTCTTATAAACATAAATTATTCTTGGGTACTCACAAGCACTGTAACTTGCTATTTACAGGTGTTAGTGTCAATAATGTAAGAAATATTGAAAAAGAAGGTGTTGAAAATAATGGAAAATTTTCCACACCGGGAAAGCACCGAAAAGGTCATCCGAGGAAATATTTGGACGGTTTTGATGTATGTTCCATAAGACAAACTTTTTCTTACACGAAAATATTAGGTTAAAAGAAAAGTAATTCCTATTCCAAATAAAACTAGAAATATTTAACAAATATTAATTTTCTTAGCAAAGTATCACAATCGTCTAGTCGTAGTATATGGGGTGGCCTGATTTAATGTAGCAGCGCCCTCATTTTTTCCATACTCTTTTTTGCCAAGCTGTACCTAAACTTTGAAAAAATATAGTATTTTAAGGAAAAGGCAAAGAAAGTCAAAGATAATGTATTTGTTATTTATTTATTTGAATAAAAACGAAATTTTTTTGCACTTCTTGAATTTTTTAAACTTTTTTTATAAAAGTGTCATAATATGCTTTGTCGCTTTGTCGCAATAAATTTTCTAATTAATGTAAAGGAAAAGCTCTTTTTTTTTTAATTCAAGAAATACACGCTCTGTTGACTTGCGTTCTTCTCGCTACTTTAGAATTCTTTACTGAAAATATTTTATCCTTTCTGTGAATGCCGAAGTTGCGGGAATAGAGAGCAGAAATTAATTAATTAATATATTTGGTAGGTAAGTTACTTTCAGTATTTTTTCGATACACGCCGAAAGGTAGGTAAAAGGTCCGGTAACCACCAAAGCGGAGAGGAGAGGTAGGTAAGTAATTAGGTACCTACTTATGTTACTGTTATATTAGGTATACCTATGTATCCATTGAGTTATTGTAGGTACCACCTAATCTAATACCAACAAAAAAACACTCGATGAGCTGTTGACTTTGAAATGATTAACAAAATATTAAAAGTAAGTACCTACGTAATTAAAAATACATAATCAACAAGAGCGCAACAATCGGGTCCGTCTCGCAACTCTCGCATATTATGACGCGGCAAGCAGCAACGTCCATCGTACGCAGCCCTGACTGTGTGTTCTAATTTGTTCCTATATTTTTGTAATTGTGTGCGTCTGTATACGGCGCGCGGCGGCGTGCACACGTCATACAAGGCGCGCTTGGTACCTTTGTTTGAAGCTATCTTACTCACTTGTACACACGGCGACAGATCAAGCTACGCACCCTATATAACCATAACTACACTGCGTACAAAACACAAAATAGTGCGCTAGAGAGCCTGCATAGACGCGGCTGCTGGCGCGGGCGTAGAATGCCGTGAGACGAAACATCAACAGCATACCGCACCCTCTCGCACGATTCGCAGCGTTCAACTTTTAATAGTTCAAAGTCCAAACAGGGTAGCTTGAGCTGTCGCCGTGTGTACTCTGTCACGAAGACGGGTGAGCTATACCATAGTAAAATCAAATAAGTAAGTCGTCTTACTCATTATACGCCCGAACGCGGTTTGTATGTGAGCGCGGCCGTACGTATGCGTCGTCGCACGCACACACTGACACAACTTAAAGGTGATAGCGGTGCGTCAGTCGTGGCTGCGCCGTACTTAATACCGCCCGCGCTCAGCCGCTCACGCACGCTCCGCCGTACATGTACACTACCTACTTACCTCCTTTAAATACAAATTCGTGAAGATGACCTCTAGAAAATATTGCAGTGTTTATGGATGTCTAAATAGCAGTTTGTCTGATCCGGAATTGTCTTTCTTCGCTAATGCGAAGGTAGGTAAGGTAGGTAATCCTAGTCGCTAGGTAATCCTAGTGAACAAGAACGGTGAGTACCTATCTAATCTACTACCCTTTTATATCATACGTAGGAACGTACATAATACATAACTGAAAGTGTTTAGGAAATGCCTAGTTCTGCTCCGAATTTCATTGACCAGATACCAATTTGTGGTTTGATTTAATTGATCACTAAGTATGCCCCACCGCGAAAAGAAGGGACCAATTACTTAAGTAGAAATTTGTATAAATCAAACTAAATCTTAGGTAGGTATATAAGCAATAAACTTGAGTAGGTAGGTAGGTACTTACCTAATTATGTTTCATCAGTTAACATGTGTACCTCACACGGTTGGTTATCAACCTACGCAAATCTGTCAAAATTTTCCGATTGATATTGCATTTTATATTTACATAATTAGGTACCTACATATAAATAAACAAATCGGTAAAACGTAGGTACCTACATAGGAGAACCGGGTTAATTATTATTATTTCGTCATGAGTACCTACCTACGTATAAAAAAAATAGGTACAGTCAACGGCACGTCAGACTATACATGTTGACCTTGAGACCGTCTTTATGTCGTGCGTAATAAGAGCTGTTTTCGTAATTCAACTGTTTTACTGTTTACCTAACCGCGCTGTGTCGTGCGTACCTCATTCCGTTTTAAATTTTCAAATTAGATAACAACTGTTGAAAAAATACCTAACCCTTTCCTCGCAGTCGGGTAAAAAATAACTTTTAATGCCTATTATTTGAAGTTATTGTAAAATTATTCAATTTCCTAATTTGAAGATTATAATTTAGGTAAATGAAAAAGTAAAAAAATCGTTAATAGTGTAAAAACTACAATATCATAATAATTATTTTATTTTAATAAAAACATGATTTAGTAAAGCCACGTTTTAATAAATCCTACTTCCATCGTAATTTTTCAATTCAATAATCATATAATATGACGTAGGTAATGAAAACATTGTAGTCAGCTCCTGGTCTATGTACAAAAAAAAAATATAGGTATTATAGATCCCTGATGCTTACCCTACAGGGGAAAATTGTTTTACATAAAGATTGCCTTACATATGCATTTTGACGATTGAATAAACTATAAGCGACAGCCCTACCAGTCAGCCAGTGTTTAGGCTATTATCGCTCGCTCACAGCTCCAGTTGGCCTACTTATTTGATTTTTCTATGGCTATACCATAGTAAAATTTGATTTTTCTATGGCTATACTTGTAGTTGTTACGCGTATGAATACGCGCACTTGTGTGCGTAACTGCAGGTAGCGTTAGCAAGCTCATTGCTAATGAACAAAATAATTAATTTGTGTTATGTTTGGTGGATATGACATTGACATGGTAAAATAAAAAATGTATGACAAAATATTTATTTTTAGTACCACGTAATCAATCACGTTACATTAAATAGAATAAAATTAAATTTAGGTAGAATCATAACTATAATCTTCAGAGTCAGTTTCGTCATCACTTTCGTCTTGTAAATTTATTATGAATTCAAATTCACTGTCAAAATATTTCATATATTCGGTTTCTCTATCAATTACACTTTTGCATGTATTACGCCATGTTTCACAAGTTATTTTTTCTTTACTTTCATGAATAAGTTTTTCTGTGTTGGTCATATTTTGTTCAACATTTCTTAGGGCAATGTAGTTTTTAAGAACCCACCAAATATTTTCTATTGCATTAAGTTCAGGGTGGTAAGGCAGGAGGGAGGCGTATTACATCAAACCCTTTACTTTTGATGATGTCATCTATTTTGTACGTTATAAAATCGCTTTTATGTTTTTTATTAAATCGTATAACTCAATTTTGCGCAAATTTTATTCGAACTGACCCTTCAAAGTGACGTGACCCTTCGATACTGACGGTACTCGAAATACATTTTAGGCGTGAACTCATTAGCACTAGCAGATCAAAATAAGTAGGCCAACTGGAGCTGTGAGCGAGCGATAATAGCCTAAACACTGGCTGACTGGTAGGGCTGTCGCTTATAGTTTATTCAATCGTCAAAATGCATATGTAAGGCAATCTTTATGTAAAACAATTTTCCCCTGTAGGGTAAGCATCAGGGATCTATAATACCTATATTTTTTTTTTTTGTACATAGACCAGGAGCTGACTACAATGTTTTCATTACCTACGTCATATTATATGATTATTGAATTGAAAAATTACGATGGAAGTAGGATTTATTAAAACGTGGCTTTACTAAATCATGTTTTTATTAAAATAAAATAATTATTATGATATTGTAGTTTTTACACTATTAACGATTTTTTTACTTTTTCATTTACCTAAATTATAATCTTCAAATTAGGAAATTGAATAATTTTACAATAACTTCAAATAATAGGCATTAAAAGTTATTTTTTACCCGACTGCGAGGAAAGGGTTAGGTATTTTTTCAACGGTTGTTATCTAATTTGAAAATTTAAAACGGAATGAGGTACGCACGACACAGCGCGGTTAGGTAAACAGTAAAACAGTTGAATTACGAAAACAGCTCTTATTACGCACGACATAAAGACGGTCTCAAGGTCAACATGTATAGTCTGACGTGCCGTTGACTGTACCTATTTTTTTTATACGTAGGTACTCATGACGAAATAATAATAATTAACCCGGCTCTCTTATGTAGGTACCTACGTTTTACCGATTTGTTTATTTATATGTAGGTACCTAATTATGTAAATATAAAATGCAATATCAATCGGAAAATTTTGACAGATTTGCGTAGGTTGATAACCAACCGTGTGAGGTACACATGTTAACTGATGAAACATAATTAGGTAAGTACCTACCTACCTACTCAAGTTTATTGCTTATATACCTACCTAAGATTTAGTTTGATTTATACAAATTTCTACTTAAGTAATTGGTCCCTTCTTTTCGCGGTGGGGCATACTTAGTGATCAATTAAATCAAACCACAAATTGGTATCTGGTCAATGAAATTCGGAGCAGAACTAGGCATTTCCTAAACACTTTCAGTTATGTATTATGTACGTTCCTACGTATGATATAAAAGGGTAGTAGATTAGATAGGTACTCACCGTTCTTGTTCACTAGGATTACCTAGCGACTAGGATTACCTACCTTACCTACCTTCGCATTAGCGAAGAAAGACAATTCCGGATCAGACAAACTGCTATTTAGACATCCATAAACACTGCAATATTTTCTAGAGGTCATCTTCACGAATTTGTATTTAAAGGAGGTAAGTAGGTAGTGTACATGTACGGCGGAGCGTGCGTGAGCGGCTGAGCGCGGGCGGTATTAAGTACGGCGCAGCCACGACTGACGCACCGCTATCACCTTTAAGTTGTGTCAGTGTGTGCGTGCGACGACGCATACGTACGGCCGCGCTCACATACAAACCGCGTTCGGGCGTATAATGAGTAAGACGACTTACTTATTTGATTTTACTATGCTAGCAGCCAGACCGACGTCTCGACCGAGACTGACTGAACGCTCCCGAGCTTACCCACACAAAGACAATCAGTATATAGTACGCAGACCCAAAATATAGTACAATACTATATAATAATATTATAGTACGGTGGGCAATCTACCCATTAGGGTGGCCCCAGACCTACCGTTTCTTTGCTTACCGGTTTCCATTCTGATAGAACAGAATCGAAACCAGATCATCGCCCCACACACGCCGGTCGCCGGGTTTTCTTGATTCGCGCTCAGTCGTAATCTAGCGCTCACCGAGAGATGTCGTCTCTCAAATCAAATTGTGTGACAAATGTAAGCGTCAGGACTGCTGGACCAAAAGCAATATTAGATTTTATGAAAATACCAAAATGCAATACCTTTTTGCTACTATTTGATATCTAACTTCAAATATTAGTACCTCGATTACCTATTTAGTAGGTATTGACAGCGACAAAACGTATATAGAAAGTGGCCAGACATTCTGACGTCAGGTTGTCTGTGCCACATTTTTTTCCATAGTTCCAAACAGCAAAAGTTTTGTTTCTCTTTGTAAACATTTAGTACCTTTTAAGTACCTTACCATATATATGTTTTTTCAAAATTTTTGCATACCTACCAGAAAAATTTTAGGCATGAACTTTTTTTTATTATGGATATTTAATTTGACGCAGGTACTTTGTTATAAAACCACACAACAGCCCCATCAAGTTTGGGTTCGTTTCATTCATCCTGCTAAGTAATCTGTTGGAAGGTAGTGGCCAGGGTCTGATGATGGAGCAGGAAGAAGGCCACAGAAACTCTGTAATAAAACCATACAATTCCATAGAGTTTGGGCTCGTTTGATTTGTCTTGACAAGTACTGTGTTGAGACTGTTAATGCTGTACATGCCTGTTATTGGCCTACACATCAGAAGTGAATTTTGATTATTGTTCCAATGTGTATGTTTTATTGTGTATGCTGTTGGTATGTCTTAAACAAATAAAATAAAAAAAAATAAAAACTGAAATAGTGTTCGGGGTCTGATGAAGGAGCAAGAAGAAGGTAAGGCAATTTTAAGAAAGACCGGATATGATATGACATTGGTGACACTGCGATAACGAAAGTTAAGCAACTCTAGGAAAGGCCGAGTATGAGATGGATGACTGTTTGGGACTAGAATAACGACTGTAAGTAAAGCTAATTTTGAAGATGCCGGGTATGAGATGGGTGACCGTTGGATTGCGATAACGAAAGTTGTTTATCGCAGTCCTAAACGATCACCCATTTACCCGGTTTTTCCGAGAGTTGCTTAATATTCGTAACTGCAGTCCCACGGTCACCCATCTCATATCATATCCGGTCTTACATAGGTTGCCTTACCTTCTTCTTGCCATCATCAGACCCCGGAGACTATTTCTCAACAGAGTATTTGTCAAAACAAATCAAACGAGCCCAAACTCCATGGGATTGTATGGTTTTATTACAGAGTTCCTTTGGCCTTCTTTCTGCTCCATCATCAGACCCTGGACATTTCCTTCCAACAGATTACTTAGCAGGATGAATGAAACGAGCCCAAACTCGATGGGGTTGTATGGTTTTATTACAAAGTTCCTGTGTCAAATTAAATATCAATTTTAAAAATCTTCCATGCGTTAATTTTTTTTTGAAAAAATATATGTTAAGGTACTTAATAGGTACTAAATGTTTACAAACAGATAAATTAGTCGTGTTGTTTAAAATTATAAAAAAGTGGTTCATACAACCTGACGTCAGAATGTCTGGCTAAGTGGCCAGAGAGTGTAAAAAAAATATTTTACACGTTTTGTGGTTGTCAATCGAGGTACTAAATATTTAAAGTTAGGCACTAAAAAGTAGCAAAAAAGTAAAGAATTTCGGTATTTTCTAAACATTCAATATCGCTTTTGGTCCAGCGGTTCTGACGCTTACAAATCGCCGGCACCGGCGCCGGGTTGCAACCGAGCTGTGTGTGACCATGTACGGAGCGAGCACGTAGGCTACGCCTCTTTCTTACCGGTGAAGACGTTCTTACCGGCGATGTCGACCGGTGGCTTGCTGACCGGGCGTTCTTGCCGGTTTGGGTCGATAGGTCTGTGACGAGTAGTATGTTTTGTATGGCATTCTAGCCTCCCGGTTTCATTCTTTGCTTTGCTGTTCTAGGTAGATCAGCAAAGAAACGGTAGGTCTGGGGCCAGCCTTAGCGTGTTTTGCCTTGTTGTTAAAGCCGCTGTACACATTGGCCGATGTTGGCCCAACTTTGCAATGCATTGCTGGCCTTGCATGGCGCAAAGTCGAGCCTGGGCCATGCAAGGCCAGCAATGCATTGCAAAGTTGGACCAACATCGGCCAATGTGTACTTGCGGCTTTAAACTTCGGACCACATAATGTAGGTTAGGTATATCTGTGCTTCGGTTCGGACCACGGAACTAGAGGTTCCGGATTCTATCCCCAGTCAGGCATTGCTATCGCGGAAGGAAAAACATCGTGAGGAAACCTGCATTCAGATTTTTCTGATATGGACACACACCCGACAGTTGCCTGTTGGGTACGGGTTGATGATTCTCCCGAGCAGCGACCCCGGCGAGCCCCCTATAGTCCGTTTGTTATACGCCAACAGCAATATTTTTCGGTTTAAACGCCCGGGAGTCAGCGTCTTACACCCCGCAGACATCGTGTACTGGGGACTTTAAATAAATTGTAACTTTAATTACAGCATAGTTTGAGGACATTTACGGAAAATACCTAAACGTGTCTAATAGGTAGGTATAAGTATACTTAATGATCGATTTAGGCAACCATTAAACAATCGATGAACAGGAAAAAGGGATCAACTTTTTATTACTTTTAAGGTAGGTATGAGTAGGTATAATCGTAAATCGTAAGTCGGATTGGCCACTATAGGTAATTATCCTACACAAACCGAGATATACCTATAGGTAGGTAGTAGCCGGCAAACTTATTGAGCACCGACCTTGAATGCGCATGAAACAAAAAAAAATACAAGCCGCGGTACGAATCTTTAGTGCTGCTGACCTTGAAAGCGCAGAAGAAGAATCTCCCATTTCGGCTTGTAACCCCCTTTTTGTTACACCCTGTATAAGTAGGATGCTCTGAATATATAACCCCAAAAGTCCCAAATCATGCCTTGTACATACACATCTCACGACCCCAAAGCATAGTTCGAGAATGTGTCCTCGAACTATGCTTTGGGGTCGTGAGATGTGTATGTACAAGGCATGATTTGGGGTTATAAATTCAAATCATCCCACTTATACAGGTTGTAACAAAAAGGGAGTCATGTTGTTATTTAGAAATAGATGTCATTTTTGCATTCAATATGTTACAGTCAACGCCATAAATCCGGTTAGTATGTACTATATAGGTAATTAATTACGGATAAACTTGATATTAAAAAGCACAACTCAGATTGATGTTATAATATTATCAAATACCTATAGCCGTATCAGAAACCGATTCGGAAAAGAAAAATGAAGAACCTTTCAACGCCATTGTACTGCCTGCAGACTGTGAGCCGATTCATGATTACACTCATGCCACTACTTTCAGTTTGCAAGCTTTCTCGCCGAAATCCTTGGTTCAGCCATTTATACTCTAGGTATACGTTGGTCATAAAAAAAAACAGCCCTACAATAAAAATAATGAATACCTACCAAATACATAGAAACTGATGGATAAATGGAACAAGAACGAATGCATAATGCGGCATAATGGACGAACAAACATAGGTATATAGTACATAGTAAGGTAAAGGAACCAGTCATGGACAGTTTAAGAATGCAATCAGTGTTAATTTTTATTTATTGCCGATATTATTTTTCTATATGAATAAATTGTGGTATCTATAATGAAAACATCCTTTATAAAATCAATATATTAAGCACTGTAGCGGCATCTACCGTACCGCCGCACATACCACACATGGTTGCAACAAGATTCATCACCATGTGACTAGATGGCACTAGTGTCGTATAAACACAAAAGATCAGTATGGATATCACCTTGTAGTATGAAAAATATATGGAGCAACCTACATCTCGCTGACGAAGTTTTCTCAGCGAAGCAGCATATATACAACTGCCAACCATCATCGGTTGGACCGCGGTCCCCGGGGCACAACATCACACAACAACTGCTTACCATCCTGCAGCAAACGGGCTGGTTGAGCGTCTACACAGGCAGCTCAAAGCCGCCATTAGGTGCCATAACACAATGCAGTGGACAGAGGCACTGCCTTTTGTGCTTCTAGGTCTCCGCAGCGCATGGAGGGAGGACCTGCGGTCTTCCACAGCTGAGCTGGTCTACGGCGAGCCCCTTCGCTTGCCTGGGCAGTTCCTGCAGCCAACTTCAGGGGAACCAGTCGACATCACCGACTTTGTCGATCGCCTCAAACAGCACATCGCACGGTTGAGTCCAACACCGACAACATGGCATGGTACGCGCCCCTTTTACGTACCAAAGGACCTGCATCAAACCACACACGTCTTCGTTCGAGAGGGTCCCGCTCGCGGATCATTACAAGCTCCTTATGCCGGCCCCTATAGAGTATTGAAACGAGGACCTAAAAGCTTCGACGTTGACGTGCAAGGCCGAGCTCAATCTATTTCTATTGACCGCCTGAAGCCAGCATTCATCGCAGACGAGCAGAGGACGACGCCTTCAAGCTTACCAACTCCTGTTGTTACAGACCAAGAAACAACAAAAACTACAAGGAGCGGGCGGAGAGTGCGGTTTCCCGAGTAATATCGATCGTAGAAACGATCTCGGCGGGGGAGTGATGTAGCGACCAAAACCGCTACAGCAAACGCTGCCGCTCATGAGATGCGCCAGAGTCGAGAATCATACGAGGATCGTACGATGCTACGTCACAGCTATTGTTTGCGCGCCGGGCTGCAAGATGTCCACGCGCGACACGCTGCTATTGGATGACGCGCCCGCCGGCACGGGGCGAGGCGCCCCCCACCTCATTAGTCGGCTAATTACCTTTCCCACTCGACGCGGGCGCAGCCGCGCTGCATATAAGAAGACGTCCAGCATTGCAAGACCCACTATACTTTCGATTCTCGCTCGCTTAACTTTCTTGCCATAAATAATTGTAATTTTGTTTTCTTTTTATATAAAGTTTATTTAAAGTTTAAATTTTCGTTTGCTTAAGCTTACCTATATTTCACAAAATACTATCGCGCTAAAAATTTAGGCTTTGCTTGCTTCCGCGCTTACAAATATCCCGGGTTCGATTCCCGGTAGTATTTCCTGTAGGAGTTACGGAGTCCTACACTGGAGTACCCTGA
The DNA here is from genome assembly GCA_928269145.1 of Agriphila tristella. Taxonomy (NCBI): domain Eukaryota; kingdom Metazoa; phylum Arthropoda; class Insecta; order Lepidoptera; family Crambidae; genus Agriphila; species Agriphila tristella. Next base: position 30,023,746 of record OV743439.1, on the reverse strand, counting down.
TATCACGCGCCCTGCTGGTAAGCTCAACGCACCGAAGCACAATACCGTACATCATATTAGAACCACACCAGGTCCACCGGTTTCCAGCCGACCACGCCGCCTTGACCCACAACGGACGATCATAGCGAAGAAGGAGTTCGATGACATGTTGAGGAGTGGAACAGCTCGCAGATCAGAGAGCGCATGGTCTTCCCCCCTGCATTTGGTGCGTAAGAAGGACGACGGCTGGAGGCCGTGCGGTGACTATAGAGCACTGAACGCCCGCACGATCCCAGATCGATATCCAGTCAAACACATCCAAGACTTTGATCATCAACTTGCGGGTAAAAAAATATTCTCAACAGTGGACTTATTAAAAGCTTATAACCAGCTAAGCGTAAACGAAGCCGACATCCCAAAAACCGCCATCACCACCCCGTTTGGATTATTCGAATTCCCATTTATGACATTTGGGCTTCGAAACGCTGCACAAACGTTCCAACGTTTTATGGATGAAGTGCTGAGAGGGTTGGATTTTTGCTACTGTTATATTGATGACGTGTTGATTTTTTCAGAATCAGAGCCCCAGCACCAGCAGCACCTGCGCTTGCTCTTCCAGCGCCTATCAGAATATGGTGTGCTTATAAACACATCTAAGTGTGTGTTCGGCCAAGAACAGGTAACATTTTTGGGATACACAGTTACAGCAGCAGGCGTGAAACCATTGCAATCTAAGGTCCAGGCGATCCAGGAGTACCCAGTACCGAAGACGGTCAAAGAGCTGAGGCGATTCTTGGGTACCATTAACTTCTACCGCAGATTTGTGCCCAAGGCTGCATCATTACAGGCACCGCTGAACGAGCTGTTGACCGGTCCGAAGACCAGAGGATCACAGCCCATCACCCTTTCTCCGCAGTTGATGGAAGCCTTCGAGAAGTGTAAGGTTAGCCTAGTACAAGCTACTCTTTTGGCTCATCCCGACATTAACGCTGAGTTGTCCATACACACAGATGCTTCAGACACAGCAATAGGGGCAGTGCTACAACAAAGAAAAGAGGACGTTTGGCAACCTCTTGGGTTCTTCTCGAGGAAACTCAGCCCAGCACAAAAGAAGTACAGCCCCTACGACCGTGAGTTGTTAGCCATCTACGAGTCTATTAAGTACTTCCGGCATATGGTGGAAGCTCGGCAATTCACTATTTACACGGATCACAAGCCACTGACTTTTGCCTTTAGTGCCAGCAGAGACCACTGTTCACCACGCCAATTCAGGTATTTGGACCTCATTAGCCAATTCAGCACCGATATACGCTACGTGGCAGGGAAGCACAACACAGTCGCAGATAGTTTATCCCGTATCGACGAAGTGGCAGCGCCCATAGAATACCAGTCTCTTGCAGAAGACCAGATAAATGACAGCGAGTTGATGCAGCTGTTAAAAGTCGATTCTAGCCTCAAATTAGAAAAAGTAAGACCTCACGGCGCAGACTTCGAAGTTTACTGCGACGTTTCGATGGGAAATCCTAGACCATTTATTACCGATAAGTTTCGCTGCCAGGTGTTCAATACATTACATAGTCTCAGCCACCCTGGGGCGAAGGCAACGGTGCGTCTCATAACAGAACGGTTTGTTTGGCCAGGTATTAAGAGAGACTGTAAACAGTGGGCTCGAGAGTGCCAAGAGTGCCAGCGTAATAAGATTTCAAGGCACACAATGGCACCGCTCGCAAAATTTAATTTACCATTTGCTCGTTTCCGGCATGCCAAATGGACATCGTCGGCCCTCTAAATATTTCTCTTGGTTACAGGTACTGCCTCACCTTAGTCGACCGCTTTACCCGTTGGCCTGAGGCATTCCCGCTCCAAGACATCACGGCGGAAACCTGCGCAGCTACTTTCGTGTCAGGGTGGATCGCCAGGTTCGGTTGTCCGGACCACATCACAACTGACCGGGGCCGCCAATTTGAGTCCCGGCTCTTCAAACGCTTTGCATCACGTCGGGGTCACCAGTGTGGGAATGAAGTATGAAAGGGTAGCCACTGATAGGAAGGCCAAAGTGGAAGATCTTCCTCCGGGCTGGGTGATCTTAGCCCGGGGACCGCGGTCCAACCGATGATGGTTGGCAGTTGTATATATGCTGCTTTGCTGAGAAAACTTCGTCAGCGAGATGTAGGTTGCTCCATATATTTTCCATACTACAAGGTGATATCCATACTGATCTTTTGTGTTTATACGACACTAGTGCCATCTAGTCACATGGTGATGAATCTTGTTGCAACCATGTGTGGTATGTGCGGCGGTACGGTAGATGCCGCTACACACAATACGCTTCTCGAATGCAAGTTTTTGAGATATTTTGTAAATTCAAGGACCTTTAACGACTACCTATTATGAACAGTCAATTTCCAATAATGGACACCCATTTATAAACAGTATCTAGTCTTGGACACCTAGTAATGGACATATTTAATTCCCTTTCTGATGGAACAAAAATACTTTCTTTCAAAATATAGGTAACAGCGACGCTTAACCACTGCTAAGATCAAAATCGCTTGCACGCCGCGCCGTCACAACCATACGTTTAGTTCGTGTAGGGGCGATACGCGCGCACACGAATTTTGTTGCAAACTGGTTAAGCGTCGCTGTTGCCCATAGTACCTATGTGAAAAAAATTGGCACCATTTAAGTTAGTAAATTTATTTCTTTAAAACAAACTAAAAAATTCAAGTATCATACTTCACTAAGAATACAAAACGAATATGTTTCGTGTTAATAGGACAACAGTAAAGTAACATAAAAACAATTTGAGTTTAACAAATCACATATTTCAGATCCATTTTATCCTTATTTAAATAACCAGTCTTCAAACTTATAAAATATTTAAACAATTTTATAATATAAATGGTAAATATTTCTTCACTTCGTCAACCTTATAGAATCCACGTTTATTAATTGGTAGCGGGTCTTTAATATATTCTATTATAGCTTTCTCATCGTACCAGATTTGATCTGCGTTTTCTGGCCAACGAAAGGTATTTCCTTTAGCTAACACCATAGTGCTTATTTCATATAAACAATATCCCTCCCTCTTCAACATTTTTTATAATGCCAGGAAAATATTCTCCTTCATACGTTATTATTACGTATTTGCTTTTCTTATCCTTCTTTTGTAACAGAGCTAATGTTTCCAAAGGTAAATCTTCTTCGGATCCTGATTTATGCAGATCTTCTTCTAAATCGTACTCACTGTCTTGATATTCAACATCAGTGTTACATTCCTCTGATGATGAACTTGATATCTGTTTCCTCTTAGACTTTGCCGTTTTTGTTTTGTCCTTCTTATCCACGAATCTCCTGCGTGATCATGTCAAAAACATGATCACGCAGGAGATTCAAAAGATCAGAGATATCACTAAATTCCTCAAAAGTGACAAATAAAATGATATCATCCTCGCATGCAACAACATGGAAAAACTTATCTCGGACCAGGCTGATGACTTTACGCGCGAATGTCGCAGGATAGAAATACAGGTGGACACAAAGGAGAGGGACAATTTGATCGCCTCTGTTTCTAACAACCTGAAGGAGGAGGTTGTTCTGCTGGTCAAGGAGTCGGTTTCTTCTGAGATAGAAAATATTAAACGAACTGTCAGAGAGACAATTTTGGAGAACTGCTGTACCTCAACCCCCTGCAACGCTAATGCGGATAACCTGGAGAGCATTATTCCGAAAATAGCATCCGCAGTAGCCAAACAAATACCACCCCCAACGGCTCAACCCTCATTGATGCCACTTCCGGGTAAATCATACGCGGCGATTGCTTCGCGTCATAACCAAAATAATGTACCACAAACCAAAAGCTCAAAACCGGCAATAATGGTGACACCTAAAGGCGAAGTCAAATCACGGCAAGATGCTATTAACGCCTTTAAGAAGAGCGTAAGCTTTAAAGATCTGGCTTTTGCACCAGCAAGGGTGCAAGTAGTGTCGAACAACAAACTGCGTGTAGAATTCGATAATAGCGCTCAAGTCGACAAAGTTCTTAGTAAAATTAAAGAATCGGATCACGCAACTGCGGAATACGCTAAGAGGCTCAGACCAATGATCATGCTCAAAGGCATAGACAGCAACACACCTTCTGAGAGCTTGGTTGACACCATTACTCTGCAAAACCCGGATTTGGAAATTCAAAAAGACGAGTTAGTGCTAAGGTTCAAGCGCAACAACAGAAACCCTGAAGTATATTACAATGCGGTTTTCATGGCTAGTCCAAGACTATATCGCGCCATTATAAACCTCGAACGCGTAAATATTGACTACCAACGAGTCTGGGCGATAGATTTCTCACCTTTTCTACAGTGTCATAAATGTCTTCAATTCGGGCACACGAAGACTTACTGCAAGGTGGAGAAATCCTCCTGTTCTCATTGCGCGTCCTCCAATCACGCTGTGGAAAACTGCACGGAAAAGGAAAAGCCTCCGATATGCTACAATTGTCATAGCCATAATCAGAAGTTCGGTACTAAGGCCGACACCAAGCATAAGGCGAACGATGCAGTCTGCCCAAGGGTCCGTGCAATAAGAGAGAGAATAAACGAACGTGTCGACTATGGTAGCAGTCATTTTTAATCGAGAAATGAAAATTATTCAGTGTAACACAGACCGTGCGCTACTCAGTACTCAAGAATTTGTTCTCTCTTTTATTAATGGACCTTACAGTATTGGTCTTATTCAAGAGCCATACGTAGGTAATGGCAAATGTATGAAATCGGTTCAAGGATTAAATATCTATCAATTCACTGGAGAAAATAGAGTTAAAGCTTGCATCGTCACCAAGCCGACAGTGGGGCCTATCATTGGAATGTCCCAACATTGTTCCCCCAATCTTTCTGTCATTCAGCTGACACATCAACATCGGCCTTTAACTATCGCCTCTGTCTACATCGAACCTCGCGACGATGAGGACAATACTCTCGAGCGATTGGAATTCCTCGCCAGGTCAACTGGCGGACAGAACCTGATTATAGGTGGCGACCTTAATGGATGGCACCCTCTGTGGGGTTCTATTACAGCTAACTCACGAGGCAACGATATTTTGGAACTAGTGAGCGCTAACGACCTTAGCGTATGTAATACTGGCACAACTCCAACATTTGTAACAACCACTCACGGGCAACAGCGAACATCCATTATTGATCTCACCATAGCTTCAGATTCTATTCGAAACAGAATAATTAATTGGCAAGTCAACTCAGACTTATGTCCGTCGTCTTTTCATAATGCCATTGAATTCTCGGTTCTCACTGGACACCTGCCTGAACACAGGCCGCAATCTACCTCCACATTCTTATATAAGTCCGTAAAGGCTAATTGGGCTTTGTTCAAGCAGATACTCGATGAAATGATGACCGTCTCCGATATTTTAGACGTCAATTTAGAAACATCTGACACCATAGATCTGGACAATATAGTGGCTGAATTCACTAATGCCATACATACAGCCTGCCGTTGCTCAATGCCGATCAGAGGTGGCCGCACGAAGGTTAAAGCGCCCTGGTGGACTGATGAGCTGGAATCATTGCAAACAAAAAGTACTCGAAATTCACCGCAAACTTCATTATGCTAAACTACATGGATTCCCACTGGATGAATTGCAAATAAAAAGTACTCGAAATTCACCGCAAACTTCATTATGCGAAACTACATGGATTCCCACTGGATGAAATCCTTCAGGAACAAACCACGGCTAGAGAAACATACGCCGAACTCATGAAGACGGAGTCGACAAAACACTTCCGCGAGTTCTGCGAGCTCCAAACCAAGGAAAATGTCTGGTCACTGACCAACCGACTCATGAAGGAAGCAGTGCCAAGAACCCCTCCAGTCACTATCAAAGTCGGCAATAGATATACTACGAGTGGACAAGAAACTGCCGAAGTAATACTGGACCACTTCTTTCCAAACGACACACTCGACTGCGACCCTAGGCATGAGGAACTTCGTTCGATGCAGCCTCTCATTCCAGACACCCCAGACGACCCTCCCTTCACTGTTGGGGAGGTCCTAGAATGCTTAAGTCAGATAAGTCACAAGAAAGCTCCTGGGTTAGACAACCTGACAGCTGATATTTGCAAACAGGTTGCCTCTTCTTATATTTGCAAACAGGTTGCCTCTTCTGTCGCTTAAGCATACCGTACAGTACTATTCAGAGAGAAAAACGCCGGTCTATGCTTGCTATCTGGATCTCTCTAAAGCTTTTGACCTTGTCTCATACTCTAAGCTGTGGGAGAAGCTTAACGAGTCCAGCGTGCCTGGTGAAGTAACGTCTTTGTTTAAATATTGGTATCATAATCAAATAAATGAAGTAAGATGGGCGGGTTCTCACTCAGATGAGTACAAACTTGACTGTGGTGTAAGACAAGGAGGAATAACATCGCCTAAACTGTTTAATTTGTATATTGATCAGTTGATCGTTGAGCTCAGCAACACCCAAGTTGGCTGTCATATAGACGGAGTCTGTATTAATAATATCAGTTACGCCGATGACATGGTGTTGCTGAGCCCATCGATCGCTGCATTAAGGCGACTACTCAGTATCTGTGAGAGATACGCAGCGGCCCATGGACTCAGGTACAATGCGAAGAAGAGCGAGCTAATGGTTTTCAGAGCAGGTACCAAATGTTACTCTAATGTGCCACCAGTACTATTGTCTGGTTCTCCTCTCTGCCAAGTTACAGCGTTTAAGTATCTGGGTCACTGGGTCACTGCGGATCTTAAGGATGATTTAGACATCGAACGGGAGCGGAGGGCGTTGGCTGTCCGATGTAATATGCTGGCTCGCAGATTTGCACAGTGTAATAATGAGGTAAAGTTGACGCTATTTAAAGCATTCTGTCAGTCCTTTTACACGTGCAGTCTGTGGGTCAGCTATACGCAGAGGGCGTATAACGCCCTTCGCGTCCAATATAACAATGCGCTCAGGATGTTGTTGCGGCTGCCGCGATTTTGCAGCGCATCGGAAATGTTTGCGGAGGCGCGGATTGACGGTTTTCACGCCATTCTTCGAAAGCGTTGCGCCTCTATGCTAGCGCGCGTACGAGCCAGTCGCCACACTATCCTGGGCACAATCGCTGACAGGTGGGACTCTCCTATTCTACAGCACTGGATTAGCCTGCATGTTGCCCAGTAGCCCCTGTTTTAAGTCATTTTTATTGGGTCACTTTCTTGTCTATTTATTTGTTTACATTGTGTTTATTACCTGCCTAATTATTTACTTTCATGTTTTTAATAATTAATTTTTGTTGATTTTATTGAATTTTTGATTAATTGAGTATTTTATTTTAATAATTTTATTATAATGAATTTTCAAATGATCTTAATTTTAATATATTTAATTACAATTTATTTATTCCAATGAATTTTTAATTATATTATTTTAATCATTTTAACTCTCGACATTTGTAACTGTGATAATTTTAATTAAGTAAGTAATTGACATGTAATAATCTGTAATTTTCCATCAAACTTTAATTAAACTAACATATTCTTAAGTCGCTACTAACAAAAATGGATCTTTGTTATCTGGAAATAAATAATAATAATTACCCGGACTTCTTAGTGGCTCTTCTCAATCGCTGCCTCTCACTTGGATACTTCCCCCAACAGTGGAAGGAAGCGTACCTTAAAATAATTCCGAAGCCAGGAAAAGCCGATCACACTTCCTTAAACGCACTCAGACCTATCGGACTCATTCCGGTTTTTGGTAAGCTGCTCGAAAAACTGTTCATCAGACGAGTCAGCTATGCAGCAGCCAAAGCTGGAAAAAGCAACCCGTACCAATTTGGCTTCACGGAACAGCTTAACACTGTCAACGCCCTCAGTACGGCACTTAACAAAATTAGATCTGCTAGAGACACTGGGGATCTCACCTTAGCTGTGTCTCTGGACATCAAATCGGCCTTCAACAACGCCTGGTGGCCGGCGATGTTCCAGCAGTTGCGCAATAAACAGTGCCCCAAGAATGTCTTTCAGCTTGTCCAGAGTTACGTTCATAATCGAAAAGTCACCTTCGACCATGCGGACTCACGCGTCACACGAACAATGAGCAAGGGGTGTATCCAAGGGTCCGCATGCGGTCCTATTCTCTGGAACGTCACACTGGATGAGTTGTTTGACATTCAGCTCCCTGATGGGTGCCATCTACAAGCGTTTGCCGATGACGTTTTACTTGTTGTATCGGCACGCACAGTGGCCGGACTTGAAATGGCAACCAACGAGGCATTAAACCTTATTGCAAATTGGGGATCGAGCGTCAAACTGATGTTTGGGCCCGAAAAAACTCAGATTATTGCCTTCAACAGGAAAGCTGAGACCGCCAAAATCACCATGGCTGGGAAACAATTAAAATTCACTGACCAAATTAAAATCTTGGGGGTCATTATTGACAAGGGTCTAAGGTTTGGTTCACACGTGCGATACATCATTGAAAAGGCAACCCGGGTGTTTCACAGGTTGTGTCTGTTCACCAGACCAACCTGGGGGGCACACCCAGAAAATGTAAGCACAATTTATCGCCAGGTCGTCGAGCCCATGATAACCTATGCGGCGGGTATTTGGGGACAAGCAGCGAATCTACTATACGTGAAACAACTGTTACTTAGCACACAACGTAGCTTTGCCATCAAGGCCATTCGCGCCTTCAGAACTGTCTCCACTACAGCCGCCTTGGCTCTCGCGCAATTTGTGCCCCTAGACCTTAGGGTCAAAGAGGTACACACGATCGAGCAAATGAGACTAACTGGAATCTTTCCCGAACTTCCGAGCGACATCCTACTGGAAAAACCTATTCCAACCAGTGAATTGCCGCATCCCAGTGAACGAATCTCTCCACAATACACGAGAGTCACCAGCCAACAAGAAGCGGATCAACTGCACCAGGGTACAGCGTACCAAATCTACACAGACGGAAGCAAGCAGGAAGACGGAACAGTCGGCGCTGCTTTCGTCTGTTACGCCCCTGAAGCAGACAGCCCATTATTGACCAGGAAACTAAAACTACATAATGCTTGTAGTGTATTCCAAGCGGAACTCTTAGCGATTCTCCACGCCTGCCGATGGGCGGAGAAGAAACGGTATCAGAGAACCATAATATATTCTGACTCCATGTCATCTTTACAAGCCATTCAAAATCGCAGCAACACACATCGGCTCGTAGCGGAGATCCATGGCATAATACTGTACCTTCAGTGAAAACTGATCTAACTCGAGTTGTATCAATTTTGATTTTATTTCACTATTCAAATCGTTGAAAAATTAGCTTTTTTTGTGTCTAATTGGCGTATTTATATGACTTATATTAACAGAAATAAGTTTTGTGCATCTATATATATAAACTATGTGTATATAATTCAAAGTCCTGACTGAGTGAGATATCAACGCACAGCCCAAACCGCTGAACCTAGAGACTTGAAATTTTGCACACAGATACCTTATACAGTGTAAGCATCCACTAAGGAAGGATTTTTGAAAATTCCATCCCTAAGGGGATGAAATAAGGGATGAAAGTTTGTATGAAAGTCCCTCAGTTTTGAAGCTACGATCTTCAAATTTTGTGTTTAGGCTGATGATTGAAAATAAATAAATACGTGTCTCAGCGTTTTTCAAAATTCTACCCCCGAAGGGGTGAAAAGGGGGATGAAGTTGTGTTTAGAAGATAATCCTTTATTTTTGAAGTAAAAATCGCTAAATTTGTAATTTGGGCTTATGGATGGAAATCTAACGCAACGCACATTGTATTGGTATAATTTCAACCCCCATGGTGATGAAATGGGGGTGCAATGGGGTAAATAAACCTAAAAATCGATATGGATGTCGTTATTGGGGTTTTCTGAGTTGACGATTGCGAAAATAACATTTATTTTGAATTCCAACACGGTGGACATGATTTAACCCCTAAAGGGGTGAAAATGGGGTTTAAATTTTTTATGGAAAAACAATGTGAAATAGACAGTATAACTTTAAACTTCGTAGGAGCACGTCTAAAAAGAAATATACATATATATTTTGTTATTTTGAAAATCAACCCCGTAGGGGGTGAATGGGGTAAGTAAACATAAAAATCGATATGGATGTCGTTCTTGAGGTTTTATGGGATAGTGATTGCGAAAATGACATTTATTTTGAAGTCCAACACGGTGGACATGATTTAACCCCTAAAGGGGTGAAATCGGGGTTCAAATTTTGTATGGAAAAATAATATTAAATAGACATTACAACTTTAAAATTCGTAGGAACACATCTAAAAATAAAAAGGCAATTTTATATTTTGTTATTTTGAAAATCATCCCTTAGGGGTAAATGGGATAAGTAAACATGAAAATCGATGTGGAAGTCGTTTTTGAGGTTTTATGGGATGGTGATTGCGAAAATGACATTAATTTATAGTCCAACAAGGTGGACATGATTTTAACCCCTACAGGGGTTAAAATAGTGTTCAAATTTTGCATGGAAAAAGAATATGAAATAGACATTACAATTTTAAAATTCGTAGGAGCACGTCTAGAAATAAATAGACAATTACATACCTATTTTGTAATTTTGAAAATCATCCCTTAGGGGTACCTAAATGGGGTAAGTAAACATGAAAATCGATGTGGTTGTCGTTTTTGAGCTTTTATGGGGACAGGGACGGGGACGAGATACCTACTAATATATCTGGACCAATTCTGATTATTGTAAAAAACTAGCTTCCGCCCGCGACTTCGTCCGCGTGGATATTAGAGAAAATCCTTAGGGAACCTTTAACCAGGATCCGACCAGCCGTTTTTACGCGATTAGGCGGGTCCCCACCAAGCGCGCTGCCTCGCGAGGCAAGACGTTTGCCTCGTGAGGCGGGCCTCGCACGAGGCAGCGCGCTTGGTGGGGACCCGCCTAATCGCGTAAAAACGGCTGGTCGGATCCTGGTTAAAGGTTCCCTAAGGATTTTCTCTAATATCCACGCGGACGAAGTCGCGGGCGGAAGCTAGTAGTGATATAAGTGCTGATTTTTTTGTGTTTTTTTAGGAAAAAATTGTGTAAATTAATATATCTCTACTTTAAACAAAGTGTACCGAGACTATTCTTAAAAAAAATAGTGTCAATAAATATAACTCGATTTAATACTTTATACACAATTCAATAACAAGTTACTTGACTTGTGCGTAGTGATTTATCTAGAATTATATCAATACACACATATAATTTCACAGTATGCTAGTTTGTGCACATTGATTCAACTCGACTTATAGCACTGAAAATTATAAAATAATGAATTTTTACTTCGTGTTTATCGATATAATTTCAATTATATCAATAATCACATAAACTTGGGAAAGGTGTTAAATGATATAATTGACTTATATCAAAAAATACAAGAATACAAGAAGTAAAACGTTTGATTATTATTTGTGTAAATTGATATAACTGCCTAAAATCCCCCCGCAACCTTAAGAGGTTCTCCCTCCTCTCTCTCGTACGCCTGCATGGACACGACATTGTGTTGTGTTGTTTGCCTCAGTGATACACCGACGTTCCTGAGCTACGGTTACTACACTTGAGAGTTCGCGACACGAACAATATGAAGAGAAACGTAAATTGTATCACTTTACACAAAGCATAATGGATTGTGTCATTTAATTTATAATGATCTAAATTGTTATTGATTGGACAATATCTGACCTATATTGCTTAAAATAAGAGTGAGATTGCTTCGATGCATAAAATGAATTGTATCAATATGCACTAACTATTCATACTGTTGTACGTTGTATTTATACAAGAAATTAATTAGTATTCGATTTCAGTAGTTAGCATCTTCTTCATCGGCAGTGGGTGTCGTGCTGCTAATATCAATGGTACACAACTTCATGACACCCACTGCTGGGTTTAGGCCTCCTCAAGGATCTCCACAGCGATAGGTCATGCACTGCACTGCCCGCACACAGCAGCTTCCCGCGACTTTCACCAAATCATTAGTCGGAAGTAAAAGAAGCGTCATCCCGGTGCGTGGTAACTATTCTAGAACCTTTCCATCTCAATGGCCATCGGTTCTTTTCACAATGTTTCCCACCCACTGCCACTACAGCTGGGCTATCCTTTGAGCGATATCGATTACCTTAGTTTCCCTAAGGATCTCCTCATTGCTGATTCGATCACGCAAAGAAACTAACCACGATTCATTGCCATAAGTCATGACTCTCACTGTCTACATACACTGGCCAAAGACGTCGGTCGTCCTAAGACTGAGGCAGGTTCAACGCAAAGATGTTCAAAAAACTTCCCGAATGCTAAATTTTGATGAGATTTGTGCTCCGGTTCTGTAATCAGTCCGATATGGTGGCATTTTTGTATAAGTAGTTACCTCAGCACCTCGATATACATCTAGTCCATTTGGCACCTCTGGAGAGAATGCAGCACCGCCCAGGTCTCGATCGAATTAAAAGCTTTCTAATTAAAAGCTTTGATTGGACCAGGAAAGCCAAGCAAAGTGGCAGTTTTTACTATTCGGTGTTCTATACAACCTGCCGCAGTGTGGATGTGTGTCAAAACCATTTCAGAAACCCGCTTGTTTTGACAGCAAAAACTGTATTTTCCATCAGTACTCTGCGCCTTCAGGTAATGACAATGATTACAATAAAACTTAACAATTTACCAGGCTCTATCGGTACGAATGAGTGGCCATTGTCGTCAAGCTCTAATTTGAATCCATTGAATTATTATTTTTGGGTGAAATACAATAAAATAAATACAATGATGATATTTTCTTAAAAGTTGACTTTTAGTTCTACTCAAACCTGTGATTATACGAGGTACCTATGAACGCGATAGCGTACTTGTAAACAATTTGGCGTGACAAACGAAAAAAGAGTATTAAAAGTATCTAGTTTGAATTAAACTGAATACTAACACAATGCTCGTAGATCTTCGTAGTGCTTCCCAAAGATTAGGTCTTAGAATGAACATGGATAAGACGAAAAATTAGTCGATTGCCCATGTTGTACAATCTTTAGTTCAAATTGGGAATACTACACTCGATGTTGTAGTTCATTACGTATAACTAGGAAGAACAGGCAGTCCAGTTAAGTAAGTCGAACTTCAAGATAGAGATCTTTCGTCGAATCCAACTTGGATGGCAGCATTTGGGTAGTTTTGAAAAACTCTTTCCGTCTAACTTACCTTTCGTCTCAAGACTAAAGTCTATGACCAATGTGTGATGCCAGTGATGACTTACGGCAGTGAAACGTGAAACAGTGAAACTATGGATTTCTTAAGAGAACCATGCTCGGCCTTTCCCTACGTAATCGAACCAAAACTTGAGTACATACGTAAGAGAACAAACTAATGTAACCTACATCGCTTGAAGAATTGCTCAGCTGAAGTGGCAGTGGGCGGGACACATAGCGAGAAGAACCGATGGCTGATGGGATTGAAAGGTTCTGGAATGGCGACCGCACACCGGACGACGACGCTTCATTGGTATAGGTTCCTGACAAGGTGGACCAACGATCTGGTGAAGGTCGCGTCAAGCTGCTAGTTGCAGGTAGAACAGGATCGATTATTGTGGAGATCCTTGAGGGAGGTTCGCATACACATCACTTATACTCAGCGGTGGGTGTCGTGCGGCTGATATGAAGATGATTAGTCTAATTTGCTGGTGTCTATTTAATATTTTATTTATTTTTCACGAATTATATCACTATTCACATAATAAATATAATAGTTATATCGTTAGTGATAAGAGTTGAAACAATTTACACATCGATTTTTTTCAAAATAGTTGTGTAAATTGATATAATTCGATTTTTTTAAACGATTCTTCAAAACAAAACTCTAGTTACTCATATTTAGAGATTGTTTAACAATGTTTCTTCGACAACTTGAAAAAAAACCTACAATTAAAAAAGTTGACACAAAAAGTAAAGGTAAGGTATCATTTGACACAAAAGCAGATGTGCCTGGTGTAAAATGATAGAAGTATTATTATATCAATATACACAAAATAAATAAATGTTCCAAGTGATATAACTGAACATTTTCTTGAATACTGAAAAATCTGTTAAACTTTTCTCTGTAAATTAAACAAGAAAACAAAGCTAGCATAACTATCTACAGTCTACAAGCACTAATTTTATTTTATCTATCTCAGACGAAGAGTAGGATTTTTTTAAACTTTAAAGTCAATTTCCCAAAAATCATGTTTTTAGAGTTATACCTCTTTTCACTGAAGGTACAGAATACTGCGTAACCTAGAAAGCATCCGATTTGCGTGGGTCCGCAGCCATGTCGGCATAATCGGAAATGAAACAGCGGACGCCGCAGCTGGACAGGCGACTCATCTCAGGCGCAGTCTAGATTATGACCGTTTTGCAGCCACTCACGCTAAAACCCAATTGCGAAAAAGTAGCCTAGCTACCTGGCAAGACAGATATGCTACAGCCCCCCAAGCTTCTATAACCAAAAACTGGCTTCCTACTATAAGCGACTGCAAGGCTGCAAAGATATCATTGGGCATATCATTTGCGTTGACACAAATATTGACGGGACACGGATACCATAAGACCTATCTTAACAGATTTAAGATCACGGAAGACGATCTGTGCCCATGTGACGGACAAACCAGTCAGGATTTGCAACATCTCCTGGAAAAATGCCCAATGTACAATAGGCAGCGAATAGACCACACAATATTGTGTCGAAACTTAAAAGTAAACCCATATAATATCTTGGAAGTAATCAAAAAAGAATCCACTGCAAATTCATTTACCAAATTCATAACGCACATTGTAAATACCCTAATGCGTTATAATAACACGTAGAAATAAACAATATTGCGCAATTATACAATTCTACTAAAACACATCGATAAAAAAAAATATCTATTAAATATATTATATATATATATATAATAAAAAAAAAATAGTATCTATGTTTATATATTGTAAGCGGTCATCCCTACCAAGCCAACCCCACCTCCTCGGTCGGCTATAAAAACGGCAACACCGGCGCGCGCGCTTCACTTTTTCTCTTGGCGTTCGAGGCGATAACATCGTGGCTAGTTTTGCTGTCGGTCGAGCTAGGATTTGGGTGATATCCTAATTTTCTTTATTGTCACTTGGGTTGTGTTGGTTTTTATGTTCTGATTTCCATTGTTTCGTTTTTCAAATTAAAATTATTGTTAAAATTTATAAAGTCTGCGTAATTGTTAAGCTTTGTTTTTTTTAAACGAAATACCACTTCTGACCCAAAAATATATAATCCATTATACACTCTTCACTTCACTATCAAAAAAGAAGAAGTATCAAATCGCCTCTTCTAATTTGATTATAACCACCATACAGTGAAACACAAACAAACAAAATGTGAAACAAATAAGATTGTTAAAAAAAAAAAAACCTTACCTAACCTAACCTAACCTAACCTTTTTTTTTTTTTTTTTTACGAGGGGAATGCGTTACGCATACCCCACCGCAGGGCGACACGGTGGGGTTATGTGGGACTCACCCGCCGAGTTAGTGGCGACGGGTATACCCACTAAACCCCTCGGTGTGCCTCTCAGGTTTTTGGGAAACGGCATGGGATCCTTTCTGGGAATACAAGACCACGCCGCCCCACTCGGCCCGGCATTCCGGGCCCCTTCTCATTGTAGGAGATGCCCGGACACACGTGGGCATCTCTTCAATCTCTACGAGGCCAATAGGGCGGGCAGGAGTTCACCCTACCCCCACCCGCCGGCCAGTTACGCAGGAAAACGGTGCGCAAACTGTCGTCGCCTCCTCCCGGGTCTTCTTTGTCGAAGCGGGCCCGCTTGTGCGTCACTTTCACGTTCCCGCTCTGCAGCCTCCTTCTGCGTCATCACCTCCTCGCAGAAGGAGACTACGGCCTCCCATGACCTCTCACTGTCCAGCATGGCATTGATAATGCTGGGCAGTGACAGGTTCCCACCCACCGTGGCCATGAGCGCACGGCGCTGCGAGCTCCAGGCTGCGCACACTTCCAAGGTGTGCTGCGCCGTGTCTTCAGCAGCGCCACATGCGTGACACTCTGAAGTCTCTTCCCTTTGTGCGATCTGGTGCAGGTATTTGCCAAAACAACCATGTCCCGTTATCATTTGCACTAGGTGGAATGTTAGAGCCCCATGCCGTCGATTTATCCAGTCATTTAAGACAGGACTTACTGCCTCTATAATGCGTGTCCCGTACCTTGCTACTGCCAGGTCTTCGGACCACCTCTGTAGTGTTACTTCTTGCGCAATTTCGCGTACTCTACTGATTTCCTCTTGCGCAGGTCGATCTCCTCGTTCCCTAGCATCCATTTTATAGTGATAAATTTCCGCTAGGACTTCTGCTTCCTTATCCCATGGTGGGGTGCCCGCCAGAACGCAGGCCACATCTCCAGACACTGTACGGTACCCACGTATTGCCCTTATCGCCAACACCTTCTGTGGTTGGCGTAAAAGGGCTCTGTTTTGTGGGGACATAGCGTCAACCCATACAGGTGCTCCATAAAGTGCCATGGACTTCACAACGCCTGAAAAAAGACGTCGGCACGCAATACTAGGCCCGCCCACATTGGGTAGGAGTCGACTCAGTGCAGCCGCCGCGTTGGTCAGCCGAGGAGCTAGACATTTGAAATGTTCGGCGAAAGTCCATCGGCTGTCCAAAATCAGCCCCAGGTATTTTATGTGAGGTTTGATTGGAATCCTCGTGCCGTCCACCATAATATATGAATTGTCAGGCGGTTTCTTTCTGGGGCCGTGGAATACAATTACCTCTGTCTTTTCCAGCGCAACTCTGAGCCCGAGGAGCCGAATACGACCGACAACAAGAGCAGCACTTGCTGCGGCCAATCGCGCTGCCTCCTCAAAGCTCCTGCCCCGGGCAGTGACAAGCGTGTCATCGGCATAACATATCATGTTTGACCGAGGTAGGAGAGCTCCTCTTAACACCCAGTTATATCCGAGGTTCCATAGCAGAGGGCCAAGAACCGAGCCCTGTGGAACCCCGCATTTAACCTGATGTGTCATCATTTCCCCTTCACGGGATACAAAAAGCACACGTCTGTTTGACAAATAATCTTCTATCACTCGGCGGATATACGTTGGGACCCGGTGATATTTTAATGCCTCTAAAATGCACTCAAAAGGGAGAGAGTTAAAGGCGTTGGCGATGTCTAAAGAAACTGCTACTAAACTCTCCCCGTCTGTTGCATCTGTCGCAAGCCGCTTGAGTTCTAATATCGCATCCACCGTGGAGCGATTTGTGCGGAATCCATACTGTTGTTCCGCCAAATCAGGGCCTAATTCTCTGAGATGTTGTAGAATTCGAGCAGCAAGAATACGTTCGCAAAATTTCGCCGCTTCGTCTAGTAGAACTATCGGTCTGTAACCTGAGGGTGAATCAAGAGGGCGACCCTCTTTCCGCAGCAAGCAGAGACGGCCCTCTTTCCACACAGCTGGAAATTTTCCTGTCAAAAGGCAAGCGTCAATGACTTGACGGAGGCGCTCCATTAGATGTTTAAGAGCCACTTCCAATACGCGACCTGGGACACCATCCGGGCCAGGAGCCTTCCTTTTTGCTTTTAAGCGGTCTATCGCCACCTCGATCTCTGCATTCGTGACTGGGGGGACCCCTGACACAGTCTCTAGCTCACCAGATGGTGGGACCATCACTGGAGGTCGGACTTCTCCAGGGTTTGGGAACAATCCTACAACAACTGTTTGTAAGAGCTGCGGTTCCATCGTCTCAGTAATAGGTGGAGTAGCATGACGTAATTTATTACGGACCATCTTATATGGACGTCCCCATGGATCTTGATCTAGACTTCCTAAGAAACCATTCCACGATTCATCTCTTGCACGATTGATGGCAAGTTCGAGCTGCGCTTTTAGCTCCTTATACGCTCTATGAAGGCGCTCCTCTTCCTCATGCGTGTGTCGACGTCGTCGGCGACATCTTTTATGAGCTCGTCGAGCATCATTGCAGGAATGTCTAATGGCAGCTATTTCAGGCGACCACCAGTAAACTTGTTTCCTGCCCGACTTGTTACCTCTATTGCGGGGCATGGATGTGTCACAAATGGCGGTCAGGTCTTCGCGTAGTGAGACTGCCATGTCATCCACACTTCTTTCACCCGTAAGAGTAGGACACCAACTAGCAACAATGGCGGCTTCTTCTGCTAACTCTTTGTCAAAACGAGAGAGGGTCCATCTCGGAAATTTCTCTCGGTTTCCTCTAGGCGAAAGGGTGTTGTTTGTCGCCTGAGAAGATGAGACCGTAAACTTTATGTATCGGTGGTCCGACAACGTCTCCATGTTTACAATAACGCACCAGTTCTGAATGCGCCGGGCCATGGATGGAGTCGCAAACGTCACGTCCACGATGGACCCTCCATTCCTCCTAACGCAAGTATAAACTGAGCCCCTATTACAAACAACGAGCCCTGACGTCCCAACCCAGTCTGCCAGAACAGTGCCCTTAAGTTCAGTGACAGGAGAATTCCAGGCTGATGATTTACAGTTAAGATCCCCCATTATGAGTACAGGATTTGGACTTAATCTTCTCAACACTGGACTAAGCGTATCGAGGTAGACTTCAAGCTCAGCCACTCCTCGGTTGGGTGAGAAATAACCCCCGATCACTACGAAATCTCTTATTTTTACGACAACAAACCCTGCGCCCCTTTCTATAACCTGAAAAGGAGGAGCACAAGCTGGAGTGCAGATTGCCACGACACCATTCACATCCCCAGCCCAATTTGGTTGAGGTGAGATGTAATACGGCTCCGATGCTACTGCCACATATATAGAACCCTCCGCCATTGCTTGTGCAAAAAGATCTTGTGATCTGGCGCAGTGGTTTAGATTCGCTTGGAGGAATAGAAGAGGGTCACTATCCATTGGTGGTTTCCATTGCCTCTGGCGGACTAAGCCGCTCTTCTCGATTAGTGGTGGCCGGGGTCCCTCCGGCTACCTTGTGCTTTTTCGTTGGTGGGGCACATTTTTTGGTCCCCATGCTATGGTCCGCAGGCCGTTTAAGATTCGCACAGATTGGACAGTGCGGCTTATCGGTGCATTGTGCTACTTTATGGCCAGCCTTACCGCAGCGAAGGCACAAGTTGCTGCGGTCTATCTGGGCATTGCACCGCTGCTTAGTGTGACCCAACTCCAAGCAGCGGAAGCACATGAGCGGTCGTGGCTCGAGTGCACGGACAGAGACAGAGCTCCATCCTATGAGAAGTCTACCTTCTCCAACGATTACCCTCGCGGCGTTGACCGGACACTGTACAGAAACAGTCCCCATTCCTCCCGGTCCACTACGGATTACCCCCACCTTTACAGCATCTTTCGGGCACCCCCCCTTCGAAGAAACTGCAGTTAAAATATCATCTTGTGAGATGGAATCATCCAATCCAGATAAACGAAGGTCCGCGCATTTTACGGGCCTTGTAACTTTAACACCCTCTGGGAGAATACCTTTTAGCTTTTCAGCTAAGCGATCCGCCTTATCACCAGAGTCAGAACCTGGTATTTCTATTGCGCGGGCTCCAGTGAGAGTCATTTTAACTTTGACTCCGGCTATTTCTAGGTCTTCCAACGCTATGCTTCGCCTCGCCTCGCCCTACCAATGACGTCAGCATATGATAGGCCTTTGTCTTGTGCCTCTTTGTCTAAAGTAATGACCACCGCTGTTGTACGTGGTGGTCGCAACTTGTCCCTCTTCTTCTTCTTTTTCTTATTCTTTGCAGCTTCTTCCTGTTTCTTAGCTGCTTCCTTCTTCTTTGCTTTATTTTTTGCTTTTCGATTTGTGGCTTGTTCCCAGTCCTCCTCCTCTGCAGGCTGATTGGTGGAGGGTCCTGGTGTCGACAAATTGTTCTGTGAAGGCACCTTCTTCTTTGCAGTCGCTGAGCGTGGCGCAGGCTTTGGTTTGGGATGCGACGCAGGTGCAGAACCAGATTGCGGCTCAGAGACCGGCTGTGGAGTCGTCTTTTTGCCTTTCCCTTTGTCTTTCTTTTTCCCACTCTCTGTTCGCGGTGCCGGAACCGGGGGTGCTGGTAGTTCAGGCCCTTGAACAGGTAATTGATTTGTAGGGAATGTCTTATTTTTCCTATCCGCTGCTAATGGCGGACGAAGCCGTTCCTGTGGAGGAAGGCGTGCCTCAAGCGACTCTAGTCTAGTGGAAACCATGGTGCCCACCTGTAACATGACCTCCCTCATCAGGTCTTGATCAATTGCTGGTGCCGACGTTTCCATCGGTGTTTCGCATGTAGCATGCAAAGATCTCTGCTCTGAGTAGCTATGCATTTCTACCCGTAGCTCAGCCATCTGTGTTTTAAGTTGTTCCACCTCGGCCCTTAGGCGTACATTTTCAACTTGAAGCTTGGTGGTTTCCTCATTTATGGTGCGCTTGCCCAGGATGTTTACAACTTCTTTGAGCGAGTTCACTGATTCTTTAAGTGACCGTTGGAACGTGCCCTTTAGGTTTCTAGAGTGCTCTGCGACATGGAGAATTATCGCGCATTCTTCCTTAGCTTGTTCCCGTAGAATCGCATCGGATTTTTCGTCATCTTCTGTATTCATTGGATTGTTTCTCTCCAATGCGCGTCGGGCTCTATTTACCCTTGCAGCCTGCGTCATTGCAAGCGTCTCTTCCTCTGCTTGAAGCAGCAGTTCATCTCTTCTTGCCGACTTGTACTCATTCACAGCCTTGGCAAGACCGATATAGTGCCCAGTGGTTGGGGGACGTCCCCTTCCCCGGCGTGACAGTTTCGAACAAGATGAACTCGATCTTATTGACTGGCTATCTGATAGTTCTGAACCAGAACTATTGGCATCATGAGAGCGTGGACGCTTCTGAGTCCTACTTCTTTGCGACAAGGGCTCACGAAAATCGGCCACATTGCTCGTCTCTGTAAGTGTGCAATCGGAGCCCGATAGCACACTCTCCACACTTCCTACTCTCTCCAACACTATAACAGGTTTTTTAGTTTTCCCCTTCTTCCCCTTCTTGTTCGGATCATCTGAGGGCGCAGTAACACCCTTCAGGAACGTCGAACAAGGCTTCCCCAGCGAGGAATTCGACCTGGTGCAAACACCATCCGATTTCCCCGAAATATCCGACCCAGAACGGCCGATTGATTTATTAGCAGCGCAGTTTAATCCCGGACCCAACGCTGAATTGTCCTCTAAACAATTGTTGCCCCCCCCAGAATACGAGGAGCAGCCGAGCACCGAAGTGCCTGGGAGGGATTCTCCAGCTGCGGAGCAGCTGGTACCCTCCTGGGGTAGTTTCTGTTGACAATTGTCCATTTTCATTGGATTTTTCAAGCCTCTTTTTAAGGGGACAGGCTCCCCTTGGTTTTTTTTAAAGTGGTGTCCCTCCACGCAGCCCCCACTAGTAAGTGGCAGCCTCCGGTCTCGCACCACGTACGAGGTTCCGGCGCTCCTGTCGCTACGTCCCAAGAACCACTGGGCCTACGAAAGGCCCCCTCCCACACCGACCCGCACCGCCGCTACTCGGAATATGTCCAAGACGCCGGGCGGGTCCCACCTTGCCAGACTATTCGCCGTCGCCGCAACAGGCGGCGACGCCCAGGGTGCACCACGTGAAGGTTGTCTGGCACGCACCCCTAACCTAACCTAACCTAACCTAACCAAACCTAACCCTACATGATTAAAAAAAAAAAAATAAAAAAAAAAGAACAAAAAAAAAAAAAAAAAAAAAAAATGCAAATAAAAAAAAAAATAAAAAAAAACATTGCATGCCAAAAACAAAAAATAAGAAGCACTAATACTATTTTTAATGACGATATATTAGTTTAATTGTTTAATTTAGATGTATTCTATTGTAAAACGAGCTCAGCGCGGAGCAAATTGTATTTTCAAATTAACAAAATAAAGAATCAAAGTAAAAAAAAAATATGGACTACGTGTCTGTAGATTGAAGTTTAACTTAATAAAAAAAAAAAAAACCAAACCTAACCTAACCTATTCGTCCGTAAACGTTTGCTCTCATTCCAAAGACTAGTTGCCATAAAGATTATACAGGGGTTTCGAACCACAAGCACACCAGCCGCTATATCCATTGCTCAACTCACCCCACTACCGAACAAATTAGAAGCAATTGCTGATATAGAATCCACCAAACTCACCCAAACATCCCGTTTCTTACCCACCCAAGTCCCCATTGAAATATATACTCCCACATCTTGTCTACCTCACCCATCACTTAGAACTGGAATATCATTTACTGAATTATCAAACCCTGACGATCTCAACCAAACAACAGACGGGAATACCTATCATATTTATACTGATGGAAGCAAACATGATAATAAAGTTGGAGCTGCATTTGTTGCCCATAAACCGAACGGCACCATCACTACTAAAAAGTTCAAACTCTACAAATGCTGTTCGGTCTACCAGGCCGAACTGCTTGCCATCGAACGAGCCTGCAAATGGTTAACCACTGAAACCCCACTTAAAGCCATCATACTTTCAGACAGTAAATCATCTCTTACAGAATTACAAAACCCTAATACCACTCATCCATTAGCAGCTCAAATACACCAACACCTTATAAAATTAAAAGAAATAAACACGCACGTTGAATTTGTGTGGGTCAAAGGTCACGTTGGCTTCGCTGGCAATGAGGCTGCTGACCTAGCTGCTAAACATGCCGCTAACCTGCACAAAGCTCTAGACTACTCTCACGTACCAATCTCATACATAAAATATCAGAATTCACTTCTTTCTGCTAATGCAGCAGAGGAACTGTATCAAACCTGCTCATACACTAAAACTATATTCTCTTCTTATGACGAGCTCAAAGATTTTCTCCTTGTGATACCACCAAAATTTGCTATAACACAGACCTTAACAAACCACGGATATCATAAAGAGTATCTTAACCGATTCCACATTACGGACGACTCACTCTGCCCCTGTGATTCTGCTTCCACGCAATCGCTAAAACACCTCATCGAACACTGCCCTCGCTTCTCGGCTCAACGTAACAACTACCTTATAGCTTCCAATAATATCAAGGAACCCTTCAACCTTAATCAAGTAATAACTAAAAATACATCCGCAGAAGCTTATACAAAATACATAACTTATATAATAAACACACTTAAGACCTTTAATAATACGTAAACACAAATCATTTGACTTAAAAATAAACTCATCTTTATCTTTATTAAAACTGCAAAATGCAGTTTATACAACGCGTAAACCGTTAGCGCCGAGTATAAACTGAAGAAAAGTTAAATTACTACTGAATATAAAAAAAAAAAAACCTAGCGTGGAGAATCTAGCGGGGAGGTCCTCGAAAGGGTGAGGCAGGCGGTGGACGCCACGAAAGCAGGCATAAAAATAGACAAGATAAGGAAGGCAAAAAACCAAAAGGTTATATTGGGGTGCCGCCACAAAGAAGATCTTGACCAAGTGACAGACAGAATAGCCAAACAAGACCAGAAACTCATAGTCACACACATATCAAATAAGGATCCACTAATTATATTGAAGGATGTGGTGATAACATCAGACCTTAATGACGATGCGTTGCTTGCGGCGATAGAAAACCAAAACTCCAACATTTTGAAAGAGGTAAAAGAAGAAGAGGTTAGAATGAAAATTAAATATAAGAAGAGAACGAGAAACCCGCATGCGACGCACGTAATATTACAGGTCAGCCCTGCGTTGTGGCATAGAATGGTGGAGACTGGTGTACTCCACATTGACCTCCAGCGGGTCAGGGTGGAAGACCAGTCCCCCCTTATACAGTGCTCACGTTGTCTGGCGTACGGGCATGGGAGAAAATACTGCACGCATGAGGCAGACAGATGCAGTCACTGCGGAGGTCCACATTTGCGAAACAACTGTGAAGCTTGGCTCGCTATGTCCCCTCCGGAGTGCTGCAACTGTGTGCAGGTAGGTAACAAAAAGACCGATCATGGTGCTTATAGTGAAGAGTGCCCTGTCAGACAAAAATGGGACTACCTCGCTAGGTCCACCACATCATATTATACGGACTGACGATACTACAATGCATACATCATCCCACTCCACTTGCACTCCCTAAATAGTACTACAAATTAAAATTGGATTTTAAAATGTAGTAAAAAAACAACACCTTCATACACAAATTAAAAACCATATATTGAAAATATGGAATATTTGATAAAAAACAAAAGTTAAAATTAATAAAATATTAGGTAAACTAAAAATATATATATATGTCGCAGGCAACTGGCTTAATCAGCCGTTCAATTAGCCGCCTAGCCTTTTCATTGAACGTCGCCGTTTCATCAGCAGCCTAAATGACATCCAGCCAATACATCCAAAACAATATCTAATTAACGGGCTGGCAGATGCTAAGGCCGTTGATTGAATAGGATAACCATCGTGACGAATAGAAAATGAAATATTTTGAAATTGAATTCTTTATTATTATTTAAGTAAAATACTACTTAATATTATTAATGTGAAAGTTTGTGGGTTTGGATGTTTGTTCCTCAATCGCGGAAAAACTGCTAAACAGATTTGGATAAAATTCGACACACAGATAGTTTACAGCCTGGATTAAAACATAGAATACTTTTTATCTCAGCCAAAGGTTCCCTAGGGATTTTCCAAATGTCCACGCGAACGAATTCGCGGGCGGAGGCTAGTACTTTAATATCATAGGTGCCTGTTTTGTCTTTTTCTTTCGCAATATTAACTGCTGAGTTTTAACGAAGAAGATAAATCACATTTTAAGAAATCTTCTTGTCAACTACACTCGGCTTCAGAAAAATCGCACCTCTTCGAAAGTAAGTTTAGACTTGGCCACCTGCTATTGCTAGCTAACGTTCTACTGTGTAAATGTTGATATCTATTGAAAGTACATTTAATGAGCTTTCAATTAATATTTTGTTTGATTTAATTAACATAACAGTTACCATAATTAAACACTTAAGGCCAGTGTATTCCAAAAACTCTGTCTCTGTCTTTTTCATTACGTGTGAAGAGTAATGAAAATAACCTCACTTTTTATTTTTTTCCATGTTTGTTGTTATTTTGAGCATAAAGTCACTTTTTGAGAAAGTAACCGTTGAATATTCTTCTATATGTCATTACCTATTTTTATTTATATTTTTCGTGGATAAGGGATTCATAAACTTTGAGTATTACCCAAAAAATATAAACTTAATGAAAATTTTCTTTGTCTTTGCATATTTTTTTAGTCGAGTGAAGATACGAATATCTTATTTTTAAACATAAAATAATCAAGATCGTTTATGAAACTTCAACATTTATTTTTATCTGCATATCAAAATAAAGAATAAATGATTGTTTATTTTTGAATCAAAGATAGGCCAAATTCGATAATTTGGAATATACTGGCTTTAAAGCGTTATTGCTTGCGCCGCCATAAAAGAGAAATAATAGGGGTAAATTCAGGAAATGCGGTTAAATTCGCTATTGAAATGATGGAGAAAACACACTTCAACAGTTCAATTAAAAATGGAATACCCAAGGTGGATAATATTGCCCATGAAGTTGCTCAAATATTGCAAAAAAAATTAGGCAATTTCATGTTGCTCAGAAACTGAATCTCAGTAATTAGCAACATACACATACATAGCAACATACATAGCCAACAGTCTCTAGAAACCGTTGGAATACTCG
This sequence comes from Agriphila tristella, assembly GCA_928269145.1. NCBI lineage: Eukaryota > Metazoa > Arthropoda > Insecta > Lepidoptera > Crambidae > Agriphila > Agriphila tristella. The sequence continues at coordinate 29,998,065 of OV743439.1, read as the reverse complement.
TCGAACGGAATGAATTACTGAGATTCAATTTCCGAGCAACATTACATTGTCTCATTTTTTTTTTTGTAATATTTGAGCAATTTCATGGGCAATAGTATCCATATTAGGTATTCCATTTTTTTATTAAACTGTTGAAGTGGGTTTTCATTATCATCTCGATAGCGAATTTACCCGCATTTCCTGAATTTACCCCTTTTATTTCTCTTTTATGGCGGCGCTAGCAATAACGCTTCAAGCGTTTATTTATGGTAACTGTTATGTTAATTAAATCAAACAAATATGAATTGAAAGCTCATTAAAAGTACTTTCAATAGATATCAACATTTACACAATAGAACGTTAGATAGCAACAGCAGATGGCCAAGTCTAAACTTACTTTCGAAGAGGTGCGATTTTTCTGACGTCGAGTGTAAAAAAAGTCTCGAATGGTAGTAAAATATAGAAAATTCAAAAGCACTTAATTACCTGTTTCTTAGAATAAAGAATTATTCATTTTCATTTTTCTAATACTTAGGTTCATTAAGCGTTTGATTTTTTTGAGAATAGGTAAACACAGATAATGTTTAAACTATCAATAAAATAATATAAAATCAACAAAAACATTTAAATGTACAAAAGTTTCAATGCAATGATATTGATAACAAATATTTGTTATAATTGATACCTTGCTAACTTTAAAAGTTCTTCACCAGCAGCTGTCTTTGTCATAATCACGATATTATCATCGAAGAACGACACAAGTGTTCATCCAGTAGGTACCTAATAGTCTTTTTCTGTCCAGAACTCATGGTCACCTGAGCTTTCTCGTTTATCGTTTATAACCTCTAACCATAACAATAAATATTTATTCTTATGCTCTGACTAAGATTCTTTCTAAACTCCAAGGTTTACGGTGAGATGTTAAAAAGAAAACACAAATTATTTTCATATTTAAACTTGACAATAACATTGTTTACCTCAAACATCGGAACAAACAATAAATTACGAAAAAAACAAAACAATCACTTTGATGGTATTGGTCATTTTCTGAGTTTATTTCAAAACATTCTTTAAAACGTTCGTTCAAAGATTGATTTGCACTATTTTTTCACCAAACACTTCCATTTCACGATATTTTCGTGTAAACGAAGTGTAAACGTCATTTAATTGTGAAAAGCACCAGAAATCACAGCTGGTCGACGCCATATTTATAGATTTGACAGCAACATCGCCTCAGCGTGCCTGGTGATAGAAAATGGAACTAAATTACAATGACTTGGCTAGGCAAGTGGTTAAACGTTATCGAACCAAGACATTTGCCTAGCCGTTAAATGAAATGCCGGGATGTTATTTAGGCCGATGATTGAATGGCGCTTGTCAATGAAAAGGCTAGGCCGCTAATTGAACGACTGATTAAGCTAGTTGGCTACGACATATACACCGTCATTTTGTAGTCGTTTTAATTAACTTAAGGGAGTGTTCTACTAATGGAACTAAATATTTTTGCCCAAGAAACATGGGTCGAAAAACGACAAAAAAATTTGACTTTCCCATACTAATAAAATGTTTTAGCTGTCTAGTTAGTATGGGAGACCCAAATTTTTTTGTCGTTTTTCGACCCATGTTTCTTGGGCAAAAATGTTTAGTTTCATTAGTACAACACACCCTTAAGTTAATTAAAACGACTAGAAAATGACGGTGTATTTTAGAAAAGTATATCATATAAAATATCACTGTTAACATAAAATCATATATTAAATAAGAAATAAATTAGTCTCTCAATAAATTTGGTAAAGAAATAGGATAGTATTATATATTAACTACCTTGTATAAATAAAGAAAATAAATATAATAGTCATATAAAATACAATAATTCAGCAAAGAAGTATAAAAGTATATGTATATAACGTGCACTGTAATTAGTGTCAAATATTTTCAGGGCTGAACATACAAGTCATAATACATAGGTCAGCAAAAAATGGGGTACTATTTGCAGGTTAGTTTACGAGATATTAAGGTAAACAACTTGGTAACCTAATCACAAAAAACATCATCCTTTACAGCTGAGCAACAACTACATTCAACGATTTACACACACTAGCCTACTGCACACATGCGCCGGGCCATCGATAGGGATAGATGGCGTTGCCGTCAGATAAACAGTGAGCTCCGTAATTTTTATTTCTCAAAATTGTTTAAATCATTGTTTTTTGTAGAATTTTATCTCAACCAGTGCCTTTTTGTGTGTTTTCAATGTGACATTATTAGCAAAGTGCAGTCTATAGTAATTCAATAAATATTTTCATGATAAGAAGTGTCTCAAAATAGTGTTTTTACGGACTAAATACATATTAATCGGATTCAAGTGCATCATTACTATATTCCGATTCACTCATTTGTGTACAAGTGACAATTTTCATCAATTATTCTTCGCGAGTTTTCAAACTTAGCTAAAAACAGTTAAAATCGTTCCATTTTTGTCATTCATAATACAAGTTGGACTTTGACCCCTGCATCAGCTGACACATTGCCTGTGCGCTGGCCTTGCTACTTCATCGTCGACAGCGTGTTTGTGCTTTTAAACGCTTGCTTAGCGCAACGCATGCTATTTTAGGTGCATTATTCAGCCTTCACCAATAGTACAAAGCTTAGCCGCAAGATGGCTTTATCCTGTTTCAAATGTAAAAATATAATTAATAACAAACAATTTCTAACGTGTTCGTTGTGTGACAAAGTTTTTCACTTGGATTGTACGAGTGTATCGTTTCAACGTTTTAAGATTATGACAATAGCGAATAAAAAAGCGTACAAATGCCACACTTGTTCTTCATCTCCTTTGAGTAAAAAATCGACGCAACAACCAAGTACTCATACTCAAGAGCGAGATAATAATATAACACATCGTCGTAGAAAGCAAGAAATTAATATTTCTACTCAAAATTCGTTCGAAGCACTTTCTGATGACAATGCTGCTGAGGATTCTTCATTATCGTCCACGCCAAATACCGATTTGAATAGGAGCTTTTCAAAATTACGCTCAAATGATAAAGAAAAATTGGAGGAACTTCAACAAAAGTTAAAAAAGCTTGAAGAAAAGCTTGAAATAGCCGATAATGAAATATCTATCTTGGTGTCCGAAAATTGTACTTTAACAAAAAAACTTGCAGAATATGAACTTAAAATCAACCAACTGACTCATATTTGTAGAACACCAAAGACTAATTCTACAAAAAAAGTACAAAAAGTAAACAAAAACATAATTGAAAATACAGAACAAATAGCAAACGAAATACAAAATAAAACGAATACAATCAGTATGCCGCTAGAGGGCGAAAATGAACATAAAACCATCGAACCACGTTTATCACAACTTGCAAGTGAGTCAACAGATGGCGCTACTAGTAGTGAAAATCCAAGTGAACTTAATAATATTTACCTTTTAGGTGATGAGTCACTTAGGGGACTGTCCCTCAATCTTGTAGATTCGAGTTTTGGTAGACGAAACGCATATAAAATACAAGCCCACATTATTAGCGGAGGCTCGAGTACTGAAATGTTAAATCTTTGTAACGACTTTAGTAAACGTCTTAATCCAAACGATATTGTTATATTAAGCTTTGGTAGTCATGATAAAAATATTCATTTACTCCATTCAAATTTATGTATTTTGTTGAATGAACTAAAAAACGTTTCTGTTATTATATTACCTATTTGCCATAACGTGTTTTTAAATGAAATAACATTGAATTCTAATATTAAGTTATGGACAAAACATTTTTCTGCTTGTAATTACATTGACATTCAACTAAACAACTATTATGATAAAATTAATTTAAGCAAAGTATTATGTGATAAAATAATTAATTGTATTGACTATATCGCATACAAAAAACATTATTTATCATACGAATTCATTAGAAATCATATTAGGGAGTCGAAAAAAAGCCTTGACAATACCATTATTTCCATTCCAAAAAAAGGCACTATACCATTTTATTTTAAGAAGTTAGAAAAAAAATCACAACTGAATAATGTTATTAACAATCAACAGCCAAGTTCATCGGAATTGTTTTTTCGGGAATGATTCAGGACATTTTTTCACAATATTTCATCAAAATATACATAGCATACTTTCTAAAAAAGAATTATTTGAGTTGACCCTTTCAAGTATCAGAAAAGTTACCAATCCAGATGTAATTTGTCTCACGGAAAGTTTCATTAAGCAGGGTGAAGAAAGAAATGTAAACATTAATAACTACATACTAGCATCTAGCTTCTCAAGACCAAAAAAGCGCGGCGGATCTTGTATCCTAGTAAAGAAAGGCCTTGAATTTAAAAAATTAACATGCTTTGATGACTTTGGAATGATCTACCACTTTGAATGTTGTGCTATTAACTTGACTACGAACAATATTATAGTTATATGTATTTATAGAAATCCATCAAAAATAAACCGACATATTGATTATTTCCTAGATAAAATTGACTTGTTATTGTATAAATGCTTTAAGAAATTTCCGAATAAAAATATAATTATTACTGGTGACTTTAATATTGACATGCTTAAAATAAACAAATCAACCATAAGGTTTCGCGACTTATTAAAAAAATACAACTTAAATTTGAACATAACTAGTCCCACAAGAGGTGAGGCGTGCCTGGACTTAATAATATGTAACATTGATAATGCCATTGGTTCTGTTTTGCCGTTATGGCTATCAGACCATGACACCGCTCAAGTGTTGAAGTTTAATATAAAGCATAAGAAGGAAATCCCTCAGTCTGTCTTTGTTTTTAAAAGTTGCTATTCATTAGAAAATATTGAAAAGTTTAAAAAATATCTAGGTAGTCTGTCGTTTTCCAATGTTTACAATCAAAGCGATTTGAATGCAGCTTTTAACGAATTTCATGAAGTATTTACTCTTCTATACAAACTGTGCTTTCCGAAAATAAAAATTAAACGAACATTGTCTTCTAAGCCTAGATGGATTACAAAAGGCCTTAAAAAGAGCACTATTTCTAAGAGAGCGCTTCGCTATAAGTACTACTCGACAAAAACAAGTGAAAATAAATCGAATTATTTAAAATATAACAAATTATTAAATAAATGTATTCATTATTCTAAAAGAACTGCCAACCAAAAATATGTATCAGGGAGCAAGAATATTTGCAAAGCAACTTGGTCTGTTATAAAAAACGAAACTTTTGGACAACTTTCTCAACATAACCATATAAATAGCATTATTAAAAATGACATTGAAATTACTAATCCTATAACTATTGCCTCGACATTTAATGATTATTTCACTGATGACATAAATCCAATTCACAATAGTGATTGTAATAATACTAATAGTTGTAATAATAATAATTGTAATCATAATAACAATTGTAATAATAATAATAATAATAATAATAATAGTAATAATAATAATAATTGTAATTATGTAAATAATAATACATTGAAAACTAATTTGTTGAACAGTATTTTTCTAGCACCGGTAGACGAGAATGATATAGTGAAAGTTATTATGTCAATAAAGAACTCATTGTCTGAAGGGCATGATGGCGTATGTTCTAAAGTCCTAAAGTCTTGTAAAGATGAAATTAGTAAAGTTTTAGCTTTTCTTGTAAATCTATCATTACAGACTGGTCAGTTTCCTGAAATACTAAAGTTGGCGATTGTGAAACCGTTGTTTAAGAAAGGTTCAAATACGGACTTATGTAATTTTAGACCCATAGCAATTTTATCCGTGTTCTCCAAAATTTTTGAAAAAGCCATGCTAGCTCAGCTTACGGCCTTCTTAAATAAATTCAACATAATTAAACAAAATCAATATGGCTTTCAAAAACATAAATCGACAACATATGCAGCCTTTGACCTTGTAAATAAAGTTTTACACAGTGTCAATGAAAATAACTTTACGACGGTTTTGTTTCTTGATATGTCGAAAGCTTTCGACCGTGTTCCACATGAGAGATTACTTAAAAAACTAGAGTGTATTGGAATTCGGGGGCTTGCGTTAAATTGGATAAAATCCTATTTATCTAACAGAAGTCAGTGTGTAGAAATAACCCAACTAAATACAAGACAAACCGTTGAAACGTATCGTTCAGACTTCAAACATAATGCTTTTGGTGTTCCGCAAGGAAGTGTTCTCGGTCCTTTATTATTTCTACTGCATATTAATGACTTGCCCGACATAACGGAACACAAAACTGTATTATTTGCTGACGATATTTCTTTGATAGTGACTAGTAATAAGACATCTTCGTTTGAACATCATAAACGCGTCATAACTTCTACACTGACACTGATAATAAGATGGCTCCAAGACAACAACCTTAAAATAAATCTATCTAAAACAAATTTGATCAATTTTAATAATCATTCAGTTGACATAGATTATGACGGACAAATTCTGCGAAGTGCTTCTAGTGCAAAATTTTTAGGCTTAATAGTTGACCCCAAATTGAGTTGGAAAGACCAGATAGACAAAGCATGCAACAAATTAAACAGTTTTTCTTTTGCTTTATACAAACTAGCCAGAGTCGCTAGTCCGCAAACAGCGGTTACAGCCTACTTTGCGTATGTCGAGTCAGTCCTAAGATATGGTTTATTGATTTGGGGTAATGGTGTCGACATCAACAGGTTGTTTATAGCGCAAAAAAGATGTATCAGATCGATTTGCAATCTGAGGTCTGACATATCATGCAAGCCTTATTTCACATCTCTCCATATATTAACTCTACCTTGCCTTTATATACTTGAAGTTGGAATCTTTGTCAAGCAAAATATTAGGTTGTTTACACAGGCTTGCCAACTGTATCCAAGAAATACGCGCAAACCCAACAGGCTGGTATTGGAAACTGTTCTGAAGACAGCACGATTTAAAAAGAATAGTTATGCTATGTGTATTGGAATATTCAACAAGATTCCTGACCATTTTAAAGATATTCCGATCAGTCGCTTTAAATTCCTTCTGCGAAATTGGTTATTAGAAAAGGCTTTTTACTCTATAAAGGAATTTTTGGAACATTAACTCCGTATATAGATGTCAATATTGTCATTTTAATTATTAATATATAATTTTTTTCATTGACATTGTTTTCAATCTTTTAAAATTGACATAATTTATTATTGACATATTCAGTTTTTTTTTTTTTTTTGACATACTTACTCATTCTTTTTTCGAACTGTTGACATTTTGTGCTTCTATTTTTATGACATTATGCGTGGTAATATTGTATTCCTTTGTAATAATTATTTCTTTATTACTTATTTCAATAATTTGTTATAGTAATTAATTAATATGCGTCATATTTTATAATTATTCTAAATTGAATTCTATTCTAATCTAAATTCTCAATAAGTTGTTACATATTTGCATGCTATGTAAAATGGCTAAATAGGTTAAGGCACCATTTTTATTTAGAAGATCATAATTGTAATCACCCTATTTATAGCAAATAAAGTTATTTGTATTTGTATTTGTATTTTGTATTCGACCGCGGGCGCTTTCAATGCACCGCACTGCCACGCGCCTGTTTTCTACACACACATAAACACCGAAGCGCGGGTTATTCCTTTTTGACGCGTGCCCGCAGACTACAGACTTTTATCGGCCGATAGTTGGCCCGATAGTTGGTTTTGTATGAAGAATCAGCGGACACCAAATCGCTGTACTGTAGTCTTCTTCATACTGATTCCAACTATCGGCCGACAGTTTAGTCTGTAGTTTGCGGGGACTCTAAAATTTTATGTCGTACGTAGGTATGTTAAAAAGTATAAAATTCGTATCAATAAACTTTGCGTTTACCTTGGATTATGTTTATCAAAAACTATGCCCATCAAAAACTTAGCCTATGTCTAGCTATGGACCTACTTATTAGAAAAAGCGCCTTTGTTTAGAATAAGACTAGCTTTTTACGCAACATGGCTTAGTTGGCTTAAAATCAACAGTGGACTTATTAAATTCGGACTTTGCTCGACAGTGGGTACGAAAAGCGCTTCCGTAAATAAGTAGGTATCATAAATCACCTACTCAATACTTGACCTCATTCAGCAGCTCGTTCAGCAGATGACTAACTTTTTAATAAATGTCTAACTCAACCTTCTTTTAACAACTAAAACAAAAAGGAAGGTAAATAACTAGGACTTATTAAATTTAAGCCCAGCTGTGGATTTAATGAGTGTACTTTTATTTAAAACATCACCTGAACTGAACAACATCATAATCATATTATGACTTCATTTATTGCACACTTCGTTTGTCAAAACAAAAGTGTTAAAAGGGAATAACCCTTCAAATACGCAGATACAAGATTTCGCCGATTGCCGCCGAAAGATGGCGCGTGCGGTCATCAGTGCCTGCACCGCGCTGGCCGCCCGCGCTGAATCCGAGTGCTGTAATTATTGATTGATTTAAAGATTCTTGATTGATTCATATTAATAAAATCAAGCCCAAGTAGCACATTGGCTGATCAAGTGTCGAATTATACACCTACATAAAGTTAAAAGTGTGATTAAAGATGTTTAAAGGTTTTCGTAGCTTCTCAAGGCTGATATATTGCATTTGAAAAAGTTATTTATTCAATAATCTGTAAAAGGCACTCCAGAAATACTTAATTAAGCTATGGGCTATTTAAGAGTTCATAATACATGTTTTACTACGTTTGCAGCTGAAAAGCGGCGTAAAGAAATTCTTCTATAATGTTTTTTGCTGTTGAATGGTCTAAAATTAATCCGTTCTAACACCAACTGGTTAACAGTACGTCTGAAAGGTATTGTAAAGTTAGAAGCTCGATGTGCACTAGTGCACATCGAGCGTACTTTTTTAAGGTTAGCAGCTTAGGATTGGTTGTAAAGGCAATACCTACTTGATGTACAGTAATTAATGATAGGATTGATTAAATTACCTCTTAGTAATATGCAACAGATAGAAAATTATTAAGTACCTACTCTTATTTTTTTCTGAGATCAAGGGCAACTTTCTCATTTTTAGGCATAACACCATTGAAATGACATTTCGATGCAAAACACAATAAAATATTCAAAATGTAAACTGCGGGCGGTGTTGATCTTCAATCCTACTACTAATAAAATTGCGATCGTAGCGATGTTTCAACAATGTTAAACGTTGGTCAAACATGTTGATTTTGTCTGTTATAATTTTTATTTTACCATAACTTGTTATTTAGCTGATTTTATAAAAAAAAAATAGAAAATGAAATCGTTAGTGGATAATAAATGACGACAATGATTCTGAATACTTAGTATTAGGTGACTCTAATTGCATGTTAGTTTGCCTCCCTTTAAGATAAAAATAAAATTAAAAATAATTTAATCGTCGTTGAATCAATCAATCAATTGTGTACATCATGTCATGTCACATCTCTAGTATGTCGTAGTGTGCAGTGCAGTGCACGCGCCTCGCTTCGATTGGATTGGCCCTCGTCCGTCAGTTGCGGAGATTCTTTTCGGATGCATTGTCGTGCGTGCGTGCGTAAGGCCGTAAGCCACAAAATGCCGAACTATCGCTATAATAACGGTGATTTGAGGAAATGGTTCCGATCAAGGTGACTGATCACCCGTCCGGCTTCACTGGCGTCCCCCCTTCTTAATAATAATCATGACGCCAACTACAGCCTAGCAGATGCCGTAGGCCGTTTCGTGAGACTGAGGTTCATGGAATCCAAGTGTGTTTTATTGTGTGCATTGACTGACAGATTGTGCATTAACTGTCAGTGTTCCAGTTAGGAACATAAAAACAATTGCTATTTGATAATATATGATTTATTGATATAAAAGTAGAAAAACTATGATAAAATGATAATAATGCTAAATGAATGCTTTTGTGCATGCCCCGATCGCGACGGCAATTGATTGTGCACTAACTTTAAAACGTACGCGGTCGGCGGCATCACACAGCGTGACGTCAACGGTGGTGTTCGGTGTCAGTTCAAAGAAATGCATCGAACATATTCCGGGCCGCCAAAAGATGCTAATATAAAGATGTTAAAATGATGCTGTTAGTAAGAATGATTACAAGAGTGATTGAAACAAAGTCAACTTACATTATGGTTAGTAACTAAAGTAAAACATACAAAGTCAAAAAATACATAAAATGATAGCAAAATTTAGGGAGTTGACGTTGTTTGAGACAGTTCAGTTTTTAATGATGCTCGTTTATTATGAGGCGACGTCGCCTTGTCCTTTTTTCGCGCACTTATTCGAATGCTTGGTAAACGATCAAACACACGCGCACTAACACTCGCGTAAGTGTCATTTATTTCACTTGGCTGATAATGCACATTTGGCACATCACACACACTACCACTAGACACTACGTTGATGCTGGGCGGCGGGTGGCCACTCGAGCGTGCAGCGCCCGAGCCACCTGCGCCGCGATCGTCTTGAGGCCGCGGGTTCCCCCACGGCCAACATCGCCTTCCCCGTCGCTTGTACAGCCAGACCAAGATTATTCCGACAGCTATGGCTACAGCCACATAACTGATCGCATACTGATGAACGTCGTGATAGGACAGAACATCTAAATCCATATCCTTCATATTTGATTTAAGATCTTTGATTTGCTCTCCGATTTGGGTGAAGGTTTGATTTAAGGTGCCATCTGGAGCGTTTTCTTCTTCACTAGTCGATATACTTAAATGAATGAAGTGGTTGATTTGGTCTAGTTTTGGAGTGTCAATCTTAGGTGAAACGACCAGTTTATTTGTATGATGTTGAAGTGGATGTAAAGTGAACTGTTTTCCTTGTATAATACAGTTCTCTTTAAAATTGATAATGCCTGCACCGCTCAGCTGTTGCACTGAAACTTGATCTTCGCATACGACCTTTACAGAGTAGGTATCGCAACAGAAATAAAAATATTGCGACGGCGAATTTAATGATATCCATTGATTAGTGCATATTTTCTTTACAGCTGTACATTTTGATGATGAACTTTCATTTGCTCTTATACATAAATTTTCGTCATTTTGTAGGTGATGAACTGGTTGTTTCAGCGGGCACACATGATAGTCTTCTACGTAGGAACAAGTATATAATTCGTTAATGTCTATAATTAAATACGAATCTCGTTGTATGTTGAATGCTACATACTTTGATATAGGTGTGATAGTGATCATGTTATTGTTCTGTTGGCAGGGTACTGGTACCAACATATACGTTTGATAAATATCTCGACTTACGAGTGGAATTGATATTTCAAAGATTATGTATTCTTCAGTTACTCTTGTTTTTACATGAAGCAATTTATACAATTCTTGTATATTTGAGAATAAATTATTGATAGGTAACGTGAGATCTTTCGACATTTGACTGCTTATGATTTGTAATTCTGTTTTTAGTTGCGTAGGAGTGAGCAGGTGGATACTGATTAGTCCATGATAGATGTCGGTGATAGTGTTCAGCAGATTTTCTTGAAGTTGTTTTATAGTTTGCAGAAGGTTATTTCCAGATAAGGCCGTTAAAGTGAAGTCTTGAATAATGCTAAGATTTGCTATTTGATTTTCCAACTTATTTGACGCAGATTCCAAATTACTAAGTTGTTTGTGAATAATTTTATGTTGCTTTTCCATTGTGTCTTCCATGCGTTTTATTAAATTGAACTCTGCCTCTACGACCGAAGTCTGATTTTGCCATAGTTTATTCAAGTGACGTTCATTGTTTTTTATAAGGTTGATATCTTGAGCGTACTTTTCGGCGAATTTGCTGTCCAGTACTCCGAAGAGGCTATTTGCTATATTGCCGACGCCGTCGATTAGCCCTCGGCGCCGACGCCGTCTAGCGTTCTCATAAAAATGCTGGCTTAGTAAAAGATTGTTATAGTACTGTATTTCTTGATATGTATGTTTCTGCTGTAATAATATCATGTGGCAGTTTATTTGTTTTTGAACAGAATTGCAGGTGGTATCTAAGTAAATAGATAGTTTTAAGTATGCTTCTAGCCCCGACCAATAGGGGCCCATGTCGTAATACACGACAAGATTCCATTGATCACGTATTATTTTGAGTTTTGATATAGGGTCAAAATATAATGATTGATTGTTCGGTAGCTGGGAAATGCTAGGCTGAGCTGTTGATGTTGTTATCAATGTCAAGAAAAATAAAATTGTGGCAACGATTGCAGAAAATGAATACTTTGTTTTGTTTTTATTACTATGCTTTTGCTGAATTGGCTTTTGAACTTCATCGCTTTCGCTATTTAATGGTAATACTGATAATTTTATCACGGGTCGTTTGATAATTCCATTTTTAGTCTTGAGTGACACCACCCTGACGAGATTGTCTTTTCCAGGGTGGAGTTCTAAAACTCTCCCCATCGCCCACTTGCCGGGAGGGAGGTTTTCATCCTGTATTGTTACTAGGCTTCCTATCTTAATGTTCTCTTTTGGTTTCAACCATTTTGATCTTGCTGATAACTGTGATAAGTATTCTATGTTCCATCTCTTCCATAAATCTTGCTTCAGTTTTGATAAAAGATGCCACCGCGTCCTAGCATCATGCTCTGTTTCAATGACAGTCAGCTCTGAGCAGCCCGTTAGAAAGTGTGCGGGAGTCAAGATATCAAAGTCATCTGGGTCCTCTGACAATGCGCATAAGGGTCTTGTATTTAGGCAAGCTTCAACCTGACTGAGGAGGGTGCTGTATTCCTCAAAAGTTAATCTTTGCTCACCCACGACGCGCTTGAGGTGGAATTTCAGGCTACGCACTGCTCTCTCCCATAACCCACCCGCACTGGGCCATGATGGGGCGTTAAAATGCCACTGTATGTTCATCTCAGAGACTTCGGCAAGAAAACTGTCATTAAAAACCTGTTGTAGTTCTTCAAAATTTTCTTGTAATAGCCTATTTGCTCCTACGAAGTTTGTTCCCTGATCCGAATAGATATGATGTGGTGTACCTCTTCGCGCTGCCATTCGGTGAAGAGCAGCTAAAAATGCTGAGCTAGTCATTTCGGACACTAACTCCAAATGTACGGCTTTAGTGGCTAAGCAGACAAATACTGCTATATAGCCCTTTGTTGTTTTGGTGCCGCGCCCTTTATTGCTTTTTATATACATATATCCTGTATAGTCACATCCACAATGACAGAATGGACGTTCAGGATTGCTTCTAGGACCTGGCAGATCACCCATCAGTTGCTGCTGCATATCAGGTTTGTTCTTTTTACATATGATACACTCTTTTATCTGATTTTTTACAGCTCTTATGCCTCCGGTGATCCAGTACTGCCTTCTCAGGTTGGCAAGTGTCAGCCGAGGCCCTCCGTGAAAGGTGAGTTGATGCACTTGTTCAATAAGTAGGGTAGTTAATCTGCTTTTATGCGGGATGATTGCTGGGTGTTTCATATTTTCATGAAGTTCCGCATTCGCTAACCTGCCCCCCACTCGCAATATTCCTTCCGGATCTACAAATGGATTTAAATTCCTTAAAATGCTTTTAGACGATAAGTTTTTACTTTGCTTTAATTGCTCAATGTCTGTGCTAAAATGCTGATTTAATAATGATGTTTTTTGCTTGACGCAGTTCAGGTAACGTGATATAGTGCGGCATTGTTTTGCGTTGGCGAGTAGGTATAAGTACTCGTTTAATCCATGCAATGATATGAGTCACCTTTCGTAATGAACTGTAGTCGTTTAATAAGTTATTAATTATGTTTTCTTCGGACTCTGATTTTTGGACAAGATTGACATTCCTTATTTTCCTTTCTTGATCCGTTGTGTACTCCATTTTATTCTGATATTCTTGGTCTTTAAAAGATTCGAGCCACTGCGGTCCATTCCACCATAAATTATGTTTTTTCAATTGAGCGACAGATAGGCCGCGACTCGCTGCGTCCGCAGGGTTATCGCCCGTGCTTACGTAATCCCAGCTGTTCGGTGACACAACTTCACTTATGCTACGTACTCGGTTTGCTACGAAAGGTTTCCAGCGGGATGGGTCGCCTTGTAACCATCCTAATACCACTTTAGAATCACACCAACAATATAATTTGATATTTTCGTAGGGTTCTAGGCATTTGATAACTTTGCTGATTAATTTGGCCAGTAACTGACAGCCACTCAGTTCTAGTTTTGGCAGTGATAATTTTTTCTTTTGTGGTACTAATTTTGCTTTGGCTGCTACTAACACAACACTTGCTTTCTCCTTGCTTTTGATTCTGGCATATATCACGCACCCGTACGCTTTAAGGGACGCGTCTGAAAACCCATGTAATTCGATCATACAGTTCTCACGATAGCCTATCCATCTTGGAATTTGAAATTGATTTATCTGTTCTAACTCTGATCTTAACTTTTGCCATTCATTATTTATGTCTTTTGGTACTTCTTCGTCCCATTTTAAATCGGCTAACCACACTCGTTGAAATAATAACTTAAGTGTAGTTGTCAAGGGAGCAAGCCACCCCAGAGGGTCAAATATTTTTGATATTTCCCCGAGTAACTTTCTTTTGGTTATTATGCTTGATGATTCATCGGCAATGCTGCTGTTAAATGTAAATATATCTTGCTCTGGCAGCCACCTCAGCCCTAATGTTTTGGACATGATATCTGTTTTAAAACTAAAATGATTATTTTCTTCACTTAGCTCTTGGTTTAAATCTTCTAAAAGTGCTGGGTGGTTCGCAATCCATTTTCTTAACAAAAACCCTCCTGATTTTAATAATGAATACATTTCTGAAATAAGTTGTTGTCCCTTTTGTAAATGATGTGATCCAAAAATCCAATCATCCATATAATAAGAACTCTGTAAAATTTTTGATGCTGTTGGGTAATTTTGACTTTCATCTGACGCCAATTTTTGCAGCGTCATCATAGCCAGGAAGGGCGCCCCTTTAGCGCCATATGAAATTGTGCATAATTTATAAATTTTGATTGGTTCATCAGGGTTTCCTCGCCATATGATTTTTTGATAGTCTTGATCCTGTTCATTGATCATTATTTGCCGATACATTTTTTCGATATCGGCCGTCCAAGCGTACTTAAAGATGCGCCATTTCATGATAAGCGATTGTAGATCTTGCTGAAGGTTTGGTCCGGTGTACATACAATCGTTTAGGCTAATCCCAGATGATGATTTCGCGGAAGCGTTAAACACGACGCGAAGTTTAGTTGTAACAGCCTCTGCACGTTGGACGGCGTGATGAGGAAGATAGTATTCGAAGATCGAATTACGTTTGCTAGGTTTCATGTGATTTAATGCAATATATTCATTGATGAATTCTTTATAACTGTTTGCTAATTCATGATTTTTGTTAAATTTGTTTTCCAAGTTGTGAAATTGAGCCAACGCCATGGGCTTCGATTGTCCTAGTTGATGAATGACGTGAGGCTTAAGGGGTAAGCGTACTTCATACCTGCCGTCTGCTTTTCTAGTGGTCGTTTCATGATAGAACTGGACACATTGCTGATCTTCGTTTGATAATGATGCTTCGTCGCAGATATCTTCCATCTCCCAAAATTTGCGTATCTCATCAACATTATTCATGATTACGTTACATTGATATGTTTTCAACATGTTACCGCACAAGACCCACCCTAGTTGGGTCTGTTGGGCGATAGGCTGCTCTGTATTATTTCCCTTCAAAATTCCTCCCATCATAATGATAGAATAAATGTCTGCTCCCAGCAGCATGTCTACTGGTCTACTTATATTGAAATCTGGGTCTGCTAGTTTAAGATTTTCAATGTAGCTCCATGATGGTTTTGAGAAGGAACAGTTTGGTAAATTTTTGATAAGCGAGTTCATAATGATTACGTTAGCGGTGAAAGTAAATTCGTTGTGTAGGGACATACAAGTAATTGATAGCTTCCCTTTGCTGTTATTTTGCTGTTCTCCAACCCCAAAGATAACACCTTTACAGTATTGTCTTTTCAATCCTAGTTGTTGTGCTGCGCTTTCCTTGATGATCGAAATCTGTGACCCTTGGTCTATTAGGACTCGCAATACATGCTGGGTACCGTCTGCTCCGGTGACCTTTACCAGTGCTGTTGATAAGAGAATTTCGGAAAAATCATCCTGTGACACGTGCGAAGTTGTTGGCATGTTTTCGTTAGATCTTTGATTGGAATTCGTATTTCGTCCAGTTGGCGGTTGTTTACGTTTAATAAAGGCATCGTGTAACAATGTATTATGATTACCGGAACAATTGCGACATCGCTTGGACGAAATGCATGCTTTGCCTTTGTGGTCGAATAAGCAGTTTGCGCAATAATGATATTTGTTAACCGTATTTAACTTTTCATCACTTGTCATTTCTTTAAACTTTGCGCAATAAAATATCGCATGATCCATATTGCAGATTGGGCAATAATATTTTGCACTGGAAGTTGATGTATGGAATGATTTCAAATAATTTGGATGCTTATTATTTTGATTGGAATAATTTGAATAAGCAAATTTCTTTGGTTGAGCAACTTGATTATAATGTTGAAAGCTTGGTTTTTGTACGTTTTGCTCAATTTTCTTGCGAGATGATTCTAAAATAGTGAATTTACTTTCTAAAAAGTCGATAAATTCTTGCAATATCGGCAATTCTCGTGGATTCTTGATTGATTCTATATATTCTCCATATGATTCGCTATCAAGTTTCTGAGATAGGATGTGCACCAGCATCGGATCCCAGGTGCTCGTATCTATGCCTAGATTTTGAATAGCATGTAGACTCTCTTTCATGACGTCATGCAGTCGTTTGATTTGACCCAATGATTGTTGTTGCATAGTTGGAAGATTCAAAAGCGTATTTACGTAAGATGTAAAAATTAACCTCTTGTTATTAAAACGATGATTTAATATTTCCCAGCATACCAGGTCGTTATCAGAACTTATTTGTAAATGATGAATGATACGCTCAGCCTCACCCGTGACCTTGCTCTTCAAAAACTGCATTTTCTGAGCATTGGAAAGCGACGGGTTGTTATGTATTGCTTCATTGAAGAGGTCCTTGAAGGACACCCACTGCTGATAGCTGCCACTGAACGATGGAATGTCCATTTGTGGTGTGGATTTCTCCCGGTGGGATACCGACCATAGTTTAGTATTAATTTGTTTTTTGATAACGTTAAACTGATTTTCGTGAATACTATATTGATTTTCGTATTCTACCTCTTCACCTTCGGTTTCTCCGGCTATTTCCCAATGAAGATTGTCTATTGCTGTCCACCTGCTCTGCAGCATTTTCAAGGCATCCTCGAATTCCCACTTGTTTTCAAATAACTCTATTTTAATATTATTTACGCATCTTTGAAACGCCATAAAATTGATTTTTTGCTTCTTTAGCAAGTCATCCAACTTACTGTATGTTCCCCTTGATGATCTGGGTAAGTAGCTCGCTTCATTGCCTTCTGCTGCTGGAATTTCTTGTTGATAACCACTTACTTTTTGACCCTGCTGATATGATACTCCTCCTTGCTTGCTTGCTCCAGCCCTAGGCTGCTCCGTCTCTGCTTTCTTGCTTGCTGCTTGTTCCACCTGCTGTTCCTCCTGCAACTGCTTTTCTTTTCTTACCAGTTCACTGTAAGTACGTTGAAATAGATCTTTCGCCGTATTATATAATTCCAACGTTTGGTCGTATTCATTCCTAACAAAATAGGGATCATCCGACACTCCAAATCGTTCTAATTTCTGATGATTCGACTTAAAACTGATCCACAATGATTCTAGTCGCTCTAGACGCTGCTGACAATATTCTACGGTTTTTCGCTCTGCTCCATCTTTCTTAAAGTTAATTAAGAGCTTTGATATGGTATCGTAAATTTCCGTTTGCTTGTTATATAAACCTTCCATGATGTTCAAGTTGATAATGATAATCAAGTAAGAAAAAAGGAAAGATCTTACTTTTGATGCTGTCTGTGCTGTACTAGCCGCTGTTCGGCTGCTGCTCTGCTGCTGCTGCTTGATGTACTCGTTACCTTGCTAATACACAGCAAAGTAAAGAATCTGATAGCACTGCAATCCCAGTGTACTGTTCGTTGCTAAAGATCACTGTTCAAACCTCACCGAGTTCTAAGACACAAAAAAGTCTAGACACGCGCGAGGTCCTTTTTACGCTCGAAGGACCATTTTATGTTCCAGTTAGGAACATAAAAACAATTGCTATTTGATAATATATGATTTATTGATATAAAAGTAGAAAAACTATGATAAAATGATAATAATGCTAAATGAATGCTTTTGTGCATGCCCCGATCGCGACGGCAATTGATTGTGCACTAACTTTAAAACGTACGCGGTCGGCGGCATCACACAGCGTGACGTCAACGGTGGTGTTCGGTGTCAGTTCAAAGAAATGCATCGAACAGTCAGATACAATGGCATTTTGAAAGTTCAGTGTTATTCAGAGTCGTTCAGTGTGTCAGTTCAGTGTGTGTCATCATATCGTATCGCGGTGTTCGTGCAGCCTACCTACGAGGTGCTGTGCAGGGGGCAACAGGACGCAATAACGCATCCGATTTTATCGCATCGACCGATGAAAACGCGCATGTAGGTGAGTGTCTTTAAGTTCATTTACGCACACAACGAGGAGCTCGGTAGCGCAGTGGTTTAGCGCCTGGCCCAGCGATTGCGGAAGTTAAGCAACGTTCGCAAGGGTCGGTCATGGGATGGGTGACCAAAAATTTATTATCTCGAGCTCCTCCGTGCTTCGGAATCCGTGTCCCGGCTGCATTTGCAGTCGTTAACACCCACCAATCCGCATTGGGTCCGCGTGGTGGGTTATGGCCCGTCCTCCTTATCCACCCATAAGGAAGGCCTGTGCCCCAGCAGAGGGGAAAAATGGCTGATGGAGACGCACACAACGATAGTTGTGTAATTGTGTGAAATGAATGCTATGCGTGCGTAGTCTTAAGATAGTGTGAGTGTACATGTACAGGATGAGCTTATTTTATAAAAATAAGGGCATTATTTTTTTGTTTGAAAAATTAAATTCTAAACTAACGTGTAGATTTTCGAAATATTTTTTATGTGTGATCCATATGACTTATACGTTCAGCCCTGAAAATATTTGACACTAATTACAAGGCTTATATAAAGCACAAAAAACTTTGAAAAATTTGAAATCATTATAAAGCATTCATAAAAGTGTCAAATTAATAAACGTAACACAAAATTTCAGAATTAGCTATCTCTTAACACATAGTGGAGTGAACCCAATATAATATAAAAACAGTATGTAAATTAGAATAAGAAAAGAAATAGGATAGTTATATATATCATAAGTATATATAGAAGCTACCTTATTAATAAGGAATACAAATAAAATGTATAGAATTAAGGATATTGTAGTAAACGTTAAGATGTTAAGATAAGTGTAAGAATTACCAAATGTATAAATAACAATATAGACAAGAGAAACATGTAACTAACTGTCAGAATATTATGTAAGAGGATAAAGAAAATTGATGGATCCTTGATATGTAAAAAAAAATTTTACACAATTAATAAATTGTAAGTAATAGGTTAGAAATGTACTTAACTAAAAAAGTTTTAAAGATAAGCATGTATTTTGGTAAAACAGTAGATGGAAATGTAAATCATTATACATAGAAATAGTATATAAAAGTGTAACCAGAAAATGATCGAATAGAAATAAGACTGTAAAATTAGATATAATATACTTCACAGAAAGTAAAACATGTATTTAAAACAAAATATGTACAAAGTACAAAAATGAGTTAGAAAGAGAATTGTAGAAAGTAGAAAATAAGTGTGTGACCTTATTTACCCGTGTTATTAAATAAAATAAAGAATAAAAATAGGAAAATAAGCTAGGCTGGCATCCCACCAGCAAAAGGAATGAATGAGAACTGGAATGAAAGAAAGAATAGTATGAAGCATGAAAGTGCGAGAGGCATGAACCGCGAGAACTTGTATGAATGAGAATCTAGATATAAAAAGGCCCAAACCACTTCGTTTGGGGAGCAGTGGAAAAAAAAAAAAAAAAAACCTAACCTAACCTAACCTAACCTAACCTTTTTTTTTTTTTTTTTTTTTTGTTTATACTGAAGAAAAACGCCTTTACGCGCTTCCCTTCCCGCAGGTGATCGGGAAGGGGGTATGTGGGACTCGCCAGGAGGGGACCGCAACATTCAGCGTTGCGGCTCCCTCCACGACTGCCTCCCGTGATCACACCCAGCCAAGTGGCTCGATGGGATCTCGGGAGGAGGGAATACCCACTAAAAAACTTCAGTACCTGCCCACGCGCCGCCGACTGGTCATAAGGGGGCCCTTGTGGGAATCACCCTAATGTGACCCGGCGGCTGCCCGGCAACCCAGGCCTCCTCACTACTGGGAGATGGCCGGGCAAGTTTGGCCATCTCCCCACCTCGTCAGGACCGTGCAAGGCAGGCAGTGGGTCACCTCCCACCACCCGCTTGGCCCTAGGCTAGGGTACTAGATATTCATTTCCCCACAACCTGCGCATTATCGCAGCTCCCGGACAGCTTTATTATAGAGCCGAGGGGAGGGAGGCGGCGCGGCAGATTAAAACTGCCATCCACATAGGGAACGAGATAGGCTATTCCCTGACCTCCGTGTTGGTCGAAGTTGAGATCATCCGGAGAAATCCAACTCCTCACTCAGTTCACTTACAGAGCGATCCCTCTCAGGCGAGGGCACCCCCTGGCTGTGCTTAGGGCGCTTAGGGCGCTTTTCCCTAGCAGCCAGAGGAATAGGCACTCGACCACTTTGTTTTTCTTGTTCCGGGGCCGCTTGACTCCCCTCCTCCATTATATTAGCCTCCATATCCAGGATTGGTACTACCTGCTTCTCTCTTACCGGGTCTTTATGACTCCCCGCCTCATCTGAAGTCCCTTTGTTCGGGATTGGTACCGCCCGTTTCGCTGGAGGACGACAGCTCTTGCTCCCCGTCACATGGTTGGCCTGCAGCTTTGCCTCCGTACAAACCATGCATTTTGGCTGCGCCGAGCACTCCGCAGCCTTGTGCCCCATCTCTCCACAGCGGTAGCAGCTCCCACTCCTGTCTATCTCACATGGACAGCGACGTCGCATGTGCCCCGGCACCATACATTTGTAGCACCGGATAGGCAAGGGCTCCAGTACCTTTATCTGGGGAGAACTCCAGCCGATCAACAATCTGCCAGAGTCCGCCACTTTCCTAGCCGCCGCTACCGGACACTAAATCATAACCGTGCCCAGACCCCCCGAACCCATCCTCATTGTACCGACTTTAATTTGGTCTGCCGAACAACCCCCCTTCTCTGCCAAAGCCTCTCTTAAGTCGGCCTCGACCACCGAATCATCGATTCCTGACACTCTAATATCTACAGTTTTCATAGGTCTGTGGATATTAGCCAGACCATCTAGGACCACTTTCAGTTTTGCGGCTAGGAGATCCGCCTTTTCTCCGCTGGTACTTCCCGGAACCTCTATAATTCTGGCTCCGGTCTGTGAGACCCGCATCTTTACATTATTAATTCCCAACTCCAGTATTTTGACCTCTTGGCGGGCCTTGGCAAATACCTTTGCATACGTCACTCCCCGTTCCTCTGCCTCTTGTGGAACAGTGACCACAACCGCGGAAGAGTTGGGGATAGCCAGATTGGGTTTTTTCTTTCTGGTCCTCCCTGAACTGAGAGGTTGAGGTTCCATGGCTGGAGGGGGAGCAGCTGGATTTGCCACCGCAGCCAATGCCGCTGCCTCCGCTGCTGCCGCCCTACGTCTTCGCTTCCGTTCCCCCTTACTCACTACCTCGGACCAAGTCTGGGAAGCGCCCGAGGCAACTGCCTCCGAATTTGCCGCTGGCCGTTCCCCCACTATTGCTGGCGGTGCCGACAATTGCACTGTAGATGGCGTTGGCGCAGAGCTTTTCTGCCTCCTCTGCAATGTCCCGCTTTACGGCCTGGAGTTCTTCTCGGAGAAGCTCGAGCTCCTTACTCATCCTTTCATTGTCCGCCCTAAGGCGACGAACCTCCTCGTCAGCAGGCAAGCGCTGCAGAACATCCATGACCACTGCAATGTCCGCCCGCGCAGTCATTATTGCAACCTTGTGCTCCCTCTTTATGTTGCCGGACGTCCTGCAAATCTCATGCATCGCGTTGATCCATTTCTCGACGATGCCCACCATCTTCGGCATCGTCAAACTATCCGGGTCAAGCATGCTTACAACTGGTGAGGGAGACCTGGAGTTTTTCTTCGCCGGATTCGGCAAAGTCCTCGCCGGGTTCGGCAAGGTCTTCGGCTTCTTCTTCTCTGGCTTTTTTAAAGATGACAAAATCCTCTCTTTCATCGCCTGTTTAGCTGCCTCATATTTGGCCTCTTTCAGCTCATCTCTCTGCTTCAGCCGCTCCAGCACAACTTTAGCCTTTGCTAATCCGGAATACGGCCCCACAGGTTTAGTAGGATCGATGAATCTAAATCCTCCTACACTTTCAACGACACTTTCCGCAGAATCCGACACCGATTCATCTCCAGACATCCCTACAGCAGAGCGCTTGCGTGCAGCACTATGACGCTTTGTTCCCCGAGTTGGGGTCACACACCTGCTGTCATCCGCCAACGACATGTCTGAATCCTCAGCAAAGACATGCTTCGCAGCAGCGGCCGAGTGCGTGATTGACCCGGCTCTGCTCCCACTACTCTCTCTTGACTGTGCACTGTTTTTACCTGGACCCTGTGCTCTGTCCCTTGTTTCATCCAAAAGGCGATAGTTGCCCCCCCCAGAATACGAGGAGCAGCCAAGCACTGGAGTGCTCGGGAGGGATTCTCCAGCTGCGGGGCAGCTGGTACCCTCCTGGGGTAGTTTCTGTTCACTATTCGCCATTTCAATTTTTTCCGACCTACCAACCACTATGTTTTGGTTTTTATAGTGGTTTCCATCCACGCAGCCCCCACATGAAGTGGCGGCCTCCGGCCCCGCACCACGTACAGGGTTACGGCACTCCCGATACTACGTCCAAAAGGACCGCTGGGCCTCCAACAGGCCCTCGACACTCCGACCCGCACCGCCGCTACTCGGAAACGTCCAAGACGCCGGCCGGGTCCCACCTCGCCAGACTATTAGCCACCACTGCAACTGCAGTGGCGCCCAGGGTGCACCACGTGGAGGTTGTCTGGCACGCACCCCAACCTAACCTAACCTAAACAGGTGTATGGGGGTGGGGCACACTAAGCCGCTATGCCCATCAGAGAAAGACCGAAGCGGCCTCTGCTTCAGATGCGGACGACCGGGCCACATGGCAGCGGTCTGCAATGAGAAGCCCAGGTGCCAAGTGTGTGCTGCAAGTGGTCGGCCTGCCGATCACGTCATGGGCAGCCAAGTTTGTGATCCACCAACGACAAAGGGCAAACGCCCTGAAAACAGTAATGATCCCGCGGCAAGTAGGGGCAGTCGCCCCGAGCGCCAGGTCGTCTCAGCAGCGATGAGGGGTAATAGCCCCGAGCGCCAGGGGCATGACACAGAAAGGAGCCGCTCGTCACACAGCGAGCGTAGCGAGGGGACCATGGAGATAGAGTCCCCGAAGCAAAAGCAGCCTTGCCGATCCACGCGTCTCTCTAAGGAGAAGCAGCGTCGTGATTGCGGCGACAATAGCAGTTCCGTATAGGGGGGGCCTTCTGCTCCCCCATTGGTGAGCAGACGGTTGAGGCAGCGGGTGACGGCTCGGGATTCCGGAGCCCGCATTGCACAGCTTCTTCCGTCTGGGGGGGCGTTACATTGTGACGTGACGTCTCCCGCGTGGTGTGGCCCTGGCTTTCTTAAGCCGGGGTCGGCCGGGGCGGGATGGTTGCATCCCAAAAGGAACCCATCTCGCCGCACAACCGGCAGAGTAGTCACAACGGGGGGTTTTAGCGGATATGCCTCCGTGCGCATCTGACGGGTTTTACCTGTCTGATGCGTGCGGAGGAGAGCTCCGAACTCGCTTGGTCGCAATCCCAGCGGCCAAGAAGTCGATAATCCCGAGGTCCCCTCGAAAAAAAAAAAAAAAAAGGTTAGGTTAGGTTAGGTTGCACTAGTGAGTTGCCCGGTGGCTGCAGCTATTAAGCTCTCTGAGGGTGGAAAGAAGAGGTTGTTAGTCGGATGGGTTTCGGCGGGGATTGAAATACTGCCACAAAGAAAGATGCGCTGTTTTAAGTGCCTTGAGGCAGGGCATGTAAAATCTAGGTGTACAGGTGTTGATCGCAGTGAACTCTGTTTTAGATGCGGCAATCCTGGCCATAAGGCCAAAGATTGCTAGCTTGACGCAATTCTCTCTCTTCCCGACCCTTCCCATCCTTCCATCCTATCCTAACACCTTACTGCGGGTAATATGTGGTTGGTACTTGCGGCCTCATCATCTAACATGACTGATGGTGAGGAAGAGGGGGGGAACAACCACCCGCGTGTTTGTGCCGTGCGCGGGCACCCGTACGGGGGGATGAAGGTGTCCTGGTGATTGAGTCGATGGAGTGTAGGTTGTATAAACACTCCTGAGACAACACATCACTTTGGCCCGGATTTCCAGGATATTCCCCCCAGCATGTGGTCTGCTTTAATGTTATGCGCAGCGCACACCACGCAGCGCAACGCCTTATCACAATCTTTGGCCTATTGGTATTGGTATTGGTATTGGTGATGGGCTCTTTTTCCGCATTTAGACTCTCATTTGGTCCGTTATGCGTGAACACAGCATTGGTGTGGCTAGTCAAGCCATCCCAGCTCCTTCCAGAAGCGCAGAAGCCTCCTGGGGCGTCTTCCTCCAACTTAGATTTCTTTTTCCTAGTTTTCCCTGAGTTGGGAGATTGAGGTCCCACCACTGGAGCGAGAGCAGCTGGATCTGCTGCCGCGGCTGACGCTGCAGCCTCCGCTGCCGCCGCCTTGCGTCTTCGTTTTCGCTCGCCCTTACTAAGTCTGAGGAGTGCCCGGGGCAACTGCTTCCGGATGTGACACTGATCGTGCACCTTTAGGTTCCAGTGGTACTGGCATTTGCTTCAAAGTAGGTGGCCAGAGGTGGCCTCATTGGTGGCGCTGGTAGGAGCCTCCTTTCTAGACCCTCAATGCGGGCATCCAACATTGGACCAACCGCTCTCAAAATAAAAGCCTTAAGTTCCTCAAACCTATCCAGCGAGTTGATTTCCGGCACTGGTAACTGAGCCGGTGCATCCACCACTGGTTTGGGAAGCTGTTCGCGACGCTTTTCCGCCTCATCTGCAATGTCCCGCTTTACGACCTGGAGTTCTTCTCGGAGAAGCTCGAGCTCCTTTCTCATCCTTTCATTGTCCGCCCTAAGGCGACGAACCTCCTCGTCAGCA
Organism: Agriphila tristella; assembly: GCA_928269145.1. NCBI lineage: Eukaryota > Metazoa > Arthropoda > Insecta > Lepidoptera > Crambidae > Agriphila > Agriphila tristella. The sequence continues at coordinate 29,972,813 of OV743439.1, read as the reverse complement.
GGCAAGCGCTGCAGAACGTCCATGACCACTGCAATGTCCGCCCGCGCAGTCATTATTGCAACCTTGTGCTCCCTCTTTATGTTGCCGGACGTCCTGCAAATCTCATGCATCGCGTTGATCCATTTCTCGACGATGCCCACCATCTTCGGCATCGTCAAACTATCCGGGTCAAGCATGCTTACAACTGGTGACGGAGACCTGGAGTTTTTCTTCGCTGTATTCGGCAAAGTCCTCGCCGGGTTCGGCAAGGTCTTCGGCTTCTTCTTCTCTGGCTTTTTTAAAGATGACAAAACCCTCTCTTTCATCGCCTGTTTAGCCGCCTCATATTGAGCCTCTTTCAGCTCATCTCTCTGTTTCAGCCGCTCCAGCACAACTTTAGCCTTTGCTAATCCGGAATACGGCCCCACAGGTTTAGTAGGATCGATGAATCTAAATCCTCCTACACTTTCAACGACACTTTCCGCAGAATCTGACACCGATTCATCCCCAGACATACCTACAGCAGAGCGCTTGCGTGCAGCACTATGACGCTTTGTTCCCCGAGTTGGTGTCACACACCTGCTGTCATCCGCCAATGACATGTCTGAATCCTCAGCAAAGACATGCTTCGCAGCAGCGGCCGAGCGTGTGATTGACCCAGCTCTGCTCCCACTACTCTCTCTCGACTGTGCACTGTTTTTGCCCGGACCCTGTGCTCTGTCCCTTGTTTCAACCAAAAGGCGATAGTTGCCCCCCCCCAGAATACGAGGAGCAGCCAAGCACTGGAGTGCTTGGGAGGGATTCTCCAGCTGCGGGGCAGCTGGTACCCTCCTGGGGTAGTTTCTGTTCACTATTCGCCATTTCATTATTTTCCGACCTACCAACCACTATGTTTTGGTTTTTATAGTGGTTTCCATCCACGCAGCCCCCACATGAAGTGGCGGCCTCCGGCCCCGCACCACGTACGGGGTTACGGTGCTCCCGATACTACGTCCAAAAGCACCGCTGGGCCTCCAAAAGGCCCTCGACACTCCGACCCGCACCGCCGCTACTCGGAAACGTCCAAGACGCCGGCCGGGTCCCACCTCGCCAGACTATTAGCCACCACTGCAACTGCAGTGGCGCCCAGGGTGCACCACGTGGAGGTTGTCTGGCACGCACCCCAACCTAACCTAACCTAACCTTTTAAGGTTTATATTTGATTTGTTTTTTGTGTGTTTTAGCCCTTTATGTGCTCTATTTTTTGACTGTTTATTTGTATTTTTAGGACTTATAGTATAGGAGCTATTTAAATTTTAAGTTTTATTTTTGACTTTGTGCTTTAGGGTATTAAAGCAGGGGGCTGGAGGGTCCATATTTGTATAGGACTCCTCCCCGGACTTCCAAAAAGCCCAAACACTGGTGGGCTAGGCCTTTATTTGAGAATTTACCGAAACGGCGGCCATTTTCCTTTTTTACCCTCACTTTGGGTAAATTTTTAAACTGCCAATAGCTCCGAAGTCCTTGGACTTAGAGAGTCGGGCTTTCCGGTGTAGGGGTTGGAAATTTACCAACTTACGCGTCCCGGGGAAATTTACCCCAAATTCCAACTTTTTGGAATTTCGGGATTTCACGCCGTGTGGATTGTAGCCCGCGACTCGCCAACCCTCCCAGAGAAAACCCCGGCTCTCTGGGCCCAATAGTTTCAGCGGTAGAATTATTCCTAAATTTTTAGGAATTTTCCTAAAAATTTAGGAATTGCTCTAGCTCCCTAGATATAAGTGCTAGCGTGTTTGCGCAATGGGCTAGGGTGTTGGTAATTTTACCCCCTACCACTTCCCATCATTGGAATTTCCAAATTCGCACTTTTATTTCCCCCCCCCCCCCTAGCGATCTTGCGAGTAAGATCTTGCCAGGGCATTTAGATAGGTCCAAACCCGGCGTTCCTGGCCCCAATAGCGGCGGAGATACGACCCTTCAAAGTTGGCGTCCGCCATCTTGGACGCCATTTTGAAAAACTTTGAACGGTCGTACCACCCAAACTATTTGGGCTACAGGGCTGGGGATTTTTGCATAGAGACTCCCCGAGAGACCTCTGTCGACCTGGTAGGGTAAATTTACCCTACCTTCACCTAGAAATTTATTTTCAACCGACCCCACCATCCGACAGGTCTTCGGCCCCTCTATGCGAAAATCCAAAATCCTAGTTCTGAGAGACCAATAGTTCCCGAGTTACGGGCAAGTTACCCTAACTGAGGAAAGTTTACCCAAAATTTACCTTAGCGATAACTCGGAAACTATTGGTCCCAGAGAGGCGAGCTTGATATTGGACTGTAGGGCTGGATAAGGGCTATAACTGCCCTATAATACGCGACTCGGTCGGAGCCGTTATTTGGCCGCCATTTTGTTTTTTAGGTAATTAAGTTAGAACTTCTAGGGAAAAATTGCTAAAAATTTTATTTTTCATTTTTGGATGTGGTTTAGCGCGGTTTATGACATATTAAAAATCTAAAGACGTAGAGCCATTTTTGACGACTCTACATAATAATATATCTTTTTAAGTTATTTCGGTAAAATTTCTAAAAAATTAGCTTCTTGACTAAATATTTTTGACTTTTTAGCTTGCGCAGGACGCAACTCAAGATATTGAGAAATATACATTATATATACATTATATATTTTTACACTTTATACACCTTTTACATCAACACTTATACAAATTGACGATACTGCTCCCCCTTTCCATTTATTCCGACCTTTCTGAAATGGCGTTCGTGCATACACCAGTGAGCAAACCAGGGAAGGCCCAGAGCCCCGCAAAGAAACCGGGAACCCCACCATCTGGCTCGTCAAAGCCTCTGACTGAGACTCTGGACCCAACTGAGACTTTCCTGAATAGAAGGAATGTTGCACGTAGGTCTATTGACCTGAAGAGGACATACGAAAAACTACCAAACGAGTTTGCCAAGAGCACCTTCAGTGAAGTCCTCCAAGAATTAATGGTCTCAATGGAAAACGTCCCAATAAAAATCAAAGAGTATCCACAAATGAGGAGGGATATTAAAGAACATTTAGAACAGCTTTCGAAGCGCGGCCTTTTGCTCCTTTTTGATCTGAGCAAACGGTTTACAGACATGGAGAAGGAGATCCTCAAACTTACATTACAGGCTGCAACAACACCTAAAGCAGCCACAGCCGCAAGTGGTAACACTGTGACGAGCGAGGGGATGGAATCTCTGAAGGAGGAGCTGAGAGAAATCTCGCTGCTCGTTACAGAGTCTCACATAGACCTGAGGAAGAGACTCCAGGAACTGGGTAAAATGCTGGCAAACCAATCCCTTGCACTTGAAAATGCCCCACGGTCAACAATTCCCCAGGCGACAACATCAAGCCAAGAGGGGATCCAGCTTATGAACAAACTGGAGGAGATAGAGAGTAGTTTGGGTGATATCAACTACAACAACAGTAAACATCTCGAAAAGCTGGAGACAATGGACGCAACACTAACTACAGTGAATAAAAACATTTGCGAAGCTCATAAAGATCTGAGCGAGACCGTCGGTGCTGGATTTTCGGATCTAAGCGTCGCCGCAGGCGCAATCGATAAAAATATCTTAGACTTCGGACGCAAAGTGGAAGTCGTGCATACGCTCTTGAATCAGGCAGACCATCAGCCAAAAGTTGCGACCCCATCTCGCAAACTTACGTATGCAGCTGTCACTGCGGCCCCTAAACATCGCCCAGTCCCGGCGCTTCACTCTGTCGTTGTGACCTCGGACGACGCTGAGGAATCCAGCGGGGAGGTCCTCGAAAGGGTGAGGCGTGCGGTAGACGCTACGAAAGCGGGCATAAGAGTGGATAAAATTAGAAAGGCCAAAAGCCAAAAAGTCATCTTGGGATGCCGCAATAAACAAGATCTTGATCAAGTGACCGACAGAATAGCAAAGCAAGACCAAAAGCTTATAGTCACACACATACAAAATAAGGATCCACTAGTTATCTTAAAGGATGTGGTCATAACATCGGACCTGAACGATGATGCGTTGCTTGCGGCGATAGAAAATCAAAATTCAAACATCTGGGAAGAGTTACAGGAAGAAGAGGTTAGAATAAAAATAAAGTATAAGAAGAGAACGAGAAACCCGCATGCAACGCACGTTATATTACAAGTCAGCCCCGCTTTGTGGCACAGAATGGTGGAGACTGGTGTACTCCACATTGACCTCCAGCGGGTCAGGGTGGAGGACCAGTCCCCACTTATACAATGCTCACGCTGTCTGGCGTATGGGCTTGGAAGAAAATACTGCACGCATGATGCAGACAGATGCAGTCACTGCGGAGGTCCACATTTGCGGAACAATTGTGAAGATTGGCTCGCTATGTCCGGAGTGCTGCAACTGTGTGCATGCAGGAAATAAAAAGACTGACCACAGTGCTTATAGCGAAGAGTGCCCTGTCAGACAAAAGTGGGATACCTTGCTAGGTCCACCACATCTTATTATACGGATTGACGTTACTACCATGTTATTACCATCCCACTCCACTTATACCCCCAAAACACTACTACAAATTAAAATTGTTTTTAAAATGTAGTAACAAATATTCGTCAACCTCTATAAATTAAATACCATATATTGAATATATGGAATTTTGATAAAAACGATAAGTATAATAAAATATTAGGTAAATTAGTAAATATATTATTCAAAATAAGTAAATTTTAAAATACATAAATATGAATTAACCACTTAAAATTAGTAACAAAACAGTCTTTTTATAAAAACCAGTTATGGAAATAGGATAGTACTATATATTATAAGAATTTATATCAACTACCTAGGAAAAAGTAGATTTTATAAATTTAAAAGTCATATAAAACACAATAATATAACAAATAAATCATATAAATATATGTAAAAGTATGTAAAGTATAATAAAGCCGTAAAAATAAACTTTATAAAGCATATATAAAATTGTCATTTAAATTAGAATTATAATACAAAATTTAATTAGCTTATTCATACCCCATAGTGGAGTTATTCCAATATTATATAAAACAGTATGCAAATAAGAGTAAGAAAAGAAATAGGATAGTTATATATATCATAAGTATATATAAAAAACTACCTAGACATATAAGGTATATATATAAAATGTAAAGAATTAAGGAAATTGTAGTATACGTTAAGAAGTTGAAATAAGTGTCGACATCACTAGACATATAACAATGTTATTAAAATTATAACCAATGTAACCGATTGTTATAAGATGTAATATAAAAAGGACCAAGAAAACTTTGGATCCCTGAATATGTAAGTTAAATTATAAGATTGTATTAAATTGTTGGAAATAAGAAGAAAATGTAGTAAATAAAATTAACCTAGAACTTGTAAGTATAAAAAGGTGTAGGAAATAGCAAATAAGGATATAAGATATATTTAAGAAAAGAAAGAAAATGTAAATAGAAAATAAGAAATATTTGAATTAAGATATAAAAGAATGTTAAAAGATAAAAAGAGATATGTGTAAAACTATAAGTTATAAATAAAACATTGTAATGTTAGAAAGAAAATACTATCAAGTATTTAAACCTAGAGAGAATTGTAAAGTTGGTAATATTGTGTGACTTTATTTACCCTGGTGTTTAAATAAATAAAGAATAAAATTAGAATAGTTAGGCTGGCATCCCACCAGCAAAAGGAATGAATGAGAACAGGAATGAAAGAAAGAACAGTATGAAGCATGAAAGTGCGAGAGGCATGAATCGCGAGAACTTGTATGAATGAGAATCTAGATATAAAAAGACCAAAACCACTTCGTTTGGGGAGCAGTGGAATAAAAAAAATTAAAAAAAAAACCTAACCTAACCTAACCTAACCTTTTTTTTTTTTTTTTACGATAGGAAAATGCTTTTCGCACTTCCCGGCATCGGGCTAATGCCGGGGGTATGTGGGACTCACCCATGGAAGCCGTCGCTTGGCGCAGCGACGGCACCACTTTCCGCCCAGCCGATCCCCCACCCAGCCCCTAGTGGGCTCGGTGGGGGGCCGGAGGGGGGGGCATACCCACTAAAAACCTATCGGTGTGCCCTCTTATACCGGTTTTTGGCGGCATGGGATCCTTTGTGGGATTCTACCTGTGCCACCCCGGCCAGCCCGGCTCATCCAGGCCTACTCTGGGGTTCAGAAGGCGTCCTGCACACATCGGACTGCCTTCTTAGACGTGGGACTATGTGCAATGCGGGACATGGACGCCCGACCCATCCCCGCTAGCCCCGTTGCAGTGGAAGTTGACGGGCAAATCGCCGCCGTCGTCCTCCTGGACGTCTGCGCCTGCGCGGATCCGCCTGGGCATCACCCTCGCGGTGCCGCTCAGCAGCCTCCTTCTGCGTCATAACTGCCTCGCAGAAGGACACTACGGCTTCCCAGGCCCTGTTGCTGCCCAGCATAGCTTGCACCACGCTGGGCAGTGAGAGGTCCGGACCCACCACGGCCTCGAGGTCATGCCGCTGTCGACTCCAGGCTGCGCACACCTCCAGGGTGTGCTGCGCCGAATCTTGAGCAGCGCCACACTCGTGGCACATGGGGTTTGGTTCTCTTTGGATTCGGTGCAGGTAGTCACCGAAACAACCATGTCCGGTCAATACCTGCACCAATCGGTATGTCAGCGCTCCGTGACGTCGCGTTGACCACTCACGCAATACTGGACGGATCGCCTCGATAGTGCGCCGGCCATACCTTTCAGTTTCGAGGTCTAATTTCCAGCGCTCTAATACGGCGTCATACGCCTCTCGCCGAATCCTCTCCACTTCTTCAAGCGTCGGTCGTTCTCCACGAGCCCTTTGCTCCACTCTGTGTCTGTACACTGTGGCCAGCACCTCCGCCTCCATTTCCCAGGGTGGAGAGCCTGCCAACACTAAAGCTGCCGAACCCGCAACCGTTCGATACGCCCTTATGGCCCTTATTGCCATGGTTCTCTGCGGCTTCCGTAGATGCCCGCGTAAACTAACATTCAAAGCCCTGGCCCATACCGGCGCCCCATAGAGGGCCATGCTCCGAACGACCGTCACATACAGGCTGCGACATGTCTCTCCTGGACCACCAACGTTAGGGAGCAGCCGACCAAGCGCCAGCGCTGTACTATTCAGCCGCGGAGCCATCCCTTTAAAATGTTGCAGGAAACTCCAGCGGCCATCAAGAGTAAGTCCCAGATATTTAATCGTAGGCGTCACCTCCACCCGAACTCCGTCTACAACAATATGCGCACCTGGAGGTGGTCCACCCCGCGGTCCATGGAACAGGATAGCCTGAGTCTTCTGGAGCGCAACTTTCAACCCAAGCAGCTTAATTCTTTTCACCACCAGAGTCGCCCCAACAGTGGCCAGCCGAGCAGTTTCCGCGTAGCTGCTGCCCCGAGCTGTAACAATTGTATCGTCGGCGTAACAGATGAGACTCATACGGGGCAGCAGGATGCATCGCAGCAACCAGTTATACCCTAAATTCCACAGGAGCGGCCCCAACACCGACCCCTGTGGAACCCCACAACCTATCTCACGAGAATGGATTCTGCCATCCGACCCCACATATTTTACCCGCCGATTTATAAGATAACTCTGCACCACTCTTTGGATATACAAAGGTATCCTATGGTATTTTAAACCCTCCAGGATACACTCGAACGGAATCGAGTTAAAAGCATTGGCGATATCTAGAGACACCGCCAATACCCTTTCTCCCCTTGCCACCGCCCGATCGCTTATCTTCTTCAGCTCGTGCACTGCATCCATTGTGGATCGCCCAGCTCGAAACCCATACTGTCGTTCCGATAAATCCGGTCCCGATGTCGACAGATGCTTGTTAATCCGGTCTGCCAACACGCGCTCGAATAGCTTAGCTGTCTCGTCAAGTAGCACTACCGGTCTCAAAGCTGACGGTGAGTCCGGAGGGCGTCCTTCCTTTTGTAGGAGACATAACTTCCCTTCCTTCCACGAGGCCGGGAATCTTCCGGATTCTAAACACGCAGTAAACAAGCTGCGAAGCCGATCCCCCAAGTGCTTAGACGCCAAAACCAGGACGCATCCAGGCACTCCATCAGGGCCCGGGGCCTTCTTCGTGCCCCGGAGACGATTGACCGCTGCATCGAACTCTCCCTCCGTAACGGGTGGGATGACCTCTATTACTTCCGGCTCTCTAGACGGATGCACCATAACAGGGGGTGTAAACGGTATCCTCCTCGGAAACAATGTTGAGACAACCTCCTCCAAAAACTCAGGCTGGTAACTTTCTGTTGGAGGAGCCCCCTGGCGCATCTTGTTCCGCACCGTCAGGTAGGGTCTTCCCCAGGGATCCCTATCTAGCTGCTCGAGGAACTCTTGTCTTGCCCTATGCTTAGCGTCCGCCACAGCTAAAAAACCACAAATTGAATTCAATTGCAATAAGCAATTTGAAATCAAATTGTAGTAAGTTGAGATAGTAATAATAATATAAGAATAGAAAAGAAAGAATTCTGAAAATAAATAAGTCGTAAAAGAATTATAAACAAAACAAATTGGCAAAACAAATTGTTATAAGTAGAAAAAACTAAAATATATTGTACAAATGTTCTTAAACAATAAATAGTGATAAGAAACAAAGTAGAAATAAGACAAGAAAGAAAATTGTAAGAAAAAGTTTGCAAAGCTGTGTACCTTTAATTACCCATGTGTTGAAAAATAAAGAATAAAATAAAATAGTACTATAAAGTAGATAGAATAGGCGGGCAAACCCACCCGTTAAAGTAAGAATGAGGATGTATGAAAGAAAGATAAAGAATGCAGAATAAAAGTGCGAGAGGCATAAGTGATAGAACTGGAATGAATGAGAAAAATAGATGTACAAAGACTTGGACATCGTCCGGGGAGAAGTAGGATAAAAAAAAACCTAACCTAACCTAACCTAACCATTCTGGCTCCGACCGCCGTACCGTGAGCATCGAAACCACGTGCGCTCCGCTGGTAAATCCAGAGTGTACAGTGACGTGCTATATATCAAAAGTTGCGCGCTAACGAGGCGCATCCGATGGTGTATCAAGTGCAAAAATCGGAGTGAAGTTCACAAAGTTATTCGTGAAAAAGTGAAAGTTTCATCAAAAAGTTACAAAATTTCGTCAGTTTTCTGCCCACAGCGTCCACAGTTTGTGAGACGCGTGGGATTTCGGATTGTCGGCGTGTGCGCCTCAGCGCCCTCTACAAGCCTACACCAGTTCCTGATTTTTCCCGCTTATATCCTCGGATATAAAAAGGAAAACATACATAACCTCAAACCACGTGGTCAGTCTTCCCGGGGCGGCCGGGTGGTTTGAAGAGAACCAGCAGGAGCGGCGCAGCGGGGCGTGTTACCCAACACTTCGCGCATGAAGATCGGAGCTAGAACAGCTGAGTTATTTTATTTTCAAAATTGAAAAAATTTTAAAGAATTGTATTTCAATTTTTTTTTTTATGAGAATAATTTATTTAAATTTTTTTATTAATAGTTTTAATTAAACTCTTTCTTAGAAAATTAAAATTTTTAAAATCGGATCATAACTTTGGGAGATACAATTTTTTGAAATTAGGGGTTGAAACTTCCCCCACCAATTGTACTTTAGTTTTAAGTCCTTTTTAAAAAATTTCTTTTGTGTATTGTAGAATATTGTATTTACTATTTTTAGGCACAAATTTTATATTTTTTAGACATATATTTTAAGAAATATTATTTTTTTAGGTTGTTTTTTGACGTAGCGTTTTAAGGGTAGAAGATAGAGTTGAATCTGGCCTGCCATAGGTTAAACATCCACCTGGCATCTCTAATAAGCCCAAACACCGGTGGGCTAGGCCTTTATTTAAGATTTACCCGGACCGGCGGCCATTTTGTTTGAATCCGGATATTTTTTCTCCTGTTCATAACTCGTGTCCGTTTTGTCTTAGAGAGGCGGGGCTTTCGCAGTAACTCCTCTTGCGACCCAGTGGGGTGAAACTCCGGAATTCCATAGGTTGTCTGTATCCGGATTTGGGCCCGTACATCTTGTAGCCCGCGGCCTCCCCAACACGTCGCCGAAAACCCCGCGCCTCTGCGCCTGATAGTTTGGGAGCTACGAATTTTTGAATATCAGGGGTACCTTTAGTCCTCCTGGGGTGTCCAACTTTGAATCCGTCATAGCTCCCAAACTATCCGTCTGATCGGATCGGGACTTGGGAACTTTTCGTTTGGTATTTGCCCCTCTATCCTTCCCAACCCCAAAAACCCCATTTTTCCTACTTCTTTTTTCCCACCCGATTTAGCAATCTTGCGAGGTAGTTATCGCCGGGGCACCCCCAACACCCCAAACGCCGGGTTCCTAGCTATAATAGCGCCGGAGATACGGCCCTCCAAATTTCGTGGCGGCCATCTTGGACGCCATCTTGAAAAAGTTTGGAGGACCGTGGCTCCCAAACTATTGGGGCTAGAGTGACGGGGATTTTTCTGATTGGTCTCCCCGGACACCCTCTACCACTTTGGTGGGGTTGTACCACCCTAGGGTGACCTTGGAAATTATTTTTCAAAAACCCCACCGGGGGGTGGGGCTCGACGAGGCCGATCAGAAAATACCACATACCCGGGTATTCGGACTGGTAGTTTTCGGGGTATTTGTGTTTATCCGGTTTTTATCCGGTTTCTCCGGTAATTTCCGGTGCCGATTTCTCGGAAACTATTAGTCGTAAAGGGACGTGCGAGGTATCGGGTTATAAGGCTTAACGAGGGCTTTAATCGCCTCATAGAACGTGACTCGGTCGGAGCCGCCATTTTGGCCACTATCTTTAAAAAACGAAAAAATCAACATAACTTTTACGGAAAAAATCGGAAAAACTCGCGGTTTTCACTGGCGGGTGAAATTTGCCACCCCCTTGAACGTTTATCAATATCTTGACACATAGAGTCGATTTCGCGACTCTACACACAAAAAAGTTGAAATTTGCCTTTTTGCAAAAAACGAAGGTTAAGTACCTAAAATAAAAATTCTTTTTGACCTTTCTTATATCCACTAGTGACCGCGCAGGCCGCTGACGCGTTAAACCTGACCTATATATTTTTATATAAAAATTGTTTTTCTATTTACAACTTTTACAAATCTTCAATTTATTTTAACATATTTATTGTATACTGACGCCTACCTCTGACGAAGAGTAGCACCATGTTCCATTCTCCAACAACATCGAAGCCAAAAAGGTCACCCCAGAAGACACTTACATCAGTAGGTGCGAAAGTGAATGATTTTAATGCTAGATCGAGAACCAGTCCGGAAGGTACCTCAACCCCGCTTGCAGGATTGGAAAGAGCCGACTCCAAATATCTAGGAATGGGTCAACCGAGCCCCTCGCCATCTGCTACCGGCACAAACACCACTTTTACCAAGAAAAGTGTGGAAAATCCTAAAACATCTGCTCCGGTAAAACGTGGCATGGTAACGAAACCCGTCATTACACCAGACAAGGGAAAGGGGGATTAGGACGCAGACACCATCATTAAGAGCATCAAAAGCTTCTTAGAGAGCATTCCTTTAAAGAATGCAGAGTATCTACAGCTGCGTAAAGACATCAAATCCTTCTTGGAGAAAGGAGCAAACAATGCCCTGACACAACTCACAGTACTGCAAGAAAGATTGAGTGGGCTGGAAAATAGAACAGAAGGAAACGAGACCCAAAACACCAAACCGCCCCAACAGAAGGACGCGCAAGGGCTTGAAGATCTGCGCCGCTGTGTAAAGGATCTGAAGGACACAGTTGATGGTCACTTCCATGGCCTAAATTCTATCTTAGAGAAGCGGATCTGCAAGCCTATGCTCGAGAAGATGGGAGGAGTATCAGAAAGGGTGAACTTAGTCGCGGAGGAAATCAAAAAAGTAAGCGCAACAATTACGGAAAAGTCGTACGCAAGTGTAACAGCTTCCACCTCAACCCCCACCAGCAGAAATAAACCGTCGGGTGTCGGTGCCGGGAACACCTTACACTCGGTGGTAATAACATCTACAAAAGAAGACGAAACAGGTGAGGAAGTCTTGAACAACCTCCGCAAGACACTGGATTTGAAAGAAGGATGGGTGAAAGTGGAAAAAGTAAAAGCTAAGGATAGGAAGGTGATCATAAGCTGTAAGACAGTAGAAGAAAGAAAGAAAGTGAAAGACAGAATAGAGAAAAATGGAAAAGACCTTATTTGTGAGGAGATGAAAAACAAAGACCCGCTCCTAATACTAAAAGACGTTTTAAAAATACATGAAAATGAAGACCTCCTATACATGATCCGTAATCAAAATAAGGAAATATTCCAAGGTATAGAAAAAGAAGAAAACAGAATTGTGATCAAGTACAAAAGGAAGGCAAGGAATCCGCATGTGCAGCACGTGGTAGTTGCCACTTCCCCTATTGTATGGAAGAGAGTGACCGAGTATGGTGCATTGCATGTGGAGTTCCAGAAAGTGCGGGTAGAAGATCAATCCCCCTTGGTGCAGTGCACCAAGTGCCTTGCGTACGGACACAGCAAAGGTTTTTGTAAGGAATCAGAGGATCTGTGCGTGCACTGTGGAGGCCCTCACCTGAAGGTTGAATGCGAAGCCTGGAAAAATCAAGCACTTCCATCTTGCAATAATTGTACCAGAGATGGTATGGATCAGATAGAACGGCCGCATAATGCCTTCAGCAATGATTGCCCTGTGCGTAAAAAATGGGATAGATTAGCAAGAAAAACCATACAGTATTGCTAAGGGCACCCCAGCGGAAACTCCCCCATACCGGTTGCTACAAGCGAACTTACAGAGAAAGAAATTGGCAACGAACGAGCTCCTTCTCGGAGCAGCAGAAAGAAAAGTCATGGCAGCCCTCATCCAAGAGCCGTATGTTGGCAGTGTTGGGAGTATGAGGACACATAGCGGAGTCAGGATCTTCCAGAACGATGGTGTGGGAACGGTTAAAGCGGCCATAGCGGTCTTAGATCCGGACCTTAATGTGGAACAGTATCCGGATCTGACCACCAAAAACATCGTGGTGATAACCGTCCACACCGAAGCCTGGAGGGTCACGCTTGTGTCCTTTTACTTCGAGCCTGACCAACCAATCGGCCAATACATTGAGCACCTAAAACGGATCTTGGACAAGACCGGAGCCAAAAAAACTATCATCGGGGGTGATGCCAATGCCAAAAGTAACTGGTGGGGCAGTCCAGAGGAGGACCACAGGGGGGAAGACATGGTGGGCTTTATACAGGAAAGTGACCTCAGTATACTCAACACAGGGAATATCCCAACCTTCGATACCATCCGAGGCGGTAAAAGATTCACCAGCTATGTGGATATCACCGTGTGCACTTCCGATCTCTTCGAGCTGGTTGAGGACTGGAAAGTGGATGAAGGACTTGCCAGCTCGGACCACAACGGCATGTCCTTTAAAGTCAAACTGCAAAAATCTAAAGGTACAAAAATTTGTAGAACTACCAGGAAATATAACACCAAAAAAGCAAATTGGACTGAGTTTAGTGATAAACTCTCCCAATTTAAAGCTGAAAATAATTTAAATTTAAAAGAAATAGTTAAAATCCAAAATAAAGCTGAGATAGACCAGATCGTAGATAAATATAAATAATATAATAGCCCAAGCATGTAAAAGTTCAATACCAGTGAAGAAAAATAAAGAAACAAATAAAACTTTGTGTTAATTATAATCGATGATATTGAAAGAAAGCTGTAAGTTTATACAATAATCAAAATGAAAGAGGGAGTTGCTTCCTTTTACACCAACGTACCGCAGTATTGCCGTGGCGTTAGTATCAAATCAATGAAATAAAATATCTACAATACTAATTATTAGTAATAATATGTTAATGGTCATTCGAATTATTCGAATGATTGAGATAATCGAATGATCGTTCATAATCGCGCATCGGTAGCATCTGGCAACACCGGATCTCACTCTTGCTTGCCAAAAGGTCGCGTCGTTCGTCTTCGTCGTAGCAGCGATGAATTTTGAACAAGAGATTTGTGAAGCTGGTTTACAAGATTTACTCCCAATCCTTCAAGGTAAATGTCTCGGTTTTATTTAGTCATGATTTTTTGTTTTATTTAGACATTGAAATGTATGTATTTAGATTATAAATTTTTGTTAGATCTGTCGTACTCGCACTGAAATATGTATGTTGCGTCATACATAAATTAACTCTTCGTTTTCACCAAGAAACAGGTATTAGTTTTCTGAGATTATCTAAGCTAGTTTTATGCAAAACTTGTAGAATTCTCGTTTGTAAACCAAAGATTTAAATCGTCCGTCCGTAAACATAACAACGCATCACGCATGCGTGCGCCATCAGCGCCATTGCACGCACGCGCACTTGCTTTTTCCAAGACCTATTTGGATCATGTAAACGAGCAAACCAAGTGAACTTTGACGTCGCCGTATAGGTACAATACAAAAAGCTACTTTGTCCAAGTTTCTTGGTCCAAGTTTACTTGGATCGTGTCAGCGGGTATCCAAGTATACTTTGATCAAAGTTTTTTCACCCACAAACAACAGACATACGTATTTTACAAGTAGGTATTTGTTTGTTTTATTGAAAAAATCTGTATAATACTAATTACAAACAAGTTTAAAACCTTTTCTTGTTGAAAACTAGGAGACCGCCCCGACTGAACGCATGTAGGTAATTACAAGTAGGTAGGCACCTACATAACTAGTTTTGTACATATTTGTTTTATTATTTGTATTTTTCAGACAATCTTATAACAACACTGGAAACAGCCATTTTGTTAACCGACGTGGATTTGAGAGAATTGTTTCCCCAACTTGGCCCCAGAAGAAAACTAAACAATTTCCTATTAGAACATAAAAAAGTGACCGGTGTCAATGTACGTACCTACTTGTTTATTGTACATCTTGTATTTAGTTAATAAAAATGTTTTCTTTTTTTTCCCTTGGACCGATGCTGTATACTTTGTAATAAAGTTTTTTATTTATTTTTCTAGGACCTTGAAATTAACAACTCTACTGAAAACGCTGAACATGATGATAGGACACTGGACACTGATGATGATGATGATAATGCAAAAATATCTGCAAATTGTACTTCTACTGCAGCTAATAACACTGTGAGTTACTCATAATCATAACATTAGGTACTCAGTTTGATAACATAACGTACTTAAAAATTTGTCAAATTGTAGCCACCATTTAACATGTTTCTCTTCGAAAGATTTTTCTGTTCCAATAGATTTTCTCTTGATGGGCAAAAATTTTTCAGTCATTGTAGTTACAAGTTTACAAGATTGTAGAATTGTAATACAATTCTGACAAGCGGCCTCACCCTTTTTTGGTGCTCACTCAAATTTTTATTTTGTAGCTGAATTTGTTAGGTACTTTATGTTTGTGATATGGACCAAAAGCATTGTTTACACAAGGCCATCACTGGCTTGAATAATTGTTTAGACAAGGCCAATACCAAGCCATCGCTGTGACTGGCAGCCAGCGATGGCCTCGTGCAAACCTTACTTAAGATAAAATTGCCCGTCATTAAGATAGGACCGGGTACCTATGTATGTATGTTTGTAATAATTCTAAGATTAAATTTTTTTGTTTCAGGTATTGAAACTATTAAATGTAATGTTATTTTCTTTTAGTAGCTTGTATGAGTATTTAGAAGGCACAAGTCAAAGTTAGTGTGCTAGTAGAGTTTAGGTATATTGTTTAACCAGCAAAATGTAAGTACATCCGTATGTATAGTATTAATTTAGTACATTATTAAAACCAGTATTATTACAACCCGTATAGTTATGCAGGTCACACACCATCAATTCGATCCTCCATTTGGCATGATACTGCCGATTGGATCCAATCGAATTGACCGTGTGTCAGCGGTGGATCGGCTTCGGTTGGACAGATCGAATTGACGGAACAATCAAAATTCAATCCTTTTGGCTGGATCATGCCGATTGGATCATGCTGATTGGACCGTGTATGTCAGTGGGCGATCGATCGTATGATTTTCTTAACCGACTTCAAAATAGAAGGAGGTTCTAAATTAGATTGAATATATTTGTTTTATCATTGTTTGCGGGTATCTTCGACATTTGTAGACCGATTTTGATGTTTCTTTTTCTTTATTTTTTATTTTTAACCGATTTAAAAAGTAGGTTCTCAGTTTGACCAGTATATCCACGATTATCTCACGATTGGCTGAACTGATTTTAATGCGGTTTCTATAAAAGTATTTGTTGCATTAAGGAGGTTTTAGTATTTTAACCGACCTTAAGAAAGAAGGTTCTCAATTTGATTGTATTTTTTTTTTCTCGTTGTTCGTGCCTGTCTTAGATATTTAAAGACCGGTTTTGATGATTATTTTTTTCTTTCTAACCGACTTCAAAAAAGGAGGAGGTTATCAAGTCGACTTTGTATGTTTTTTTACCCACGACGGACGGAACGGAACGGAGACGGTATATGCGTTTGGGGTTAGGCTGGCCCCAGACCTACCGGTTTCATTTCTTTGCTTTGCTGTTCTACCATGGACCGCCGGCCAAGAGGCTCATTTTCAATTTATCGCATATTTTGACCAGACCACATTGGCAAGATAGCCATTAGTTTGGTGTTATCAAATATCGTCATCTGGGTTGCAATGCGAAGTTTTAGTTTAAAAAAAAACTGCTGTTTCATACAAAAATTAATAACAAAATTATCAAAATGTATGAAACAGCTCATTTTTTTTCTCGATTTCAGATTTGGTCCCATAGTAAAAGTTGTTCAGTTTATGGTCCCTATCTACCATATTCAGCTTTATAAGGCTTTACCAAACATCTTGTATAAATAAGCGATCGATTTATTTTTAACGATTGGAGTCCATGTTCAGGGTGGCATATCTCCTAAAAGCTTCCTACTTCGCAATCCAGGCGATGTTATTTGATAACACCAAGCTAATGGCTATCTTGCCAATTTGGTCTAGTCCCAAAATGCGATAGATTGAAAACTACCCTGGCTGGCCGGCGGTCTTTCAAGCAAGGTAGAACAGCAATGCAAAGAAATGAAACCGGTAGGTCTGGGGCCAGCCTTAGAGGCATTGGCGGATCCAGGGGGGGGGGGCATGGGGGCCATGGCCCCCCCACGAGGTTGGTTACCTTTGCGGATTGCATTGAATTTTAGGCTGAATAATGGAGCTCTCGTGTTATCCTGCTGACTATCGCTCGAATTCGGAACAGTTATTATTACGTTAAAATTTATTTATTGAGATATTATTAAAATTATTATTTTCCGTTTACTTAATTAAAGGCTGTGTGCTTTGTAGGTTATCGGCAATGATTCTCAGATAGGTGTTTTGGTATTAAGCCGCTAGAGGGCGCTGCAGTTATCATTTTCCTATTTATCTTCAGAGCGATTTGACTGATTAAGATGCGGTTTTCTGTAATAGAAATAGGTTTGTAGTGTGTCGGCGATGGCTTTTAGTTTTATGGTGTTGAACCGCTAGGGGGCGCTGCAGTTATCATTTTCCCATTTATCTCCAGAGCGATTTGACCGATTTAGATGCGGTTTTCTGTAATAGGTTTGTAGTGTGTCGGCGATGGTTCTTGGTGTTATGGTGTATAGCCGCTAGAGGGTGGCAGTAATAATTTTCGATACGGTTTGACTGATTTAGATGCGAGTTTTAGGGTACTTTGATAATCCCTGGACCTACTGGGATAATTACGATGCGGTTTTTTACATTCAAAAGGTTTCATTTCAGAGCAGGTTCTTAGACATGTTTCATGGTGGTAGACCACCAGGGGGCGCTGCAGCAACCAGATAAGTCATGTTTGTCTATTACCATTTTCCTCGGAAACTACTGAGCCGATTACGATGCGGTTTTTTGCATTCAAAAGGTTTCATTTCAGAGCAGGTTCTTAGACATGTTATATTGTGGTAGATCACCAGGGGGCGCTGCAGTAGCCAGATAAGTCGCACTTTAAAAGTTCTCAAAAACTACGCAACTGATTTCGATGCGGTTTACTTCTGTAATGGGTTTGTAGGTTATCGGCAATGATTCTCAGATAGGTGTTTTGGTATTAAGCCGCTAGAGGGCGCTGCAGTTATCATTTTCCCATTTATCTCCAGAGCGATTTGACCGATTTAGATGCGGTTTTCTGTAACAGGTTTGTAGTGCGTCGGCGATGGTTCTTGGTGTTATGGTGTATCGCCGCTAGAGGGCGGCAGTAATCATTTTCCGTACGGTTTGACTGATTTAGATGCGATTTTTAGGGTACTTTGATAATCCCTGAAACTACTGGGCCGATTTCGATGCGGTTTTCTGTAATAGGTTTGTAGGCTATCAGCGATATTTCTTAGATAGATGTTACGATGTTTAACCGCTAGGAAGCGCTTTAGTTATCTGTTCCCATTCATCCCGAGAACGGTTTGAATGATTTGATCAGAGCATTAAAATTATAGGTTTCTTAGTCTTTCTAACTCTTGCAACGCTACGTTTTCTTTAAACCTTTTTCTTTATTTTATCTTAATAACCAATTAAAAAAAAGTAGCTTCTCAGTTTGACCTGTATCTGCGATTATCTCACGTTTGGCTAAACTGATTTTAACGCGGTTTTCAGAAAAGTATTTGTTGCATTTGAGAGAAGGTTTTAAGTATTTTAACCGACTTCAAAAAAGGAGGTTCTCAGTTTGACCTGTATAATATGTATGTTTGTCCGCGATTACCTCGTGTATGGCCTGCATTACTAAGTAGTATACTGGGTGATCCAGATAGTGTCGTCCAAGATTTTTTTTAGATTATTCACACCTGGGTGCATCTAAAAATACCCTATGTATGTTCCGCGATTTTTCTTAGTTTAGAAGTTATGATTTTTTAAATGTGTTTTTGCGAATTTTCTACCGGACGGACCAAAAAAATTCATAACTCCTTTCATATTAATTTTTTTTGGGTTTTATTTTTGCAACATAATTGTCTTAAAACACTCTTCGACACATAAAATAATCAATTACATAACATCCAGATAAGTTCCTGAAAAAAGGGTCGAAAGTGAAAAAATTTTGGTTTTACTTTAGGCGAGTCTGACTCGCACTTGGCCGGTTTTTGTTTTATTTGCTAAGCTAAGAAGCCACTTAAGTTTTTAAAATCAGTTTGAATTGATGAAATATCCATTTTGTATTTTTAAAAGAATTGTTAAAATGTTACTTCGTCGAAGTAAAACCAAAAATTTTCACTTACGACCCTTTTTTCAGGAACTTATCTAGATGTCGTGTAGTTGATTATTTTACGTATGGAAGAATGTTTCAAGACAAATATGCTGCAAAAGGAAAATTCAAAAAGTTCTTAATATAAAAGGAGTTATGAATTTTTTTGTTCAGTCCGGTAGAAAATTCGCAAAAACATTTAAAAAATCATTACTTCGAAACTACGAAAAATCGCAGAACATACATAGGGTATTTTCGGACCTTTGTTCGCAAATACACCCAGGTGTGAGTAATCTAAAAAAAATTCTTTGACGTCACTGTCTGGACCACCCTGTATATTTAGTATTCAATAGTATTCAGTATTTATCATTAGCTAGCTTAACTCAATAACTGCGCGGCATTTAACCGACATTAAAAAGGAGGACGTTCTCAATTCGTCGGAATCAGTTGGAGTGTTGCCTTTGGGGCGCTATGGGAAAAAAAGACTTAGTTTTTTTTTAAATCGGTGACCGATGACTGTTTTTGGTCTTATTCGATTTAGGGCATATATAGGAACATGTTTAAACTTGTAAACTGTTTTTGTTAAATGCATATTCAGTGAGTTGTATCAATTTTCGATCATTGTCCCCATCAATTTATGTCATGGCATAAGAATAAAATTAAATAAACTTTTTATTCTTATGGTCATGGGCATGACTTATCCCCGACTTGTGAGTCGGGGATACGTCATATTTCATTATTAATTATTAAAAAAAGTAAAAAAATCTTTATAGTTAAAATTACTCGAAAAATATACATTTTACGAAAAAAGTGTAAAAAGCCTAAATTGTTTCTACGGGTATCATTAATTGAATAAGAGCAAAAAAAGGAGGTATCATCGGCCCTCAGGACGACTTTGTCATTTTCTTAAACTTGACAGTTTCCAAACTTGTCTCATTATTAACTCGGCTCTTTCTAAGTTGATCTCTTTCTTAAACTTGACACTTTCCTAACTCGTCTTATTTTTAACTTGGCTCTTTCTTAGTTGGTCTCTTTTGTAATATTGACACTTTCCTAACTCGTCTTATTTTTAACTCGGCTCTTTCTACAATTTTCTAACTCGGCTCATTCTTAACTCGACTCTGTCTCTTTCGCTGTTTTTCCTCTCTTCTTAGCCGTGGTCCACCGGATCATTTCACCTAGGTGAACTACGGACCATTATTTACAAAATAATGTTTTGATATAAAACAAAATAAATAAAATTCAGTCAAAAGTACCAGGGCAACATAACTTAAAAGGAGTTATTTCGATTTATATTTTTGATAGATTAAAGAGCTAAAAGAAATCTTCGCGGCATGAAATCAAAATAACTCCTCGTAAGTTATGTTGCCCTGGTACTTTTCGTGTATTCTGAATATAACATTTCGCATGCCCTACCCTACCTACCTTATGGTACTGGTAGTGGATCGAACTTCGTTCGCAAACTTTGTGGACAAACAAACAAACAACCAATCAAACAAACTAACAAACGAGAAAGCAACCTAATAAAAACGTGTTAAAATGACGAAGTCATCCAGACAAGTTTAAGAAAGAAACCAAATTAGAAAAAGCCTAGTTAAAAATAAGACAAGATAGGAAAGTGTCAAGTTTAAGAAAATTACGAAGTCGTCCGGAAGGATCATCGGTCATCGAAAAAATATTTTTTTACAATTCTAATATTTTTTGGGTTATATTACTGCTTACAGAGCCCCGAATGCTATACTCCGACTGGACCATTTACTCATTAATTTATTAATTTGTTCAATAACTTTAAAAAGTTGGTATTAATAGTGTTTGTGTTTAACATCATACAGGATAGTTTAGACGGCAGAGCAATACTCAAAGAGGGAAAAGGAGGCTTACTGACGGAGGGTTCCCGACGGAAATTGAGCCAGCTGCTAATACACCACAAACTAGAGAAAAATTGTGCAAAGAAAATTTCCAGTGAAGAATTTTATAAATTAGCTACCGAAATTGTGGAAATATTCCACAAGGAACGCGTTGTGGTGTATTATTCTGCATATTTATCAGCTACAAATAAATTAGCTAAAAAAAATGCGTCCGGAAAGCTGTACGAAAGCTATATAGCTCGAAGGAGAAAGTTGCGAGAAGGCGGACAGTTGCCGGGAACTAGCCGTTCATCCTCAAAGTCGTCCAGATCATCGCTCAGATCCACGCCAACTATTACAGATGATGACATTTATAGCCTGGAATCTCTGGAAAGTGGTAAGCAAATAATCGCTAGTCACTTTTTTGTGATTTAAATGTGCCACGGGCGACTGTACGTACTATGATGCCCTTCTTCTAATTAACTTATCCCACCATACACATATAAATGAATTACAGGTATTGTACATGAAGAATCGTTACTATGGCTGAAAAACAATGTCGATCCATGGAAGTCTGTTGAAGAAAAGTGGGCAGAAACTGCAGATCACCGCCTAAATCGCATCCAATGTGGAAAAGGTGATATAGCGGATTACTTCAAGGATTTCCCAGCCTTAAAACAATCACAAGGCTATACCTTGGTAAGCATAATTATACCGTAGCCTTATTTTTTTACATAATCCTTCTGGTTTTTCTATAAAAACGTACGCAATGATATGATTATAAATGACAAAAGTTTGTTTATTTCTTATAAGACAAGTGTCTGAATTACAAAGGCACTAAAAGAGTCAAACGAACAACCCAAGCTCTGGACGTAGCGATCCAGACCTTTCTAACCAGTGGAAATAACATAGCGTACATTTATTGTATTCTTTTTTTCAGCTAATGAACGATTTCAGTCAACTGTATCCGGGAAAGGAAAATAAATTATTTTCCTCTATCACCCTCAAAAATGAAGAAATTATAAAATATGCTTCATTAAAATTACGAAAAATTAGGGACCAAGATACGAGATCAAAAATAGCAAATATAATTGCACTGATTGACGGTAAGAAGTTTTGCTCAAATATTAGTTCTTATTCATCATATCAGCCACACGACACCCACTGCTGGGTATAGGCCTCCCCTAAGGATCTTAGTTCTTATTATTAACCTTTAACTAATCTGGGTCTGGTTCATCACATTCTAAATTTGAAATACAGTGCGGAAATGAAATTCAATACTTACTTCGTGCGGGAAGTATTTCAAACCATCCTCGACAATGCAATCGCTAGCTACCCGTTCTTGGATGTAATGTACTATTTCTTTAAAAACATCATGAGAACTACAGTCATGAAATACAAGGATCTCAGATCAGAGACTCCACGACCATATTAGTGTATTGAAAAAATGACGTCCATAGTTGAAGGCTAAAACCTTCATAAAATTAAGTCTCAAAAATTAACCGAAACTTTTTTTTCTTTGAATACAGAAGATGAACCAGAGACATCTAGCAATGTTGCTTTGATGTTGCTGGCTTATGTCATCAACATTTCACCTGCACGGAAAATAAAAGGAAAGCCAGCGTGGAAGCCATCTAGAGCAGAGGTCTGCGACGGCTATATAACGCAAGCTGCTTCTGAAGCCGACGTTACCAACAAGATCATTCAAAAAAAGGAGAACCTGCAGAGGCTAGGCCGCACAGTTCAACCCTACGTTATTTTTGTTGGCCCTACCGTTACTGAGGTAAAAGTAGCATATGTAGTAATAAATGACACATTTTATAGTTTCAACAAATTAGTAACAGCAGTAGACTGTGCATTTAAAATATTTCAATCGATAGGAGCTTGTTACCCGGAAGAAGCTGGAGACATATGGCTTTTTATTCAATTGGGTTTCTACGATATTAAAACTAAATTTGACAGGCCCACGCAGGCTGTGAATACTCTTTTAACTGATCTAGAGTTAATACTTTAAAAATGTTTACCTGTTACTATTGCAAAAAAGCCAGTGCGTCTCCGAATTTACTTATTACTCATGTGCGAACTTTCTGTAAATTAACGGTAGGATTTTCGGGATTTCGGTGTGGTGAACAAGGGTGTTATCGTCATTATATTTCCTCTGCATCTTTCAAAAAGCACTTAGTTAGAGACCACCAGTCATTATTGTCAACCTTGCGTCATCCAAATAGTAACAAACCGATCGATACAGATACAGAAGCCAATATCTCAAATTTACCTTCAACGTCAAGCAAAGAAACTTACAAAACAGCAAATACGATGGAATCTCTACCAACTCAAAGAGATGAAACCTCTCTTGGTCACCATGCTGCATGTTTTGTCTCCACTCTATATGCTAACCCGATAATACCGCGTAAAGCCGTACAAGTTCTTGTAGAAAATCTTCAATTATTTCATTCTAAATCACAATGCATTATAGAGCGACAGTTGAATGATATGGTACCACCAGATCAAAATAATGTTCATGTTAAAAATGCTTTCAAAAAAATATTTAGCGCGTTCAGCGATGCTTTTGAGAATTTAGATTCGGAACACAAACGTTTAAAATATTTTAATAAAATAGGAACTTATTCTGAGCCCCTTGAAGTGGTTGTGGGTCAACGTAACGAGGCTAAAAAAACAGCGGCTGGTTCATTATTAGTACAAGTAAATTGTACAATGCAGGTGATTCCGTTAAAAGAAAATTTAAAACGAATTTTTTCATCAAAAAATTTCATGAAGGACACTCTTGAATATTTGGACATAGTACAAAATGACTCTTTCGGTATTGAGAATATTGTTCAGGGTTCAGTATGGAAAAAAATGACAGAAAGTTCTGTAGAGCATGATGCAATGATTTTACCATTAATAATCTACTTTGACGATTTTGAAATAGGCAATCCCTTAGGAAGCCACGCTGGGGTTCATAAACTTGGAGCTATTTATGCTTCAGTACCATGTCTTCCACCTCACTACGTGTCGCTTTTGCAAAATATTTTATTATTGGCTCTTTTTCACTCATCAGACAGAACAAGCTTTGGAAACAACATAATTTTTCAAAAAGTTTTTGATGTTCTTAATGATTTAAAGATCAATGGTATTCATGTTGAAACTGATGTGTACACCGGCAAAATAAAGTTTTATGTTGCAGCTGTGACCGGAGATAATTTAGGATTGAATGCTATGTTAGGTTTTGTTGAAAGTTTTTCTGCAAATCGGCCATGTAGAATTTGTACTGCTAATAAAGAACAAATAAAAACACTGCTTTATGAAGATGACACGTTGTTGAGAAACAATGTCAATTATGAAAATGATTTACATTTAAATGACATTTATATGACTGGTCTTAAAGAAAAATGCTCGTGGCTTGCTTTAGATGGGTTTGACTTATTTCAAAACGTCGCCGTAGATGTTTTACATGACTATCTCGAGGGTGCTTGTCGATATGTAATGTCATTTGTGATACAAAATCTAGTATGCACTCAGACTCTAATTTCTTTTGACAGTTTGAAATCAAGAATACGATATTTTAATTATGGACCTGATTCTGCTTCGACACCATGCAATTCTGTAGCAAAAGAAGGCTCAACATTAAAATTAAAATGTTCGGCTTCTGAAATGCTTACTCTTGTTCGATATTTTGGACTAATTGTCGGACATAATGTCCCAGATGAAAACGAAGTTTGGTTCTTATACATCAAATTAAGACAATTGTTGGATAAACTTTTGAGTCATAGAGTCCATGAAAACACTATTGATCAAGTAAAATTTTCAGTAGCTGAATTAAACGAGCTCTATCGTCAATTTGCTGAAACAGACTTAAAGCCAAAGTTTCATTTTCTTACACATTATCCAGAAATGTTAAAAAAATTTGGCCCACTTACCCAAATCTGGACGATGAGGTTTGAAGCCAAGCATCGTATATCAAAATTTGTGGCCAGAGCATCGCACAACAGAGTAAATGTTTGTAAAACAATAGCTATTAAGCATCAATTAATTTTAAACGATACTTTTCTTAAAAATGAAACTTTTAAGACGATCTCTTATGGCAAAAAGGCAAATATGACAGAAGCGCAAATTGAAAATGTAAGACTAAACTTTCATTCTCGAGGTATAATCGATAATAATTGTTGGTACTCATTATCGTGGGTGAAACTGTATGGTGTCCGATTTGAGCTGTCGTCAATTATAATTCTAGATATTTCAGAATCTTCAGGCTTACCAAAGTTTGGTGAAATAAAAAATATTTATTTACTTGACAATGATGAAGTTATATTTGAGTCTGTTTCATTAGAGTGTATAGATTTTAATCAGCATTACTATGCGTATCAAGTGCAGAGAACCAACGATTACCAATTACATAATTATAATACCCTTGTTTCACCTGTACCGGCTACAATTACTATAATGTCAAATTTAAAACTTTATGTCACTGTTCGATGGACTTTAGAATAACAACGAACCATTACACATCACATACGACATACGTACCCTTGGGTTTCGTACACTTACGTACACTTCCCATCATATTAGCACCAACAGTCTTTGTTTATTTTTCTCTCATCACACACTTACATGCATATGTAGTCTAACCCCGAAGTCCCGGCGCTCCTAGGTTTGCCTAGTCAGACCTCAGGTTTGACAAGAAGCCTTATCCTTAGTTCGCAAAATATTACATTCGCAAAATATTATACTTTGTACAATCACAGTCAAAGTAGTTTCTGCTTCTGCAAATGCCAGATTTTAGTAGATATGGAGAAATATTATTTTCAATCACTTTTTTATTTTTTTATATATATTTTATGTATATGTTACGGCTAATACCCGAAGTGCGGCTAAAACTAGGTGTAGCCGCTAGCTGTTGGCTAAAACTAGGTGTAGCCGATTTGCTCGCGGCTAATACTAGGTGTAGCCGGCTAAAACTAGGTGCAGCATGGGATATAAAGAAAGTTTTTTCTGTTGTCTGTTAAAAAAAATAACCTCGAAATTTAAGGCTCACGCTACGCTGCGCTTCGCGCTCGCCTTAAATTTCTAACCTAACCCGGGACCTACAGGAGTAAAGCAGATCGGTTACACCTAGTTTTAGCCAACAGCTATCGGCTACACCTAGTTTTAGCCGGCTAGAACTAGGTTTAGCCGCACTTCGGGTATTAGCCGTAACATATATAAGGGAACGTACCCATACTACGTGACTCGTTAAGGGGGGGGGTCTTTAAAATACCACGCTTGGTCACGGGGGGGGGGGGAAGGGGCCTATGCTTTGTCACGTTTTTTCATCTTGATACATTTTTTCACTTGTAAATTGTATGTAAAAATAAAGTACACACTCTTGGTATTTGTGGCAAGCGCCTTACTAATAAAAAGACAAAAATGAGCAAAATTTTTGTAGCTTTCTGTTAAAAATAAGGTAAAACCATTATCTATGAAATAGTACGTGAAAACCAAGGGGGAGGAGGGGGTCTTGGAATATACTACGGGTGGTCACTAAGGGGGGGGGAGGGGGCTCAAAAATTGTAAAATGGGTCACGTAGTATGGGTACGTTCCCTAAATTATATATTTTTATTTGTATGTCACCAAAGTACTAGGGTCACATAAATATGGCGAATGTTTATTTCTACAATCTTCAATCACTTTTCGTTTTTTTTCTTTTTTCCGTAATGCATCAACTTCTATAATTTTCTTCCCTTCCTCACTTTTTTTTTCCTTTGTAATACGTCACCAAAGTACCAGGACCACATAAATATGGAAAAGGTTAAATTCTATATTTTATTTTAACACATAATTTAAAAATATCAAAATGTTATTTACAGAACTTAACCCATGCCATATTTATATGATTCTGGTACTTTGGTGACGTATTAGGAAGTAAAGAAATTAAACAAAAACACTTAGGTGCCGTGTATGTGCCGGCCTAGAATAGCACTACCCCCTATCATCCCGTGGGTGTCGTAAAAGGCGACTAAGGGAGCATAGCCTTCAAGAGACGGGCAGCAGCGTCTCCAAAAAACCTTGGCCTACTGCGATCGCCAACCCGCCTGCCAAGCGTGGCGATTATGGCAAATATTATTACCCCCATTATGGCCCCCCCCTCATGCACAATGGATCAAAAAATTGGCCCCCAGTCCCCGGCAGCCCCGCTATTCCTAGCTACGGTAGCGGCTACGGTAACGGCGGGGCAGGGGGTGCTAAGAATCCCCGGGTGCGGCTCGGCTACCAAAAACGACGACAACTGCACCTGGCAACCTATAACACGCGCACACTAAGGGAAGACGCGAAGTTAACCGAGTTGGAAGAAGTTATCAGCAAGGTACACTGGGACATTATCGGGTTATCTGAAGTCCGAAGAGCGGGAGAGGACTCGATAATCCTCAACTCCGGTAACTTACTTTACTACCGGGAGGGCGACCAACAGTCCCAAGGTGGTGTCGGGTTCATCGTCCACAAGTCCCTTGTCAACAACGTGATTACCATCGGAAGTGTGTCGACCAGGGTGGCGTACCTTATACTCAGAATATCCAAACGGTGTTCGCTGAATGTTATACAGGTTTACGCACCGACCTCGACACACCAAGATGACGAAGTGGAGGCTATGTATGAGGAGATCTCTAAAGCCATGCATAGCTACAAAACCCACTACACTGTTGTGATGGGGGACTTCAATGCAAAGTTGGGGAAACGATGCGGTGATGAGCTGAGAGTGGGGCAATTTGGAGTTGGGCAACGGAATGACAGAGGCCAGATGCTGGCTGACTTTATGGAGAAGGAGAACCTCTTTATGATGAACTCCTTCTTCAGAAAGCCGGAAAGCCGGAAGTGGACCTGGGTCAGTCCGGACGGTAAAGTCAGAAATGAGATAGATTTTATCATGTCGACGAAAAAGCAAATATTCAATGATGTCACTGTGATCAACGCTGTTAAGACGGGGAGCGATCACCGATTGGTACGTGGCACATTGAATATCAACCCAAAGCTGGAAAGATCTCGACTGATAAAATCAACAATTCGACCATTGCCGGCCCATATTCAAAACCCCGAGAGCTTTCAACTCGAACTCCAAAACCGCTTCGAAGCCCTTGAGAACAGCATAGATGTGGACGATCTAAACAACATGGTGGTGGATACTGTCCGTACGGTAGGGTCCAAGCTCTTTAAGACCCGCCGTCCCAAGATAAAGAAACTCTCCGACCACACACTCCTACTCATGGATCAGAGACGTGAAATGAGGCTCCAGAGTTCAGTAGATGCTAATCGTTATCGGCAGCTTAATAGACAGATATCTAAGTCTTTGACGAGCGACCTTCGCCAATTTAATACGAATCGTATTAAAGAGGCTATCGAGCGGAATAAAGGCTCCAAAGTGTTCGCGAGAGATCTGTCTATTGGGCAAAGCCAGATGACGAAGCTGAAAACTGACGACGGACGCATCATTTCATCAAAGCCTGAAATCCTGAGGGAGATCGAGAGCTTCTATGGGCAGTTATATTCCACGCAGACACCTGTTGAAAGCAAGGCTAAAGACCCCAGAGCCAAGCTTACCCGACACTATACTCAAGATATCCCGGACGTCAGCCTGTACGAGATTAGTATGGCTCTCAAACAGCTGAAAAACAACAAGGCGGCGGGTGACGATGGAATCACTACAGAACTTCTGAGAGCGGGCGGTAAGCCGATACTCAAAGTCCTCCAGAAGCTCTTTAATTCCGTCATCGTCCAGGGCAGAACGCCAAAGACATGGAACATAAGTGAGGTGATCTTGTTCTTTAAAAAGGGTGACAAGTCCCTCTTAAAGAACTATAGACCCATCTCGCTTCTGAGTCATGTCTATAAGTTGTTTTCGAGAGTCCTTACGAATCGTCTCGCTCGCAAGTTCGACGACTTCCAACCTCCCGAACAAGCCGGGTTCCGAAAAGGCTTTAGCACCATAGACCACATCCATACGCTGCGGCAGGTTATACAGAAGACCGAGGAGTATAATGAGCCACTTTGCTTGGCGTTCGTGGACTATGAGAAAGCCTTTGATTCGATTGAAACCTGGGCGGTGCTGCAGTCTCTCCAAAGGTGCCAAGTGGACTATAGGTATATCGAGGTGTTGAGGTACTTATACCAAAATGCCACCATGACGATCCGAGTACAGAACCAGAACACAAATCCTATCCAACTGCAGCGTGGTGTGAGACAGGGAGACGTTATTTCTCCGAAACTGTTCACAGCTGCGTTGGAGGACATCTTTAAGCTCTTGGACTGGAAAGGACTCGGCATCAACATTAATGGCGAGTACCTAACACACCTTCGTTTTGCCGATGATATAGTCCTTATGGCTGAGACCATGGAAGACCTGAACACAATGCTCGAAGATCTCCGTAGTGCTTCCCAAAGAGTGGGTCTTAGGATGAACATGGAAAAGACGAAAATTATGTCAAATGCCCATGTTGTACCCTCTCCAGTTCATGTTGGGAACACTACACTTGAAGTTGTTGACCATTACGTATACCTAGGACAGGCAGTCCAGTTAGGTAGGTCCAACTTCGAGAAAGAGATCTCTCGCCGAATCCAACTCGGGTGGGCAGCATTCGGGAAGCTTCGAAAAATCTTCGCGTCCGACTTACCTCAGTGTCTCAAGACGAAAGTCTATGAACAGTGTGTGTTGCCAGTGATGACTTACGGCAGTGAAACGTGGCCGCTAACTATGGGTCTCATAAGGAGGCTCAAGGTCGCTCAGCGTGCAATGGAGAGAGCCATGCTCGGCGTTTCCCTACGTGATCAAATCAGAAACGAGGAGATCCGCAGGAGAACTAAAGTAACCGACATCGCTCGAAGGATTGCTCAGCTGAAGTGGCAATGGGCGGGACACATAGCGAGAAGAACCGATGGCCGTTGGGGCAGAAAGGTTCTGGAATGGCGACCGCGCACCGGACGACGCTCCGTGGGTAGGCCCCCGACAAGGTGGACCGACGATCTGGTGAAGGTCGCGGAAAGCCAGTGGATGCAGGCAGCGCAGGACCGATCGTCGTGGAGATCCTTAGGGGAGGCCTATACCCAGCAGTGGGTGTCGTGTGGCTGATATGATGATGATGATGACCTACTCTATTTTGTTTGTGTTTGATTGTATTTATAATATTTTGAGAATATAATATTTTGCGAATGTAATATTTTGCGAACAAAGGAGACCAACTTGGTTAGTCAAACGCCGAAACTCAATACGATCAAATCGGGGTTTGATCAGGACCTAAATTAGGGACAGAATGAGTTATATGTATAAAAAATACGTTCTATAGAGAGAAAATTTAACTAAATCAGCAATCTTCCGGTGAAACAAAAATTTCTGTTGTCTGTTAAAAAAACTAAATATGTATGAAAAACATCTTTCAATTCCGATGTTACATTTAGTCAAAACTGCCTTACTCCTGCAGGTCAGGTCACGTGGTCCTGCATGCAGGTTGGAAATTTCGCAGAGCGTAGCGATCGTCTTAAATTTCGTGGTTATTTTTATAACAGACAACAGAAAGCTTTGTTTCACTGGAAGATTGTTAACTTAATTTAATTTTCACTCTAAAGAATGTGTCTTTCATACATTTAAATACAAAAAAACAAACTCTGTACCTAATTTAAGTCTGACTGGCCAAACCCTGATTTGATCAAATTGCGTTTCGACGTTTGACTTTCTAAGTTAGTCTCTCCTAGGTTTGGACATAAATGCGTTAGGCAAAGGTCGAAAAACGCTATTAGTTTTGGACTTTGACTAAGCCTTCTTGTCAAACCTGAGGTTTGACTAGGCAAACCTAAGAGCGCCGGGACTTCGGGGTTTGACTATAATACATACAACACGTGCAAAAATTCACAAACACACCCACCTGTGTGGATCTGTTGCCCGCAGGTGATACAGTATACACATCTTACTTACCCGTAACTTACCGTTTTACAAAAGCGTGAATACGGGCCCACCACCAATTTGTTTCTTTAACTTAACTTCAGATTAAACATCAGTACTGAGTTTCATTTGTTGTTTGTATTATTTCATCGTATTGTGTCATTTATGCTTTTAAAATCAGTCAAATTTCTTAAAAGTAGAAATATCGAAACTCGGTACTGATGTTTAACCTTCACCTAGGCCCTGGGGTAGGGGAGCACCGCCCCTACTGCCAAAAGGTGGCTCTCGGATCGCTACCGAAACGGGGCGATCTCCACATTTTATATATTTTTTTTGTAGAATACCGGTTATATCAGTATAAAGTCGGGCCTTGCGACATAGGTTCCGCAACTAGATAGGTTTATGCGTTCGTACATACTCGTTCACATGAACGAGCTTTAAGTTAAGTTTACCGTAGGCCTAGACGCATTGGTTTCCAGCGACGACCACGCGGACTCCATTGACGCCAAGGTACCCT
Organism: Agriphila tristella; assembly: GCA_928269145.1. Lineage (NCBI taxonomy): Eukaryota > Metazoa > Arthropoda > Insecta > Lepidoptera > Crambidae > Agriphila > Agriphila tristella. The sequence goes on along the minus strand of OV743439.1, from coordinate 29,941,404 downwards.
TACTAGTGATTCTTTGGTCGGGAATCCTAGGTTGCTCTGACTTTCCCACCTCCGGCTCGCGCTACAAATAACTGAGATCTGAGACATTGTTAATGTTGATAATGGACTGTCTATTGTTGTACCTAATTAATCACACACTTACATGCATATGTAGTCAAGCCCCGAAGTCCCGGCACTCCTAGGTTTGCCTAGTCAAACCTTAGGTTTGACCAGAAACCTTATTAGTCAAAGTCCAAAACTAAAGCGTGTTTCGGCCATTGGCAAAAAAAATATGAATAATCCTAGGGGAGACCAACTAGGATAGTCAAACGCCGAAACTCAATACGATCAAATCGGGGTTTGACCAGTCAGACTTAAATTAGGGACAGAATGGGTTATATGTATAAAAAATACGTTCTTTAGACTGAAAATTTAACTAAATCAACAATCTTCCGGTGAAACAAAAATTTCTGTTGTCTGTTAAAAAAACTAAATATGTATGAAAAAAATCATTCATTTCCGATGTTACATTTAATCAAAACTGTCTTACTCCTGCAGGTCAGGTCACGTGGTCCTGCATGCAGGTTGGAAATTTCGCAGAGCGGAGCGATCGTCTTAAATTTCGTGGTTATTTTTTTAACAGACAACAGAAATCATTGTTTCACAGGAAGATTGTTAATTTAATTAAATTTTCACTCTAAAGAATGTATCTTTCATACATTTAAATACAAAAAAAACAAACTCTGTACCTAATTTAAGTCTGACTGGCCAAACCCTGACTTGATCAAATTGCGTTTCGGCGTTTGACTTTCTAAGTTAGTCTCTCCTAGGTTTGGACATAAATGCGTTAGGCAAAGGTCGAAACACGCTATTAGTTTTGGACTTTGACTACCCAAGTAGCACATTGGCTGATCAAGTGTCGAATTATACACCTACATAAGGTTAAAAGTGTGATTAAAGATGTTTAAAGGTTTTCGTAGCTTCTCAAGGCTGATATGTTGCATTTAAAAAAGTTATTTATTCAATAATCTGTAAAAGGCACTCCAGAAATACTTAATTAAGCTATGGGCTATTTAAGAGTTCATAATACATGTTTTACTACGTTTGCAGCTGAAAAGCAGCGTAAAGAAATTCTTCTGTAATGTTTTTTGCTGTTGAATGGACTAAAATTAATCCTTTCTAACACCAACTGGTTAACAGTACGTCTGAAAGGTATTGTAAAGTTAGAAGCTGTGCATTGATCTTGAAGGCATCTTTTATGACGCTTTTGAGCTACATGTGGTGTAATATAATACCACTGTAAGGTTGTCTGGTTAAGATCATTAAGGAAATACTTTTAACAGCCTGTTGCTGCTGAAATTACGCCTAAGTAGAAAATAATAACTCTTCAAGCTGAAGAAGTGTATCAAATCATATATTTATACAGCTTTATTTGAGAAACTGTTGTAAACCATTTTTCAAGCGCTTTGTAATTCTCAAAGAGTTAGAATGTAATTTGTCAATACTATTAAACAGTTTTTGGCACCCAATTACACCACATTAAAGTTCGTTGCTGTTATTGGCTCCATTTAACAGCTTTTCTACCTATCTGTTGCAAAATTTATTATTTTGGTTACTAGCTAGTATTCGAATAAACTACGAATTCAAGGTTTATAAGTACCTATTAATAATTAATAATGGACAAGCCTTGGTCGACAAGAAAACGTAATGGTACCGAATTTACAAGAAAATAAATAATAAATTTTAGACTATACCTACCTTTAAGATAAATGTTAGTTGGAGGATGATTTTCTTTTTGGTAGAGGACCCCTAACTTACTGCAAGAAATAGTTGTTGAAATACAATATAACTCATAAGTCATTAGAACGGCATTTCCGGAATCCATATATAAACTAAAAGTGTAAATTAACGTCTCTTATACAGAACATGAGCAGTCTATGGCTGATTAATGGTATTTTGTTCAGCAAATAGTGTCACAAGATAATATTTTAACGATTAAAGCTGAGCACCTCATGGACGCCATAACTAACCTAAAAATAGCTATTTTTACTATTTTTTAAAACATTCTTAACTGCAAGAATACGCCTTAATTTAAGATCTTACTTCATAGGCATTTTAAAGAAACCATTTTTACTAAATATCTCATTTAATTTTCCATCATAATAGATTAAAACTTTTGCACTAGTGATTTGTCCACATATTTCCTGAGTTAAAATCTAATTATTCGAAGGGCGCATGAAAATTTTGTAGTTAATTGGTATTAACTTCACGATGTAGTTGCACTCGCATCCTGAACGCATTTGTATAAACAATGTGTTCTAACAAAAAATATCCCAGTAGAAATGGTGGACGATAATGGAAGATTGAATATAGTTAACTTTACACCATAACTTTTAACAGTCCTTTACATACTTAATTTATTTTAAGATGACTTGCTAAGAACAAAGACGTTAAAAAAGTTTGAATAGGGAGTTGCAAAAGGTTAGAAGCTGTTTAAGAGCTGGTTGGGGGAGTCCTGCACAGAATTAAACTTTTTACAGTGCTTTATTAATGCTCTATTAAAACTTAAATAAGCCTGATCGATGCTTCTCTCCAGCCATTGTAATCCCAAAGGCTGTATAATTTGGGGCCCTTTTTAGCTGTTTAAGCGCTTAAACAGCTTTAGTACAGCCAAATTGGCATACCCTTAAACAGCTTTAAGATTCGATGGCAGCATTAATTAAGCACTTATGCAGCATTTGTGTGCTACTTGGGTAAGCCTTCTTGTCGAACCTGAGTTTTGACTAGGCAAACCTAAGAGCGCCGGGACTTCGGGGTTTGACTATAACACATACAACACGTGCAAAAATTCACAAACACACCCACCTGTGTGGATCTGTTGCCCGCAGGTGATACAGTATACACATCTTACTTACCCGTAACTTACCGTTTTACAAAAGCGTGAATACGGGCCCACCACCAATTTGTTTCTTTAACTTAACTTCAGGTTAAACATCAGTACTGAGTTTCATTTGTTGTTTGTATTCTTTCATCGTATTGTGTCATTTATTTTTAAAATCAGTCAAATTTCTTAAAAGTAGAAATATCGAAACTCGGTACTGATGTTTAACCTTCACCTAGGCCCTGGGGTAGGGGAGCACCGCCCCTACTGCCAAAAGGTGGCTCTCGGATCGCTACCGAAACGGGGCGATCCCCACATTTTTTTTTGTAAAATACCGGTTATATCAGTATAAAGTCGGGCCTTGCGACATAGGTTCCGCAACTACATAGTTAGGTTTATGCGTAAGTATAAGCGTTCGTATGCGAACGAGCTTTAAGTTAGGTTACACTCAGACGAAATCTATATAAGATAGGATTTCTACTGACGCCCTTATTTTTGATAAATATCTAATCGCCAATCCTCTCGTCCTTCCCGTATTACGTATTGTAAAGGCCTACTCAAACCTGACCGGTATCTTGTACCAGTGGCGGGGCTCCGTCGCAGAATGTCCTTTTCGCAAAATGTCCCCTGGTCGCAGATTGTCCCTTTCGCAAAATATTTCTTTCGCAAAATGTCCCATTCGCAAATCGTCTCTCGCAAAATGTCCCTTTCGCAGAATATCCCTTTCGCAGAATGTCCCTCTTGTAGCTAAAATATCATATCACACTCTCGCCAAATTGCCATTTTGTTCAAAATTTTCTATGAAAATGAAAAAATGAAAGTCAAATATGTAGGTCATTATGTATATTATTAATCATATAAAACTAGTAAATATGTTCATTATGTTTAAAAAAAACAGGTTTTCTAAGTAAATACGCATATCTTTAATTCAACTTATCTTACAATAAAATTCGTCACACATTAAAACATATTTTTACTTTAAACACTAGGTACATGTAATTGCAACCATACAAGATTTATTCGCAATATTCGCTGACAGAAACAATAAAAAATATTTTCATAAGTACCTTCCTATCTGATGATTATTACAATTTAGTGTTGTCAGTAGCTTAAAAATTCTCCCAAGCAGTTAGTATATTTTTGACTTTCATAGAACATTTCGAACAAAATGGAAATTTGGTACGAGTGATATTTATTTGATACCAAGGGGACATTCTGCGAAAGGGACGTTTTGCGTAAGGGACATTTTGCGAAAGGGACATTCTGCGACGAAAGGGATGGCGGTAGTGGTATACCCGACCGATATCCCGACCGGTATTTTGTATGGCATTACCGGCAGCAGTTGCGGAACACCTTTGAACAGCGCGTTACCGCCACCGGTATCGCCACCGGTACAGGATACCCTGTCAGATTTAAGTAGGCCTTAAAATCTTGCAATGGTGGATGCCTGTCAACAACCGACAGACAGTGAAATTCATCGTTCATAGTTGACGACCATGTAATTCTAGAATAGTATGATTAATTAAGCTTGTTGTGGTTTGTTATGTCTCAGTTTTACGATTGAAAATAAATAATATGAAGCTTTTATTATGTTTAGCGAATACGCCAAGTTGACGACTATGTAATTTTAAAATAGTATAATCAATTAAGCTTGTGTTTTTTTTGTATGTCTCAATTTCACGATTGAAAATAAATAATATGAATCTTTTATGTCTTTTTCCTTTTAAGCATTTAAAGCTATAAAACTTGTACAGGGTTTGAGAACGGAATTTCTTCTGTTAATAACCTTGTAAAAGTTAAAAAATAAAAAATGTTGTATCATGGCTGACTAAATGTATATGTATCGTGAAGTATGATTTTATCTAAATTACCAATTATTATATGCTTTTCGCTTACAGGTCTGGACTTTGGTGCTATATCGGTGCAGCTGTTAAGTTTGCTATAAAATTATTTTGCATAATAATAATAATAATAGCCGCACTAATATCGTACAAGTTCAACAAAAGTAGATAAAGCTTGACCAGAGTTTAAAAAAACCCTGCAATGAGGACGCGACCTTTGTGATTTATTTATACGTAACTATTGCCAGTAAAAGAAATTAAATGTGAAAAATGCCGCATGCGGGTTTTTAAAACATCTGGTCAGCTTTAAAATGATACATCATTCTTTATCGTACCCGCACCAATATTTATAAGTAGATATCTATGTAATCAGTGCAGGTTATACTACAAAGAAGCATAATGTTGTATAAAACTTATTAACTGTTATAGTAGAGGTATGAACGGGAAGTCGAAGCGTGGGCAGACCGCCATTCCTAAGATGTCAGGGCCTACCTCAACCAGATACGCCGCAACAAGGACGACATAGAAAAACCATGGGATAAGCATATCTCCAGCAGTGGACAAATATATATGCTGAGAAGACAAATAGAAGGTATGATACTAGTGTGGGACAATAAGGCACCATACCATTCACCATACGTATGTACATAGATAGACGGCTATTAGACATACTTGATTTTTAGGGTTCCGTGCCTCAAAAAAAGGAAAAACGGAAACTTAAAAATCAAGTGTGTCTAATTAGACTCACGCCCGAGTACATGCGATACTGCTGCGGGTATAAGGCATGATGCACTATTGCACTACGTGTTACGTATTGCACTCTATGCCTTACGATAATTGCACCTGTATTTTCCTTATGTTGGCATGGTACAGTCAGTGTCATTTATATACATATATACAGCCATTGAGTCAAAATATGTAAACACAAACCTTATTGTCAGTGACATAGAGGTGTGTAGATATTTTTGAGCTCTTGTTAACGTATATATATTTATGACGCTGGCCGTACATACATAGGTGTTCAGATAATTATTTTGAATATTAACCAATCAAAGTCAATTAAATTTTGTAGACATGGTCTAGAAAGTAATACCTAGGTCTGTGGTTTAATACATTTTCGTAAAAATTTATAGTTTAAATATTACAGGGGGTTTTCATATTTTCATTAAAAACTCCCTGCAATATTTAAACTATACATTTTTACGAAAATGGAATAAACTATAGATATTAGTTTCTCGATCGTGTCTACAAAATTTCATTGACTTTGGTTAATATTCATACTAATTATCTGAACACCTTTGTATGTACCATGCCAGCATAAGGAAAATACAGGTGCGAGTATCGTAAGGCATGGTGTGCCATACGTAACACGTATAGTGCACCATGTCTTACTATACCCGCAGCAGTATCGTACGTACGCTGGCGTGTTACATAAGTATGGTTCACCGTGCCATGGACGAAAAAATATAAGGACCGACAATCTCATACTTCAAAACGTAAACTGATTTTTAGTACCAAAAGTTGTGACAGATGTCCCTACGTGTTCCGTTTGGAGCAAAATCGTGACTTTTTTACCGCACGCAAGCATACCCTTGCAGCACAAACCGAGCATGCTATTCGATCGTAAACCACACCACAAGTATTTCACTAGATGGCGCTGTGTAATGAATGATAGTTTTTTTTATTTTGATATTTAGTAAATGATAGATAACAAAATGAAATTAAAAAAGTACGTAAGTACTACGTTAGTAAATAATAAAATGTATTAAAAGGTGGTTTTACAGTAATATAAAATAAAAAATGACGACAGTCGGAAATTTCAATATTTAGTACCTACCTACATGATATGGACGAAAATTAACAAAATGAAATAGGTAGGTACCTAACACAAAAGTAGATACCTACGTCAAAAAATATAGATAAAAATATGAATTAAAAATGCCTCTAGAGACATGAACTATTATGTATTCTGTGTCTAGTAGATAGAGTACAAACTTACCTAGGTACCTACCATATTAATTTATTACTCAATTAGGTACCTACATTACACAATTTTAAGCATGCCATTTCAAGACTGTCTTGAAATAGGTAGGTACCTACTGCGCGCATTTACACCACACAGTTTCTCGCACGCTCGACCGCGCTTACTGTCATAGTAAAAGGAAAGAAAGTAGGTCTTTAATAAGTATATTTTTAACGTAGTGTCGGAGTTATCCACATTGTAGTTTTCGACTTTGTTTTATTTGCTGTCACAGTAAAAAGCTTTTAGAAAAAAAGCAAAACCTCCTTCAAAAACCTTAAAAAAACAGCTCTATAAAAAGCAAGAAATAATGTAGGTACAAATCTATTAATTAGTAGTACAAACTTACCTAGGTACCTACCATATTAATTTATTACTCAATTAGGTACCTACATTACACAATTTTAAGCATGCCATTTCAAGACTGTCTTGAAATAGGTAGGTACCTACTGCGCGCATTTACACCACACAGTTTCTCGCACGCTCGACCGCGAGTGTATTTCATGACTTCGACGACAAAACTGCGCATAACACGATCGCGACAGCTTGTTACTGCCGCTACCGTGGTTGCGACAGAAGACTACTGCGCATATCGTCATAGCGACTGAACTCCACTGCGGCGCACCCTACTCCGATATAACGCTACTTCGACAACTCAAAAAAGCGACAGGAAAGTCCGGCAGTGCAACAAACGGTAGGTAGTGTTTATTATTCTTATATTCTCTACCTCCGCAGTACCATTTTTTTTAATTAGAGGGGTGGGGGAACACATTTTATCACTTTGGATTGAAAAAAAATCGAGAAAAAACCTATCTACAGACAGTGCATGTAAAGGTTTGATGAAAAATATTTTTTCAGTTTCAGTTTCATGTATGGGAAGCCCCCCTTTATCTTTTACATTTTTTTATTTTTGTGTAAGAATCGTACAGCGGTTTACATCTACCTACCAACGAACTAAGAATCTTAGTTTGTTGATTTTTACACAAAAGTAAAAAAACCGGCCAAGTGCGAGTCGGACTCGCGCACGATAGGTTCCGTACCAAAAAACGGGAAAAAACACGTTTGTTGTATGGGAGCCCCTCTAAAATATTTATTTTAAATTGTTTTTAGTATTTATTATTTTAGCGGCAACAGAAATACATCATCTGTGAAAATTTCAGCTGTCTACCTGTTGTCGTTATTAATTTCGAGCAAAAACTGGCAAAAAAATCACTTTTTTTGTATGGGAGCCCCCGTTAAATATTTATTTTATTCTGCTTTTATTATTTGTTGTTATAGCGGCAACAAAAATACATCATCTCTGAAAATTTCAACTGTCTAGCTATCACGGTTCATGAGGTACAGCCTGGTGACAGACAGACAGATAGTCAGACAGACAGACAGATGGACAGCGGAGTCTTAGTGATAGGGTCCCGTTTTTAACCTTTGGGTACAGAACCCTAAAAAGGAACTATTTAGTAGGTACCTTTTTGTGGGTAAATAAAAAAACCGGCCAAGTGCGAGTCGGACTCGCGCACGAAGGGTTTCGTACTAAAAAACAGCAAAAAAAAATCACGTTTGTTGTATGGGAGCCCCCCTTAAATATTTATTTTATTCTGTTTTTAGAATTTGTTGTTACAGCAGCAATAGAAATACACGATCTGTGAAAATTTCAACTGTCTACTTGTAATCTTTATCAATATCGAGCAAAAAACGGCAAAAAAATCACGTTTGTTGTATGGGAGCCCCCCTTAAATATTTATTTTATTCGGTTTTTTGTTGTTATAGCGGCAACAGAAATACATAATCTGTGAAAATTTCAACTGTCTAGCTATCACGGTTCATGAGATACAGCCTGGTGACAGACGGACAGCGGAGGCTTAGTAATAGGGTCCCGTTTTTACCCTTGTACGGAACTCTAAAAATTAAAAGATAAAGGGGGGCTTCCCATACATGAAACTGAAACTGAAAAAGTATTTTTCATCAAACCTTTACATGCACTGTCTATAGATAGGTTTTTCTCAATGTTTTTTCAATCCAAAGTGATAAAATGTGTTCCCCCACCCCTCTAATTTAAAAAAAAAATGGTACTGCGGAGGTAGAGAATGTAAGAATAATAAACACTACCTACCGTTTGTTGCACTGCCGGACTGTCCCATCGCTTTTTTTAAATTGTCGAAGTAGCGTTATATCGGAGTAGGGTGCGCCGCAGTGGAGTTCAGTCGCTATGACGATATGCGCAGTAGTCTTCTGTCGCAACCACGGTAGCGGCAGTAACAAGCTGTCGCGATCGTGTTATGCGCAGTTTTGTCATCGAAGTCATGAAATACACTCCTCGACCGCGCTTACTGTCATAGTAAAAGGAAAGAAAGTAGGTCTTTAATAAGTATATTTTTAACGTAGTGTCGGAGTTATCCACATTGTAGTTTTCGACTTTGTTTTATTTGCTGTCACAGTAAAAAGCTTTTAAAAAAAAGCAAAACCTCCTTCAAAAACCTTAAAAAAACAGCTCTATAAAAAGCAAGAAATAATGTAGGTACAAATCTATTAATTAAAACACGTCTATTGAAGTCGGGTGGAGTGGAGCTGGAAGTATTTTTCTTACTTATTGTATTGTTTATATTCTAAAATCCCCACCCCACCCCACCCGACTTCAATAGACGCGTTTTAATTAATAGATTTAAACATTATTTCTTGCTTTTTATAGAGCTGTTTTTGTTAAGTTTTTGAAGGAGGTTTTGCTTTTTTAAAAAGTTTTTTATTTTTAACTTTCTTGTGGTAGGTATGTAGATAAGCGATGATTTTATAAAATAAAACGTTATAATGTTTCACATTTTTCAATTGTATAGGTACATACAAAACTTAATAACAAAAATATAAAAGTGTATGAAACAGCTGATTTTATTTTCGCGATCTTTATCTTTACTTAATATTATGAATGCAAAAGCCCGTTTGTTTGTCACGTCTTAACTACTCAACCGATAATCGTGAAATTTTCTGGGTCCACTGGTATCGAAAAAACAATATATTCAATATTTTAAGTGAGTTTAAGCAATTGCTTAGTGAATAATTATACGGTAAGTTTTATTTTTGCCTTCGATGTTTACTAACTTAAGTCCCGCAAAGCGTACGAATGAACGACGACGCGCGGCCGCGGGGGCGAGACGTGGCAACTGCGTCACGTGGCACTCGCGCTTGAAGTGTTTTGAGCATAGCAGAGATCCCGTGTCGGCAAGAGCTGTCTATGCGTGTGTTAATCCATTTGATTTAATTAAACCAAACAATTGACGGTATGCACACTCACGGTCAAACTTTTGGATGTGGGCCGTGGTTTAGGCTGGCCCCAGACCTACCGGTTCCGTTTCTTTGCTTTGCTGTTCTACCATGGACCGCCGGCCAAGAGGCTCATTTTCAATCTATCGCATATTTTGACCTGACCACATTGGCAAGATAGCCATTACTTTGGTGTTATCAAATATCGTCGTCTGGGGTGCGATGAGAAGTTTTAGTTTTCGTTCGTTTTCGTTCGTTTGGGGGGGGGGGGGGCGGCGGCTTTCCAATAAAGCTTTATTGTTTTACAATAAAGTATGATTAGTTATTTGTTGTTTTACCGTAAGCGTACTACCAGGGGCCCTATTTTCGAATCGATCGACTAGTATCGAGCGCTCGTTTCTACTGATTTTCGTTCGACAAATAAACTCAAATGTATGAGCTGACGAACGAAAATCTGTAGAAACGAGCGCTCGACGCCAGCTGAGCGATTCAAAAATAGGGCCCCAGCTGTCCGATTTGACTAAACTTTTAACGCCCTCGCGCAATCAGAAGAAAAGTTTTGAAATTACTAGTTACTGTTATAGTTAGTTAATATTGACGAGTTATATACTTAGATGTTTTTCACAACTAAAATCAATCGATTAACTGAAGGTATACATACACATTCAACCACGTAATACCTAGGGTTGCCAACTTTTTTTACAAGATAAAAGTATACTAAGGTCGGAAAAGAAAAATAAAGAGTATTTTAGAATAATGAACAGTAGTAGTATATTTTTTGTGTTCTGTGTCTAGAAACGCGGTCTGCACTGCATCGTGCGCTTAAAACCTAGTGTTGGGCGTTTACATATTAAACCGATCTATGAATACCAGTGATGCCCGCTGAAAACAGTATTTTTGTATACTTTTTATATGTTCGACAGTAAAAAGTATAATGTAGTGAAAAACAGTATAATACTGTTTTTAACAGTATAGTTGGCAACCCTAGTAATACCTCAACTCAACACGATCGCCCCGATTCACGTTGGCTGGCGAACTCCGAAGTTAGCCGATTGACACACGACAATTCACGAAGACCAAGTTTCGGCTGAGCCGAAAGTTTTGGCCAATATTTGGTCGATACTAGTTTTTTGGCCGAAACTGGCCGTAACCGAAACCGAAACTTCGGTCGGTCACTATTAAATTGTCAATGAACAGTGATCCGCGGCAACTTCACTCGATAATGTATGGTGTTTCTGAATTTGGTCACATTTATTGGACAAAGTCAACGTGCGATTACGCATTTGTAAAACACGTGATAGATTGTACAACTACGTAGGTAATAAAAGCTTTGCAGTAATACCACAGAATACATAATAGGTAATACCTGGAGTATTCAATAATGAGTAGTTTTTTTTGTAAATAACAGTCGCTTTTTCCATGTTGATTATTCTGTTACCTACTTAATGTAAACATTATAATTTATTAATTATTTTTTGTTGGTTGAATGCATTGAAAATACATTTCAATGGTTGAATGTTACATTTTATTCATCATCATCATCATATCAGCCACACGACACCCACTGCTGGGTATAGGCCTCCCCTAAGGATCTCCACGACGATCGGTCCTGCGCTGCCCGCATCCACTGGCTTTCCGCGACCTTCACCAGATCGTCGGTCCACCTTGTCGGGGGCCTACCCACGGAGCGTCGTCCGGTGCGCGGTCGCCATTCCAGAACCTTTCTGCCCCAACGGCCATCGGTTCTTCTCGCTATGTGTCCCGCCCATTGCCACTTCAGCTGAGCAATCCTTCGAGCGATGTCGGTTACTTTAGTTCTCCTGCGGATCTCCTCGTTTCTGATTTGATCACGTAGGGAAACGCCGAGCATGGCTCTCTCCATTGCACGCTGAGCGACCTTGAGCCTCCTTATGAGACCCATAGTTAGCGGCCACGTTTCACTGCCGTAAGTCATCACTGGCAACACACACTGTTCATAGACTTTCGTCTTGAGACACTGAGGTAAGTCGGACGCGAAGATTTTTCGAAGCTTCCCGAATGCTGCCCACCCGAGTTGGATTCGGCGAGAGATCTCTTTCTCGAAGTTGGACCTACCTAACTGGACTGCCTGTCCTAGGTATACGTAATGGTCAACAACTTCAAGTGTAGTGTTCCCAACATGAACTGGAGAGGGTACAACATGGGCATTTGACATAATTTTCGTCTTTTCCATGTTCATCCTAAGACCCACTCTTTGGGAAGCACTACGGAGATCTTCGAGCATTGTGTTCAGGTCTTCCATGGTCTCAGCCATAAGGACTATATCATCGGCAAAACGAAGGTGTGTTAGGTACTCGCCATTAATGTTGATGCCGAGTCCTTTCCAGTCCAAGAGCTTAAAGATGTCCTCCAACGCAGCTGTGAACAGTTTCGGAGAAATAACGTCTCCCTGTCTCACACCACGCTGCAGTTGGATAGGATTTGTGTTCTGGTTCTGTACTCGGATCGTCATGGTGGCATTTTGGTATAAGTACCTCAACACCTCGATATACCTATAGTCCACTTGGCACCTTTGGAGAGACTGCAGCACCGCCCAGGTTTCAATCGAATCAAAGGCTTTCTCATAGTCCACGAACGCCAAGCAAAGTGGCTCATTATACTCCTCGGTCTTCTGTATAACCTGCCGCAGCGTATGGATGTGGTCTATGGTGCTAAAGCCTTTTCGGAACCCGGCTTGTTCGGGAGGTTGGAAGTCGTCGAACTTGCGAGCGAGGCGATTCGTAAGGACTCTCGAAAACAACTTATAGACATGACTCAGAAGCGAGATGGGTCTATAGTTCTTTAAGAGGGACTTGTCACCCTTTTTAAAGAACAAGATCACCTCACTTATGTTCCATGTCTTTGGCGTTCTGCCCTGGACGATGACGGAATTAAAGAGCTTCTGGAGGACTTTGAGTATCGGCTTACCGCCCGCTCTCAGAAGTTCTGTAGTGATTCCATCGTCACCCGCCGCCTTGTTGTTTTTCAGCTGTTTGAGAGCCATACTAATCTCGTACAGGCTGACGTCCGGGATATCTTGAGTATAGTGTCGGGTAAGCTTGGCTCTGGGGTCTTTAGCCTTGCTTTCAACAGGTGTCTGCGTGGAATATAACTGCCCATAGAAGCTCTCGATCTCCCTCAGGATTTCAGGCTTTGATGAAATGATGCGTCCGTCGTCAGTTTTCAGCTTCGTCATCTGGCTTTGCCCAATAGACAGATCTCTCGCGAATACTTTGGAGCCTTTATTCCGCTCGATAGCCTCTTTAATACGATTCGTATTAAATTGGCGAAGGTCGCTCGTCAAAGACTTAGATATCTGTCTATTAAGCTGCCGATAACGATTAGCATCTACTGAACTCTGGAGCCTCATTTCACGTCTCTGATCCATGAGTAGGAGTGTGTGGTCGGAGAGTTTCTTTATCTTGGGACGGCGGGTCTTAAAGAGCTTGGACCCTACCGTACGGACAGTATCCACCACCATGTTGTTTAGATCGTCCACATCTATGCTGTTCTCAAGGGCTTCGAAGCGGTTTTGGAGTTCGAGTTGAAAGCTCTCGGGGTTTTGAATATGGGCCGGCAATGGTCGAATTGTTGATTTTATCAGTCGAGATCTTTCCAGCTTTGGGTTGATATTCAATGTGCCACGTACCAATCGGTGATCGCTCCCCGTCTTAACAGCGTTGATCACAGTGACATCATTGAATATTTGCTTTTTCGTCGACATGATAAAATCTATCTCATTTCTGACTTTACCGTCCGGACTGACCCAGGTCCACTTCCGGCATTCCGGCTTTCTGAAGAAGGAGTTCATCATAAAGAGGTTCTCCTTCTCCATAAAGTCAGCCAGCATCTGGCCTCTGTCATTCCGTTGCCCAACTCCAAATTGCCCCACTCTCAGCTCATCACCGCATCGTTTCCCCAACTTTGCATTGAAGTCCCCCATCACAACAGTGTAGTGGGTTTTGTAGCTATGCATGGCTTTAGAGATCTCCTCATACATAGCCTCCACTTCGTCATCTTGGTGTGTCGAGGTCGGTGCGTAAACCTGTATAACATTCAGCGAACACCGTTTGGATATTCTGAGTATAAGGTACGCCACCCTGGTCGACACACTTCCGATGGTAATCACGTTGTTGACAAGGGACTTGTGGACGATGAACCCGACACCACCTTGGGACTGTTGGTCGCCCTCCCGGTAGTAAAGCAAGTTACCGGAGTTGAGGATTATCGAGTCCTCTCCCGCTCTTCGGACTTCAGATAACCCGATAATGTCCCAGTGTACCTTGCTGATAACTTCTTCCAACTCGGTTAACTTCGCGTCTTCCCTTAGTGTGCGCGTGTTATAGGTTGCCAGGTGCAGTTGTCGTCGTTTTTGGTAGCCGAGCCGCACCCGGGGATTCTTAGCACCCCCTGCCCCGCCGTTACCGTAGCCGCTACCGTAGCTAGGAATAGCGGGGCTGCCGGGGACTGGGGGCCAATTTTTTGATCCATTATGCATGAGGGGGGGGGTTTGCCATAATCGCCACGCTTGGCAGGCGGGTTGGCGATCGCAGTAGGCCAAGGTTTTTTGGAGACGCTGCTGCCCGTCTCTTGAAGGCTATGCTCCCTTAGTCGCCTTTTACGACACCCACGGGATGATAGGGGGTAGTGCTATTCTAGGCCGGCAAATACACGGCAATACATTTTATTATGTCTTGTAAAATAAATATTATATTGGTTGAATAAAATGTGTTTTTTCATCAGTTTTTTCATTTCGCCACTTTGTTGTAAGATTTCGTTCGTCGACGTTCATATATTATGTCGGCATTCTCGATCTCGTTCTCGGTCCTCGTTCTCGGCAGAAAAAAACAAACGTTTTCTGCAGACGAAAAATGTGAGTGGTAGGTATTCAATATGGTTCAATTGGGCTCGTTTGAATCGTCTTGACGAGTACAGTGCGAGGCATGTATCTTGAATATTTTTCGACGGAGTGGGGATAAGTTCGCGCATGTACTCTTGTGAGCGACCAATAGCGCGCGCCCCTCTCTCGCCGCCCGCGCCCCTCACCGCAACGCATACCCAAAATACGCGTTCCGCGCAATCCCCACCCGATTTCATGATTCGTGCCACTGACTGTACTTTATTTATTGGGAGATAGTTTCCAGAGTCTGATGATGGAGCCGGAAGAATTCCACTGTAACTCCGTGATAAATAAAACCATGCAACCCCATCGAGTTAGAGCTCGTTTGAATCGTCTTGACGAGTGCTCCGATAGAAGATGGTATTTTTATAGTCCTAGCTCGTTAACTAATAAGCAGAAAATAATAAGAAATTTTACTGAAAAAAATATTTTTTGTTAACACTTTTTTAAAACGGACTAAAAATTATAAAAAACAGACTAAAAACATTAAAACGGACTAGTAAAAACAGACTAAAAAGCATCGAAATGTTAATACATTTCGATGCTAAAAAGTATAAATTTCGTCCATGCCGATTACCATGCCGATATAATACCTACCTACCTACCATTACATTTTAATGTTCTACCTACATATTATATCAATGAAACTAAACATTTTTGCTAAGGAGACTCATAATAATATACATTACTTTTTAACTTTTCCGATCTTTTCTTTTACCTACTCGTAAGTATATTATTTAATATTTTATTAGTACCTATATAAAAATAGTATTGTGAATGCTAAACCTATTCCAAATTTAAAATACGTTTTGTAGTTTTGAACGCCATCTACCCATTTTTCTTCGAACTATTAGAACACGGTAGAACAACGAGCAGACGTAAGCTTTTTGCGACGGCAGCGATCCATGCGGAAAATGCAAGGAAACCTATAAGGAGCTCGATTACGAACGCCATCTAGGTTTAAGGCGGAATTTTGGCCTACGTTTTTATGATATGTGATTGTCGGTCCTTATATTTTTTCGTCCATGACCGTGCTTTACTGTTCCCGCACCAGTATCGTACGTATGCTGCCGTAGTATATACGCACGGTTCATCATGTCTTACTGTACCGGCAACGGTACCTTACCTCTACTACGACAGTTAATACGTCTGGCACATCATGCTTTACTGTGCCTGCCACAGTATCCTACCTATGCCGCCATGGTGCACACGTATGGCGCACCATGATTGACTGTGTCCGCCATAGTATCGTAAGTATGCCGCCGTGGTGCAAACGTATGGCTCACCATGCTTGACTGTACCCGCTACAGTATCATACGTATGCCACCATGGTGCACACGTATGGTGCACCATGATTTACTGTGCCCGCCACAGTATCGTACGTATGCCGCCGCGGTGCACACGTATGGCTCACCACTATTTACTGTGCCCGCTACAGTATCATACGTATGCCGTGGCGGTACACACGTACGGCTCACCGCGCTTTACTGTGTCTGCCACAGTATCGTACGTATGCCGCCGCAGTGCACACGTATGGCTCACCATTATTTACTGTGCCGGCTACAGTATCGTACATATGCCGTCGCGGTACACACGTACGGCTCACCGTGCTTTACTGTGTCTGCCACAGTATCGTACGTATCCCACCGCGGTGCACACGTATGGCTCACCATTATTTACTGTGCCCGCTACAGTATCATACGTATGCCGCCGTGGTGCAAACGTATGGCTCACCATGCTTGACTGTGCCCGCTACAGTATCATACGTATGCCAACATGGTGCACACGTATGGTGCACCATGATTTACTGTGCCCGCCACAGTATCATACGTATGCCGCCGCGGTGCACACGTATGGCTCACCATTATTTACTGTGCCCGCTACAGTATCGTACGGTTGTCGCCGTGGTGCACACGTATGGCTCACCATTATTTACTGTGCCGGCTACAGTATCGTACATATGCCGTCGCGGTACACACGTACGACTCACCGTGCTTTACTGTGTCTGCCACAGTATCGTACGTATGCCACCGCGGTGCACACGTATGGCTCACCATTATTTACTGTGCCCGCTACAGTATCATACGTATGCCGTCGCGGTACACACGTACGGCTCACCGTGCTTTACTGTGTCTGCCACAGTATCGTACGTATGCCGCCGCGGTGCACACGTATGGCTCACCATTATCTACTGTGCCCGCTACAGTATCATACGTATGCCGTCGCGGTACACACGTACGGCTCACCGTGCTTTACTTTGTCTGCCACAGTATCGTACGTATGCCGCCGCGGTGCACACGTATGGCTCACCATTATTTACTGTGCCGGCTACAGTATCGTACATATGCCGTCGCGGTACACACGTACGGCTCACCGTGCTTTACTGTGTCTGCCACAGTATCGTACGTATGCCACCGCGGTGCACACGTATGGCTCACCATTATTTACTGTGCCCGCTACAGTATCATACGTATGCCGTCGCGGTACACACGTACGGCTCACCGTGCTTTACTGTGTCTGCCACAGTATCGTACGTATGCCGCCGCGGTGCACACGTATGGCTCACCATTATTTACTGTGCCCGCTACAGTATCGTACGTATGTCGCCGTGGTACACACGTACGGCTCACCGTGCTTTACTGAGCCCGCTACAGTATCGTACGTATGCCGCCGCGGTGCACACGTATGGCTCACCATTATTTACTGTGCCCGCTGCAGTATCGAACGTATGCCGCCGTGGTACACACGTACGGCTCACCGTGCTTTACTGTGTCTGCCACAGTATTGTACGTATGCCGCCGCGGTGCACACGTATAGCTCACCATTATTTACTGTGCCCGCTGCAGTATCGAACGTATGCCGCCGTGGTACACACGTACGGCTCACCGTGCTTTACTGTGTCTGCCACAGTATTGTACGTATGCCGCCTCGGTGCACACGTATAGCTCACCATTATTTACTGTGCCCGCTACAGTAACGTACGTAAGCCGCAGTCGTAGTTTCAGGAGTATTCAGTGCGACTTGCGCACTACGTATGTACGTAGCCGGATGTCGGGCTACGTACGTACGTACAAAAATCGACCACTCGTAAATTACGTAACCCGCCCCATGATGAGCGTCAGTATGCCGACTACGTATGACTGACTACTTACGCGTAATGTAGCGGGTTACACACGTCATAGTGGTCGATTTTTATCCTTATTTTACGTAGTGCGGCAGAGGAAATTTTTCTCAGTGTGTGAAACTTTAATACTGCCATAATGGGCACGCCTAGAACACCCCCTAAAAAGAGAGGTTCAGCAAATATAGCTAGCGCACAAATTTCAGATCAGCTGGCTCACGAGAATCAGTTTGCGTTGCTCAATTCAACTCCTGAGCTGAGTGAACCTGAGCTGATCACAAAAGATAAAAATTCATTTGCCCCACTTGCCGAACAAGAATCTTCTATGGATATCACCATCACTGAGTCTGATAATTTGGCTGTCATATCCAAAGTCGCCAAGCGAGGCACAGCGCGCTTTAATCTCTTATTTATTTCTTTTTCTTGCTTAATTTTTCTCGTAATAACTGTTTTTCTTTTCTTTCTTTTGCACGTTTTTCTTTTTCTTCCATCTTTTGTTTTTTTTCGTTTTCTTTTTTTTCTACGTAATTGATGTATGGGTCACTTGTTATAGCGGACGGCAATCGTTCTTTGATTCGGCGTTTTTTAGTATCTGGTTCGGGCCAAAATAAGGCTCTTTTAAATGGTGACGGAACAATACCAATTGGCGTAGTGGAAGATGTAGACGATTTGGAAGTAAAATTTGTTTTAACCGGTGTACATAAAACTTTAGCTGTGGCTGTAACCAGGTTGGACACATCTTTAATAGGCAGCACATCATTATCATTCTTCGTTAAAATGGATGTCAATTGGTTAGATCCCGCTTCTATATTGTCACCAAGCAATTGATGGTGTATTAAAGCTGGTTCACAACGCAACGGAAGCTTACCAAGCTCACCAATTTGAACAGACTGAAAGGTTTGATTAGTTGAAACTACAACTGGTTTAGTTATATTCACAATCTCGTCTGAACCCACGTTAGTAGGTGTCACACTATTTGATAAAGTGGATGTTGCTTGGCTAGGTTCTGGTTCATTGTTATCATCTGATAGTTGATGGTGCATTGAAGCTAGTAGGCGTCACACTTTTTGATAAAGTGGATGTTGATTGGCTAGGTTCTGGTTCATTGTTATCATCTGATAGTTGATGGTGCATTGAAGCTTGTTCATGGGGCGATGAAAGCTCATCATTCTCACCAATTGTCGCTACTGTAGTAATTTGAGAAAATTTGTGCGTATTAATAGTCTTAAGCGTTGCAGTTGCAACTGGTTCAGTTGTAGTCGCAATCTCATCTAAACCAATGTCAATTGGTGGCACACTTTTTGACAGAGTGAATTTTGGTTGGACAGATTCATATTCAGTAGTTTGGGATGAGAGTTGAAGGCGGCACGTTGAAGCTTGTCTCAAATCTGTGTTCTGTGATAAATCCTTTGATAACATGGATGCAGTCAGATCAGGTTCCTCATTTGCACGGGATTGTTCTAGTTGGCACATTATATCATTATTAGTTGAAATGTTAGTCGTTTCAGTAAGGATGCCTTTACTTTTAGCCCAAATGATGTACAGATTTTGGTCTTCGTCAGGCAGTAGATTTTCAACCTCTCTTCTGGAAATAAAATATAGTTTATTGAAATGGGTCAGTTTTTCTGATGAAAAGACTTCCTGAATCTCTTTTTCTAAATGTTTTATTAAATTTGCCTTTTCTAATATGTCTTCAGTCTGATTTTGTCTATTATCTGCTCTGACTGTGCGATTACCAGAAACAATTTTGGACAATTTGGACATTTTTTATGGTTTCGGGGCTAATATTTTTTAAAGCTTCTTGTAAATTTGGTGCGAAATCGTCCTTTTTCAAGCGTGCATCTTTTAATGATTCTGACAATCCTTTGTCTTCTAGGTATGTTTTAATCGTTTCAAACCATTTGTTAAGGTCTTCTTCAGTTACGTCTTCTCTAGCCTTTGATAAATTTTGTGCCGTTCTTTGCGCCAAATCTGGATGTCGCTTCAAAAACGAACTAAACCATTTTTTCCCTGGGCGATTATTTGAGAAGGGACAGTTTTCCAAATTCTTTTCTATAATAATTTTTTGGACACTATCCAACAAATGGTCTTTTGTGACTGGGTAATGATTTTCAGCCATATATAAAACCCATTGGACTAATAATTTTTCTTCTTCTTGGGACAGGATTGTAGCAGGACCTAAGCTACAATCAAGTGGGCTGATCCCTTTAACTTTATTTCTCAGAGTTATTCTGGGGACACCGTATTTGGCAGCTGCCACAGATACTTTTTCTCCTCTTTCAACTTCATCTAATGCTCGATTCATTTGCTCTTTGGTGTAATCTCGCTTAGGTGCCATTTTGTCTGTGGCAATAAAAAAATAATGGTAACAAGTAGAATTATTTTAATGAGTCACCAAGTCACCAGTCATGGACACCCAGTCATGGACATGACTGTCCATCATTGGGTACGAGTGTATAATTTAGAAATACGTAAGATAAAAATAATGTTCTCCCCTTACACAACCAGAAAATAATACAACATATCAAAAACACAAAAATCCAGTGTTGGACAGAACTGTCCATGATTGGGTACAGACATATCTAAGTGTCCAGTCATAAACACCTTAAAAAAAATACATTCGTGAAGTCTGGCAAAGAGGTTATGCAAAAAACACGGTCCTCAGATTAATAGTGAAACACAAAATAAAACAATAAACGTTCACAATATAATGTAAAGATTAAAAAATGACATTATAGTTACTAACCTGCATTACGATTCTTCTAAGAAAAACGGATTTATCCCAATTATTTTTAGTTGAAATCACGGGTACGTAAATGATGCCGGAACAATATGGCTGTCAGATGTCAAAACGAAAAAACCTTGACCGGATATCCTCTTACTTCCTAAAAAATGTTGCCATTGCAAAAATAAATTCACAGTTTGTTTATTTTATGCATTTAATTTCGAAAGTGTTCATCATTGGTGCACTGTCCAAGACTGATTCCATTACCTTACTATGAAACACACATGTTTAGAAGCCCACATGGATAATATACTTACCTATACGAATCTTGTGCAATTCCAACAATATTACATACATACGTGTCGAATCGATAACCTCCTTTTTTATGAATTCGGCAATACCCACATACCTTCCCCGGTGGGATAGCCAAGATATCCTGGAAAAACCTGGAATTTACCTGGCAAAATAGGTTATGTATAACCTTGACATTGATTATAATTACTGAGCGGAACTTTTTGAAATAGGTATGTTGGGACACCTTCCAGGATGACGCTCAAAAAAGTTCCACAACCTCCCTAATGGGATAGCCAAGATCCGCTCATCATATTCTTTGGGAGTGTGAGCTCTGGTTCGCCGAGTTTTTTTTAATTTTTTTTTTAATGTTAGGTTCCATTTGTTATATTTTTATTTTTGGTGCTTTTGCGGTAGGGTCTTAAACTCTGCCATAAATAATGGAATTGGCTCTCTAATAGCCATGTTTTTATTGCTGTCTCCCGTTTGCAATGGAGGGAAGTCGGATATTTCTTTTTCCTACTCCTCCTATCTTCTTTGATTAATTCATTGCGGGTTCCAAGACAGATTAGAGTAATCCCCCGGGCTCGCTGGACTTCATTGTCTAGTGTTTTGAATGGTCGCCGCTGTTGATCCTGGCTTACAGGAGTTACAGCGGTGGGAATGTGTGGTGGGCCAATGACATTGATAATTACTACGCGGGACCTTTTGGAATATATACGTACACCTTCTAGTATGACGCTCAAAAAAATCCCACGACCTCCTTAGTGGGATAGCCAAGATATCCTAGAAAATCCGGGAATTTATGTGGAAAATTAGGTAAATAAACTATTCCATTGTATGAACCGGACATTGATAATTACCAAGCGGGACCTTATGGAATATGTTGGGACACCTTCCAGCATGACGCTCAAAAAAGTACCACGACCTCCCTAGTGGGATAGCTAAGAATTCCAGGGTCTGAAAACACCTAGAATTTTTGATTGTCATACTGGAAGGTGTCCCAACATATTCCAAAAGGTCCCGCTTAGTAATTATCAATGTCCGGGCCAAACCCTAAATTGCCTGGGTTATTATTATTATAGTAGCGTGACGTGATATTCAAAATTTTTACAGTTGGTTATTTTTATTTTGTGGCTAACCTAGACCTAGACCATTGTTGTATAATTTAAGAGTACGCGACATAGGAAAAGTAGGTATCTAAATTACTATTTATATTGGGCGATACTTACAAGATCTATTATTGTTGAAAATATTGTCAAAAATACTGTTATCTAATCGCCAAAACTAAAGTATTACAAATACAAATACAAATACAAATACAAATATTTTATTTGCACAAAACACAGTTGTTACAGATCTTAAATATAAGTATGCGCGTGTGTTCAGCCTGCTCGCAGACATGCAAACGTTTATAACTTAAAAATTTAAAACTTAACTAAACAAACTAATTCCTCCACTCTAAATATTCTTTAGTACTATAAAAACACTTTTCTAAGAGCCATTTGGTTAGCTTATTTTTGAATAAAGCCCCATTTAGATTTTTTAGATATTGTGGCAATGCGTTATATAAAACTATACTCATATTATATACATTTCGTTTATATATGTCCTTGTGACAGCGAGGTTGATATATTAGGTCTGTATATTGTTTCCGTAATTGTCTTATACTTATCTCCTTACGGGTTTTATAGTACTTCGGAAAAGATTTGACAAGAAGACAAGCGTCTCGAATGTAAAGGCAGGGTAACGGAAGTATATTATACTTTTTAAAGAATGGTTTGCAACTTTCTAAATACCAAATATTGCTTAAGGCACGAATACATCTCTTCTGTATCAAAAAGGCTCTTTCTACATCAACGGAGTTCCCCCAAAGCAATGTCCCATAGCTAAGTACAGACGAGACGTAGCCATGGTATGCAGCTAGAGCAGCCTCAACTGAAATATTTTGGCGTACTCTTTTTATAGCAAAGGCGAAGCGTTCTAGTTTTTTGCACACAACATCAACATGGCCTTTCCAGTTAAGATGTGTGTCAATATGGAATCCCAGAAACTTGAAGCTGCCCACTTCTTCTATCTTTTTATTATTGTAAAAAATGTTAACTATTTGTTCAGGTGAGCCGTATGATCGAAATTGCATTATTTTAGTTTTCTCGAGATTAACATTCAAGTCATTAGCCTTCAACCATTCCATAATATTTTTTAGAGCAGTATTTGTGAGGGATTCTAAAGCATTATTACCTTCGCATTTTACAATAACAGTAGTGTCGTCTGCAAAAAGAATACATTTATGTGGCGTGGCGTTGGGAAGATCATTAACGTACAGTAAAAAAAGTAAAGGGCCGAGGATACTGCCCTGTGGAACACCTGCTTTTTTAAATAATAATTGGGATCGATATGTTTCTTTAATTAAAATGTTATTATTATTATTTTTAGAATTTTTTGTAATATCAGTACACTGCCTTCTGTTTTTTAAGTAACTTTCAATCCATGCATAGGCTTTTCCCCTAATGCCATACAATTCTAACTTATGTAAGAGCTTATCATGGTTAACGAAGTCAAATGCACAACTCATATCAAGAAACACTGAAACTACAGGGGTTTTATTATTAATACTTTCTGTTATATATTTTACAAAATCAAAGCCAGCAAGAGCAGTGGAGCTTCCCTTTCGAAACCCAAATTGTTGGGACTGTAGTATGTTACATGTACTTATAAAATCATTGAGTCTTTTTAGCATTGCCTTCTCGAGTACCTTTGATAGTATGGATACTAGGGTGATAGGCCTATAGTTACTCATATCTCGTCTATCCCCTTTTTTATGTAAGGGCTTTACTACCGACAACTTGAGTTCGTCTGGAAAGACACCTTCCGAGAAAGATAAATTAATTATGTGCGCAAGGGGTACACTTATGTATATAGCACATAATTTCAGTACTTTAGTAACGATATCATCGTACCCAGAGGATTTAGAATTGTTCAATGACATTACAATATTATATGTTTCGGTCTCGTCAATAGGTTTCAGATAGATTGTACGAGAGTTAGTGCTAATGTTTTTGTGCGTATTGTCAATGTTAGGCATCTCTTGATTAGTTAAGTTAATAAAGTGATTATTGAATGAGTTACAAATATCTTGGGGATCAGAATACGTCAAATTATTTATTGTAATTTTATCAATATCGTTACTATTCATCTTGTTTGATAGAGTTGAAGAAATAGTGTTCCAAGCTGCTTTACTTTTATTTTTGCTGTTAATTATGAATCTATTATTATTAATTTTCTGTGACAAATGGACACATCTTTTAAAAATTTTACTATATTGATGGAAATTATTCCTATGCGTTTTTTTATTAGCACTGAATAACCGATATTTTAAGTACAAATGTCGTTTATGTTTGCTTGATATCCTTAAACCTTTCGTAATCCATCTTAATTTGCCAGGTCTATTATTTATTTTAACTTTTATTACAGGAAAACACAATTTATAGAACATACAGAATATGTCATAGAAACATGTGAATGCTTCATTCAAGTTATTACATTCCAAAACTTCTGAAAAAGAGAGACTGGCAATACAATTGTAGAATTTTTTCATATTATCCGCATTGTAATCTCGTTTATATTCAAACCAGGATGTAAAACACTTTTGTTTATTGGCTTTAAATGTTAAAGTTTGTGCGGTTTCATGGTCTGAAAGGCCAAGATTATGTATTTCTGACTCTACCTGTTTTATATTGCTGGCAATTTGATCCAAACAAGACTCTCCTCTTGTTGGTTGATCAATGTGTGTTTGAAAATTGAAGCTAGTTAGAATACTTTTTAAATTTTCTGTTTGTTTATTTAATTTAAGGATATCAAGGTTCCAATCACCGCAAAGGATAATTTTCTTTCGATGGTATTTACTTGTTAAATAGTGTAACAACTTCTCAAGTTTATGTAGAAAAGTACCCAACGAAGATGTTTTGTAGTCGGGAACTCTATATATTGTGCAAACGATAAGGTTTAAACCCACGATTTCAACTCCACAACATTCAAAATGCAGTTTTGTAATTATTCCGGAGGGGATATTGAGAGGTTTCGCCTCCCATGACTTTCTTATCATGATACAGGTCCCACCTCTATTCTTATCACGGCCATAAGTTGCAACCAGTTTATAATCTGCCAGTTTAACATTATCTTCCGACCCCTTCCTTACGAATGTCTCGCTGAAACATAATATATCTATCTCCCTGTTATTTTCACTAAATTCATTTAATAATAATTCCATTAGATCAAGTTTTTTACATAGACTAGCAATATTCTGATGAAATAATGTTATTTGACTGTGAATTTGAACAAGATGTATGCACTAAATTATTAACGAAAAAATTGTTTTTTTTTGCCGCACTCTTTAAAACCGTTTACAATGTAATCGTTCTCGTATTTCAAGTAATTAATTTCTATGTTCAATTTAAAAACGATAAAGTTTAATTTTGACATATTGTAGAAGTTAACTCCCTGATTATTACCCTGTTGAATATCGATGTATTTACAATTTGTATACTGTTTCGAAAAGAGTTTCATATTTTCATTTAAAGTATTAATATTCAAGTATCGACTGCTACATACATTTAGTAACAGAACATTAGATTGTTTAAACTGAAACAAGAAATTACACAAATTACTAAATAAAATATAAGGGTCCTTATCATTACTACCAACCGCTATTATCAGTATATCATCTTCAGTCACTCCAGCTAAACCATGGGCACTACTTAGTACGTCTACCGAAGATGCATTGGGTTTTACAATACCGACAATATTATATTGGTCGTTCCACTTCCCTGTCCGCGACTCTAACAGACGGATTGCGAGACCACGCACTTGCTCGTCTCCAATAATATAGATGTTTGCTTTCTTGCTGAGTTCATTACGTGATAATGTCGGTATGTTAATGGCTTGTTGTGAAGTTGACGGTACCGGTACTCTGCTGTTGCTGTCGGTGCTTTGTATTTCGTGGTTTTCAGAAATATCAGATGTTAGTTCTTTTGTAATACTAATATTCATAGTCTGAGGTAGATGAGTATTGACTTTAGATGATTGAGTACATATTTGGATATTATTTGTAGAGGATAAAGCGTGGTTATTCGCCTCACCCTTTGGGGAATCACTTTCACTTTCAACTGAAAAGTTTAATATTTTATTATTCATATTACATCTGTTTCTTCTATTTGTGCTTTTAGTTGGTGTGATTGTGGTACACAACACTTTTGTGTTGTTGTGTAATTTATGGTTCAGAATTTCTTTTTTTAAGTCCTTATTTTCTTCCAGCAAATTGTTTATCTCCTGTTCAGCTATTTCTAATTTTTCCTTCAAGTTGGATATTATTTTCTCCATTTCAAAAGTTGTCTTAAGAGTTTCAATGTTTAAGTCGGGCCAGCTTTTTGACGATTTCAAGTTAGTGGTTGATGAAAATGAGTGAAATAAGTCGTCATTCTCATCTTCTTCAATTGACAAGGTTTCGAAGGAATTTTCAATAGGCACATTTATTTTATGTTTGCGAACGGTGACGTTATTTCGTGGCGAATTCGATTGGGATCTTTCCTCAGTTTTATTCATACACATGTCGCATTTGTACTTATTTTTACTATCGGCTGACATCAAATAGAAAAATTTTTCACTGATGCTCGTGCAGTCTAAATGATAGAATTTAAAGCATTCGCAACATTTCAAATAATCTCTTTTTAAAATATCCTTACTACATTTTCTGCAGAGTAACGCCATCTTGTGGTGTGGGTTAGGTGTGTATAATATCTTGCTGTCTGGGACTCGATCGCTTTGAATGGATGCTAGATGTTTGTTCTACTTTTGATGTTTACTATCGTAGTATCGCTATCGCTCGCTAGGTGCGTGTGCTATCATCGATGTTTATAATTGTGGTTCCACTACTGCTCGCCAGATGCGTCTGCTATTATCGGTGTTTTCTGTTGTAGTTCCGCTGCCACCCGCCAGATGCGTGTGATGTTTGGGATGTTTGTTGTTGTTATTCCGCTACTGCTCACTAGATATCAGTTGTGGCCACAGGTTCAATGATTTCAATAAAGTATTAAATTCACTTCGTAAACTATTAAATTTTAATTTCTTTTACTTTCAGATAATTTACTTCTTAACTCAGTTTTTAAAACCACATCACAGTAATGATAATGTAAGACGGTATTTAAATTGCCGTAACTGTTATTATTACAGTATAATTAAGATTAATGTTACTTTTTTATTAATTTTCACTAATATCACTGTTTAACTTGCATATTCTTCATTAACACTATATAGTACATATAATTTATTCGCACTTTTTGAATTATTAGTCACTGCAATATTTTTATATTTTGATTTAATGTTTTTTAGCACTGTTTATTGAAATTTCTTGAAGATAATAATTGTTCACCATTATTACACACTTAGTAAGGGAATCGACACATTTTTTGGTGTAAATACTTCTTGAAAATATTTTTCCCGTGAATTTATAACGGAGCTATTTGTTGACATGGCAAGTGGCGCCACCTCCTCATATAACCTTTCCAAAGAAAAGTAGGTACCTACCATGAACAGTAAATTACTTATAGAAAAAAACCCCGGTGCGTGAGACCGGGGACACCAACGATGTAAGTCAAATACACGTCACCAGTCAGTGGCGGGTGAATTTAAAAAAAATCATAATTATACATAATATAGTAAAGGTTGAGATTGATTGTCATTCGTAAATTGAGAGATAATAATTAATAATATTGTTTACTTTGTGACTTTTTAGTCGGCATTGTTGTTTGTTATCGTAGATGGGTTTCATGAATTTTAGAGTTTTTACCAAAAATGATTCGCAATGTGAATATTTGTAAATCAGTACTTAAAGCCGTATTTCGTCACATATCTGTTTTACTTAATGTATAGTTTGAGGTCTTGTCTCCGTATTAAACGCTACGTTCATGTAA
This sequence comes from Agriphila tristella, assembly GCA_928269145.1. NCBI lineage: Eukaryota > Metazoa > Arthropoda > Insecta > Lepidoptera > Crambidae > Agriphila > Agriphila tristella. Next base: position 29,913,408 of record OV743439.1, on the reverse strand, counting down.
ATACACGTGTGTGTGTGTATAAATTTACCCATCGTTTCATTTAAGGACATGTACCTCAAAACACACGTTGGATCTCTGAAGTTTCGAAACATACTTTGTATACTAAAACTATAATAACTTTGGTAAATGGTTCATATAAATGAAAATATCTGCATCCCCAAATACCGGGGGTGGCAGGCTTTGAATTTACCACCCCAAATTGTCAAGTCCCAAATCATGCCTTGTACATAGATATATATATATATATATATTCAACCGTTCTATGTAAATGTTGATCCAGTACGATGTTAGAAATAATGTTGATCCACCTTTTCGTCGTATATAATTGGCTCCCCACGAATACAACCGATATACTTTGATCCGGTGTTGACACGTTAGGGTTGTCCGCCAATCAGCATCGGTTTCTTATGTAGATACTCGTCATGAACAAATACACAAATTAAAGATATTTGTTGATCCGTTAACGGTCCCAGAAATTACACCGATGCGTCAAATGTTAATCCGTTTTATATTCATGCGCGTGCACAATCTTCCTAACTAACTTTGATCCGAGAGCATTATGACCTTTGCATAGATTTTACATAGTAGCACGTGATGTTTTTAGTGTGATTTGATAGGTTTAGGTCTTAAACGGATAGGAAAAAAGAAATTGTGTAAATATGATGATCCGTTTAGAAGTATTAGGAATTTTCGATGATAAAAATAGACAAATGTAAAATTTTATGTTTTAGTTCTGTAAACTTTTTGTATTGTAGCGACTTGATAAGATAGGACAATTAAAACCTTTGGCACTTTTACTAACTACTACTACAACAAACTATGTTTTACTGAGTTTATTGTTTGTAAATAAACTATAGAACCTTGGCTTCAATCTGTACATGTGAATTTTCGATACATTATGTACTTAGCGACAGGGACCGGTTACCGGTATTTTCTGAATGTCGATATTTTAAAGAAAATATCGATAACGGTATCAATAACTGAGATTTTTACCGATACTTGTATCGCTAATATAAAATACTAGTATAAAGTATCGATAATTTTATCGATGCCCAATACTGATAATGCTAGGCTGCGAAGCGACGTTGCATGACCGCGCGGTTGCCGAGTGCGGACGGGTACGGCAACAGCCCGCAAGCAGCAGCAACTGAGCTGGAGTTTGATGTTAGATTTGATTATTCTCGCGCATCTAGGTACCTTCTTTCGTTCATTATTGGATGATGCCGATTTATCTATACAAGCTAGGCCATGATGCGCTTTGATGAAATTACCAATATACTATAGATTTCTTCTAGTGATTGTGTGGGGAGAATATCATTAAAATATAATGCGGGAGAAAATAAAAATCTCAATCTTAAGGAGCCGTTTTGAGGTTATAATTGTTTAACATTTTCGTATTATATGACATTTTGTTCTACCCCTTTGGACATGACATGAGTTTGTCACAGATTAACTAGTTAGTAGTTGGTAAATAATGTCAAACATACCTACACGAATTAAACGATCAATTAACAATCGATAGAAACAAAAGTATAGGGTGTGTTGGAAATAAAACAATGGGTTTTTCTTATTCTTTTATTACACGACTGCCCAAAAACACAAGATATCACATCGCAAACTATTTTACGCAAATTTTCATTTGGCAAAACAACTTATCGCAATTTTTCATTTGGCAAAACTCTTTTTGTATAAAGTTATTTAATAAGCTTTGAATTTTACACTATTTGATAATTATTAATACGTGCTATAATCCTCCCAATTTTCTTAATTTTTTCTAAAATACTTATTCGGATTAAAAAAAACATAGTAAATCGTTTTTAGTTTCTTAATTTATGAAAAGAAATATATTTTTACTATTATCCTGTTACGTTTATAAATAATATTTATTTCTGCCATTTGTTCCCTTCTCTTCATACTTGAAATTCCTATATACTCCTGTCCTGTATTTGTGTATCAGTAAAAATAAATTATCATTTGCCAAACTTACGCTGTAAATAAGTTAAGTGTGTGAAGTGTAAATATTACCAAACATTTTTTTGGAATATAATACATATTTGGCAAAATAAAACGTTTGCTTAATAAACATTTGACCTAATAAAACTTGACAAAGTAAATTTTTACTGCTAAATGATAATTTGACCAAGTGAATAAAATGCGAAATGTAAATGGGTTTGAACCTATTAGTAAGAGAGGCTGGCATAGTGGTAACCATTAGGTTTGTTTTTGACGGATATTTCGGAAATAGCGGGTTTATTATACTGTGATAGCGGCGCACGATAAAACCTGTACATATCGATTGAGGATCTATAGACAAACAAAAAATGTCATATGATATAAAGTCCTAAAGCGCAACGTTTTCTAGATAATCCATGTTGAAGATCCTGTCTATTGATAAAAATTCAAACTTATTCCCCCTCCAATTAAATACTACTTATACTAGTGGCTCCGTGAGCTGAAGACCTCGCGATAAAATAAAATAAAATGTCGCCATGAAGTTTTCAAAGCATACAGTAGAGGTACGTGAGTATTCGCAGCTAGATGGTACTTCTAATATTGATCATTTTTTAAAATAGGTGTTTTTTTTTTATAAATTTGGAAAAATTGGCTTGACTAAACAGTTATATATAATTATCGAACCTACTTACAATAATTCACCAGAATCGGTTGAGAATTGCGACCTGTAGAGGAGATCAAACAGCCGGAAAGCTGGACTGAAATATGGTATTTTACATATCTCCGTCATTTTAATAAATTTCGAAAAACTGTCTCGACAAAAAAATTCTATATATTTACTAAACCTGCTCACAAAATTTCACCGGGATCGGTTGAGAAATGCGACCTGTAGAGGAGAATAGACGGCGCCGGAAACCTGGACTGAAATATGATTTCTTTACATTATCTCCGCCATTTAAAAAAAATATTAAAAACTGGCTTGACAAAAAAAATCTTTACAATTTTTATACCTGCTTATAAAATTTCACAAGAATCGGTTGAGAAATGCGACCTGTAGAGGAAAACAGACAGCACTGCAAAGCTGGACTGAAATATGTATTTTTAACATTTCTCCGTCATTTTTAAAAATTTTAAGAAACTGGCGTGCCTAAAAAATTCTTTATTATTTTCGAACCTGGTCACAAAATTTTAAGATAATCGGTTTAGAAATGCGACCTGTAGTGGAGAACATACAGCGCTGGAAAACCGGACTGAAATAGGTTACATATCTCCGCTATTTTGAAAAATTTAAAAAAACTGGTTTGTCGAAAAAAATCTACATCATTTCTAAACCTGTTTACAAAATTTTACGAGAATCTGTTGAAAAATGCGACCTGTAGAGGAAAACAGGCAGAGCTGGAAAGTGGACTGAAATCTGTTTTTTAACATATCTCCGCCATTTTGAAAAATTTCAAAAAACTGGCTCGACAAAAAAGTTCTATATAATTTTCGAACCTTCTCACAAAATTTCACAAGAATCGGTTGAGAAATGCGACCTGACCTGAGAATGATTAGGCTGGAACAGACAGCCGGGCATACGAAAGAATTTTTGCCCAAGCTGAAGCAGAGACGTTTCGCTCGCACTTCGTGCTCGCTCGGTCAATAATGTTTTATACGACTGTCTCCGTGGTCTAATGGTTAAGAGCGTTGGGCTCTTGAACTTGAGGTCATTAATTCCTGAATAAAGTCACCTTATTGCATTTTCCCAGTTGGAGGATCTTCAACATTGATTATCTCGAAAACGTTGCGCTTTAGGGTTTTATATCACATGTAATTTTTTGTTCATCTATAGATCTTCTATCGATATATATAGGTTTTATTGTGCGCTGCTTATCAGGTATTTAATTGGATGGGGAATAAGATTGATTTTATCTATACAGGATCTTTAACATGGATTATCTCGAAAACGTTGCGCTTTAGGGCTTTATATCACATAACATTTTTTGTTTATCTATAGATCTTCTATCGATATATATAGGTTTTATAGTGCGCCGCTTATTACGTATTTAATTGGACGGAGAATAAGTTTGGGTTTTATCTATAGATTATCTCGTAAACGTTGCGCTTTCGAGCTTTATATCACTTACATTTTTTGTTTGTCTATAGTTATTCTATCGATATACATAGGTTTTATCATGCGCCGCTTATTTTAATTTTATTTTTTTTCCGATCAAAATCAAAATAGTGGTTACCACTATGCCAAAATGTTCAAAGCCTTTTGCCAAAGATTCATTTGGGAAATGAAACTAGTGTGATACGTTTTTTGGGAAGTGAAATTTGACCAAAAATAATTTGTCCAAACGGCAGAACCCCGTGTTCAGGGCTCATGTATGTTTGTGGGTGTATGAGTTTCTTTATTATTTTTATAACTTTGGCACCGTGACCGGGCCACGACGTAACACACGTTAGCTTTTGTCCATGAGGAAGAAAGGGAGAATTTGTTTACTCACTATTTGTTTTTACAAAACACAATCTGTATATTATTTTTTTCCAAAAATCTAAAAAAAAACGAATAATTGCTACTTACGTCCTCCGTAACTCTGGAATCATTCACTTTAGCAAGATTATGCCATTGACTATTTTTGTTTGATATTTAATGTAGATTATTTTTGTCCTTGCCATTGTTGCGCTAAATCACATAGTTTTCCAAATATTTAATAAAAACAGATAAAACCCAACTTCTCCCCCCCCCCCCCCAAACCCGACGCACAAAATGGTGTAACTTTTTAGCAAACAATATGTGTTCTTTAAAGAACAATTAGGAGCTATAATGATACTTTAACTTTGGATGTCAAGGTCTGGGTCTAATTGCACCATACTATAGGTACCTACCAAATTACTTTTGAAGAAAATATTTTGGTGAGCGACGAAAATATAAAATTATGAAAACACTCTAGATAAGAGCCTAGGACCTAGGAGGTCTGGATCTAGAGGGCTGATTTTTTTGTCGATTTGCGCTACAAATCGACGCGGGGCGGTGAGAAGAATAATAAGTATGATGTTTAGAGCAATTTTTTTGAATGAAAGAAAAATTAGTAGTTGGGTACCTACTTACTCATATTTAAATCTTTTTTGCAAACTAGGCACTTTTTTGCTAACATCTCTTGTTAATGTCAAAGTATTTGTAAGCAGTGTTCTGAGTTTGCCGTCCCATTGGATCATGCCGGATTCTGGGCTATGATGCGCATTAAGCATACATATCTCAAAAAAAAGGAAATAAAAATGGTTTTTATAATAATTAATAAATTATTAAAACTAATGTGGCGTTAAAATGTTATAAATAAAATAGTATCTCAACATATAATATCATGTCAATTTATTGTCTGTCTTCCCAATATAGAATAAAATTATCTTTGCTAATCATCCCAGTTTACCAAAGCTTCTTGCAGTTTACCTAAGCTTCTTGAGTTTACTGATACTAACTTGACAGTACTATCTCACTCTTTAGTCAGATTTAGATTATTAGTCTGTGTCTTAATCTGTGCTTATTCTTCTGAGCTGTGGTCAGACAGACAGAAGCAATGTTACCCTTGACAGAAATTAATTTACCCTCTCTTTGCTTTTTGATTAAATCATGATTAAATACTCTTTGTTGAAGCACAGAATAAATAATAGTACAAGTGTTGAAGTGCGCATGAAGTTTGGTTTATTTCAGTTTCAGTGTATTTTTAAATGATTTCATTTGTGAAAAATATTCTAATAAATCTTGAGTTTATAGTTTACAGATTTGATCCCCTGATCGGATCAGAGATAGAATAATGTATTATTTACTCAAGTCCTAAACTAAGTACCTAGTATTCAATATCCTAATGAATTGCGATTTTAGTGGCTGGTGGTATGTTATTGATAAACCCTTGAAGAAATGACTACATCACCACTCTCTCAAGGGGTGCTACTTTTTAAGGGAAAAGAGGCTTCCACAGGACTTTATGACTTCGGCGTATGCATATAAATGATTTAATGTAGTTACATAAGAAAATACTTGTAGCAGTGTTATGGTTCTGCATCAGGTGTTCCAGATCTTAGATTTTTGTACCTTAACAAAAAATGCTTATCAGAGTGAACAACTCATGCGAAGGCGTCATTTTTATATTTTGTATAGTTTAGCTGGATCATAATGGTTCTGCATTGGGTGTTCCAGATCTTCGATTTTTATACCTCAACAATAAATGCTTATCAGGCTAAATAACTTTCGCAAAGATGTCATTTTTATATTTTGTATAGTTTAGCTGGACCATTATGGTTCTGCATCAGGTGTTCCAGATCTTCGATTTTTGTACCTCAACAAAAAATGCTCATCAGGTTGAACAACTTTTGCTTGGGTGTCTTTTTTATGTTTGTTTAGTTTAGCTGGATCATTATGGTTCTGCATCGAGTGTTCCAGATCTTTAATATTTATACCTCAACAAAAAATGCTCATCAGGCTGAACAACTTTTGCAAATATGTCATTTTTATATTTTGTAAACTGCTGGACCATTATGGTTCTACATCAGGTGTTCTAGATCTTCGATTTTTATACCTCAACAAAAAATGCTCATCAGGCTGAACAACTTTTGTTAAAGCGTCATTATTGTGTCCCTTATAGTTTAGTTGGGCCATTATGGTACTGCATCAGATGTTCCATTTTCCAAAATCAATTATACCCTAAACTATGCCCAGGCTTAACAGCTATGTAACAAAAAAAGTTTTATTTGAATCCGTTCAGTATTTCCGGAGATTAGCGTGTTCAAACAGACAAACAGACACACTTTTTTTTAAATTCTTACTCTATTACTATGTCTCCATCGCCCCAGATATTTATTTTTGAAAGATATGTAATGTACAGACACACTTTTTCTACTGTTTTATTATATGTAAGGATAGTTTAGCTGGACCATCAGGTGTTCTAGATCTTCGATGATTGTACCTCAACAAAAAATGCTCTTTAGGCTAAACAACTTTTGCTAGGGTGTAATTTCCATATTTTGTATAGTTTAGCTGGACCATTATGGTTCTGCATCAGGTGTTTCATTTCCCAAAATCAATTATACCCTAAGTTATGCCCAGGCTTAACAGCTGTGTGTGTATAAGAAAGTTTCATTCGAATCTGTTCAGTATTTCCGGAGATTAGCGTGTTCAAACAGACACACTTTTTTTTCAAATTCTTACTCTGTTACTATGTCACCATCGCCCCAGATTATTTTAAATATATGTAATGTACAGACACACTTTTTCTACTGTTTTATTATATTAATAGCTGATGCCCGCGACTACGTACGCGTGGACTTTATGACTCCGGCGTATTCATATAAATACGAAATAATGTAGTTACATAAGAAAATACTTGTAGCAGTGTTATAATGTTAAAAGTCTTTTTTTATATTTATTATCATTGCAAACACATCAACACAAAACAAAAAGTTTTAGCCAGTTTAGGCAAGTCGATATCAAAAATTGGGCCCAAACTGTCACCGCCTTCACCACGTGGAGGTACGCCCAGCTTATGTTATTATATTACGTTAAAAACTTTAATCTGATCTCTTAGATTTCCACATCAGATGATGTTCGAATTTTTGTAAACACATGTTATGCAATTAAATTAAACTTGGTTCTGCATCAAGTATTCCAGATCTTCGATTTTTATACCTCAACAAAAAATGCTCATCTGGCTGAAAAAATTTTGCTAAAGTGTAATTTTTTTTTGTAAAGTTTAGCTAGACCATTATGGTTCTGCATCAGGTGTTCCAGATCTTCAGTCTGAACAACTTTTGCAAAGATGTCATTTTTATATTTTGTTAAGTTTAGTTGGACCATTATGGTTCTGCATCAGGTGTTCCAGATCTTCGATTTTTATACCTCAACAGAAAATGCTCATCAGGCTAAACAACTTTTGTTAAGGCGTCATTCTTATATTCCTTATAGTTTAGTTGGACTATTATGGTTCTGCATCAGGTGTTCCAGATCTTCGATTTTTATACCTCAACAAAAAATGCTCATCAGGCTGAACAACTTTTGCAAAGGTGTCATTTTTATATTTTGTATAGTTTAGCTGGACCATTATGGTTCTGCATCAAGTGTTCCAGATCTTCGATTTTTGTACCTCAACAAAAAATACTCATCAGGCTGAACAACTTTTGCTAAGATGTCATTTTTATATTTTGTATAGTTTATCTGGATCATTATGGTTCTGCATCGGGTGTTCCAGATCTTCGATTTTTATAGCTCAACAAAAAATGCTCATCAGGCTGAACAACTTTTGTAAAAATGTCGTTTTTATATTTTGTATAGTTTAGCTGGGCCATTATGGTTCTGCATCAGGTGTTCCATTTTCCAAAATCAATTATACCCTAAGTTATAATGGCTTAACAGCTATATAACAAAAAAAGTTTCATTCGAATCCGTTCAGTATTTCCGGAGATTAGCGTGTTCAAACAGACAAACAAACAGACAAACAGACACACTTTTTTTTTCAAATTCTTACTCTATTACTATGTCTCCATCGCCCCAGATATATATTTTTTAAATATATGTAATGTACAGACACACTTTTTCTACTGTTTTATTATATGTAAGGATTATGTATAAGGATATAAGGATAAGGATAAAGATAGTTTAGCTGGACCTTTATGGTTCTGCATCAGGTGTTTCATTTCTTAAAATTAATTATACCCTAAGTTATGCCCAGGCTTAACAGCTAATGACAAAAAAAGTTTCATTCGAATCCGTTCAGTATTTCCGGAGATTAGCGTGTTAAAACAGACAAACAGACACACTTTTTTTTTCAATTCTTACTCTGTTATTATGTCTCCATCGCCCCAGATATATATATTTTAAATATATGTAATGTACAGACACACTTTTTCTACTGTTTTATTATATGTAAGGATTTCGTACCGTACATTTATTATTGACTAGCTGATGCCCGCGACTTCGTACGCGTGGACTTTATGACTCCGGCGTAAGCATATAAATATGAACTAATGTAGTTACATAAGAAAATACTTGTAGCAGTGTTATAATGTTAAAAGTTAATAAACTAGTTTTATTTTATTTTTATATTTAATATTGTAAACATGTAAGTAAACATAGTTTAAAAAAATATTTATAAACTATGTTCGGAGTCTTTCCTTCGGGAGCCAATATGAAAAGACTCGAAGCGTTACTAACCCTGGAAAAGCCACATAAAGTTATCCATGCGAGAAATAACCAGTCCTTAGATCGACACCTGTTTTAAGCGTCTGACCCGTATTAAGGCAAGTCGATATCAAAAAATAGGTCCAAACTGCCGCCTTCACCACGTGGAGGTATTCTCTGCTTGTGTTATTATATTGTGCTAAACATCTGTAACCTGATCTCTTAGATTTCCTTCCACATCAGATGAGCTTCGATTTTTTGTAAACACATGTTTGTGCAAATAATTTAAACTTGGTTCTGCATCAAGTATTCCAGATCTTTGATTTTATACCTCAACAAAAAATGCTCATCAGGCTGAACAACTTTTGCTAAAGTGTCATTTTTATATTTTGTATAGTTTAGCTGGACCATTATGGTACTGCATCAGGTGTTCCAGATCTTCGATTTTTATACCTCAACAAAGTCGCTTGATGGGGACCCGCCTAATCGTGTAAAAATGGCTGGTTCCCTAAGGATTTTCTCTAATATCCACGCGGACGAAGTCGCGGGCAGAAGCTAGTTGGGACATATTTCTTGTAAAATTGGCGTTGTAAGTGCTTAGGATTGGTGTATATCAGATTGATTATTGTTTTCGTTGTCACTACATTGAGAGTAGGGCTTGCAAATATTCGATGAAATTCAATATTCGAATATTCGAAAATTTTTAAGGAGGTATTCGAATATATTCGAATATTATTCGAATAATTCTGTAAACTGAAAAAGATTGTCGTAAATTATTATATATTGTTTAATTTTTAAGTTAAATGCATTATTTAATGGGGTGCATTTTGTAAAATTGACTTTTGCATTTGCCTCACGTTTTTTAGGTTTAAAACTTCTGTATAGGGTCATAAATCTATTGCGGGAAATTATTTTATATTTATTAGTCCGTTTTTCTAGGTAGGTATTGTTTTGTGCCGATTTTTATACTTTTAGTTCGTTTTTAAAACGTGTTTTTTTGTCATTAAATATGTATTCTCTGCTTTTTAGTCTTATCTATGTTTTAACTGTGGATTTTTTCGGGCTTCATCATCGGACTAGGATCTAACATGATCTCCCCACCAACAATACTTCTTGAAACGAATCAAACGTGCTCAAACCAAATGGGGTTGCATGGTTCTATTACAGAGTTTTTGTGACCTTCTTCCGGCTTTATCATCAAACCCTGGATACTATTTATTTTCCCCACAGAGTACCTGTCAAGACGACTCAAATGAGCCTAAACTCGATGGATTGTATGGTTTTATTACAGAGTTCCTGTGGTTTTCTTCCGGCTCTATTATCAAACTCCGAACATGAACACTGTTTCCCAACAGAGTACCTACTTGCTAAGACGAATCAAACATCTCAAACTAGATGGGTTTGTATGGTTTAATTAAAGAGTTCCCGTGGTTTTCTTCCGGCTCCGTCATCAGACCCTAGACACTATTTTCCTAACAGAGGGCTTGTCAAGAGTCAAGACGTTAAAAAAGAGCCCAAATTCGATAGATTTGCATGGTTTTATTACTGTGGCCTTCTTCCGGTTCAATCATCAGACCCTGGAAACCGTCTCCTATTAGAATAATAGTCAAGATGAATTTAACGAGCCCAAATTAGATAGGTTTGCATGGTTTTATTACAGAGTTCTTGTGGCTTTCTTTCGGCATCATCATCAGACCCTGGACACTATTTCACAACAGAGTAATTGTCAAGACAATCAAAGAATCAAAAGAGCATAAACTCGATGGATTTGTATGGTTTTATTACAGAGTTCCTGGGGTCTTCTTCCAGTTTCATCATCAGATCAGCTCATGGTGTTAAGGGAGGCTGGTTACAACCTACATGATCTATGGTATGTTCGAAGCTCAAGTTAAATAGGACAATCTGCCGTGCACACGTGCGTCCGTCATCATGGTGTTATAATACCTACGCTTCTTGTTAAATTATTGTCATGTCTGGTCGCAAAGTATTTTGATAATTCTTTGGTTTAGTTTGATGTTTAGTTATGTCTTTGGTTTGGATTGTTGTATGTTTAGAAATTTTGTCGTCTGGGTTAAGTTAAAGTTAGGTTAGGTTAGGTTAAAGTTTTGTAATATATTATGTCGAGGGGTAGATAGGTAATGAAGGATAGTTAAACTTAGAGTGATGATTGTATTAAATCTGATTGAGGTAGGTTAAATGTGAAAGCTGTTAGGATAAATATGGAGTTTAGGAGTTAATTCAAAACTTATCGTGGTACATAGAAGGATGTAGGAAAAATATGATGTTCAAAGAAGTTCAGCATATGAAGCGGATTGAGGGAGTGTTTTGAAGGAGGCTCGTGAAAGCCGACCTCGGTAGTCATCAAAGCTTCTCTTTGGTAGTTCAAAATTAAAATGTGACAATCACACTGCCCATGACTCGGTGCACTCACTTCATTTGAGACTTCAACATGAGACTTTACTGTGAGACTTCACTTTGAGACATAATGGAGAGTTTATATTTTATAGTACTTGTCTGTAGCAGTTCAATATAAATAAAGAACATGGGTATATCCTCCTAGTTTCCGTGACCGCAAACAAGAAATGATACTATAATATTTCATTGTCTTGTCTTCCATTCCAGGGGGTCAAGTCTGCTAATGTTTTCGTCAAAATCGTAGTTCAATGGTGTTCTAATGGTAATGCTTTTTGACACAGTTCTAGTTTCTTAAGCCCAAAATCAAGACACAATATGTTTCCGTTTTGGGTTTAAGAAACACAATGTGTTTCAGTTTTGGATTTAAGAAACAAGAACTGTGTCAAAAAGCATTACCATTCAAACACCATTGAACTACGATTTTGACGAAAACATTAGCAGACTTGACCCCCTGTTCTGACCTATGTTTTAAGTTTCAAGTCTTTTGCTCATCGCGAAGCTAGAATAAAATCGTTTGCAATTTGTGGACAAACAAACAACATAAGTAAAAAAATAAATAAACGAGAAAGTTAACGATAACGAACGCTTCATTCTATGTGCACAAAAGCTATTCAGCCCTCCTAGCATGACCAACGAAACACGATATATAGCGTGTGATTACTTATAGCATTTTATCGACAACTCATCTGTCAAAATCCATTGTCTTTTGACAGATAAACGTGATGATTCACTATATCGTATCGTATTTCGGTGGTCATGCTAGGGGGAAGGAATTTAATGAAAGACTTTTGCCTAAATCTATCAAAGGAAAAAATATTCGAATATTCGAATATCACTGACTTGATTATTCGAATAGCAAAACAGGGCGAATATTAGAATAATTCGAATATTCGAATTGCAAGCCCTAATTGAGAGTCATCCGGTTCTGGACTGCTTAAAATATGCATGCGCTCCAATGAAGATTCAATAGATCGTGGTGGAGATGAAGATAAACTTGGAGAGTTAGGTATCGGGAAGTCATTTTCACTGTTTGTATCAGACTTATCGCTAGTATCCGACGGCGCATGCTCTTTAGGTACAAGTGCTAGTATTCGACCAATACGTCCATGCTGTTGGCAAGCAAAACAAAACCCAATGGAAGCAAATTAAAAACCCATAACACAAAAAAAAATAATTACTGAAAAAAAATTTTTTTTAAAACGGACTAAATTATTACAAAAAAATCAGAATAAAAACATTAAAACGGACAAGTAAAAACAAACTAAAAAGTAAAAAATAAATTCTTCTGTTAATATTTATAACCCTAATAACCTATACCTACCTACAGAAATTTTAAACCTAATTTTTTTTTACCTAAAACCGTGGGGCGCGTTTTGTAAAATTTATCATCCATATCGTTTATAGCATGCGCCCCACGTTTTTTGGTTTAAAATTTTTAGGTTTAAAATTTCTGTAGGTAGGTATAGGTTATTAGGGTTATAAATATTTACAGAAGAATTTATTTTTTACTTTTTAGTTTGTTTTTACTTGTCCGTTTTAATGTTTTTAGTCTGATTTTTTTGTAATAATTTAGACCGTTTTAAAAACGTGTTTTAAAAAAATATTTTTTTCAGTAAATTATTATTTTATACTTTTTAGTTAACGAGCTAAGACTAATAAAAAAATATACCATCTCCTATCGGAGCACTCGTCAAAACGATTTAAACGAGCCCAAACTCGATGATGTCGTATGGTTTTATTACAGAGTCCCAGTGCCCTTCTTCCGGCTCCATCATCAGACCCTGGAAACTATTTCCCAACAAAGAACTCGTCAAGACGATTCAAACGAGCCCAAACTCGATGGGGTTGCATAGTTTTATTACAGAGTCCCAGTGCCCTTCTTCCTGCTCCATCATCAGACCCTGGAAACTATTTCCCAACAAAGAACTCGTCAAGACGATTCAAACGAGCCCTAACTAGATGAGGTTGCATGGTTTTGTTATAGAGTTCCACTGGCCTTCCTCCGGCTCCATCATCAGACCCTGGACACTATTTCCCAACAAAGTCTTCGTCAAAGCGATTCAAACGAGCCCAAACTCGATGGGGTTGCATAGTTTTATTATAGAGTTCCTATGGCCTTCTTCCGGCTCCATCATCATATCCTCGGACATTGGCGGATCCAGGGGGGGGGCCAAGGGGGCCATGGCCCCCCCCACAAGACCGACTAGCTATGCAGATAACATTGAACTTGCATAGAAAATTAGTTTTGATTAGATTTATTACCTACTTTTTAAATTCCTATTTTTTATGTTTTATGTCTGGTAGTGTCAGTTCCTTTTTATTTTATTTTTTAACCATAAAACGTGGCCCCAGTATCAGTAGGGTTACCATCTGACAGGCATTTGACAAACATTTTATGGTTTCGTTTTCGATTCGAAAGGCGGGCTGGCGAGACAGGCATTTTTTAATTTCGCGGGTCTCGCTGTGAAATCTCGCATACATGCTCCAATCACGCACGCCTTGCTTTGAAAGCTACTCGTCCGCCCAGATGAAACCATATATAACAAGATTAATGGATGAAATTAGCTAAAAATATGACGCTGCGCGGGCCCCGTTTTTTTACTACAGACAAGATTAGTAGATGAAACTGACTAAAAATCGCGCTGCGCGGCTTTTTTTTTTTTTACTAAAGACAGACAAGATTGGTGGATAAAACTAAACAAAAATCGCGCTGCGCGGCCGTTTTTTAATAAGTATTATAATAGGCAGGTAAGAGTACAAGATTAGTGGATGAAACTGACTAAAAATGGCGCTGTGGGGCCGTTTTTCACTATAGATAGACAGACAAGATTAGTGGATGAAACTGACTAAAAATTGCGCTGCGCGGCCGCTTTTTTTTACTATAAACAGGCAAGAGTACAAGTATAACGATTGAAACTAACTAAAAATGGCGCTGCGCGGCTGTTTTTTTAACTAAAGACAGACAAGATTAGTGGATGAAACTGACAAAAAATAGCGCTGCGCGGCCGTTTTTTTTACTATAAACAGGCAAGAGTACAAGTATAACGGATGAAACTGACTGAAAATGGCGCTGCGCGGCTGTTTTTTACTAAAGACAGACGAGATTAGTGGATGAAACTGACTAAAAATCGCGCTGCGCGGCCGTTTTCTTTTACTATAGGCAGGCAAGAGTACAAGCTTAGTTGATGAAACTGACAAAAAAAGGCGCTGCTTGGCCATCTTTTTAACTATAGACAGACAAAATTAATAGATGAAATGAAACTGACTAAGAATTGCGCTGCACGGCCGTTTTTTTACTATAGACAGGCAAGAGTACAAAATTAATCGATGAAACTGCCTAAAAATCGCGCTGCGCGGCCGTTTTTTACTTTATACAGGCATTTTTCTGAAAAATCAGGCGTTTTGTGCATCCTAGTCAGGCATCTTCCCTTTCATAGATGGTAACCCTAGGCCCGAGGCTCCAAGGGCCCCCCCCACATTGGAATCCTGGATCCGCCCTTGTCCTCGGACACTATTTTCCAACAAAGTACTCGTCAAGACGATTCAAACGAGCCCAAACTCGATGGGGTAGCGTGGTTTTATTATAGAGTTCCTATGGCCTTCTTCGGGCTCCATCATTAGATCCTCGGATACTATTTCCCAACAAAGTACTCGTCGAGACGATTCAAATGAGCCCAAACTCGATCGGATTGCACGGTTTCAATATTGAGTTCCTTTGGCTTGGCCTTCTAGCTTCATCATCAGACCCTGGACCTTATATCTCATTAGAGTACTTGTCAAGACGATTCTAACAAGCCTAATCACAATGGGGTTGTATGGTTGCCTCATTAAGTTCCTGTGGCCTTCTTCCAGTTCCATCATCAGATCAGCTCAATGACACCATAATATTGCATTGTATTCCAGTTCTGACCTATGTTCAAAGTTTCAAGTCTGTAGCTCATCGGGAAGTTAGTTTAAAATCGTTCGCAAACTTTGCGGACAAACAAACAAACAAACGAGAAAGCAACCTAATAAAAACGTGTTAAAATAAGAGAAAATTATAGACAAAAATGTATACAGCTTACGGAATTAGATAAAAACACATAATGCACAACACATGAAAACATCGAGCAGAGTTTCATAGTTAGTAATCGCAAAAAACATTGAGTTCTTTGTTAATAAAATGGTGATGGGTTAATTGGGATCAACGCTCGACAATGCCACCCCAGATGCCGCCGCCCGCCGCCGTGCACGGCGCCGTCGTCGCTCCGTTAGTCCCGTGGTTTGAGGGTCCAATGAGAGACTTGCCGCCTTCTGATTGGTTCATTTGAATCGGATCAACATTTATCGGAGTGGATTTGTATATG
Organism: Agriphila tristella; assembly: GCA_928269145.1. Taxonomy (NCBI): domain Eukaryota; kingdom Metazoa; phylum Arthropoda; class Insecta; order Lepidoptera; family Crambidae; genus Agriphila; species Agriphila tristella. The sequence continues at coordinate 29,897,541 of OV743439.1, read as the reverse complement.
TGATCAACATTTTCTTTGCTTATCCCAAACCTCGTCGGAGTAAATTGTTGATCCGACCGGAGCCACATTAGGTATGAAAACAGTACATTGGATCAACAAAAACCACCCGGATCAACATACGTTTTCGGATCAACAATGTGCTCGCGTGACAGTACGCATGATCAACATTTGACGGGTTGGTATAACTATATATATATATATATATATATATATATATATATATATATATATATATATATATATATATATATATATTTATCCCGCAAACAATTGGCCGTCCCCTGAAGGCGAAAATGCATTTAACCTGGCGTCCACCTGCTTTTGGCGTCCGCATACCGGACGCCACTTTATTGGCCGGTGGCACTTAGGCCCTATTGATCCTAGCTAGCCATAGTACAAATATCGACGTATTGTTTGCGGGATAAATATATATATATATATATAAAAAATAAATAATTAAAAAATAATAATAATAATAATAATAAACAAAATTAAAAAAACAATAATAATAAAAAAAAAACTTATAATATAGCAACTAACACTAGCATAAGGAACCCTCTAAAACTGTGAAAACTACTCTTTTATATTATATTCAATCTTAAATTATTCAAAATTATAATCTGCTTTTAGTAATTAAGACGCGGAGCGCACTGTTTCAGTGTAAATATGTAATTTTAAGTATTTAACAACATTAATAACAAAATGAAAAAAGTGCAGACACGAGTTTGCAGGCTGACTTTTAATATATAAAAAAAAAACCTAACCTAACCTAACCTAATTAGAGCTAGGCAGGAATCCCACCTGCTAAAGAGTAAAAGATGATGAATGTATGTGAAGTATGCGGAATGAAAGTGCGAGAGGCATAAATACGAGAACTGCTATGAAAGCGTAGAATTAAATTGTAAAAACAGACTCTGACATCGTTAGGGGTATAAGAAAAAAAAATAAAAAAAAAACCTAACCTAACCTAACCTAAGACTTCCAAGCAGACACTGCAGTTACGACGTGTATGCCGATCGGTCGAGTGCTTAGCAAAACTCTGAAAATGAGTCTACATTTTGCTTTATTGGAGCTTGAACATTTACTAATGGATAAATCGAAATATTGGGTGTATAAAGATCTCGAAACCTTTAAAAACCAATGCTTGAGTTCGGATATTTTTCTGTATTATTTTGATTTGCTGGAAAACATGGACGTTACAAAATTTAAACTGAGGCCCCATGTGTTTACGGATAATATGAAGCTGTTTTTCAAGATTTGTAGTTTGGTGACGGACAATTCATGGAACACGCAGCTTTTGGAGCAGTGTACCTTTGAATATAAATATGCTGATAATTTCGAGGAAGCTATTGCTAATTTGGAAGAAGACGATTGTGAAAATATCTGTATTTATATCCAATAAATGAAAATAAAAAAATGTTCTTTTTTATTTAAAAATTTCATTTAATATGTTGCATGCGCGCAAGATGAAAAAAGTTGTGACAATTATTCACAATGTTCTACTTACCTAAATGACATCTTTGAATCAATTAAATAAATATGCTGAAGAGTCAAATTAGCATTGTTGCGGAATAAATATTAATAAACGAAAAAAATAAGTTATGATTAGTTCATGATTCAATCAAATCACTGTGTATAATTGGGTGGTTCTGGATCTCCTTTGATCCAGAACCCCCAATTAAACACTACTGACGTCCTTCTTGAGTTAAGAGAATATCCCGAGTTCCTGGGACCAACGGTATCCAGAGATCTGCGATGGCGTCCAGAGAGATCATCGGCTGCAGCTTCCGAGCCTCGTGTTCCCGAGCTTCGGCCAGGTTCCGGCAGTTGGTAGTATGGATCATCAGATCACCATAAAGTACCCGTACCTACAGTCTAATGTCACCCCTGAGTCAGGTCAGTTGACACTTCTAGAACAATCAGAATGAGGCACAGGCACGGTGAACTTTGACCTAGGTCAAAACAGTTCTTACTGAATCAGTTCGTTAAAACGCGTTTTGACTAGTTGAAACTAGTTTTATCTGATACTATTTATTGAGCAGCAGTAAATACTAGTTGCAACTAAGGCATTTCGTTAAAACTAGTTTTGACTCGTCAAAACTCGTTTTATACAAGAATTGCTCGTATAAAGGTATAATGGCCGATTGCACTAAACTTAAGGATCGCCTAAGTCTTTTCCTAACTACAACACGACCAAATTAAAATGGTGTCATAAACGTTAAAAGTTGTAGATAAGAAAAGACTTAAAGGCTCAATTACACTATACAATTTTAAGCAAGCGATTTTAAGACTGTCTTGAAAACGACTAAGAATGCGCGCATTTACACCACACAATTTCTAGCACGCTCGGCCGTGCTTACTGTCATAGTAAAAGAGAAGGCAGTAAGTCTCTAATGTCTTTTTCAATCAACGTAGTATTGGAGTTATTTACATTGTAGTTTTTGTATTTGTTTTATTTTCTGTTTTAGTTCTTTAAGCACCTACCTAATACCAAATTCCTTTTCTTTAATCATTGTTTGTTAAGAGGTTAATTATAAATATTTTCAATTTGCAGTCGTCGTGTCAAATAAAATTTTAGGTACCTATCTCCTTACCATTATATTAATCAATCATTTTTTTCAACTATTATCTACCTATTAGAAACCTACATAACATTAATATCTGACTAGGTTGAAAATTCGAAAGGCTCACGAAAAGAAATATTTTACCTAGTAGGTATATTTACCTAGTATCATTTTATTTAAGTAGATAAAACCCTCTAATGTGTAGGTAGGTACTTACTTAATGCAAATTGCAAGAATCGTATCAAACAAAACAAGACTGTCGCTCTTATGAATAACTCGACGGACACACACGCCGCACCACACCGCACCGCACACCAACGCGAACGCGACGGCTCGCGCGCGGGCCGCGGCAGCGGCACCCGCCCGCCCCTCGGCGTGACCCACCCGCCTCTCGGCGTGACCCACCCCGCGCCACGCCCGCCCATGGCGTCCGGCTCAGAAGGTGCACATCGTCGTTGTTGTCGGTCGCGCACGTATCGACCTACCTAGATATCGCGTTATTATACGTTACACTATTTCCCAAAAAAGTACTCGTCAAGACGATTCAAACGAGCCCAAACTCGATGGGGTTGCATGGTTTTATTATAGAGTTCCTATGGCCTTCTTTCGGCTCCATCATCAGATCCTTGGACACTATTGCCCATTAGAGTACTCGCCAAGACGATTCAAACGAGCCTAAACTCAATGGGGTAGCGTGGTTTTATTAAAGAGTTCCAGTGGCCTTCTTCCGGCTCCATCATCAGACCCTGGACACTATTTCCCAACAAAGCACTCGTCAAGACGATTCAAAGGAGCCCAAATTCAATGGGGTTGCACGATTTCAATATTAAGTTCCTATGGCATGGCCTTCTAGCTAAATCATCAGAGCCTGGACCTCATCTCCCTTTAAAGTACTCATCAAGACGATTCTAACGAGCCCAAGCACGATGGGGTTGTATGGTTCCATTATAGAGTTCCTGTGGCCTTCTTCCGGCTCCATCATCAGATCAGCCCAATGATACCATAATATTGCATTGCCTTCCATTTCTGACCTATGTTCAAAGTTTCAAGTCTCTAGCTCATCCGAAAGCTAGTTTAAATTGTTCGCAAACTTTGTGGAGAAACAAACAAACAAACACACAAGCAAACGAGAAAGCAACCTAATAAAAGCGTGTTAAAAACAACCTACCTACCTACCTATAAGTTTCAAGTCTCTAGCTCATCGGGAAGCTAGGTAGGTAGGTACTTATCTAGTATAAAATACTCTTTTCTAAAATTACGGACAAACAAATAAACGAACCTACTTATAAATATTAATAGTATAAATAAATAAATAAACAAGAAAACGTCCATATGAAAACGTGTTAAAAAACCAACATTCCTTTTTAAACTTATCTTGTACTGTGGCAGTATCGTCTATCTGTCGCGAGTCAGACAGAGTCTGTCTCTGTCTGTCACATTACCTCTACACGTTGACCTTGAGAACGCCTTTATGCCTTAGGTATAAAGTTGGTTTTTGTAATACAACTGTTACGTCTGACGTGCCGCCGTAGGTACAGTTAGACTGTCTTGAAATCGTGCGTGCATTTAGACGACACAATTTTAAGAATCTTATTACCGAGCGGGCTAGGCCGCACGATTTTAAGATTCTTACTGTCTTAGTCCGTTTACACCATGCTTAGTCTTGAAATCGCGTGCTTAAAATTGTTTAATGTAATTGAGCCTTTACCCCAACAAACCTTACATCTGTCAAATATACAATTTTAAGCAAGCGATTTTAAGACTGTCTTGAAAACGACTAAGAATGCGCGCATTTACACCACACAATTTCTAGCACGCTCGGCCGTGCTTACTGTCATAGTACAAAAAAACCGACTTCAAAAAACCTGAAAACACAATTAGCTTCAAAATTAAATACCTCTAAAAAGTAAAAAATAATTTTCAAATCATTAGATACGCATATCATTGTAATAAAACACGTCTATTGAAGTCGGGTGGGGCTAGAGGACAACTTCTTTATTCTAAGAGCCCCACCCGACTTCATTAGACGTGTTTTATTACAATGATATGCGTATCTAATGATTTGAAAATTATTTTTTACTTTTTAGAGGTATTTAATTTTGAAGCTAATTGTGTTTTCAGGTTTTTTGAAGTCGGTTTTTTTGTTTTTAAACAATTTTTTCTTTTTTTCTTTTTAGTGTAAGTACCTTCTGTATTAGATAGTTTTACCTTTTTATGGGTATGTATATTATGTAAATGTAAGCGATGATGTTATGTATTTTTTTTATATTTCACACTTTTCCGTGGTATAATACCACTAAAAACTCAACTTCTACTTTTCGTGCTGTTTGTTGTTAAGGAGTTCCGTCGTTCCTTCGCAGTTCAAGTCTAGTCCAAAACGTCCTTGACCATAGTTAGATACCTAATTTGTTTAAGATTGTCATAATCCTAGCAATATTTCAATCACTATACATTTTCTATTTGATTTTGAGGTGTTCCCTTGTGTATCTTTAAAATCCAAGGTCCAATAACAATGAAATCAAAATGGTATCATCACTGAAGTATCGTCTTTCAAACAAAAAAGAATCATCTAAATCGGTACATAAACAAAGAAAATATGGTCGATCATCCGTATAAGATCATAAAATGGTGACAGTATTTTCAAGTTTTCTTGAAAAATACTAAACCGATTTCAAATTTCCAAAAAATGGGACCAACTTCGGAACAAACCTGATCTAATAACGTTTAAATTACTTCAATCGGTTCAGCCGTCTTCGAGTAATCGGCGACATACATAAAAAAAAATAAAAAAAAACATACATACAGCCGAACATAGAACCTCCTCCTTTTTGGAAGTCGGTTAAAAAGAGAAGGCAGTAAGTCTCTAATGTCTTTTTCAATCAACGTAGTATTGGAGTTATTTACATTGTAGTTTTTGTATTTGTTTTATTTTCTGTTTTAGTTCCTTAAGCACCTACCTAATACCAAATTCCTTTTCTTTAATCATTGTTTGTTAAGAGGTTAATTATAAATATTTTCAATTTGCAGTCGTCGTGTCAAATAAAATTTTAGGTACCTATCTCCTTACCATTATATTAATCAATCATTTTTTTCAACTATTATCTACCTATTAGAAACCTACATAACATTAATATCTGACTAGGTTGAAAATTCGAAAGGCTCACGAAAAGAAATATTTTACCTAGTAGGTATATTTACCTAGTATCATTTTATTTAAGTAGATAAAAACCTCTAATGTGTAGGTACTTACTTAATGCAAATTGCAAGAATCGTATCAAACAAAACAAGACTGTCGCTCTTGTGAATAACTCGACGGACACACACGCCGCACCGCACCGCACACCAACGCGAACGCGACGGCTCGCGCGCGGGCCGCGGCAGCGGCACCCGCCCGCCCCTCGGCGTGACCCACCCCACGCCACGCCCGCCCGCCTCTTGGCGTGACCCACCCCGCGCCACGCCCGCCCACGGCGTCCGGCTCAGAAGGTGCACATCGTCGTTGTTGTTGGTCGCGCACGTATCGACCTACCTAGATATCGCGTAATTATACGTTAAACTATTTCCCAACAAAGTACTCGTCAAGACGATTCAAACGAGCCTAAACTCGATGGGGTTGCATGGTTTTATTATAGAGTTCCTATGGCCTTCTTTCGGCTCCATCATCAGATCCTTGGACACTATTTCCCATTAGAGTACTCGCCAAGACGATTCAAACGAGACTAAACTCAATGGGGTAGCGTGGTTTTATTAAAGAGTTCCAGTGTCCTTCTTCCGGCTCCATCATCAGACCCTGGACACTATTTCCCAAGAAAGCACTCGTCAAGACGATTCAAAGGAGCCCAAATTCAATGGGGTTGCACGATTGCAATATTAAGTTCCTATGGCATGGCCTTCCAGCTAAATCATCAGAGCCTGGACCTCATCTCCCTTTAAAGTACTCATCAAGACGATTCTAACGAGCCCAAGCACGATGGGGTTGTATGGTTCCATTATAGAGTTCCTGTGGCCTTCTTCCGGCTCCATCATCTGATCAGCCCAATGATACCATAATATTGCATTGCCTTCCATTTCTGACCTATGTTCAAAGTTTCAAGTCTCTAGCTCATCCGAAAGCTAGTTTAAATTGTTCGCAAAATTTGTGGAGGAGAAACAAACAAACAAACACAGAAGCAAACGAGAAAGCAACCTAATAAAAGCGTGTTAAAAACAACCTACCTACCTATAAGTTTCAAGTCTCTAGCTCATCGGGAAGCTAGGTAGGTAGGTACTTACCTAGTATAAAATACTCTTTTCTAAAATTACGGACAAACAAATAAACGAACCTACTTATAAATATTAATAGTATAAATAAATAAATAAACAAGAAAACGTCCATATGAAAACGTGTTAAAAAACCAACATTCCTTTTTGAACTTATCTTGTACTGTGGCAGTATCGTCTATTTGTCGCGAGTCAGACACAGTTTCTTGTTATTAGTTCGGTATTTTGACTAAATGAGCATATTCTAGATTTCGAGTAAGGCATATAACTCTAAATTCTTGTTTATGAGTTTGATATTCTGAAATCCTAAATTTCAAATTCAAAATTCCTAAAACATCTTACGAAGATCGTTGTACTAAATTTCACCTGCTACCACTTTCTGTTAGACGTAATATTGCAGATGTTTCATTTCTACTTAAATTGATTAGAGGTTCAGTGGATTGTCCGGAACTACTTTATAAAATTCGTTTCAAAATACCTACAAGAGCGCCCCGCAACGATTCATATAGACCATTTAGTATTCCTTCTATGCACACCAACTACAGGCATAACAGTTTCCTTATGAGAGCTTGTTCCGCCATTAATAACGCTGACGCCAATATTGATTTGTTTTTCAACAGCATCACGACTGTTATTAAATTAATGTTTAAAATCTAATTTAATGTTATTATACTGTTGCGCACCTGTCCCTTCTGGGCTATGATTGCTTTAAGATCAATTTCTTTTGAATTCTACATGTGGTAGCTTGTCAATAGCTTTTGGTTATATATATTTGTTGTTATCTGTATGTTTATAAGCTGTTAGCTATCCAAAAACGATAAATAAATAAAAACTTATGAGCAAATTCAAGATTTTGTGTAAATATTATTTTTTCTTATCAAATATCGAATAAAAAGTGCGTAACCGGCGATTACTCCATTATTGTCTGGGGCCAGCGATATAATGGTATCCTAAATAAAAAACCAAAATAAAACTTGTACTTTATTGCAAATTAACATTTAACATTATGAAATAAATAAATAATTAACTTATAGCCGTCAGTAACGCGTACGAAACTCACAGCAAACTGTCCTTCATTACGTGGCACCGGCATCGAGCTGCGCGCGCCGTCGACACTACTAAACTTTTTGGTTTACTTTGCAAAATAAAAAAACCGAATAAAGAAAAAATTTACTCTGAAACCCGGTAAACGATCAAGTTGCTTCTAACATTGTAGTAGGTACAAGTACAGACGCGCGGAGACAGTACGAGGCATAAATCTTGAAATTTTTTCGACGGAGTGGGGATATGTGCTCTTGTGAGAAACCAATAGCGCACGCCCTTGTCCCGCCGCCCGCACCCCTCACCGCTACGCATGCCCAAAATACGCGTTCCGCACAATCCCCACCCGATTTCAAGATATTTGCCTCGTACTGTAATGGCCGGTATACATTTTGATTAGTGTTTAGTGCGAGTGGCTCGTTTAGTGTTTAGTAAAAAACACGTTCGGACAGTCTCTGATTAGTGTTAAGTGTTTAGTGCGAGCGAAGTACAGTGTTTAGAAGCGCGTTCTATTTTTTCTGCGAGTAGCTCCTCCCGCGCGTCCCGCACGTCCCGCCTTCACCCCTCACTTGCAGCTAAACACGCACTAAGCACGTCTGGACAGGACTGTTAAGTGTTTAGTTTATATCAACAAAGCCTGTACTAAACAGCGTATGCTAAACAGTATGGGACATCACCTACTAATCACTACACACTTAACAGTCCACTAAACACTAAACACTAAGCACTTTACTAATCAAAGTGTATACCAGTCTTAATAGGGGTTGTTTAGAACATATGCGGGAACGGGAACACGATTAAACATTTAGCCTGCTGAAACCATATTCCTTTCTTTGAATTCACCGTCAGGTTTAGATGAGGACATTGTTTATTATTTAGTTAGCGACGACGGAACAGTTAGACGTGAGCGCACTGCGTCGACATCAGCGGGCGCGCTTGTCGCGTGGATGGCGGGGCGGCGGCGGCGGCGGACGCAAGCGACGGCGGAGCAGGTACGCGGCGGTGGCGGCGACGGCCAGCAGCAGCGCGGCGCCGGCGCACCCGCCCGCCACCGCGCGCAGCCGCGCGTACTGCGGCACCCACAGCACTGCGCCACCTGCCACCTCGCCGCACTCCACGCGCGCCCAATACCGCCCGCCCTCTTCTATGTCGTTCACTGTAACAACATAACCGAATACTTTGATGACCGCCATGTTTAGCACTGTAATTTTATTGTTAATTCTTTAATGTGTTTCTCTCTTGGTGTTAAAATAAAGTATTATCTAATCTAATCGAATCGAATCTAATAGTTATAAGATACTAGCGGCCGCCCGCGACTTCGTCTGCGTGAAAAGTTTTTTGATATCCCTCGGGAACAATATTTTTTTTCGGGATGAAAGGTACCCTTTGTCCTTTTCTGTACCCCTGACAACGTGTATGCAAAATTTCATGATGATCGTTTCAGTAGTTAAGACGTGAAGGCGTAACAAACAAACAAACGGACTTTCGCGTTTATAATATTAGTAAGGATAGTACAGTACGAGGCACGTATCTTGAAATTTTGTCGACGGAGTGAGGATAAACTCGCGCATGTGCTCTTGCGAGCGACCAATAGCGCGTGCTTCTTTCCCGCCGTCCGCGCCCCTCACCGCTACGCATGCCCAAAATACGCATTTCGCGCAATTCCTACCCGATTTCAAGAAATATGCCGCGTACTGTAATAGTAAGTAGTACCTACACGTAAACTTAGCGCTATATAGGTACCTAGATCACAGAATACATAATAGTACAAGTACCTAATAATATGTTAAGCTATAGTTAGTGTAAGTAACTAGGGTAAACAAATAATATCCTTATAGGTAGGTAGGTACTAATATCTTACTAATATTATAAATGCGAAAGTCCGTTTGTTTGTTTGTTTGTATGTTACGCCTTCACGTCTTAACTAATGAACCGATCATCATGAAATTTTACATACACCTTGTCAGGGGTACAGAGAAGGACATATACTACATTTCATCCCGAAAAAAGTATAGTTCCCGAGGGATAGCAAAAAAACTTTCCACGCAGATAAAGTCGCGGGCGGCCGCTAGTTTCTAATAAATAAATAAATACACTATCAAAGCTGAAATAGAGCAATTGCAGGGCGAGTAATTTGTTTATTTAATGAAAATCAACAAAGGAAAAACAAAAATAATAGAAGTGCATTCCGAAGTGAATTCCCAAATGATTTTATTTCTGAATGAGGCCGTTTTTTACTATTTCTCAAACATGCATGGAAATTCTAACATTATTTTGAAACGGACCGAGCATGTAGTCGTGCGTGGTGTGAGCGGCGAGCAGCAGAGCGTCGCCGGGCGGCGCGCCTTCGTACCAGCGCACGTGGCAGCGCGCGGCGAGGTGCGGCGCGCGCCGCCAGCGCACCAGCGCGCCCTCGTCCAGCAGCCGCACCGACACCTCCAGCTCCTCGCTCGCCGCCGCGGCAGCCTCCGTCCCCGCCACTGCCGACGCCTGCGTCGCCGCCGCCTCGTACGTCGTCGCACCGCTCTCCTCGGGTTCGGCGGGATCTGAGCCGAATCAAACACGTATAGATCTACATTATAGGACATTCGCAGCTGACGAAATTCAATCAACTCATCAATTATTATCAGCCGCACGACATCCACCATCCACTGTTGGGTATAGGCCTCCCTCAAGGATCTCCACGACGATCGGTCCTGCGCTGCCCGCATCCAGTGGCTTCCCGCGACCTTCACCAATCAACCATTCAATCAATTGATAAATAAATAATTAAACAGTACTGTACCGTTATTCGAAGCCTAATAATACACATGAGAGTAGCATACTTGACTTCCGGCATAAATTCGTGTACAACAACGCCGTCCATTGGCTAAGGTCATCCAATCAGCGATCTTTTCCGGTTCGCGCCAAATTTTCCACTACCGGGCATGGCGTTTCTGGGGTACCCAGTTTGTTCGTCATTAGCATCGTGATTTTTGACCGAAAAGGTCGCCTAAGAAATACGTGGATAGAAAAGTGTGTGCGTTCGGAAAACTAAACACTAATCACGTAGGTCGTGTGCAACAAAGGTAAAGTACAATACTTTTCTTTTTGCTTAACAATGGCGGGTTTTTTCTTCAAGTTTGTCGTAAAGCCATTGCAATTTTAAACGGTGTTACCGTTCGATTTTTACAATTTATAAAACGGAGTTTTCCGTTAGATTTTTATTGGAAAACAAATGATTCTCTTTACATTTCCACTATTCTTTTGCAAACGTATCATAACCTATGTGTAAAATATTGAACATTTATTGAGACAAAACGTCGATTCTTTGTTTTCACATGTTTTTGAAATTCTCCCTTTTTTCCGAATATCGTTACATAATCTAATGTTCTAAGATAGTTTTTCTTAAAATTTGCTTAGTTCTTATACGAGTCCGTGAAATTCAATACAATTTCGATTTCATAAAATTTCTTTAGTTTTTATACGAGTTTGTGAAACTCAATAGAGTTTCGTTGATACTAACGAGAGATTTATATTTGCTCGTGTGTTTTAAGGTATGGAAAAGCAACCGTCCATTAGCAAAGATCTTTCAGGAATGGAGGGTCCTAGCAAGGAAAAGACAAAACAGAAGGAAAGAAAAAGGAAAAGATCCGAGTCATCCAGTTCAGATAGTTCGTCGGACAGTTCTTCATCGTCCAGTTCTTCATCGGACTGTCGACAGAAAAAATACCGTAAGCGCCGCAGACGAAACCGTAAGTTTGATTACTTAGTTAACGAGATTCAGAATCTTAAAAATCATTTAAGTAAATCTTATCATGAAGAAAATAGCGAATATGCCGATTCCTATGTTAACCCTGACGTTAGTGGCGATTTATATGAGCAAGCAGAGGTTTCTCAGCCTGAGCCTTCTGCCGATTGCAATACTGACTTCAACATTAGTTTAGCAACAAAACTTAAGGAACCAACCGTCCCTAAAACTTCTAAGGAACATCTCGATCAATTAAAAGATTTGCAACATTTCGATTCACCTGAGTGGAATAATGTCCGCTATGCGGAACTTCAAAAACTGTATGCTCACACCCCCGGGTTTGTTGAACTTGACCCCAATGATGAAGTTAAACAATTTGATAACTCTAAATTGTCTATAAATATGGAAAAGGCTTTCGCAGCTTTAACTTTTGCATTACTCAAACAGAAAGATGTTTTACAATCTGAAGTTAGAAATTTTTTGATGTGGGCCTACGAGGCAAAGGAGTTAAGTTATAATGATATGTATGTCAAGCTTAACGAGCTTTTTACTGACAGTGAATATACAAAGGTTTGTAGTGAAACTTTACAGCTGGTTTGTGGACATAGAGCCGAGCTTGTTCAACACAGACGAGAGGCTATTTTAGCATCGGCAAAGGACACTTATCACAAAAGCGCACTACACAAAATCCCACCAACCTGTTTCAATCTTTTCGACAGTGAAAAATTTAGCGCTGTGATTGAAAAAGCGGGCGGAATAAAGAATGTATTCTGGCCGAAACAAAAAGACCGCAACTTCTCAGCTCAGCAGAACGAAGCTGTCGCTCCGGCGCGGGCGGGCCCATCTCGACCGATTACCAATCACCAAAGAGCTCATAAACCGGCACCGCCATATAAGCAAGAAAACCGTTCTGGTAACAAGAATAGCTCTCGTGGACGTCATAATAATTTTCGGACAGCTCGAGGTGGTGGATCGCAAAAAGATGCTCGAACGCGCTCTCCCTTATCCCACCGGGATAGGAGAGGTCAATATAAGGGAAGGTACTGACTACGTCATGCCTTTTCAAGCCGGTCGACTGCAAAATCATTGCGACCAATGGAGGGATCTTGGGGCACCGCCCTACATCCTAAACATAGTGACCGGTTATCATATTCCTTTCAAAGCAAAACCTCCGTTATACCTGCCAGACTATCGCAGCAATCAAACTGCTCAGTCGCCAGAAATGGATCAAATTATTCTCAAGTTACTCGATCAACACATAATTGTACAAGCTCCAAACTCTCCGAGTTTTGTCTCGACAATATTTTTAAGACCCAAAAGCGACGGAAGTTCACGGCCAATCTTCAATCTGAAAAAACTGAACAAGTTCGTTCGCGCAGACAAGTTTCGTCTCGTGAATGTGCACAAGGTACCAGATTTCCTACAACAGGGCGATTGGATGGCGAAAATAGATTTACACCAGGCATACTTTCATGTGAGCATCGCTCCAAGCCACAGAAGGTTTCTCCGTCTGATTTACAACGGAAAACTGTACGAAATGACAGCCTTACCCTTCGGTCTCAATTCTGCCCCGAAAACTTTCGCATCTCTGTCAAATTGGATAGCCCAGCAACTCAGAGAAAGAGGTGTTCGCCTTCTGATCTACCTCGACGATTTCCTTCTGGTCAATCAGCACAAAGACACACTGCGCAAACATGTTTCCCTTACCATAAACTTATTAAAACACCTGGGTTGGATAATAAACGAAGAGAAAACGGTATACGAACCACAGACAGTTCTAGAATTTCTCGGCATTACGTGGGACTCCGTCCGGAACATAAAATACTTACCAGAGAGACTGGCTGTAAAGATAGAAACACAAATCACTGCAATTCTAACCAAGAAGAGGGCGAATCTTCTAGAGTTACAAAAAATTGTTGGCATGCTGAATTTTGCCAGTTTCCCAGTTACAAGAGGACGACTGAATTTTCGAGCATTACAAACTCAATTGAATCTAGTCTTAAAAATGGGGACAAAGAAGGCAATTCCATTAGCAGAGACAGTTCTGGCAGAACTGGAATGGTGGCTGCGTCATTGCAGACGATCATCTCCAATTCACAGACCTCCTCCGTCACACTACCTAACGACGGATGCGAGCGACCTCGGTTGGGGAGCAAAACTGGACAACGAAAACTTAACTGGTCAATGGAAAGCTTCGGAACGCAAGTTGCATTGCAACAGCAAGGAAATGATCGCCATTTTAAGAGTTTTAGAAGATCGCTGTCTGCACCTGAGTTCAAAAGGCCTACAGATCCAATGCGACAACAAGACTGTTGTTGCATACCTACGAAACGAGGGGGGAACGAAATCTCGCACCCTCACGGAGATAGCGTCTCAGGTTCTCAAAATTCTGGACAAACACAACATCCATCTGTCCATTTATCACATACCAGGCATGTTCAACTCAGACGCAGATCGACTATCCCGCTTCAAACCGGCACCGGAATGGCACCTACTATCAGAGGCAACGAATATGATATTCGCGAAATGGGGCACACCAGTCATCGATCTTTTTGCTTCCGCGACTGCACATGTCGTACCGAACTACTGTACCTTAGATCGATCAGACACTCAAGCAGTTCACCACGACGCGTTTGGAAAGAATTGGAATTACCCACTAGCCTGGGTGTTCCCTCCACCACACCTAATACCAAGAGTACTAGCTCACCTAAACGAGGCTCGAGGCACTTATCTCCTAGCAGTACCCCGCTGGGACAAAGTATATTGGAGGCCGGACCTCAAGCACAGAGCACTGTCAGCCCCATTCACGGTGCACAACCTACCACGAGTGTTGGTGGATACATCAACCGGCCTAGCTCCTCCGGGAATAGACATGATGCAGATCGAAGTTTGGCGCTGTGGGGGTGGGATTCGATCATGAATGATTGGTCTGAAGATCAGAAAAAATAGCTTTCTTCAAGCTGGCGAAAATCCACTTTAAATACATATAGAGCAGCCTGGAAAAGATGGGTGATCTGGGCCGAGCAGAATAACATTAATGTGTGTCGACCAACCGGCTCTCAATTAGCACGATTTTTAGCCGATCTTCATCAAAAAGAAGGATTATCTTATAGCACTATCTTGGTACATAAGTCTGTGGTATCGACTTTTTGTGATCCAGACAACCACATCAAACTTAGTTCCCATTCTCTCGTCAAGCAAGTCCTTAAGGCTATCGAACTGGCTAAGCCTAAAGCTATTAAGGCCCCTATATGGGATGTCGATGTAGTCATACAACATCTTGCTTCAAAAAATCCTGAAACCACAAATTTCTACGATACATCCAAGATTACAGCCACTCTACTGCTTTTAGCCTCGGGCAGACGGGTACATGACTTAACATTACTTAGCATATCCCCTAAGACCTGTATTATCACTGAATCAGAGGTAACATTTTGGCCGACTTATGGCTCTAAAACAGATAGCGCCAAACACCAACAGTCTGGGTGGTTATTATTAAATCGTAACAGGGACGATAACAATAAATCCTTAAACATAGTTGACTGGATTAAACGATTAATAGAGTTATCGCGTGCCAGACGAGCTATAGCTAAGTCTGACAACCTATTCATCACTTTGATTGGTGAGCCAAAAGCAGCGTCACGGACAGTGATCGGGCGTTGGGTTAGAAAATTACTACAAGAAGCTGGCGTAAACGCTACACCAGGAAGTACGAGATCAGCCGTTGCGTCAAAAAGCTGGTTAGAAAACTGTCCCCTAGAAGACATTCTATCCAGGGGCAACTGGAAATCTGAAAACACTTTTAAAAAGTTCTATTGGCGAGAAGTAATGCCGGCTAACAACAATCCTCAGTTTAGGAGTAATTCATCGTTGATTGGATCACAGTTTGTGCCCATAGAATAATTGATCAAATTATTATTATTTTTGTATGGAAAATTAAGGAGCGAATTAAACAATCATAATATAATTCTGTATCTTTTATTTAACATCATTTTTTAATTTCATCACATTAGCATCGGTTCACTCAACCACTACCACCAGGCGATACCAAACAGATCTCTCATGTGTATTATTAGGCTTCGAATAACGGTACAGTACTGTTTAATAGTAACGTTTTACCTGAAAATAAAACGGTTATTAAACATACTTACCTTATTCGAAGCCTAATAATTTTAAATTCTGCCTGGTGGCATACATTCGAGATGCAATGACGAACAAACTGGGTACCCCAGAAACGCCATGCCCGGTAGTGGAAAATTTGGCGCGAACCGGAAAAGATCGCTGATTGGATGACCTTAGCCAATGGACGGCGTTGTTGTACACGAATTTAGGCCGGAAGTCAAGTATGCTACTCTCATGTGTATTATTAGGCTTCGAATAAGGTAAGTATGTTTAATAACCGTTTTATTTTCAGGTAAAACGTTACTATTAAACGATTCGTTTCTGATTTGACGATCTCCACTCTGGTGCTCGAGTGTCTAGCTGTCAATTATACCACGGTTAATACCCGGTCAAAGTTTTCAAAATTGCATATTCAAGCGTAGTGGGCTTCGTTATCCTTAACTATAACTATAGTACCTATATCGCAAATACATTTGTCCGTAATGTGAGCCTGCACGGGTTATCACCTCAGAAGGTTGCAAAAAATGAAAGTCAAATTTGTCACAGATAATTTGCGTGTAATTTACTGAAATTTAGCTTTTACAGAAAATACACTTTTATAAACTCTATAAAAAATGAGAGCGGTTTAGCCTGTGGACTAGCGAGGGAGCGCGATGGAAAATGACTGACGTAACATGGCGACGCACTCTTGCGCTGTCGGCAAAATGCAAGCTCAGCGAGATACATTGTTTCCCTACACATTTTTATTTATTCTGTGGTAATAGTGATAAAAGGGGTCAGGACTCAGGGGAGCCAGATCCACGCGGCCGAAGATGTAAACCTTTCGAGGATTATAAGGTGACAGTATTACCACACCTCGGTCACTCTAAATGGACTCCATACAACCACCCCGTTATAAACAGATGACGTCAGATGACGTTTTTGTATAAGTGGAGCTGGTGTGTAAGTTTAGGGCTTGTAAACATTCAGTGGTGACAGTGAAGAATGGTAAGGATCTTAGAGAAGGGAAGTAAGGGGAGCAGGCATACCTACAAAAAAAGCGTGCATACCTACTTCATTGTTCTCCATTGTAATGGAACAAAACATGGCGGCTTAGCTTAGTGTACATACACCTTATGTTAACAGCATAGAGTTGAAATTGTAACATGTGACAGGAACAATAAATGGCGGACACGGCACGCGCCTGACGTTACGAATGCTTTGTTATTGTAGTTTATGCCTGCTCCCCTTACTTCCCTTCTCTAAGGTAAGGATGCGGTCTTTGGCAGTCGGTAACTGGTAACTGATCGCGGGTGGGGGTGCATTCAGTGGGAAGCAGGGAGCGGCCATACTGTACGTTATAGTATCATCTTTTATTATACTATAGTATTACCGAGTGTCGTGATGTATACTGGTTTGCTAAAGAGTCCGTCGCCGATGTGGTCCTGCGCGAGCACGCGCAGCTCGTAGACGGCGGCGGGGCGCAGCCCCACCACGGTGGCGTCGGTGACGCCGCGCGACAGCAGCTTCATGCTGCGCCACTCGCCCGCCGCGCGCTCGCGGTACCACACCTGGTAGTCCACCTCCATGCCGTTGTGACCTGTATTCCCATAAAACATGCATAAACCACACCCGCTCACAAAACAAACTTAATGGACCGTCGGCCAAGACAAGAAGCTCATTTTCAATCTATCGCATATTGGGACCAGACCACATTGACGAGATAGCCATTAGTTTGGTGTTATCAAATATCGTCGTTTGGGTTGCGCAGTATGACGCTTCTGGGAGTTAAACCACCTTGAACATATGACCTCCCATACAATGATCTCCAATCGCAATAAATAATCAATCGAATATTTATATTTATAAATGGTGAACAGGGTCGTAGGTGGCCTCATTACAAACATGTTAGACATCGGCTTGGTTAAGGCTCAATTACACTATACAATTTTAAGCAAGCGATTTTAAGACTGTCTTGAAAACGACTAAGAATGCGCGCATTTACACCACACAATTTCTAGCACGCTCGGCCGTGCTTACTGTCATAGTAAAAGAGAAGGCAGTAAGTCAATCAACGTAGTATTGGAGTTATTTACATTGTAGTTTTTGTATTTGTTTTATTTTCTGTTTTAGTTTTTTAAGCACCTACCTAATATTAAATTCTTTTTCTTTAATCATTGTTTGTTAAGAGGTTAATTATAAATATTTTTAATTTGCAGTCGTCGTGTCAAATAAAATTTTAGGTACCTATCTCCTTATTTATATTATATTAATCAATCATTTTTTTCAACTATTATCTACCTATTAGAAACCTACATAACATTAATATCTGACTAGGTTGAAAATTCGAAAGGCTCACGAATAGAAATATTTTACCTAGTAGGTATGAAGTAGTAGTAGGTATATTTACCTAGTATCATTTTATTAAAGTAGATAAAAACCTCTAATGTGTAGGTACTTACTAAATGCAAATTGCAAGAATCGTATCAAACAAAACAAGACTGTCGCTCTTGTGAATAACTCGACGGACACACACGCCGCACCGCACCGCACCGCACACCAACGCGAACGTGACGGCTCGCGCGCTGGCCGCGGCAGCGCCGGCCGCCGCCGCCACCGCGGCCGGGTGCCCGCCCCTCGGCGTGACCCGCCCGCCTCTCGGCGTGACCCACCCCGCGCCACGCCCGCCCACGGCGTCCGGCTCAGCAGGTGCACATCGTCGTTGTTGTCGGTCGCGCACGTATCGACCTACCTAGATATCGCTTTATTATACGTTACACTATTTTCCAACAAAGTACTCGTCAAGACGATTCAAACGAGCCCAAACTCGATGGGGTTGCATGGTTTTATTATAGAGTTCCTATGGCCTTCTTTCGGCTCCATCATCAGATCCTTGGACACTATTGCCCATTAGAGTACTCGCCAAGACGATTCAAACGAGCCTAAACTCAATGGGGTAGCGTGGTTTTATTAAAGAGTTCCAGTGGCCTTCTTCCGGCTCCATCATCAGACCCTGGACACTATTTCCCAACAAAGCACTCGTCAAGACGATTCAAAGGAGCCCAAATTCAATGGGGTTGCACGATTTCAATATTAAGTTCCTATGGCATGGCCTTCCAGCTAAATCATCAGAGCCTGGACCTCATCTCCCTTTAAAGTACTCATCAAGACGATTCTAACGAGCCCAAGCACGATGGGGTTGTTTGGTTCCATTATAGAGTTCCTGTGGCCTTCTTCCGGCTCCATCATCAGATCAGCCCAATGATACCATAATATTGCATTGCCTTCCATTTCTGACCTATGTTCAAAGTTTCAAGTCTCTAGCTCATCCGAAAGCTAGTTTAAATTGTTCGCAAACTTTGTGGAGAAACAAACAAACAAACACACAAGCAAACGAGAAAGCAACCTAATAAAAGCGTGTTAAAAACAACCTACCTACCTACCTATAAGTTTCAAGTCTCTAGCTCATCGGGAAGCTAGGTAGGTAGGTACTTATCTAGTATAAAATACTCTTTTCTAAAATTACGGACAAACAAATAAACGAACCTACTTATAAATATTAATAGTATAAATAAACAAGAAAACGTCCATATGAAAACGTGTTAAAAAACCAACATTCCTTTTTGAACTTATCTTGTACTGTGGCAGTATCGTCTATCTGTCGCGAGTCAGACAGAGTCTGTCTCTGTCTGTCACATTACCTCTACACGTTGACCTTGAGAACGCCTTTATGCCTTAGGTATAAAGTTGGTTTTTGTAGTACAACTGTTACGTCTGACGTGCCGTCGTAGGTACAGTTAGACTGTCTTGAAATCGTGCGTGCATTTAGACGACACAATTTTAAGAATCTTATTACCGAGCGGGCTAGGCCGCACGATTTTAAGATTCTTACTGTCTTAGTCCGTTTACACCATGCTTAGCCTTGAAATCGTGTGCTTAAAATTGTGTAATGTAATTGAGCCTTTAGTTTTCAGGAAGCATACGTGCGGCCAGGTCATGTGATGCCACCCACACCCTGTTCACCATTTATATAAGGTCTTTCTTAAATAGTGCACATAATTTTAAGGAGTCAATGTACTCATGCATACAAACAACTTATACTATAGTACCAACATTAAAATCGCGAAAAAAAAATCAGCTGTTCCATAGAAAATTTTAAATAGAATAGATCAAAATGTATGCAACAGCTGATTTTTTTTCGCGATTTCAATGTTGGTACCATAGTAAAAGTTGTTTGTATGCATAAGTACATTGACCCCTTAAAATTATGTGCACTATTTAAGAACGACCTTATATAAATATGCGATCGATATTTTTTTTGCGATGGGTGATCATGTTTAGGGTGGCAATCTCCCAGAAGCTTCCTACTTCGCAACCCAGACGATGATATTTGATAATACCAAGCTAAGGGCTATCTTGCAAATTTGGTCTGGTCCCAATATCAATCTATCGCAGATTGAAAATGACCCTGGTTGGCCAAGCAACGGTCCATAACGAAAGAAATCTCAACGACCGATGCGGGCGCTGGCCCGGACGGATGGAACAATTTCATAGAGCTAAAGTCAACGTATTTATTACAACTACTTACACAAAAATTTAAATACAAGTATGCCAGAGAGCAATGAAACGCAGTGTCCTAAAAATAAAATTTAGTCCGTTTTAAAAACGTGTTTTTAAAAAAGTTTTTTTTCAGTAAATTATTATTTTCTGCTTTTTAGTTAACGAGCAAACACTAAAAAAAAATACCATCTCCTACCGGAGCACTCGCCAAGACGATTCGAACGAGCCCAAACTCGATGGAGTTGCATGGTTTAATTATAGAGTTCCTATGGCCTTCCTCCGGCTCCATCATCAGATCCTCAGACACTATTTCCCAACATAGTACTCGTCAAGACGATTCAAACGAGCCCAATCTCGATGGGGTCCAAAGTGTTAATTATTAAATGTCATTTAATTCACCCGGCACCCAAGAGAGGTGTATGGAGTCGTGGTGGGCGCGCGCGGTGAGGTTGTGGGGCGCGCGCGGCGGCAGGTTCTCCACCATGAGCTCGGCCTCGGCGGCGACGGCGGCCGCGTCGTTGGACGCCGTGCACACGTACACGCCGCGGTCCTCCTCCGCCACCTCGTCGATCGTCAGGTTGCCATCCTGGATCGAGTGTCGACCTTCCGGTAATTCTCTTCCGTCTTTCTGCAACAGATCACTTCAAATTCAGATTGCCATTTTCAGAGATGAATCTACAATATTCAGTATGAAAGTTAATAGATACCTAGTCATCGGATTAAAAAATGCATAAGTAATCTGGATATTCGGATAGATTCCTAGGGGTTCAAAATAGGCTCGATAGATGGCGTTGATAAAAATGTGTGCGTCAATTTTTTTACTAAGCTTCGAAGAGTACTCAGGTAGGCAGGCAGATGTAATCCTCAAATGTTTCCCTTTGGGTAGATGTCAGCCAGCGAGCGCTTACTTGCCTTTTTGGTTCAGGCCGTTTATTTTTAAAGGACAATTTTGACACTTCTCTTTCCATCAACGCCATCTAGCGAGGCAAAAAGTAACTATTTTTTTTAAACAATCATCATCAGTCTATCATCGTCCAATGCTGAACATAGGCCTCTCCGAGTGCACGCCACTGAGCACGATCCGCGACTGTACTCATCTAGTTTATGTCAGCCACCTTGCGAAGATCGTCGCTCCACCTTGTCTGCAATGAGGTTTTTTTTAAACCTTCATTGCAATTGGCATGTATTTCGTAGAGAAAAACATGGAGACTATACTCGATCGTATGCTTACCCTGGTCCAACGCATCAGGGGCGGCGGCAGGTGCGGCTCAGGGGCGGCGGAGCAGGGCAGCGTGAGCCGGTCGCCGAGGCGCGCCACGTACAGCGGCTGCGGGCGCGCCGCCAGCGCCGGCGGCCGCGCCACGCGCACGCGCACGCCCGCCGACGCGCCCTCCGTGCCCAGCGCGTTGTACGGGGTGCACGAGTATGCACCCTCATGGGATTCGTCCACCTTGACACCACAACACTTAAATCAGTCATCACTTTTGTCACCTCAGTAATTTACATGATAAAGTCTGCAAATGTATCAATATAAAAGTATAATTATCTGCTTTTGTGATGGCAAAGTTACGATTTAAATTTGATTTTGTCTGTGACTGTGATGTGAATGTGACTTGTATGATTTCTTGATGACTTTAAATAGCTAAACCTGATTGAAGAGCAGACTGCCATTCCTGCTATAGAAGACGCCGGGCACGTTGTAAGGGTCGAAGAGGAAGCCGTCCTTCTCCCAGCGCAGGTTAGTGAGCGGCGGATTGGCGTTGAAGTGGCAGTCCAGGCTGGCAGGCTTGCCGTATGGCAGGAACCGCTCCGCCGGCGAGTACACCACCTTTGCTTTATCTATAACACGACAGATCATAATCATTCACTGAAAAAAACTGTAGGTACCTACAAAAATAAAAATCAAAAGTTTGTCTCAAATTATCACATCCAAAGCTCGACATTGCTATAAATAGACAACCTTCGCGCTCGAACATTAAGACTCGCATTTGACCATTTTTTTTATAACAGTATACTTTCTTCTTCTTCTTCAAGTGCCTCTCCATTACTATAGATCAGCCATCAGCTTAGCGAACTAGGAAAACTAGCGAAATCCCTACATACATTGAACATCAAGGAAGGCACTAGCGGACTGCTTGGTGCCATCGGGGTCCTGCACGTGGCACTCGTACTCGCCGGGGTCGGCGCTGTGCGCGGCGCGCAGCACGAGGCTGCCGTTGGGCGGGCGGTCGGCGCGCGCCGCCAGCTCCGGCAGCTCCTCCAACGGCGCACCGTCCCGGTACCACTGCACCACCGCCTCGCTATGCTTCGGCAGGCACTCCAGCTCCGCACGCGACCCCTCCAGCACCGTCACGTTCATTGGCGGAGTCACTATCAAATTTCCACCTGCATGCAAAACATATAGGCACAATTAAGATAGTTAACCAGAAATAGACACTTTCCCCATTCTATATAGAATTATATCAAACAAAGAAGTAGGTACCATCAACATCGAGGAAATAGAAAGTGCCGTTGTTGCGCGCGGGGGGCGTGCGGTTGGGGAAGGAAACGCGGCAGCGGTAGAGGCCGGCGTCGGTCTCGCGCACGGCGGTCACGTTGATGGAGCCGCGGCCGAGCCCGAGCCGGCCGTCGGTGAGCCGCCGTATGCGCCCGCCCCACCGGTCCGCCAAGCGCTCGGAGCCACCCCCGCCACCCGCTTCACCGCTATACCACGACAAGATCATATCGCCCTGAAAGTATAAATTTACATTACTCAATAAGACAATGATTACAGGCTGAAATGAAACCAAATAGAACCCTAAAGGAAACCTCAAGTGGTCGTAACAAAATTTATTTACAAATATTTCCCTACTTAGGCATTCGATCGCGTGAACCACAAATTATGTGTCCAACTTTTTTTTAAGATCTAAAGGTATTTTACTAAAAATTTGTCATTAGTTTCAGTTGAGTCTTAAGACATAGGGATTATTTTATGTGCAGTGATCGTGGTTGCACAGGGTGTCCCGCAAGGGTCCCATTTAGGTCCCCTTTTTTTAATTCATTAATGAAAGACCTAGTAAAATTTCCTTTTAAATTCACGTGAAATATTTGTTGTTGTTGACTGTGCATATGTCCGGGCGGGACCCCATTCTCACGCAATAGAGCAAAACTCACATTTGTAAAAAAGTTCGAGGTTCGAATTTTTTAGGGCTTAACACAGTTGTGCATTCTCAGAATTTCACAATAAAAAAGTCCGATTGATGAAGCCGGAAGAAGGCCTCAGGAACTCATGCAACCCCATTGAGTTTGGGCTCGTTTGATTTGTCTTGACGAGTAGTTTGTAGGGGAATAGTTTCCAGAGTCTGATGATGGAGCCGGAAAAAGGCCATATCTTAATATATAAAACCGTAAACTGAATGAATGACTGACTGACTGACTGATCTATCAACGCACAGCCCAAACCGCTGGACCTAGAGACTTGAAATTTTGCACACAGATACTTTATACAGTGTAGGCATCCACTAAGGAAGGATTTTTGAAAATTCCATCCCTAAGGGGATGAAATAAGGGATGAAAATTTGTATGAAAGTCCCTCAGTTTTGGAACTAGAATCTACAAATTTTGTGTTTAGGCTGACGATTGAAAATTAATAAATACGGGTCTCAGCGTTTTTCAAAATTCTACCTCCGAAGGGGTCAAAAGGGGGATGAAGTTGTGTATTGAAGAAAATCCTTCATTTTCGAAGTAAAAATCGCTAAATTTATAATTTAGGCTTATGGATAGAAATCTAAAGCAACGTATATTGTTTTTGTTAGGATTTCAACTCCAAAGGGGATGAAATGGGGGTGAAAAGGGTTAAAAATAATCTAAAAATAGATATGGATGTCGTTATCGGGGTTTTGTGGGATGACGATTGCAAAAATGACATTTATTTTGAAGTCCAACCACGGTGGACATGATTTAACCCCTAAAGGGGTGAAAATGGGGTCCAAATTTTGTATGGAAAAATAATATAAAATAGACATTACAACTTTAAACTTCGTAGGAGCACATCTAAAAATAAATAGGCAAATATATATTTTGTTATTTTGAAAATCAACCCCGTGAGTAAACATAAAAATCGATATAGATGTCTTTATTGGGGTTTTCTGGGATGACGATTGCAAAAATGACTTTTATTTTGAAGTCCAACACGGTGGACATGATTTAACCCCTAAAGGGGTGAAAATGGGGTCCAAATTTTGTATGGAAAAATAATATAAAATAGACATTACAACTTTAAAATTCGTAGGAGCACATCTAAAAATAAATAGACAAATATATATTTTGTTATTTTGAAAATCAACCCCTTAGGGGGTAAATGGGGTGAGTAAACATAAAAATCGATATAGATGTCTTCATTGGGGTTTTCTGGGATGACGATTGCAAAAATGACATTTATTTTGAAGTCCAACACGGTAGACATGATTTAACCCCTGTAAAAATGGGGTAAAAATGGGGTTCAAATTTTGTATGGAAAAAGAATACAAAATCAAAATTGCAACTTTAAAATTCGTAGGAGCACGTCTAAATTTATATTTTGGGATTTTGAAAATCAACCCCTTAGAGGGTAAGTGGGGTGAGTAACATAAAAATCGATATGGATGTCGTTCTTGAGGTTTTATGGGATGGTGATTGCGAAAATGAGATTTATTTTGAAGTCCAACGCGGTGGACATGACACATACAGGGTCATTTTTGGACCCCTTTTCAAATTTTGTCAGGTCATTCTATAACAGCAGTACAATCAATTTGTGAAGTAAAAAAAAAATTGTTTTTTACATTTTTGCCCCAAACTTTTCCCTACTCAAATATATTTTTTGTCACTGTTTGCGCATCGCACGGTCGACCCGCGAGGTCCCCTCCCGCCACCCGCCTTCCCCCGCTCGCGTCCCGTGCGCGAGGGTGAGCGTGCGCGCCTAGATTTTTAGGATATAAAAAGTGGCTAAAAACTGTGAATTTAAAAAGAAATTATTCAATATTATCTCACCTAATTTCTTTTTATTACTTCCTTGAACTTATATTTGATTTTGTAAAGGGGTCGCAAAATTACCCTGTATGGACCTGGACCTGGACATGCACATCCAGGGAACGGGAACGGGAACCGGAACGGGAACGGGCACGGGCACGGGCACGGGAACGGGAACGGAACGGAACGGAACGGAACGGAACGGAACGGAACGGAACGGAACGGAACGGAACGGAACGGAACGGAACGGAACGGAACGGAACGGAACGGAACGGAACGGAACGGAACGGAACGGAACGGAACGGAACGGACCGGACCGGACCGGAACGGAACGGGAACGAGAACGGGAATGAGACGGTAACGGGAACTAGAACGGGACGGGTACAGGAACGGGAACGGAAGGGGTACGGGACGAGTACGGGACGGGATCGGACGGGAACGGAACGGGAACGGAACGAAACGGGTATGAAACAGGAACGTAACGGGAACGAAACGGGAACGAAACAGGAACGAAACTGGAATGAAACTGGATGTCGCTAGATGGCGTGGCGAAGTAAATATCAGCTCCGTATTTAAAGTATTTTTAAAAATATTACTTATCTTATTTTGACGAAAAAGTTATAAAATTGTGAATATTAAGGGACAAGTTAGCAGTGTTATCGTTATCTTGAAAATCTCAAATGTTTTAAGTGGTGAAAAATGCGAATCAAACGGATTGAAAAACAAAGTGTAAAAAGGATCCTCTAAACAAGAACAATCGTCAAAAAAAGTGATTTTGGGTTGACTGTTCAATAAACTTTTATCTGTAATGTCAAAAAACTTTTATCAATAAACTTTTATCTGTAATGTCAAAAAATTAAACAAAGTGAACATTTTACAATAAACGAGTACTAAATCTGCGGAATTGAACTGTGAAAATAAACACTAAAGTACAAGATTGGTGTTGTGTGCCCTAGGTAAATAATAATATTGGTGACAAAACTGTAACTTGTAAATTTCAAAGAAGTGATCTGAATAATTTGAGGCGTTTTTATGTAAAAACAAAGAATTAGGAAAAGTGTGAAGGTGGAAGTGATAAACGACGGACAGTAAAATTTTAAAGTCACCTCCATGTTTGTATTTCTATCTACGAGTAAGCTAGTGATGAACAATTTCGGCGCCTCATCTATAGACCGAGTAGCCTAACGGAGTGAATATGTACTGAATGACCAAGCATTCAGAGTTCGAACCCAGAGACCAAGTGACTTTTTTATACTTCAAACTTTTTATTTGTTTGATATATCTTGAACTTTTAAAGTTTGTTTTATTTTTTTACTTTGTTTTATTTAAAAACGATATAGAAATTTTTTTTTCCTCAAAAAAATGGAACATGAAGCGTTTATTACATTTAGAAAAAAGCGCTTATCGAGATCTCATATGGATTTATCAATGAACTTTGAGGAAAATGCGCAACCGAATTCATCGATATTAGATTGTACTATGAGAAGCTTACCTAATATATCTACTAGTGAAGACCCGTGTATGGAAGATTTAAAACAGAAATTGGATGATGTAAACTTACAGCTAGAAAGTGCACATATCGAAATTGATCAACTTAACTTAGAAAATCTTTCTCTAAAAAAGACCATACAACATTTAGAAAAAAATGTGGCAACATATAAGAAGATAGGAGTATCAGACACAGTCATCTCGAATATCTCGTCACCTGCTGCCAAGAGATTGAAAAGGATTTTAACGACTCATTCTCACAAGAAAGATGAAATAACAATCGACAAATGTTGCCAGATTGATAATAATAATTTAATTTAATCGTATGGCGTTTTATTATTATTTGTAGGATAATTTACTATTATTATTTAAAAATTTAAATTATCAACATTTATAGGTCAACATCCAGGTCACGCAGCCAGTCGATAGCTGCTGGTGTTAGGACGTCGTAGAGTTCCCGTGGATCGCCTCGGAAATGGCGCCTTGGACATCGTTCCACAATATGTTGGGTGGTCTGGTCTTCAAGGCCGCAGTCGCACAGCGGATTCTCCACCCATCCCCACTTATGTTTCATATAGTTGCACCTGCCGTGTCCCGTGCGGATTCTATTGAGGCGGCACCAGTACTTCCTCTGTAAGGAGAACCCCCTGGGCTTTTGAGTTGGGTCTGGAAAAGTGGTGCGGTGATCGGATGTCACTTCCGACCACTCGTTCTTCCAGTATTGCTCCATAACGAAGTCATCGGCCCTCAGCTTTCTGGCAGCTTCGCTTGTTGAACGGCGTGACTTAAGTCGCTGCAGTGTTGGTTCAGTAAACTCCTGGTAGGCTGGCAGATCAGGTCGTTCAGTTATTTTTTGGACTTCCCTCACGAGAGCGTGTTTTCTCCGTAGGTGGGGTGGAGCAATGTGACTTAGCACGGGTAGCCAGTGGGTTGGTGTTGATTTTATAGTGCCTGAAATTTGTCTCATTGCATCATTTAGTCTCGTGTCTACTTTGTGCGTATGTGCGCTTTCGCACCATACAGGCGCACAGTATTCTGCTGCAGAGTACACGAGACCAAGCGCTGTTGTTCGGAGTACGTCGGCGGATGCGCCCCATGTTGTGCCACTAAGTTTATGCAAGATATTGTTGCGTGTGGCTAACTTCAGGGAGGTTTTAGTAAGGTGCTCCCTGTAAGTAAGGGATCTATCCAGAGTGACGCCTAGATATTTTGGGTGGGAGTTATATCTGAGATTTTCACCCTCGAATTTAACAGCCGGTTGGTAGTTGGCAAGTTTGTTGTTCAGATGGAAACAAGAAACCTCTGTTTTGCTTGTACTGGGTATTAGCCTCCAGGAGGAAAAGAAACTCGACATGGTTTTTAGATCTGACGTCAGGACTTCCTCTGCCTCCCCAAACTCCCGACTCCGAGCTACCAGCGCAATGTCGTCAGCATATATAAACTTTCTCGCCTTGGTTTCGGGAAGGTCGTGGATATATAGGTTGAAGAGGATAGGGGCTAGTACCGAGCCCTGTGGCAGGCCGTTATTTAGTTTTCTACGTTTACTTTTGCAATCTCCTAGGTACACCTCGAACTGTCTTTCACTCAGCATATTAGCTACAAGAGCTGCTACCTCCTTGCTAGGTACCACCGATAGAAATAATAAAATGAATATTTTTCTTGATCATCTTAGGTACTGTTACCTTTCTGCGTTTCCGCTTATGCCCATAAAAAAATATGAAAACAAACGTAAAATATCCACAAAAGGTATAGTAGTTGCAAGAAATAAACTACAGACACTAGAACTATTAAATAATCTGATGCCTTCTTCGACAGGGAAAATGAAGCTAAAATCATATAGAAAGGTTTTCAGGAAAGTTCTGCAAACGGCGAAAAAATTAGGCAACATAGATAGAATTAAGAAATCTAGTAATAAAATAAAAACAACTTGGCAAATTATAAAAGAACAACAAACAAACAAAATGACACACAGGACTAAAAAAAATTAATCAAATTAGAGATCCACAAACTAACGTAATATATAATGAAAAGCAATTACCTGATGTATTTAATAACTTTTTTATTAACATTGCTAATAAATTAACTGAGAAATGTCGGTCTGCTGAAATAGGCGATTGCGATCAATATCTCAATGTAATGAACCAACCAAATAAAAAAGTTTGTTTTTCTCTTATCACAAGTCAAGAATTAGCTAAAATAATCAGATCTTTGAAAAATAAAAGAAGTAGAGACTACTATGATATGGATGTAGAAAGCATAAAAACACTTATATTGCAAGATGACGTATTATTTAATTTATTACTAAAAGTTTTGAACTGTTGCATTTCACAAGGTATTTTTCCGGACAGTCTAAAAATAGGTAAAGTCGTGCCAGTATTTAAGAAGGGCGATATGAATGAGATAGGCAATTATAGACCTGTGTGCATAATGCCTGTTCTATCTAAAGTTTTAGAAACTGCATTGAAATTGAGAATGGTGGAGTATTTGGAATCGAATTGTCTGATTAAAGACTGTCAGTATGGGTTTCGCACTGGGAAATCAACAGAAATGGCAATAGCTAGGTCGATCGAGTTCATATTGGAAGCACTGGATGGGTCGCAGCGATGCACAAGCATTTTCTGCGACCTATCCAAGGCTTACGATTGCTTACGACATGATATACTATTACACAAACTTAGATATTATGGTTTCGAAGGAAAAGAATACAGCATACTAAAATCCTACCTACAGAATAGACAACAAACTGTTTCAATAAATAAAATGATATCGAAAAAAGAAAGTTGTAATATAGGCGTTCCTCAGGGATCCATACTGGGCCCTTTATTATTTTTAATATACGTAAACGATTTGGAAAATTGTTTACCAGAATGGGCATTAGTCACCCTGTTTGCTGATGACACACACATAGTAATTAAGGATAAGACAGAGCAAAGCTTAGTGGAGAAAAGAAATTATGTTTTCGGTAAGATTAAGGGTTGGTTTGAGACTAATGGTATAATATTGAATGAATCTAAGAGCACTATTTTGAATTACAAATGTAAATTAAAAGCCGGTGAAAAAAATTACGATACGGTTTTTTTGGGTTGTACGCTGGATTCAACACTGAGCTTTGAAAAACATATAGAGAATTTATGTAAAAAAATGTCTAGTGCTAATTACGCTCTCTTTAAACTAAAACCTTTGATTGACAAAAAAACCCTGATATCTGTATATTATGCATACTGTCATTCATTAATTAATTACGCAATAACAATATGGGGTAGTGCGCCGGGAGTAAAGCGTGTTCTTCTTTGCCAAAAAAGATCAATAAGGATAATCGACGGTTTGCAAAGACTTGCATCAGCACGAGCGCACTTTGCAAAGAATCGAATAATGACTGTTATAAATTTATTTATATTTAGATCATTACTAGAAATTCATGCTCAGAAAGATAAACTGAGGAAGAGGGATGTTCACCATTATAATACTAGGAATAAAGATAAACTATGCATGCTTAAAGTGAGACTACAGAAGGTTAAAAACCTTGGTATGAACTTAAAAATTAAGTTATATAATAAATTACCTGCTATTATAGTCGATTTGCCTCATAATGAATTTAAAAATAAAATTAAGCATTTCCTTGAAAGAAATCCGTTTTATAGTATATCAGAATTCATGGCGAGCTCGTTTTTGTGATATTTTAGATTAGAAGGGGGATGAAATTTAAATTTAGTTAAATTGAACATAAATTAAATAATTTTAAAATGAACTGTTATTTAAATAATTTTAATTTATACATTTTCTTTTTTTCTATTTTATATTATTACTTGTGATGTTAGATTAATAGAATGTGTTTTTTTTATAACTTTAAATTTAAAATGGATATAATTTTAAAATGAACTGTTATTTAAAATAATTTTAATTTATACATTTTTTTTGATATTATTAATTGTGATTTTAAACTAATAGAATGCAAAATTTTTTATAACTTTAAAACTTAAAATGACATGAAATGACAAAAATTTTAGAATGTACTGTTTAAATAATTTTACATATGATGTAATATTATTGTAAATTTATGTTGACTTACCTAGGTTGCGTTATGTAACAAAGGGTTAATAAATAAATTGAAATTGAAATTGAAAAAAGAAACTAGAATAGAACAAGATGGGAACGGGAACGGGAACATGAACCGGACTGGAACGGAACGGGAACAAGAACGGGAACGTAAGGCGTACGGGACGGTTAGGGGACGTTTACGGGACGGGAACGCAGCGGGAACGGAACGGGAATGGGAATGGGTACGAAACGAGAACGGAACGGGAACGAAACGGGAACGGAACGGGAATATAACAGAACGGGAACGAGAACAGGATGGGAACGGGATGGGAACGGGAACGGAAACGGAAGGGGTACGGGACGGTTACGGGACGTTTACGGGACGGGAACGCAAACGGGACGGGAACGGAACGGGAACGGGAACGGGAGCGGGAGCGGGAACGGGAACGGGAACTGGAAGCCTTGTGCGAGGCCCGCCACACGCGGCAAATGTCTTGCCTCGCGAGGCAGCGCGCTTGATGGGGACTCGCCTAATCGCGTAAAAATGGCTGGCCGGATCCTGGTTGAAGGTTCCTTAAAAGGTGTAACGGTTGCTAAAAACCTACTACTTATAATTAATAATTACTGTCGAACTTTTCTTAAAAATTCATTACATCACTTCACCTGTGGAATGTGGGAAGTTCTGACCTCTGCCTTATTCCAAATCGCGACTCGGAACGCGGCCGTAGTGTCACACTGTGACAGATGATGTCATTGTCAATAATGACATCCACTTTCGTTATGTCAAGCTCGACCAATAGGATGAGACCGGGACTTCTAGATCATTCTCGCTGTTTTGAGGTGCTTCTCGATATTTATCCTTCTATAAATACGAACGATTCGCAAAATCCTTTTCTTCTTTTCAAAACATTCGTAACCTTAACAAGTTACCTACATTAATTTCATTTCATTTCTTTGTGTTGTGCAACCCCATTTCTAGGGGCGTACCTACGGGCAGGTGTTTCCCTACCGGACCCTCTCCTGCGCCGCCTACCACTACACCTCCGGGCACCTACCTGCCCGAGTCACCACCTGCTGCTTCCGGCCTACCCCGGAGCAACACCACGCCGAGCCTGCGCACTCGCCTCACCTTGAGCGCGTAGCCCTCGTGCTGCACATGCGCTTCTGCTTCCGTTAGGCAAAACGCAAGCTAAGTGCTTTTTATACTACAAGGCGACTACCACGAAACGAAGATCTGTGTACCCCCCTTGAGACCTTTTTTTCAATATATCTTGGTAAATTGTAACATTGACGTTTCATTTACCACCTTCTGCGCACTGGTCGTGCTTCACACTTCCAGCTGTGGCAGTTTTTTTTTTTGGGGTTTCCCCCCCTTGACTCCACATGCAATGAGTCAAGGCCACCACCAAGATTCCCTACCCCTTCAAATCCATCACCTCTTGCGCCTTTCTGCCCCCCTACTCCTGTGCTTCATCCTGTTCCACTTCCGGGGTGGGCTTTGGGATGCTGGCCAACTCCTTCTGACGTGCATATTGGTCAGCCAAACCAATGGTGAAAGAGGAGTAATTTGCTGCATTCTGCAGCTTGTCCCATGCTGCCGCACCAGCATCAATCCATGATTTTAGCTCCTCAGGGTTGATGTCACAGAAGACGGCCTCTTTCAACTCAGCCCTCATTGCTTCTGAGTTAAGTGGTCCATTGATGGCAGCCTGCACAAATTTTATGCTGCTCTCGATGTGAGGTGCTAATGGCTCCTGCATCATGATTCTTTTCACGCTAGGTGGCTGCAGTGTCATTGACTGTTCCAGGTTGAACATGTGACAGTACTACCTCAGTGTAGTTTCCTCAACAGGCTCCTGTCAAGACAGGAGGGAGGGAATCAAGCCGTGCTGGAGCACCACTGGGACTTTCTTCCCTTCCACTCCCCCTGCTAACTTGAAACACTCAGTGATAGCAAGTAGGTTTGCTTTGGAATAGAAATTCCATGTCTTTTAGCAATGGCTAGTGTCAGATGCGGGTACGATGCGGCCACTCTGCTCAGAGTTATGTCAGTAGAAGCAAGTGTCACCTTCTCCTTTCTCCTCCTGGCTGCAGCCTCTGAGTCGTCATCGCTCTTGATGCCATATATGATCATTTTCTTGCTCAGGACATCTTTCACGTCCTTGGCCAGTCTTTAAAATCTTAAACAAATTGTTTCCTCGAGTCAAGAAGACAGTGATGAAGAGAGCATCATCTTCAGAGACATTTGCAGCCTTGGGAATCGTTATGGTGGTATCATCAAGCTTCAGGCTGTACTCAGACGTATCAGTGTTCTTTGAGTTGTAATTGCTTGCCCTCTCTGCCATCAGCTTTATGACCATTATCGGGTTAAACCCGTCATACTCAGTGAGTTTTGATAAAGACTTCAACCCATCGAAGTGAGTCTTACCCATCTTACCTAAAATGGCATCAGAAGCAAGAGTTTTCAGTTCAGTTGTGAATCCCACTGTCTGATCATCCACCATCCGTTTTTGATTTGCTGGTGAGATATGCAAATAGTCCCCAACAATGGACCAGGACGCAGGTGTCGTGGCACCACCCGCTGCTGCTAGAGGATCCATGCTGGTATCACTTGTAGATTCTGGTCTAAGAAATATCCAGTCAATTCAAGTAGTAACCTTAGTTAGTACTTCAGATAACAGCAATTTAACCTTTAAATACTATCCAGGTCTATGTGTTGGTTATGGTTCGTTGGTCGTTTTTGTTTTTAACTGGATTTCGTCCAGGCAAAATCCTACTCTAAGAGGGGGGATATGTAACGGTTGCTAAAAACCTACTACTAAAGGTCAAACCGCACTACAGCGGAGCGGCGCTGTGCGGCGCAGCACTGCAGCGGAGCGGCGCGGCCTCTCCTAAACGCACTATCGCGGCAGCGGAGCGGCACGGCGCGGCTCAAATTGCCAGACGTGGCAAGATTTCATTGAAGTTGGACGCACGAACGAAAAGGGAACGCTCGGTCACGCGTTCCCTAGAACGAATTTCCAAGGAACGATTTAGCAACACATCCTCATATTTTTTATTTATTTATTTGTGATGAGTTATGATTATGATGATTTATGAAATGATCACGTAAAATACCACTTTGTAATTTAATCAAAATTTGTTCACTGAAATATCAGTAGAAATAGATATTTCCAAATACCCTCTATAGACTGAAGCTCGATTATGAAGAATATTCGGCCGCGCCGCGCCGCGAGCTATACCGCACTAGCGGCAGCGGAGCGGCGCGGAGCGGCGCGGCGCGGCGCGGCGCGGCAAAATATTCGTTTGCACCCAAATCTGCAGCGCCGCGCCGGTACGCGCCGCGCCGCGCCGCGCCGCGCCTCTCCGCTATAGTGCGGTTTGCATCATTGCAATCAATAGAAATAATATTTGGCCGCGCCGCGCCGCTCCGCGCCGCTCCGCTGTAGTGCGGTTTGACCTTTATAATTAATAATTACTGTCGAACTTTTCTTAAAAATTCATTACATCACTTCACCTGTGGAATGTGGGAAGTTCTTACCTCTGCCTTATTCCAAATCGCGACTCGGAACGCGGCCGTAGTGTCACACTGTGACAGATGATGTCATTGTCAATAATGACATCCACTTTCGTTATGTCAAGCTCGACCAATAGGATGAGACCGGGACTTCTAGATCATTCTCGCTGTTTTGAGGTGCTTCTCGATATTTATCCTTCTATAAATACGAACGATTCGCAAAATCCTTTTCTTCTTTTCAAAACATTCGTAACCTTAACAAGTTACCTACATTAATTTCATTTTATTTCTTTGTGTTGTGCAACCCCGTTTCTAGGGGTCATAGGTACCTACGGGCAGGTGTTTCCCTACCGGACCCTCTCCTGCGCCGCCTACCACTACACCTCCGGGCACCTACCTGCCCGAGTCACCACCTGCTGCTTCCGGCCTACCCCGGAGGCGATATTAGAAATGCCTGTGAGGTACAGACACTACCTGCTCTGTACCGCTCTGGGTTTTTCTAACTAATAACGTTAGAAAAAGCCTGTGTGTTTCAGAGCATCGCTTGCTCTGGAGTGTGCGGGGTTTTTCGACAAAAAATTTAATAATATCACCGTAAAAAGCCTGTGGAACACAGACAATTCAGAAAATTACATTGTGGTTAAAATATTCCTTCTTCTCTTAAACCCATAAAAATGGCAGGCTATGCTAAATGGGATGGATTGGGATGAAAGGCACACAGATAGTTTTTTTTAACCTGGATTAAAATATAGCAGACTTTGGTTCCTAAGAACGTCGCGGGCGGTAGCTTGATAGTGCGCATTTTCAAGTTTCTTGGATAATTAATAAACAATACCTAATTATGTTTTATTGTA
This sequence comes from Agriphila tristella, assembly GCA_928269145.1. Taxonomy (NCBI): domain Eukaryota; kingdom Metazoa; phylum Arthropoda; class Insecta; order Lepidoptera; family Crambidae; genus Agriphila; species Agriphila tristella. Next base: position 29,862,402 of record OV743439.1, on the reverse strand, counting down.
TCACTAATCTAACATAAGTAATATTTATGTGATACTTAATGTGTTTTTCATTTCAATTTGTTATTTTTTCATTAATATTTTTGTTATAAATAAAGAATATTACAAAAAAAACAAAAAAACACATTATCAGTGATTATAATTTTCTTGTTAACAGAAAAAGCCAGCAAGATTCTTTATTTCCTATATTAAAAAAGTACGCTTTGATGTGGGTATACAAGACAGCACGTTAAGTTAAACAGTTGAACTGCAAAACAGCTTTTATAACGTACGGCATAAAGGCGGTCACAAGGTCAAGTACCTATAGTCTAAATGTGATGTGCTGTGGACTGTAGGTACAAACATTATCAAACGAAATAAAAAAAATGAAATAACGTTCGGCTGTTAGTTATTGCACTCGGAAATTGCGAAAAACTAACAAAATACTTTTCTTTTATAAAAATATAAATTTTTGTAAAACTCTCAATTAATATTATTTATGGTAGGATATTTTCAATTCCCTACACACATTTTTAGGTAAGGTAGTTAAAATGAAAAGTTTGATTGTGCTATGCCGTTTTCGAGAAATTTTGCAAATTACGATAAAACAGCTGTTCTTTGGGGATTTCTTTCTAAAAGGACCTACCAAAAATAAATTATGTCCTATGTTTTTTTGTCGAGTTAAAAGTTTTTTAATAAGAGAGATTTGATATTTTAGTTTAATATCCAAGTTTCACGATACTTAGTGCCTTACGCGTCTGTATCGCTCGGGGTATTTATATTTAGAAAATCCCTGTGGATCACAGCGCAAGGTGTCTGTGTTCCACAGGCTTTTTAGGATGATATTATTAAATTTTTTGTTGAAAAACCCCGCGTGATACAGAGCAAGCGGTGCTCTGAAACACACAGGCTTGTCTGTGCCCCACAGGCATTTCTAATATCGCACCCCGGAGCAACACCACGCCGAGCCTGCGCACTCGCCTCACCTTGAGCGCGTAGCCCTCGTGCTGCACATGCGCTTCTGCTTCCGTTAGGCAAAACGCAAGCTAAGTGCTTTTTATACTACAAGGCGACTACCACGAAACGAAGATCTATGTACCCCCCTTGAGACCTTTTTTTTCAATATATCTTGGTAAATTGTAACATTGACGTTTCATTTACCTACCACCTTCTGCGCACGGTCGTGCTTCACACTTCCAGCCGCGGCAAAGGATTTCGTCTAATATTCACGCGGACGAAGTCGCGGCAAAAGCTAGTGAACTTTATAATAATACCACACAACCTTATCGTTTGTGGGCTCATCACGGAATACATAAAATGGGCTCGTTTGATTCACCTTGATAAATGCCTACACCGATAGGAGATGGAGCATTTTAACCGACTTCAAAAAAGGAGGATGTTCTCAATTCGATTATATATTTTTTATCGTTGTTCGCGCGTATCTTCGACATTTATGGATCTTTTTTTGTTTAATTGAGTTTTAAGATGGTCCCATTTTTTCTAATAGGTTTAGTAGTTTTCAAGTAATCCTGAAAATACTATGATTTTGGGTTAACTATACTTTGTTTATGAACCGAATAAAATGATTGTAGTCCTTTGAATTTCAATGAAACCTTGGAATTCGAAGATATCCAAGGGAACTCCTCAAACTCTAATAGGATATGACTATAGTAATTGAGATATTGGTAGGTCCAAAACAATCTAAAACAAACCCAAAATGGTCTGCGACGTTCTGGAGAAGACGTGGACTACGAAGGCACAACAACTCCTTAAAAACAAAGAGCGTGAATTTGGAAATGGACATTTTAAAAATATATAAATAGAGTTAAAAATATTCAACGCTTGCATATTGTACCTACACAAAAAGGTGAAAATGAAAAAAGCTTTTAGAAAAAGGAAAACCTCCTTAAAAAAAGTCTATTGAATTTGGGTGGGGATAGAGGACCTTTTTTTTAATTTTAAATTGATTTTTTTATTTATTTATTTAGGTAGCAAACAGTCATATACATACAATTTTAAGATAAGGTATACAATTAGACCTACAGTACCATAAATTAATGTATTATTAAACTAAGTAAGTAGTGCATACAAGCGACGGATATACAAGAAAGAATTATTATTACACTTTTAATTTTCTTTTAGGTAAATAGCAAAAGAAACATACCACTCTATGCGCTAAAAGGCTCAAATATAAAATTACTACAAGGTACAGGAAAATATAATTCGCCCGATTTCCTTCTAAAAACATTAAGTGAATTGGAGAAGATATCCACAGACTTATTGTACCTATAAGTTACACGCTCGTCTAAAAAAGGTATTTTTTGCATATTTTGTATGACAAAATGAGACATTGAATGTATCCTTAGAACGTGAGGAGAATCGAGGGACTTTGAAATCATATGCGTATTTGCGATTTTGAATATTATTTCTTGCTTTATAGAGCTATTTTTAAAGCTGTTTTTGTCTTGTGCTTTTTCTTTTTTTAAAAAAAAGCTTGTTTTTGGGTTAAGCTCGTTGACTGAAAAGCAGAAAATAATATTTTATAGAGAAAACTGTTTCTATAATAATCACGTTTTTAAAACAGACTAAAAAGTATAAAATAATTTCTCCCGTAAATATCTATAACCCTATACAGAAGTTTTAAACCTAAAAACGTGGGACGCATGCAAAAGACAACGATGCTAAACCTTGTGTTCCACGCTCGGTATGGCGCGACCGCTGGGCGGCGCGGCGCCACCACATTGTAGTAATATACTAGTCTTATATTTACATACAGATTACAGGGTTCCCTTTTTAAAGTTACAGGTACATACAACACGTTCGTGCCCCGTGTTTTTTTCTATAACAGTCCGTGGGCAAGGAGTGCGGGCCGCGGTCGGGTGGCCGCTGTGCGCCTCTTAATTGACAGGAAGACATCACTTGCCGCGATGCTATGCCGTATTCTAATTATTGCGTGAGACACGCGTCCAGACTACATAATCTTGGAATTTGCATATTTACGTTTACGAACAGAGGACATCGGCAAAGCTCAGACTCTCAAATCAAGAGCAGAGGTGCCCATACGGTCGATCGCGAGATAACAGATTTGACACTTTGCACCTAATGTAGTTTTACTTCATCATATCAGCCGCACGACACCCACTGCTGGGTATAGGCCTCCCCTAAGGATCTCCACGACGATCGGTCCTGCGCTGCCTGCATCCACTGGCTTCCCGCGACCTTCACCAGATCTTCGGTCCACCTTCTCGGGGGCCTACCTACGGAGCGTCATCCGATGCGCGGTCGCCATTCCAGAACCTTTCCGCCCCAAGCCATCGGTTTTTCTCGCTATGTGTCCCGCCCATTGCCACTTCAGCTGAGCAATCCTTCGAGCGATGTCGGTTACTTTAGTTCTCCTGCAGATCTCCTCGTTTCTGATTCGATCACGTAGGGAAACGCCGAGCATGGCTCTCTCCATTACACGCTGGGTGACCTTGAGCCTCCTTATGAGGTAGTTTTACTTATGCAATTTTTTTTCTTGATAAATATTTGGTGGGTTAAACGGTCAAAATGTCGATCATGTCGAGTCATTAATAAAAAGATGTCTCAATATAGCACTCATTTTTAGAAATTAAAAAAACAAACAAAAATTTCTTTAGTTCCACTACCAGTCAACAGATGGCGCTGACCTTAGAAAAATTAGATTAGGAACACAGGTTTTAAACGTGACCACGGCCGATGCAACTCGGTCGAAACGAACTTGAACATTCAATCAAATATTGAATCAAACTTGAACATTCTTTGTTGTTATCGTAGCCCGTATAGTAAAAATTTTGATAAATTCTTAGAAAAAATGGAAAATTTATTAGATCACTTTTTTGATAAGAGATGTGTAGTCTGTGGTGACTTTAACTTAAATATTTTAGAAGATACCAAAGAAAGCAAGGAATTTATAAATCTACTCAACTGTTACGGGTTTAGATACCTTATTGCAGAGGTAACTTACATAAGAAATGATAGTTCTTCCTGTATTGACAATATTCTAACAAATACAGAAAGTGAAAATGTATTATGTACTGACGTAGATCATAATAAATTAGCGGATCGGCATTGCCTCCATATCTTGCGATCTGAAGTTAGAAACGGTAAGGACAAAACAAGGAAACAGTAATCTAATACAGAGAAACATAAGAAGCTTTTCAGCTAAAAATAAGAGTAAGTTCAGAAAGGTTTTAAAAAGCATAAAGTGGAAGGACATGGGTATAAATGGGTTTATCAACAAATTTAACACAGAATTTAAAAATAGCTTCAAAAAAAGTAAAAAAAGTTTTAGTCATAATAAATGTACTAAATTGAATTGGATCAGTAGAGGATTAAAAGTCTCTAGTACTATGAAACGCTTCCTTAACACTATAAATATGAAAAATTGTGATAATAGCATATTAAAATACAGAGAAAATTATATAAGACTTTATAGAAAAATAAGTAGATATGCTAAGAAACGGGCAGTACAAAAAGAAATCGAAATTGTTAAAGATGACAGCAAGGGCATATGGAATGTAGTAAATAAACAAAGGAATAAGTTTGGAAATAGTAATTTAAATGAAAATTTGAAAATAAAAACTAATAATAAATTAATTGATGACCCTAAAGAAAATGCTAGCATATTCTGTTCAACCTTTGACAAAAGCCATGAAGCGCAATTCGGTAACAACCAAAAAGCACTAACACGAATCTGTCTGAAACACAAACTAGTTTAACTTGGGATGATGTTACACCAAACGAAATAAAAAACATAGTAAATTCTATGAAGAATAAAAAATCTTGTGGTCACGATGAAATCCCTATATCAGTCATAAAAGAAAACATTGATGTATTAGCAGATCCTCTCGCACATCTTTATAACATGTGTCTTAAAGAAGGTGTATGCCCTGACCAGCTAAAAATAGGTCGAGTAATACCTGTACACAAAAAAGGCCCAAGAACTGACCCCAAAAACTATAGGCCAATCTCTTTGTTACCTGTACTGTCAAAAATTTATGAAAAGATTATCAAAAAACGCTTAGTTAAACATATAGATTTAAATAACATACTTAATAAAAGGCAATATGGTTATCAAAGGGATTTGGGCACATCTGATGCAATAGGTCAACTTATTGATGATGTACTTATTTGCTTAAATGACAATAAAAAAGTAGCAGGAGTTTTCCTGGATTTGAGTTCGGCATTTGACACAGTGGATCACGATATTCTTTTACACAAACTTGAGTATTACGGTATACGAGGAAACATTCTTAAATTATTCAAGTCTTACTTACAAAACAGACAACAGTACATAGAAATAAGATCTAAAGAAGGTAACCAAGAACAGACATGGACATCGAATATGACAGTAATGAAAAGAGGAGTTCTACAAGGCTCAATACTAGGTCCAATATTGTTTATTATATTTATAAACGACCTTATTGAATATATCAATAACTCTATTAAAGGTGTAAGTTTGGTTGTCTATGCGGACGACACTAATGCTATAGTCTGTGCTGAAAATCTGAATGAACTTACTCATAAAGTAAATAGCCTGCTAATTTTGTTCGAAGAATGGTTCACTGCTAACAATTTGAAACTGAATAGAGAGAAAACCTGTGCCATGATGTTTAAATCAACAACCAGAAAAAAAGATGTTTTAGATGTCTACATGCATAACAAGAAGCTTGATATGGTGGATGAAGTGAAGTTTTTAGGAGTACATATAGATTCGACCCTTAACTGGAAAACTGAATTAGATTCCCTAACTAAAACAATCAGTTCTGCGTGCTATGCTCTAAGAAGTTTACGAGACATTTTAACAGTGGAACAGCTTAAGTTAATTTATTATGCACTAGTAGAGTCTAGGTTGCGATACAGTATTAAACTGTGGGGAAATAGCTACAATTATAATCAATTGACAGCATTCAGACTGCAAAAAAGAGCTATAAGAATTATTGCACGTATACCACAGTGGCAGTCTTGTAGAGATTATTTTGCAAAGTACAACATACTTACCGTACCTAGTTTATATATACTGATTGTACTTACAGAATTTAGAAAAAATCTGACACAAAAGGAAACTGCTACAGACAGACAGTTACGCGAAAGAACAAGGAGGATGCACTTACATTATGAAATTATCCCTAAATTAAAAGTAGTTAAACACGGCGCCAGGTTCCAAGCTGTTAAGCTCTTTAATAAACTACCAAATGACCTTAAAATAATTAGCGATTGGAAAATTTTCAAAAATAAACTGCATGCCTATTTGTTGAATATGTGTTGCTATTCTATTGACGAATTTTAGGAAGTATAAATCTATTAGTTAAATAACTGTGATACATTAATGTCTAATAAAATAAATCTAATAATCATGCAGAGCAGAATTATGTAATTTTATATTTTAACGCTGTAGAAAATTTAGAAATTAATTGATCGCCTGATAATTATAGTGTAAACTCAATGTATGTAATATAATGTGTGTATATAATGTAATGGTATAAAGTTTAATGTTCCTCTTTCATATTTATAATCGGGAAAAGGTAGGTGTTCAACACCTGTGTTTAGTTAAAATCGCGTTTAAAACCTGTGTTCCTAATCTAATAAAATGCAACGCGAAAGTTTAAAAGTGCACTTAGAAAAATTACATTAGTTCCACTATCGGTCAAGAGATGGCGCTGACCTAATACTGCAATAATAACTTTGTTATTCTGTTCTACAGTGTATTTATTATGATGGTACGGAAACCATTGGTGCGCGAGTCCAACTCGCTCTTGACCGGTTTTTTTTAAGTGGTGTTGAACCTTTGACCACAGAAACCTATAGTAGGTATACCTTTGACCGGGATAACAAACATTCTATGTTTTAATCTAGGCTATAAACTATCTGTGCGTGCATTTCATCCAAATCCGTTCAGCCGTTTTTGCGTGATTGATTAACAAACAAACTTTCTCATAATTACCAAACAGCCTTAACACACCTAAGCGTGTACAAACAAGACTAATCTTGTCCTTCTCTTTTTATTATAATGAGGATCAGTAACGATTTTTGTTTAATGGCTAGTTAGAAAGCTGATGCCACCACCACATGATGAACTGTGAAAAAATATTACGATATCTCTTAAACCTGAGAAGTTATAAGAGCTAAAATACTGGTTTTTTGGGGGTCCTTATGACGTTATCGTGACGTACGCGAACCTTATGTCGTACGTGATAAAGCACATATTGCATTGAGCTTGGCATTTCCTTCAAACCCTTTTAACTTAACCATTTCTCAACGGATTTCAAAAATTCTTTCACTAGGTTTTATAGCTATCAATATGTGTTTATATTATATCAATAAAACTATAGGATTCAAACCTGTTACTGATCCTCATTGCACCCACTCCCCTATTTCTCCTTTTTTTCTATAATTATTTATTTTTCACCCGCCTCTTGTATAGGTACTTCTTTGTTTCTGTAATATTTTATTCTTATTCATGATTTACAATATTACTTACCAATATTAACTATTGAGGATCTAAACATATCAGCACCCCGAAATTTTATTTTTTAACTTTATTCTATAGTGTGATGTGCCGTGTGGCTGCCTGAAACGTGAGATCGCGATTTAGTGGCGCGGAGCGGAGTAGTAGGGCATGGAGGGGCTGAGGCGCGAGGACGATGGCACCTCAAGGCGGCGCGGCTCGAGTGGCCCAGTACCGAGTGTCGAGTGGGCTGCAGCTCCCACGCCCTCCCGCACGCTCCCACCATTCGCACCCACCCGGTACAGTCAGCAATGAAAGTCGTTGGGACTTTTATCATAGCAACTTTTTAACAGGTGTCTCACGGTTTGAAACATTAGCCAAAAAAGTTACTATGACAAAGTACTAAAGTGTTTAACAACTTTCGTTGCTGACCGTTCCATCAATAGATTCGATCTAGCTTCGAGACAGTTCATGAACCACCCTACCAATATTGAGGTGACTATGGACTATGGACCACTATGAAAAGTTGGACTTCTGATGTTTCAAACATTTAGTAAAAGTTGTAAATAAACGGATTAACTGGTTTGAGAAACGTTACCGAAAAAACAGCCAAGTGCGAGTCGGGCCACGCGCAGTATAGGGTAGGGTTCCGTAGAACAGTTAGGACCTTATATTATACCACACCATTAGAATAATTACACCTAGAAGCCGTGTCTTTGTATGCAACGTGAGGCAACTTATACTGAGCCAAAATGGCTCAGTTCTCAGATTTATATCCTTCATACGTTACCTAATCGTAACTAAAATCCAATAATATAATAATTAATCTCTTTAAGGTAGGGAAATTGAAACTGTTTTGTACTTATTAGGTATGATTATTTAATATTATTTAATAATGGACAATACAAATCTGAAAATGGCGCCACCATTTTGGCTGTTTTTGTTGCCTCACTTTTGGCAGCGCGCTTTGTAGGGAAATATCGTTCTAGGTCTTCGATCATCTTCTAGGTGTAATTATTCTAAGACCACACCATAGGCCACCTACATAGGCTATAAACTTGCAAGAAGTGCGAGTAGTATAAAAGATACCTAGGTACTTACCAATATTTTTTATAAAAATATTATTTCAACAATTCAATCAAGAATCGTAAAAATATGTAAGTAGCTCTAAAATATATTTAACCTTAAAAAGCCACGTTTTTAAAACGGAATAAAAAGTATAAAATAATGTACTTATCTCGTAAAGATTATTATTATTTTATTTTATAATAACTTAAGATTATTATAAATAACCCATAAAGCTAAAAACGTGAGACGCATTTGTAAAATGTATCTTCAATTATTCTTTGCATGCGTCTCACGTTTTTAAGTTTAAATCATTATAACGAGCCCAAACGCGGTTGTATTAAAAATAACATTCTTTACGGGAGAAAATATTTTCTACTTTTTAGTCCGCTTTAAAACGAGTTTTTTTTGTATTTTTTTCAGTGAATTATAATTTTTTGCTTAAAAAGCAGAACGACCTAAAAATACTCCATCTCCTGTACCATCGGAGTATACTCGCCAAGACGAATCAAACAAGCCCAAATTTGATAGGGTTGCATGGTTTAAATGTAATATAGTTTCTGTGGCCTTCTTTCGGCTTCCTCATCAAACCCTGGACCTCATCTCCCTCAGAGTACTTGTCAAGACGAATCTAACGAGCCCAAACTCGATTGGGTTGTATAATGGAACGTCGTGTGTTTGCATAAACGGATCACAATTTCACATTTACGTTTGTGATATTTAGCTATTGTCATTCGCGTGTTGGTCTGTTTTCAAGGTATGGCGACCACGGCGACCTTAATCTAGTTTGCGTACCTACATCACAGAATATATAATAGTACTAACGTCCTACATATTGTATCGGATCGGTCTGTGTATTGTCACAGCATACTTTTATATAGGTACCTACCTAAGTATTGTGCGATTGGCGCGGTGACCGCAACGCGGGCGCAGCAGGTGAATCAGCCGCACCGCGACCATTAGTGACAAACTGACAATGTGTTTGTCGCGCGGCTGACGGCTGCCTCCACCCGCATTCATCTACTTAAAGAAGTTTCAACAAGTGACCTTAATTTCTAAGCAAGGGACGGCGGAATGTTGAACTAGTAGGTATACCGATGACACGACTTTTCTTATTTGAGGCATCGAAATGTATTTTGAGGTTGTGAATTTTATTTGGCTAGAGGGGTTTAATTTGCTATATCAGTTCTATAAAGACTGTATTATCATATCACCTACTAAATTAATCAAGATTAATGTGCATGTGTCACTTTTTGAACCGAGACGGCGACGCCGACGAGCGAGATCGAATTTCATATCATATCAGGCCGTATGGGCATGCCCCAAGGATCAATATTGGGCTCTTTACTATTCTAAGCTAAAGGCGTGCTGTACTGCTGCCAGCGCGCTTGCGGTAAAAAAGTAAATATTATGTAGTTATAGAAAGTAAGGATAATAAGTTATAGATAGAAGTAGGTACAAAGATTTAAATCTTTGTAGAAGTATGGATTGTCCTTTGTCTGCGCCACACATTTTTAGACATTTTTAGGTTTAAAACTTCTGGTTATTAATATTTACGGAGAAATTATAATAAGTACCAAATATACCTAGGTACCTAGAAAAAATACGAGTCGCACCAAATCAATTCTCGGACGGGGTCGATTCCTGTGCTCGATTCTGATCTGGTGCGAGTCGTATTTTTTTAGTATTGTATAAAAATAGCATTATGAATGCAAAAATCTCAAATTTAAAAAGAAAATGTATCATGTATCATCCATATTGTCTTTAGCATGCGCCCCACGTTTTTAGATTTAAAATTTCTGTAGGTTATAAATATTTAACAGAAAAAAATATTTTATACTTTTTAGTCTGTTTTTACTAATCCGTTTTAATGTTTTTAGTCCGATTTATTTTGTAATAATTTAGTCCGTTTTAAAAAGTGTTTATAAAAAAGTTTTTTTTATTAGTAAATTTTTATTTTTTGCTTTTTAGTTAACGAGCTAAGACTATAGTAAAAATATACCATCTCCTATCGGAGCACTCGTCAAGACGATTCAAACGAGCCCAAACTCGATGGGGTTGCATGGTTTCAATATTGAGTTCCTATGGCATGGCCTTTCAGCTTCATCATCAGACCCTGGACCTCGTCTCCTATTAGAGTACTCGTCAAGACGATGCTAACGAGCCCAAATACGATGGGGTTGTATGGTTTCATCATAGAGTTTCTATGGCCTTCCTCCGGCTCCATCATCAGATCAGCTCAATGACACCATAATATTGTATTGCCTTCCAGTTCCGACCTATGTTCAAAGTTTCAAGTCTCTAGCTCATCGGGAAGCTAGGATAAAATCGTTCGCAAACTTTGTGGAGAAACACACAAACAAACAAACGCGAAAGCAACCTAATAAAAACGTGTTAAAATAGACAGGCATCCTTAAATATATTATGAGCCACCCTTAGAATAAAAGTCTAATGGCCGAATACTCAAACGCAAGAAGCCAACACTACAAGGTGTTTGATAATCCTTACTAATATTATAAATGCGAAAGTCCGTTTGTTTGTTTGTTTGTTACGCCTTCACGTCATAACTACTAAACCGATCATCATACAATTTTGCACACACGTTGTCAAGGGTACAGAGAAGGACATAGGGTACCTTTCATCCCGAAAAAAAGTATTGTTTCCGAGGGATAGCAAAAAACCTTTCCACGCAGACGAAGTCGCGGGCGGCCGCTAGTAGCCTTATAAAGCCGAATATGATGGATAGGGACCATCAAACTGAACAACTTTTACTATGGGACCCAGTCTGAAATCGCGAAAAAAAAAGCTGTTTCATACAAAAATTAATAAACATTTTCTATCTTAAGTAATATATAAAATCGTAAACTGAATGACTGACTGACTGATCTATCAACGCACAGCCCAAACTGCTGGACCTACAGACTTGAAATTTTGCACCCAAATACCTTATACAGTGTAGGCATCCACTAAGGAAGGATTTTTGAAAATTCCATCCCTAAGAGGATGAAATAAGGGATGGAAGTTTGAATGAAAGTCCCTCAGTTTTGAAGCTAGGATCTTTAAATTTTGTGTTTACGCTGACAATTGAAAATTAATAAATACGGGTCTCAGCGTTTTTCAAAATTCTTCCTCTTTTCACCCCTCAAAAGGGGGATGAAAATGTGTATTGAAGAAAAGTCTTCATTTTTGAAATAAAAATCGCTAAATTTATAACTTAGGCTTATGGATGGAAATCTAACGAAACGTGAATTGTTATTGTTAGTATTCAATCCTTATGGGGGTAAAAAGGGGTAAACAAATCCAAAAAATAGAAATGGATGTCGTTATTGGGGTTTTCTGGGATGACGATTGCAAAAATGAAATTTATTTTGAAGTCCAACACGGTGGACATGATTTAACCCCTAAAGGGGTGAAAATGGGGTTGAAATTTTGTATGGAAAAATAATATAAAATAGACATTGCAACTGTAAACTTCGTAGGAGCACGTCTAAAAATAAAAAGGCAAATATATATTTTGTGATTTTAAAAATCAACCCCTTAGGGGGTAACTGGGGTGAGTAAACATAAAAATCGATATAGATGTCGTTATTGGGGTTTTCTGGGATGACGATTGCAAAAATGACATTTATTTTGAAGTCCAACACGGTGGACATGATTTAACCCCTAAAGGGGTAAAAATGGGATTCAAATTTTGTATGGAAAAATAATATAAAATCGCGGGCAGAAAAGCTAGTTCTACCATATTAGGCTTTAGAAGGCTATTGCCAAACAGCCTGTTTAAGTAACTAGGAATTCTACACAAAAATACAGTAAAATATTACAGTGCATTTAAAAGACATTGTATCACGTTAGACTAATATATTGGGCTCATAAATTACGAACAAGTTTTATAAATATTTACATATTTTTCATATTTACAAAAAGTTGCAATCCTGAAATTGCGAGAGAAAAAAAATATTGCTGTTGATTCGTCCAAGTGTTACATACAAACAAGCGAGCTTTGCGAAAATGTATGAAACACAATGATTTCAAAAGAGTAATATAATAAGTCTATGATGAAACAGTTTATTTTTGCGATTTCAGGACTGATTTCACAAAAAAAGTTGTTCGTGATTGTAAACCCAATAACAAATTTTAAAGGTATTGCGTTATTTCATTACCTACTAATGAACACTAGGGAGCTCGTGTCATGGCCCAGCGATTGCGGAGGTTAAGCAACGTTCGCAAGGGTCGGTCATGGGATGGGTGACCAAAAATTTATTATCTCGAGCTCCTCCGTGCTTCGGAGCCTTCGGAAGGCACGTTAAGCCGTTGGTCCCGGCTGCATTTGCAGAGTCCTTAACACCCACCAATCCGCATTGAGCCCGCGTGGTGGGTTATGGCCCATCCTCCTTTTCACCCACAAGGAAGGCCTGTGTCCCAGCAGGAAGGACATTAAAAAAAATGGCTGATGGACATAATGAACACTTACATCTTTGTCCCACTGCAGGTGGTAAGGTATCTCGTTGCCGAAGGGGAAGTCGAGGTGGCAGTTCATGACGGCGTACCCGCCGACGCTGGCGCGCAGCTGCTCCACCTCGAGCGGCAGCAGCGAGCCGCCCGCCGGCGCCGCCCACGCCCACACCGCCCACCACACTGTCCACGCACACGCCCGCGCATTCTCCGTGCGCCGCATCGCCCAGGCTCCAGGTGTCAAGATATCCCGCGCGATTTACGACCGGACGAGCACAGAGCGCGCTGACGATTGACCGCAACTAACGCTAATCGGGTTAACCTCAGCCGCGACAGGGAGTGCACGCGCACACCGCAGACCACCCGCGCCCGCGCAGACTGCGGCACGCGCCCGGCCCGCTACCCCGCGCGCGGCAGGAAGCCCTCGCCTCCTACTCCTACGCTACCTATTGCGTCTTTTATTCTAGTCTAACTAATCACTGTTAACTTCCTTAGTTCCTTGTCGCTAGCTATTCTTTCGCAACGCAAATTGACGTCCCCTTATGAACAATAAGGAGGCGCTTCAAATTGTACACTTGCAAATTAAGGACTTATTGAGTGTAGCACACGCATTTATCGAACATAACGTACGTAAATAACCTTGTATGTATGTATAATGGCATAGCCTTCTTCATTTCCAAGCCGTGAACATAAGTTTGGCAACGTCTGTTACTGTCAGTTCGTGGTCATGTCGTCGGCCAGTCTCCATACTAAATGTATGGGAATATTTCAATTTTAAGAGGTCGATATTTTTTTTCGTAGTAATCGTGTGAGGTTCAAAATATAAAAATAATTTAGTTCTTTTATTGAAATGCTTTGTATATTAAACAATAAGAAAAATATCATGTTAACCAGGAAAAAATGCCTGTCAAAGATGTCATCTTTTTTGTTGATTTTCTTTAGCAGGGAGTTGATTCACACACCCTCTAGCAATAAATGATATATCATTAGAAATGTCTTTTAAAGACAAATATTTGCTGTTAATATACTTTATATCAATTGTTAATACTTTTGGAGTTAAAGGTTATTAAAGTATAAAAGTGGTTTATTGTCTATGGGAGTTGATCTACCACACCTATAGAAACGAATGATATATCATAAGAAAGGTTTTTATATGACAAATATTTGTTTTAAACATACTTTCTATTAATTGCTAGTATTTTCGGAGTTTTAGGTCATTAATGTTAAAAAAATTGGTCAAGTTCAGAGCGTTATAACTCTCAAAGTACTAATAGTTGACGATTATAGTAATACAATAAAGTGTTTCAAATTTAAATACCTTTCCAATGATGTAAGATTTATTGCTAGAGGAGGCTTAGATCAAAATGCTCATCGTACTAAAGGACCCCCGAAAAGTCCAAATAATTTGACTCAAACCTTATGTTCTAATAAATAAATAATAATAATAAATATAAAACTTTATTGAAATAATCTTACATCACAATTTACAACTAGTTTAAACATAGATAATATAGGAAAAACAAATAATAAATAATTATTAAAATAATTTTATACTATGTGCTTGACCACATGCGATGTTGCCGTTCTGCTCAACTTCAGGGCTTGGAAGATATAGAAGGCTATGATAATGGGCTTTGCGTTCTTTACAGATGTGTACATATAACAAGCTAGATACAAACAAAACAGAAGAAATATAGGCGAGTTCCACAGGTTACAGATATGTTGCAGTTAGGAAACAATTAATAGTATATTATAAAAATATTGTATTTTGCATCTCAGCAATAACTCTGACCTTTGACACAATATTTAACCAAAAACCAATTCTAATTTTACTTAGAGCCCATCACTAAACTTGGTCAAGAGAAGAAATTCCACAACTGCAAACAACACAACTTGATAATACAAAAAATAAATAATTATAATAATTTTATTTTTATTGTTTATCACTATCTATTTATGGACGACATATGGAATAAGTTAAGATATCCATGAATACAAACAACACTGAAAATTTCAAATATAATTTTATTTTATCCTCTTCGATTGGTTTGGTACACACCTGTACAATAATACACTATACAATACGTTATCAACTCTTACAACTAATAAATGTTTGGAATAGAATTAAATGGAAATCATAGGGAATTATATGAGTAGTAGTAAATTTAATAAGTTATGGCTTTAAGTCTCTCAGCCCTGCATGATGAGGTGCACGAAGTTCTCGTAGTTGATGTTCCCCTGCGAGTCCTCTTGGCCCTGCAGCAGCTGTTCCACCTGACGCACACATTATACTCATTAGTCAATGTGACATAACAGACTAGCCCCCTAGCGTGACCAACGAAACACGATATTATCGCGTGATATAGGGTTTTACAACTCTCTATATTATATGTATTAATATTATTAATATTTTATTTATGTTATGTTGTATTTATCACTTACTATTTTACCTTATGTACCGCATTCATTGATATCTGTTTCCTAAAGCTTGACTGGGAGAGAATGCTTTTAGCATTAAGTTCGCCTTTTGTAACATATATTTGAAATGTACAATAGTTTGTTAAAAAAAAACCATTGTCTTTTGACAGTTTAACGTGATAAACTCGCTATATCATATCGCGACGCTGTCGTCATGCTAGGGGGGCAGGGGCTGTACCGGCTAGCGCATCGAACTTAAGTCTGCCAGGCTTCAAATTAAAACGGATAAATCAAGCCCCCAATCAGGCCAAAATGGCGAAACAAAATCCAAGATGTCACACAAACATAGATATCTTCCAAATAACTTCAGCAAATAGCACAATACAAAATTCCTTACTTCGATTTATGTTTTAAGTTGAAGCTCGACAGACCTGCCGAAGTTCGATAAGTTAGCCGGTAGGGCCCCAGACCTCACCAAATCAATTGGCTCTGCTTTAATTCATGACTTTTTAATAGGTCCTTAGAGTTCTTAATGTAAACTATAAGTGCCGGCACGAATCGTAAGCGGTGAGAGAAATTAGAGGGAATTAATGTCACCTCTCAAGATCCGTGCAGAGGCCTGTATCATGTTTGCCCTCACCTCATCATCACTCAGCTTCTCACCGAGAGTGGACAGAAGATGGCGCAGTTCAGCTGAAGATATAAAGCCATTCCCATCCTTGTCAAAGTGACGGAGTCCTTCAATAAAATCATTTGCTGTGTCACCACTTCGAGCTTTGGATATGGCCTGGCAAATGTAAATAAAGCAGTGTTGTTAAAATTTATTACAACTAAGCAACAACACTATCATATACACTGTGATAACAACTAAGTACAGTGCTGAAAACATCATCAACATTCACTTATAAGCTTCGATCAAGGACAGCCTAGAAAACTTCATGAACTAAAACAGCACGCAAAAATGTCCCACTTACAACTTGGCGCTCATTTTGTATTTTATACATAATCACCTCTTATTTTGTACAAACTCATATTTTATATCACTTATTTTGTGCAAAATAAGCTTATTTTGTACAAAATCACATCTTTTATTACTTACTTTGTGCAAAATAAGCACCCAGTTTGTAAGTGGGACGCTACTTTGATTGAGGTGCCATTTTTGAGACTTCGAGACCAGACATCTATACTCCAGCCAACTCGCGGAAAGAATGTTTACAAACAAACCGCCCATACTTAACCACAAAAGTACTTTTTTATTACATGTTTTATAAATATAAGAATATCATTGATAGCTTACCTATGTTGTCCAAGTTGTATTTATGGTGTTAATTTACTGAAACTTAATGTATTTGTGGAATTACGAAAAATGCGCAAAGTTTTGTTTACAAACATTCTTTCCACGAATTGGCTGGAGTATAGGGTATTCTTGATCAAAGCTAATAAGTAACTATTATTGCAAGTTACAATATTCTAAAATTAATGATCTCTGAATTTAAATGTCAATACATACTTGATATATTGGTAGAAATACTTCAAAAGATATTCTTTCATCTGGTTTTAGGTGGAGTGTGCACTTTTTGACATCAGACTCGGTGGGATTCTGCCCGAGGGCTCGCAGAGCATCTCCAATCTGTGCCACATGTATCTTGCCATCACCACGAGAGTCGAACAACTGGAATGCCTCCTGGAATTCTATAAGAAACAGATATTGAGGTGTGGAATTGATGTTAATGAAACTTCTAAATTCAGTGTTTAACTTAAATGTGACCATTTAGAGCTGTAGTACCTTCGACGGATGTGAGCCTCAGTTTCGTAGGCGGTTCGTACACAAACATATTGAATGACATGAGAAAAGATACTGCAACGTCCCAGACCTGAGACCGGCCGCCAGAATCGTTTTAAAACACCTACCTTATAAGGAAACTAGGGCGCATGCAATAGCCACCGCTTTCGGTAAAGACGTAGACGTTGATTGACATGACTCACGGCTGGACACACCTCGCGTACGTAACTTACGAATTGCTTAACTTAACATCACAACCAGTTTGCAGCACTCGGTGTACTAGTTTTGTGGCAGTCATACGTAGTTTAAGGTGATTTTTATTAAAGTCTCACCTGCTAACTGATCTTCTGAATACCCAGCCTAAAACAAAAGATAAACATTACAAAATTCACAATGACGATAATCCAAGCAATGACGATTTAGTTTGCTCATAGTTAATTAACATAACTAACCATTGCAACGCAAAATAATAAAGTAGAAGAAGTGTCCAAAAATGCAAATTCGAGAAACGGTAGATTTAACAAAATAAATACAAATCGCAGATCAATCAAAGATTTTTCTGTAAAATAAGCTACCTATTCAGTGTTGCCACTACCTCTCCATCAAATCCCACACACATGACTCCTTGATTACACACAATTACACACATGGGCGTATCTAGATGTAATTTCATGGGGGGGGGGGGGGGTGCTAGAGGTTTTTGTTTATTAAATTTTTTTTATTTAAAAAGAGTAAAAGAAGTGACAATACATAATTTATCCAAAAAAATCTGCCGTTGGGGCTGCCATTACCTGCCCCCACACACCAACAGAAAACCGCATCTAAATCGGTCAAATCACTCTGGAGATAAATGGGAAAATAATAACTACAGCACGCCCTAGCGGCTCAACACCATAACACCAAGAAAGAACCTGTAGGGTTGTGGCAATGAGACCAGGAGACTTTTGTATACACGTTTGTTGAGCATTTTCACACTTTATACTACAATTTCACACTTCAACAGATAGCTTTCCTAATAAGTCAAAGTCAAATAAGCTTTATTCAAATAAACTTAATTATTAAGTACTTTTGAATCGTCTATATTTTCCTACCACCCGTTCCAGACTTTTTAGCTGACAAGAAGTATATATATAACTCTAACTAAGACAACCTTTTGATACCACGGCTTTACAACGAGTACGTCAAACTACAGATGTGCAGGCAGATTGACATAATCAAACTCACTTGACTTCCGAATGTACCATAGAGCAGAGCATGTAGGTTAGAAACCTCCCTCAACAGAACCATCGTCCACACACTACAAACCTATTACAGAAAACCGCATCTAAATCGGTCAAATCGCTCTGAAGATAAATGGGAAAATGATAACTGCAGCGCCCTCTAGCGGCTAAACACCATAACACCTATCTGAGAACCATAGCCGATAACCTACAAACCCATTACAGAAAACCACATCGAAATCAGTTGCGTTTCTAATTTTAGAGAACTTTTCAAGTGTGACTTATCTGGCTGCTGCAGCGCCCCCTGGTCATCTACTACCATGAAACATGTGTAAAAACCTGCACTGAAATGAAACCTTTTGAATGCAAAAAACCGCATCGAAATCGGCCGTGTAGTTTCCGAGTAAAATGGTAACAGACAAACAAACAAACAACCTCTAACCCCAAACGCATTTACCGCCTCCGTTCCGTTCCGTCCGTCGTGGGTAAAAAGTGACAAACAAAAGGTGCGTTTTACTCACATATATCAAAAACTAGGACATTAATGTGCATTTTTTTTGCATTTTTATAAAACACAGGAATATTATCTACAAAACCACATCAAAATCATTGCTATGAGTTGCATATTTCGAGAATTATTTTTGTTTGAATATTTTTTATCCATTTTTGAATTAAGTTGATAATTTTATTTAAAAAAAAATGACATTGAACCATAAAAGCAGGTACTTATGATTTTTTAATTTTGTCAATTTTCGCAAATTTACATTTAGAGCTTGTAAGGGTCATATTCAAACAACTCTCGAAATATGCAACTCAGAACAATAACTTTGATGTCGTTTTGTAGGGTATATTCCTGTGTATTATAAAAATGCCAAAAATTTATTATGACCTATTAAAGTACAAAGTTTACATACTTATTTTTTTTACCTAATAAGTGTTATTGATATTTTTCGGCAGGGTCATCTAAAATAGTTTAATTTAAAATGCCGGTCATTCCAACAGGAGAGGGGATAGACCCCAACATGTGGGGAGTTTTGTCGATAAAATTGATATTATCTGCCTTTAAAAGCTCTGACATCGCAATCAAAACATATTGTATATTTTGTAAATTACGACCAATACTGTAATAGTACACAATTACACACATATTTCTATTACACACGGGTTACACACGAGAGGCCTTGATTACACACAAAATGTGTAATTACACACAAAACGGCAACGCTGTACCTATTGTACGAGCTACGGTTCCTTTCTTTAAAACTAATGAAAAACGAGATGGAAGACAAAAATAGTCTGCAAGAGCACAGAAATGAAAGAGATAGGTAGATACCACTTTCATTGTTTATAGTTGTTATGAAAATTGTGCAAAGGAAACATCATTTTTTCGGCCAAATAAATTAAGTGGATAACATATTACTTTACTCATTGGTGAATAATAAGGCCGGCCACACACAGACGTAATCCCGTTACGGAATTTCGAACGAAATTTTGACAATGTATGAAGATGTGGAATTCCGTAAACGGAATGTTAACGCATGTGTTTTGTATGTGTCGTAGGATAATCGTATAAGCCGGATCTTTACAAAAATCCTAGGTCGATTGTAAAGAACCGGATAATTGTAATCTAAGATAGATTTTTGCAATCGTCCGAGAAATTTTTAGGATCTTTGTAAAAATCCAAGTATGTTTCGGACAATGAGGGCATTGAGGGCTTTTCCAAAGGACTAAAAACTGAAGGATCGATAGATGGCGTTGATAAATTAAGCACTGTCAACTGAGGCGTGTTCAGAACCTACGCTCCGAGTGCAACCAAAGTTGTGTCAACCGAACGTCACGCTCTAATGTTTGATACGCCGTTAGAGCGATTGGTTGCACTCGGAGCGTAGGTTCTGAACGCGCCTCAGTTGACAGTGCTTAATTTATCAACGCCATCTATCGATCCTATAGTTTTTAGTCCTTTGGAAAAACCCTCGCTGATTGGATAATCTAAGAGACGATTTACAACATCTTCAATCTGATTGGTCAGACAGAACATATTGCTGATGGGTTTTAGGGTTATTATTTCGCAATTTTGCCGAATTAAATTCTTTAATTTAAAGTTTTAACAAGGTTTTTCACAAGCATGTTGACGAGCGCTGTAGAACTTTCTTAGCTCTGTGTAGAAAAGTTATTTTTCGGTTATACTTAACCTCTAAATTGTCTGCACTGATCGAGCCCAGCATTTGTATAATATTGTTAAAATTAAGGGATCAGGCATACATAATTAAAAGCACTAAGTCACTGTTTAACAAGGATATATTTGAGTAACTAAAAGCAATACTCGCATTATCAAGGAAACAACATCTTAGACCTTATTAATCACTATAATATTTGATTTACCAAGATTTTACAAGAAAATATAATTAATCTTATCAATCACTATATTTTAACGTAACTTTTATAATCACTAACATTCTAAATTGTGTTACAAATAAAACAACACATTAGACTTTATTATTCATAGTGAATAATAGCATAGCCAATAAACGAATCATAAAACATTAATCATCATGAATAAACCATTAAACTTTACTTTTGTAATCACTTCTATTTTAAATTTATTGTATTACAATGAAATAACAAATAGTCTTTATTATTCATTCTAACGAACATTGCATAAAATGCCAATAAAACAACACATTCAATCAAACAAATGAACAGAGTGTTCTGAACAGAATAACATCTTAGATGTAACACAGGTATTCAATACTTATCTTATTATTCGGCGAGGCACAAAATCAGACTGACCCGTTACACTATTTCGATTTCACTTTTATACATTTATTCTTGGCGGGAATTGAGACTTCTTTCACCGTTACTGTCCATAGTCATTTCACTACTTATTATCTCGATAATAACTGTAAAACATTAATTTCCAAGAAAGCATGCGTAACACAATTTTGAAATGGACAGTAAGAGTTATTGAAATAGAATCACGCTCATAAGTGTGCTTAAATATTTCTATAAATTTAACAAATGAACCTTGCTCTAAAGCCAATACACTTCCGTCAATTTACATACTTTTAATCAGTGCACTAAAATCTTATAATTTGTTACTTAACATTTTTACACTACTACAGTTCGTCATAATATTTGTGATCATTAATATAAAATGGTAAATAAATAGTTTTAATAAAATTAACAACTAACCATTACACAGTCAAATAATTCAACCGGAAACCAATAAATATGTTGATAAAATTAAATAATCACTTTCGATTTATTTAAATGCTTATAATTTTGCGAAGATATTAATTTCAGTAATGAAAAATATAAATAAACTTATAATTAAGCCTAAAATTGTTTGAAAACATCCGTATGACAAATTTATTATCAATTGTTACCCAGCCGGAACACTCGATATATTATAGTTCGTCCATCCTGACAAATTTGCGACCCCGCAAACCACGTGGTTTCTGTAGGAGATATCTGTAATGAGAAAACATTTTGTATTACATGTTATCAATGATCCAATTTCCATTGTGATGATTTACCTATTTTTTTCATCGTCTGGTCCGACGGCCTATGTTATTTATTTTTAAATAGAAAAATCTCAACAAAATATCGTCCAATATTTACTGAATGTTATTTAAGTTATCAATATAAATACAACGGACAATTCATTAACTTTTAATATTCATGAAATTAATTAATTCGAACTACTACACATAGTTTGCCCATGAAAGTTCATTAAATTTGGTATAATTCATTTAAACCCTTAATTTCTGATAAACTTTATTAAGATGGTCCCCGTTACATGACACCAAGGTGGTCCTTAATACTTGCCAACCAGGCGGCCCTTAGCAAAATAAAGTTCTTTTTTCCATCGTCAGATGAGACGATCTTTAACAAGATAAACCCTTTTTTTTATCGTCAGATTAGACGGCATTTAACAAAATAAAACTTTCCGTTTTCATCGTCAGGTTAGACGGCCCTTAACAAATTAACCTCTTTCCATCGTCAGGTTAGACGGCCCTTAGCAAATTAACCTTTTTCCATCGTCAGGTTAGACGGCCCTTAACAAAGTAACCTTTTTGCATCGTCAGGTTAGACGGCCCTTAACAAAATTATAAGGTGTTCGTATTACTGTAACATCCATTATTTTATTATAATTCTATTAATTGCAGTAACATTATCCTTCCAACAAATCTATAAGTTATCTGTGCTATCAAATTGACTCACTAATCTCACTATCACTTGCCTTATGCATTTAATTAGGATTCAAAGCAACTACTAATACACTTATACTCATTGGGTCCCTCAATGAATACTATTATTTATATAAAATCAAAATAACTGGAAACTTTCGACATTCATATCACCCTAAGGCCGCTATTACATTATCATATTTTTATCATTTATATATGATTTCATATCTGTCAAATTCTACGATCATAGTTAAATGATGCTGTCCTTCATTTTTACTTATTACACTTATGATCCACCTATGATCATATAAACGTCATAAATCAAGATGGATAACGATTTAGCCGTGATTCCCGTTGCTATGAGTGCAATTTTATTAATAGCATTAAAAAAGGAGAAAACTGTTAAGAACAAAACATTAAATAAAATACGTATTTGGGTTTTATATAGACGTATTTTGTAATCTGGAGCAAGATTATTATACATATAAACACTTATTTTCCTCGTAAAGAGTAAATATTTTTGGTATTTTAATATTCCAGTCAAAATTAATGCACTTGAAAGATGCCATTTATTAAGGTTAGGCGCATAGAGGAAAGAAATAATTAAGACTGGGGCGACGAATATGATCCTACTTGTACGCTCGCTGTCAAATAGGATCCCATAAATATGATCATAGACAATATAAATCATATGTAGTTATTAAATCGTCCTAGTTTCTTCATATAAAAATGACTCATACATATATGATCATATTTCTATGATAGTCTAATAGCACTCTAACACCAATTTAACTTTTCTAGCTGACAGGAAACTAATTTTCAGCTTCTGCAAAGATAAGTTCAGTAGCTTTATTTACATAATATGCCCACTCGTAATTATTATTACTAATTTTATTAAAATACAGAGTTGCAACCTTGCAACATATTTATAAAAAATAATACTATAAAGTCAAATGAAACAAGCATTGCTGTCTTTTAAATAATTTTGTAATAACCCTTGCTCGTGAGCAAATTTTACCATGTATTTTAAATCTATACGAAGGCAGCTCTATGCTGTCGTGTGCTCGTGTCGCAATCGCAACTATGTTGTGAAATTTCATCAACGAAAGGCAATGCCTTTCGACATATAGTTTCTGTTGTCTAAATCTTGGAGCGGCAACTTCATTCTATTTCCCGTATTAAAACAATGGGTATCACCTTATCAATTGATCCGTATTACTAACAGCCTTAAACTAAACTCCTTTACATATCAACATATTAATTTTTCCTTAAACAATTCTCTCAGATAATCCCGCAACAAAGGGTGTACTATTGTGCATTCTGTGGTACAGCTTGCCGTACAGACGTCTTAAACATATCTTTTGAAGTAAAAATTATATTCTCAATACTAGCTGCTGAGATAAAAATATATTTTTATTGAATATTATTCATATTACAGTACACTATGAAAGCAACTAAGGTAGGCCAACCTTGCCTTGTCGCTTTAGGTAAACTGTAAATGTCACAAAACAGTCATCTTGATAAGATAAATATGTAGATTGGATACAATTGTCGTCGTGAATCATTACATTTTTATAGGTACATTAGAGATTTTGTATTTTCAACAAACTCAAACTATGTCTGCATTCAAATTAATATTAAAAAGTATATTAGGTAATTTAAATAATATATTTTATTTTCTTCGATTGATCATTTATATTGCTTCAATGTAAAACTTAAAAAGGAGCACTGATTTCGTCGTTAGAACAATTTCATTATCAATATCACTGTTACCTTTGGAAAAAATTAAATTGAATCTTATATTGAATATAAATAATTGGGAAATATTCCAATAATTAATAGAAAACTTTGAATTATTTTCTTTTCCCATTATTTTACTGGGTACATGTAATTATAATATACTTATAATATGTACTACGTACAGGTACAGGTAAATTGGCCTAAAAGTTAGGCTCACTTTTTATCTCCTGCTTCAAACAAAGTAACCAATTTTATTTACTACATATTTTCCACTGGGCCAGGAAAAGTAATTTCTTTAAAATAAATGTTAACTATTATTGCATCAATATTAATGATTAAAAATATTGGTAGGATTGACCCAGAGCCTCGGTTTTTTTTTAAATCTAAATACCTCAACACCTATCGACACCTGATTCAAGGAGGTCAACAAGACAACAATGTTAAGACAAGAATTTAAATTTCTGACATTTTCTAAGAGAACCCAAGTGAATGATTTTCCCAACCTTATTCCTAATTTTAAGAGAGAATGACTATACCATTTGTTTTTCCAGTTTCTTGATTAAAAATTTTCACAAACAAGTTCTGATTTTCATTCGACATATTATACTTGGAATTTGCTAGAATACATGCATGTCAAAATGTTCTTGATGAAGTAATCAATACATATTCAAAGCTATCAGGATCGAAGTAGGTCCTTTTGAAAACTTATTTAAAACTCAACATTAATATATAAATTAAGTTAAATATTACTAAAAATTTGTTCAAAGCATTGTATCAACTAATTATTATCTTTCAGCTCTAGTTGTTATTTGTTAGTAGGTTTTCCACAAAACAAATAATAAATAAAATTTATTTCTACTTCTTTGATGATCAGTTGTGGCTAAATCTCATAAATTACTTTGTTTGGACCACTCCAAATAAAATATGATAACAAAGGTTATCGAGTTTCCTAGTAGGGATTGGTGCAATTCCAAGTTTACACAATTTATAGTTATTGGCCTATTTACTACCCATTCCGCGTTTTAAGACAAAAATACTTTTAAGGTATAGGTACTTATGTAATTGAATATTGATACTAGCCATTGTTAAGCTTTTATATTTCATAATAAAATAAACTTGATAGATTTAAGACATATTTTCGTAATGTTGCATACTGATTGTTCATCGAAACATGTTGGCTAATATAATGTATATCTACCTATATCAACAATGTTAGCCACGTTTCTATCCAAATGAAATTATTCTATTCTTTTCTAAAACTTGCTCCGCAATGAAATGAACTCAAACGCCGGGTGTTCCCCAGGCAGTCTGTACGTATACACTACACTACACATTAATAATTATTTATTCCAGTTACACACATAGTAACTAATTGTTTTGTTCAAATATATTGGAAACTTTTTATCTTGAACTATGTAAGAATATAATGCCTACGTCTCTTAGGGGGATTCCTACTAAACAAACTTGCATCCTTTTACAACTTTCCAACTACAGAATTTTACAAACCGCTAATAATAATTTAGGATATATTATCATTATAATTGCTTATAATTCTAATTATCATTATAATTTATAAAAACGGACGCAATTATCAATATCAATATCAGTAGGTATCAACATCCACATTAACACCAACATCAACACCAACATCGACATCAACATCGACATCAACATCAACATCAACATCAACATCAACATCAACACCAACATCAACATCAACATCAACATCAACATCAACATCATTATCGTTATCATTATCATTATTGAACAGTTTTTGCAAAGCGTCAATGTACTACCATATTAACTAACCGTTCATTGAAATTATTAAACTCAGCAAATAAGATATTAAGTATTTGTATAAAAACCAACATTTGAATATCGAATCTCTTCGGATTATGTTAATACCAAATACTGAAAAACCTTCTTTTTAATATTACAAAGCTAGCCTCTAATGTTTCAAGTGGTAGTTTTAAATTAATTAAAAAAATGAAAAGTTTCATCATATTTAAATAAGCTCCAACTAAAATTTTTTTTTTCTTGTAGCAAACTTAGACTACAGGGAAATATTAAGACTTCAATATTTCTAACATTCAGGGAACACAATGTATTGAAAAACCACTTCATCCTACTCCCAACGTCACCTTACATCCCTAACATCGCATTACATATGCACTGAATTTGATCAATGTATGCCTATTATAATAAATAATCGGAACGGACTTGCCTTGTGTTTTGCTTGCGTGCCAATAATACCCTGCTATCGTCGGAGCTGGAATCTTGCGAAACCTCTCTTGAACTCACGGACGCAATCGCTTCTGTTCTGGCTCACAAGGATTCTCGGCTCGAACTCGTTTGCACCTTGTGTTCGGACTTACTGGTTATCACCACTTCTGAAATTGTTAAAATTAAGGGATCAGGCATACATAATTAAAAGCACTAAGTCACTGTTTAACAAGGATATATTTGAGTAACTAAAAGCAATACTCGCATTATCAAGGAAACAACATCTTAGACCTTATTAATCACTATAATATTTGATTTACCAAGATTTTACAAGAAAATATAATTAATCTTATCAATCACTATATTTTAACGTAACTTTTATAATCACTAACATTCTAAATTGTGTTACAAATAAAACAACACATTAGACTTTATTATTCATAGTGAATAATAGCATAGCCAATAAACGAATCATAAAACATTAATCATCATGAATAAACCATTAAACTTTACTTTTGTAATCACTTCTATTTTAAATTTATTGTATTACAATGAAATAACAAATAGTCTTTATTATTCATTCTAACGAACATTGCATAAAATGCCAATAAAACAACACATTCAATCAAACAAATGAACAGAGTGTTCTGAACAGAATAACATCTTAGATGTAACACAGGTATTCAATACTTATCTTATTATTCGGCGAGGCACAAAATCAGACTGACCCGTTACACTATTTCGATTTCACTTTTATACATTTATTCTTGGCGGGAATTGAGACTTCTTTCACCGTTACTGTCCATAGTCATTTCACTACTTATTATCTCGATAATAACTGTAAAACATTAATTTCCAAGAAAGCATGCGTAACACAATTTTGAAATGGACAGTAAGAGTTATTGAAATAGAATCACGCTCATAAGTGTGCTTAAATATTTCTATAAATTTAACAAATGAACCTTGCTCTAAAGCCAATACACTTCCGTCAATTTACATACTTTTAATCAGTGCACTAAAATCTTATAATTTGTTACTTAACATTTTTACACTACTACAGTTCGTCATAATATTTGTGATCATTAATATAAAATGGTAAATAAATAGTTTTAATAAAATTAACAACTAACCATTACACAGTCAAATAATTCAACCGGAAACCAATAAATATGTTGATAAAATTAAATAATCACTTTCGATTTATTTAAATGCTTATAATTTTGCGAAGATATTAATTTCAGTAATGAAAAATATAAATAAACTTATAATTAAGCCTAAAATTGTTTGAAAACATCCGTATGACAAATTTATTATCAATTGTTACCCAGCCGGAACACTCGATATATTATAATATCCACTTCACTCATCGTACATTAATGTCTCTTGATTGATTTGAGCACTCAGTTTTCTTTTTTTTAATAAAAAACGTAAAATTCGAACAAAACGCTGGAAAAATATTTGACAATAATCACAATAATAACAAGGGACGTAATGAATGTTGCCGTTAGCCAATCAGAGCATCCGTCAGCCCATAACGTTTACGTCAGCCAATAAGCGTGCGCGAAGTGATGATCATTGACGATTTACTTAAGATACGCTGGATTTTTGTAAAAATCCTAAACATCACTCGGACGATTGCAAAAATCTGTTTTAGATTCTAATTATCAGGTATTTTACAATCGTACTAGGATTTTTATAAAAATCCTATTTTTACAATTATCCTACGACATATGCAATTGCTGCGTTCCGCAGGCTGATTATCTAAAATGAGCGACCGAACTCGATTCCTCGCGCGACCGAGTCACTGATTTGGTATTATGTATGTATGCGATCGCTGATTGATTAGTTTATGCTCGGTTTATGCTCGTGAAGATCTCCATAGAAACTAGCGCCATTGGCAACCGGTGGGAGCGACTGAAAAGTCTTTTTACCGAAAGTAGTCTGTGAAGGTCCAAACAAATTATCGGACGCGGCTTATGGACGCGGCTTACTGCCGCGGCTGATAAGTGTGCACACTCTCATAACATCCTGCGTGCCAGATAGCTATCGGACGTCCGATGACGTCATATTAGTCTATGGTTACGTCCGCGACCTACTACATCCGATAGTTTGCACACCTCAGATCAGCCGCGGCAGTAAGCCGCGTCCGATAATTTGTTTGGACCTTGACTGTGTATGTGTCTGACCATATGTGCTCTGTGAACATAACCTTTTTGTTTTCGCTTCGAATTTTGTTTACATTTTTTCGTCTTCAAAATTGCAAATTCCGTGTATTGCAAATAAACCAGATTGAGCTCTTCGCCCCAAAACGAGCCGACAGAGAGGTCAAGTAGATAATTGTATCTCTTTCTTTATTAGGGTGACCAAACTGTATGGTTGGTCGGAGACATACCTACTTATTATTTTAAACTGTATAATATCAGAATATTTATTTGCACAATATTGTGTACATTACATTGAGATTGGTGACAATGTTTTTAAAAGGTTTCAACAATATTCTGCCTTAAGGCTGGCCCCAGACCTACCGGTTTCATTTCTTTGCTTTGCTGTTCTACCATGGACCGCCGGCCAAGAGGCTCATTTTCAATCTATCGCATATTTTGACCAGGGGGCTTACCATCAGCAAATAAGAAACCATCCTTAAGCCGTTCAGTTCAGAAGCAGGCCCTAAACAAAATTGCTTAAATCGGTACCATGACCGTCTTTTAGGTGAACGGCTTAAAGATTGTTTTGACTCAAGGTGAACGGTTAGTTTGTCTCTGGTATGCTTTGTCACAGAGCACTAATGCTTTGTAGACGATGCGAAAACGAGCTAGCCTATACAAATCGATGGGTGCATTCTGTAAGACAAATCTCTGAGTCATCGATCGCCATAAATTTGTTAACCATGGAAAGTAATTTGTTTAGAATATTCATTTACTTTTCATGGTTAAAATGTACTTTATGGCGTTCGATGACTCAGATATTTGTCTGGCAGAATGCACCCAATTTATCGCTTATTATCCCCGCCAATTGGTAATGCGCCTGGCGGCCATGTTTTTAACCTCAAAAACGAAAAACAATTTCTAAATTATTGATATACCTCGACCCTTTCTTATTGAAAATAAGAATTCAATAATTAATATATTATATTACCTATTAGAATTTTACTGTTTTTTGTCATTTTTAGTTGCGGATGACGATGATGTGTATGTTAATTTGACAAGGTTCCAGCGCATTACCAATTGACGGGGATAGTAATAAAATGTCGCAAGTTAATAAAACAAATTAAAGTTATATTATTTCGGTTTTTTTTATTTTCAATATCATTTCACACCATTAGTTTGTTAATTACTTACACCGATATAAAATAAATTATTTTCTTCTTTATTTGATTATTATTATTCATAATAACATAAAATGTAATGCAATTTACTATCCGCGTCAATTGGTAATGCGCTGGAACCTTGTCAAATTAACATACACATCAACGTCATCCGCAGCTAAAAATGACAAAAAACAGGAAAATTTTAATAGGTAATAATAGTGTATTAATTATTTAATTCTTATTTTCAATAAGAAAGGGTCTAGGTATTAAAAAGAAATGCAATTGTTTTTCGTTTTTGAGGTTAAATCATGGCCGCCAGGCGCATTACCAATTGAAGGGGATAGTAGGTACTTATTTATGGGGTCTCATCTCTCATCATTTCTTTTTATTTTAGTGATATTCAACAACAAGGAAGTCGTCGCATTGCCTTTATCAAGTTACATAATTCACTGTTAAATAATAAACATTAAAAGAAATTCACAAATCTTAAAATTCTCACGCCAAACTTATCTAAATACACTAAACAATTTTGAAAAAGCTGATCACGTAGGAACTTTTTATGAATTGCTTTATTTGACATTACAGACGCTATAAAACAGCTCCCAAACTGTCAAACGGAGCGTCGTGGTACGCTTCGTCCATACATAAAAAATGGTGAACGGTTTAAGAGCGTGTATTAAAGCAGGCCCTCCGCAGGCCTGCTAAATCGAGGTCATGGTACGAAAAAGTAATGCCATTCAGTATAAGTCCTGCTATAAGAGCTCATAGTAAGGCCCCTGACCACATTGGCAAGATAGCAGTGGCGAAGGGTCCATACATGCCGATTCCTATCGGCTTCCCTTTTAGAAATCCCACCCTTGCAATCCACCATACAGTTAGGAGAATTTTTAGAGAAATTATTGGTCCGGCTTACCTATGCCATATTTTGACTCCTCGCCACTGCAAGATAGCCATTAGTTTGGTGTTATCAAATATCGTCGTCTGGGGTGCGATGAGAAGTTTTAGTTTTCGTTTTAAAAAAAAACTGCTGTTTTATACAAAAATTAATAACGAAATTATCAAAATGTATGAAACAGTTCATTTTTTTTCGCGATTTCAGATTTGGTCCCATAGTAAAAGTTGTTCAGTTTTATTATGGTCCCTATCTACCATATTCAGTTTTATAAGGCTTTACCAAACATCTTGTATCGGGTGGCGCAAAAGTACTGGCACTAAAGAAAATACTTTTATTTTTTTTATATGACATTTTCTGTCATTCTGTTGTTGAAAATTGTGTAGTGAACAAATATAAAATACACTGAAAATAAACATGGACCGTTTTACTCCCCAAGAACGTGGAATAAATATGGATTTAGTGAGGGACGCTTTTCCAGGCCGAGTTATCTCTCGTTTTGGCGATTTGCCTTGGCCTGCAAGATCACCCGATCTGACCAGTCCAGACTTCTTTCTTTGGGGTTTTTTGAAATCTCGGGTGTATGTGAACAAGCCACAGACTCTCGCAGCTCTAAAAGAAAACATTCGTCAAGAAATAATGAACATATCGCAGGAAGTGTTACGGCAAGTTATGCAAAATGTCATAAATAGGGCTCAAATGTGTATCAACTCTGGAGGTCACCATTTAAAAGACATCATCTTTAAATCCTAATGGTACGAAATTTAATGGCACAAATATACATTAAAAAAAACCTAAATCTAGTTTTCTAATTTAGAATTTTTTTTATAGCTGAACCAAATAGGGTCTTTACTTTTGCGCCACCCGTTATAAATAAGCGATCGAGATATTTTTAACGATCGCAGTCCATGTTCAGGGTGGCATATCTCCTAAAAGCTTCCTACTTCGCAATCCAGGCGATGATATTTGATAAAACCAAGCTAATGGCTATCTTGCCAATTTGGTCTAGTCCCAAAATGCAATAGATTGAAAATTGCCCTGGTTGGCCGGCGGTCTTTCAAGCAAGGTAGCACAGCAAAGCAAAGAAACGGAACCGGTAGGTCTGGGGCCAGCCTAAGGCTGGCCCCAGACCTACCGGTTTCATTTCTTTGCTTTGCTGTTCTACTATGGACCGCCGGCCAAGAGGCTCATTTTCAATCTATCGCATATTTTGACCTGACCACATTGGCAAGATAGCCATTAGTTTGGTGTTATCAAATATCGTCGTCTGGGGTGCGATGAGAAGTTTTAGTTTTCGTTTTAAAAAAAAAACTGCTGTTTTATACAAAAATTAATAACGAAATTATCAAAATGTATGAAACAGTTCATTTTTTTCGCGATTTCAGATTTGGTCCCATAGTAAAAGTTGTTCAGTTTTATTATGGGCCCTATCTACCATATTCAGTTTTATAAGGCTTTACCAAACATCTTGTATAAATAAGCGATCGAGTTATTTTTAACGATAGGAGTCCATGTTCAGGGTGGCATATCTCCTAAAAGCTTCCTACTTCGCAATCCAGGCGATGATATTTGATAAAACCAAGCTAATGGCTATCTTGCCAATTTGGTCTAGTCCCAAAATGTGATAGATTGAAAATTACCCTGGTTGGCCGGCGGTCTTTCAAGCAAGGTAGCACAGCAAAGCAAAGAAACGGAACCGGTAGGTCTGGGGCCAGCCTAAGTCTGTAGGCATCAAAATATAATAAGTCTATGTATGCCGGTCTTGCCTCTGAAAAATATGTTGAAAACTATTTATTTGAATATAAACCTTATTCAGATATAGCTAATTTAAAGTTTTGCTATAGTTACTTAATGAATAAGTAGATAGAATATTGTATTACGATACAATGCACGCATCACAGAACATTCATCATCATCATCATATCAGCCGCACGACACCCGGTATAAGCCTTCCCTAAGGATCTCCACGACGATCGGTCCTACGCTGCCCGCATCCACTGGCTTTCCGCGACTTTCACCAGATCGTCGGTTCACCTTGTCGGGGGCCTACCCACGGAGTGTTGTCCGGTGCGCGGTCGCCATTCTAGAACCTTTCAACAGAACATTATTGAATATCAAAATGTCATTAGTGTTAAAATCCAAAATCCACCAAGATGCTTTGTATTACACATCACTAAGGTCCGTATTATAGGACGAGACTCAAGTACTGCTTGCTGCTTAAGTACAGTTAGAAAGGGATGGTGCTATTCATCGCATATAGCGCCATCCCTATCTAACTGTACTCAAGCAGAGATTTGAGTTTGAGTTTGATTCTGTAATACGAGCCTAAGGTCCGTATTATAGGACGAGACTCAAGCACTGCTTGCTGCTTGAGTACAGTTAGAAAGGGATGGTGCTATTCATCGCATATAGCGCCATCCCTATCTAACTGTACTCAAGCAGAGATTTGAGTTTGAGTTTGATTCTGTAATACGAGCCTAAGGTCCGTATTATAGGACGAGACTCAAGCACTGCTTGCTGCTTGAGTACAGTTAGAAAGGGATGGTGCTATTCATCGCATATAGCGCCATCCCTATCTAACTGTACTCAAGCAGAGATTTGAGTTTGAGTTTGATTCTGTAATACGAGCCTAAGAGCGAACGGAGTTTCAATGCATATGTAACGGGAACGGGACGGGAACGGAACGGGCACGGGGCGGCGACGTGCCGCCGACGGAGTTTTTCCCATTCCGTTCCCGTCCCGTCTGGGCGCCGTCGTGCCTCTGCTACGTATGCATGCTCCTATACATTTTGAATGAAACCATATTTTCCCCGCTCCGTCTCCGTCCCGTCCCCGTTCCGTTCCCGTCCCGTATACAGCGACCTTTACAATGAGTTCAAAATGTATTGTTGGCAACACCGAGCCGTCCGACCGACCCCGCGTTCCAAATCACGCCAACAGCGCTGTTAGCGTATAATCCATTAAATTAGGTAGGTACACAAATACCCTATTTGTGTAATATTTTGTGACTTTTTAATTTGGTCGGATTCGCGCTCACAGCGCTGTGAGCGTGATTCGGAACGCGGCCCGAGCCGAGTCGAGGCCCGAGGGGCCCGACCCGAGGCCCGAGCCGAGCCGAACGAACTGCCGAAGAAACGAAAGCAGTGTTGCCAGACCGTGGGCAATTGCCCACGCCATGGGCAATTTTAGGATTTTTTTGAAAAAAGGGCAAAAAGAGCGGAAAGGTCTTGGAACCGGTAAAATATGGGCAGTTTTGGAAATCACGGAACTCACTAACCAGAAATCACATAAAAACACCTGGCACAAAGTACAAAAACACAAAATCACAGCTTAGGTTCAGTATCCATAGACGTTTCTTCCTATAGAACCATCTAGGAACGAAGCCCAGCACCTGCGTTAAGGATTTCGCAGATAAAAATAGTTTTACCGATGTAGATCGACTGGGCTACATTTTTGCCAAAATTTTTTGATCGACCATAGTCGCCCAGACGTTTAAATGGCTAAAGGGCGGGAGCTTTCGAAAAATTAAGATTGTTCTAGGTACAAACAGGGCTGTATTTACCCCAGGGTCCAAAGTGGCCATGGCCCAGGATGCCAGGCTGCGAGGGGTGGCGCGAACCGCCCTTTGGGAGCTTCGGGCGGGACGCCTTTTAAAATTATTCGTGTGAAGGGTTAGATTTTTTTTTACAACAATTTAAATTACTTTTAATTTAATTTAGAACGATTTTTTTACATTTTTTTTTACATAGTTTTTACAATAGAGAAGCAAGAGTGCAAGATTACAAGATTAGTGGATGAAACTGACAAAAAATCCTGGGTTCCTGTTTTTTACAATAAA
This sequence comes from Agriphila tristella, assembly GCA_928269145.1. Classification (NCBI taxonomy): domain Eukaryota; kingdom Metazoa; phylum Arthropoda; class Insecta; order Lepidoptera; family Crambidae; genus Agriphila; species Agriphila tristella. Next base: position 29,827,830 of record OV743439.1, on the reverse strand, counting down.
TAGCGTCAGCCGCTCCTAGGGCTAAGCTTTAGGGCGCATTTCATAATTAGTTATACCGTATACCAATCCTTTATTGACGAACTGCAGTGCAGAATGTTCATTTTCCGTTCATGATGTTACGTGATTAGTGAGATTAGTAGATAAAACTTACTAAAAATCTCGCTGCGCGGCCTTTTTTTTTGTTACTTATAGTCAGGCAAAATTACAAGATTAGTGGATGGAACTGACAAAAATCGCGCTGCGCGGCCGATTTTTTTAATAAGTAGGTACTCATAGTCAGGCAAAATTACAAGATTAGTGCATGAAACTCCCAAAAAATCGTGCTATGCGGCCGATATTTTTATTACTTATAGTCAGGCAAAATTACAAGATTAGTGGATGAAACTGACAGAAAAATTGCGCTGGGCGGCGAATTTTTTATTACTGAAGATTGACAAAATTACAGGGTTTTTTAATGAGAATGATTAAAAATCGCGCTGCGCGGCATTTTTTTAGTATACACAAGCATCCTCTTCCTCCCGCACGTAACCTTAGGGGCGACATACCTTATTGGTCTAGAGGGCGCCAAATCTTAAAATATGTCCCTGGGTACAAAGCGTTTCATTATACGATAGTTTCCCCTACATGTCCTTGTTTTACCGATTATGGGCGATTTTGTGTCGGAAAGGGCAGTTTTAACAACCTATGTGGGCAAATGTGTTGATCGGATCTGGCAACACTGAACGAAAGAAAAGAAAAATGGCAAAATGGTGCTGTGGTGTCTAGTAGAAAGGTTAGTAAAATTTTACATTATTAATGCAGTTTTAGTTCTGTATTTTCGTTCGTACAAATTCGATATTTACGTAATTCAATAGTGAAAATGTGACGAATGCATTATTTGGTGGTAAAATGATGTCGACCTCGGGCGCGACACCGCAATGGCAATGATCGGCGATGGCGATCGCTTTGTTCGCCGATCTCCACGTGCCTTCCGCCATTTATATATCGTTTTTTGAAAATTGATTTGTGCAAGATAACTCGACTGTATTCCTTTTAATCGCCTATTGTACAGAAGCGGCCCTCGCTTTATTTTCTCATAATATTTGGCAAGTCAAGTACAAAATAGCATGTCGCGTAAAATGGTGCGCGGTGTGGCAAGTCGGCGTGGTGGTGTCGGGCGGCGGCCGCCCAGCCGGTGTGCGGCCGTGGTCACGGCTGACGATGACGAGCGCATGATGTTGCAGGTGACAAGTGGCGACGGCCCATGGCGGCCGGAGGAGAGTTCGTAGAGGGCTGGTTGGTGGCACAGGTGCTGGGCGAAGGCGCTTACGGAGAGTAAGTAGCGTTGTCTTTCGTGTTTATAATATTTCTTGTCTCTTAGTATTCTGTAAATAGATAGAAGATGCTTCATACATAACTGATAGTAGGTATAGGTAGGTATTGATTTTGTCGAAACGCTTTTATTTTTCTTTGCGTGTCAGCATTATTCTTATTTCCTTAAAAACCGGTGTTTGCCTACCTATATCTATTTCCATAACATTAATAGGTTATAATTTTATTATTGTTTTCCTATCATTTTGACAATAAGAATGTAAGTAACAAATGCTGCATTAAATTACAAATTGAAAGTGCTGACTTGAGCCAGACAAAGTAACAATCCTGAGAATTGTAGTCAGATATCAGCTGTTCAACATTTTTTAATTTTTAACGGTGTTCTTAGATATTGTCAAAATATCTGCATGTATTAGTCTTAGCAGTATTGTAGAATCGTGCTTGAACGATCACATAAAGCGGCCTTAAGCATTTCAATAAGGGTGCAGAAGTTCCCTTGCCACTTGGATGATGACAGTTTAGTTAGTGCGACCTGAAAGAAAGCCACATTTACCCAAACCTGGCACTCGACCGCGCACAGTGCTTGAGAAGGCCAGGGAAGGCCTACCCTAAGTAAACATTAGCATTTGTTAAAAAACCCAATGATGAGTATTAGTGAAGGCCAAACTTTATAACAATAGGGCTCAACATACTAAACTTATTGTAATGTGCCATCTTTATTTTGATTGAAAAAATTATGGTGTTTGTCAACAATCATAAAAAATTGGTCAATTTTAACACTTTATTTGTCTTTTCAACTATCTACTCTCAATTTCTACTAATGTGTAGTTTTGGCCAATCATCATTTGAAATTTGTTACTTATATAAACAGGGAAATAACTTGTTAGATAAACAACGAAGTAAATAAATTATTAAGTAAATGAATAATTTATGAAGAGTCACAATCTTAAAATTATAACAGTTATCAGAGTTTCATAATATTATTTGAGTTTATAACATTGCAATTACTTTGAATATGATATTTTTATTATAGAAAGTACCTACCCATGTATGTACTTTTTAAAGTCATGTTAGTTTTATTTGATTTAATTATATTATTAAACAAAAATAAAGTACAAAACATGTCATGCATTGGAAAGTTAGAATACAAGGCTTTATACTGAACAATGACTAATTATGTACTTTTTTGTGCTATAAAAAGAAATAAGTTTAAATGAAGGAAAACTAATTCCAAACTTATTACTCCATACGTTGACCCAAACCTTGGCAAATCCATCATTCATTGATGCTTTTGAAAGAACCTCTTTTCTCTTTTGCTAAATACTTACAATGCAACGTACGACTCATCTTTTCCTAATATTGTCATATTTGCACACAGTCCTCAAAAATTTAAACAACTTTTAATTAAATGCTTAAAAAGCATGTAAAATTAGAAATTGCAAAATTAAACATTATAAAAGTTCGGTACTTAACATAAAATTGTTTCTCAGCTCGCACATAATAATAATTTGTTTCTTAATTAACATAAGTATTGTTTTTTTCTTTATTTTTGTTAACTTAATTAACTGCATCCAAAAGTTGTATTGTTTTTATTGAATGATATGACTCATTTGGTGACATTTGTTATTACAAGGCCATACTTGTATCTAGAGATGGGCAAAAGACCCGGTTTAAACCCGACCACTAGGTTTAAACCCAATAAAGACCCACATTGTATATTAAAGAAATGTTTTACAGCTTTTTATTTCTATTGATAAGTCAAAAGTGACGTTGCTATGGAAACAATTTCTTGTCAAACCAATACAGAAAAATATTCAAATGATATAACATTTCTTATTTCTAAAGATTTTATTTAATTCAACAAAATTTTCTATGGGTGTTGACTGGGTTTAAACCCATTAGTTGGGTCAAAATCGGGTCCTTTGCCCATCTCTACTTGTATCTAAATGTTTTAGCTTGTCAACACTAATTGCAAATATCAGAGAGTATAGAATGTCCTAGTCCTAGTTTTGTAGATGGTGGTATACAGAGAGCACACGTATTTGTTCTGGTGCATGGATAGATGGTGGTAGGCAGCGTGGCCAGCGTGCCGGCGCGCGCGGGTCGGCCGGCGGCGGCGGGCGCCTCGTGGCGGCATGACGCCGTCTAGTCATGTCTAGTGGACGCGGAACTACCGGAGAATGCAATTGGTGGTGAAAAAATCTGTGATGGCGGGCGGCGCGGCGCATCCTTGAAAGTTTAACCACCCCGCGCGGTCACTGCCGCCGCCGGCCGCCGCTCCGTCGTCCACTTGTTTTTCTACGACTCGTTATTTTCGGCTCACACCTTTGCATAATAGCACATTATGTTTGCACTGGCGATTTTGAAATCTCTATTTTTTATGACCGCTTAGATTGCGCAAACGAATCCAAACTCCATAGCAAGCTATTACTTATCGTTTTTCTAATGTCTTGATTAATGACCTAAATACCTAACAGCATTTAATTTATTAATGACTAGCGGCCGCCCGCGGCTTTACCCGCGTGGTTCTCTTTTCCCGTAGGAATATCGGGATAAAAAGTATTCTACGTTTTAATCTAGGCTATCTACATTCTGTGTGCCAAATTCCAACCAAATCCGTTCAGTAGTTTTTGCGTGATTGAGGAACAAACATCTAAACATCCAAACCCACAAACTTTTCCCATTTATAATACTAGCGGCCGCCCGCGGTTTCACCCGCGTGGTTCCCGTTCCCGTAGGAATATCGGGATAAAAAGTATCCTATGTTTTAATCCAGGCTATCTACTATCTGTGTGCCAAATTTCAACCAAATCCGTTCAGTCGTTTTTGCGTGATTGAGGAACAAACATACAAACCCACAAACTTTCACATTTATAATATTAGTAGGATTAGTAGGATGAATAATAATAAAATAAGTATTATTTTTAATTTTCGTTTATTTGCATGAAATAACAGGTAACATGCTTGGGTAGTCATCTTACTATTTAAGGGTCTGAACTCTGAACAAGAGTTGTTTTGTCTGTCCTGTTAAGCAACACCCAATAAGTTGTTTACTTGCGGCCGCCCGCGACTTCGTCCGCCTGTGTCCTGGGTCACCATACCAAACTTAATATCATTTCACTTCAGTTTTTCATTTTCGCGACTTAAGGAAGCCGCTTTCCTTCCCCATGGCACCTCCTGGCCCAATCTTTTGTTATACCAAAATTCATCAAGATTTGTTTGTTATACTTAAGTCTACTTCTAGGCAACATAACAAGGCAGAACATGCACCAGATTTTGAGGTAGACTTCAGAAATACAAGGCTCTTCATATTATATTTTTACCCGACTACGGCGAAGCCAAAATGGACGGTATATAATTTTGACCTGTATGTATGTTCATCTGTTACATAGTATCTTGTAAACTACTTATCGTAATTTGACAAATGAGGTATCGTTAGAAGCGTCATCTTACACGGCGCGACTGAAAATAAACTGGTTGCAAACTCTAATCACCAATGAGTTGTACGAACCGCCATTGAAATACTAGTGCTGTGACTATTTCGAAACTCATTGGTGATCAGAGTTTGCAACCAGTTTATTTTTAGTCGCGCCGTGTAAGAGCGTTTTCACATTATCCGATACGATATCGGTATCGGACAACGATACGATATCGGTAAGTAAAATGTATGAAATATGTATCTGTCTTTCACATTGTCCGGCACGATATCGGAGCCACAAATTTCATACATTTTACTTCCTCCTTTATCGTATCGTTGTCCGATACCGATATCGTATCGGATAATGTGAAAACGGTCTAAGATGGGGCTTTACCGTCCACTGGTTTATAGGGTATGTTACGTCACATTAAATGAATATGGCGCCTTCTAGAGGAGTTAAAGACATGAAGTAAAAAAAATAATTTGTTGATGCTGTGTTGGGTACCAAATTAAAGGGCTTAATGAACACTTTTCAAATATATTGTTAGCTTTTGCCCGTGGCTTTGCTTGCATTCACCCAATTTACAATGCACCAAAATGTATGTTCATCTGTTCCCTCATAACTTCTATCTAAGCTACTTATTATAATTTAACAATTTACTATTAACTTTCTTAATAGAGGAGAATAGTGAATTTATAGTCAAGGTGATATTGGACAGTAACCTAGACGCACTCAGTTTTTATTCAAACAGTAACTTAATAAAAAAATGATTTTTTTTCTAGTACTCATACCATTTTTTCTTAAATATTCTGAAAAAAAAAACAAATTATGATTTTTTTTCTAGTACTCATACCATTTTTTCTTAAATATTCTGAAGAAAAAAAACAAATTGGTTAATATTTTTCTAGATAGGAATAAGCTCCTTTATCAATAGAAAAAAGTTTAAATTTTTGTTTGCATGAACAGCAGAATGGGAAATTATTCCCTCGCTATTTCCTAATCACTACATAATAATCATAAAGTTAATATACTTTTCGCTAGGTATATTAACTTTATGATAGTAATATGTATTTTATTATAAAAAGTTAACTGTCAACTGCACTTGACTGACCTAAAATGGCTATGCAGAAATGACATTTGCGGTTCATTACTTATATTTAGGAAATAATTTCCATTCTGCTTTTGTTTTTGTAAGATTGACAAAAAAGTGCATACGGTCTACATTTAATTTTTACAATTATTCCATGCAACCAAAAAGTTTTTCTACTAATAAGGGAGCTTATTACTACTATAAAAAATATTCAGTCTATTTGTTTTTTTTTCAGACATTCTCCATTGTAATTCGCATTTATGAAATATTTATTTTTTGAGTAGGCAACTGTTTCAGTAAACTGACATCAATATGTTAAAAACTGGCCAAGGCCAAGTGCGTGTCGGGCCACGCGCAGTATAGGGTTCCGCAGTTAAACTTCCTGTTTTACTCAACTAACGACTTAAACTAAGTATTATTACCTAATTATTAGAGATGCGCCGAATGTAGGTTTAACCGAATACGAATGTTCGGCCGAATATTCGGTCCAAAATGTACCGAACCGAATATTCGGCCGAATCATTCGGTTTCATTCTGCGCAGTAAACAGGTTTGTACACGTGTTTTTTCGGGTGGAACCCTTTCGGGCGTTTCCCACCCGCGGCCCCTCGCGCTCTTTCGGTTATAAATTGCTTACAAATGTTTTTGAAACGTCTAAAAACGGGACTATATGTTTTGATTTTTTAAATATCTATCATAGATTTTGAAATATTTGCAATTTTCTGATTTCATACAAAATAAATAAGTGCCAACTTTTTAAAATACCTATACAATTAATATTTAAAAAATGAAAACACACAGCCCTAGTTTTTAAGCATTTCAAAAACACCAAAAATTGATTGACCAAATAGGTTGAGGTTTAGTTTAGGTGTGGGAAACGATATCGCCGTTTTTATGGAGACCGTTTGCTAGACAATCCTCTTAATCTTTTTTACATCCTTACTAATATTATAAATGCGAAAGTCCGTTTGTTTGTTTGTTTGTTACGCCTTCACGTCGTAACTACTGAACCGATCATCATGAAATTTTGCATACACGTTGTCAGGGATGCAGAAAAGGACATAGGGTACCTTTCATCCAGAAAAAACGTACAGTTCCCGAGGGATTGCATTTAAAACTATCCACGCAGACGAAGTCGCGGGCGGCCGCTAGTTTTGTCAATAAATAATTGTTAGTATTAGTACAATTTAAATATTCGGTAATTATTCGGCAAATCAACCGAATATTCGGCCGAATACGAACATGAAAAAATATGCCGAATGTGCCGAATACGAATATTCGGCCGAACATTCGGTGCATCTCTACTAATTAATGAATGACTTTTGGGGAAACTTTACTAAAAAAAAATTCATTTTAAAGCTCAATATTTTGCAAACGGATCCCTGAATCAAAAAGTGGTTTTCACAAACCTATAATATTAATGAAAGACCTATCCAACGACACACTCCACCACATTATGAGATTGAGAAGAAAAAAAAATCATTCCCACTACAATGTAGAGAAGGTACAACTTTTTCGCCGTAATTACTTTGCACATTCATGCTAAATTAGCCTTCTAGTCCTTAGGGCCTCTCTCTGAACTAAGCCGCGGACGGACGGACAGACGAACATGGCAAAACAATAAAAGTTCCTTTGACTTGATTACAGAGCCCTTAAAAACACACGGTCATGGTACTTTGAGTATTAGACTTTACAAGTTAAACAAATTCTTTATCAATTGTAAATTTATGTAAGTTAATTAGCACTCGGTTGTTCTAAACAAATACTAAAAAGAGCAACAAACATTATAATATCTCTTTGCTGTCATTATGCTCAAGTTACTATAAGTTTTCCCTGTACTTAGTCCCTCAAGTCACCTTCAGGTTCAAAATGTACACTTCCCATAATGTACACCGGTCTCAAAAGGAACATTACCCGAAATGTCCACTTCCCAAAAGGTACAGTTCCCAAAATGTACATTTCCCAAAATGTCCACTTCCCGTAATGTACATTTCTCAAAATGTATCTTTCCCAACATGTACACTCTTACGACTGCCGAGCCGAGGTACCTCGCCCGGTAAGGGGCCGCCCCTCTGCATTCCAGCAGTACGTGGGCGGCTGTTTCTCTTCCTCCATGCATCCTCTGCATAGAAGACTGTCCGCGTGACACCTAAGTTAAAAAGTTGTTTGTTAAATTGTCCATGACCAGTAATAGCACCCGTTACCAGGCGAAGTTGCGGTCTGCACAGTTGTATCAGGGCCCTGGATAGACGAGCGTCCACGCACGGTAGTGCGAGTTTCGTCTGTCTGCACGAGTCCAGCGAGCTCCAGTTCTGTTGGTGTAATTTTAATTTTATTTTAATGTAATGGGGGGATGTCACAAACTTTATCCCGCTTGGTGGCGATACTGCTGCTGGAGACCTTTGTACGGGCATTTATCCCCGATTGTCCCATTTATTTTAAACTAGCGGCCGCCCGCGGTTTCACCCGCGTGGTTCCCGTTACTGTGGGAATTCAATTCAAGCCTCTTGCTTCAGACATCTGTTAATTAAGTATTTGGGTCTTAACTATATGCTGCAAGTCTGATTGCCAATCGGCAAAGGCCTCCTCCAACCTTTTCCACTCCCACCGGTTCTCCGCCACTCTGCTCCAACTAACTCCAGCTTCTTTCCTAATGTCGTCGTCCCACCTCTTTTGTGGTCGACCTCTCCTTCTGTGGCCCTCTCTGGGATACCACCGTGTTACAATTTTGCTCCATTTATCCTTACCCCTCACCATACGGCCTGCCCATCGCCATTTGAGCCTTCTTATTTTATAGGTAATATCTTGGACTTTAGTCACAGAATATATTAGTACTAACGTACAGAAGTCGGTCCGCGCGAGGACGATCAAATAATAAGCTACTCTCGCTGCACGGCAATAAAGTACAATTTCAAACTGCACAACGCTGCGTGGATAAAATTATATGCACCTACGAAGAAGAAAGAGAGGCGTCTCTTTCTGTCGCATAGCTCTGTCACAACCGACACATTTCGGGGTTGCTACTCGCTAGTTACTGATATCATCTTAGAGAAGGGAAGTAAGGGGAGAAGGCATACCTACGAAAAAAGCGTGCATACCTACTTCATTGTTCTCCATTGTAGTGGAACAAAACATGGCGGCTTAGCTTAGTGTACATACACCTTATGTTAACAGCATAGAGTTGAAAATTGTAACATGTGACAGGAACAAAATATGGCGGACATGGCACGCGCCTGACGTCACGAATGCTTTGTTATTGCAGTTTATGCCTGCTCCCCTTACTTCTCTTCTCTAAGGATATCATAGAAAACATTCGTTATGCCCATGAATATACAATTAAATTACTAATAGTTACCTACTTATAAAATAAAATAAATCTACCTAATAGGTGGGCTAAGCGTATTTAAAGAGCATAAATAATTAGTATTTCTAAGTAGTAAGAGAAGCTCAAAGGCGCAGTGGTATAGCACCTGGCCCAACGATTGCGGAGATCAAGCAACTTTCGCAAGGGTCGGTCATGGGATGGGTGACAAAAAAAATATTATCTCGAGCTCCTCCGTGCTTCGAAAGGCACGTTAAGCCGTTAACACCCGCTAATCCGCATTGGGACCGCGTGGTGGTTTAAGGCCCATCCTCCTTATCCACCCATAAGGAAGGCCTTTGCCCCTGCAGTGGGGACATTAAAACGGCTGATGGTTAAGTTGTTAAAATAAGTAAAGTAAGTAAGTACCTACCTGGTTACTTGTGAAAATAATATTATTTGGGGGTGATGTCACAGAATATAATAATTGATAATGTTAGGTGATGTATAAAGTTCGGGATGATTTACGTAAAAACTAAAAAGTACTTAAGTACCTAAAGAACATTTTTTTTATTATTATTAGGATAAATACTTCTAATGCTTAAGAGGCATATTACATTTCGACTGTGATTTTTGCGTAAAATGACCAATTTTGGCGTTGTCGATCTCAGAAACAAAAATACATTAACACTTTTGACTTATTGAATAGTGCAGAATAGCTATTGGAATAGTTCATAGCGGCCTCGCTTTTTTGAAAATTTGCTTAACTTTATAAGTAAACCCGAAATTGCAGAGAAAGATTTTCATAAAATGCGCGAAGGCACTTTTTTGAGCTCATGGATTGAACAACTGTGCTAAAGAATTGAAATAAAAAAAAATTGAATGTTATCTCTTATATAGTCGAATAGTTCATAGCGGCCTCGGAATTTTGAAATTATGTATGGAATATGTGAAAAAAAATCCCAATCAAAAACCATAAAACTCCTAAAAAAGCTCAGAATTAACTGTAGATTTCTCCTAGATACATTATTATTATTACGTAAAAATTATATTATAATAATCTTTACTTCGTAAGTAAATCAAATTTCATACTTTTATTTGTTGTTTGTACTTGTTTGTCTTTCTGTGTATGTTCAAAGTTGACTCTAAGAAATCGTTCACCAACTTTCATTTTCCTTTCTAACCCTTTAACTTTCCAGTGAATCATCGTATTACTTTTTGTCGCGGACACATATAAATGTATTTAGTAGACCCAAAGGTTTCTCTAGGTTGTATCGCTAAAATCCGTCAAAATCAAAATTTCGACGAAAAAATGTGATAGGGCCCTTAAAGAATAGGGAGTGAGGTGAATGAGACACGTCAGGCGAAAGGCGTACTTACGATATAGGTACCTACTTAAAATAGCAATATCGGTATTTATCGATATACTTGTATGGCATTGTTCGTTCGTGTCGTTCACGCGCTGCGCTCTCGTGGCTTGCACACGAAGCGCGTTTCGGTCGGCGCGGTGATATCCCTCGACAATGGCCCTCTTGGAGGGGGCCGCGAGCAGTAGGCTAATATAAAAGTTTAAGCGCGGAGTGATACCCCCCTGCTTTAGTCTTGTTTCTAATATGTCGGTAGTCTATCCAATTTCCTTACATTCAGCATACTTCTTTCCATTGCATGTTGTCATGTTGCTAGTTTCTTAAAGCCCAAGTTTGACTGCCATACATTAGTATAGGTAGTATGCAAGTATTGAATAGTCTACTTTTCAAATGTATGTCAAGCGTTTTGTCCTTCATGATCTCTTTCAAGCCCCAGTATCTTTTCCAGCCATTAGCTATTCTTCTGTCGACTTCCTTGTTTATGCAATCGTTTTGTGTCATTAATTGTCCCAAATAGATGTATTCGTCTGTGTAGTTGATTTGTGTAATCCCAACTTTTATGGTCTTCTTCTCTCCATTTGTTATTACCCTTGTTTTTTCGGGATTCATTTTCAGGCCCACCTTCTCACTCTCCAAAGCCAGCTGATTTATCATTATGTTTATGTCGTCTGCGGTTTTAGCGAATAACACTATGTCGTCAGCGAATCTTAAGTGTGTAAGTTGGTAGCCATCCACATTGATTTTTTGTGCCAAATTTCAACCAAATCCGTTTGAAATTTGACACAAAGAATACTTTTTATCCCGATATTCCCACGGTAACGGGAACCATGCGGGTGAAACCGCGGTTTTGCGTGATTGAGGAACAAACATCCAAACCCACAAACTTTCACATTTATAATATTAGTATATCTAAAAATGGTTAATACTAATAAATAATTATTATGGAAGTCGGAAAGTAAACGTATTAAAGATTTAAGAAAACCAAAATGTGTTCAAAGAAAATTTTATATTTACGAAAAATCACTTCGTAAATTCAAAAATTGATAGCAAACACATAGAAACAACAAACTGACAGGTCTATATCTACACTAGCGCCAAGTTAGTAGTGGTAGTGCGCCGACTGGTGGACGATTTGTGTATCAGCAAATATTATCCTACCATTGTATAGTGCGTTCACGGATCTTACTTGCATTGCAAACCAGCTGAGCCTTGATCACGTAATTCTGTTGCTAACAATTCTCCATTGAAAGCGTAGTCGCATTGCTGCTTTAGTTAAGATAGTTGTCACATTGGTTCTTATTACAGCAGCAATGTAACTGCGATTTCTGTCAGAGTTGATTGCAACAAAGTTACGTAATTACCCCCCTGGGGCCCTACCGCCCAACTCAAAGCGATAGCTAGACTCTATCCGTCCTTGTCTTGTCATATCATAACACGATGACAAGGACGGACAGTGCACTGACGTCATCAACCAAAGCCAGAGTAAAAGTCCGTCCTTGTCATCGTGTTATGATATGACAAGGATGGATATAGTCTAGCTTTCGCTCTGGCTAAAGCTTTGAGTTGGGCGGTCCAGGTGCTGGGTCGGGATAGGCGCGATCGGCTCTGGGGCATCAGGCGTCGAACCAGAAGCGCGCCTAGCCAGTTCGTCGGCTGCATCGTTTCCCCGTGATCCACTATGTAATGGTAATAGTAATGATATTAAGTGCACCTATAATGTGGGCTGACGGTAAGTTTGTCGCAGGGTGCGGCTGCTGGTGCACGCGCGGTCGGGCGCGGCGGTGGCGCTGAAGGCGGTGGCGGGCGGCGAGGGCGCGCGCGAGGCGGCGCTGCACCGCGCGCTGCGCCACCCGCACGTGCTGCGCTGCCTCGGCGAGCGCGCGCACCAGGGCCTGCACTACATGTTCCTCGAGTACGCGCAGGGCGGCGAGCTGTTCGACCGCATCGGTCAGTACCCTCACCGTTTAGCTCACGATTCGAAAAGTGACGGCACATGCAGCGACTGCACGCCATCACTAGGACGCGGCCAGTCACTTGAAATATTTTCGCCGCCGATAGCCAATAGAAGCGCCGTATTGTTTGACTGAGTTTATGTAGTCTGGCATAAAGTGACAATAGTGGCACGTTGTGGTACAGAGCCGGACGTGGGCATGGGCGAGGGCGCGGCGCGGCGCTACTGGCGGCAGGCGCTGGCGGGGCTGCGCTACCTGCACGCGCGCGGCGTGGCGCACCGCGACCTCAAGCCAGAGAACCTGCTGCTCGACGCGCACGACAACATCAAGATATCCGACTTCGGCATGGCCACGCTCTTTAGGTGAGGTACGTTGATGTCACTACGACTACGGTTATCCTTTTTATTGAATTTTAGACTCGAATATTTTCTTGTTTCGTACTTTTTAAAGCACGATTTTTGTAGTTTACATAATCTGCATTGCAAACTCGTCGGAGATGACGGCCTGGCTCGGGGAACGAAGGAGAGAACGGTGGCGGCGAATTTTATTTTGCTTGTGCGCTAGAAACGCTCACCTCACCGCACATGTTGTGGTTTATTCGCATTGAATTACACGCATATTCGTTCGGCGCGTCGCTGATCGCCCCTTCGCGTGGTTAAAGGTCATGGAACATTATACCGGCACCGCTCCAACCTAGCAATTAACTTGTCATTCAAATTAGAGCATTAAATCATGTGTCGTATATTTCGTTATGTCAATAAGAAAAAGCTAACGGCGGGCAGTCAGCGCCCTTACCGCTACCATACAACTCGACTCGCAGCCAACTCGCCGCAAGCGAGCGGACCGCGCGCTTACAGCTCGCCGACCGCGTGCTAACTGCGCACTGACTCCGAAGCGCTCATGGTGGAACTTGACAGACTGATCGTATTCGATCACGTTAGTTAAGCAACGCTCAATCCGGCCAGGTGTCGAATGGGTGACCGCTAAGTGGCATTACAACTGAGCGCTTCTGTGCTTCGGAGGGCACGTCAAACCGTCGGTTCCGGCTGTTGTTATCTGATAACAGTCGTTTAAGTCAAGTTAGAGGCCTTAAACTCTAACACCAGGGGTGGCCACTATTCCTCATTCGAAAAGAAGAAGAAGGCTGACTCCGAGTCCAGGGTTGCAAAAAATCATGTTTTTTTATTTTAATCAAAAAAATTTGTCTTTTTTTTAATCGTGATTTTTTTTATTTACTGGATTTTTTTGATTTTTATTAGGTTTTGCGACCATTACCCTAGTTTTTCTTCTGGGCAACATTTCTTTTTAGGTAGAATTGATGTATAGTGCTGGCAACACCGCCAAAAAAAGTAAAATGTCACATTGACCAGAAAAAACTATTTGAGTAAATTTATATTATATTTTTACTGCGACAAAAAATCTAATATTTGATTGTTGGTTTTTATTACGATAAATAACTTAGCTTACACCTATCGTACTTTGAATTAATATTGTTTTCAAACATTACAGTTGATTAATATGCACTCTCAGCGTTTCATTAATTCCTTTTTCGGATTTTGATTTAAATCAATGATTTTTATTTAAAAAATCATGCAATAAAAATCGTGATTTAAATAATGGTTTAAATCAACTTGATTTAAATCATGCAACCCTGTCCGACTCGCCAGCGAAACAACATCGTATGCGGAATAGCTTGCACTCGCGGACTGCGAGCTTGCACCTCGCGGACGATGTGCAGTTAACGCGCTAGTGCCTAGCCTAAATTCGAGGTGATGCACAGTGGGAGATTTGACTGATCTGGCCGATGAAAAGTATTAGTCCTTGGGGTATGCCGTAAAACCCAGAATCGATGTATAGAATAGCAGTTTGCCATATGTGTTTTTCAAATAACTTTCCTTATGGTTATCTATACACATAAAACTCTTAGTTGATTGATTGATTGATTGTTTGATTATTTGATTGATTGTTGGGATACGGCTAGAGCCCTAACGGCTGAAAGTAGAGACATCATTTTTGGAGAGTAGATACTTTTTATGGTGTAGGTGAGCACTAAGAAAGGATTTTGTAAAATTCACCCCCTAAGGGGGTGAAATAGGGGATGAAAGTTTGTATGGAAGTTCCTTAGTTTCAAAGCTAGGATGTCAAAATTTTGTGTGTAGGCAAACGATGACAATTCAAAATTATACGGAGAAGGGGTAGGGGAGAGGGGGAGGATGAGTGGGGATGGTGACGGTTACGGTGATGGTAAGCGAAAGCGGAAGCGGAAACGAAAGCGTAAACGTGAAATGAAAAGTGAAAAAGGGAGACTGTGAAAAACAATTGATTATTCTTAAATTAAATTGTAAATTAATTACTTATGTAAAAAATACTGAATTAATAAGGCACGCTTTGCTAATTTCAAAGTCAAAGTGTCTTTATTCAATTGAACTTAATAATGAAGCACTTTAATCGTCTATATTTTCCTTCAACCACCCGTTTTCCAGACTGTTTTAACTGACAAGAAGAACAGGCGAAAAAACTTATCAGCTTTAACAGAAATAATTAACTATATTTACAATTTCAATTTATCGTTACCAAATACAGTACAACAACATGATTATTGGCAAAAAAGTTACTTACTACTACTACTAGCAAGTTATGTGTTATGTGTTACATCATTTCTAGGCATTTTGATCTTACGTCTTACGTTATCTTTTGCGAACAAAGGCTTTCAGATAATCGTCTACTTTATAATAACCTTTACTAATGAGCGTCTCTTTAACATGGTTTTTAAATTCATCCAAAGGAAAATCAATAACTTGTTGTGGAACTTTATTAATAAAGGTTATGCCTTTCCCTATAAATGAACCTCTAGTTTTTACAAGTGTAAATCTTGGAACGGCAAGTTTATCTTTATTTCTTGTATTAAACTGGTGATTATCGCTGTTCTTAGAAAATGAATCATAGTGTATCTTTACATAAACCAAATTTTAATATATTAGCCCCAGAGTAATGTGCAGGTGAGTTTGAGGTGAGTTCGGGTTAAGTTTGCGTTGAGTTTGAGTTGAGTACGGGTTGTGTTCGGGTTGAGTTTGAGTTGAGTTCGGGTTGAGCGCGTGGCGGGTGCAGTTGCATTGACGAAATATAACGGAGCTTATTAATGTGTCATCATAAAACTCAAAATTGTAAGCGCTGTATTGCAAGGAGTGGGCTTCGGTTGAGTTCGAGTTGAGTTTGAGTTGAGTTCGGGTTGAGGTCGGGTCGTACGTTATCGTCTGAACGCAGCCTAGTAATAAGAGCTTTTCTTCGTAGTTCAACTATTTAACCTACCGATACGGTACGGTAGTTGAGGAAATGGTCGAATTAATTTGTAACTATTTATCATTTTCTATTTTTTTTTAAATCGGGCAGATTTGGGCAGCTAATATTTATACTCCCGGAGACCTCATAAAAGTATCCAATAAATAGATACAAATGTAAGGCTGATCCTGACCGATCCTGGTTCTTCTAGACCATGAAACGTAGCAAAATTATAAAACTGCAGCTATGTACTTTGAATAGTCTGTAAATACAGATAATTACAACCGAAATATAAAGTAAACACATTTAATTATTCTACATATTCGTATATACTAATTCCATATCAATAAACTTTGTTTTCCTACAAAATATTTAGGACACCTCAAATTTAAACTTTGCATGACGCCTTACATTTGAAACGTGACACATTCTACTCACGTCAAACATCATGAATATGTCAAAACACACTAAAAATAAAAAATAAAAAAACATGGCCAGTACGTTACCAACTAAAGAGGTATCGTTTGTGGTAGTTTTTATATTTTTATTTTACACATGTTTGTAATGACTTTTCATCGGCTAGATAATGTAAGTCTCCCACTGTGTGACGCCGTGCTGCAGCTATGCTGTTGCGGTGCCGGTATAGTGTGCCATGGGTCGTGCGTGCGGCGCGGTATTAGAAGGGTCGCGTCGGTTGCAGGCACGGGGCGCGCGAGCGGCTGCTGGGCCGCGTGTGCGGCACGCTGCCGTACGCGGCGCCCGAGGTGCTGGCGGCGCCGGCCGCGCCCTACCGCGCGCCGCCCGCCGACCTGTGGGCCGCCGCGCTCGTGCTCGCCGCCATGCTCGCCGGCGGTCAGTACTACACACGGTTGCAGGCACGGGGCGCGCGAGCGGCTGCTGGGCCGCGTGTGCGGCACGCTGCCGTACGCGGCGCCCGAGGTGCTGGCGGCGCCGGCCGCGCCCTACCGCGCGCCGCCCGCCGACCTGTGGGCCGCCGCGCTCGTGCTCGCCGCCATGCTCGCCGGCGGTCAGTACTACACACGGTTGCAGGCACGGGGCGCGCGAGCGGCTGCTGGGCCGCGTGTGCGGCACGCTGCCGTACGCGGCGCCCGAGGTGCTGGCGGCGCCGGCCGCGCCCTACCGCGCGCCGCCCGCCGACCTGTGGGCCGCCGCGCTCGTGCTCGCCGCCATGCTCGCCGGCGGTCAGTACTACACACGGTTGCAGGCACGGGGCGCGCGAGCGGCTGCTGGGCCGCGTGTGCGGCACGCTGCCGTACGCGGCGCCCGAGGTGCTGGCGGCGCCGGCCGCGCCCTACCGCGCGCCGCCCGCCGACCTGTGGGCCGCCGCGCTCGTGCTCGCCGCCATGCTCGCCGGCGGTCAGTACTACACACGGTTGCAGGCACGGGGCGCGCGAGCGGCTGCTGGGCCGCGTGTGCGGCACGCTGCCGTACGCGGCGCCCGAGGTGCTGGCGGCGCCGGCCGCGCCCTACCGCGCGCCGCCCGCCGACCTGTGGGCCGCCGCGCTCGTGCTCGCCGCCATGCTCGCCGGCGGTCAGTACTACACACGGTTGCAGGCACGGGGCGCGCGAGCGGCTGCTGGGCCGCGTGTGCGGCACGCTGCCGTACGCGGCGCCCGAGGTGCTGGCGGCGCCGGCCGCGCCCTACCGCGCGCCGCCCGCCGACCTGTGGGCCGCCGCGCTCGTGCTCGCCGCCATGCTCGCCGGCGGTCAGTACTACACACGGTTGCAGGCACGGGGCGCGCGAGCGGCTGCTGGGCCGCGTGTGCGGCACGCTGCCGTACGCGGCGCCCGAGGTGCTGGCGGCGCCGGCCGCGCCCTACCGCGCGCCGCCCGCCGACCTGTGGGCCGCCGCGCTCGTGCTCGCCGCCATGCTCGCCGGCGGTCAGTACACCACACACACAAACACACACACGCCACACCTGCACCGACCCGGGGCCCAAGTCGGCTATTGTTAACGTCATAATCGTGTTTCAATCGTGTTTGAGTTGTAATGCTTTTTGACACAGTTCTCGTTTCTTAAGAGCCCGTACACATTTTGCCGCTGACTGCCGCTCTCTCGCTCGCATATTTCATGTTTTCTCAAATTTCTCAAATCTGAGTGCGTAATTGAAAAATGTGTCTCGGACACTTTTCGCAATATAAGACCACGAACAATCCTACTTCCTACTAATATTATAAATGTGAAAGTTTGTGGGTTTGGATATTTGGATGTTTAAATGTTTGGATGTTTATTCCTCAATCACGCAAAAACTACTGAACGGATTTGGTTGAAATATGGCACACAGATAGTAGATAGCCTAGATTAAAACATAGAATATTTTTTATCTCTATATTCCGACGGGAACGGGAACCACGCGGGTAAAACCGCGGGCGGCCGCTAAAATATAATTCAGTTTTTTGTAGCTAAAGTACAAAAATTTTTTGTTTCTAACAGTTAAAGTCCATTCGCTTAGATAGTGTCGCCCTTTTATTTCTCCGCCTTTGCACGTGCCGCTTCTTGTCAAAGGATGCCGCCCGCCGCATAAACAAAGGATACCGCGTGCGGTGTACACACACCCGCAAGTGAATTTGGATTTTGGCAGTTTACATAGAAGTGTCGTAGTGAAAGGTTGTGTTTGTTACCGGTATTCTTGTCTCTGAACACAAGTGTTTGTAAGTGTACCGACACTATCTAAGCGAACGGACTTTATTTGAACTGGCAAAAACGATGACTACACTCGACGTCAGAAAAATCGCACCTTATCGAAAGTAAATTTAGACTTGGCCACCTGCTATTGCTAGCTAACGTTCTATTGTGTAAATGTTGATATCTATTGAAAGTACATTTAATAAGCTTTCTATTAATATTTGTTTGATTTAATTAACATAGCAGTTACCATAATTAAACGCTTAAAGCGTTATTGCTTGTGCCACCATAAAAGGGAAATAAAAGGGGTCAATTCAGGAAATGCGGGTAAATTCGCTATCGAGATGATGGAAAAAATACACTTCAACAGTTCAATAAAAAAATTGAATACCCAAGATGGATACTATTGCCTATGAAGTTGCTCAAATATTGCAAAAAAATGAGGCAATGTAATGTTGCTCGGAAACTGAATCTCAGTAATTGATTCCGTTCGACGAGTATTCCAAAGGTTTCTAGAGACTGTTGGCTATGTATGTGTATGTTGCCAATTGCTGAGATTCGGTTTCCGAGCAACATTACATTGCCTCATTTTTTGCAATATTTGAGCATTTTCATGGGCAATAGTGTCCATCTTGGGTATTCCATTTTGTTTATTAAACTGTTGTAATGTGTTTTCTCCATCATCTCAAAAGCTAATTTACCCGCATTTCCTGAATTGACCCCTTTTATTTCCCTTTTATGGCGGCGCAAGCAATAACGCTTTAAGCGTTTAATTATGGTAACTGTTATGTTAATTAAATCAAACAAATATTAATTGAAAGCTCATTAAATGTACTTTCAATAGATATCAACATTTACACAATAGAACATTAGCTAGCAATAGCACGTGGCCAAGTCTAAACTTACTTTCGATAAGGTGCGATTTTTCTGACGTCGAGTGTATTTGTACTTTAGCAACTCTAAACTGAAATATATGTTGATATGTCAGTAATCTTATATTGCGATAAGTGGCCGAGACACATTTTTCAATTACGCACTCAAGATTTAAGAAATCTTGTAGAAACATGAAATGTGCGAGCAAGAGAGAGGCAGTCAGCGGCAAAATGTGTACGGGCTCTTAAGAAACAAGAACTGTGTCAAAAAGCATTACAATTACAACTCAAACACGATTTAAACACGACTATGACGTTAACAATAGTAGTCTTAAGCCCTTGTACTCCGCACTGAGCAGCCGGCAGCCTCGCGAGACCGCCTCGCCTATTTGCCGCGGAACTAAGTCACTACAAAAAGTTTGCTTCAGGCGAGGTTGACGAGCATTTCGCCTCGCGAGGCTGCTCGCTCGACAACTGAAACCCGACTATTTCTTCGACAAAAACTTTGATATACTTAGGTTTTCCGAACTTCTTAGATATTAAAAAAATTCCAATAAAATTGTATATAAAATTTAAATATTTTGTGTTTTTTTCGTAATATGTGGCATGGCATTTCGCAGTTGTGATATCTATGTGCATAGAATTATTCTATCTAAACATTAAACTTATTCTACTTCATTTTGTTATACAGTATGAGGCATATATCTTGAAATTTTGTCGATGGAGTGGGGATAAGTTCGCGCATGTGCTCTTGTGAGCGACCAATAGCGCGCGCCCCTCTCCCGCCGCCCGCGCCCCTCACCGCTACGCATGCCCAAAATACGCGTTCCGCGCAATCCCCACCCAATTTCAAGATATATTCCTCGTACTGTACTTAACCTAGTAGCACGTTTTCTTTATATAGCATGTTGTGCAAATTGTTTATTTTATCTACAATCGAATCTTTACTAAAGAAGGGGTAAGACCAAACAAGCCAGATTAGTCTCTGTTGCGTTCGTCAAGACAGCGTAAGCCGAGGACAGCCCACATGATGCATAGCATCACTCTAAACATAAAACTTATTCTACTTTTTGTTATACCTAACCTAGTAGCACGATTTTTTCGTATAGCATGTAGTGCAAATTGTTTATTTTATCTGCAAAAAACTTAATCGAATCCTTACCAAAGAAGAGGTAAGCCCATAGAAGCCAGATTAGTCTTGGTTGCATTCGTTAAGACAGCGTAAGCCGACAGAAGAAGCACACGAAGAGCCATGGAGGTGAGGGGCGGCTCGCCTCTTTGGTATCCTAGCTGTAGGCGGCCCGTGAGCCCTAAAGTTATGGTACCGAAGTTACGAGTCGCCGCGCATGCGTCTCGCCGCCTGAATGCCGCTGCTCGCCGCGAGGTAAGCTTGTTGTTTATGCCCAACGCACCTACCCGCACTGGACGAACCAAATCTACTACATGTACGAAATCTTACAGCCTCGAATTAGCGATATAATTTGAGTTTGAGTGGAGAAGTTTCATGATGTTAAAAAAGCATTTTAATTTCATTAAATTTTAATATAGGTTCAAAATAATATGTTAGTAAAAAAAAGTCCGTTAATGAATGGCAGAGTAATAATAGTTGTCGAATTTTTGCGCGACGCTATTGTAAGAGCGTGACGTCATTCCACCTGTCTTTCGTAGTGTTTCGGTTCTTATAGCTCGGCTAGGAGCGTGTCGCCATGACTGATTGTGAATAGAAAGAGGTCATTTGTCTTTATAATGCATTTAAATGACGCCAGTTTGTCTGTTGGTGGCATTTAACCGTATCTGTACGTACGTGTCCTTAAGAGTAGTCCACACAAGAGCCACAAAATAATAAAAGTGGCCACTTTTTACAAAAAAATAGCTCAATTAAACTAACCGACAGGCTTAAAATATTGTTTAAGCGATAAAAAGTACCGTAAAGCTTCTTCGGAGTGCACTACAGAGAGATAATTCACAATAAAATTTCGTCTTTATCAAAGCAATATGATTCACGTTTCAATGGCGGCCCTAGTGTGCAGACTACGCGCTCTTAATTCAAACTATCATCTATCATAGTCATAGGCCTTAAGAGTAGCTGCGACCAATAAAACGTTTTGTGATTAGTACAGTTCGAGGCATATATTTTGAAAATTTTTCGACGAAGTGTAGGGATAAGTTCGCGCATGTGCACTTGTGAGCGACCAATAGCGCGCGCCCCTCTCCCGCCGCCCGCGCCCCTCACCGCTACACAATCCCATATTACGCGTTCCGCGCAAACCCCACCCGATTTCAAGAGTACTATTTAATAAGCACGCTAAAGACGAGTGACCTCGCCATGGCGCTATTACTGCACAGCTCGCCTGGGCTTTCTGACACTAAACACTGCATGAAATAATTTCTTCCTAAATGTTGTCAATAGCATAATGTGTGTCACTAAGCGCATGTGAGTACTTGACCTTATAATTATACAAGGTGTATTTGTAACCACCAACCAACTCTCCAAATTTTAAGGGTGAGGTCAGTCCATGAAACTGAACTACGTTCTCTAAGAAACATAGGGTCAAATTAGTAAAAAAATACGACTTTTCATACAAATCAAAGAGATCACGTGATCAGTTTAAGTATGGGATGACCAAAATTTTTTGGCGTATTTCGACACATGTTTCATGGAGAAAGTTGTTCACTTTCATAGACTGAACACATCCTTAAAATTTGGAGAGTGGTTACAAATACACCTTGTATACGAATTTTGTTGTCTCCAGATAGTCCTTTCAGTCCACAATGTCAAATTCCCAAAATGTCAAGCGTTTTCAAAATGTCAAGTTCCCAAAACGTCAGATTCCCAAAATGTCAAGTTCCCGAAATGTCAAATTCCCGAAATGTCAAGTTCCCTGTTAAAATCATCCAAACACATTACAGTAATCGATAAATCATTCGAATCAAATCAAATATACAAAACAATCGAATAAAGATATCGAATCGAATCGGGTATTTGACTGTTGTTGAAATGTTGATATTTAATTATGACATTCAGAAATATAACATTATTGAATAACAAATGTGAAAAAAGAAATTCAATCTGTAGTACCTATAACAAGCGAATTATGAGTTACTTAATTGTGACTCTTGCTATCCCTTTCTAAAACGAAATTTTCTATGGCGAGACTATGGCGCTACTAGCATGTGACGTCACTAGCCAGTGACGGTAGCGCTCTCCTTGTCTAATTAGAAAGTTTAATGCTCTATATCGCTGAAAATATGCAAGATATTTGAAAATAAATACTTATGTTGTGTTGCAAATATTTCAGTAAATATTTAAAGTCAATAAAACAAATCAGTCAAATACCCTATTCATCATCATTTGCTCCCCTATTAACAGAAAACTTGACATTTCGGGAATTTGAATTTTCGGGAACTTGACATTTTGGGAATCTGATGTTTTGGGACAGCTTGACATTTTGGGAATTTGACTTTGTGGACTGAAAGGCAGATAGTGTCTGTTGTTACCCCAAACTATGACTTTAAATTTTTGTTTGTTGTAGATTAGAATAAGTAACATTATTGTACTAGTTTAGTAGTACTTTTTGCTTATTGAGTACTTGAATATTTTGTTAATCAAAGTTTACAAACGTTTGCGAAAGCAGCAAAGCTGAGAAGTGGTAATTTGATTTCAATATGAACCTCGATACAGGGTGTGTTTTTATTCACTCTTAAGGATGTGTTCAGTCCATGAAACTGTACAAACTTTAAGAAACATGTGTCGAATTACGTCACAAAATTTTGGTCATACTTTACTAACTAAACTGATCACCTCTTTGATTTGTATGGATAGACAATTATTTTTACATATTTAGCTCTTTGTTATAGAACGTTTTTCAGTTTCATAGACTGAACTTATCCTTAAAATTTGGGGTGATTAAAAATACAGCCTGTATTTTCGCACATTAACTTTTTCGTTTCACTGCACTCATCGTGAATGTAGTCCATCTAATTTATTTTAGAGCTTTTATCATGCTTGTGTTTTATGTAGACTTTATAGGAATTAAGTTGTAATGATAAATAAATAAAACATAGTTTTCAAATAATTTTATGTAGAATTGTGACTACATTTGTGCTCGAAATGTGACTACAGAGATCCCACATTGTGTAATTTTTAAATAAAACGTGTTCATATTCATTGTATTGATGTCAGTACTTTATAGTGGAGATGCCACTTTTACGAAAGTCGTCTAATTACGATTCCCGTCGGACAAGAGAGTGCTCCACCGACAACCGATATCATTGTCTTCAGCATGATCTCCTGAACAAGAATACAGCGGTTGTCGCATTATAAAGTGGTGGAGGGGGGAGGGGGGGAGGGAAAAGCCGCGGAAGTCGAGTATCGGGAAT
This sequence comes from Agriphila tristella, assembly GCA_928269145.1. Classification (NCBI taxonomy): domain Eukaryota; kingdom Metazoa; phylum Arthropoda; class Insecta; order Lepidoptera; family Crambidae; genus Agriphila; species Agriphila tristella. The sequence goes on along the minus strand of OV743439.1, from coordinate 29,804,213 downwards.
TGGTTAATTTTCTCAACAACCACTTGTCCGATTTAAACAAATAAGCTGTCGTATGATAGGTAATATCCTTAGCAACATATTTTATAAAACAATAGTTATTGTAAATACTATAGTTTATTAAATAATTAGAAAAAAGTCAAATTTCAAACAAAAACATTTTTAGTTTTGTAGATTTGAAGCAGTAAATTAAAATAAACTACATACATATATATAGTATAAAGTACTGCGTAAAATTGCCACAGTCATTAGCTTGCTGTCTGTATTTTAATTTTGAAATTTGGCTGAAAAACAACAAAATTATCATCGATATTGTGCGGGAGGTCACTGTCCGAATAATATCGAAAATGCTTTAAAGAAAGTCGTCTAATGACGATTCCCGTCGGACCGGAGAGTTCTCTACCGACAACTGGTATCATTGTCTTCAGCATGATCTCTTGAACAAGAATATAGGGGTTGTCGCATTATAAAGTGGTTGAGGGGGGAGGGAGGGGAGGGAAAATATGCGAAAATGGGGTATCAGGGTTTGGATAATTTCTCAGTAACCGCTTGTCCGATTTAAACAAATATGGTGTCATATAGTAGATAATATCCGTAACAACAAATTTTACCTCACAATGTTTTTTGTAAATACTAAAGTTTATTACAAAAATAGAAAAAAAGACGAATTTCAAACAAAGGCTTTTTAGTTTGGTAGAATTGAAGCAGTAAATTAAAAGAAAGTACTATGAAATTAAAACTATGAGGATTTGCCCCAGAAAAAAAATATTTGTACGTAGCACAGTTGTCCCACTATATGGAGTAATAAACTTGTGAAACATTTTTATCTAGTAACTATGCTAAACAATTTTTTGGGTCGCATGGCGAAATTTTTTCTACCGTTTTTTTCGAAATTCCTCTATAGAATTAAAACTATGAAGATTATCCTCGGAAAAAAAATACTGGTGAATAGCTTAGTTATTTTACTATATAAAATAATAAACATGTTAAACATTTTTGTCTAGTAACTATGTTAAAAAAATAGTTATTTAGTCACGAAGCGAAATTTATGCTACCATTTTTTTCGAAAATCCTCTACAGAATTAAAACCATGAGGATTTGCCCCAGAAAAAAATAGTAGTAAATAGGCCAGTTATTCCATTATATAGAATAATAAACTTGTCAAACATTTTTGTGTAGTAACTGTGTTAAAAAATATTTTGTGTCGTGCAAACTCATTTAAACATAACTTTGCAGGTCCACCGTGTTATGCGACACAAAACATTTTTTAACACAGTTACTAGACCAAAATGTTTGATAATTTTATTAATCTGTATAGTGGGATAACTGGTCTATTAACAATTTTTTTTTCTGGAGCAAATTCTCATAGTTTGATTTCTGTGGAAGATTTTTGAAAAAAAAAATGTTAGAGAAAATTTTGCTGCGCGACAAAAAACATTTTTTTTACATTATTTCTAGACAAGAATGTTTGACAAGTTTATTATTCTATATAGTGCAATAACTAAGCTATTCACCAGCGTTTTTTTCTGGAGCAGATCATCATAGATTTTATACTGTAGAGGATTTTCGAAAAAAAAATGGTAGAGTTAATTTCGCCACGCAACACAAAACATTTTTGACACAGTTACTAAAGAAAAATGTTTAAGAAATTTATTATTCTATATAGTAAAATAACTCAACTACTTACTACAATTTTTTTATGGGGAAAATCTTCATAGTCTTAATGTTGTAGAGGATTTTCGAAAAAAAATGATAAAGAAAATTCGCCACGCAAAAAAAAATTTTTTTTCAACATAATTTCTACACAAAGATGTTTGATAAGTTTATTATTCTATATAATGGGATAACTAGGCTTTTCACCAGTATTTTTTTCTGAGTCAAATCTTCATAGTTTTAATTCTGTAGAGGATTTTCGAAAAAAAATGGAAGAGAAAATTTCGCCACGCGACACAAAAAAAATTTTTTTAGCCAGTTACTAAACAAAAACCTTTTAAAATATTATTACTCTATATAGGGGAATGACTGGGTTATTCACCGATATTTTTTTTCTGGAGCAAATTTTTATAGTTTTAGTTACAAAGTAGTTTATTTCAATTTTCTGCTTAAATTCTACAAAACAAAAAAAATATTTATTTTAAATTCGTATTTTTTCTAATTGTTTAATAAACTATAGTATTTACAAAAACCATTGTTTGATCAAATATGTCGTTAAGGATATTACCTACCATATGGCACCTTATTTGTTTAAATCGGACAAGTGGTTATTGAGAAATTAGCCAAACTCTGATACCCGAGTTTTGTACCTTTTCCCTCTCCCCCCTTCCCCCTCCACCACTTTATAATGCGACAACCGCTATATTCTTGTTCATTAGATCATGATGAAGACAATGATACCAGTTGTCGGTAGTGCACTCGCTTGTCCGACGGGATTTCAATTTTGAAGGCCTGGCATCTCGGCTATTAGATATCAGAAAAAAATCTAATTGGCTGGATATTTTTTATTTTTTCACACTACTGATAATTCTGATTTTTTTTTTCTTATAAGGGAGCTTATTTCTACCTATAAAAAATGTTCAGCCAATTTGATCTTTTCAGACATGTCCCAATATCAAATATAGAAATCAGTTAGTTCTCTTTGCGTCACAGTAAAGTAGCTATTTTGGTAGTGTAAGAAAAGTGATTAAGATTTCAAGACGTTATTAAGTATTTAGTAATGGATGATTAATGATGATAATTTATTAGTGTAGGAAAGGAAGGTAATGGACCCCCCACTGTAAATCCTCAGTAGACGAAGCTTTACAGTATGATAAAGTATCATAAATGAAACATATTTTTTAAATTATCCAATACTTTTTTTATATTTTGTTTGTAAGTAACTAAATAAAGTTTTCATTCTTTGATATTTGTACATAGGTTTTGATTCATACTATATTACATCCCTGCAAAGTTTCATCGACTGAGGATTTAATGTCGGGGTCTCCATTCAAAATATCGCTTCATTTCCTACACTTTAATGGCTTTGACCAAAAACTTGTTATCTCGAACTCCTGCGTGCTTCGGAAGGCACGTTCAGCCGTTAGTCCCGGCTGCATTGATGAGCCCAGTGCGGATTGATGTTGCAGTCGTTAACACACATCAATCCGCACTGGGCCCGCGTGGTGGGTTATGGCCCGTCCTCCTTATCTACCCATAAGAAAGGCCTGTGCACCAGCAATGGGGACATTTAGAATGGCTTTGACCGATTTTTTTTACTGTAGCTACTCGATCGCGGTGCTTTTCATTTGTGGATCGTTTTGTATGTGGGTATCGTTCGGTAGAGTTGCCATGGGAGCGCGCGAGCGAGTCGGACGAGCGGTACCGCGCGTGGGTGCGCTGGCAGGGCGGGGCCGGGGCGGGCGCGGGGGCGGGCGGGGGGCAGGCGCCGCCGCCCTTCAGCAAGCTGAGTAGCGGCGCGCGCGCCTTACTGCGGCGCGCGCTCGCGCCCGACCCGCGCCACCGCCCCACTCTCGACAAACTGCTGACCTCCAAGTGGCTCAGCGAGGACGACAAGCAAGGTAACACGCGACACGTTTCAATTGATCCATTCCAACAGACTAATCGCTGAGTCATCGAACGCCACAGTATACATTTTAACTAGAGGTGGTTAATATAGCATCTAGCGCCATATTATAGCGCGCTATATTTACATAGCGCATATAGCGCGCTATGTAAGTAGTCGTTATGGCGCTATGAATATCGCGCGTGGCAACAAGTAGCATCGTTGGCCGGACGGGGGCGCGGGCATTCATCGCGTGCGCGCTGTTGCTACCGAAACCGTTATACGCGTTTCTCTCGCAGCACGCTAGGTACGAGTATAATATCGCGGGCGACCTTATATTGTGTTATATTCGATTAGGACTTTTATGACACAACTAAGTTAATTAGTTAGTATTATGTAAAAGCTATTTAGCTTAGCAAAGTTAGTGAACGAGAGATATCTCTCGTAAGTAAAAACAACCGAATTTCAAACGTGAATTAGGTCGAAAATCGCTTCCACCTGTTTTTTAACTAGAAAACATTGTCTAGTGATCACAAGTTAGAAAAATAAGTGCAAGCGATTTTCGACCTTATTGACATTTATCAAAATCACGGTTTTTAATGAAAGATCAAAGTTAGTAAATGAGATTACGGCAAAAAATCAACCTAATTTCAAACGTCAATAAGGTCGAAAATCGCATGCACCTGTTTTTTTTAACTAGAAAACATTGTCTAGTGATCACAAGTAAGGAAAATGAGTGCAAGCTATTTTCGACCTTATTGACATTTATCTAAATCACCGTTTTAATGAAAGATCAAAGTTAGTAAACGAGAATACGGCAAAAAATCAACCGAATTTCAAACGTCAATAAGGTCGAAAATCGCTTGCACCTGTTATTCTTAACTACAGATCACTTGACAAGTTTTCCTACCTACACTTTTAATCCGATATTAATTTGTTTTTCCGAAATCGTATAATTCCAGTTCTAAGCCCGAAAAGTATGAAATAAAGTTCATTAGTTTATATTACTGCTGTATTTTATATTAGACTAAAATGTAACGTATATTTTTGTAAAACGCGCGATCTGTCTAACGAACGAGTGTGACGTAACGTGTTGCGAAATCCAACGTGCTGCATCATAGCCTTCTATATCTTCCAAGCCCTGAAGTTGAGCAGAACGGCAACATCGCATGTGGTCAAGCACATAGTATAAAATTATTTTAAAAATTATTTATTATTTGTTTTTCCTATATTATCTATGTTTAAACTAGTTGTAAATTGTGATGTAAGATTATTTCAATAAAGTTTTATATTTATTATTATTATTTATTTATTAGAACATAAGGTTTGAGTAAAATTATTTGAACTTTTCGGGGGTTCTTTATTACGATGAGCATTTTGATCTAAGCCTCCTCTAGCAATAAATCTTACATCATTGGAAAGGTATTTAAATTTGAAACACTTTATTGTAATACTATAATCGTGAACTATTAGTATTTTGAGAGTTAGAACGCTCTAAACTTGACCAATTCTTTTAACATTAATGACCTAAAACTCCGAAATTACTAACAATTAATAGAACGTATGTTTGCAGCAAATATTTGTCATATAAAAACCTTTCTTATGATATATATTCATTTCTATAGGTGTGGTAGATCAACTCCCATAGACAATAAACCACTTTTATACTTTAATAACCTTTAACTCCAAAAGTATTAACAATTGATATAAAGTATATTAACAGCAAATATTTGTCTTTAAAAGACCTTTCTAATGATATATAATTTATTGTTAGAGGGCGTGTTAATCAACTCCCTGCTGAAGAAAATCAACAAAAAAGATGACATCTTTGACAGCCATTTTTTCCTGGTTAACATTGATATTTTTCTTATTGTTTAATATACAAAGCATTTCAATAAAATAACTTAATTATTTTCATATTTTAAACCTCACACGATTACTATGAAAAAAAATATCGACCTCTTAAAATTGAAATATTCCCATACATTTAGTATGGAGACTGGCGGACGACATGACCACGAACTGACAGTAACAGACGTTGCCAAACTTATGTTCACGGCTTGGAAATAAAGAAGGCTATGGCTGCATCTAACGCGCCAGCCAGCCGCCCGCATGCTACCTGATAAATAGCGCGTTATAACATAGCGTATTTAATAGCGCGCTAGAAATCAATAGCATATAGTCTGTAGCGTGCTGTTGCTTTATAGGCGTTATGAACAACTCTAATTTTAACCATGGAAAGTAATTTGTTTTTGTTATTTTTTATGTATTTATAATGGCTGATAGTCTTATTTTACTCAAGAGTCATTGTGTCAGTATTTTAAACTACAAACTACTGAGTTTGTGGCCAAAGTGCTGCATGGTATAGTGAACGTAGGTTTAACAGTTTAATGTTTAATTTTAGTACTTGCCATGGTTAAAATGTACTCTATGGCGATCGATGACTCAACGATTAGTGCGTTGGAATGCATTCAATGTAAACTTATTTTAACTGTATTTTGTGGTATTTCTCTTTTTGAAAATCAGTTTTTAGATACGGCAAGAGTTGTGCACGATCGTATGGCGATGTCGGCCGTGCCAGGTACTAGGTGACTCTGAGTGGAGCGCGGTCTCAGAGCCGCCTCGTGCCTCAGCACGGCCCCGCCCGGCTCGGCCCGCCCGACTCGGCCCGTGCAACTCGGCCCGTCGCTCCGCTTGACGCGCTGCGTGGCGCTTTGGCGATTTAGCTCCGTGACGTGTTAAATGCTCATAAAGCTAGATTACCAAAGCATTGCGTTGTCGCCCTATCGACATGGAATCATCAAAGATGGAAGAAAGAAGATAAATTATTGTCCATTTAATTATTTTTGTATTGCGATAAAAACAAAATGTATTAAATTTTCAAGTAGAAAAAGAACCTAAAAGATATTGTCCTCTACTGTTGGTTTGTTGTTTGTATCTTTCTTTTTGAACTTCTAATTTCATACTGTTCTCTCATATATATTATAACGGGTGTAAGAGACCCTCAACGAAGCCGAAGTTTACGCATTCTTCCCATCATTAGGATTATTTTTGTCTTTTAAACTATATCTAACCAATAGCTACAAGTTATTGAAGATAAAAATAAAAAAATAAATGTTTTTTTATGAAATCTTAATTTATTATTTGTTTATTATAGACATTATCAAAATTTGGTATTTTGTAACCACAATGTCTTCAAAACTTCATCATCATCAATCAATGTATCTCATGAGCACGCACATAACGCTCCCTTTCGACTCGGCCGCACGCAGCTGTGCAGCATACACTCGCAGGCGCCGTCTTTTGTACGCGTTACATTGCGTGGTAATGTATGCATATTAAAATCGTTTCCCAGCTGTGCCACAAAAAAAAAGTTGGAAATCTGACTTTTTGACTATGCCATGATGAAGACGATAGTTTGTCGGAATTTGTCGCCAAAAGCCAGAATTTGTCGGGCTTGCGTTTAGGAGATACGTGTGGCGCAGCTGTAGAGACGTCTCTACAGCTGAGCCACACAGATCTCGAAAACGGAAGGTCGTAGCGAAAATCTGATTACTCGTATGTGTAACCGGTAGTTTGTCGGATTTTGTCACCAAGAACCAGATTTTGTCGGTCTTGCGTTTAGGAGATATGTGAGGATACGCTGTGGAGATTTTTCGTGTGCGTTACCCCAGCAAAAAGTTGAGCTTTAGAGAGATGAGACCTTATCAGATAATTAGTGTGTCATGAGGAGAAATTTGTTTACTAATAGCAAAATTTGTGTGAGTTGGTAGTTTTTAAGGTATATGAGAAAAACAGATTTTGCTGGGGTCACGTTTTAAACATTACCCTGGCAAAAAAAGTTGTTTCAGCCTGGAACCAAATACATGAATAGATAGCTTTTGTTGCATAGTAAATGTTAGCAAATAGCAAAAATTGTGTGTGTTATGGTTCTTGAGTTATTTAAGTTTTTGCTGAGGTAACGTTTTGGGTTTTCCCAGATCTCGAAAACGGTTCAATGCAGAAGTTTGAAAAAAATACCACTAAGAGACCTTAATTTGTTTAAATTTGTTTGATTGTTAGTTTTTGATTTAGTTGTCGCAAACCAACGTAATTAAATGGTTTCGAAAAACAGAAAAAACGAATTTGCAAGTAAACTAGTACACTTATAATCGAATAAACAGCTGTAAAAAATAGCCGTGGTAGACACTTATTACGTCAAGAATTTAAGGCTTTGTAACTTTACACGATATAAAGATATAAACAAATTTGATAAATTTTAGACTGGTCGTACTTTAGCGATCGAATACACAGTTTCCATAACATTAAGACGCATGGCATACATTAAACAAATTTAAGTAATTCATTAACATTCCTTCCTGTTAATTTCAGCTTTCAATTACGCCTATCATGAAAGTTTTAACAAAAACAAGAATATGACAACAATTCTCTAATAAGCCGCCTAAATTGTAGAGGTCACGTAAAAGCGACCGCGCTATACATAAGCGTAACCATCTTAAATGAACGGGATAATATGGATCTTTTGTTAGTACAGTTGCGTACAAAAGTTTGGTCAGATTATCTTTAAATATAAAATGTACGTTAGTCTCGCGAAAACTTAAGATTGGCTTGGCCGATTTTGGTTTTAAAATGTTTGTCGTAGTTCCAGGGGAAGGTTTAAATGGTGAGAAATATACCTATTTGGAATAAATGCGAGGTAGTTTCCGTAAAAACTGTTCCTAGGTAGGAACAGTTTTTATGGGTAAATGTTTTTACCTGTCAAACATAGTGGTCACTGGATTGACATGAGTAGGTTTGGTATTAAAATAAAACATTTGGTTTGAAAAAACAGAAGCAACAAATTACTATAAATGTATATATTGATACTGACAAATACATCACACTATAAATTGCTTAGCGAGATTATTATCTAATTAGGTTTAGATTATTATTTACCTTTATTTATGTAATGTTGAGTGCCTTCAAACTTTTAACTTTCATGAATCATTACATTCTTTTTAAAATACTATTAATCGCGTAAGTGTATTATTTGATATTAATAAACACGATATTAATTTATAAAATAGAAAACCAGTTGAATCTAAGCTATATCAATAAAATTTTTCTTCATAACTGTACAAAACATCGGATACTAAGCTGCTAATTTGCGAAGATAACCCGTACGTATGGTGCGGTCGCTTTTTAGTGACCTTTACAATTTGGTCGGCTTATTCAAGAATTGCTGTCTTAATCTTGTTTTTGTTAAAACTTTCATGATAGGCGTAATTGAAAGCTGAAATTAACAGGAAGGAATGTTAATGAATTACTTAAATTTGTTTAATGTATGCCATGCGTCTTAATGTTATGGAAACTGTGTATTCGATCGCTAAAGTACGACCGGTCTAAAATTTATTAAATTTGTTTATATCTTTACATCGTGTAAAGTTACAAAGCCTAAAATTCTTGACGTAATAAGTGTCTACCAGTGCTATTTTTAACAGCTGTTTATTTGATTATAAGTGTACTAGTTTACTTGCAAATTCGTTTTTTCTGTTTTTCGAAACCATTTAATTACGTTGGTTTGCGACAACCAAATCAAAAACTAACAATTAAACAAATTTAAACAAATTAAGGTCTCTTAGTGGTATTTTTTTCAAACTTCTGCGTTGAACCGTTTTCGAGATCTGGGAAAACCCAAAACGTTACCCCAGCAAAAACTTAAATAACTCAAGAACCATAACACACACAATTTTTGCTATTTGCTAACATTTACTATGCAACAAAAGCTATCTATTCATGTATTTGGTTCCAGGCTGAAACCACTTTTTTGCCAGGGTAATGTTTAAAACGTGACCCCAGCAAAATCTGTTTTTCTCATATATCTTAAAAACTACAAGTCACACAAATTTTGCTATTAGTAAACAAATTTCTCCTCACGACACACTAATTATCTGATAAGGTCTCATCTCTCTAAAGCTCAACTTTTTGCTGGGGTAACGCACACAGATTTTTCTACCTGGATCTTGAGAAAGGAAGGTCGGAGCGAAAATCTGATAACTCGAGTGTGTAGCCGTTAGTTTGTCGGAATTTGTCACCAAGAATCAGAGTTTGTCGCTCTTGCGTTTAGGAGATATATAAGGATGCGCTGTGGAGACCTTTTTACCTGGATCTGGAGATCGAAAGGTCGTAAGCGTATCCTCACATATCTCCTAAACGTAAGATCGACAAAATCTGATTCTTGGTGATAAATTCCGACAAACTAACGGCTACACACTCGAGTTATCAGATTTTCGCTATGACCTTCCTTTCTCAAGATCCAGGTAGAAAAGTCTCCACAGCGTATCCACACGTATCTCCTAAATGCAAGCCTGACAAATTCTGGTTTTTGGCGACAAATTCCGACAAACTATCGTCTTCATCATGGCATAGTCAAAAAGTCAGATTTCCATCATTTTTTTTGTGGCCCAGCTGTAGTCCGGCACGTACATAAACGGTCCGATGATGGGCAAAATACGTAGACTTCGGCTTTGTTGAGAGTCTTGTTACACCCGGTATTATTGTGTGGAATGATCGTGTTTGTAATTCTACAAGGATCTTTCTTTGTGAAACTTGTAATTAAAAAATTTGTCGGTCCCATAAACGATCTTTCTTTGTGAATCTTGTAATTAAAAAAAACGGTCGATCTCATAAACGTGTCGTCATACATCAGAGCCGGGTCGGCTGTGGCGGTCGCAGCCGGCGGCGGCGGGCGCGGACGCGGCCGACGGGGCGGGAGCGGAGGCGGAGGCGGGCGCGGGCGGCGCGGCGCTGTCGGCCGCGGCCGTGGACGCGCTGCTGTCGCACTCGCAGCCCGCGCACGCCGACGACCTGCTGCTCGCCTCGCAGCTGTCGGAGCCCTGCACACAACCGGTACGGGCACACATTACACTACCTGGACGCGCACTCGCAGCCCGCGCACGCCGACGACCTGCTGCTCGCCTCGCAGCTGTCGGAGCCCTGCACACAACCGGTACGGGCACACATTACACTACCTGGACGCGCACTCGCAGCCCGCGCACGCCGACGACCTGCTGCTCGCCTCGCAGCTGTCGGAGCCCTGCACACAACCGGTACGGGCACACATTACACTACCTGGACGCGCACTCGCAGCCCGCGCACGCCGACGACCTGCTGCTCGCCTCGCAGCTGTCGGAGCCCTGCACACAACCGGTACGGGCACACATTACACTACCTGGACGCGCACTCGCAGCCCGCGCACGCCGACGACCTGCTGCTCGCCTCGCAGCTGTCGGAGCCCTGCACACAACCGGTACGGGCACACATTACACTACCTGGACGCGCACTCGCAGCCCGCGCACGCCGACGACCTGCTGCTCGCCTCGCAGCTGTCGGAGCCCTGCACACAACCGGTACGGGCACACATTACACTACCTGGACGCGCACTCGCAGCCCGCGCACGCCGACGACCTGCTGCTCGCCTCGCAGCTGTCGGAGCCCTGCACACAACCGGTACGGGCACACATTACACTACCTGGACGCGCACTCGCAGCCCGCGCACGCCGACGACCTGCTGCTCGCCTCGCAGCTGTCGGAGCCCTGCACACAACCGGTACGGGCACACATTACACTACCTGGACGCGCACTCGCAGCCCGCGCACGCCGACGACCTGCTGCTCGCCTCGCAGCTGTCGGAGCCCTGCACACAACCGGTACGGGCACACATTACACTACCTGGACGCGCACTCGCAGCCCGCGCACGCCGACGACCTGCTGCTCGCCTCGCAGCTGTCGGAGCCCTGCACACAACCGGTACGGGCACACATTACACTACCTGGACGCGCACTCGCAGCCCGCGCACGCCGACGACCTGCTGCTCGCCTCGCAGCTGTCGGAGCCCTGCACACAACCGGTACGGGCACACATTACACTACCTGGACGCGCACTCGCAGCCCGCGCACGCCGACGACCTGCTGCTCGCCTCGCAGCTGTCGGAGCCCTGCACACAACCGGTATGGACACACGAGCATTACACTACCCACATGACCACATCATTTTATTTATTTTATTTTATTTTATTTTATTCATTAGGAAAACTTACTGCTAATACATATTACACAGAAACATACACGAATAATCACGAGCTAATAACAAGTTTCCACAGATAGTTAAAAATGTAACTTAATCATAATTCGAGAAGAATAAACGTGACGCTATTTTCAGTATTTTTAAACAAGTTATACAACACACAGATAAAATATAAAAGAAAAAACAACACAGCAATATACCCCAGTACTACCCATCATCTCAATAATGTGTGAGGAATTTAGAAGCGAGTGCTCGCTTCAGTGAAACAATGCCGTCAAAGAATAAGTCAATATCCGTATCATCGCTAATAGAATTGAACAAGCGACACGAGCGAATCAGGTAACTGTTACGTCGGTAGTTGGTTCGCACCCATGGAACATGCAGTCTCAACTTCCTACGGGTATTAGAGCTACAAGGCACAGTAAGCTTTATACGATCAAGTAATTCAGTCGAGTCTATTTTGCCTTTTAACAGTTTAGATAGATAAACCAGATCTGTAATATCTCTGCGGACTTTTAGAGGGAGCAAGTGATGTCTTACACATCTTTCCTTGTAGCTCGTGTCGTAAGACCGTGTTTTAAATTCTAAATATTTCAAGAACTTCTTCTGTACTGATTCCAACCGATTTATGTATATGGAATAACGCGGATTCCATACTTGCGAGTTATATTCGAGAATACTCCGCACAAGAGAACAATATAAAACTTTTATTGTTTTAGCTTTTTTAAACTGCGAGCAGGTTCTCATTAGAAACCCTAGTGCTTTTGAGGCTTTTTTTGCAATATTTTCTATTTGTTCATCAAAGATTAACTGTGAGTCTTGGATAATTCCAAGATCTCGCGTTTGGTTGACACTAGATAGAATATTATTTTTCAGTTTGTAGTTAAAATTAATTTGGTTACGTTTTCTTGAGAAAACCATCGAATAACATTTACTTATGTTTAGATCGAGTCTGTTCGAGTCACAGTAGTTTTCAAATCTTATTAGATCATCCTGCAGTAAAAGGCAATCAGTTTCACTTTTAATTTCTTTAAAAATTTTCATATCGTCTGCGAATAATAGAATTTTGGAATGTTTAAAGGAATTAGACACGTCATTAATAAAAATTACAAATAGAAGTGGTCCCAATATGGAACCCTGAGGGACTCCTGAGGGCACCACATTCCACGACGAGGAAAAACCATTTATGGCCACTGATTGGGAACGGTTTTCTATGTAGGAAGTGAACCATCTGAATAAGTCACCGTGCACTCCTGCAAAAAGAAGCTTTTGCAGCAGGAGTGCATGGTCTATTCGATCAAAGCACTTGGAGTAATCTGTTAAGATTGTATGAACTTCCTCACCTGCATCCATCTTAGAGGTTACAAAGTCATTAAATAGAAGCAGGTTGGAAGTGGTGGAGCGATTCGACACAAACCCGTGCTGAGAATGGGTTAGTAATGATTTAAAGGCCGAATATAGTTGCTGGTGGACTATTCTCTCAAGTATCTTTGAGAATATACACAATTTTGAAATTGGGCGGTAGTTGCACACATCACTTTTGTCGCCTTTCTTATGAATTGGGGTTACGAATGCACACTTCCACACATTAGGCATTACTCCTTCATGTAATGATTTGTTAAAAAGCATACATAATGGCTCAGTCAAGCTAGAAGCACAATTCACTATAAAAATTGGGTGAACATGATCGGGGCCGGCCCCCTTATTCACATCGAGGCTTTCCAATAAACTCTTTACTTGATCTGGGTCAATGCATATTCTATTTATGAGCGTCGTGTGATTCATTGATACTGCGTGATTACCTGTATTGGAAGCAGGTGATTGCTGAAAAGTAGTTTGGAAATATGCAGCAAACAACTCGCATATATCCACACCGGTATCGGCCCTAGTATCGCCATAGTGCATGGTGGCAGGATACGAACCCTTATCATTTTTTGAGGAATTTACATAGTTCCAGAACATTTTCGGGTTATTCGTTATGGAGTCTTCCATATGGGATATGTACTCATTATAACATTTTTCTTCGAGTTCATTAGCTAAATTCCTATTATATGCGAAGGACTCATAGTCGGTGCTTCTGCCATAAATCTTGTATTTACAGTGATACTTGTGTTTTGCTTTAAGTACCTTTTTTAATGTAATACTGTACCAAGGCGGGTATGACTGCTGTGCTATATATTTGCTAGGTATATATTTGTCCCTCAACTTATTAATAATATCATAAAAAGCATTAAGACTATGGTCAATATTTTTACCATTGAACAAATCACTCCAGTTAGTTTCATCCAATTCTTTGGATATCGCCAGATAATTACCATGCTTATAAAAGTACTTCTGCCTACCACTACTTTCCAATGTTTGTTCACTCATAAATCGCAAATTAATTTCCAAAGCCCTATGGTGAGGGTCTTCAGGGACCAACGGGTTATCACAGGCTTCCACGAATACGGTATTATTAGAAAAAATTAGGTCTAGCAGACGACTGTTAGTATTTAAAACATGATTATATTGGTTAAAGTCGCATTGGCTAATGGTATCCAAAAAATCTGTTTGTGCGCTACCTTGCACATTTGTAGGGTTAAGATAGTTACTATTAGGCTCAGCTGACCAAAGTAAGTTACTGAGGTTAAAATCACCTAATAATAAATAATTATCATTAGGGCAAAGTGCATAAATTTCAGATAGACGCTCAGTAAAATACGTTAGTTGCGAGTTAAAGCTGTGTCCGCCGTGTTGTGAACACAGGTAAATAATACCTATATGTAGATTTAAAGTTTCACTAGTACAGCGTGACTTCCAGTTAACTGTAAGCCAGAGGTCCTCAGCGGATGACCTCCATTCAAAACGCTCATTAGCAACAAAATTACGATTTATTCCTATCAGGACACCGCCGCCCAACTCTTGGCCACGATTCTCATAGTCCCTATCCCTTCTCCATACAATATAGTTGGCACTGAATAGTTCCTGATCGCAAATACTATCTAATAACCATGTTTCGGTTAAACAAATAATGTCGTAAGTGGCTAGCATAACATTTCTTTTAAACATTGTTGTTTTTGTACGTAATCCGCGGGTATTCTGATAATAGATATTGAGATTATGCATTATTGTAATCAAAGAGAATATCGAAACTAAAAACTAAATAACTAATGGGTGATACATAAATCGGCGAATAGAATTTCAATATTTGAATAATTAAATTTAAAGTTCTGGGAATACGACTATCAATGAGTATTCTCAAGAAGTTCTTCAAATCATTATTTATACGACATTTTATGACGAGTATGAATTGCAATTGTATTGAATGAATTATTAAAAACGAGATACTATAATAATTATAACCTAAGTACTTACGATTCCGTATGCTAAACACGCTAAACATTATTTCATTGGCAATCAAAGCAACATTCACTGAGTGCACCAACACCACGCGCAAGCTACGTATTGAGTCCCGTACAATAAGAAGAACGCCAGGTGTGACCAACGCGCGGCAGAAAAAGGGCTGCTTATATTTTATTACTGGAGATGAGTAATACAGGGATAACAGAAATTTATTAAATAACAATTTCACTTGATTTTGATGAGATCGCTTTCGGAATTTATGGTAAAAATTGGTGATGACGGTGATTTTCGAGCGTAGATTTTGCTGTTTTTCACCCATATAAATTGAAAATCTTTAGTTTTCTTCAACTCCTTTGCCTTAAGTAGCAAGTTCTTGAAATACACCGTTAAGTGATCATTTATGTAGACCCTGCTATTACCACCTAGGCCGAATGTGCCAGCGACAAGTTCTTTCCGCTTACGGGCGGCCACCATAAGATCTTCCTTGAGGTATTTTCTCATAAACGATACAACAATTGGTTTTCCCATTTCCTTTTGCCGAGTTGGAACGCGTGTTATAAAATTTATATCATTTTTCTCAATTGGGCATTCTAGCACTCGCCCAATATCCTCCACTATTTTATATAAATTCTCATTCGTTTTGTGTGGAATACCCTTAATTTCGATATTGCTAGTACGATGCCACTGTTCTTGTTGATGTATGTCCTGCTGTAGTTTATTAATTTCTGTACGTAAAACAGGTATCTCAGCAGTAAGAGATTCCATCTTTTTAGCCTTGGCCTCTAACTCATTTAATTTATCCGTGAAATTCTTGATGGATTCGTGTGCCATCTCGAGTGAATTCTTCAAATGCTGCACTTCCGATTTGATTAGTTTGATGTCTTCAGAGAGGGTATCCAGTACCAGCAGCCTTGAGGTTATCTTACTCAGTTCTTCAAGGACGGAACCTTGAGTGACATCAGGAGTGCTCGTTTTAGCTTTTGCTGGACATGGCGACGGCAGACCACTTTTGCACTCTGGGCAACGCCATGCAGACTTGTTCTTGCCTAGTTTCCGGTAGTTCGTTTCGGAAATACCAGCGCACGCAAAGTCAAAATGACTTTTACAGCTGCAGCACGTAGCTCCTTCAGTCATCGCTGAATCACATCTTTTACATTGCAACATCTTGGTGAGAAAATTTTCGTGCGGGCCACAGACTTGAGTAACCCTGGTTAGTTGTTATGAAAATACGACGGTGGTAGTGGAAGCGTACGTCTCGCTTCGATCTCGAGACCGAACTTATCATTTCATCATCATCATATCAGCCACTCGACACACATTGTTGGGTATAGTCCTTCCCTAAGGATCTCCACGACGATCGGTCCTGCGCTGCCCGCATACAGTGGCTTCCCGCAACATTCAAGTCGCGAATGAATTATCTTTTACGGAAGCGCATTTCATCGTAAATCGCATCATCGCTTACTATCAGGCGTGATAGTGAACAAGCGCTTGTTTATTTATCATAAAAAAAGACACCAATAAATATGTTGTACTTTCACGATTCATAACGTGTATGTCAAATCATATCATAACGTGTATGTTGACGGTGGGAATGTTCGGCAGGGCATCATGCAGGTGCTGGTGCGGCGCATGACGCGCGTGCGCGTGGCGGGCGCGCCCGCGGCGGCGCTGGAGGCACTCGCGCGCGCCGCGCTCCGCGCCGGGTACGCCGCGCGCCGCCTGCCCGCCGACACGGTGCGTACCCTCCCACAGCGGCAGGCATCATGCAGGTGCTGGTGCGGCGCGTGGCGGCGCTGGAGGCCGCGCCGGGTACGCCGCGCGCCGCCTGCCCGCCGACACGGTGCGTACCCTCCCACAGCGGCAGGCATCATGCAGGTGCTGGTGCGGCGCGTGGCGGCGCTGGAGGCCGCGCCGGGTACGCCGCGCGCCGCCTGCCCGCCGACACGGTGCGTACCCTCCCACAGCGGCAGGCATCATGCAGGTGCTGGTGCGGCGCGTGGCGGCGCTGGAGGCCGCGCCGGGTACGCCGCGCGCCGCCTGCCCGCCGACACGGTGCGTACCCTCCCACAGCGGCAGGCATCATGCAGGTGCTGGTGCGGCGCGTGGCGGCGCTGGAGGCCGCGCCGGGTACGCCGCGCGCCGCCTGCCCGCCGACACGGTGCGTACCCTCCCACAGCGGCAGGCATCATGCAGGTGCTGGTGCGGCGCGTGGCGGCGCTGGAGGCCGCGCCGGGTACGCCGCGCGCCGCCTGCCCGCCGACACGGTGCGTACCCTCCCACAGCGGCAGGCATCATGCAGGTGCTGGTGCGGCGCGTGGCGGCGCTGGAGGCCGCGCCGGGTACGCCGCGCGCCGCCTGCCCGCCGACACGGTGCGTACCCTCCCACAGCGGCAGGCATCATGCAGGTGCTGGTGCGGCGCGTGGCGGCGCTGGAGGCCGCGCCGGGTACGCCGCGCGCCGCCTGCCCGCCGACACGGTGCGTACCCTCCCACAGCGGCAGGCATCATGCAGGTGCTGGTGCGGCGCGTGGCGGCGCTGGAGGCCGCGCCGGGTACGCCGCGCGCCGCCTGCCCGCCGACACGGTGCGTACCCTCCCACAGCGGCAGGCATCATGCAGGTGCTGGTGCGGCGCGTGGCGGCGCTGGAGGCCGCGCCGGGTACGCCGCGCGCCGCCTGCCCGCCGACACGGTGCGTACGCCTATCCAATATTCCAGGCGTTCTTATCATCCATCCCTCTACCCTTATCCCAATTTATTTGGGGTCAGTGCAGTGGGTCCTTCTCTTCCATTCCTTCCTGTCACTCGTCATCTCCTCATTTACTCCTATCATATTCATGTCATTGCACACACAATCCTTGCAACTTTTCTGCGGTCTTCCTCTTACTTTCCAGCAATCAACATCCATATCCATTACTCTTCTAGTAACATGCCTTTCATCCCTTCTCATAACATACCCATACCTAGCCAGACGATTTCCTTTCAACTTTTCTGTCACTGGTGCTACTTTCAAACTTCCTTTGACATACTAATTTCTATTAAGATGAATAAATAATGAAAAATATTAGAAAAAATCGACTCGCCCGTAGCAACTCAGACGGGATTCGAACCCGCAATGGTAGTGCATTGGGCCGGAATCCTAAGGGTGCGGGTTCGAATCCCGTGTTGCTACGGGTGAGTCGATTTTTTTTCTAATATTTTTCGTTATTTATTCATCTTAATATAAAAATAGGATTGTGAATGCAAAAATCTAAAAGTTTAACATTATAATACTAATTTCTAGTTTTATCCATTCGCGTCACACCACGTTTCATTTATGTTCATTCCATTTTATTATTTAATCCCATTTCATTTAATTTATTTCATTCCATATGTTCTATCGCCGTTGATAACTTTTTCATGTCGTGTCGAGTCTTGTCGTCTATACGCGGCCTCTTCGTAGAATTCTTTAGGCTTAAAATGTATACTTCCCCTATAATGTACATCGGTTTCAAAAGGTACATTTCTCAAAATTTCTACTTCCCAGAAGGTACATTTCCCAATCCCATTCCCATGTATGTTTCCCAAAATGTACACTTAAAATAGATAGATTATTAAAAAAACAACTTTTTTTATATTATGTATTTTATCCAATCAGTTATTTCTATCTGTTCTAAGAGTGTACATTTTGAGAAATGCACATTTGGGAAAGTATATTTTCCAAAATGTTAACTTCCCGTAATGTTTTTGGTAAGTGGATGTTGGATGTGAGGATCCTAACAAGGCGGACCACGCGAGTGGAAGTAAAAGAGGATATTTAAATTAAACTTTTATAATATTGAGAGGCGCGTTTACAAGTTGAGTGCGCGACGACGACTGCCGGCACCTAGTTACACAATACAAAATTGGTTTGGTAATATGAACCTGTAGGAACATACTGTGTCCCTACACCAGGATGGTGTCCAGGGTATAGCCCGGCCCAGTTGGAGCGGAGTCCAGGGATTATCCCGGCCCATGGAGTCCAGGGTATAGCCCGGCCCAACCATCGAGCAGCCAACTTCCTGCCGACGTGCCACGTGCTGCCACCTTCGCCCTACATCCAGCTGCCTACGTGCATCGAGCTGTCGACATGACGTCGCCCCGACTCGCCACATCGCTGCGATGCATTATTGCGTCACTTTACATTTTATTTACGGTATTTTTATGTTAAGTTATTTAATTACTAAAATATGAGTTAGAGTATTTGATTTTAAAAATTATCTTTGCAATATAGTAAATACATAAATGTTTAAAGTAATATAGCATGTCTCAACAGTTAAGAGAATTACTGGAAAAGTTTAATTATATACGCGAAAGTTTAGTTAAATTAGGTCCAGAGAGACGACAGAAGGAAATAGGTTTTAAAAAATTTGAGGAAGCGGAAAATCTTTATAGTACCGTTGAGTATATTGTGTCTGAATTGAATAAGGAATTAAAGTTAGTTTCATTAGATTCTTCCGAAGTAGGTTTAATTAATTCGTTACTTGGGGATATCAAATTAGTTTATAGTAAAATTAAACAATTAGTGAGTGAGCCGTGTAGTAGTAATAGTTCCGAAGCTAAAGTTATTGAAAGCGGCCACAAGAGTTTATTATCTAGAAAAATGGCAAAGTCAAGTTTTGATATCAAAACGGCCATCGCCTTGTTACCCAACATGACGGGACAAGAGGATACCACGAAAAAATTAATAGATGGTATTAATATGTACAGTTCTCTTATTAATGAGGAATCACAGGGGTTACTCGTGAATTTTGTTTTAAAAACGAGACTATCATCTAGCGCTCAATTAAGATTAAAGTCCGCATATGCTAGCGTAGCAGATCTTGTTTTTGACATGCGAAAATTTTTACTTCCTAAGAAGTCGACAGAAGCCCTTCAGGCCAAGCTGTTTCGTACAAGACAGGGACGTAGGTCCATTGAATCGTTTGGGTCCGAAATCGAGGATCTTTTCGTGAATTTGACTATCACGCAAGCAGATAATGATGATAGCAAGTTCGAATTTTTAAGATCGCTGAACGAGAAGACGGCGATAAAGCGATTCGCTGATGGGTTATCGGACACACGACTTAGCACCATAATTGCTTCGAGGCAATTTTCATCTTTGTCAGAGGCCATTAGAACAGCTGTCGATGAACAAGTCTTGGCTTCAGGACACGATCAGGTTGCTTATTATTCGCAGGAGCACCGTCCCTATCGTGCTCACCATTTTAATAGCAACAGAGGTAAGTATCCCTCGGTTAGGGGCCAATCTTTTAATCGTGGTCAGGGAAACATTTATTTTTCTCGAAGTCATAATTACAATCATAGAAATAATATGACGCAACCTGCTATGAATAATACAGGTAGAGGTAAACGCACTACGCAGTATTTTGCGCGGTCAGCGCGAGGCTCGCGAAACGCCCCGCCCGCCCCGCGGATTCACCAAGTGCAACATAATGACAATGTAGGTCAATACAATAATAATTCTAATCGGTTTCAGTTTTTTCGTTCCTAAATTAAATTATGGCATTTTTAGTTATAACAATACGAGCATAGTTAACTGTAAGATAGGTAATAATTTAATTGATTTATTAGTAGACAGTGGAGCCAGTTTATGCGTATTAAAATACGAATGGCTTCAAAGTTATCCAGATTTATTGCAAAGTATTAATAAAGAAGAAATAACTATTAAGGGCATTAGTGGAAATTTAGTCTCGGAAGGATATATTTATTTAGATTTGAATTTTAATGGTTTAGTTTGTAATCAAAAGTTTTATGTATTTAGGAATTTGACTTGTTATGCTGATGGAATATTAGGTCAAAACTTTTTCCAGCGTTACAAAGCGATAATTAATTATAGGAATAACGTTTTATCATTATGTCATAATAGTTGTAGTGTCGAGATATCTATAAATAATAATAACAGTAGTTTTATTCATATTATTCCGCCACGGTGTGAAATTATCAAATACATACCTACCAGTCAACGCGATGACTGTGTCACACTGGCGCAAGAAATACAAAAAGGTGTATTTGTTGCGGGTTTGATTTCCAAACCTACCTATGGTCGAATACCCATACGTATTTTAAATACTAATGATAGCGAGATACAGATAGATTTATCAAGTTTAGAATATCATAGTTTAAATTTTTTCGACGAATGTAGTTTCGACAAACAAAGAATAAGTGTCGATAGAGTAAAAACTTTGTTTGGGTTGCTTAACTTGAGTTCATACTTAAATGAAGATGAACAATTAAGTATTGAAAAGATTTGTGCTAAGTACGCTGACGTTTTTCACTTGCCAGGAGACAAGCTTAGTACTACAAACTTGTTACAGCATTCTATAAAGTTAAAAGAAAATACAAGTCCAGTGTACGTTAAGCCTTACAGAATCCCAAATGCTTTGCAAAAGGAGGTTCAAAAACAGATTCAAGAAATGCTCGATAACGACATTATAGAGGAGACTACTTCAGAGTGGTCTAGCCCTGTTTTGCTTGTTCCTAAAAAATCGGACAAAAATGGAGAGAAAAAATGGAGATTAGTAGTCGATTACAGACAGTTAAATAACAGAATAGTTGACGACAAGTTTCCATTACCGAACATAGTAGAAATTTTAGATTCTTTGTCAGGTAGTGTATATTTTTCGAAACTTGACCTATCCCAAAGTTATTACCAACTTTCCTTAGATAAAAAATCCAAAAAATACACTGCTTTTACTACCGATAAAATGTACCAAATGAAGCGTTGTCCTATGGGACTTAAGACAAGTCCTAGTGTTTTTTCAAGGCTTATGACTATAGCCATGTCAGGTCTCAATTATAGGCAATGTTTTATTTATTTGGACGACTGCATAGTTATAGGAAATTCTATTTTTGACCATAATAAAAACTTAGTAAGTGTCTTAGAACGATTTAGGAGTAGTAATCTGAAACTAAATCCATTAAAGTGCGAATTCTTACGAAAGGAAATTATGTATTTAGGTCACAAAATAACTTCACAGGGAGTCGAACCAGATCCTGATAAAGTTATTGCTTTGACGAATTACCCAAGACCGAAAAGTACAGAAGACGTCAAGAGATTCGTTGCATTTGCAAATTATTATAGACGTTTCATTAATAACTTTGCCAATATAGCTTATCCTTTAAATTACTTATCAAAAAAGGGTGTCGAATTTAATTGGAGCCCTGAATGTGAATCTGCATTTTTGAAATTAAAAGAGGCACTTGTAAGCCCTCAAGTTTTAGATTACCCGGATTTTTCAGATAATAACACCTTTATATTAAATACGGACGCATCAAAGATAGGTTTAGGCGCCGTACTGTCTAATAGCAACGGTAAGGTTGTCGCGTACGCCAGTCGTAACTTGAAACCAGCAGAAACGCGATATCCAGTGATTGAGTTAGAGCTGTTAGCGATAGTATGGGCCACTAAACATTTCAGACCTTATCTTTATGGCAAAAGGTTCAAAATTATAACGGACCATAGACCATTAATTTATCTTTTCGGAATGACTGATCCATCGAGTCGATTAACTAAATTTAGATTATATTTAGAAGAATACGATTTTGACATCGAATATATCCCGGGACGGCAAAATGCAGCTGCAGACGCATTGAGCCGGCTACCGGTTAACAGTAAAGATTTGAAAAATATGAGAGAACACGTTGTATCAGTCACGACGAGAGCCCAAAGTCGTAAACAATTAACATTAAATAATGACGACAACCATACTGACATGACAACTGAGGCTTCCACTAGTTCTAGGCCTGATCAACCGAAAACTGTGGAAATTCTCAAAAGACCAAGACATTGTATAGAATTGTTATTGAATAGAAATGCATATACGAAAGAAAAAGAGGAAGTATTAAGCAATAAAGGTAACTTTGTATATGTACCTTCTAAGTTTTGCATATATCTGATATCCCGATCGTTATCTACCGTAGGCGTGTTAGCGAGGGAATTAGAAGAATTCTGCAAAAAACTAAATATTGACGAGGTAGTTATTGTGAAAGATAAAGAAAATACGATATTTTTAAATAAATTTTTAGAGCGCAAATGCGATTATCCTCGTATTCTCGTAACGAAAAATGTTACAAAGTTAAATGACTCAGATGAAATTAGAGTTGTGCTGAATGATTTTCATTTATTGCCAACCAGTGGCCATGCTGGTGTTAATAGGATGATGAACAATATTAAACAATATTATTTTTGGCCAAATATGAGCCGTGACGTCAATGATTACGTCAATAAGTGTAAGGAATGTCAAATCCAGAAACACACAAATAGGAACACCCGTGAACCGATGGTGATTACTACGACTCCGAGTACTTCGATGGAGCGAATTTCGTTAGATTTAGTGGGCCCCGTAGATAAAGATAATTTTAATTTTACTTATATATTAACTATTCAGTGTAACTTAACTAAGTTTGTCGAAGCATACCCTTTAGAAAGGAAAGATTCAGAATCAGTTAGTAGGGTATTTGTAAATAATTTTATATTGCGCTATGGTGTCCCAAAGGAGATCATAACTGATCAGGGAACCGAGTTTATGAGTAATGTGTTCACAGATGTGTGTAATTTATTGCAGATTAAAAAATTAAATTCTACTGCTTACCATCATGAAACACTGGGAGCACTAGAAAACACACATAAACATTTAGGCGCTTATCTTAGAATAATGTGTAGTAATAACAAAACTGATTGGAGTAGTTGGCTAAGTTATTGGTGTTTTTCTTTTAACACCACAGTTCATACAGAGACACAATATACGCCTCACGAGTTAGTCTTCGGTAAGCTTTGCAATTTGCCACGCAATTTAAGTACTTCTGTCGACCCTCTTTATAATTACGATAGTTATCCTAAGGAATTTAAATTTAGATTGCAGAAAGCACAGGTAGATGCTAAGAATAATTTGTTATTAAGTAAGATTAAAAGGAAACTAACATACGATAAGAAAATTAATACATTAACATACAAACCCGGTGACTTTTTACTTGTTAAAAATCAAGTTGGAAATAAGTTAGATCCCATTTGGAATGGTCCATTTTTAGTTTTAGAGGATATGTCACCTAATGTTAAAATTCTTAAAAATAATAAAGAATATATAGCTCATAAGAATAATACTAAATTGTTTTGTACTTAATGGAATTATTTGTATTTAAAAAAAAATGTGTACTTAATTAAGATAATATTTTTTTTATTTAGAGTAATAGAAGGATCCTCAACGATGTACGTCACATTTTTTTTTCTTCTTCTCCGTGGGTAAAGGTTGACTTTCGGGGGAGGTGTAATAGCCGAATTAACACTTGCACCGTAACTTAACGTTACGCTCTGCAACATGACGTATGTCGCTGATGACCTACTAATTAGTTTAGTTAAATAAATTGTAATAAGTAATAATCGCTCTCTTGTGTTGTAACACCCGTCAATACAACATGTTACTACAATCTACTGGTTTTACTTGAAGCATCCCCAAACGCCAACACTTCATCTTATCTCAGCTGGCTTCAATCTGTCAATTGAAATGCGAGCCTCACGGTTAGGTAATTGAATTAAAAATACTTTAGAATTTCGCTCTAATACTTTATATGGACCGTCGTATGGCGGTTTCAACGATTTGTGAACCGCATCATCTCTAACAAAAACATATTGACATGATTTTAAATCTTTACTTACGAAGAATTTCTTTGAATTTCGTGATAATTCGTTAATTGGAGTAAAGTTACGTAAATTTTCTTGAATTTTGTATATTAAACTAGATGGGTCACTAGGGTCGTTTTTCGTAGATATTTCATAGAACTCTCCGGGTAAACGAAGTGTTCGACCAAAGGTTAATTCTGCGGCGCTTATGCCGTTATCACTGCGGCAAGCGGCACGCAATCCTAGCAATGCTGTAGGTAATTCATCAACCCAAGAATTATTATTTAGGCGAGTCATTAACGCTGCTTTAAGAGATCGGTGCCAGCGTTCGATTGCACCGTTACTTTGGGGATGATATGGTGTTGTGCGTATTTTATTTATCCCTAATAATTTCATAAGATTTAAAAATAGATTGCTCTCAAATTGTCGACCTTGATCGGTAGTGAGCTTTACAGGACAACCGTATCGTGCGATCCATTCGTCAAAAATTGTTTTTGCGACAACTTCAGCTGTAATTTCTTTTAAGGGAAAAGCTTCAGGCCAACGTGTACACCTATCAATGATAGTTAAACAAAATCTATATCCTTCTGGGGATATTTTTAGTGGTCCAACAATATCAACCATAATTTGATCAAAGCGATTGACAATTGGGAAGCTACCTAATGGCGAAATTGTATGGCGGCTTATCTTCGCCTTTTGACACTTTATACATGTTTTAGCCCATACGCTTATATCTTTATTCATCCCAGGCCAGAAAAATTTATTGGATACTAATTTACGCGTAGTTCGTATGCCTGGATGACTTAAATTGTGAATTGTATCAAAAGCTATTTTTCTAAATTCTTCTGTTAGATAAGGTCTAATAATATTTTCTGTAACATGACAATATATTGATTTATCACAAGTGGGCAAAGAAATTTGTTTGAAACATGTTTGGTTGCTATCGTTGATTTGTTGTAATAAATATTCATCTTTAGCTTGGGCGTCTGCAAGTTGACTGTAGTCAAGTACGGTTGGACAAAAAATAGTTTCGACGCGTGATAACGCATCGGCTACTACATTAGCGGGACCGTTAATATATCGTATGTCGGTCGTAAACTCACTGATAAAAAGAAGTTGTCTCGCACGTCTCGGAGTTTCTTTATTATCTTTACTGGACTTAGTGAATGCATGGCATAAGGGCTTGTGGTCTGTATAAATTATTAAATGGCGACCTTCGAATAATTTTCGAAAATGTATTATCGCTGAATGTATAGCGAGTAATTCGCGATCATAAGTACTATATTTTTGTTGACTCAAAGACAATTTTTTTGAATAATAACCCAGTGGTTGCCATTGTTCGCCACATTTTTGTTGTAAGACAGCTCCAATGCAGTTATCAGATGCATCTGTCATCAATGCTAGCGTGGAATCGGTATAAGGATGAGACAGAGTGGCGGCGTTTTGTAATGCCGTTTTACACTGCTCAAATGCATTTTCAGCTTTTTCCGACCACGTAATAATTGTTTTATCGTTTCTTTTTGTATTTGTTAAATATTTATTGAGTTCTGACTGATATGACATTGTATTCGGTAAGTGAGAGCGATAAAAGTTGACCATGCCTAAAAATCGGCGTAACTCTTGAATGGTTTTAGGTTTTGGGAAATTGACAATAGCATTAACCTTTTCTTGTAAAGGTTTAATACCGTCTGCGCTTACATCGTGACCTAGAAATTGAACTTTACTTTGACCGAAAGAACATTTAGATAGGTTAATCGTAATACCGAATTTTTTGAAACGCTGAAATATAATCTCTAAATGAGTTGTATGTTGTTCTTCGTTATCGCTTGCAATAATGACGTCATCTAAATAATTATAATGAAAATCTAAGCCTTGCAATACATGATTCATAAAGCGTTGAAAAGTTTGCGCTGCATTACGTAAACCAAAGGTCATTCTAGGGAATTCAAATAAACCGAATGGGGTAATAATAGCTGTTTTTTCAATATCATCAGGATTTACTTTTATGCAATGATAAGCTCTGTTCACATCTAATTTAGAAAATATTTTCTTTCCTGCTAATATATAAGTGAAATCACGTAAATGGGGAATAGGATATCGATCGGGTTTAGTAATAGAATTTAATTGGCGATAATCTCCACAAGGTCTAATATCTCCGTTTTTCTTTGGGACTATGTGTAGTGGACTTGCCCACGGACTTTTAGAAGGTCTACATATTCCTGCTTCTTGCATAATACGAAATTCCTCTTTAGCTTTTTTATATCTGTCCGGTGGTAACGGACGTACACGAGCGTGTACAGGAGGACCGGAAGTTTCAATATAATGAAAAATATCGTGCGATTGAGTTTCCTGGAATGACATCGGTTTCGTAATCTCCTTATATTTACATAGTAAATCGCTATACGGATGTCCATGACTAATTGTATTTATGGAAGGTTCAGCAACACTTACCACTGAAGCAATTACATTTAGGTCAGTCACTTGGTCTCTTAACCTACGTGCACTAAGGTCCACTAAAAGTTTATGATAAGTAAGAAAGTCCGCACCTAATATTGGTTGTTTTACGTCAGCAACGATGAAGTCCCACCTATACGGTCTGCGAAGTTTAAAGTTCAGCACCATAGATTTCACACCGTAGGTTTTAATTTCAGTTCCGTTTGCTGCGTATAGTTTATAATCAGAACACTGCGATTGTGAATGACACTTATTACGGTTGACGGGCAATACCGAAACGTTTGCTCCTGTATCTACTAAAAGTCGGAGTCCACTATTAATATCTAAAATACGTAAGCGGGCGCAAGGTGATACGGCACAGATTTCCGCTGACAACTGTGCCTCGCTTCCTAGTTTTCCGGCGGCGCTGGCATTGTGGCCTTTTTGTTCCATGCGCAGGGTTGCACGCATTTATGAGCCTTTTCTTTGTATTTCTCATGGTAAAAACAAAGGTCTCCAGGACTTGAGTGTTGTGGTCGCTGCGATGAGTGATTTCTGTGCCGGCTAGATGACCTCGATGAGTACCGGCGATATTGATTGAAATCTCTATATCTCGGACGAGAGCGTTCTGCGTTCAATAGGCGAATATTTAGTTTCGCTATTTCTGCTCGCAACAGCGCTATTTCGTTTGTTGTGTTAGAGGTGTTCGTTATCGCAGCCACTTGACTTGAGCGTGTCGCTTCAGCTACGTTGTCTGCGACCGAGGCTAGGTTTTCTAAGTCCTTCGTGTCTGTCACGGCTAATACTGCCTTGACTGTGCTTGGCAAATGTCCTTGCCAGAGCACGCGAAGTGTGTCATCCGGGATTTTGTCACGGGCCAGATCTCGCATCCGTCGCAAAAGTTGGGAGGGTTTCTGGTCCCCAAGCTCCATTTCACTGATAAGTTTTTCTATTTGTCTAGCCTTTGAATCTTCCAGGAGCGAAAGTAATTTTATTTTAATTGCGTTGAATTTACCGGACGCAGGTGGATTTGATAAAAAATCACTAATTTGAGTAATAATGTCTTTTGGCAACTTTGATACTACCATGTCGAAACGCGAGTCGTCACTTAATTTTTGAGGTGCTAATATTGCTTCGGTTCTTATAAACCATACGCGTGGTTGATCCGCCCAAAATTCTGGAATTCGCGACGCTAATTGAATTGCCATGATGTCGGTTGTCGGCGTAAACGATGGTATAGGCGTCGGAGGCAGAGACTTTTCCGGTTTGTCGTTTTCAGTATTCGACATAATTACACTATTTTAAAATTTTATTGTCCGAAATTTTATTAAACACTTAATTAATTATACACTATTTATTTTATCGTCCGAGTTATTTACGCGTATTACAAATTAAACTTCGTTCGGGGTCACCAATGTTGGATGTGAGGATCCTAACAAGGCGGACCACGCGAGTGGAAGTAAAAGAGGATATTTAAATTAAACTTTTATAATATTGAGAGGCGCGTTTACAAGTTGAGTGCGCGACGACGACTGCCGGCACCTAGTTACACAATACAAAATTGGTTTGGTAATATGAACCTGTAGGAACATACTGTGTCCCTACAGTGGACATTTCGGGAAGTTGTCATGTAATACGATGCGCATGTTTTCTCGAGAGAAATGCGAAAGTAACGTAGATCGTTGGTGTCCCTGTGCAGGTGGCGATCGAGTGCGACTCGCAGGTGACGATGCGCGCGTGGGCGGCGCGCGCCGACGGCGGCCACACGCTGCTGGAGTTCCGGCGCTCGCGCGGCTGCGGCCTCGAGTTCAAGCGCCGCTACCTGCGGCTGCGGCGGCTGCTCCAGGAACCACACGCCGACGCCGCGCACGAGCCCATGGACCACTGACCGACGGCGGCCACACGCTGCTGGAGTTCCGGCGCTCGCGCGGCTGCGGCCTCGAGTTCAAGCGCCGCTACCTGCGGCTGCGGCGGCTGCTCCAGGAACCACACGCCGACGCCGCGCACGAGCCCATGGACCACTGACCGACGGCGGCCACACGCTGCTGGAGTTCCGGCGCTCGCGCGGCTGCGGCCTCGAGTTCAAGCGCCGCTACCTGCGGCTGCGGCGGCTGCTCCAGGAACCACACGCCGACGCCGCGCAAGAGCCCATGGACCACTGACCGACGGCGGCCACACGCTGCTGGAGTTCCGGCGCTCGCGCGGCTGCGGCCTCGAGTTCAAGCGCCGCTACCTGCGGCTGCGGCGGCTGCTCCAGGAACCACACGCCGACGCCGCGCACGAGCCCATGGACCACTGACCGACGGCGGCCACACGCTGCTGGAGTTCCGGCGCTCGCGCGGCTGCGGCCTCGAGTTCAAGCGCCGCTACCTGCGGCTGCGGCGGCTGCTCCAGGAACCACACGCCGACGCCGCGCAAGAGCCCATGGACCACTGACCGACGCACACGCTGCGGCACGCGTACACTTATACGTTATCGAGCCGATTTAAAATATCAGTGAGTGTGAAGAAGAGCTCGAGCACCATCTACCGGAGGAAAGATGATACTGATTCGAGTTCCGGCGCTCGCGCAGCTCCGGCGACTGCTTGAATACGCCGCGCACGAACCCATGGAAAACTGGAAAACGCTGCGACACATACTTCATAAGCCTCTGATTTAAAATATCAGTCAGTCTGAAGAGGAACGGCTCAAGATTGCCCCTCTGCCGGAGGAAAGATGATACTGATGGAGAGCTTTCAGCAGACGCGTTACTAATTTCTGTCGTGTGACCGGCTGCTGCCTGGAAAGCCCTGACAAAAGAGGTTTATCTGGCCGTGCATCTGTAACGGTACAGAGGGAGACGTTACAAAGACTTGTTTTTTTATAATATTTTTTTAATAAATCAAACATTCCTAAATTTTGTTTTACTTACTCATTTAATTTAATCTTGTCAATGTTTTTACACCCAGGAAACAACTAAATACCAAACTTGGAATTTATCTAGGACACTTCCGTCAAATTCCGTTTGAACCAGAAAAAATATAAGCTGTTTTTTCTGACGAAAACTGACTTTTGGTCTGATTCCGCTTTCGTCAAAAAAATCCCTCCCGCGTTGTTGGTAGATTCGCGATACGGCAGAAGCTACTTTAGCAGAATCGTATTTGATCGGAGTACTTAGGCTGTATTTTTTCTGACGAAAACCGACTTTGGCCAGAATTATTAAAAAAGGTCAGCGGCAGCTGTGCGATGATACGTCGTGGCTGGGCTACGGTGCCAAAAAAGCCTTCAGGTTCAAATGAACCGGTTTTAAAGGTACATTTCCCAAAATATCCACATGTAGACATTTCCCGAAATGTCCACTTCCCAAAATGTACACTTTTAGGAGTCCGTTACGCCAGCAGGAAAGATGCTCCTAGAGGAAAGCGAGTTTGATGAATAATTTGTGCGCAATTCGGTGTAAATGTGCGCCAAATAAAAAAATTGTGGGCCTTATACTTTTGGAATAAAACGGGAAAAACGGATTCTGCTGGGGTAACGGTGCTCCAGCAGGAAGAATCTAAACTAATGATCGGAGAGAAATCTATATATATAAAATTCAAAGTCCTGACTGAGTGAGATATCAACGCACAGCCCAAACCGCTGAACCTAGAGACTTGAAATTTTGCACACAGATACTTTATACAGTGTAGGCATCCACTAAGGAAGGATTTTTGAAAATTCCATCCCTAAGGGGATGAAATAAGGGATGAAAGTTTGTATGAAAGTCCCTCAGTTTTGAAGCTAGGATCTTCAAATTTTGTGTTTAGGCTGATGATTGAAAATAAATAAATACGTGTCTCAGCGTTTTTCAAAATTCTACCCCCAAAGGGGTGAAAAGGGGGATGAAGTTGTGTTTAGAAGATAATCCTTCATTTTTGAAGTAGAAATCGCTAGATTTGTAATTTAGGCTTATGGATGGAAATCTAACGCAACGCATATTGTATTGGTATAATTTCAACCCCCATGGTGATGAAATGGGGGTGCAATGGGGTAAATAAACCTAAAAATCGATATGGATGTCGTTATTGGGGTTTTCTGGGATGAAGATTGCGAAAATGACATTTATTTTGAAGTCCAACACGGTCGACATGATTTAACCCCTAAAGGGGTGAAAATGGGGTTCAAATTTTGTATGGAAAAACAATATGAAATAGACAGTATAACTTTAAACTTCATAGAAGGCTAGGAGCACGTCTAAAAATAAATATACATATATTTTGTTATTTTTAAAATCAACCCCGTAGGGAGTAAATGGGGTAAGTAAACATAAAAATCGATATGGATGTCGTTCTTGAGGTTTTATGGGATAGTGATTGTGAAAATGACATTTATTTTGAAGTCCAACACGGTGGACATGATTTAACCCCTAAAGGGGTGAAATCGGGGTTCAAAATTTGTATGGAAAAATAATATTAAATAGACATTACAACTTTAAAATTCGTAGGAACACATCTAAAAATAAAAAGGCAATTATATATTTTGTTATTTTGAAAATCATCCCTTAGGGGTAAATGGGATAAGTAAACATGAAAATCGATGTGGATGTCGTTTTTGAGGTTTTATAGGATGGTGATTGCGAAAATGACATTAATTTATAGTCCAACAAGGTGGACATGATTTTAACCCCTACAGGGGTTGAAATAGTGATGTGACCCCTACAGAGGTTAAAATGGTGTTCAAATTTTGCATGGAAAAAGAATATGAAATAGACATTACAATTTTAAAATTCGTAGGAGCACGTCTAGAAATAAATAGGCAATTAGGTACATACCTATTTTGTTATTTTGAAAATCATCCCTTAGGGGTACCTAAATGGGGTAAGTGAAAGTGAAATATATTTTATTTAAATAAGCTCACATAATAAGCATTTTTAAATCGTCAATTCTTTTACCCTGCCACCCATTATGACGTCTTTTAACTGACTTTAAGTAAACATGAAAATCGATGTGGATGTCGTTTTTGAGCTTTTATGGGGACAGGGACGGGGACGAGATACCTACTAATATCTCTGGACCAATTCTGATTATTGTAAAAAACTAGCTTCCGCCCGCGACTTCGTCTGCGTGGATATTAGAGAAAATCCTTAGGGAACCTTCAACCAGGATCCGACCAGCCGTTTTTACGCGATTAGGCGGGTCCCCACCAAGCGAGCAGCCTCGTGCGAGGCTCGCCTCACGCGGCAAACGTCTTGCCTCGCGAGGCAGCGCGCTTGGTGGGGACCCGCCTAATCGCGTAAAAACGGCTGGTCGGATCCTGGTTGAAGGTTCCCTGAGGATTTTCTCTAATATCCACGCGGACGAAGTCGCGGGCGGAAGCTAGTTAACTATAACTTTATTAGTGTTGTATGTTTGTCCGTAAGCAAAAGTTATTGGCAATACAGATGACTGTGAAGAGAAGTTCCCTTAAAAAAAATATCAATGATGACCTTGGGCTTCACGCTTACCGTAGACGAAAGGGCCATCTGCTAAACGCACGATTGAAGGCTATGAGGTTAGCACGAAGTCAAAGAAAATATACACTAACGTGAAAAGAAGCGACACTTGCGCATGGGTGCTGTAAAATTGCTCGCGGCTATGTGTGAGTGCGCCGGGCGAGCGCGGGGGTGCCGCGACGCCATCGGGGCGAGGAATCTCCTCCGCGGAGGCACGCGCTATCAGGCTTGCCTAGTTCGCTCGCACCGCGCAATAGTACAGGCAAGTACGACAAACTAAAGTGATACGTGTCGAGCCGCATGCGAGGGCAGGCAATGTAATTTGCTTTTCGTATTATAAGTACAATACAGGGCATTATTATTGCTTTTCTCAAGAAATGTGAGGAAATCAATAGTATATTGTACATTGAGGGGTGAAGTGGTAATAATTGCACTTTCTTCAGAGTAATACATAGTGCTTTATACTACAGAAAAATAACTAAATAAGTACTTAAAATAATATTGAATTAAAATAGCTACAATAATTTAATTATGGTGTCTTGCCTTTCACCCCGAACTATAAATCTATTACACAGACACTAAAAAGTTTTTGTACTTTTGTAAGTATAGAAAAATATTAAAAACTCGCACTTGACCGTTTTTTGACATTTTACTTATACCTCTCATCTATTACCTCCGTAGTTTTAAGGGGGGTCGAAAAACTTAATTTTTTGGCTCCGACGCACCGTGTCCGAGATATTTGCATTTTTGTAATTTTATTTAGAGATTAGGTTAAAATAAATAGTGTTCTTTAAAATGTAGTACCCACACACTATTTAAGTTGTAATTAACAAGAATATAAGTTGATATTAATTGTAATTAAAAAAATCTATTTGGGCAAACGAAGAATAAACGTAGGAAATGGCGCAAATCAAGAAATTGTATTAATTTATTGATCAACAGAATGTGTGGTAATAGCCTTATAAAGCCGAATATGGTAGATAGGGACCATCAAACTGAACAACTTTTCTTATGGGACCTACTCTGAAATCACGGAAAACATATCAGCTGTTTCATACAAAAAAATAATAATGAAAATATCAAAATGTATGAAACAGCTGTTATTTTTTTTTCGCGATTTCAGAGTTGGTCCCATAGTAAAAGTTGTTCAGTTTGATGATCCCTATCTGCCATATTCGGCTTTATAAGGCTCTTACCAATCACCTTGTAATATAGTAAAATGTATTAATATTAAAATTAATATAAAATCAATACTTTACTTCACCAAACTATCGTTTTATAATTTCCTTGGGTTAATGATGCTAATAGCCAACCCTATCACAAGTCGTGACTACTCGTCACGCTTCCGACGCAGCCGCCGCCAAATTGGCGCCAAGCTCTCACTTACAGGGAGTGCCGCCGCTGTGACGAAGTCGCGCTCTACTAAAGCAGTACGCACAAAACGGCCATCGAAAAATCTTGTTTACTGATGAAAAAATCTTCACAGTCGAAGAAAATTTTAACCGTCAAAATGATAGAGTATACACTAAGAATAGTAAAGAAGCCAGCATGATTGCTCCGAGGGTCCAACGAGGTCACCACCCCTCATCAGTGATGATTTGGCTGGGGGTGTCCTATTCAGGGCTAAGTAAGGTTCATTTCTGTGAAAAAGGTGTGAAAACTGGCGCTAGAGTCTATCAAGATACCGTTCTGGAACCTGTTGTCAAACCCTTAAGCCACACTTTATTTCAAAACCAGCCATGGGTCTTCCAGCAGGACTCCGCCCCTGCGCACAAAGCAAAATCTACACAAGCATGGTTTCGGGCTAACAAAATTGCTTTTATCGCGCAGGAAGAATGGCCATCCTCCAGCCCAGACTTAAATCCTCTGGATTATGCCATATGGCAACTTATTGAGGAGAAAGCATGTGCTAAGCCCCACATAAATCTCGACTCTCTTAAGCGCGCTATTCTCAAGGCAGTCGCAGAATTGGATATGGTGGTAGTTCGTGCTGCCATCGATGACTGGCCTCGTCGTCTAAAGGCGTGTATTCATGCCAGAGGCGGTCATTTCGAATAATTTTAATACATGATAATCTTAAATATTTGTGCTTTCATTTGGTATATAATTCATTGTAGCATTATTTGTAAATTTAGTATTATTCATGTTTTCCATAGTTACAGAACTTAGTAACCAACTAGGTAGTTTTGGAGATATTTGATTTCCTGCTGGCGTAACGTTTTGCCAGATCCCAGATCTCGGAAACTACTAAATGTGCGATCTTACAGTAAACACATATAAGTAGCTCCTAATTTGTGCTATTTGTGCGGTAACATTTCAAAAATATTCACAGATTTTGAAGTAATCAGACATTTTCTAAAAACAGAAAAAAAATCTAGCTCCTAAACTACCACCTAAATAGAGAAACCAAAAACGGTGTTCTATTCTTCTTATTATTTCTCATTACCATAAAAATTTTGAAAACCGCACATTTACGCGTTTTTGAATAATACCCACATGAAGGTTAGACTGACCATGTTGACCACTTTGACGGTCAGCAGGATAAAAATATCAGACACTATTTAGATCCTGGCCCAAAGAATAATCTGTGCGGTTACTGAAGTACATGCTCTGAAAATTTCAGCTTCAAATTCTTCGTATTAAAGGAAATATCAATTAAAATCCAAAACAACTGTCAGTATTCCGATTAACCGACCAAATTCGATAGACCACCAAAAAGCGACGCGTTCATACATATTGATGACCTTCTTTAATGTGTCGTATTATGCAGAAAAATTGTTTGTACAGTCGCGTTCATAACTTCTTATTGGCAAATGTGGGTAAATAGTGTTTTAACTTTTAAATAGTTAACGACTAAAAGTGTAAGGGACTAAAATTTTATTTGTAAATCATTACTAATTTAGGGCTAACTAAGTATAAAATAAATATTAAATTAGTACTCAATTAGGAAATAATAATAAAAAAAAAGTTCCAAGATGGCGGCCATCTTTTTTGTTTGTGGGCATATTTCGATGAAACTCGGTTTTTGATACTATTTTGACAAGATAATATCAATGCAATGTTAAAAAAATAAAAAATCCAAGATGGCGGCCATCTTCTTTGTTTGTGGACCGATTTCGACGAAACTCGGTTTCTGGTACTTTTTTGACAAGAAAATAATAGGTAAAGCAATGTTAAAAAAAATAAAAATCTAAGATGGCGGCCATCTTTTTTGTTTGTGAGCCGATTTCGACGAAACTCGGTTTCTGGTACTATTTTGAGAAGAAAACAGCAACGCAGTGTTAAAAATGTAAAAGTTCAAGATGGCGGGCAAATTTTTGGTTTTCGGGCCGATTTCGATGAAACTCGGTTTTTGGTAGTATTTTGACGAGAAAACAGCAACGCAATGTAAAAAAAAACAAAGAATCCAAGATGGCGGCCATCTTCTTTCTTTGTGGGCCGATTTCGACGAAACTCGATTTTTGGTACTATTTTGACAAGAAAATAACAAAGCAATGTTAAAAAAATAAAAAATTCAAGATGGCAGCCATCTTTTTTGTTTGTGGGCCGATTTCGACGAAACTCGGTTTCTAGTACTAATTTGACAAGAAAATAACAAAGCAATGTTAAAAAAATAAAAAATCCAAGATGGCGGCCATCTTCTTTTTTTTGTGGGCTGATTTCGATGAAACTCGGTTTTTAGTAGTATTTTGACAAGAAAAAAGCAACGCAATGTTAAAAAAAGAATAAAAAATCCAAGATGGCAGCCATCGGTTTCTAGTACTATTTTGACAAAAAAATACCATAGCGATGTTAAAAAAATAAAAAATCCCAGATGGCGGCCAGTTTTTGAGTTTGCGGGCCGATTTCGCTGAAACTCGGTTTTTGGTAGTATTTTGACGAGAAAACAGCAACGCAATGTTAAAAAAAATTAAAATCAAAGTTGGATGCCATCTTTTTTGTTTGTGGGCTGATTTCGATGAAATTCGGTTTTTGGTACTATTTTGACAGGAAAATAATGCAATGTTAAAAAATAAAGCGGACGGGCCATAATGATAATAAATGAATAATGAAAATAGTATCAGAAACCGAGTTTCATCGAAATCGGCCCACAAACAAAAAAGTTGGCCGCCATCTTGAATTTTTTACTTTTTTAACATTGTGTTGCTGTTTTCTTGCCAAAATACTACAAAAACCAGTTTCATCGAAATCGGCCCACAAACAAAAAGTTGGCCGCCATCTTGAATTTTTTACTTCCTAACATTGCGTTGCTGTTTTCTTGTCAAAATACTACCAAAAACCGAGTTTCATCGAAATCGGCCCGCAAACTAAAAAGTTGGCCGCCATCTTGAATTTTTAAAATTTGCAACATTGCGTTGCTATTTTCTTGTCAAAATACTACCAAAAACCAAATTTTCATCGAAATCGGCCCGCAAACAAAAAAGTTGGCTGCCATCTTGAATTTTAACATTGCGTTGTTGTTTTCTTGTCAAAATAGTATCAGAAACCGAGTTTCATCGAAATCGGCCCACAAACAAAAAAGTTTGCCGCCATCTTGAATTTTTTACATTTTTAACATTGCGTTTCTGTTTTCTTGACAAAACAGTAGCAAAAACCGAGTTTCATTGAAATCGGCCCGCAAACAAAAAAGGTGGCGGCCATCTTGAATTTTTAACATTGCGTTGCTGTTTTCTTGTCAAAACAGTAGCGAAAACCGAGTTTCATCGAAATCGACCCACAAACAAAAAAAGGTGGCCGCCATCTTGAATTTATTACTTTTTTAACATTGCGTTGCTATTTTCTTGTCGAAATAGTACCAAAAACAGAGTTTCATCGAAATCGGCCCACAAAAAAAAAGTTGGCCGCCATCTTAAATTTTTTACTTTTTTTGCAAAACATCCTTTATTTTTCTACTAAAATAATGTTAAAATGGTTAAAATTCATTTAATTCAAGTAAAAATGAAATGAAACAGAAATAACTTCATTCGTTATTTAAATAAAAGCACTCACTCAAATCACTTTTTTACTTAAATGTACGTAGACGTGACGTGTACAAACCTGTTCAACAACAAAGTTAAGGAGGTCATCAATATGTATGAACGCGTCGCTTTTTGGTGGTCTATCGAATTTGGTCGGTTAATCGGAATACTGACAGTTGTTTTGGATTTTAATTGATATTTCCTTTAATACGAAGAATTTGCAGCTGAAATTTTCAGAGCATGTATTTCAGTAACCGCACAGATTATTCTTTGGGCCGGGATCTAAATAGTGTCTGATATTTTTATCCTGCTGACCGTCAAAGTCATGACATGGTCAGTCTAACCTTCATGTGGGTATTATTCAAAAACGCGTATATGTGCGGTTTTCAAAATTTTTATGGTAATGAGAAATAATAAGAAAAATAGAACACCGTTTTTGGTTTCTCTATTTAGGTGGTAGTTTAGGCGCTAGATTTTTTTTTCTGTTTTCAGAAAATGTCTGATTACTTCAAAATCTGTGAATATTCTTGAAATGTTTTCTACCGCACAAATAGCACAAATTAGGAGCTACTTATATGTGTTTACTGTAAGATCGCACATTTAGTAGTTTCCGAGATCTGGGATCTGGCAAAACGTTACGCCAGCAGGAAATCAAATATCTCCAAAACTATAAGGCCCACAAATTTTATATTTGGCGCACATTTCCTGCTAGTATCAAGCTACCCGCATATATATCTTTTATTTCTCTCCGATCATTAGTTTAGATTCTTCCTGCTGGAGCACCGTAACCCCAGCAGAATCCGTTTTTCCCGTTTTATTCCAAAAGTATAAGGCCCACAAATTTTTTATTTGGCACACATTTACACCGAATTGCGCACAAATTATTCATCAAACTCGCTTCCCTCTAGGAGCATCTTTCCTGCTGGCGTAACGGACTCCACTTTTAGAACAGATAGAGAGTGACTGATTGCATTTTTTTTTTACGTTCCGGTCTACAGCTGGGCCACAAAAAAAAAGTTGGAAAACTGACTTTTTGACTATGCCATGCTGAAGACGATAGTTTGTCGAAATTTGTCGCCAAAAACCAGGAGTCCGTTACGCCAGCAGGAAAGAAGCTCCTAGAGGGAAGCGAGTTTGATGAATAATTTGTGCGCAATTTGGTGTAAATGTGCGCCAAATAAAAAATTTGTGGGCCCTATACTTTTGGAATAAAACGGGAAAAACGAATTCTGCTGGGGTAACGGTGCTCCAGCAGCAGGAAGAATCTAAACTAATGATCGGAGAGAAATAAAAGATATATGTGCGGGTAGCTTGATACTAGCAGGAAATGTGCGCCAAATATAAAATTTGTGGGCCTTATAGTTTTGGAGATATTTGATTTCCTGCTGGCGTAACGTTTTGCCAGATCCCAGATCTCGGAAACTACTAAATGTGCGATCTTACAGTAAACACATATAAGTAGCTCCTAATTTGTGCGGTAGAAAACATTTCAAAAATATTCACAGATTTTGAAGTAATCAGTCATTTTCTGAAAACAGAAAAAAATTCTAGCGCCTTAACTACCACATAAATAAAGAAACCAAAAACGGTGTTCTATTCTTCTTATTATTTCTCATTACCATAAAAATTTTGAAAACCGCACATTTACGCGTTTTTGAATAATACCCACATGAAGGTTAGACTGACCATGTCATGACTTTGACGGTCAGCAGGATAAAAATATCAGAGACTATTTAGATCCTGGCCAAAAGAATAATCTGTGCGGTTACTGAAGTACATGCTCTGAAAATTTCAGCTTCAAATTCTTCGTATTAAAGGAAATATAAATTAAAATCCAAAACAACTGTCAGTATTCCGATTAACCGACCAAATTCGATAGACCACAAAAAAGCGACGCGTTCATACATATTGATGACCTCCTTAACTTTGTTGTCGGGCAGGTTTGTACACGTCACGTCTACGTACATTTAAGTGAAAAAGTGATTTGAGTGAGTGCTTTTATTTAAATAACGAATGAAGTTATTTCTGTTTCATTTCATTTTTACTTGAATTAAATGAATTTTAATCATTTTAACATTATTTTAGTAGAAAAATAAAGGATGTTTTGTAAAAATAGTAAAAAATTTAAGATGGCGGCCAACTTTTTTGTTTGTGAACCGATTTCGATGAAACTCGGTTTTTGCTACTGTTTTGACAAGAAAACAGCAACGCAATGTTAAAAATGTAAAAAATTCAAGATAGCGACCAACTTTTTGTTTGCGGGCCGATTTCAATGAAACTCGGTTTTTGCTACTGTTTTGACAAGAAAACAGCAACGCAATGTTAAAAATGTAAAAAATTCAAGATGGCAGCCTACTTTTTCCTTTCCTGTGTCCTTCTTCCGGCTCCATCATCAGACCCTGGAAACTATTTCCCAACAAAGAACTCGTCAAGACGATTCAAACGAGCCCAAATTTGATGGAGTTGCATGGTTCCAATATTGAGTTCCTATGGCATGGCCTTCCAGCTTCATCATCAGATCAGCTCAATGACACCATAATATTGAATTGCCTTCTAGTTCTGACCTATGTTCAAAGTTTCAAGTCTCTAGCTCATAGAAGCTAATATAAAGCAAATAGAAACAAACAAACAAACACACAAACGAGAAAGCAACCTAATAAAAACGTGTTAAAAATGTAAAAAATTCAAGATGGCGGCCAACTTTTTGTTTGCAGGCCGATTTCGATGAAAATCGGTATTTGGTAGTATTTTGACAAGAAAACAGCAATACAATGTTAAAAAAGTAAAAAATTCAAGATTGCGGCCAACTTTTTTGTTCGTGGGCCAATTTCGTTGAAACTCGGTTTCTGGTAGTATTTTGACAAGAAAACAGCAACGCAATGTTAAAAATGTAAAAAATTCAAGATGGCGGCCAATTTTTTTATGTTTGCGGTTTCGATGAAACTCGGTTTTTGGTAGTATTTTGACAAAAAAACAGCAACGCAATGTAAAACAAGTAAAAAATTCAAGATGGCGGCCAACTTTTTTTTGTGGTTCAATTTCGATGAAACTCTGTTTTGGTACTATTTCGACAAGAAAACAGCAACGCAATGTCAAAAAAAAGTAATAAATTCAAGATGGCGGCCACCTTTTTTTGTTTGTGGGACGATTTCGATGAAACTCGGTTTCTGCTACTGTTTTGTCAAGAAAACAGAAACGCAATGTTAAAAATGTAAAAAATTCAAGATGGCGGCCAACTTTTTGTTTGCAGGCCGATTTCGATGAAACTCGGTATTAGGTAGTATTTTGACAAGAAAACAGCAACGCAATGTAAAAAAGCAAAAAATTCAAGATGGCGGCCAACTTTTTTATTTGCGGGCCGATTTCGATGAAAATTTGGTTCTTGGTAGTATTTTGACAAGAAAACAGCAACGCAATGTTAAAAATGTAAAAAATTCAAGGTGGCGGCCAACTTTTTTGTTAGTGGGCCGATTTCGATGAAGCTCGTGGTCGAGTGGCTTGTGTACAAGTTTTCTACGTGCTGTCATCTCTGAGGACCAGGTTTCAATCGCCAGTTGAGCCAAAACGATATTTTCTGTATTGTCTCATGTCTGGGTGTTTGTATTGGCACCGTTGTCTCTCATTTCCATAACAGGAGTGCTTCAGCTGCAAACTTGGAATGGAATCGGAGCAATGATTAATCTGGTGTATAAGTTTAATTTTGTTACTTAAAAAATGTATGTGTAAAAATGTAAGTACCTATATTTCTTTAATTTAATGTAATTTTCATTCATTATTCTGTAAATGTAAATATGAGCATTGAAAAATTTAATGTATTGTAAAAAACTTTAAAATAAAAATTAAAAAACCTAAATTTAAAAATGTTAA
Source organism: Agriphila tristella (assembly GCA_928269145.1). NCBI lineage: Eukaryota > Metazoa > Arthropoda > Insecta > Lepidoptera > Crambidae > Agriphila > Agriphila tristella. The sequence goes on along the minus strand of OV743439.1, from coordinate 29,762,932 downwards.
TTTAGTACAATGAATGTAACTTTCATTCACATTTAGTTCCTTCCATTTTTCTTTTCATTCAGTTTCTTGCTTGCTTGCAGCTAGATCTCGATCAATTTAATATAGATGATAGATGTATTTGTCTCTCTGAGATATTATATTTTCTGAGCGTAAATAATTGTGAGAAGTTTCATTTTTAATTGAAATTAAGTATTTTTTACCCAAAGTACGTTTTCAGACACAAAAATTTAAAATAAAAGATCTCAGACTCATTCGATTCCAGATTTTTTTTATTTTGGGATAGAAAACACTCTAAATGTTGATAATAAATTAAAAAAAAAATACAAAAATACAGGTTTTTATCAAAAAAACAATCCTTAAATGCATTTAGTATTTTATTTTTTTCAGATTTTTTATAAATAGCAGCAAATATCTTTAAAAAAAATCCTGGTAACTAAGCGTGCATAATATTTTAAAAACATTTCTATCTATTCAGCTTTCAGTTGAAGTATAAAACTTAATATTAACTAAAATAAAAAATTTTAAATTAAGACTTAACTAAATAGCACTCGCATTTCATGTACCTAAAATTTCCTATTTCGAGCGCTTCGGAGGTGGCCATATAAGGCTGGCCCCAGACCTACCGGTTTCATTTCTTTGCTTTGCTGTTCTACCATGGACCGCCGGCCAAGAGGCTCATTTTCAATCTATCGTATATTTTGACCAGACCACATTGGCAAGATAGCCATTAGTTTGGCGTTATCAAATATCGTCATCTGGGTTGCAATGCGAAGTTTTAGTTTTAGTTTAAAAAAAAGCTGCTGTTTCATACAAAAATTAATAACGAAATTATCAAAATGTATGAAACAGCTCATTTTATATTCGCGATTTCAGATTTGGTACCATAGTAAAAGTTGTTCAGTTTTATGGTCTCTATCTACCATATTCAGCTTTATAAAGCTTTACCAAACATCTTGTATAAATAAGCGATCGATTTATTTTTAACGATCGGAGTCCATGTTCAGGGTTGCATATCTCCTAAAAGCTTCCTACTTCGCAATCCAGGCAATTTGATAACACCAAGCTAATGGCTATCTTGCCAATTTGGTCTAGTCCCAAAATGCGATAGATTGAAAATTACCCTGATTGGCCGGCGGTCTTTTAAGAAGGTAGAACAGCAAAGCAAAGAAATGAAACCGGTAGGTCTGGGGCCAGCCTTATTCTACTTAATCACAAATGTGAAAGTTCGCTTGTTTGGATTATTGTTAATCAATCACGCTAAATGGCTGAACGGATTTGGATGAAATTTGGCACACAGATAGTTTATAAGCCGGATTAAAAACATACGAGGAAACTATTTTCTTGGTTAAAGGTTCTCTAGGGATTTTCTCGAATGTAAATGCGGATAAAGTCGCAGGGTGAAGCTAGTTTGCCATAAATGGTCGTGCTTACTAAAAATACTTTCGCCCGAGTGAGTTTGAGACAGGATTATTTTCCGCCGATGAGTCAAAATTTTATACAGACGGCATCACAAATAACCATGGATATCAGCCATTTTAAATGCCCCGCTGCTGTGGAACAGGCCTTCCTTTTGGCTTGTGGATGGATAAAGGGGACGGGCCATAACCCATAACACTTGGGCCCAATGTGGATTGGTCAGTGTTAACGACTGTAAATGCAGCCAAGACCAACGGCTCAATGTAGGGTACATAGAGTTAACACCGATCAATCCGCATTGGGCCAACGTGGTGGGTTATGGCCCGTCCGCTTTATCCATCCACAAGCCAAAAGGAAGGCCTGTTCCCCAGCAGCCAGCGGGGCATTAAAAATGGCTGATATGCATGGTTATTTGTGATGCCGTCTGTATAAAATTTTTACTCATCGGCGGAAAACAATCCTGTCTCAAACTCACTGGGACGAAAGTATTTTTAGTAAGCACGACCATTTATGGCAAACTAGCTTCAGCCCACGAATTCATCCACATTTACATTCGAAAAAATCCCTAGGGAACCTTAAACCAAAATAATAGTATCCTCCTATGTTGTAATCCGGCTTATAAAATATCTATGTGCCAAATTTCATCCAAATCCGTTCAGCCGTTTTGCGTGATTGATTAACGATCATCCAAACAGGCAAACTTTCACATTTATGATTAAGTAGAATAATACGGCCACCTCCGAGGCGGTCGAAATAGGATTTTTTTGCTAGATGAAATGGGACTGCTATTTAGCTAAGTCTTAATTTCTCATTTTTTATTTAAGTTATTATTAAGTTTTATACCTCAACTGAAAGCTGAATAAATGGTGATGCTTTTAAAATATTATTTGCGCTTAGTTACTAGGATGTTTTCAAAGATATTTGCTGTTGTTTCTAAAAAATCTGAAAAAATAAAAAAAAAACACAAAAAGCCGCCATCTTGGATTTTTTATGATTTATAACATTGCATTGTTATTTTCTTGTCAAAATATTAAAAGGTATTATTTATGTAAGAGGCGCCGGAGTAAAACACGTAGTCGCGGTAATCCATTTATTGCGAGACTGGCCATGACACATGCATGACAAATTGAAGGTATGCCCATACAAACAATTTCACAGATACCTTACACCTCCACCCTTAAATTACACTTATAGATTACAGTTTTGATTTAACATAATAACTAACATTATAACTTATTCTATTTTAAATCTGACTACCGGACGACGAGTTCTTTTGGGACAATTCACCGGTGACGGTGAGACAGATGGCATGTCCGCTTCTGCTTCGGAGGAAGCAGTCAATTCACGTATAATTTCCGGTGCCCTTGATACACTCTGTGTCTCATTATAATAATAATAATAATTGATTCTACCCCAGAACTAATTCCCCCTGGTTCTGTATCTAGATCCGCCACCACATCCTCATCCCTATTCAACTCTCCACCTACATTGACAACGTCGTCTGGACAAGTAACACTAGAAAAACGCGCTCTGCGCCTAATTTGATCTACATGCCGTAAAATATGTTGACCGTATTCATCACCGAGAACGTACCTACGGGATCCCTCTTTATCTGTTACTTTAGCTTTTACCCATTTCGAATTAGAACCGTACCCTCTGGCCCATACCTGTTCCCCTTGCTCCAACTCGCGAGAAACTCCGCCTGCGTATTCTACTTGCTTGAGCTGCGCTGCATGTACCTTGTCTTCTACACTACGCTCACTCCTAAGCAAGTCCAATCTCGAACGCAGCGAGCGTCGCTGTAGAAGCATCGCTGGTGTTTCCCCTGTTGTAGCATGTATCGAGTTTCTATACGCCAATAAAAATGTCTGTAAGGCCGCGTCCACCTCCACGTTCTCTCTAGAGGCTTTTTTAATTGCCATTTTGCAAAGTTTAACGGCATTTTCCGCTGCTCCATTTGACTGTGGGTGGTACGTGGGTGAAAAGACTTGCTTAATACCGTTCCTAATTAAGAAATTTTTAAAACTGATACTCGTAAAGGGAGGACCTTGGTCAGATACTAACACCGTAGGTAACCCAAATCTCGCAAAAGTAGATCTCAGCACCTTAATGACACTGTCTGCATTCGTTTTCGCCATCTCAAAAATTTCTAGCCATTTAGAGCTGGAATCAATAAGTACTAAAAAAGTTTTACCATTGTAGGGACCGAGAAAATCGACGTGTAGACGGCTCCACGGTGTTGAGATATAGGGCCACGGCTGTGGAGGGGCGCGGGGTGGCATGGACGCCTCGGCCGCGCAAGTGTCGCAGTTCCGACAAGTGGCTTCTACCTCCGCGTCGATCCCCGGCCACCACACGTAACTTCGTGCCAAACCTTTTGTTTTCACGATTCCCATATGACCACTATGTAATTGTTTTAAAATTGTGGGTCGTAACTCGCTCGGTACTATCATTCGGTAGCCCCACATAATACAGCCGCATTCTATATATAGTTCATGGCGTCGACTATAAAAAGGTTTTAATAATTCATCACTGCACACTGCCGGCCAACCCGACTGTATATACAATATAATTTTACATAAATCTTTATCTTGAGCCGTAGCCTTCTTTATGTCCTCTTTCGTTAAAGGCAAAAAATTTTCTACAAAGTGGACGTATGTCACTTCCCTAGCCGAAGGCCGCTCCCTACTGCACTGTGGTAATCTAGATAACCCATCTGCACAATTACTTTTTGATTGTATATACTCTATTTCATAGTCATACCCAGTCATAAGTACCGCCCATCGTTGCAACCGCGATGCCGCCATTACTGGTATGCCTGCTTTTTTACCAAAAATGTGTGTCAACGGCTTGTGGTCCGTCCGAAGTATAAATTTCCTTCCATAGAGGAATTGATGATATTTCCTTAATCCAAACACAATTGCCAACGCTTCCTTGTCTATCTGCGAGTAGGACCGCTCGGCAGGCGTAAGAGAGCGGGACGCATAGGCCACTGGCCGCTCACCTTGTGGAGTGACGTGCGTCAGCACCGCGCCCACGCCCACGCTGCTCGCGTCCGCCGTCAGCACCAGCGGCAGCTCCAGGGAATAGTGCATCAAAACCTCACTTGAACTCAGTGCCCGTTTCACCCGTTCGAACGCTTCCTGGCAACCTTGGTTCCAAACAAATTTTACATTTGCTCGCAGCAAATTATACAGAGGAGCCAGAATAGTACTTACGTTTTTTATAAACTTTGCGTAGTACATGACCATTCCGATGAACGCCCTCAGCTCAGATACATTTGAAGGCGGTGGGGTATTCACCATAGCTCTCACCTTATCTTCACAGGTATGGACCCCGTCTTTGCTAATAACGTAACCTAAATAATTAATAGATTTTTCAAAGAATGCACATTTTTCCTTTTTGACCTTTAATCCGTGTGACTTTAACCGGTCAAAAACCTTATGTAAATTACTAATATGCTCCCCACTCGTCTTACCCGTTATTATAATATCATCTAAAAAGACTCCGACGTGGGGTAAATCTGAGAATAATTGTTCTAATCGTTTTTGAAATATTCCAGGACTCGATGCCAGACCATAAACGAGTCGATTGTACTTGAATAAACCTTTGTGTGTGTTAATAACGGTATATATACTAGAATCATCTAAAACTAGTTGAGCGTATGCTTGCGAGAGATCGATTTTACTAAAATGCTCTCCCCCGTGTAATCTCGCAAGTAAGTCCTCGACTCTCGGTAACGGATAACGGTCTACTTCTATTACCTTATTAAGAGTAAGTTTAAAATCTGCACATATTCTAATGTTACCGTCCTTTTTGACGACGGGCACAATTGGAGTGGCCCAGTCGGAGCGATCGACTGGAGTGAGGATGCCGTCGCGCACCAGTTGGTCGAGCGCGCGTTCCACGGGCTCACGCAGCGCGTAGGCGAGCGGTCGCGCGCGCATAAACACCGGCCGGGCCCCCTCGCGCACGTGAATGCGCACCGGCTCACCGATGAATCGTCCCAATCCGTCTTCAAACACTTCACAATATCTGGAACTAAATTCGCAAAAATCAAATTCTTGTACATTAATTTTGTTGACCTGGCTACTGTAAACAAGTTCAGGCAACTGAATGTCGAGTTCTGCTATCCATTGTCTACCTAACAATACAGTTTTGCCATTTCTAATCACATACAAGTCTAACTGCTTTTCCTTATCCTTATACTTTACCATTGGGCTTATTACTCCGACTGGCTTAATTACATCGCCCGTGTAAAACTTTAAAGTTAACCTACTATTTTTAATTGGCAAGTCTCTAAAGTGTTTTTGATACATTTCAAAACTAATACACGATACGGCACTGCCGGTATCACACTCCATATTAATTTGATTGTTATGAATTAACAATGGTATAAATATAGGTTTACACTGATCAATAGAAATCTGATTGAAGTCAACAATATTTACCTCTTCACTATTGTCACTTTCCTGTTCATTTAGGTTAACTTGAGGCGCCACATCCAAGTTGTACTGTCCTGATAAGTTTGGACACATGCGCCGTAAATGACCCACTTTCGTACATACACGGCACACATAACGTCTAAACTTGCACACTGTAGAGTCGTGTCCACCTCCACACACTCGGCATAGTTGCTGTCGCTGAGCGCGCTCCCCCGGCGGCGCCGACGCTGCTCCTGTCCCGCGCGGGCCACTGCGCTGCGTCGGGCGGCGGCCGCGCGCTGCCGTCCCTACAGACGCCGCGTGACGCTCCGCTCGAATGGCCTGACATTCCACGGCTGCGTTCGTTTCACTTGTCGATGTCCTTGAATGACTCACCACGATCGCCGCGTCCTTCTCGGCCGCTTCCATGCTCACCGCTAGCCTGTACGCCTTGCCAAAGTCTAGCTTACTTTCGGCAAATAGGCGCTGCCTAATGGTCTCGCTCCTTATACCGCACACCAGCTGATCTCTCAAACTTTCTTGTAGCCAATTTCCAAACTCGCAAGTTTTTTGACATTTTTTTCAAAATTGCAACGTAGTCGGAAATAGTTTCACCCTCATTCTGTTTTCTATGTCGAAATTTAAATCTTTCTGCCAATTCACTCGGTTTCGGTTGTAAATGATTTTCCATGACCGTTGTGATATTTTCGAATGTCATTTTATTTGGTTGGTCGGGCGTACATAGGCTTACAAGCAACTCGTAGCTCTCTGCACCCATCACTGTTATCAAAGTTGGCACTTCCAGCTCTTTAGCGATCTTGTTTACAAGGAAATACTGTTGTAACCGCTCCACATATAATTTCCAGTTGTCCGACTGCACTTTGAACTCGGAAATCTTTCCAATCGACATTTTTACGTCTATTGATAATTAACGCACGCAGAAAACCGATTTTTTTCGTCGCCACTAAAAGGTATTATTTATGTAAGAGGCGCCGGAGTAAAACACGTAGTCGCGGTAATCCATTTATTGCGAGACTGGCCATGACACATGCATGACAAATTGAAGGTATGCCCATACAAACAATTTCACAGATACCTTACAAATATTACCAAAAACCGAATTTCATCGAAATCGGCCTACGAACAAAAAAGATGGCAGCCATCTTTGATTTTCTATTTTTTTACCATTGCGATGCTGATTTCTTGTCAAAATACTACTAAAAACCGAGTTTCATCGAAATCAGCCCACAAAAAAAGAAGATGGCCGCCATCTTGGAGTATTTTTTTTTAACATTGTTTTTATTATTTTCTTGTCAAAATAGTACTAGAAACCGAGTTTCGTCGAAATCGGCCCACAAACAAAAAAGATGGCTGCCATCTTGGATTTTTTATTTTATTAACATTGCTTTGATATTTTCTTGTTAAAATAGTACCAAAAATCGAGTTTCATCGAAATCGGCCCGCAAACCAAAAATTTGCCCGCCATCTTGAATTTTTTTACATTTTTAACATTGCGTTGCCGTTTTCTTGTCAAAATAGTACCAGAAACCGAGTTTCGTCGAAATCGGCTCACAAACAAAAAAGATGGCCGCCATCTTGGATTTTTATTTTTTTAACATTGCTTTAATATTTTCTTGTCAAAAAAGTATCAGAAACCGAGTTTCGTCGAAATCGGTCCACAAACAAAGAAGATGGCCGCCATCTTGGATTTTTTGTTTTTTTAACATTGCATTGTTATTATCTTGTCAAAATAGTATCAAAAACCAAATGTCATCGAAATTGGCAAATAAACAAAAAAGCTGGCCGCTATCTTGGATTTTTATTTTTTTAACATTGCTTTGTTAAAATCTTGTAAAAATAATACCAAAAACCGAGTTTCATCGAAATCTGCCCACAAACAAAAAAGATGGCCGCCATCTTGGAACTTATTTTTTCATTATTATTTCCTAATTGAGTACTGTAACGGGGCGGCGTACGGGGAGTGAAGAAAGACGAAAGGTAAGAGAATGAGTAGAGGTTTATTGGGTACTGATAAGTACGGAAACAATGGATTTTGACCGATTAGGCTGAGTGACTACTACGGAAGGGCGGATTAAGGTGAGACACCGAACAGGTTAATGGATCCTGAACTTTGTACTGCACCCAGAAGTAAACCACCGCTTTAATAGCTCCCTACTGGATTCGATACAAAACAAAATATTAGCAGAGCTCTTATAGAACTGCGTAACACACTCGATACCGCGATTCAGAACTGTACAGCGCCATCTAGTAACCACATTAGGAACTTTATATATGGCATACAAATGTTTAGTTCAATGATGGGGTTATTCATGTTTATAAAATATTATGTTGTGTTACAGTCCCCCCCCTTCAGGTTCCGATGTCGTCCCGACGAGGAAGATGGTCAGTTAAGTCTTCTTGGGTCTTCCCCTTCGCTTAGTGGGTTGCGCCGGCACGGCTTGGGCACAATCTCGGCTGGAAGTTTTCTTCGGTCTCCCCCTTTTCTTTATAGGTTGGATTGGCCAGGGTAGATTAGACTCTTTGGTGATAAAAGAGACAAGTGCGGAAGCATGATACGTCCCTATTGGCTCATTGGGTGGTTCTGGGTTACCTACGATGTAAGATGTTGGACCATGCTGCGTTAAAATAACGTTCGGCCCATTCGTTCGTTCCCCATCCGTTCTCCCAGGTACATACTTTATGGTAAGGTCGAATGCCTGGAGTTGCAGCGCCCAGAGCGCCAATCTACCGCTAGGTGACTTCATTGACATAAACCAACGCAATGCTTGATGATCGGTGATAACTTCAGTGGGAACACTTTCGATATAGCTTCGGAATATTATGACAGCCCAAACAACCGCCAAAAATGCTTCGAGAGCCTCTACGTCTTTTCTGCCATCATACGAAGCTTGACAGAACGCCAAAGAGCTGCGCCTACCCGCGCCAATTGTAGTCAGGAGCTCTTTGAATTGCTCGGTAGAAAAGTTTGTCATTCTTGCGGAAGTACTCGTACTTTTCTTCACTGTTGTTTGCCTCCCAAACTTCGTTACAACAAATTTTGGGGTGGGTTCACGCTGGAACGTCCCGCCACTTTGCCAGGAGTGTGTGGAGAAGTCAGTGAACCCGTTAAGGTCGGAAATTGATTTGCAGGTCTTGCAGCTGCTCGTCCAGCTCCTCCAGGTGGTGACTTGGAAGAACGTCAGATGTCGCAGAATCCCCAGGTAAGTTTCCAGATTCAACAGGTACGCGTCCAGGTCCTCCAGGTGGTGTGATGGTGACCTCCAGGTGGCCACTCGTTGAGGCGCCAGATGTACCGGGGCGGCGTACGGGGAGTGAAGAAAGACGAAAGGTAAGAGAATGAGTAGAGGTTTATTGGGTACTGATAAGTACGGAAACAATGGTTTTTGACCGATTAGGCTGAGTGACTACTACGGAAGGGCGGATTAAGGTGAGACACCGAACAGGTTAATGGATCCTGAACTTTGTACTGCACCCAGAAGTAAACCACCGCTTTAGTAGCTTCCTACTGGATTCGATACAAAACAAAATATTAGCAGAGCTCTTATAGAACTGCGTAACACACTCGATACCGCGATTCAGAACTGTACAGCGCCATCTAGTAACCACATTAGGAACTTTATATATGGCATACAAATGTTTAGTTCAATGATGGGGTTATTCATGTTTATAAAATATTATGTTGTGTTACAGTACTAATTTAATATTTATTTTATACTTAGTTAGCCCTAAATTAGTAATGATTTACAATTAAAATTTTAGTCCCTTACACTTTTAGTCGTTGCGTCAATAACTGTCTAGACGAAAGGCGGCTTTTGCGCCAACACAAAGGGCGATCGATGTCCGACTGTAAGAAAAATACTCTCTCGGCTGTGGTATTGGTATGAATACAGGCTCAAACTAACTATTTAAAAGTTAAAACACTATTTACCCACATTTGCCAATAAGAAGTTATGAACGCGACTGTACAAACAATTTTTCTGCATAATACGACACATTAAAGAAGGTCATCAATATGTATGAACGCGTCGCTTTTTGGTGGTCTATCGAATTTGGTCGGTTAATCGGAATACTGACAGTTGTTTTGGATTTTAATTGATATTTCCTTTAATACGAAGAATTTGAAGCTGAAATTTTCAGAGCATGTACTTCAGTAACCGCACAGATTATTCTTTGGGCCAGGATCTAAATAGTCTGATATTTTTATCCTGCTGACCGTCAAAGTCATGACATGACCTTGGGCATAGTACTATTCTGGCCTTTCTAGACTTTTCCCGTGCATTTGACAGACTAAATATATCACTTCTTCTGGCCAAACTTAAGTACTACGGTTTTGATGATATGTCGCTTCAGTGGTTCAACAGCTATCTGTCTGATCGATACCAGTCTGTAAAGTTGACTAACAATAGTGCTGGTACAACAAGTCAGTCTTCTCCCGCACCAGTGACCTGTGGAGTCCCTCAGGGCTCTATTCTCGGACCTCTTCTATTTATTTTATTCAGCGCGGACCTAGTTGACGTAATAGAACATTGTAGCTATCATTGTTATGCCGATGACGTTCAATTGTACATTTCCAACCAACCAGCTAAAACTTTGGATTCAATGCAGAAGCTTAACAGTGACCTGCAAAGAATAGCTCAATGGTCAGTTGAAAATGGGCTCCTTCTCAACCCTTCCAAATCCAAGTTTATGGTGATAGGGTCAAAAGCTCAGATCCTCAAAACCCTTAGTTATAAACCTTCCTTATCTATTGGGAATCAAAACCTGGAAAGAGTGGAGGAATGTCGGAACCTAGGCATTACTTTCGACAGTCAACTGCGTTTTGAGACTCATGTGCTAAGCGTGGTTAAAAGCTGCATGTACCGGCTTAAGGTTTTGTATAAATTACGGAACTACTTAAGCGAAAAAGCTCGCATTGCTGTTTGTGAGTCGTTGATTTTATCCAAGCTTAATTACGGCGATATTGTGATTGGTCCCCGTCTCTTTTCAAAAACAAGTAAGTTGCTTCAGCGAGTCCAGAACGCTTGTTGCAGATTCTGCTTTAATATACCCCCTAGATCACATATATCTCCATATCTGAATACAGCATCAATGCTTAGAATGGATTTGCGTAGGCGTATGCACTTGCTTTGTCTAGTATTTGATGTACTGAAGCATCAGAGACCAGAGTATCTTCGGGACAAATTAAAATCTTCCTCACCACATGATCGCTATGGAGCTAGATCCGTGCGATTACCACTGTCAAATCACTCTCATCGTACAGTTGCATTCCGGGGCAGCTTCCGATTCCATGCTACGAAGTGCTGGAATGATTTGCCGCCACCCATACGAAACTTAACATCCAAGTGCACATTTAAATTGAAATTACGCCCATACCTTTTAGAATTTCAAAGTACACCAGGCAACTAGACACGGTATACAAGCTGCTTCGGATTCAAGAGTTGACCCGGGACGGTTATTTAGTATTTGTTTTTATGTGTCTTACTGCTGTTTACAAAAGTTTCGTTTCCTTTTCCATATTATGTTTAAGTATAATTATGATTTATTTTCTTTTATATATGTACAACTTCTATAAGGTAAATAACATAGTGAATACCCTAAAATATTTTTTATCATACTAGGTTTAAATTACGATGCTTTTATATTTATTAGTCCTAAATAAGTTTATTATTCTTTTTTTTCTGCTACCCGCGTATCACCATTCGCCATAGGGTGATGGCTGAAAATCGGCGTTTTTTGCTTTCAGCGAATACTACGCTGAGCCTTGGCCCTGTTGCTGCTGCACACATATTATATAAGATCATGTTTTGTTGTATTTGTATCTTTAATTTTTTTATGAAAATTATGTTATATGTGTGTTAAAAAGCAGCAATAAACGATTTATCTATCTATCTATCTACATGGTCAGTCTAACCTTCATGTGGGTATTATTCAAAAACGCTTAAATGTGCGGTTTTCAAAATTTTTATGGTAATGAGAAATAATAAGAAGAATAGAAAACCGTTTTTGGTTTCTCTATTTATGTGGTAGTTTAGGCGCTAGAATTTTTTCTCTGTTTTCAGAAAATGTCTGATTACTTCAAAATCTGTGAATATTCTTGAAATGTTTTCTACCGCACAAATAGCACAAATTAGGAGCTACTTATATGTGTTTACTGTAAGATCGCACATTTAGTAGTTTCCGAGATCTGGGATCTGGCAAAACGTTACGCCAGCAGGAAATCAAATATCTCCAAAACTATAAGGCCCACAAATTTTATATTTGGCGCACATTTCCTGCTAGTATCAAGCTACCCGCACATATATCTTTTATTTCTCTCCGATCATTAGTTTAGATTCTTCCTGCTGGAGCACCGTTACCCCAGCAGAATTCGTTTTTCTCGTTTTATTCCAAAAGTATAGGGCCCACAAATTTTTTATTTGGCGCACATTTACACCAAATTGCGCACAAATTATTCATCAAACTCGCTTCCCTCTAGGAGCTTCTTTCCTGCTGGCGTAACGGACTCAAAAACCAGAATTTGTCGGGCTTGCGTTTAGGAGATAAAGGCTCAATTACATTACACAATTTTAAGAACGCGATTTCAAGACTAAGCATGGTGTAAACGGACTAAGACAGTAATGGCCGAATACTCAAACGCTGCTTAACTTTTAACGGCTCTCAAACAGCATGCTGTCTTTGTCATATCTTTGACATTTAATGCGACAGGACGACGTGTGAGAGCCCCTCAAAGTTAATTAGCGTTTGAGTATTCGGCCATAAGAATCTTAAAATCGTGCGGCCTAGCCCGCTCGGTAATAAGATTCTTAAAATTGTGTCGTCTAAATGCACGCACGATTTCAAGACAGTCTAACTGTACCTACGACGGCACGTCAGACGTAACAGTTGTACTACAAAAACCAACTTTATACCTAAGGCATAAAGGCGTTCTCAAGGTCAACGTGTAGAGGTAATATGACAGACAGAGACAGACTCTGTCTGACTCGCGACAGATAGACGATACTGCCACAGTACAAGATAAGTTCAAAAAGGAATGTTGGTTTTTTAACACGTTTTCATCCGTTTTCTTGTTTATTTATTTATTTATACTATTAATATTTATAAGTAGGTTCGTTCATTTGTTTGTCCGTAATTTTAGAAAAGAGTATTTTATACTAGGTAAGTACCTACCTACCTAGCTTCCCGATGAGCTAGAGACTTGAAACTTTGAACATAGGTCAGAAATGGAAGGCAATGAATTATTATGGTATCATTGGGCTGATCTGATGATGGATCCGGAAGAAGGCCACAGGAACTCTATAATGGAACCATACAACCCCATCGTGCTTGGGCTCGTTAGAATCGTCTTGATGAGTACTTTAAAGGGAGATGAGGTCCAGGCTCTGATGACTTAGCTGGAAGGCCATGCCATAGGAACTTAATATTGAAATCGTGCAACCCCATTGAATTTGGGCTCCTTTGAATCGTCTTGACGAGTGCTTTGTTGGGAAATAGTGTCCAGGGTCTGATGATGGAGCCGGAAGAAGGACACTGGAACTCTTTAATAAAACCACGTTACCCCATTGAGTTTAGGCTCGTTTGAATCGTCTTGGCGAGTACTCTAATGGGAAATAGTGTCCAAGGATCTAATGATGGAGCCGAAAGAAGGCCATAGGAACTCTGTAATGAAACCATGCAACCCCATCGAGTATGGGCTCGTTTGAATCGTCTTGACGAGTACTTTGTTGGGAAATAGTGTAACGTATAATAACGCGATATCTAGGTAGGTCGATACGTGCGCGACCGACAACAACGACGATGTGCACCTTCTGAGCCGGACGCCGTGGGCGGGCGTGGCGCGGGGTGGGTCACGCCGAGAGGCCGGCGGGTCACGCCGAGGGGCGGGCGGGTGCCGCTGCCGCGGCCCGCGCGCGAGCCGTCATGTTCGCGTTGGTGTGCGGTGCGGTGCGGTGCGGCGTGTGTGTCCGTCGAGTTCTTCACAAGAGCGACAGTCTTGTTTTGTTTGATACGATTCTTGCAATTTGCATTAAGTAAGTACCTACACATTAGAGGTTTTTATCTACTTAAATAAAATGATACTAGGTAAATATACCTACTACTACTTCATACCTACTAGGTAAAATATTTCTATTCGTGAGCCTTTCGAATTTTCAACCTAGTCAGATATTAATGTTATGTAGGTTTCTAATAGGTAGATAATAGTTGAAAAAAATGATTGAATTATATATAAGTAAGGAGATAGGTACCTAAAATTTTATTTGACACGACGACTGCAAATTGAAAATATTTATAATGAACCTCTTAACAAACAATGATTAAAGAAAAGCAATTTGGTATTAGGTAGGTGCTTAAAGAACTAAAACAGAAAATAAAACAAATACAAAAACTACAATGTAAATAACTCCAATACTACGTTGATTGAAAAAGACATTAGAGACTTACTGCCTTCTCTTTTACTATAACAGTAAGCACGGCCGAGCGTGCTAGAAATTGTGTGGTGTAAATGCGCGCATTCTTAGTCGTTTTCAAGACAGTCTTAAAATCGCTTGCTTAAAATTGTATAGTGTAATTGAGCCTTATGAGACGTCTCTACAGCTGAGCCACACAGATCTCGAAAACGGAAGGTCATAGCGAAAATCTGATTACTCGTGTGTGCAGCCGTTAATTTGTCGCACAAAAATCAGAGAGTTTGTCGGTCTTGCGTTTAGGAAATCTGTGTGGCGCAGCTGTAGAGACGTCTCTACAGCTGAGCCACACGTATCTCCTAAACGCAAGACCGACAAACTCTGGTTTATGGCGACAAAATCCGACAATTTACCGGCTACACATATGAGTAATCAGATTTTCGCTACGACCTTCCGTTTTCGCGATCTGTGTGGCCCAGCTGTAGAGACGTCTCTACAGCTGAGCCACACGTATCTCCCAAACGCAAGATCGACAAAATCTGGTTCTTGGTGACAAAATCCGACAAACTACCGGCTACACATATGAGTAATCAGATTTTTGCTACGACCTTCCGTTTTCGAGATCTGTGTGGCCCAGCTGTAGAGACGTCTCTACAGCTAAGCCACACGTAAAAAACTAAACGTAAATGGACAAACAGAATGCGTGCCAAAAAGCCTTTATTCTCATAAAGGCTCAATTACATTACACAATTTTAAGCACGCGATTTCAAGACTAAGCATGGTGTAAACGGACTTAAGACATAAGAATCTTAAAATCGTGCGGCCTAGCCCGCTCGGTAATAAGATTCTTAAAATTGTGTCGTCTAAATGCACGCACGATTTCAAGACAGTCTAACTGTACCTACGACGGCACGTCAGACGTAACAGTTGTACTACAAAAACCAACTTTATACCTAAGGCATAAAGGCGTTCTCAAGGTCAACGTGTACAGGTAATGTGACAGACAGACATCGCCAAAGCTTTTTAATTTGTATGTAAACGCACTTGTGGAGGAGCTCAGCAGCACACATGTCGGCTGCCATATTGGTGGAGTCTGCCTTAATAATATTAGTTACGCGGACGACATGGTGCTGCTGAGTGCCTCTGTATGTGGACTGTCACAGCTGCTTGACATTTGCGAAAAATATGCTAAACAACATGGTTTGATTTATAATGTAAAGAAAAGCGAGTGGATGATCTTTCAGGCTCGGGGAAGGCCCCTGGGACAGACACCCAAACTTAGACTGTATGGCTGCCCTCTCAATAGAGTAGAACAATTTAAGTACCTTGGGCACATTCTAACCCCGGACCTGAAGGACAATGCGGATATTGAAAGGGAGCGTAGGGCGCTGTCTGTTCGTGCGAATATGATAGCCCGCAGATTTGCTCGCTGTTCTAGAGACGTCAAAATAACCCTGTTCAGGGCATTTTGCACGTCCTACACGAGCAGTCTGTGGGTGAGCTATACGCAGAAGCAGTACGGCGCCTTACGCGTCCAATTCAATAATGCATTCAGGACTCTGTTGGGGCTGCCTCGATTCTGTAGCGCCTCAGGGATGTTCGCTGAAGCACGCGTGGATTGTTTTTCCAAAACCATGCGCAAGAGGTGCACATCCCTGGTGCGCAGGGTACGGGCCAGCCCGAACAGTCTCCTGCGAGCTTTTGCCGAGCGCTTTGACTGCCAGTACCTGTATCATTGTGACATGATACATCTGCAGGCAAACAATGTTATACTGTTTTGATCTGTATTTTATTTATTTTCTAAATAATTAAATTTTGTAAAATTTGTGGAACATGTTTTCTGATAAATAAATAATAATAATAAAAGAGACGCTCTGTCTGACTCGCGACAGATAGACGATACTGCCACAGTACAAGATAAGTTCAAAAAGGAATGTTGGTTTTTTAACACGTTTTCATATGGACGTTTTCTTGTTTATTTATTTATTTATACTATTAATATTTATAAGTAGGTTCGTTTATTTGTTTGTCCGTTATTTTAGAAAAGAGTATTTTATACTAGGTAAGTACCTACCTACCTAGCTTCCCGATGAGCTAGAGACTTGAAACTTATAGGTAGGTAGGTTGTTTTTAACACGCTTTTATTAGGTTGCTTTCTTGTTTGCTTGTGTGTTTGTTTGTTTGTTTCTCCACAAAGTTTGCGAACAATTCAAACTAGCTTTCGGATGAGCTAGAGACTTGAAACTTTGAACATAGGTCAGAAATGGAAGGCAATGCAATGCATCATTGGGCTGATCTGATGATGGAGCCGGAAGAAGGCCACAGGAACTCTATAATGGAACCATACAACCCCATCGTGCTTGGGCTCGTTAGAATCATCTTGATGAGTACTTTAAATGGAGATGAGGTCAAGGCTCTGATGATTTAGCTGGAAGGCCATGCCATAGGAACTTAATATTGAAATCGTGCAACCCCATTGAATTTGGGCTCCTTTGAATCGTCTTGACGAATGCTTTGTTGGGAAATAGTGTCCAGGTTCTGATGATGGAGCCGGAAGAAGGACACTTGAACTCTTTAATAAAACCACGCTACCCCATTGAGTTAAGGCTCGTTTGAATCGTCTTGGCGAGTACTCTAATGGGAAATAGTGTCCAAGGATCTGATGATGGAGCCGAAAGAAGGCCATAGGAACTCTATAATAAAACCATGCAACCCCATCGAGTTTGGGCTCGTTTGAATCGTCTTGACGAGTACTTTGTTGGGAAATAGTGTAACGTATAATAACGCGATATTTAGGTAGGTCGATACGTGCGCGACCGACAACAACGACGATGTGCACCTTCTGAGCCGGACGCCGTGGGCGGGCGTGGCGCGGGGTGGGTCACGCCGAGAGGCCGGCGGGTCACGCCGTGGGGCGGGCGGGTGCCGCTGCCGCGGCCCGCGCGCGAGCCGTCGTGTTCGCGTTGGTGTGCGGTGAGGTGCGGTGCGGCGTGTGTGTCCGTCGAGTTATTCATAAAGGCTCAATTACATTACACAATTTTAAGCACGCGATTTCAAGACTAAGCATGGTGTAAACGGACTAAGACAGTAAGAATCTTAAAATCGTGCGGCCTAGCCCGCTCGGTAATAAGATTCTTAAAATTGTGTCGTCTAAATGCACGCACGATTTCAAGACAGTCTAACTGTACCTACGACGGCACGTCAGACGTAACAGTTGTACTACAAAAACCAACTTTATGCCTAAGGCATACAGGCGTTCTCAAGGTCAACGTGTAGAGGTAATGTGACAGACAGAGACAGACTCTGTCTGACTCGCGACAGATAGACGATACTGCCACAGTACAAGATAAGTTCAAAAAGGAATGTTGGTTTTTTAACACGTTTTCATATGGACGTTTTCTTGTTTATTTATTTATTTATACTATTAATATTTATAAGTAGGTTCGTTTATTTGTTTGTCCGTAATTTTAGAAAAGAGTATTTTATACTAGGTAAGTACCTACCTACCTAGCTTCCCGATGAGCTAGAGACTTGAAACTTATAGGTAGGTAGGTTGTTTTTAACACGCTTTTATTAGGTTGCTTTCTTGTTTGCTTGTGTGTTTGTTTGTTTGTTTCTCCACAAAGTTTGCGAACAATTCAAACTAGCTTTCGGATGAGCTAGAGACTTGAAACTTTGAACATAGGTCAGAAATGGAAGGCAATGCAATGCATCATTGGGCTGATCTGATGATGGAGCCGGAAGAAGGCCACAGGAACTCTATAATGGAACCATACAACCCCATCGTGCTTGGGCTCGTTAGAATCGTCTTGATGAGTACTTTAAAGGGAGATGAGGTCCAGGCTCTGATGATTTAGCTGGAAGGCCATGCCATAGGAACTTAATATTGAAATCGTGCAACGCCATTGAATTTGGGCTCCTTTGAATCGTCTTGACGAGTGCTTTGTTGGGAAATAGTGTCCAGGGTCTGATGATGGAGCCGGAAGAAGAACACTGGAACTTTTTAATAAAACCACGCTACCCCATTGAGTTTAGGCTCGTTTGAATCGTCTTGGCAAGTACTCTAATGGGAAATAGTGTCCAAGGATCTGATGATGGAGCCGAAAGAAGGCCATAGGAACTCTATAATAAAACCATGCAACCCCATCGAGTTTGGGCTCGTTTGAATCGTCTTGACGAGTACTTTGTTGGGAAATAGTGTAACGTATAATAACGCGATATCTAGGTAGGTTGATACGTGCGCGACCGACAACAACGACGATGTGCACCTTCTGAGCCGGACGCCGTGGGCGGGCGTGGCGCGGGGTGGGTCACGCCGAGAGGCCGGCGGGTCACGCCGAGGGGCGGGCGGGTGCCGCTGCCGCGGACCGCGCGCGAGCCGTCGCGTTCGCGTTGGTGTGCGGTGCGGTGCGGTGCGGCGTGTGTGTCCGTCGAGTTATTCACAAGAGCGACAGTCTTGTTTTGTTTCATACGATTCTTGCAATTTGCATTAAGTAAGTACCTACACATTAGAGGTTTTTATCTACTTAAATAAAATGATACTAGGTAAATATACCTACTACTACTTCATACCTACTAGGTAAAATATTTCTATTCGTGAGCCTTTCGAATTTTCAACCTAGTCAGATATTAATGTTATGTAGGTTTCTAATAGGTAGATAATAGTTGAAAAAAATGATTGATTAATATATAAGTAAGGAGATAGGTACCTAAAATTTTATTTGACACGACGACTGCAAATTGAAAATATTTATAATTAACCTCTTAACAAACAATGATTAAAGAAAAGGAATTTGGTATTAGGTAGGTGCTTAAAGAACTAAAACAGAAAATAAAACAAATACAAAAACTACAATGTAAATAACTCCAATACTAGGTTGATTGAAAAAGACATTAGAGACTTACTGCCTTCTCTTTTACTATGACAGTAAGCACGGCCGAGCGTGCTAGAAATTGTGTGGTGTAAATGCGCGCATTCTTAGTCGTTTTCAAGACAGTCTTAAAATCGCTTGCTTAAAATTGTATAGTGTAATTGAGCCTTAAGAGCGACAGTCTTGTTTTGTTTGATACGATTCTTGCAATTTGCATTAAGTAAGTACCTACACATTAGAGGTTTTTATCTACTTAAATTAAACGATACTAGGTTAATATACCTACTACTACTTCATACCTACTAGGTAAAATATTTCTATTCGTGAGCCTTTCGAATTTTCAACCTAGTCAGATATTAATGAATATGTAGGTTTCTAATAGGTAGATAATATTTGAAAAAAATGATTGATTAGTCAGTCACCCCTTATATAAATAATTTCATGTTAGCTTTTTTGTTGATAGACGTTGTTGTAGCCGGGCCATAAGAAATGTGCTATAACTCGTGAAATACAGCTACGACAGCGGTACTTACTAGTTTTTCCTTTTGAGTCTTAGGTCCGTATTATAGGACGAGACTCAAGCACTGCTTGCTGCTTGAGTACAGTTAGAAAGGGATGGTGCTATTCATCGCATATAGCGCCATCCCTATCTAACTGTACTCAAGCAGAGATTTGAGTTTGTTTCTGTAATACGAGCCTTAGAGTAAGACGGGCTTCTGAAGCCTTTTGTTGCATGCTCGAAGTTTTGAGTACCATAAAGTACGCACCCGTACAGTCTACTGATGACATAACTAAAATAATAGTACAGCCTTTTTAGGGTTCCGTACCCCAACGGGTAAAAACGGGACCCTATTACTAAGACTCCGCTGTCCGTATGTCTGTCTGTCTGTCACCAGGCTGTGTATCTCTAGAACCATGATAGATAGACAGCTGAAATTTTCACAGATGATGCATTTCTGTAGCCGCTATAACAACAAATACTAAAAACAAAACAAAATATTTTTTAAGGGGGCTCCCATACAACAAACGTTATTTTTTGCCGTTTTTTGGTACGGAACCCTTCGTGCGTGAGTCCGACTCGCAATTGGCCGGTTTTTTTGGCACCGTGGCCGGGCCACGGCGTAATAATGATTGTAAACATTCAAGTAATACCTAATTATGTTGGTAGGTAAGGTGGTGGATAAAGAAAATACATATTGTTAGAAAAGGGTTTATTACAAAAATGCCATTCAATTGTAGCTCATAAAATCGAGTTTTCAGGCCCGGGAGCTGAAGCCTGACACTGGCACCGCCCGTGACGTCACGGCAAAGGACATTAGGGTGCTTCTACACGGTGCATGTAGCTTGCTCAAGTTAAGGCGCGGGTCACTTGCACGATTGTACAGTGCTGGAGCTGGACCCGCTTTACGTGTTTCCACGGGGCATGTAACCTGCTCAAATGCTCAACTTGCGCGGGCTACTTGCACCATGTAGAAGCACCCTTAGTTATAACAACACATTAGTCACGCGACAGCCTACAATCACCTATCTATAGATTGGTGGGTAGGTCTGGGTGTACGATATCGATGCGACCTCCGGGCAGAGTGCACAACAGATAGACAATTTACCTACTCTCACTCGTGAGGGTTCAAAAAATACACTGTCGTTGGTTTTCGTTTAAATACTTGCATACTTAGGCCTGAATCCTACTTGCAGAATGAATACGTCCCTACAAAGGCTACACTGCAATGCAATAACATGAATTTGCGTTGCCGTCACTATACAGATGCTAAGGGTGCTTCTACACGGTGCTTTCGTCCATGACGGTGCATGTTACTTGCGCGGGGGTACGATGGACCCGCTCACATGTTTCCACGGAGCATGTAACCTGCGCAATACCGCATCTTGGGCGGGCTACTTGCACGGTGTAGAAGCACCCTAACAAAATGAAATTACCCATAAGCATAAGAATAAATAAATTATTCTTATGCCATAAGTATCTAATTTATAATAATCAGAACATAATTACATAGGCAGCTTACTCAGCGATGGCTAGCATAGAACAAATATCAAACTCATTTCTTTTGTAACATCTTAGTAATATGACTAACATATTAACATACATTATACAAGCGCCTAATAATACTCAATGTTCAATTTTAACATAATAATATAATAATATCATAGTAATAAAATAACCAATGCACTAACTATACATAGTTTCACACGACAAATACTTATGGACAGGACATGTCTCTCCATTTTGTGTCAACTTCAGTGGGTATTTATTAAACTAATAATAAAATTTCACTTAAGGGCGCGTAGGCTGCACACTAGCGCCGCCATTAGAACTAGAATCATAGTGCCTAAAGCCTCGATAACATACGCCGATTTAGCATCCTAGCTAGGAACCAATTTAGAGTTGCCACCCGTATAAATAAGTTCAATTTTAACAGTAAATTTGCACAAATAACGGAAAAATCATTTTTTTTTATGATTTTTTATTTTCTATTCTCATCTACAATCTTAAACAATGTTTACTTTTCCATTTTTATAGTGTTAATTCAATTTTAAAATCGATGTTATTGTACAATATTTTATTATATAGTACGGGTGGCAACCCGAAATTGGTTCCTAGCTAGGATGCTAAATCGGCGTATGTAATCGAGGCTTAAATCACTGACATGAAAAAAATTTTTTTTCTATTTAACTGGACTGGCTGTCTGTATGATTTGACAGCAAAGTTTTTGTGCCTATTTGAAACGCCTCTAGCGTCTGTCTAAGGAACTATCTGACGTAACTACAATGAAAATGGTTGCCATGATGACACCAGACTTTAGTACCATGTCCCTCACGCTATGCTCACGCTACGTCCTACAGCGCCAAAATGGCGGAAATCAAATAGGCACAAGAACAGTTTGACAGCAGCCAGTCTAGTGGAATATATAGAAGTCAATGGCCTAAATAAAGACGAAATTGTGAATTATTTCTCTGTAATGCACTCGAAGCTTTGTGGTACTTTTTTATCGCTTAAAAACTTTTCTTTTCGTTCGTTTCGTTCCAATGGCGGCGCTAGTGTGCAGACTATTAGCTCTTACGGCCCGGCCACAGCCAGCCGCGGCAGGCGAATTCAATAATCACTGCGCGGTATCTCGATGTCGGCCTCTCAGCTCGTCGCCACGACCGCGCAGTGATTACCGAATTCGCTTGCCGCGCCGCCCGTCGCAGCTGGCTGTGGCCGGGCTGTCAAAGGCTGGCGTCCACTAGGCTACTAGGTAGTCGAATCGATTCGCAATAATTCGCCTTCTATACTTTACTATGAAACTGCGTCCATTAACGAAAAGCCGCGGCGCGCCAAATTGACGCCAGTCTTCGTAAATGTAAGGCGAAATATTGCGATTTGCCTCGACTAGGCGCGCTGTAGTGGACGCCAGCCCTAAGTATATTGCTATATATTGCTTTGTTAGTTCACAGTTGACACCGTATTATTAGATACTTAGATCAGACGAACAACATTGGAACGTACCCACAAAGACATGAGTCGCAGAACTAGGTAGGTACCTACCTACCTACATTCTGTGGAGGCGCAGGAGTATGTAGGTACAGTAAAATCTTAGCAAAACTGCTTGAAATGAGAAAGTGACTTAACTCGCCATAGGTAAGTTATAATTTTGTGAATCTGGCTTTTGGTCTCCTCGCATGCGTTCAGTAACAATAGTGCGCTGTCGGCTCTATGGTATAGGACTATAGGAGAGTCCTGCACCACACCCGACCGCGTCATATAATTTTCAAAGTTTTGATATGTTTATTGCACTCGTCCGCTCCCAGACTTATCTTACGCCTTGGCATTATCGAATCAGTATTGTTAAATTATTTGTAAATACCGCGTCGACGTTACATAGAAACAGTCTTACCTACTTAACAGCTACTTAGCCTGCGTTCTAACTAAACGGTTTGAACGCGGCTCCTTGACTATTTACTAATCTAAAAACATGGTTCACTGAGGTGAGCTCACATGACGTCGATCGGCAAAACTTAAGACACTCGAAAAACTTAATCGAGTCGGTGAAATGGCGTATACACTATACATATACCTAGATACCTACCGCATCATACCCGCACCCTGATTATCTAAAAATAAACTATTTAGCGACCGGTTGCATTTGACATACATTGATACTTTTCTTTGGTATGTTTTTTTTTTTACCCCAAAAAAAGTAGCAATTACATTCATCTGTGAACTGCGACCGGTCGCTAGGCGGTTTCTAATTAGATAATCAGCCCGCCGGTATTATTTTGGGGAATGTCTGAAAAACACCAAATTGGCTGAATATTTTTTTGAAGGTAGGAATAAGCTTCCTTAGTATTAGAAAAAAGTTTCGGAATTTTCGGTTGCGTAATAAAAAAAAAATTAAACGCACTTTATCTTCACAAATATACGAAAGTGCCTAACAGCAGAACATTGTAATAAAAAAAGTTTCAACACAAAATGACAAAACTTTTTTTTGAGTTTTTAGCGCCATTATGTCGAGATCGGGTGTGGAACCCAAATTGATTCATAGTGGATATTGAGTCTTAAAATTGGTGCAGTTTTGTGGTACAAGTGTCTACGCAACTGAACAAAATATGGGATGGGATAATTGAAATAGGCGCGATCTTGGTCGTGTGAAGCTGAGACTTTTATTGTAGTGGTGGCTACCACGGCAGAACTTACCGAGTACACTATCTTGATTGATATACTTGGTGTCAAATGCTCCAAGCAGCATTGGAATGCAATGCACCCGCATTCTAATGTAAACTCATTGACCACAGAACTATTCAACACTTGACACTGGCAAAAATTACTTCCAAGAGGAAAGTAGATTGCCAAAAGAAAAATAAGAACTTTTTTCTTTTTTCAGACATTCCCCAATGCGTGAATCACGAATGTTAGCTCGTCAATTTTACTTACTACGATCGCATTGTATAAGTTTTTCAGTGTATTAGGTATATCTGCCGCCCCCTCGACGCGGACGCTACATTCACGCACAACAGTCCCAGCACAGTCCAGCACAGCGCGCGCACAGCACACACGCCTCACTTCACGTTCGCTTCAGAGATTTAGATTCCGTTGTCCGTTAACCTACAGAGTTTTCGCTTTCTCTAACAGTTCGTTGATAAATTTCTGGAAATAAACATAACATTAAACAACGTGTTACAAAATAACCCCTAATACCGAATATGGTAGAAAAGGACCATCAAACTGAACAACTTTTACTATAGGACCAACTCTGAAATCGCGAAAAAATCTGCTATTTCATACAAAAATTATAACGAAAATATCAAAATGTATAAAACAGCAAATTTTTTTTCGCAAATACAGAATATAAAAAGTTGTTCAGTTTATTTTGGAACACGTTGTATAGATAAGTACCAGTTAGATTTTTACAAATAGGTATGTGTCGGGCCTTTTTCCTGGGGTGACCATCAGTCCGGATTTATTGGGATATATGTAGGCTTTAAAGGCCAAATTTTGGCCTTTTGTCATAATATTCCATAGTTTATCTTTTTAATAAAAATATCATAACAATAACAATAATATTATAAATGCGAAAGTAGGTTGTTTGTTTGTTTGTTAGTGCTCGACCGTTCACCATGAAATTTTGCTTACACTTTATCAAGGGAAAAAGACAGGGTATCTTTCATTCAGAAAAAAGTCTGTTCCCGAGGGATAAAAAAATAACTGTCCACGCAGACGAAATCGCTGGCGGCCGCTAGTAAGCAATACTTACATTTACATCCTTTTGAGGTTT
Source organism: Agriphila tristella (assembly GCA_928269145.1). NCBI lineage: Eukaryota > Metazoa > Arthropoda > Insecta > Lepidoptera > Crambidae > Agriphila > Agriphila tristella. Next base: position 29,738,027 of record OV743439.1, on the reverse strand, counting down.
TTTGGCATCTGCTAGAAGTTTCTGTAACAAACAAAGAGGTCAATAGATAAGCATTTTAATTATTAATGTACTTAATTCTATTTAATAGTTAAATAGATTTTATCATTTCCAATTATATTTATACATATTATTATGTTTAATAAATTAATAATATAAAAAACCGGCCAAGTGTGAGTCGGACTCGCGCACGAAGGTTCCGTATAAAAAATCACGTTTGGTGTATGGGAGCCTCTCTTAAATATTTATTTTATTCTGTTTTTATATCTTATATCTTTAAACGAGCAATTCTTGTACATTTATTTATTTCTGTGATCTCGGAAACGGCTCTAACGATTTAGCTGAAATTTGATGTATGGGGGTTTTCGGGGGCAAACAATCGATCTAGATTAGTCTTATGTTTGGCAAAACGCGTGATATCAAATTTCTCTTTAATATTGTTTCTTCCTTTCTTTCCCTTTACTGATTGTTTATTATGTTGTGTTTTAGTTTAAGTTGTATCTGTTTGTACAAGGCGCTAAGGCCAAGAAATGTGTTTCTTTTTTCTTTCTAATCTAATATCAATTCTATAGCCCACTCGCCCTCTCGACCCTAACCGGTAGATGCAATATATCCTTTCGCAGTAGGTAGATTTTTTGCTAGGGATAGAAGGAGAGCATTAATGTACCTCAATGGGGGAATCTGGATATTATTATGTATTCAAAAACTAGATCCAGCTGGTGTACCGGTTAGATTAAAGACACCAGTTATGCAAGTTGTGGCGAATGAAATGGCAGAGCCGTGGCTCAGCAGTACTGACCGCGAGGTGCGCGCGGCGGTGGTCGTCGCTGTCCATGTCGAGCAGCTCGTCAACGTCCACCTCAACCTCCTGCGCGCCGCTCGCCGCCGCTGTGCCGCGCCCGCCCCCGCTCCCTCCTCCGCCCCCGCCGCTACTGCTCTCCTGTAAAGTAAACGCAATGATGAAGAATTCTTAAAGGCATTCAAAATCACTCAAGCTGGTAAGTTCCAAGTTGGGCCCAAAAATTTTGAAATGATTTGAATAAGTGTTATTTCTTGCTTTTTAGAGCTGTTTTTCTTTTTCAGTTGTTTAAGGAGGTTTTATCGATATCGATAGTGGTAGCGAAAGGCAAACCCTTTTCGGGGCTTTTTTAAGAGCACTGGTTCTATCAGTAACTGACCGCGGTCTCGTAGAGTTTCTGCAGCTCGTCGTAGAGCCACATCTCGACGGCGAGCCGCTTGCGGATAAGCGCCATCTGGTGGCTGCCATATTTCGCCGTCAGGAATTTCTCGCGACGCTCCTTCACCTACAATCAAGTGTCTATGCTGTGTTCTGTGTGAGGTAAACAAAGCCAAATTATTGCACTTTGCCACATCAAGCGCCCCACTGGTTCCCTTGTTCGCTTTGGAACAGATTCGCTTTAAGACAGATTCGCTTTACGGCAGATTGTAGTCAATGGAGAATGATAATTAAGTTCTGTATTTTCACTATTTGATACTAATATTCCCAGTGGAGCGGTTTGGTGGGGCAAAGTGGAATAATTCATAAAGCCTTAGATACATTAGGGGAAACAGTGTTGTGGAACATGTAGGTACCTCATCATCTAGGTAGCATATCACGAGACAAAAGTCTCTTCCCTTACAATAATGTAACTTTGTTGTTGTACAGTTCCACAGCAGACTATGACATCATATTGACCAAGGACTCTATCAACCTACATTGTAATCGCTTTAACAGATAGTAGGCAAACGTGCTAAATGTGGCCACTTTTGCCTACTACTACTACAACGAACTATGTTTTATAGAGGTTATTGTTTGTAAATAAACTATAGTTAGCTTCAATCGGTACATGTGAATTTTCGATAAATTATAAATATTAGCGAGCTATAAGTTTTGTTGGGCTGGACACATAGCGAGAAGAACCGATGGCCGTTGGGGCGGAAAGCTTGAATGGCGACCGCGCACCAGACGGCGCTCCGTGGGTAGGCCCCCGACAAGGTGGACCGACGATCTGGTGAAGGTTGCCGGAAGCCACCGGATGTGGGAAGCGCAGGACCGATAGTCGTGGAAATCATTGGGGGAGGCCTATACCCAGCAGTGGGTGTCGTGCGGCTGATATGATGATGATGATGATGATAAGTTTTGTTAAGATGAGGGCGCCACTATGAGGGCGCCACTATGAGGGCATTTATCGTCTTAAAGCTAAAGAAAAAGGCCCAAAGTTGATCCAAAGTGCCTGGCCGGTGACGGTAACAGTGTCATAATCTTCAATACAACGATATTATTTTTGCCTGATACTTTCCTAGCACTGTCATGGTATGGTACGGTGTAGTGGCCTTTATGTCCAAAGCATGTAATAATTACGTAAGTCAAACGACGAACATCGTCCGATCTAGATTATTGTAGTAAGTTTTCATATCCTGGGAATTGGAATAAAAAAGATGGCTGTGTATGTTTAGTTTACCTCTCCTTTGTCACTGAAGTTGACGTGGAGGCCGGACTTGGCGGGCGAGCGCTCGGTGGGTGAGAGCGCGGGGTGCGGGGGGCGCGCCGGGAACCCGCCCGCCGCCACGCCGCACTCCATGCCGCCGCTGCTGCGGCTCTGAAGTTTATTACAATTCATTTATTTACGCTATAGATAAAATGGTATGGTGTGGCCCACCCCAGAACAGTCTGGTGCCCGCCCACCCCAGAAAAAATCCTAATACATTTATTTTTGCCTTCAAAAACTTCATCAAACATCAAAACTCCAACACGCGGGCTGTAGCACAGGAACTGGAGGCGAGGGCCTCTGGAAAAGGCCCATGATTATTACCGTCCACTTGATTACCAAACGCATGCATAGGCATTTATGGTCGTATCTATTAGAGATACTTTCCAGGGTGGCCTGGCTTCCAGTTCCATTGAAAAATATATCAGGTTTCTTCTGGGGTGGGCACAGACTGTTCTGGAGTGGGCACCAGACTTCTGGGGTGGGATCACGGCCCACCCGGACCCACTCTTCCTACGCCAATGTAGGCATTATATCACATGTGCCAATTGTATGGCAATCATAATTAAAATTAATAAAATAAAATAAAAATGCGGCAGAAGAAACCTTTATATGAAAAGTGTCCCCATTGCTATTACCTACCTACTTACTATCGAATAACGGCAAAAAATCTCAAATAAGTCGGATACTATCTTTCTTAATGAAATACTGCAGAATAAATAAGTCCTGTTTTTTTTTTCATATTGTGGTCACATCACATTAGTGTTGTGTTGTGTTTAGCCTAGTGCTACTAGCAAGCGAGTCAAACAACGGCCGGCGGCATGTCTCTCTCGGTCTCGCGGGTCGCTCGCTGATAAGATCGAACATAACCAGTTAACCAGCCAAATACACAGCCGAGCGTGGTTCCTCGAACTTTTTGCGCTCCTGAGCCTCGTGCGTCACGCAGTCAGGCAGTCAGATAAGAAAGAGGTTATCTAGTTCTCTTAATAATAACTCAACGAAGTTCGTAGTAATAACTACACAATTTTCGAGGAGTTAATATTTTACCACCCACACCCAAACTACAGCATAGATTAAAAGTCCAATACAAATGGGGTGACGACGTCGTCCGCCGCCGCCGGCGCCGCCGCTGAAACCCGACGCGTCGTTTACGTCAATGGCCCGTCTCCTACCCAGCACGAAGGTGTGTATATTATTAAACTGCGACTCATTTGTTATTAAAATATTATTCACGTATAAAAGAAGCGTTATATAAGTAAGGTAAATGTCCCTTACTTCGGCATGTTAAGGCTCTTACGACTTTGAGATTTTTTATAAATTTAACTAAACATTAAGTATATCAGTTTGAAATCTTTTGTGTCATGAATATTTGTATTTTGACAGTAGTTCAATGCATAAATTATATAGTTTTGGTATGAATTTATTTTTATATTAATTCATTTGTTTTGGACCTCTTGATTGAGCCCTATTTCGTATAAAAATTTGGCTTCTAAGTTCGTGAGCTCAGTTTCGGGATAAAGATTTTTACATTGAATTATGATAATTTATTAATAATAAATAAAAAAGATGTGAGGGTAATAAATAAAGCTTGTATTACTTATAAAATTAAAATTAAAACAAAATTCAATACGTATCTGTTTTGTCTGAAATTTTGATTTTTAAAGGAAACAATTAATATTATGATATAATAAAAGTATTAAAATATACTTACGCAAATAAATTTAATAACAACCAAAGTTGTGCTGGTAGTACCTACTTATGCGAATTCAACTTAAAATCGTAAATTTAGGTCACCTTCAAACTCGAATTTATAAGAGTTCTAGTGAACATAATAATATACCTTTGAGTACGAAGCAGCAGTAACAATTCTGGTGTAGGTACTTCGATCTTTAAATCCTATCGCAGAGCCACTCCTGTCACCCTAAAAATGATGCTGTTGCAATCCTAGGTGCGTAACCGTGGCGCGGCTTTGTGAACGGTACGGTACACATGCCGAAGAACAAAATGCACGTGTCGAGCGAGACAAAGGGCCCTTTAAAACGACCGCAAGAGCACCCCTGCCCCGGCGCCGCCGCCGCCCGCCCACCGCCACTTCAATGTCTTGCCGTGTCGCCCAATATTCGCTAGAATATTCAGTGTGTCTAACTAGCGCATACCTACCGCAGACTGTTACAAACGGTTTGATTTGACCTATTACATCAATATATGCATAGCATAGCAATAAATATTTATAAAGAAAAAGCAGCACTGCTTTACTACTTTTTCATAGTGGCAACTGTTGCCACACTGTTTTCAGCAGCATAAAACCTTTTTGTTGTAACTAAAAAAATAATTGGGTTTGATCTGTTTACTCGCATAGTTGCACTAAGGAACTAATTTAACTTTGTAGGGATAATTCTATAACGCACTAGTGTATAATACTTTTACGCACGGTGTATGTCATAGCTCGGTTTATGGCCCTAAAAGCGATGTATTAGGGCTGACTCTACGTGCAAGTGTGTTGAAAATAATGTTGTAGTTGTTATTGAATTCTGTTATAAAGGATTCTGGAATTTTCTGACTGTATTTTTAGCAAAAGCGCCAAAAGTGGCCATTTATGGCTCTTTTTCTAACTATGTAATATAGTCTATATATATGTTACCGTTAGAGTACGGAATCCGTTAATCTGCAGATTAACTAATGAATCTACAGATTAACTGGCCGAGCCATTTAAAGTGCGGTTTTTTTCTTAAAATAGACGATTTCCGCACTTTAACTAGTTAATCCGCAGATTAACGGATGCTACACCGTTAAAGTGCGGAATACAGTGAGTGAAATAGCCAAGGCTTTAGGAAATTGAAGTAAAAGACCTACATTGAAAGTTTATTTTACAAAAACTTCGTTTCTGGCGCTTCGCCGGGCATATTCGTAAATACCCGACGCGTTATCCACTCGGGAAGTTTCGGCTGCGTGGTAAATAGCAGACGTGTCCGACTAACGCGTCTGCTGTTTACAAGAGCCAGAATTGCTCTGTAAACAGCAAACGTACCGCGTCAGTTATTTTATAATATTGAATTAACTAATAAAAGAAAATATTTCTGTTGTCTGTTATAAAAAAAATAACCTCGAAATTTAATGCTCACGCTACGCTGCGCTTCGCGCTCGCCTTAAATTTCTAACCTAACCCGGGACCTACAGGAATAAAGCAGTTCGATACGATCGATCGTCGACACGTCAGGTCAAATACGATTATAAAGTTGCAGTAGCGATGTAATAAGGCTTACCTTACGAGCAAGTGTGTTGAAAAATCTTTTTATTTTTGTAAACATGAAATGTTTAGCGGAATATGAATAGCAATAGAGAGAACAGGTGCATAAATAGTGTCGCGTCATTCTCTGAAATAGTGTCGGCCGCCAGCGACGCGCACGCACACCGGTTTTAACAGCTCATTCATAAACTCACTATTTTGACCGGAGCCGGGCAGTCTAATTATAGGCTTCCATAAAAGCGATTATTGCTGAATTAAGTTTTTCAACACAGTAAGAAAACCTATTATTATTTTAAAAAAATCACTTGATACTTTTGTTGTTTGATATTAATAAGCAAAATTGATTGATGATGGACGCTACCTTGAGAATCCAAATGTGCCACAGTCACGGGTGGCTGAATGCTCAATTTTCATTTTTATTCATATAAAAAAATGTTCGTTAGTTCGTTATCGTTAGGCGATCGCATGCTGTGGACCAGAACAAGCGGGTGTGATGTGAAGTAACGTTGGAAATGTTGCGCGAAACTAGGTAATCATTATTGTGTCATTATGACTTTCGTAAAAAATGCAGTGATTCTTTCTGCCTCTGCCCGAGTATTGCTAACAAGATATTTTGAATTCAGCTAAGCAAGTTGAGTTGGTATTTTCCGTCAAGAATCCGTCAAAATGATACACTTTCCGTCATTGAAATCCGTCAAATAAAATATTTATTACAACATCGGGCATGCCTTGCCAAATTTTTTTCAGACTAAAATGTATTTTTTAGTAGTACCTATTGACCGCATTTTCTGCTCTTTTTTCCCTTTTATTTTGATTTTACCCCATTTAACACGCTGAAACCGTCCTGACTTGAGATGATTGTACACAAATATGTCGAAAAATGTTTAATTTTAGTCAAAACTATTTCCATCAAACATTTCTGCGGTGGTGTCGTGTGAGGCGGGTCGTTACGTTCCCTCAAATATGGTTGAGCGAAGCGATGGCTGGTTCATGCGTCATGCTCGTGAACGGGTGCTGCCAGTGGGAATGGGTCTGCTTCTGTCTGCTTGTATTAAGGGCGTCGTATAACTCGTATATAAAAGATCTGTTTTATATTGTCTGTATGTATGGCACTTCTTACTCAAAAAATATAATTCTTAATAGCTTACCTTGTTTTGATTTATTTAATTGCAATATTTTTACTTTCTATAGTCAGTAGTTTAGTGAAAGACCTATGAAAAGCTTTTGGATATAAATTTTCAATTCGATGCCTTAACATAGGTAGTCTTAGTATGTCATGCTCTCTTTAATCATTTCTGCGGTGGTGTCGTATGAGGCTCAAATATGGTTGAGCGAAGAGATGGCTGGTTCATGCGTCATGTTCGTGAACTGGTGCTGCCAGTGGGAATGGATCTGCTTCTGACTACCTATCTTAATGCATATTGAATTGTATGTTTTTCTTTTATTTTTATTTATTGTAACAGCCTAGACTGAATAACAAGTTCAAACTTTGAATTTAGCTTAAAATCTGTAAATTGATTAAGAAATTTGAAACTCATTAAGAAATGAGCTAATTCAATAATGTTATTTATTTGTTAATCTTTGTTAATATAAAGTCTGGAAACGATATACATATTTGTAAATATCGTTCCATCTGATTGATAAAGCTGACAAGTTTTTTTGCGCCCATTTTTCTTGTCAGTTAAAAGACGTCATAATGGGTGGTAGGGTAAAAGAATTGACGATTTAAAAATGCTTATTATGTGAGCTTATTTAAATAAAATATATTTCACTATTTCACATTTCACATCCAATAAAGCCGTTAGACTTCCTTCAAAACGTAATATCTCCCGTTAGTCATCATAATATCAGCCGCACGACACCCACTGCTGGGCATAGCCCCACCCCCCCACCCCACCGCCCCCCCAAGGATCTCCACGACGATGGGTCCTACACTGCCCGCAACCAGTGGCTTCCCGCGACCTTCACCAGATCGTCGCGTCGGTCCACTTTGTCCTATCCGCGTTAGTATCTGACCCTAATCCGTTAAAGCCTGACGGGAAATCCGTTAAGTTGGCAACACTGCTGCCCGCACGCAGGGGCCGATATAATCCAAGAACACAGCGGCTTTTTTACAGAAATCCGTATTAATTGAACTGAGACAGGTGTGTATACGTGTAATGCGCCTGAGGGTCGCTGACGTCACGCTCGAGAATCGCCGTGGCAGTCGTGGAGCTCCACGCGTCCCGTGACCTTCAAACACAACAGCACCATCAGCTCATGAAAATGTCTTTAAATAGAAGTAGTTTCTACTACATATACCAAATCGAAACATTGAAAAGCCTGGATGTTAGGTAACATAAAATAAACCCAACATTTGCTTTCTACCTATTTTTTGGCAATAAAAATAAAGAAATGTATGTATAAACATTGTTACCATAATGAATGTCATGTTCGGAAAATATAAAAGCCGAGCGGAAGCCTTAAAGCATAATAATAAATAAATCTTATGCTTAAAGTCCGGATAAATCCAGACGTATGGTGACCCTACACATACAGAAAGGTCATAGCAATTTAATAAAATATAGGTAGCTAGGTAGGACCCATACTTTTAATAATCTGTGATGGTATTAGAAACTAGCAAGATGAACTTGGACTTAACGAGCAAGAGCAAGTTGCTTAGTTCTCTTACCTAGGTAGATATCTATATCTATAAAATTGTCTGGTCTTTAACCGCATCTTCTGAAATGTATTGTATGTAATGGACACTATCACCTTAACACATCATAGTAAAAAAGTTATTCTAAGTAGGTATGTACCAATAACCTACCTATGTATAAATTACGCACGGCTACCTAGTTCAGGTGGCTAAGTTTAATAGGCTTTTTATCGCAATGATTTCGCGGTTATCACATTATATCTATACCTACCTACCTTATCTACCCACCCAATTTTATTTATTATCTATCGTACCTAGTTACATTACATCACAAATCTGTCAGTTAACGCACACAGCGTTTAACAAACACGTACCTAGCAAAGCAAGCATTCATTAGCACCTTTTTTTGGAGGTAAAATAGTAGGTATTTGTTTCAAAATAAGTATTGCATGAAATATAGTTCCTGCCTACTTTTGGTAGGAAAAATAGTACTTACCTAATAGTAGATTGTTATACAAGACGCTAAAATGACCCATTGCATACGAGGTAGTTTTATTCCCGAGCTTTAGCGAGGGAATAAATAGAAACCGAGTTACAATGGGTTTTAGCGTCGTGTGTTACACTCTACTTTTCACTACGATTGCGAAAAAATAAAATCCAATATTAAATACCTATAGTTTATACTTCCGTAAACGAATCCACTCGTTTTTCTATCCTCCACTTCATAAACTTTTCATACAGTATTTAAATACGCAATTTGTGATTGACGGCAAAAGATTAAAATTATTTCTATTCTATTACTTACTTGCAGTCACACAATTCAATAAGTTTGGAATTAGAGAAAAATTCTAAACATTTCGCGCCAGTGCCTTTTTTAATTTCTACTTATAATAGCAGCTAAGAAACACAATGCACGCATTTTAAACTAAAAGTCACAGAGTATAAATAAGTCTATGATTTCACCGAAGAGATCGCTGCTTTTAGTTCCATTTTCAAAAATCGAGCGAGTTTTCATTCGTAATTATGAATAAAGACTTTTTCGTTTTAGTAGGTTCATTGGTAATAGACAAACATTAAAAAAGAAAAAACTTTATCCCCTAGGGGTAATTTTGCTATTTTATCCTGGCTCTTGTACCTTACAATAACGGACTTTTAGAGCAAGAGGAGTGAAAAAATAAATGTGTTTTCACTCCTCTTGCTCAAAAAGTCCGTCATTGTAAGGTACAAGAGAAAAAATAAATGTGTTTTCACTCCTCTTGCTCAAAAAGTCCGTCATTGTAAGGTACAAGAGTCAGGATAAAATAGCATAAATACCCCTAGGGGATAAAGTTTTTTCTTTTTTAATGTTTGTCTATTACCAATGAGCCTACTAAAACGAAAAAGTCTTTATTCATAATCACGAATACAGACTCGCTCGACTGTTTCTCATTTTTATTTTTGAAAATGGAACTAAAAGCAGCGATCTCTTCGGTGAAATCATAGACTTATATTTATACTCTGTGACTTTAAGTTTGATCGTAGAATGCGTGCATTGTGCTGCTACAGTAGAAATTAAAAAAGGCGCGAAATCTTTTAGAATTTTTCTCTAATACCAAACTGATTGAATTGTGTGACTGTAAGTAAGTAATAGGAAAGAAATAATTTTAATCTTTTGCCGTCAAGCACAAATCATTTATTTAAATACTGTATGAAAAGTTTATGAAGTGGAAGATAGAAAAATGAGTGGATTCGTTTACGTAAGTATAAACTAGGTATTTAATATTGTATTTTATTTTCTCGCCTTCGTAGTGAAAAGTAGAGTGTAACACAAGACGCTAAATCCCATTGTAACTCGGTTTCTATTTATTCCCTCGCTAAGCTCGGGAATAAAACTACCTCGTATGCAATGGGTCATTTTAGCGTCTTGTATAACAATCTACTATAGCAATATTGAAATATGGTTCATATTCCTATGCGACTGCATATAGCAGCTAAGCTTAAATGTATTCTGTGGCTAAGCCCTTTTATTTTAATGCTATCAATCCCAATTTAAGTAGGTACCCTTGATTCCGATGGTAGGCGAAGTTAGGAAACGCTACTCAACATCGCCTGGCAACCATAGACAAGAAGATCCTCATTGATGAATGAGGGCTTTTCACAATGACAAAAAAGTAGGCTCGATAGATGGCGTTGATAATAATTTCCAATTATTAAAAATATGCAAAAAATATGTGACAATGTCAAGAATCTTATATTCATATTCTATTGGACAATGTGTTATTTTTACTAAGCTTCGAAGAGTATCAACACCATCTAGTGATTCAAATAGTTACTATTTTTAGGGTTCGACGAGTATCAACACCATCTAGTGAGGTAAATAAAATAGTTACTATTTTTCTTTTTTAAATGTCACTTTGAAAAGCCCTCATAGGCAAAAATTTTAAAAATCTGTCAAAGCAGGCGAAGTAAGGGGGTTTACGGTATGTACTGCACAGTTTTATTACAAAAGAACAGAGAGATTAATTTAAATGTGTAATTAATTGTATACCTTACTATACAATGTCTGTGATTCTAATTTAATAAACTAATAAGTATTATTATTAAGATAGATAATGAGGTAAGGTGGCAGTAAGTACTATGGGCAACAGCGTCGCTTAACCAGTTTGCAACAAAAATCGTGTGCGAGCGTATCGCCCCTGCACGAACTAAACGTATGCGACAGCGGGCGCGGCGTGCAAGCGATTTTAACCTTAGCAGTGGTTAAGCGTCGCTGTTGCCCATGGTACCTTAAGAATAAATGTATTTATTCTTATGGCTAGGTATACAGGGTGTCCCAAAACTTTGCCACATGGAGGAAAAGTACCTTAAATATTGAAGATAGGAAATTTTACTGCATAAGACTTCATTTTGTTTTAAAAAATAAAACGAACTGCATTCAAAGATTTTTTGGAAAATCGCATTCATTCCTATACAAATTGTAATACCTACGTAATAGGTAATTAAAATTTAGATGTTAAATTTCATGGTCTTCCTTTTGTTTAAGATGCTGTGCTACTTAGCAAAAAATAATCCTAATAAGTAACCCTTTCGATCAGTTTCGTAAAAATAAAATATAGTTTTTTTTTGTCATTTGGTGGGTTCGATTCCTGGTTAAGGCATGCGATTTTTCGAAAATCTTTGAATGCAGTTCCAATTATTTTAAAAATTAAAATGAAGTCTTCTTTCAGTAAAATTTCCTATTTTCAATATTTAAGTTACTTTCCCTCCGTGTGGCAAAGTTTTGGGACACCCTGTATATCTAAGAATAATAGTAGATTGTTATACAAGACGCTAAAATGACCCATTGCATACGAGGTAGTTTTATTCCCGAGCTTTAGCGAGGGAATAAATAGAAACCGAGTTACAATGGGTTTTAGCGTCGTGTGTTACACTCTACTTTTCACTACGATTGCGAAAAAATAAAATCCAATATTAAATACCTATAGTTTATACTTCCGTAAACGAATCCACTCGTTTTTCTATCCTCCACTTCATAAACTTTTCATACAGTATTTAAATAAATGATTTGTGCTTGACGGCAAAAGATTAAAATTATTTCTATCCTATTACTTACTTACAGTCACACAATTCAATCAGTTTGGAATTAGAGAAAAATTCTAAAGATTTCGCGCCAGTGCCTTTTTTAATTTCTACTGTAGCAGCTAAGAAACACAATGCACGCATTTTAAACTAAAAGTCACAGAGTATAAATAAGTCTATGATTTCACCGAAGAGATCGCTGCTTTCAGTTCCATTTTCAAAAATCTAGCGAGTTTTTATTCGTAATTATGAATAAAGACTTTTTCGTTTTAGTAGGTTCATTGGTAATAGACAAACATTAAAAAAGAAAAAACTTTATCCCCTAGGGGTATTTATGCTATTTTATCCTGACTCTTGTACCTTACAATGACGGACTTTTTGAGCAAGAGGAGTGAAAATAAATTTATTCTTATGGCAGTACTTAGATAGGTATGTATTAAGTACCTACCTACCTAGTTACTTATGTTATTTTTTGGTGGTACCCCAGATTTTTATTTGGTCTGAGGGTGGTACCTATTGGAAAAGTCTCACCCAGTTGCTTGACCCACTTCCTTAATTAGATTTGATTGAGGTAAAGCAGGTGATTTGATTGGCTCTTTTTGTGTTTAGTAACAAAAAAACGATAATTAGATACCTAATTACGTTATGTTGTCAGTAGGTAATGAACTTGTGCACGTAGTATAGTAGCAGCAAACCCGCACTTTGGTTCCGCGCGAGTGTATCTCGATATTCTCGAGTGTCGAACCGCGGTCGCAGGTCCGCGCGGAGATCGCGGGCGGTCAGTGCCCCCGGCCCTCGGAGTCTCGGCTCGTGGCTGCACTGCGCACTGAATCAAACACGCGCGCACGCCAAATCGCACAACACCACTAGATTACTGCCGGCGAGAACCTAACTAGGCAAAGAACGACGAACGCCACGTCTTGGCTGGCGATGACTGGTTGGATGACTGACTGGGACTGCTCGTCGCTCGAGCGTCGGCATCGGATCGGCAAGCAAGCGACGAAGCGATTGAGGAGAGAGGAGACGCGGCGGGCGCGGGGCAGGGGCGGGCGGCGCGCGACGACGCTGAGCGCTCAGCTGATCGCCGGGGAAGCACGCGGCGGCGCGGCGCAGCACCAGCCAGCGGCACCTCTCCCGGGTCGTTGTTTTGTTTATCAGACATAACGTGTTATCACGTCGCGTCATTAACTTTTAACTTGATTTTATTTTTGTCGCAGATAGATACCTAGACTAACTCCGGTCATAGTAGAATCAAATTCTACTATGCTCCGGTCATAATGTACCAACGAACTAAGATCTATAGTTCGTTGTAATGTACCTATCTACTTAATTATTAAAAACAGTTATCTATTTAGGTAGGTAGGTTGGTTACACTTGAGAAATTATACCTTATTGTATCTACAATTTGACTATCTAGTCAAGTCAGTACTTAGGTTAGGTATTACTTACTTTGCGACATGCGCATAGCATGTAGGTACCTTATTTACGTGTGTATAAGATAAAGAAAGACGTTAGGTAATTTGTTAGTCCACAGTGTAAACGTCAATATATGCTAGGGTGAATATTCTTTTGGTTATTTCAGGACAAGAGTAGCGTAATACCTACCTATTTTATGTTCCTAACAAAACAATTAAGGTAGGTATCGTGTTTTGATTCGCTTTTATAATCCTACTAATATTATAAATGTGATAGTTTGTGGGTTTGGATGTTTGTTCCTCAATCACGCAAAAACTACTGAACGGATTTGGTTGAAATTTGGCACACATATAGTAGATAGTCTAGATTAAAACATAGAATATTTTTTATTCCGATAAACGCGGGGACGGGAACCACGTGGGTGAAACCGCGGGCGGCCGCTAGTAGATATTATAAAAGCAAACCAAAACACGATATCAACGGTACAACCACGAACCAAAATTTAGGCAGATGCCTAGCTTAATTTATTGACGAAGCATTTAATCAAATAATAAAAATATGATTGTTTAAGTTTTTTAGAAGAAGAAAATAACTGATTAACCTACTAAATTTAAAACTGACATGACGACGGTTTTAGTAGGCAATAAAGAAAGATATGACTGTAAGAACTGAGAAAAACAAAGTAGGTAGGTACCTACCCAAGTAACATTTTATTGGGGCCTAGGTTGTAAAAAATGCCTTTAGGTTCTATTAAGGACTTCAAAAGGTTAATGCTGTGCCATCTGGTCATATTAAGTACTTGAAAATGATGTTTAAGTCCTAAAACTAATTGTTTATAATTACAACCTTGGAGCTGCTCACAGGAGTTTATATTTACGTTATTTTTACCTGTGTTTCAAGAGGATATAGTCCTAGGATCTTGTAGTTCTCGTAGACTCCTGATTAAGTTCTGGAAAAGCTAGCATTATGCTAAAGTGGGAGCTAAAGATAAAAAAATTAACTTTGATACAACCATAAAGTTATGGAATGTAGAAATCACTTTTAAGTTAATTCTATAACCTACATAAAACCTTTAGACTGTTTTAAAGTTGTCTAGGCAAACAAATTAGGACGGAGTGGTTAAAACCCAAACCAATAAGCTATTTTTATGAGCTGAAGGCATGATTCAAGTCCTACAAGAATATTTTAAAGCTTTAGAGGCATCCTCAAAAACATCAGTTGTCTTGCATAGAGATGGGTAGTGGGAAAAAATTCGAATAAGTACCGGATATGTTCATATTTTATCATTTAAATAATAAGGATAGACTGGTGGAGAGATAAGGTAGAATTATTAAATGAGTTGGCTGTTTTTAAACGATCCTATTCAGTTTCACTGCTTGCTATGTAATGGACAATTGACCATCAATAGGTACTTGTAGTAAGAAAAAAAAACAAATTCTCCGTATATCCGTACGTATTTAATCACAATTCATAAAGCACTCAGAATTCTACACAAGAAAATCCATGGTTGTCGATAATATAGAATATAAAGTAGGTAACACAAGTGCGCATGGTACGGAAACGAAACACGAAGCTACGTAGGTATCATCCTCATCAAATTTGCAAAAGAATGCGGAAATATTTATAAAAATCTATGGCTGCCTGACTAGTCGTTTCACATGACCACACTAGCCAAATTTTTTCATTACAATTTATTCTATCGCATTTCTTGAGAAAAGTACCTACTCACAATCAAATGCCATGCCAAATGTGCCAATCAAATTAAAATATGGTCTCATCCTTAAAGTAACCTCTTTCAAACCGAAAAAGAAATCATCTAAATCGGTTCATTAATCGATCATCCGTATAAAATATATACCTATGTATATTCATTATTATAGGAACCTAGATTAAAACCATGAAATCAAATGTGATCAACTTGGGAACAAACCTGATGTAATAATGTTCGAATCATTTCAATCGGTTCAGCCGTCTTCGAGTAATCAATGTGTACATTCTTTAAAAAATATATACCTACCCGACGAATTAGATAACCTCCTCCTTTTATTAAGTCGGTTAAAAAGTCTATTTACTTATAGTTTTATTACTTACGGGTCTCAAAAATTCAAAGTTTTTTAAATTAAATCCTTTTCTATTTACAATTTAACCAGAAAATAATCGGGTTTAGGTACATCCTATACCGAAAGTGGCAACCCGTAAATTTCTCCTATTTTTTCCGGGATTTTTCCAACATTTAGTTTTTTCCGCATTAAATCCCATCCCTATACAAGATCAACCGTCACAGGGTTAAACGCAAGTCCTACAGCCAAAATTTAAAAGCTACTAATTATGCTCAACGGTTGTTTTCGCGACTTGCAAGTCTTGAACTACTCCTAGCGATAACCCTAAAGCTGCGAAAACAACCTTGTAGTTCTAAATAGCTCCGCGAGATTACCTTTAGCTCTTATTTTGGCAAACATTAAGAGCTTCTAGCTGTTACAGTTCTGAAAAGGTTAATTTTAATGCTTTCTAGTAATTTCCTAACGTCAGCCATGTTTTTTCACTGACATAAAAAAAATCGGAACAAAAAAGCAATGTATTTTCATTAAATCGGCAAAATTAAATAACGTGTGCTGTACTATTTAAAAAAAATGGTTTTTATATGAATAGACGTTTTATTTTTTCACTTATTTCACAAATAATCTTATTTTATAATTTTTATTTATTAAAATATCTTTGAAAATTTCCTCTTACGAAAGGCCCTTCTCGTATATAGCACTATTATCCTAAAGTGTCACAATAAAGTGCCAGTCGCATTATTTTTATCATTTTTCTGAACTTTAGCAAGCTACTTATTATTTTTTATAAATACAACACTTACTTATCCTGCCATTTTGAAATTTGGTATAATGTCAGCGAATGTCGCCATTATATGGCCATTATAAACAGTTTCTGTGTAGACAAATCTTATACAGAAACATTTTAAAACTTGAGAGTCCTGGAATAGCATTTATTCAAGTCCATCAAAAAGGTTTTAAGTTGTCATAGAGTTATATACAAGACTTATTTAGGACCTTAAAGCTGCCCTGCAAGGTTATATTAACGTTAAATTAAGGTTGTGTAGGTTATATTTAGGTTCTGTGTAAACACTTAGAATGGTTCTGGATTTGAGCTATAAGTTCTGCTGCAACTCTCAAAAAGGTTCTGAAACTGGGGCCCTTTTTGCACACAGGAGGTTAATACAAGGTTATTATAACGTTATTGCGCCTTTTAGGACTTACGAACAGATTTTCATACAAAGGTTCTAGAACCTTTTCAAAACCTTTCTAGAACCTAAAATGTTACTTGGGTACGTAAGTTTGTATATTGTATTATTTATTCTTATGGTATAAAATTCAGTTCTGACTGACTGATATATCAACGCCCAGCCCAAACCGCTGAACCTAGAGACTTCAAATTTTGCTCATAGATACCTTTTATAGTGTGGGCAGGGCATCCACTAAGAAATATTTTTTGGAAATTCCACCCCAAGGGGATAAAATAGGGGATGAAAGTTTGTATGAAAGTTCGTCAGTTTCGAAGTTAGGATCTTCAAATTTTGTATTTAGACTGACGATTGAAAATAAATAATTTACAAATTTTTTAGCGTTTTTTGACAAATTCAATCCCGAAGGGGTGAAAAGAGGGGTGATATATTGTATTAGTCTTATATTTTTATTTCAAAGTAAAACTCTCTTTTTCTATTAAATTTATTAGCTTAAAACTCTCTACTTTAATACTTTAATAATGAGTAAGTACCCACCTACTTTGTCTGTCATCTTATCCACCTACGATGGCGTAGCTTCTATGACATTCACAAGTGCTTGTAACAGCCTAGACCAGAGGTGCCCAAACGGTCGATCGCGAAAGGTTTTAAGGTCGATCGTCAAGGATAACACATTTGACAGTTTATGAACCCAATGTAGTTTTACTTAAGCAATTTATTTTCTTGATAAATATTTGGTGGGTTAAACGGTCAAAATGTCGATCTCTTAATCATAAATTTTGCAAGGTCGATCTACTTAAGAAAAAGTATGGGCACCCCTGGCACCCCTAAATAAATTATTTTTGAATTTGAATTTGTCATTCACAATTTATATCTTAACGGAGGTCAACATACCTAGGTAGTTATGTAAGAATATTTAGATGACAAAATAAATTGGCTGTCTGTCGGTGACAAATGACAATGAAAATTGGAACTGTCGAAGACTGTCTCATTTGGATTAATTAAACTAGATTAAAAGTAAAGAGATCCCTAATAATTTTTAAATTAATTTAACTGCAAGTAAGAAAAAAGGAACATACGATGACGCAAAATCAAGCAAATTGACAATCGAAGTTTTATGGAGAAATGTTCATCTATAGGTACTTATTATAAACAATCAACGCGCCAGGTCATCACGCACGAGGGCGTGTCAAATGTGCATCTGGTTGCAGTTAAACAAAGGCTTAAAAAACAAAAGCCTGGGACCTCATGTGGTTGAGCACCGCGGTCCTAACGCGGGAGAGCAATGAGTGAGGTGTGTACTTACGCCGCTCCTGAACTTGAAGAACAGCGACATGAGGCGGGCGGAGCGCTACGGGCTGCGGGCCGGCGCGTCTCGCCGACACTGCCGCGCCCGCCCTTAGCCCCAACCAGCAACCTGCGAAACGAAGGAGAACCCATTCTGCAGCATTAAACCAACCCCACTTCTATTTGCTTATCTCTTTTTATTGCAATCCGATCTTTTATTACCTTTCTTTTTTTTTCAGTCAGACGATTGTGGTCTAATTATTTCTACGCCATAAATATGTGAATGACATAATAATTATGAAACCTCCATATATTCGTACATCCTCGCTGATTACTGCAAAGCGCAGCCGCGCAGCGATCGATCCGCATAACCCTGCCGCAACTGATAGCGACTGATCAGGTGCGAGCGAGTCGCTACACAGGAAAGACCGTACGGCACTTTTCTA
This sequence comes from Agriphila tristella, assembly GCA_928269145.1. NCBI lineage: Eukaryota > Metazoa > Arthropoda > Insecta > Lepidoptera > Crambidae > Agriphila > Agriphila tristella. Next base: position 29,719,705 of record OV743439.1, on the reverse strand, counting down.
GGCGAGTGAGAAGAGGCAATCCATACGAGCGAGTTGTTGCGCAAGTAGGTACTACCTACTCTTCCTACATGACAACAGCAGGATCACTTCCAGATTTTTTTGATTTGCTCAAGAAGCGGAGGAGTTGAAGACTTTGAAGATGAGGAGAAGCGTAGGAGCGTGTTTTCGTGCGGCGCTGGGTTGGTGGGCTGCGTTGGCGATAGTGCGCGCTCGCGAGCTGGATCCGGCGGCGTGCAGCGCGCGCTTCGACGTGCAGCGGGACAAGATCATCCGGACGGAAGAGTCGCGCGAGATGGGCGCGCGCTACCTCTCTGAGCTGGACGTGGGCACGCGCCAGGAGTGCCTGCGTCTCTGCTGCGAGACTGACTCCTGCGACGTCTTCGTCTACGAGGAGAAGGTATACCATTTTATTTTTGCATGATCAAAGTACCTTGCATTTGACTATAGGGTAGCATTTTCTAAAGGATATAACGTTATCGATGTAATGGACTATCTAGCAAGATTGTAAAAATTCGGTTGGGGAAGATATTGAGATGACGCACGACGACGCTGTGTCAGAATGTTTTCTCGAGTTCATGAATCTGAGAGGACCAAACTCCCAATGCTTTCACGTCTAAAATGACGTCAATATTATTCTTCGTATTATGTTAGTATATTTAACAGTCGCCTTTCACGTTTACTTTTCATAAAAAGTCCCGCTTTTCATAAAGCTAGTGAACATTACAAGCAGGAAAATACAAGCTCATATGGAAAACGTGGCACTCATTAACGTGAGTGTCTTACCATTGTGTTAAGAATAGGTTAGGTTACTGTCCTGAATGTTGTTGGATAAAGACAAAACAAGAACGTAAACAATGGCATCTGGCTAAATAATTAACTGGACATTTCCGCTCAATTCAATTGATTATAGTCGCTATTCACAGAACTTATATGAATGGCAAACTATGTCAGGCCAGGGACACTTTCGATGGGACTGTTGAATTGAAAGCAAAATCATGCAGCAACAGTATCGAGTATCGACCGTTTATAGACCTAATTAATTAACCTTTAGGTAGGTATGCGGGCTGGTTGGTTTATCTTTAGTCAATCGATAGGTAGGTAATGTTATTTGGTTGGCTGGGAGAGAAGATGATAACATTTTATCTTTGGTTGGTTGTGTGCAATTCTCGTTGCGGTTATCGCTTTCTACTGCACGTGTGGATTTCATTAGTCATTATGACAATACACCTGAATAAACTCGCAACCTAGTAGCGGCCTATTATCCCCGTCGTCGTCGCTCGATTCAAGACAGTCCCACACAATGCGTTATAATAAAAAAAATATCATGTGAGCTTCGATCAAGAATACCCTAGAAGTCTCAAGAACGGCACCTCGAAATAACGCCCCATTTTCAAACTAAGAGATTATTTTGTATAAAGTATTCTCTTCTTTGTTCCTTACTAGGTACTTATTTAAATTTGAATTTGGAATTAATAGTAATTTGCACCCAGATAAAAATATTCGTATGGGGACGAATTGCCTTTTGTTTAGTTAGACGGTGCCATATTTGTGTGCTGTTTAGTTCGTCGTGATTCGTGAAGAATTATCGAAACATGTCAGGCAGTTATTTTGGTATTCAGGTCATCAGTGATTAAAAATATTTAGTTACGTAATATTATTGTTGATCCGTTTCTAATTTTAAGAAAGTGAAAGTGAAATATATTTTATTTAAATAAGCTCACATAATAAGCATTTTTAAATCGTCAATTCTTTTACCCTACCACCCATTATGACGTCTTTTAACTGACAAGAAAAATGGGCGCAAAAAACTTGTCAGCTTTATCAATCAGATGGAACGATATTTACAAATATGTATATCGTTTCCAGACTTTATATTAACAAAGATTAACAAATAAATAACATTATTGAATTAGCTCATTTCTTAATGAGTTTCAAATTTCTTAATCAATTTACAGATTTTAAGCTAAATTCAAAGTTTGAACTTGTTATTCAGTCTAGGCTGTTACAATAAATAAAAATAAAAGAAAAACATACAATTCAATATGCATTAAGATAGGTAGTCAGAAGCAGACCCATTCCCACTGGCAGCACCAGTTCCCGAACATGACGCATGAACCAGCCATCTCTTCGCTCAACCATATTTGAGGGAACGTAACGACCCGCCTCATACGACACCACCGCAGAAATGATTAAAGATAGCATGACATACTAAGACTACCTATGTTAAGGCATCGAATTGAAAATTTATATCCAAAAGCTTTTCATAGGTCTTTCACTAAACTACTGACTATAGAAAGTAAAAATATTGCAATTAAATAAATTAAATAGATTAGATTAGATTAGATCAAATTGTGAACTAACTTCTCAGGGTCGGTCTTTACATGTACATATTACGTTATTTAATAATTAAAACGAAGGCCGCTGCGTCGCTCATTACTTTGTTGTACAAAATTTACACATTTGTTTGACATTTTGCTAAAAAGTTTGAAAACAATCGACAGTGGTTGTCTTCTTTTCGATAACGATTTAAAACAAATTAATTGTATTGAACACGAATGTCTTCGTATTTACGTTAATTGAGTCGGCTGAAATCAATACCAGCTATTTGTCATTTTACTATTGTGTGGTGAACGAAAAAATCAAGATGGCGGAATTTCGTGGATTTTGTATGAAAGATATCTTTGATTCTAATACGAGTGTAAAGGAAACAAGGTTTCCACCCAGCAGTCATAATACATGAGTTGGAAAGGGATGAACTGAATCCTGCTTGACAAATCCGGTTCGAAGGACCAAAATGTAAAGAGAGTTAGGATTCCACCCAACACTCTTTCTTTACATGAGTTGAAAAGCACAATTTTATTTACAAAGATGTGTGAGTAATAGATTTAGATGCTGTACTTATTTACTTTTGACAACTCAACAATATTATTCTGGGTCAATTCCGTATTCCGTGTTGTGCTGTGATTTGCATATTTACGGCACGTGAACAACGAGATTTTGAGGGGAAATAGCCTAGCCGCATTTGATTCTTTATCAGTTGAACGGTCGGTGAACGGTTTTTTGCCTAAATCAATAAGTAATTTTTGACAAAGCTGACAGATAGCCGGTTTTGATTCTCTACGATTCAATTGATTGATTGATTAACTGTGGTACCGATAATATAATAATATGGAATTGGTGATGGAGGAGCTCGATGGCTCACTGGTTTAGCGCCTGGCCCAGTGATTGTGGAGGTTAAGCAAGTTTTGCAAGGGTCGGTCATGGGATGGGTGACCAAAAATGTATTATCTCGAGCTCCTCCGTGCTTCAGAAGGCACGTAAAGCCGTTGGTCTGGGCTTCATTTGCAGTCGTTAACACCATTGGGCCCGCGTGGTGGGTATGGCCCATCCTCCAAATCCACCCATAAGGAAGGCTTGTGCCCCCAGTAGTGGGGACAATATATAAAATGGCTGACGGTGATTGGTGTGGTACCGGTTGCAGAGCCCCGGCAGCTGCTACCTGTTCAACTGCGGGCCGCCGGAGGACTTCCGGTGCAAGTTCACGGCGCACGGCAACTTCAGCAGCGGCGTGCTGGCTCTGAGCCGCCGGCTCGCCGAGCTGCAGGACCAGGAGCGGCTCTCGCACCACGAGCAGGAGCTCGCCAACCTCAGGTCTCCTCTTGAAGCTAAAGAAAAAGATAGAAAAAAATTGCAAAAAACGTTCTGCCAAAAAGCGGGGAGCAGCACATTATAATAATAATAATGCTTACTATCCTTACTAATATCTAATATTATAAATGCGAAAGTCCGTTTGTTTGTTTGTTAAGCGTTCACGTCTTAACTACTCAACCGATCATCATGAAATTTTACATACACTTTGTCAGGGGATTTGTACAGAGATGGACATAGGGTACTTTTTATCCCGAAAAAATGTTTCGTTTCCGAGAGATAGCAAAAAACTTTCATCGCAGACGAAGTCGCGGGCGGTCGCTAGTAATAATCATAATCCTTACTAATATTAAATATAAATAAAAAATGTGAAAGTCCTTTTGTTTGTTTGTTACGCGATCGTCATGAAATTTTGCATACACGTTGTCAAGGATACAGAGAAGGACATAGAGTACCATTCATCTCGAAAAAAGTATTGTTCCCGAGGAATACCAAAAAACTTTCCACGCAGACGAAGTCGCGGGCGGCCGCTAGTAAGTAATAAAAAAACCTCAGGTCTCCACACACGTGCTCATCGCAGCAGCTCTTGAGATAAGAGTGACATTGTTAATCTCGACTCTATTCGTACACGCTTAGGTACTACTATTATTATATATTCATCCAATGTCTTAAACGAAGTCTCCGGTCAGGATAAGTTTCAATTTGTAAAAAAAAATTGTGCCAAAGCTTAGTAAAAACCACGTGAAACACAAGAACAAATGAAAATTAACATATTACTTAGTAAGTATATACTATTTTCATGTTGATGATAAAAAACATCATTTTATAAGATTTTTAAAGTGACATTAAAAAATAAAAATAGTAACTTTTTGCCTCTCTAGATGGTGTTGATACTCTTCGAACTCTAAAAGTAGTAACTATTTGAATCACTAAATGGTGTTGATACTCTTCGAGGCTTAGTAAAAAAATCATATTGTCACCTATTTTTATCAACGCCATCTATCGAGTCGAGCCTACAGTTTTTTGTCATTGTGCAAAAGCCCTCATTAGCATGTCTAAATAAATGGCTAAAATGTCCGAGAAAAACTGTACGAATGGAAGCCCTAATAGATGTGTATGTAAGTACACTAAAAATTACTTTAGATAAAGAAGATAATAATTGTAGGTGAACTTCCGTGGAAAGTTTCATTAGGTAGGTAAGTACATGAAGTAGCTAGGTTGTAGGTACTCAACTCATTATTTATGACTAGGAATATACGAATAAAATTACCAAGAACCGTCCAGCGACAGGCAGCTTATTCAATTTCAGTTGCAGACGTCATGAGCGTAGCCAGCCATGGGCTCAGGGTGGGGCAGCAGTCTAAAATAATATGTAACTAGCAAACTATACCCGCGGCCTTACCCTGGTAAATTTTTTCTATGCATTTTCCATGCATATTTTGTATAGCTACGGGCCTATCTCATTAATTCTGCGTCATTTTTATATTTTATTACTTAGGTAAGATTAGGTAGGTACCTCACAGGTCAGAGCCAGGGTGGGGCAAGCGCCCCACCCTGCCCCACCGTGGCTACGCCCATGGCAGACGTAGGGCAGCATTTATTGAAGTCGATAATGTTTGGATTGGAGGCGCTCGGGGCCGGGCCTACTTCATAAACATTACAGTTTTGTAACATACCTACTACGAGTACTACGATGATTCGCGTAGGTACAGCTCGCGCAACATAACTTGAACCACTATAACTATATATAACTTGAGCCTTAGTATGTCATGTCATTTCTGCGGTGGTGTCGTGTGAGGCGGGTCGTTACGTTCTCAAGAAGCGAGCGAAGCGATGGCTGGTTCATGCGTCACGCTGCGAGTGCTGCCAGTGGGATGGGTCTCCTTCTGACTATCTTAACGCATATTGAATTGTATGTTGATTGTAAACTTGAATTTATCTTGAACCCTGTAATTTGATTAAGTAATTTGTTATTATAAAGTCTGGAACGACATACATATTTGTAAATATCGTTCCATCTGATAAAGTTGACAAGTTTTTTACGCCCATTTTTTCTTGTCAGCTAAGACGTCATTATGGGTGGTAGGGTAAAAAAAAATTTTGACGATTTAGAAATGCTTATTAGGTATGTGAGCTTATTTAATTAAAGATCTTTTTCATTCATTCATTCACCAAACCATAGACAATGAGGATTGCGCAGTAGCAATTTTCAGGTCACATGTTAGGTAGGAAAAATTGGATCAAGTCAACGATATGTTAAAACAAGTTTAGATACGTTACCCGCGCTCCACAATGGCAAGACGAAAGTCAGGTAATTGCCCGACTTTCAATTAGTCAGGCACAGGCTCGTGACACGTAAACACACACCACTCTCGTCAGTCAGACACTAAAAAACCGTTGACATCCTTATCAAAAATGCCTTCCCGCGTCTTTAAACGATGTGCAAATTATACAGCAACAGTCAGAGATCGGAAAAATGTTTCATTTCATACGTAAGTACTTTATTTAGGTAACCGTAAAATGTATTATCGTTTTTTGATTACTCTAATCGGCCATATTTTTACAAAGAACGAGCATTGCGACTGTCACTCCCATGATCGCGCGCGCCAATGAGCATGCAGCGTATCAGACGAAACTTATGATGTCTGTTTATCTCTTTCTAACGACAAGTATTCCGTATGGTGGCGTTCATTTTTGTCCCTCTCTCGACATAATATGTAAATGTGTGTATCTGCAGTATCTGTCGCTGTTTTAAATTGCATGATGTTGGCGCATGACGCATCTAAACTTGTTTTGACATATCGTTGGATCAAGTTATATTGCGCGAGCTGTAACATTTCGGTGTCTGTGAGTCTTCCACCTGTGAGTAGATCGTTGTAATTTAGTACGATAATGTTTATGAACTAGGGCCCTAGCTGGCGGGTTATGTTATGATTGACGTGGTGTGTGTGTTCTCCCTACAGAGGCGCAACGAGCAGCACGGCGGCGCCGACCACGCCCGCCACCACCACGGGCCCGCCGCCGCCGCGCGCGCGCCCGCCCGACCTGCCTCGTATGTACTCAATATGGTATAGTATATGCTAATAAGATAAAACGAAAGAAGGAAGATACTGTGTGCTGTAGTATTGTGGTCTTTTGTGTAGGTACTTACCTACCTACTAACTAACCCTACCTAGAGTTGCCCACTTTCAACACACAGTGGCACTTAGTTAGGTAGATAGGTTTATTTTCCAACAACCTACTTGTTGGATAATAATCATTTTGTAGTTTGTATTTGTTTACACTTTTAGGTATGTGCAGGTATGTATGTAATGTACCTACGTTCCCTTCATACGTCTGAATAAAGTTTATTAAAAAAATATTTACTAGTGGCTCCGTGAGCTGTAGACCTCGCGTTAAAAAGTACCTAGCTCGAATTGTATGTTGTTTAAAAAATTATCTAAAAGATGTCGCCACCCCTTTTTCCCACACTGCTCAGCACATAGTGGGTTCGTGCTATTTGGTATATTATTTGGTATGTATATTTGCAGCTAGATGGCGCTTCTAATTTTTACCATTTTTCGAAATTGGTGATTTTTTGGAAAATTTCTAAAAACTGGCTTGAATAAAAATTCTATATAATTAATAAACCTGCTCACAAAATTTCACGATAATCGGTTGAGAAATGCGACCTGTAGGGGCAAACAGACAGCTGGAAAGTCGACTGAAATATGATTTTTTATGTATCTCTGCCATTATAAAATAATAAAAAAAACTGGCGTGACAAAAAAATTCTATATAATTTTCAAACCTACTCACAAAATTTCACAAGAATCGGTTGAGAAATGCGACCTGTAAGTTGGAACAGACAGCCGGACATACGAAAGAATTTTTGCCCAAGCTGAAGCAGAGACGCTTCGCTCGCACTTCGTGCTCGCTCGGTCAAAAAAAGGAAGTAAGTATAATTATGATGCTTGCTAAAAATATTTAATACAGTTATGATGATAAATGAAATGAGTCATCATCATCATAACAGTACAAATATGGTCATATTCGTATTTTTTACGAAACTCACCATGCAGCCAGTAAGCTAGCTAAATTCTTTAACAAACACTGTCTACCGTTTCCACCTACAGTCACGTCTATAAATATGTATGTACCTATACAGACTTAGAACTTTGTCACTTTAAAAGCTATTAGGTACTTTTTGAACAGAAATCTTTGACAAAATATGACAGTTACAACATAGTGACAAAGTTCTAAACTTTTTAACGTATGTGTGTTTATGGCGTACAGCCGTTTAATTAACGGGTCCAGCCGTTTCAGTGACCAGTATGATATCCAGCCATTTATTGAAACGGCTGGGCAGATGACTTGGTTTAATAAATGCCTAACTAAGACATTGAATTTAGAGCGTGGTGGTCATCCGTCAGAACCAGGCCGCTGCAGCCGCTACCAGTTCGAGTGCCGGCGCGGCGGCGAGTGCATCGCCGTGTACAACGCGTGCGACGGCGTGCCGCAGTGCGCCGACGGCAGCGACGAGGCGCCCGAGCTGGGCTGCCCCGCGCCGCCCGCCGCGCCGCGCCCCGCGCCGCCCGCCGCGCCGCCCCCGCCCCCGCCCAGCTACCACCAGCGCCCGCCGCCCACGCCTGTGCCTGAGCCGCCGACACATCCACCGCCCCAGATAAAACCCATGCAGGTCAGTTCTTACGTCCCGGCCACAGCCCAGCACGGTGGGCGGCGGCGGCGCAGCAAGCGAATTCCGTGGCCGTGGCGGACTGTGGCCAAACCGTTAAAGATCCTTACAAATGTCCGCTAAAATTGCGTAATTTGCTGCTGGATACCGCCAACACACAACACTTCTTCTAAGAATTCTCGATATTCTCCCTCAGCCATCCTTTAGTTAGAATCCTTTTGGATTTTACATAATTCATGCTCACCTTGAAGATTAATGTCAATCACGAATTTTATTTTATTTTATCTATTTGGACCGTCAACAGAGTTAACAGGATTACGATACAATACAGTAAAATAATAGTTTTTGGTTGGAATGAGGAGCTAACGATTTTTGTTTAGTGGCTAATTAGAAAGCTTATGCCACCACATGATTTACTGTTAAAAAATTACGATATCTCCTAAACCTGAGAAGTTATAAGAGCTTAAACACTGGTTTTTTGGGGGTCCTTATGACGTCATCGCGACGGACGCGAATCTTATGTCGTACGTGATAAAGCAATATTGTATTGAGTTTGGCATTTCTTTTAAACCCTTAATAACTCAACCATTTCCAAACGGATTTCAAAAAAATCTTTCACTAAGTTTCATAGCCATTAATATGATTTTATATTATATCAATAAAACTATAGGATTCAAACCTGTTACTGATCCTCATTATGAAACCACGAGAAACATTGGGTAGTTACGTTACGGCACTGGGTGAATTGCCTACCAATACCAATTGAAAACGTACCTACTACCAGTGACATGATTTTTTACATAAAGAAACTGATCTCTCCCGAACTTGACTTCGCCATCGTCGATTATTGGGTTTCACTGTTCACTTTTAATATAAGGATAGGAGCTTCTTTTTGACGATCCTTGAACAATTTTCTATTTTACATTTATATTTATTTTAATTTTTCGACATTACTTTAAAAAGTTTCAAGCTGGGTAGATTTTTTCACGCGTTGATGTCTTTTGTATGTCACTAGTGTGTCGCCCCGTTAAAAAATCATCTTTGTTGTCTTTATAGAAAATATCGTAGCTTCTGATTCTTTCGTTCGATTTCCATCACCTAATTTTGCAGTAAATATAGAGGCACCCCTGGCCATCCTCCTTAATCATTAACATCGTAACTTTTCGCCTCAATCGTTTTGTTCATCCGTTTCTTTGAACGGGCAGAAATGCAGTGTTTTCCCATACAAGTACCTACCTATAAAATTATTTCTAATTAAGTTTAGGCACAGAGGACTGCAGTTTTATCACTGTAATTACTATTAATAAGTGAGAATTAAATACGTGTCGAATGAGAAACAGTTGTACAGCAGCGCCATCTACCTCTGTCAAGGGAACACAACACAACTAAGATTTTCAATACAATTTCACATCTGAAAACTTTCGATTCGATTTACATCTTAATAGCTTTTCGTTAGAGTAGGACAGGAAATTTATCTTAAATACAGTCGTTATATACTACTTAATTAAAAATGACAAGCTTTATCTATATATATAAAATTCAAAGTCCTGACTGAGTGAGATATCAACGCACAGCCCAAACTACTGAACCTAGAGACTTGAAATTTTACACACAGGTACCTTATACAGTGTAGGCATCCACTAAGGAAGGATTTTTGAAAATTCCATCCCTAAGGGGATGAAATAAGGGATGAGAGTTTGTATGGAAGTCCCTCAGTTTTGATGCTAGGATCTTCAAATTTTGTATTCAGGCTGATGATTGAAAATTAATAAATACGTGTATCATCGTTTTTCAAAATTCTACCCCCGATGGGGTGAAAAGGGGGATGAAGTTGAGTATAGAAGAAAATCCTTAATTTTTAAAGTAAAAATCGTTAAATTTATAATTTAGACTTATGGATGGAAATATAACGCAACGTATATGGTTATTGGTAGTATTTTAACCCCTATGGGGATGAAATGGGGTAAATAAACCTAAAATAGATATGGATGTCGTTATTGGGGTTTTCTGGGATGACGATTGCGAAAATGACATTCATTTTGAAGTCTAACACGGTCGACATGATTTAACCACTAAAGGGGTGAAAATTGGGTTCAAATTTGGTATGGAAAACAATATAAAATATACTTTACAATTTAAAACTTCGTACGAGCATGTCTAAAAATAAATAGACAAACATATATATTGTAGATTTTAAAATCAACCCCTTAGGGTGTAAATGGGGTAAGTAAACATAAAAATCGATATGGATGTCGTTCTTGAGGTTTTATGGGATGGTGATTGCGAAAATAACATTTATTTTGAAGCACAACACTGTGGACATGATTTAACTGCTAAAGGGGTGAAAATGGGGTGCAAATTGTGTATGGAAAAATAATATAAAATGACTTACGGCAGTGAAACGTGGTCGCTAACTATGGGTCTCATAAGGAGGCTCAAGGTCACCCAGCGTGCAATGGAGAGAGCCATGCTCGGCGTTTCCCTGCGTGATCGAATCAGAAATGAGGAGATCCGCAGGCGAACTAAAGTAACCGACATCGCTCGAAGGATTGCTCAGCTAAAGTGGCAGTGGGCTGGACACATAGCGAGAAGAACCGATGGCCGTTGGGGCGGAAAGGTTCTTGAATGGCGACCGCGCACCGGACGGCGCTCCGTGGGTAGGCCCCCGACAAGGTGGACCGACGATCTGGTGAAGGTTGCCGGAAGCCACTGGATGTGGGAAGCGCAGGACCGATCGTCATGGAAATCCTTGGAGGAGGCCTATACCCAGCAGTGGGTGTTGTGCGGCTGATATGATGATGATGATGAGACATTACAACTTTGAAATTCTAAGAAGCATGTCTAAAAATTAATAGGCAAATATATATTTTGTTATTTTGAAAATCATCCCTTAGGGGGTAAATGGGGCAAGTTAACATGAAAATCGATGTGGATGTTGTTCTTGAGGTTTTATGGAATGAGGAATGCGAAAATGACATTTATTTTGAAGTCCAACACGGTGGACATGATTCAGCCGCAGGGGACGGGAACGGGAACGGGAACGAGAAAGGAACGGGAACGCAAACGCGATCGCTCGAAAGCGAACGCGAACGGGAACGGAAACCGGGGACAGGAACGGGACCAAACGGGAACGGAAAAGGGTAAAGAAACGGGAACAGGATACTACTAATATCTCTGGACCCACTTCTGATTGTTGTAATAAACTAGCTTCCGCCCGCGACTTCGTCCGCGTGGATATTAGAGAAAATCCTTAGGGAACCTTCAACCAGAATCCGACCAGCCGATTTTATGCGATTAGGCCGGTCCCCACCAAGCGCGCAGCCTCGTGCGAGGCCTGCCACACGCGGCAAACGTTTTGCCTCGCGAGGCAGCGCGCTTGGTGGGGACCGGCCTAATCGCATAAAATCGGCTGGTCGGATTCTGGTTGAAGGTTCCCTAAGGATTTTCTCTAATATCCACGCGGACGAAGTCGCGGGCGGAAGCTAGTGGAACAATAAAATGTGCCGCAGGTGCTGGGAGACCCGGTGGAGGGTGAGGGCGCGGGGGGCGCGGGCGAGGCGGGCGAGCTGCCGCCGGAGCGCTGGCCGCACCGCCTGGCGCAGGCGCAGCCGCCGCCGCACCGATACAGCGGTCGGTATACAAGTATAACATTACATACTGGGAGACGGTGGAGGGCGAGGGCGCGGGGGGCGCGGGCGAGGCGGGCGAGCTGCCGCCGGAGCGCTGGCCGCACCGCCTGGCGCAGGCGCAGCCGCCGCCGCACCGATACAGCGGTCGGTATACAAGTATAACATTACATACTGGGAGACGGTGGAGGGCGAGGGCGCGGGGGGCGCGGGCGAGGCGGGCGAGCTGCCGCCGGAGCGCTGGCCGCACCGCCTGGCGCAGGCGCAGCCGCCGCCGCACCGATACAGCGGTCGGTATACAAGTATAACATTACATACTGGGAGACGGTGGAGGGCGAGGGCGCGGGGGGCGCGGGCGAGGCGGGCGAGCTGCCGCCGGAGCGCTGGCCGCACCGCCTGGCGCAGGCGCAGCCGCCGCCGCACCGATACAACGGTATATTAACACAATGCACTTACACACACAGTACAGTATAATATGCTCCTGTTGCGAGGCAAGGTTACCTACACAAACAGTGACGCAAGCGTTAAGTCACAGATTACTAAATAAATCTGCGCGCTAAGTAGGTAGGTAAGTACTATTTTAAACATACTTACTTTGGCATGTGGGGTATCATAAAGAGCGCTGCTTGCACATTCCCAAATAGGTATGTTTTCTTCTTTTATAAGACGCATAGTTTTCGACTTTTTTATGAACAATGTAAAAAATACCGTCCCCGAAACCCCCGTTTAAAAATAAAAACTGGCAAGTAAATAAAAACCTATTTATTATTGGTTTATCTTCGCCTTCCCGGGGCCCTACCGGCTAAATTTTCGAACTTCGGCAGGTCTGCCAATCGAAGTAAGGAATTTTGCATTGTACTATTTGCCGAAGTTATTTAATTCGTGTGACATCATGATGTGGGGTTGGCCATTTGGACTTGATGGACCTCGATTTATCTGTTTTAATTTTAAGCTGGGCAGACTTGCGTTAGCCGGTTCGGCCCCTGATGATAATGTTAAAATGAATGATATGACGATGTATGTGGTGTGGCGCAGTGGCGGCGGCGGAGGCGTCGCGCGGGTCGCACATCTTCGCGCACAAGGGCGGGCTGCTGCAGGAGGCGGAGGGCGCGCCGCCCTACGCGCCCTTCGACGCGCCCTCGCCCTGGGGGCGCCGCCTCTGGCCGCAGCCGCAGAACGGTACTCACCTTTCGATACTCTAATGAAGTCGGTTAAAAAATGTATGCCTTCGTTATTATCAATACCGACCGGCCTATCATGCGTCGCTTGTCCCTCCTGCTCTATACTCTCATCGCACATTAAAAATTGGTTAAAACATCACGTGATTAATGGACGACCCCTTCAAACCGGTTTACAAGTATTTATTTATTTATTCATGGAAAACAAACAGCATTCATGTATTAATTATAGATAAGATAAAACTAGAACAAACATCAGTTTTCACAGATAGAAATTAATACAATCCATATGAAAAAAGAAAAAAAGATGAAAAACATGCATTATCAAACTAAGAGCAAATTGCTTTTTAATATTGTACCTACTCATAGACAAAATAAAAATAACACATAAGAAAAAAGAGAGTAATATATGAATATATATAGAGAGAGCCATACCAATGTCTGTCAAAGAAAAACTACATTGCCCTTAACCTAATGATGTTGTTATGTTGCACAGGCGTGGAGTGGGGCGCGGCGGGCGCGTGGGGCGAGGCGGACCCGCGCCGCGCCTGGCCCGTGCCGCCCGCGCCCAGGCAGGTCCGACGCTACACTACTATACACACTCACTATTATTAATGTCACATCACTCACAGACACACATTATTCTTTTCAAAAATGGTAAACAGAGTTAAATCACTAATGAGTGTGCCCCAAGGCAGTATTGTTGGTCCACTTAGGTTTTTATTTTATGAGAATTGTTTAAGTACTTTAATTTAAGTGATATAACTAAATGACAAAACACATAATGCATTCTATTCGCTGATAATTTTTCAGTTGAAGTTAGGTACTGATAAGAATTGTAACCAAATTATAGAAATGACTATGAAAATGACATTAATAACACAATTAAAACTATGATAAACTGACTTAATAAAAATAATAATTTGAAAATCAATATTGAAAAACATTATCCTTAAATACACTAACTAAATCATGCTCTTAATAACGCAACCAAAGCGACTTCCCTTGGCATTGAGCTTGATCAAAACATTGACTTGAAATTACATGTAGGTAAGTAGATAAGGTGTGCAATAAATTTCGTAGATTAGTTAACACAAACAGCGACTAGAAAAACCGATATATTTTTTGGGTGCCTACCTACCCTATTCAGAAGCAAACAAATATTCTTATCACAAGCATTCGTGTCGTTTCCCGATGCTTCGGTCGGCCGTACACTGCGTACGGCCTGGTCATGCGAAGGTGCATTCGGCGGCGCGATGAGCGAATTCTAAACTTTGGTGTTCGATAGGAAATGCTCATCGTACAGAATGGTTAATAATGGCATCACACCAGTCACACGCTTTTATATTTAAGAATTCGGTCGTCGCGTCGCCACGCCACGTTCCCTGGCTAGGCCGTTATAGTCCGCACCTTGCCGAACCGACCATCGTCAATTCGGTTTCGTCAATCAGTATCGCTGTCCGAAAATAGCAGACTAACTTTACATAAGTCACACCTGTTCCACTTGGGCAGGAGATGCCGGTGTACGTGCCGCCCAAGACGATGCCGGAGCTAGCGGTGGAGTACGCGGGCGCGGCGCCGCCGCTGCGCGACGCGGCCAAGAAGGGCCCCCCCGCGCCCGCGCCGCCCTCCCCCGCGCCGCCCGCGCCCGCGCCCACGCCCGCGCCCGCCCCGCCCGCGCTCAACCACCACCACCAGGTAAACGTACCATGGGCAACAGCGACGCTTAACCACTGCTAAGGTCAAAATCGCTTGCACGCCGCGCCGTCACAACCATACGTTTAGTTCGTGTAGAGGCGATACGCGCGCACACGAATTTTGTTGCAAACTGGTTAAGCGTCACTGTTGCCCATAGTACATACAGTATGCGCAAAAATCGCAAAATAACTTGGCGGATTTGAACTTCGCGCGGAACGCTGTGCAGTAGACGAAAAATCCATTGTCTTTTGAAAGTTAATCGTTATAATTAGCTATAATCACATATCGTATTTCGGTGGTCATGCATGCTATTGCTAAAGGGGCAGAACGATATACGCGCGGTTTTATCCGCACCGTACCGTGTGTTTTGTATGCTGTCTCCTCGAAGGCTTTTGATAAAATGACTCATTCGGTATCTATTAATAATACCTACTCAAACGCTACCGGTGAAGATTTCTAAATAAGTACCTATTCGATCAGGCGTGCCACAAGGATCGCATCTGGGACCTTTTATGTTTACAATGTCCTATGAATGATAATAGTCGTTGTTTTCCTAACTTTTAACATCTTTTGGTGCAAGTGATATATGATTTATAAAATACTAGCGGCCGCCCGCGACTTCGTCTGCGTGAAAAAGTTTTTTGCTATCCCTCGGGAACTATACATTTTTTCGGGATGAAAGGTACCCTATGTCCTTATCTGTACCCCTGACAACGTGTATGCAAAATTTTATTATGATCGGTTCAGTAGTTAGGACGTGAAGGCGTAACAAACAAACAAACGGACTTTCGCATTTATAATATTAGTAAGGATTCAAAGTCTCGATTGATCAGTTGATGACTGTATAAAATTATACAGTCAATAAGTGTTTTTGTTAAGAAAACATAATATTTTTAAGTACTTTAGTAATTGAAATAAAACCTCTTTCTGGAATACTAGCACTGTTTATTGAATCCGCTATAAATGTTTTATTTCAATGTTTAGTACGCGTGTCTACCTTAGAAGGGAAACTTAGATCAGTGTTAAATTATTACAAAACTTAGATAAGTGTTAAATTATTACCATCTGCTTGACTGTAGAAGGAGCACAGCCACGAGCCCGTTGCGATGGCGGGCGCGGGCGCGGGCGCGGGCGCGGGCGCGGGCGCGGGCGCGAGCGCGGCGGCGGCGCCGCTGGCGGCCGACGAGCGCGACGGGCTCAGCGACCACCCGCCCGCCGCCATACTGCTGCTCGTGCTCGGTAAGAGAAGATCTGCAACTCGATTCGCGGAAACGGCTCGGGAAAGGTCATTGGGCATATTTGACCTACTTGATGAAAGTTCGCGTACAGAGACCAAACCAGTTTTAAGTTGAAGAATTCAATTCCAATTTTCAAAATAAGTATATAATATATTTTTCACCTCTCCAGCACGAAAAGGGTGCTTTTGGCGCGTAAAAACTCGCAGCAAAATCGATTTTTGCTGCGAGCGTGAGACAAAGTGCTTTTTTAATTTCTAACACCACTTTTAAAATAATAAAGGAAAAACAAAGTGACAAGGATGACACTTGTAAAATTGATATGTGAGAAAAGGATAGATATAGTGCTTTATGGTGTCATACACAGATTAAAAAGTAAAAAAATAAAATACACGGATATAACCAAGGAGTTTTAAATAAGGATTGTTAAAAAAGAAGGTTGATAATTCGGAATAAAGAGTATGAAGGTAATGAGGTCACATGTATGAAACAAATATGAAATAAGAAAAATTAATGAAATTTACTAACAAATTATATGTTTTATGATTATAAATAAATAAATAAGACGGAATATTAATGAATAAGAGAAAAACACAACGTAATGTAATCAAAACGACGGGAATTACTGACTCTATGAATAAAATTTTTGAGCATAGGTTTGATTGAATTATTTTTGTGATAAATTACAAAAATGAATGTGTCCAACGATCAAGATAGTTTCCTAACTCCAAAAGAGTTACGTGAACAAGTTTCTAATGCTGAATTAAGCTTTTTTACCAGGAAAGTCAAATGAAAATTTTCTCGCTGGTCGAGGTGAAAAGTTGTATGTTTTACACGAGACCAAAATGTTGTTCTGCCTCGTGTCTTTAAATCACTCACTGTGCTCAGTAGTCTATATTAGAATCACTCGCTACGCTCGTGATTCAATTCTAGACTACTTCGCTAGTTCGTGATTTAAAGTCGCCACTCGTAGCACAATTTGATTTTGGTCACTTGTATAACAAATAACTATTTCACCTCTCCAGCACGAAAAGGGCGTTTTTGGCGCGTAAAAACTCGCAGCAAAATCTATTTTTGCTGTTGAAAAAGTTATTTTACATTATGTGTGTGAGTAAATGCTAATGTTATGAAGCTTTTGTTAATAAAACAGAAGTTTTTACATTCAGCATTGCGTTGCGTAAATGTTTGGTACAAGCATAATAAACGTTTGTATTGTCTTTATTAATTTACTAGCGGCCGCCCGCGACTTCGTCTGCGTGGAAAGTTTTTTTGCTATCCCTCGAGAACAGTACTTTTATTCTGGATATACTTCGCTTGCGAAATCATCCGCGTCCATAGATCGTAGATCGTTAGATGAGCCCTTGCCGTACTAGCGGCCGAAAATGTGGCATCGTTGGGAAGAGTGAGCTCACTCTTCCCGCCTCAGTCGCTTGTAGAAAGCAGTGAGCGGTGCACGTTACGGAAACATTGATTGAACAACTTTGATTTATTAATTAGGTTCGTTAACCTACAAAAATGCCTTCCTGTGCGTTCAGAAAGTGTTCTAATAACACAAGAACACACAAACGAATCCAAGGGAATCACATTTCATGCGTAAGTACCGAATTATTAATTATTTACACTGTTTCCAATTAAATGAACAAATTAAAATGGTGTCCGGCACGTGTTTGTATGACAGAGAGCGAATGGTTACAATTTGCACTGTGAGTGAGCGAGATGACGCTGTGTCTCTTTTTTCGTCGTCATAGCATTGGCTATCTGCCAGATAAGATTGAGCTCTTGAATAACTGACCGTTGTCCGTACTAGGGGTCAAGTTTATGTAGACGTAAACAAACCGAGCGTAGCCAAGCCAGCGCGCGCCCGTGTGTCGTGCGTGTGAGACGTTACGCACACAGACATATTATACTACGTTGACACTATTCAGACGCACAGGGCTGATCTAACAGTCTATATCTATGTCCGCGTCGTGGACACGGTAGAGAAATTTCTTTAACGTGGCGTAGACAATAGAAAAATCCCCAGGTAGGTATCCCTTTTGCCCGCGATTTAACAATAAGGCGACCAGTTTAAAATGATCTCCTTAGTGTATGAAATCTAGTACTACGGAGAGTTCAAGCTGTTTCCCAGGTTCTACCCACCCGAATCAGATGAAACATAGCCTAAGTTTTAAGTTGGACCCTATGCTACCAAACTGTGAAAATCCCATCAAAATCTATTCTGTGGTTTTTGAGTTATTTGCGCACAAACATACAGATAAACAGACAAACAGATAAACAGACAAACAGACAAAAATTCCAAAAATGATAGAAATGGGTTTTATAGGTTGTTATCAAACACCCCAACCACTTTTTTTCAAAATATTCTCTTGTACAGACACAACTTTTCTACAGCTTTATTATATGTATAGATTTTATTTATTATTGAACGCTACGACATAATGATAATAAATGAAACAGGGCCTGCAAGAATGCAACCCATACCACTGTGTAGCAGATACATTTACATACCTAGGTATGTACACAATATTTGACCTACGGTGTAGGTACACACCGTTTTCGTCTTATCGAATCGTTATTCGTCTGTGTACACCGTAGGTCAATTAATGGTCGAACAAAATGCCCAAGGACCTTTAAATGATATTTTTTTTTAAAGTTAGGTTTCTCTAATGTTACTTCAACCGTGGTCGGTCCCACCAGGCGTGGCGATGACGGCGGTGCTGGGCGGCATGGTGGGGTGCCGCGCGCGCGCGGCGCGGCGGCGGCGGCGCGGCAAGTCGCCGCTCGCGCACGACGCCGACTACCTCGTCAACGGCATGTACCTCTAGGGGCACCCGGCGCGGAGGCTGGCAGGGACGTCGCCATACGTAACATGTCATCCACCTGAGAAGCACTCACTTTCATCCTAAGCAGTAGGTACTCGTTTTGGGTACGGGTACGGGCACGGGCACGAGTCGCCGCTCGCGCACGACGCCGACTACCTTCGTCAACGGCATGTAAGTACTATGGGCAACAGCGTCGCTTAACCAGTTAGCAACAAAATTCGTGTGCGCACGTATCGCCCCTGCACGAACTAAACGTATGTAGTGACGGTGCGGCGTGCGAGCGATTAACCTTAGAAGTGGTTAACGACGCTGTTGCCCATGGTACCTCTAGGGGCCGCGCCGAGGCGCCGACACCGGACGCCTCGCTCGCTACTACTCGAGAACCAGGGGAAACCGTTAATGGAGCGACGAGCGATGGGATTTCTACACACCGAGCCGGCGCGGCCATTTGTTCTCAACGAGTCACACCATCAACTATCACACTTTGACTGGTTGGGAAGTTTTCATTAAAAAATCCCCATCCAGTCACACTGTTACGGGTTATTTCACCTGTAAGTGTGACCGGTTGAAATGGATTATGCCGATTTTTCTATACAAGCTAGGCCATGATGCGCTTTGATGAAATTACCAATATACTATAGTAATTTTATAATGATTGCGTGGGAAGAATGTCATTAAAATATAATGCGGGAGAAAAAAATCTCAAGGAGCTGTTTGCAGTTATAATTGTTTGACATTTTCCTATTATATGACATTTCAAAGTCAAAGTCAATGAGATTTGTATGGTTAATGCGCATCATGGCCCAGAATCCGGCATGATCCTTTCTAATAAAAAGTTCCCATCGAGTAGGTAACAGGTGTCTCGTTGGGATTTTTTTAATAAAAAATTCCTAACCAGTCACCAATGTGACAGTTGATGTTGATGTTGAGACTCGTTGGGAACAAATGGGCACAGCGGTGGTCAAAACCGGCGACATTACCCGCGCTAGTATGCGCTCGCTAAAATTTTAGTAGGTACCTACAGTAAATAGGCCGCATAACGCTGCGGTTTCGACGACGACATCCATCGTTTTATTTTCTAATTTTAGACTTAATTAAATAGTTCGCATCGAAACCGTGCCGTGGCTAAACGGCCCGGCCACGCGTAACGGCAATCGGCGACCCGACGAGCGTATTCTTGTAATACTTATCTTAATATATAAAATCGTAAACTGAATGACTGACTGACTGACTGACTGACTGACTGACTGACTGACTGATCTATCAACGCACAGCCTAAACCACTGGACCTAGAGACTTGAAATTTTGCACACAGATACTTTATACAGTGTAGGCATCCACTAAGGAAGGATTTTTGAAAATTCCATCCCTAAGGGGATGAAATAAGGGATGAAAGTTTGTATGAAAGTCCCTCAGTTTTGAAGCTAGAATCTTCAAATTTTGTGTTTAGGCTGACAATTGAAAATTAATAAATACGGGTCTCAGCGTTTTTCAAAATTCTACCCCCGAAGGGGTCAAAAGGGGGATGAAGTTGTGTATTAAAGAAAATCCTTCATTTTCGAAGTAAAAATCGCTAAATTTATAATATAGGCTTATGGATAGAAATCTAAAGCAACAAATATTATTTTTGTTAGAATTTCAACTCCAAAGGGGATGAAATGGGGGTGAAAAGGGTTAAAAAAACCTAAAAATAGATATGGATGTCGTTATCGGGGTTTTGTGGGATGACGATTGCAAAAATAACATTTATTTTGAAGTCCCACCACGGTGGACATGATTTAACCCCTAAAGTGGTGAAAATGGGGTCCAAATTTTGTATGGAAAATAATATAAAATAGACATTACAACTTTAAACTTCGTAGGAGCACATCTAAAAATAAATAGGCAAATATATAATTTGTTATTTTGAAAATCAACCCCTTAGGGGGTAAATGGGGTGAGTAAACATAAAAATCGATATAGATGTCGTTATTGGGGTTTTCTGGGATGACGATTGCAAAAATGACATTTATTTTGAAGTCCAACACGGTGGACATGATTTAACCCCTAAAGGGGTGAAAATGGGGTCCAAATTATGTATGGAAAAATAATATAAAATAGACATTACAACTTTAAACTTCGTAGGAGCACATCTAAAAATAAATAGGCAAATATATTATTTTGTTATTTTGAAAATCATCCCCTTAGGGGGTAAATGGAGTGAGTAAACATAAAAATCGATATAGATGTCGTTATTGGGGTTTTCTGGGATGACGATTGCAAAAATGACATTTATTTTGAAGTCCAACACGGTGGACATGATTTAACCCTTAAAGGGGTAAAAATGGGGTTCAAATTTTGTATGGAAAAAGAATACAAAATCGAAATTACAACTTTAAAATTCGTAGGAGCACGTCTAAATATATATTTTGGGATTTAAAAAATTAACCCCTTAGAGGGTAAGTGGGGTGAGTAACATAAAAATCGATATGGATGTCGTTCTTGAGGTTTTATGGGATGGTGATTGCGAAAATGAGATTTATTTTGAGGCACGGGCACGGGCACGGGCACGGGAACGGGAACGGGAACGGAACGGAACGGAACGGAACGGAACGGAACGGATCGGAACGGAACGGAACGGAACGGAACGGAACGGGAACGAGACGGTAACGGGAACTAGAACGGGACGGGTACGGGAACGTGAACGGAACGGGTACGGGACGAGTACGGGAACGAAACGTGAACGGCACGGGAACGGAACGGGAACGGAACGGAACGGGAACGGAACGGGAAAAGAACGGGAACGGGAACGGAACGGGAACGGAACGGGAATATAACGGGACGGGAACGGGAACGAGAACAGGGTGGGAACGGGACAGGAACGGGATGGGAACGGGAACGGAAACGGAAGGGGTACGGGACGGTTACGGGACGGGAACGCAAACGGGATGGGAACGGAACGGGAACGGGAGCGGGAACGGGAACTGGAAGCCTTGTGCTCGCACAGTGTGCCGCGTGTGGCGGGCCTCGGCCCGCCACACGCGGCAAATGTCTTGCCTCGCGAGGCAGCGCGCTTGATGGGGACTCGCCTAATTGCGTAAAAATGGCTGGCCGGATCCTGGTTGAAGGTTCTTTAAAAGGATTTCGTCTAATATCCACGCGGACGAAGTCGCGGGCAGAAGCTAGTCTCTACATAATATCATGCTAAGCATATGCCGAGACGTAAGCGACGCAGCACAGTACTTACAGATTTTGCAAAGAGACATGTCCATAGAATACATTTCTGCGTCGCCTGCATTTCGATATTACACCTACGCTTAATTATGGCGTTGTGATGCCACAAACATAATCATTATAAATGTATGCTGCTGTGAATTGTGTACAGCGTATCCATAAACTTTTTTCTAAGTCTATGAGCGTATCAGAGAATTTACTTGTCGCGTCGCCTACCGCCCGATCGTGAGGCCAGCCAGGCGGTGAGAGCGTCACATCAAATTACAAAAAAGCTACTCAGTAACGAACAAGACGATCGTTGAAAATCAATTTTCCGATCTACAATAAGATAAATAAATTGATTGTTAAACGGAGTGTTTCTGATAAAAGCTTTTGCCCTCACTTAACAACATTTAGTTATTAAGTAGAAATAAAACAGTTTTTACGGATTACAGCGCGTATTTTGGTTAATGTTTTTTTTAATTATTTAGTTTGAATTTTTGTATTTTGTATTTCTAATGAACTGTACGCGCGGAAGCCTTAGAAGCTCCGCTAAATTTTGTTCTGTGCTTAGAAGTGTATAATTTCAAGGACGAATTAATTTACAGAATAGGTACCTACCTACCTACCACAAAATTATTTAATTGATTTTGTTATTTACTTTCAATATGTTAAGGTTCGAAATTGATAATTCTAGAATTGGAGCGTTTTCAATAACCTAACATGCGCCGCTGAGTGTTAGGTACAGCATTTTATTTATGGAGACTACTATACGTACCTACATATTATGATCCATTATAGTATCCATATCGATATGATAATTCATAGGTACTCAAAATGTATCCTTATAAGGCCGATATTGCGTTATCATGTTTTTAACCATATTATACTTTACATGCTACCTAGTTGAGTGAGACAGAGTTACCATATCTAATATAAATATTATTATTTTAGTTATTTTATATGCGAGAAATATGGCGATAATATCGGCCTGCCTGTTTATAAAACCTGTATTAGTTACATAGTTATAATAGTACCTATGTAATCTTATTTAAACTTACTTATTACGTTTTCTAGTCAGATTAAATTTGTCTGTTTGTCTTAATTTTTGAATTAAATGTTATACAAATATCTACCCAGACTTCATTTATTTACATTTTCCTGGCTTTTTAAACCGATCAAAAAAATCACATTCACAGTCAATGGTTAATACCTAAATGGACTTCAAGACAACTCTTTCCCGAAATAGTAAATTAACGAGAAGAATTTGAATAAGTCCTTTATCAAAGGACCAAAAAAGTCCATCCATATAGGTCGCTCGCGCTAGTTCAAACCCGGCTCGAAGGGCCAAAAATGTTTGATGCAAAATGTAATATTTTAAATACAATGATGCAAGGTAGGTATCGGATGCAAGGTTATATGCAGATGATTGCAAAGAAAAGAAATGCATGAGTTGTTGTCACGGAATCTAATCGAATAAACTTTAATAAAAATAAATTGTCATTGCAGCGTAAACCCGGTAGTTGGCGAAAAGAAAGCAGGTAACGGCTACTTACACCGCGTCGGTTTCAATTTACTAATATACATTATAATTATTATAAATGCGAAAGTCCGTTTGTTTGTTTGTTACGCCTTCACGTCTTAACTACCGAACCGATCGTCATGAAATTTTGCATACACGTTGTCAGGGCTACAGAGAAGGACATAGCCTTTTATCCCGAAAAACATTTTATTTCCCGAGAGATACTAGTAATAAAATAAATCGCAACGTACGTTGGCAGCATTCTGTCAGTCAATAGGACTTAATATCAAGATAAGGTTTTTTCTATAAATAAAGTAGATACTACTCAGTCAATAATTACTTTTTTTTATAACGGGGGCACCACTGAGCACGGCATATTATAAAATAAATAAAGAAGTGCTAGACAAAAAATAAAAGTCAATATTGGTTCAACACTTTAATAATCACATGGATATAAGTATATGAATATGTATCTATCTCTCGAAACAAACTGTGGGCGAAACCGCACCGTGCTCCAGCGCCGAACGCCGCGCGGGCCATATCGGCGTCATCGCCGCGCGGGCCATTTTGGGCGGGACTACTTAGTGTAGGAAATGAAGCGATCTTTTGTATGGAGACCCCACATAATCCTTAGTCGATGAAACTTTGCAGGGTTGTAAGTAATATTGTATGAACCAAAACCTATGTACAAATATCCAAAAAAAAAGAAACGATTAGGATAATTAAAAAAAATATGTTTTATTCTAAGACTTTATTATACTGTTAAGTTTCGTTTACTGAGGATTTACTATGGGGGTCCACTACCTTCCTTTCCTACACTAACTGCGGAATAGCCCGTATTAACCTGGTCACATACAGACGGAATTCCGTACATGCGTAATTCCGAACGCAACTAATCCATACAAATCTATGGAGCTACCACACACGCGGGACTTTTCCGTACGAAATTTTCATACATTATCGATATTCCGTTCGGAATTCCGTTTGTATGTGGCCGGGCTTTAGGTGAATAAGCCTTCGCTGCGTGTCATTGCAATGCGATTAATTTGACAATGGACAGTGGTCGGCGGCAACTTCACTCGAGAATATATGGTATGGTGCGCTGCGTGTAGATTAAAATACATCGTATTGTAAGAAGTTATCTGTTGGACAAAGTCAGAATAATCGCATTAGCATTTGGCATGTGCCGCGCGGCGTCTAGTGCTCCGAACCCTTTATTCCCATCTGCCCCCTTCAAGCTCCGCCACCGGGGTGGTGGTTGGCACTAATAGGTGGCGTTTACTACCCCGGCGGTCGATGGCACCTATTGATTCCCATCTGCCACCTTCGAGTGCCATGGGGTGGTGTGGTTGCCACTAATAGGTGACCTTTACCACACTAGGTGGTCGATAGCACTTATTTATTCCCATCTGTCCCCTTCGAACTTGCCACCAGGGTACTATAACTACGAAGGGGCAGATGGGAATAAAAAGGTGGCATCGACCACCAGGGTGGTAAACACCACCATTAGTGCCAACCAGGGGCCGTACCGGCTAACTTACATGGCTATCGCTTTCATTTGACAGATGGTGTGATACATTGCTACTTTTCTATGGTAAGTTTTTATTTATACCAAATAGAAGCAGCAATCTGTCAAATGAAAGCGATTACGATAGCCATGTAAGTTAGCCGGTACGGCACCAGGTGGTGGTTGCCACTGACACTGACTGAACCATGGCACCCTCGAAGGTGGCAGATGGGAATCAATAGGTGCCATCGACCGCCGGGGTGGTAAACGCCACCTATTAGTGCCAACCACCACCCCGGTGGCGGAGCTTGAAGGGGGCAGATGGGAAAAAAGGCTCCAACAAGGGTTCGTCGACCCACAATACATCACAACAAAGCAAATCA
The DNA here is from genome assembly GCA_928269145.1 of Agriphila tristella. Taxonomy (NCBI): domain Eukaryota; kingdom Metazoa; phylum Arthropoda; class Insecta; order Lepidoptera; family Crambidae; genus Agriphila; species Agriphila tristella. The sequence continues at coordinate 29,694,219 of OV743439.1, read as the reverse complement.
ACTAGAACCGGGACTAACTGATCGTTCGCTGAAGCAAAGTTTAAGTGACTCGTGCGAACCTTACGTTACTTGTGTATGAGCAAACCGCATAATATAATATCACAACGAACACAAAATAAGGAACCAGTCGTCACAACATAGCGAATGCTTGTGAACTGACCTTGTCGAGTTTGACTAAACCTGAGACAAGGGAGCGACAAGGCAACTGTATCGCCACATACCGGGTGTTACAAGACCCTCAACGAAGCCGAAGTCTACGTATTCTGTCCATCATCAGGACCATTTCTGTTCAAACTTAATGCTGGGAAACGATTTTAATTTTTGGTGTTAAAAAGCATTGCATACATTACCACACAATGTACTTAACGCGTACAACAGACCACACCTGCGAGTGTATTCTACACAGCTGCGTGCGGCCGAGTTGAAAGGGGGCGTTTATGTGCGTGCTCATGAGATACATTAAGTGATGACGTTTTGAAGCCATGGTTTGTTACGTAATACTTACAATTTTGATAATGTTTCGTTGGACAAAAATTAGGAAATAACGAATAAAATAAGATTTCATAAAAAAATGATCTTTTTTTTACTTTGACCTTCAATAAATTCGTAGTTATTGGTTTCCCAGGTATAATCTAAGAGACAAAAACGATCCTGATGATGGGCGGAATGCGTGGACTTCGGTTTCGTTGAGTCTTGTTACACCCGTTATAAAATTAGGGATCATTCACACAGCTCAGTCATCACGTCTCAGCCACGCCAACGCTGCAACGGTCAGTCAATACAAGTTTTGACTTGCCGGGGACCGACGCGTGACTGTCAAAACTTGTAAAAAAAATCTAGTGACCGCTTAACGTGAGTCAGCTACGTAAATGATCCATTTCTATCTAAAGGTGATGTCCAAAAATGTATGAGGTCTGGGCCACGTCTTTGTACAGTATACCAAAAAATAGATAAAGACACGATAAACAGTTTCTAATTATTCAATTTCTTTAAAGTCGCTTTGTTTTCTGGAAGGAACATTAAACAAAATGCAAAAACGCATAAAAAAAGCATCATGGCGGAAGATGTTAACAACTTCTTATACGTCTGTGTTAACAACAACCCATAGCACAGAGTAGGTAGAACTCAATGACAGTGACAATGGGCGCATTCTGCCAGACAAATCTTTGAGTCATCGATCGCCAAGAGACTACATTTTAACCATTGAAAGTAAAATATTGAACAATACCGGCAGCTAGACCGCCTATCTCAAAGCGATAGCATGCTCTATCCGTCCTTGTCATATCATAACACGATGTCAAGGATGGACAGTGCTCTGACGTCATAAACCAAAAATAGACAAAGCAATCAAGCCGCAGGCCTCCTTCACTCGCTCGTCGGTCGGTCGCGGGATGAGAGTGCTACCCGCACCCTGATTATCTAAAAAGAAACTATTTAGCGACCGGTTTCATTTGACATACATTGCCACTTTTCTTTGGTATGTTTTTTTTTAACCCAAAAAGAAGTAGCAATGGATAACGATCATCTGTGAACTGCAACCAGTCGCTAGGTGGTTTTTAATTAGATAATCAGCCCGACGGTGCATGTATCTTGCGCACGTTGAGGCACGGGTTACTTGCGCGGGTGTAACTACAATGCTATGGAGCTGGACCCGTATCCACGAAGCATGTAACCTGCGCAAGTGCTCAACTTGCGCGGGCTACTTGCACCATGTAGAAACACCCTAAGCACCTACAGCTATACTTTCCATGGTTAAAAATGGCAATCGATGACTCAAAGATTTGTCTGGCAGAATGTGCTCACGACGGCTTTTTAACGGAGAGTTGCCATTATTTCAAGTAAAAAATATTGATCTGTTTTTATTAATAACCATTTAACCATGCATTCTATAAAATTATTTGTATTTTTCTCAGAATCAGTGTATTTTTCTCCATCTTTGAGGGTGGTGTACATAGACGTGGCCCAAATTAGGACATGTCCTTTACAAAGGCCTGTTTCACAGATTCCGGTCGAGTCTAAACAACTTAACAGATTGTTTCATTAAAAAAACTGTTTTCTTTTAAACTTTGAATTAGAAGTTAGAGTTATCCGGAACCTTAAATTGATCCTAATAATAATATAAGTAGGCACTGTTAGTTATAAATAGGTGTAAGGCCGTGATCAGTGCGACGCGGAACGGACGCGGACGCGGATGAATTGTATGAAGCGCATCGCACTGATCGTATTCGACAGGCTGGGCGTCCGCTGCGTTATCGGGTACACGGCGCGGGAATATAGATTGCTGGTTTTCTGACGGACAGATGCTTGCAGTGCATGAGTAAGCTCTAATCCATGTCGCCCCGCGCCGGGATCCCGTTTAACGCAGCGGACGCCCTAATACATTTACCGTCCGTCGCGGACGGTCCGCGAACGTCCGCGTCGCACTGATTCAGGCCTTACTCTTTCACTTAGAAAAGTATTTTAATTTTTGTACAAGTATAGATAATATTTAGAGCCCTTATAACAATACTCTTGCATTTATTAAATCCTAAAGGTAAAGTTCCAAAATGCATCGATCGAACATCATAACTGTTATAAAAATCTTTTAAAATGACACATTATGAATCCTCACACTGTGGTTAAGGTGATGCAGCAAACGGATTCACGCACACTAAGATTAAAGTTCTGTGGTGTTTGGGCGAAACCTGTTAAGTCCAAAAGGGACATTTTACAGACAAGTTAACTTTCACGAATGTACAAAAACGAAATGGACGAATTCTGAATTACCATGTGTTTACCAGCTCAGTTCTATCACTTCTAAGTACCTATATAAGGTGACTAATCAGTAATACCTAGATAAAAAAAAATATGTTGAAAAAATTTCAAAACATAGTATTACCCAACTATTACTTAACTAAGATATGACCAAATCGGCGTTAACAGGTTTCTACCAAACAATTAAAAATAGGCATAGTTATGTTTACAGATGAGGTCGTATGTCGGCAGCGAACTAAAATCTATGGAAGTGTAATTGCAAACAAATATTGCTTAAAAAATGGCACCACGGGGCCGAAAATGTACAACCGGCTCAACTTTAGTCGGGCCAGCCACGCACCCAGTGACTGACGTTAGCGTTCTTTGCAATAATTGAAGTTTGTATTGTAGAGAAAAGATAGAAAGAGAAAGTTTATTAGAAATATCGTCCTGTGTAGTCAAATGGTGTAAAAGATGCAAAGAAGGCAGTAAAATTATGCAGAAATAACATATTTTTTCGTTTAAGTGTGGAAAATATCGATGAGTATACAAATTATGGTCGCTAATAAGCAAACCAGTGCTCAGACGCTTTGTGCTGCATAAATAAATGCCAGCGTTTTTAGCTCCATCCACTTAGCTGTACTTTTCGTGTGGCATTGTGTGCTATTTTTTGAGCGCAATGCTTGTTCCATAGATTTTAGTTCGGTATGTCTGTTATGATTTCTTTGATGCATAACAAACGCTACTCTTACATCTAAACACGTGGAGGGAAATAACATTGATATGAAATGATTCGTCACACAACCAACCAGTGATTGGTATAAAATAAAGGCCTTTTCAAATCTGAGCGGTATCCGCTGCTGCTGGTAGCGATATCCCAATGGGTACGCGGCACGTATCGCGTACCCACGAAAGCTGCGATAATGCCATACCAAATACCCGGCGGAATATCGCTCGGGTGTTACCGCTACCCACGGCGGTAGCGGATACGGCTCTTACCTATACCATTTACATTTTCAAACATTTATTCGTTTTTTTTTCAGTAAAAAATACAATGTTATTTTTGTTTAAATTAAACAAATAGGTAACAATGTTGATGTAATATAGAATTTATAATTAAAATACCTAAACTAAAAATGACGTTGTATGTACCTACCTATGATTTGTATGTCAAAAAGCGTTAAGTACTTTAATTCTGCCACACACAGGCACACAAGGCACACAGCACAGAACATACAAGTTGGCACACAGCCACCAGTGGGGCAATGCTGTGCCACTGGTGTCGCTACAGCGACTGTGAATTTCCGGCGATTGCATACAAGTATTGGCATACAAGTGCTCGGAAAACTTCATGACATGGTCCGTCCGTTAGTATTAATTTAGTCTGTATGGTCAGAGTATGAAACTGGGTTGAGGATGAAGGCAAAATATTAATTTTAATAAATTATTCCTAGATTTTACAGAAAATTATTCCTCGATCGATCTAAAAAGCAAATAAGGTGTGTCTTCATAAAAGATATATACATATGTTGGTCTTCATACGATCACTTTCCCGTTCCTTTTCACTTTCATCTGATGCAATAAGATAATAGCGCATGCCTTATCCTCTAAAAACGTCAAATTTGTATGGCAGAAAGTTGAACGTGAAAGCGCACGGTTTGGAGGCAATAAAATATTGCATGCTTTTGACGCAAGTTGAATTGAAAGTTTAAGCGACTGGGTGAAGACAGACCAATAGCATAGCACTAATCTTTGAATAAATTTTGATTATGTTTCTTCTTTTTTTATTTAATGTATTTTTTTTTATCAGATAGTGGATGTAATGTAATTTTTTTTTATGTTGAAGGTAAGAAAGAGATCAAACGCATTTACATTGAAGCCTTATTAAAGCATGGTGTGTGGTGTATAGCGTGCTCTCTCGCACTTACACGAATAAGGAATTAATTTTGGAATGAAACTAATAACTATTTATAAGTACCTATTCAATAATGTCCTCGATCTGTACAACTTTTTATTATTATTAATAGATAATGTTCTTTGGAACAAAGATTAAAGTAGTACACATTTTTTTTTCAAAGTTATTATTCTTTATAAGTTAAATAAAATGTCTTTTATTTGGGACTGCATTTTAGCACAGGATATTTTTTATCCTGTGCTAAAATGCAGTCCCAAATAAACCTAAAATATTACCTATTCCTGCGATTTTAGCATAAGTAATAATACTTAAAAATATACCTATAAAGGTATATTTTGCAATTTACAAATAAGTAATCGAACAGGATAGCACAGATTTCTTTCGTCTTATCTATATATACGTTAAGTTGTACCTATTTCGTATAATTTCATGAAACTAAATTAGTCTCATTCATTATTTTTTAGACAATTCAATTTATTTGTTTATAAAATAACAGAAAAGTGTGTATTCAAGTTCAATCTCACTTCTCGAATAAATTATCGCCACGGCGGCGTCGTCGGTTTCCAATATCCTGAAATTCATTCGTAAGATAAAAGGTCACACTGTTTCACATCGGCCGAATCGACACGAAATAGAATCAGGAAACTCGACGACGATAGCGTTCGGGGCCGAAATATCCCGGGGGCCGTTCGTCATCACAAGGGGGGACTTTCGATCGGGGAGGCGGCGGGGCGCGGGGCGCGGCGTCAGGGCGCGCGGCGGTGCGCCAGCTGGCAGTTCTCCACGTACAGGTCCTTGACGAGCAGGTCGGCGGCCTGCAGGCGCGCGTGCAGGCGCCGCAGCGCCGCCTCGGCCCGCGCCGCGCGCCCGCGCAGCGCCGCCGCCTCGCGCGCGCCCGCGCCGCGCAGCGCCGCCAGGCACGCGCCCAGGCGCCCGCAGCGCTCCGCCAGCGCCGCGCACGAGCACGCGCCGCGCCGCCGCCGCCCGCCCGCCGCCGCCTCCAGCGCCTCGGCGCGCGCGCGCCACCGCCGCGCCTCCTCGTCCCGCGCGCGCAGCTCGCGCTCGGCGCGCGCGCGGTGCTCGGCGAACTCGGCCTCGAGGTCGCCCACCTGCGCCTCGAGCGCGGCGCGCTCCTCGATGGGCGGCAGGCCGCGCGCGCGCTCGGGCGCGAACGAGCGCTCGTAGTCGGCGATGCGCGCGACGAGGTCGGCGAGGCGCTCGTCGCCCGCCCGGCGCTCCTCGTCGTGCGCGGCGCGCTCCTCGTCGATCTTGCGCGCCCAGTACTCCTCGCATCGCTCGTACTCCTCGCGCATCTGCTCGAGACTCGCCTCGAGCTCCCTGTTACGAGAATCGGTCGTGCGTGACACATTTATGTTTGTCCATCAGCCATTTTTAGGGTTCCATACCAAAATGGTAAAAAAGGAACCCTTATGGTGTGACTCAGTCTGTCTGTCTGTCACAGCTGGATATCTCGAGAACTACTAATGGTATCAACTTGAAATTTGGAATAGTTTAAGATGACATTTGCCCAACTATTTTGCAAATAAGAAATAAATAAAAATAAAAATCTTTTTTACAACAGGGGTTGAAAAGGGGTCTTACAAATTTGAAGTGGGGCAACTAGGGCATGTGGGGTATCATATGAAAGAGCATCGTTTGCACGTTTTCAATCATTTTTTCTTTTTTTTTAGGCCGCATAGTTTTCGACTTATAATGAAAATTGTAAAAAAAATACCGTTCCCCCCCCCCCCCCCTTATCTCCGAAGTTTGCAAAGAGAAAAATCTGAAATAATTCTATGTGATAGCAATTTATATAAAGATTACAGGAAAAATAAAACGATGTCTCAATATAGCACCACTTTTTTAGAAATGATCAATTTTCTAAAAAAGTTAACATTAGTTCCACTATCGGTCAAGAGATGGCGCTGACCTAAAACTGCAATACTATTTTTTTATTCTACTCTGCAGTGTGGTTTGATGGTGCAATTATGATGCTATGGAACCCTCAGTGCGTGAGTCCGACTCGCTCTTGACCGATTTTTTTTTATGTCCCCACTGCTGGTGCACAGGCCTTCCTTATGGGTGGTAAGGAGGATAGGCCATAACCCACCATGCGGGCCCAATGCGGATTGGTGGGTGTTAACGACTGCAAATGCAGCCGGGACCAACGGCTTAACGTGCCTTTCGAAGCACGGAGGAGCTCGAGATAATAAACGTTTGGTCACCCATCCCATGACCGACCCTTGCGAACGTTGCTTAACTTCCGCAATCGCTGGGCCAGGCGCTAAACCACTGCGCCACCGAGCTCCTCATTATGTTTAATGAAGAAGAACCTAGGTTCTTCTCACTATTTATGTGTGAGTGCATGGACTCACACGTTGACAGTGTCAGTTGTATTCGCCAAATACTACAAACATATTTCATTTAATGAGATAATTTTGCTATAATAACATAGTTCATAGTGAACAATTTATCATTAGTTATCGGTACATATGTACACCGTCATTTTGTAGTCATTTTGATTAACTTAAGGGTGTGTTGTACCAATGAAAATAAACATTTTTGGCCAAGAAACATGGGTCGAAAAACGACAAAAAATTTTGGGTCTCCCATACTAAGTAGACAGCTAAAACATTTTATTAGTATGGGAAAGTTTTTTTTTGTCGTTTTTCGACCCATGTTTCTTTGGCAAAAATGTTTAGTTCCATTAGTAGAACACTCCCTTAAGTTAATTAAAATGACTACAAAATGACGGTGTATTAAAATATTATATTTTAAATCAGCACCAGTTTACAGATTTTTTATAGCTATTTTAAGCTTAAGATTTTGTAGTGTGTGTACTAACATATGCAACACACACGCATCTCTCCTCATATACACCGTCATTTTGTAGTCGTTTTAATTAGCTTAAGGGTGTGTTGTACCAATGAAACTAAACATTTTTGCCCAAGAAACATGGGTCGAAAAACGACAAAAAATTTTGGATCTCCCATACTAACTAGACGGCTAAAACATTTTATTAGTATGGGAAAGTCAAAATTTTTTGTCGTTTTTCGACCCATGTTTCTTGGGCAAAAATGTTTAGTTCCATTAGTAGAACACTTCCTTAAATTAATTAAAACGACTACAAAATGACGGTGTATAAGATTTTACTTAGCATAATAAATCAGTCTTTGATCGCAGTCAGTGTTTAATTGAACGTCTCCTGGTCGCCTCCTTGCATGGCGACCCTGCCAGTGCCGCCTGCGCGGCGGCGCTGTGCAGCCGGTTAGTTATGAATAGAACCGTGAATTATAATAAATAAAATAAAATGGACTTTAAAATAATAAAATAAGGAGTGAGTGTACCTTATAAAAATATAACACGAACTATAAAACTAACAATATGTGAAACTTATAAACTATATTTATTTATTAAAATACGGAAAACAGTGAAATAAATTCTTCTAATATAAAGGACTGAAAAATATTCACTTATGAACAATTACGAGTAGATTAAAAGAAAAACGTGTTCGTTGTCACGTACTGGTGATGATGCTGTGATGCTGGTGAGGATGGAGATATAAAGCAGGGTGCCGGGAGACGTTGGTGTCGGATGTGGACCAGCCGGCAGATGATGGTGTCGTGAGGATGGAGCCAAGAACTGACTTTACCAACGGAAAGTGGCCAGACAGTTAACTAACACCGAGAACTTCGGAGACGACGACTCAAAATGACTTCCAAAACGTTTTAGTGATTTGATCCCCTTTTGCGTGTTTTGCGAACCAGAAATTACAAAATTTTAAGATTACTGGTATTAAAATTAATTTCAGAGTTTATGTTGGGTTTTATGAATATTTTCAAACGTTTTCATTGTTTTTTTTTGTGAATTTTTAAAGATATAAACATTAGTTTGTTCGAGACTTCTCTACCTTTCAATATATTTTTTCTTGTAAGTAAAGTAACATAAAAAAAAAGATGAAGAATTTATTTTACGAGTTTATTATAAAAAAAAAGATATGACTATAAGCTAGAATGGTATAAGGCTATAAGGTATCATGATTTTATGAAAAGTTAGAGAATAAAAAAGATTTATTAGTCTACTGTTAAAATTGTAGTAAAAATGTTTAATTTTTCTTCTAAAACAAAGTTTCTGATTTAAAGGTACTAGGTACGATTGCACAGAAAAGTTGTCATTTTTGTGTGAAGTTGGGATATTTATGTTTGGTTATTATTTTTTCACAGTTAGTTTGCGAAAAATCAGCGTTGTTGAAAAAGGTAATTCATTGCATTTATGATGTTTTGATTATTGTGACTTGATAAGTATATAATTTTAGTCTGAATATGGATATTTTTTTCTGTTCTCGTTATTTTTTTTAAAGATCAACTTTGCAACGATGCTGTTTTATTAAGTTATGATTTCCCTTTTCAATAATATTAATGTCATAAAATTATTTAGAAACATTCATGTTAGGTACAAAGTTTAGATTTCGTAATTGTATTCAATGTGAACGACATCGAAATTGCTGACATAGCAACACGTGTGATATTGTAGCAGCGAACTAAAGAGGTATCATTTTATTGAACCAAAAATAATTTAAATATCGTTTGAGTGGTTATACTTTACTTTGTCGTAAATTAATGAAAAGTTTTCATATACTTAAATAATATTATAATATTAATTTAAATATCGTTTGAGTGGTTATACTTTACTTTGTCGTAAATTAATGAAAAGTTTTCATATAAATAATATTATAAGGTTATTATTGGCATGAACGAATCTCGAAAGTCACAAGTTCACAAGTTTACAAGCCTCAATATGTTACAAGGACTTGTAAATTCTGTTTCACGAAGGAAAATAACAAGCACAAAACAAAATTTACTTTTAGATAACAAGTGATTCTTTTTCAGTAACAAAATAGTTGATATATGATTGCAATAATGACAAATGCACTGGCTGATAAGATAAATATTTTATAAATATCTGTCAATGTCGCTGACAGTCTCTTAAAGACAGTAAATTGACAACTATCAAAGCACTAAAATGGCCGCCAACTTGTGATTCTGGTATTCTACAAGAGTAGAAACACAAGTGCTTGTAAAAAGTGTTTCACAAAAAAATTATAAGACTTGTAAAATAACTACTAATAATATGCCATTTCACAAGTTCGATTGGATGATCTCAGTGAAAAATGTTTTGTCACTCATTTAAAATTTTCACTGCTGACTTTATAATCCACATGTACCTAGTAGCTTTTTATTTTATTTTTGTAATCCACAGTTTGTCGCCCCTTTAGTTATTTTGTCGCCCAAAAAACAAACCGCTGCCAAGTTTAGTATTTATGTATCCCATTAACAGCCGCCGTTAATTATTTCCAGCCACCCAATTAATTAATTCCCTTATATTTTGTTTCAAACATATTTTGTACAAAACATCACGAGTGTGATGCAGTCACCACTTTATAATTTCCCTTTTTATTTTATGTAATGGACAATAATTTATAATTTCAGCATGTAGAATGTTTGAATACCGAAAGTATAAGATTTTGACCCGCTCGTTTTGTTTTTACTATTATATTATTAGCGGTAGATAAACATTAAGAGTCCCTCGACACTGCTAGCAAAATTTCCGAAAGTTACAAGTATTTTTGAGAAACGTAATTACCGTTACACGTGTAAATATTTGCTTGTGAAGTTGGTCACGTGTAAAATATTTTATTCTACATATGTGTAAAGTACAGTTTCGTGAAACGCTACGCTTGTAATTTTGTTGTTTTACAAGCGTTTCTATGGTTACACACTTGTATTACAAGGCTTGTAGCTTTCGAGAAACAGGCTACAGGTAGTAGTTACCTAGATTTATTTCTCTGTAGCAGGACACTAATATTGATAACACATTTTATCAAAGTAGGTATGTTTTTTTTAAGAAAGTAAGTAATCGTCTTTATGCGCTTATTGCTGTTCATTATTACTAAATATTAAATATCAAAAATATTTTTCATTGTGACGTATTAATTATATTTAACTATTCGTCAATAGATTTAGAAAACATCATTCATCTTATTTGACTTGTTAAAATAAATAGTTTGGAAACTACTTTTAGTTTTAAACGTAACTAATTAGAAAATTCTACCTTAGAATACTATCTTTCGTCTTCAATTTAGTAATTTTTTTTCTCCGCTATGTCATATATTTATGTACAAGAAATTTATAACTATATTCTATCTGATGAAAAAACTAATCATATGTAGATTGGGAAGTTCAAAAATTCATTTTAGTTTAGATGTTCGCTTGACAAAATTTTTATTACGTGTTTGTATTATTTACCTATGTCATTGACAAGCAAAAAAATAGATATCATTACTTTTACGTACAATCATAGTATATTTCCGCCAAAATTTTTACGAATAACAAAACTATATTTTATTTATGTTTTGTATGCTATTACGTATAGAAAGTAAATAAGCGATCCGATATACCTTTTATTAATTTTTGTATTGAAATAATTTTCCTTATGTTTTAGGAGTTAAATTAAGAATATTTTGGTACTATTGAAAAGACAATATTATTCTAATACTACTTATTATTATTCTATATATTTTCTTCATATTAGTGTCTTAGATTTTTTTTTTAATACAAATGAGTAATAAAGTAAAATTATTTTTCGTTTTGTCCTGAATTTGTAGTTAACTTATTTGAGTTTAATTTTAATATCTACACAAATCAATTTAATAGGTATCGATGACAAATTATCATGTGACAAAATTTCTTATTAGAAGTGATGCAATAATTTGTTTTGATTAACTTATAACGAACAAGGTATTGGAATGTAGAGTGTTGTATTTCGATATCGGCAGCTTACAAAGAGTAGCGCAGCTGCATTTATGCAAGTTGATGCAGTAACAATAATCTTGTCACAAAATATCACACGAGTTCGCTAGTTAAGCTGTAATATAAAACATTGTTTTTTTAAGTAATGATAACGGGTAAGTATTAATTTGGTGGGAAAGAAAACTTTAAAGAACTTATTAATTTTGGATGTGGAAGTTTATGTTGAGGTATGATTGAGATATTTATGTTTGTGGAAATTATATTTTGTTGAAGTTTGAAAGGTAAAAGTTAGAGGAAGTGATTAGAATAAAGCAATGGTATAGATTTTATAGGTAGAAGGAATATTGTAGGTAAGTTATTGTAGCTGTATTAAAATCTTTTTGTAGCTTTTAGTTGCGATGTGATGCGTTTTTTATATAGGATTTGGAATGATGGTAAGGATTTATTTATAGAAGTTAGGGAATATACGGTTTATAAGGTTTCACATGCAATTGGACTGATCACCCAAAAGCGATGAATCTCTTATCTACTTTATATTCAATTTAGGTTTGTTAGTTTATTTTGATAGGTTTTGGAATGAAATGGTTAAGATAAAAGCTCGATTATACGGTACACATTAAAGGAGAGGTACTATAGGGTTCAGGTCCTTCAGTTGCATCAAGGTGTGAACGAGATTCCCCTTTGAATCCTGTTTGGAGACCAAATTAGTATGTGTCTTAATTCATGACCCTATTAATAATGGTACATACGTGGGGTGTCAGATCCTTCTATTCGATCATGGTGCGAAACGAGATTTCCTCTGTGAGATTTGTTGGAGTCCGAGAACTTAAAAAACTGCCCCCATTAATAATTGAGCTGTGGCCACAGCCCAAAATGGCAATTGTCCATTTTTATGATGATAATGAAGTCGACTATAAATAAATATCATAAAGTATGTACCAAAAATGATGAGTTAAATAAAAATGAAAGTACGCCGGCGCCGGGCGAATTATGTATTTGAGTACCTACCTAGTACGTGATATGTGTATAAGTGTACCGATAGTTATTATGAAAATGAAGTTTATAACGAGCAGGAGTAGGATTTAAAGTGAAGTAAATATATGGAAATATTGTTTTTGACACAGGATAATTTAGATAAGAATATTGAGAGATAGAAATATCACAAAATAGGAGGTTATGTGATAAACAATAAAGGTTTGAAGATATTTATATTAGGAAGATGAAATGAATGATTATAATTTGATTAAAAAGTTTAAAGGAAGGAATATTTTGTTTGTAAATGTGGTGATAAGAATATGAAAGATGATTTTTAAATAAAAGGAAATAATTAATGTGAGGAATGATTACATAGTGAAAGTTTTATATAAGTGTGTTAGCAAAAAGTATCTTAAAATGTTTTATTTGTGAATGAATTAAGTATAAATATGTACTTAAACAAATTTTAAATGATATTTCATTTAGTTACCTTTTTCAACTATAGAATAAAAGAAAAAAAGTTTTTTTTAAGGAAATGTAATGTTTTCTTTATTATTATGAAAGATGAGTCTGTGCAATCTACTTACACCAGTATAAATCAGAAATTACATGTATAATTTAAGTACTTGAGTAATATAATACTATTATTATAGTGTCTCTTTTTGTATTTTAAATTTAATGTGTAGATTTTATAATATGAAAGTTTCAAATTATATTTTTGTCAGCAGCAGTGACATTAGTAAAATAATTTAGTAATTGTAATCTATACCAGTATACATCAGAAGAATAATACGTATTATTAATAATGGAAAAAATATTTTGTTTTGTTTTGAAGTGTTTATTTTAATATATTTGTTTTTAAACGTAAAAAAATATATTCATCATCATCATCATCATATCAGCCACACGACACCCACTGCTGGGTATAGGCCTCCCCTAAGGATCTCCACGACGATCGGTCCTGCGCTGCCTGCATCCACTGGCTTTCCGCGACCTTCACCAGATCGTCGGTCCACCTTGTCGGGGGCCTACCCACGGAGCGTCGTCCGGTGCGCGGTCGCCATTCCAGAACCTTTCTGCCCCAACGGCCATCGGTTCTTCTCGCTATGTGTCCCGCCCATTGCCACTTCAGCTGAGCAATCCTTCGAGCGATGTCGGTTACTTTAGTTCTCCTGCGGATCTCCTCGTTTCTGATTTGATCACGTAGAGAAACGCCGAGCATGGCTCTCTCCATTGCACGCTGAGCGACCTTGAGCCTCCTTATGAGACCCATAGTTAGCGGCCACGTTTCACTGCCGTAAGTCATCACTGGCAACACACACTGTTCATAGACTTTCGTCTTGAGACACTGAGGTAAGTCGGACGCGAAGATTTTTCGAAGCTTCCCGAATGCTGCCCACCCGAGTTGGATTCGGCGAGAGATCTCTTTCTCGAAGTTGGACCTACCTAACTGGACTGCCTGTCCTAGGTATACGTAATGGTCAACAACTTCAAGTGTAGTGTTCCCAACATGAACTGGAGAGGGTACAACATGGGCATTTGACATAATTTTCGTCTTTTCCATGTTCATCCTAAGACCCACTCTTTGGGAAGCACTACGGAGATCTTCGAGCATTGTGTTCAGGTCTTCCATGGTCTCAGCCATAAGGACTATATCATCGGCAAAACGAAGGTGTGTTAGGTACTCGCCATTAATGTTGATGCCGAGTCCTTTCCAGTCCAAGAGCTTAAAGATGTCCTCCAACGCAGCTGTGAACAGTTTCGGAGAAATAACGTCTCCCTGTCTCACACCACGCTGCAGTTGGATAGGATTTGTGTTCTGGTTCTGTACTCGGATCGTCATGGTGGCATTTTGGTATAGGTACCTCAACACCTCGATATACCTATAGTCCACTTGGCACCTTTGGAGAGACTGCAGCACCGCCCAGGTTTCAATCGAATCAAAGGCTTTCTCATAGTCCACGAACGCCAAGCAAAGTGGCTCATTATACTCCTCGGTCTTCTGTATAACCTGCCGCAGCGTATGGATGTGGTCTATGGTGCTAAAGCCTTTTCGGAACCCGGCTTGTTCGGGAGGTTGGAAGTCGTCGAACTTGCGAGCGAGACGATTCGTAAGGACTCTCGAAAACAACTTATAGATATGACTCAGAAGCGAGATGGGTCTATAGTTCTTTAAGAGGGACTTGTCACCCTTTTTAAAGAACAAGATCACCTCACTTATGTTCCATGTCTTTGGCGTTCTGCCCTGGACGATGACGGAATTAAAGAGCTTCTGGAGGACTTTGAGTATCGGCTTACCGCCCGCTCTCAGAAGTTCTGTAGTGATTCCATCGTCACCCGCCGCCTTGTTGTTTTTCAGCTGTTTGAGAGCCATACTAATCTCGTACAGGCTGACGTCCGGGATATCTTGGGTATAGTGTCGGGTAAGCTTGGCTCTGGGGTCTTTAGCCTTGCTTTCAACAGGTGTCTGCGTGGAATATAACTGCCCATAGAAGCTCTCGATCTCCCTCAGGATTTCAGGCTTTGATGAAATGATGCGTCCGTCGTCAGTTTTCAGCTTCGTCATCTGGCTTTGCCCAATAGACAGATCTCTCGCGAACACTTTGGAGCCTTTATTCCGCTCGATAGCCTCTTTAATACGATTCGTATTAAATTGGCGAAGGTCGCTCGTCAAAGACTTAGATATCTGTCTATTAAGCTGCCGATAACGATTAGCATCTACTGAACTCTGGAGCCTCATATCACGTCTCTGATCCATGAGTAGGAGTGTGTGGTCGGAGAGTTTCTTTATCTTGGGACGGCGGGTCTTAAAGAGCTTGGACCCTACTGTACGGACAGTATCCACCACCATGTTGTTTAGATCGTCCACATCTATGCTATTCTCAAAGGCTTCGAAGCGGTTTTGGAGTTCGAGTTGAAAGCTCTCGGGGTTTTGAATATGGGCCGGCAATGGTCGAATTGTTGATTTTATCAGTCGAGATCTTTCCAGCTTTGGGTTGATATTCAATGTGCCACGTACTGGGCACATTGAAGGATGCGCTGTGGAGACTTTTTACCTGGATCTCGAGAACGAAAGGTCGTAAGCGTATCCTCACATATCTCCTAAACGCAAGATCGACAAAGTCTGATTCTTGGTGACAAATTCCGACAAACTAACGGCTACACACTCGTGTTATCAGATTTTCGCTATGACCTTCCTTTTTCAAGATCCAGGTAGAAAAGTCTCCACAGCGTATCCTCACATATCTCCTAAACGCAAGATCGACAAAATCTGGTTCTTGGTGACAAAATCCGACAAACTACCGGCTACACATACGAGTGATCAGATTTTCGCTACGACCTTCCGTTTTCGAGATCTGTGTGGCCCAGCTGTAGAGACGTCTCTACAGCTGAGCCACACGTATCTCCCAAACGCAAGACCGACCAACTCTGGTTTTTGGCGACAAAATCCGACAAATTACCGGCTACACATACGAGTAATCAGATTTTCGCTACGACCTTCCGTTTTCGAGATCTGTGTGGCCCAGCTGTAGAGACGTCTCTACAGCTAAGCCACACGTATCTCCTAAACGCAAGCCCGACAAATTCTGGTTTTTCGCGATAAATTCCGACAAATTATCGACTTCGTCATGGCATAGTCAAAAAGTCAGATTTCCAACTTTTTTTTTTGTGGCCCAGCTGTAGTCCGGCACGTACTCTAGTCGACCCGTTTTTTTGTGTTGTTTTGTAACAGTTAAGTTTTTCTATCCATAAGTATCAGTTAGATAAGAAATCTAAGCATTCCCTGCTAGTTAAGAAATGTCTGTTGACATAAAGCACAAAACTAAGTGTACTTACCTATAATTAATTTTGAAAAAAAAAGTATTTTAATTAGTAAATAATAAACCTAGCAGATACTAAGTATTAGAATATAAAAAAAATATGTACACTTAGTTTTTTTTTCTTTTTCAGGGGGGAGGTGTAGTGTGTGTACTAACATATGCAACACACACGCATCTCTCCTCATATATAAGCTTTTACTTAGCATAATAAATCAGTCTTTGATCGCAGTCAGTGTTTAATTGAACGTCTCCTGGGGCCCTATTTTTGAATCGCTCGGCTGGCGTCGAGCGCTCTTTTCTACTGATTTTCGTTCGACATCCCATACATTTGATTCAAATGTCGAACGAAAATCAGTAGAAAAGAGCGCTTGACGCCAGCCGAGTGTGACGTTTTGTCGTTTAATAGTAATTAATCCATTTTATTGTTATGATTTCGAATCAAATTGAAAGGATAATAGTAGTATTTTAGTTTAATAGCTTGGCAACACCGCCGCTTAGCTCCACCGTTTCCCGCCATATTTTCCCGCCATTTGTAGTGGAATGGGGAGGTAAGCGGTGGGGATAGGCGGCAGAACGGTCAACGAAAGTCAGTTGCGAGCTCAGTCACTGTTGAACCGTCGAGAAGCGAAGTAGTTAGGGAAAACTGCTAACGTATCGTTGCTATAGCCTAGTTAATAATATTCATGGTGTATTCCAGTGAAGAAAGTAAAAGTGGTTGACCTTTAGTACTGTAGTTTCATTATAAATCAGCAGTGGAAGAACCAAGGTATGTACGCTCACGATTTCTAACGTTTTATACCGAGCTAAAATTACGAAATTATGTTGGGTAGTTTCAAATTTTATTGCATTTAAAGAGATTTTTACTTTTACAATTTGCACTGCCATGCATACACAACTCACACTCATTGCACGTGGCCGAGGCTACACTTCGGCCGTGCATACACAACTCACTCATTGCACGTGGTCGAGGCTACACTTCGATCGTGCATACACACTCGACAATCATTGCACGTGGCCGAGGCTACACTTCGGTCGTGCATACACTGCACACAAAACTACACTCAGAGTCGTCAGCATGATGAAATAGTGCGTTGATATTGGAATAGTAATGTCCATGATTGTATAAAGCGAGGTCATGAAATGAAAGGTTTTTTATCTTTACTGCCCAACTGTAACTTTCGTGATTTAAACTCTGGAAATGCATTACATAATGAATTATGAAAATAAGAACTGTGTATATTTTCAGTGTCTATGTTACTGCGTATTTTTATTTCGGACAATGTGTTCCGCAGAGGTTATTAAGTTAATTTTTTTAATATTTTATACCACTGTAATTGTTGTTAGTAGTCGACCTTGACACTGTACCCTGGGGATGTACGGATACGGAGAATAAAACGGATAACGTGATACTTACTGTAGAATTGGCACCAAGTTATGTCGATCTTCAAAAGGGTTTTAGTAGTACCATGACGCTATAGTCGTAGTTTAAAGTTCGGTTACGCGTAAGCATTTGTCTGTCTTTTACATTACGTGTAAAGAATATGGAGGGTAGCCTAACTTCTGTACTTTTTCGGTGTCACCGATTATTATCTTTATCACAATAATTATCTTTCTTTTATAAAGGTTATTGGAGCTACTTCGCAGTACGTTAAAGTGCATTTTTGATGTAGAATTCAGTACGTTTCCGCTATTATTTACGCCAAAAATATGAACCTACGCAAGCGCTTTTGATGATATTCTTATTTTTTCTTGCAATTGGGATGTTGACTAATGAATAAAATAACGAAATACTAATAAAAATCGTAAACATATTAAACTTTTAGAGTAACTTGTATACCTCTTGGTTTTATGTATTGCATATTATTTGTTTTATGACCCTTCAAAGTTGGGTGGACAAGTCCATTTAAAAAGTATATTTATTAAAATAAATGATACCTTTAATTAGTTCATAAAATGTATAGCAAATTTGTCGAAGAAACCATTTTGTTAAACACAATATTTAATATAGCTGCCGAACAAATTTCCTACGCGTTGCATACAAACTACTGAGGCGTGACGTCATAATTCAATAGCCGTTAGTATGTAGCGTTTTTGGGCGAGTCCATTTGTGTGCATTTCACACTGTGATATCTCGGGAAGTTTTCAAGCTAGCGAAATAATTATTTTACCAATGTTTCTTTTTTTGAGAGGTAATTTATGTAATATAAAATAAAAAAGTTGTCAACATCCCAATTGTCTGAGAGGTTTATACGCAATTTGATACTTCTAGCTACTAGAAAATCTCTTTAGCTTGTCGTGTTTTTCTTTTTGTTTTTGTGGCTACGTCTTTACGCTTTCTATATAAGGGTATGACCCCCGCAAACAATGTTTTCCTATGATGGACCCTTAAAGAGTTTTACTATAGTTCAAGAAGTTAATTCTTATTCTATTAAGAGGCCGTTCACAAAAAATGCCGATTTCCCTAATTAACGTGATTTTACAGAAGTGGTCTTACAGTTAAAAAAACTGTATCTACTTATTTTTATGAATAAAATAATACGAAAGATCTGGTGTACGAGCTACGTTCTTTTTATTTTTTCCATGGTGATGCGCGGTATGTTTACTAGTAAAAGATTATGATTTTGATTTATGTGTTCCTAAATGAATGATTTAAGTTTACTCTGAAGTACATTATTTGTCCTAATTCCGTAGTTTTGAATAAATATACTTAAACTTTGGTTTACTAGTAAAAGGTTATAATTTTGATTTCATTTTCATGTTCCTAAATGAATGATGTAAGTTTAATTTGAAGAACTTTTAAGGTTATTTTTCTAGTTTTGTATGAAATTTAAAATTAATAGTTGTTGGTAGAAAATATTTCGCTACTTTAAAATTTTATTTAAAGAGAACCGGCTCTTAGGTATTTCTACTAATTGTTTTCTATTATTTTTTGAGACGAGGCTAGACACGCCTTCGGTTTACAAGGCTAGACGTGCCTTCGGTTTAAAAGGTTAGACGTGCCTTCGGTTTAAAAGGCTAAACGCGCCTTCGGTTTAAAAGGCTAGACGTGCCTTCCGTTTACAAGGCTAAACGCGCCTTCGGTTTACAAGGCTAAACGCGCCTACGGCTTAAAAGGCTAGACGTGCCTTTGGTTTAAAAGGCTAGACGCGCCTTCAGTTTACAAGGCTAGACGTGCCTTCGGTTTACAAGGCTAGACCCACCTACGGCTTAAAAGGCTAGACGTGCCTTCGGTTTAAAAGGCTAGATGCGCCTTCGGTTTACAAGGCTAGACGCGCCTTCGGTTTACAAGGCTAGACGCGCCTACGGCTTAAAAGGCTAGATGTGCCTTCGGTTTAAAAGGCTAGACGCGCCTTCAGTTTACAAGGCTAGACGCGCCTTCGGTTTACAAGGCTAGACGCGCCTTCGGTTTTACAAGGTTAGATGCGCCTTCAGCTTACAAGGCTAGATGTGCCTTTGGCTTACAAGGCTAGACGCGCCTTTAGTTTACAAGGCTAGACGCGCCTTCGGTTTACGAGGCTAGACGTGCCTTCGGTTTACAAGGCTAGACGTGCTTTTAGTTTACAAGATACGATTTATTTATGTTGTATTAATTAAGTATATTAACGATGTACATAATATTTGTAAATACCGTCACTCCTAGTCCCGATTTTTGATGCAGTTGATAAATTTATTGCGCCTGTTCTTTTTCTCAGATAAAAAGGTCTTAAATGAGTGATAAGAAATAAACGTTTAAAAGTACTTAGAAGTTAAGGTCATTAATCTTTATTTAATTAGGTTGTCAGACTGTGCACCATTGGTTTACAAGGCCTACGCCCTTAGGTGGCTACGGTTTACAAGGTTAAACGCGTCTTTGGCTTACAATAAGGTTTAACTTTTGGTTTGCTATAATACATAGGGATGGGTTTAGTGAAAATTTCAATTAAATTAAAATTGAATTTACATGAAATATTTCAAACTAAAATGAAACTTACTCTAAATATTTCACCCAACTCTAAGTATAGTAGATATTAATATGAATGAAAATTTATTATAACATTGACTTCCGAGGCTAGATGCACATTCAGTTTGTAAGGCTAGGATAAGGCTAAACGCGCCTTCGACTTAAAGTAAGGTAACTTTTGTTTGTTTTTAGACTAGAATGATGAAGAGGTTTGAGAATTTATAAGAGTGAAGTTTTTAAGTTTAGATGTGCCTTCATTTTATAAGGTTAGGTAAGCCTTTATTTAACAAGGTGAGATGCACCTTTTTTTTAATTAACTGTTGGTTTTCTATTATAAAAAAATATTGATATGAATGAAAATGAACAACTATTGCTTTCAAAGCTAGGCACACGTTCAACGTGTAAGGCTAAACGCGACTTCGACTTATAATAAGGTATAACTCTTGATACTAGATTGATAAAAAAAAATTTAGATTTAAATGAATGAAATTTTATAAGATTTGATGTGCTTTCATTACAAGGTTAGATGCGCCTTCATTTTATAGGATAAGATTCGCCTTCATTTTCTAGGGTTAGATGCGCCAACATTTTATAGGGTTTGATGCGACTTTATTTTATAAGATTAGATGCGCCTTCGTTTCACAAGGCTAGATGTGCCTTTATTTTATAAGTCTAGATGTGCCTTCATTTTATAAGTTTAGATGTGCCTTCATTTCATAAGTTTAAATGCGCCTTCATTTTATAAGTTTAGTTGCGCTGTCATTTTATATGAGGTTAGATGCGCCAACATTTTATATGATTAGATAAGCCTGCGGTTTGGCTAGATGCGCCTGCGGCTTATAAGGCTAGATGCGCCTTCAGTTTGGCTAGATGTGCCTGTTGAATCCTCTTAATCGTTATTGCTGTTTTTATTTATGTTATTTCGGCACCTAACTTAACTCTACTCAAATATTGTGTACTACTTTAGTATGTAAAACAGTCAACAGATGTCGCTGTAGCGAGATCACTCGCGATATGGTTTTTCTTTCCTGAACATTACAAGCATTTGGAACATTATTTGAATAAACGTCTTCGCCTTGGGAAACGGTGTTTTTCTTCATGATCCTGCGAGCTGGATAAAGATCAAAAAGGAACGAGCGACAGTGGCGCTACCTGGTGATAAAAACGGAGTGAGTGAGCAAAGGTTGTATGGGCGAACAAACTGTAAGTACTGCATTCATTAATAGTAGAAGAATTCAAGCAATAATAACCCGTAAGCCATAGAAGTAAATAACTTAGAAGAATCAGTAGAAGTGTCATAGACTTGTAAAATTTTAAGCTAATTTGTGGTTTTACGGGGAATCCATGCCCAATTTTTTCTAAGTCTATGAAACTGAAACACTTAGAAAAATTTCGCCCATACTGGACTTAGAAAAATTTTGCTCACCAACTGGACTTGGAATTATTTTGATTGCGAAACTTGGAAAAAAAGTCTTGAAAATAAATTTATACAACTAGACCTGAATTTAAAATTGTTGATTTATCATGGATTCATTAATAAGAGTACAAGAAGATACACAACAAAAGATTCAAAGAGGCTTTACCAATTTCAAAAAATCTCCGAAAGACAGACTAACTACGTCTTATATTGAGACACGAATTGAGACCTTAGAAAAGCAATGGGATACGTTTGATACAACACATCAGAAATTAATTCGTGAATCTAAAAAGGAGGATTTCCAAAAAACTGAATATTGCATCAAAGATGTGTATGGTGAAGTGGAAGATTTGTACACCGATTATAAAGCCGAACTGAAAGAACGCCTTAAGTCATTCACCAGCGTTCAGAAACAAACTTCTTCAGAAACGCATAATGATGTAGAACAGATTGGTGTCAAATTACCCAGAATCGCAATCCCATCATTTTCTGGCAAATATGCAGAGTGGACAACATTCCGGGATCTCTATGTATCTCTCATCCACAATAATCAAGCTCTTCAGAATGTGCAGAAACTCCATTACCTAAAAAGTTACTTAACGGGGGAAGCAGAACAGCTACTGCGACATTTACCAATATCGAGCGACAACTATGATGTTTGTTGGGAACTGTTAGAGCATAGATTTAACAATAAGAGATATGTAACTAATTGCATTTTGAAAAAGTTTTTTGGTCAGAAGACTATTGTAAATGAAACGTCAAGTGCTCTCAAAGAACTTTTCGACACAACTAACGAATGTCTTAATGCATTAAAAAATGTAGGGATAAACATAGAAAATTGGGATGCTATTGTCATATATATTTTATCACTGAAATTGGACACTGAATCTCGAAAACAGTGGGAGTCTAAGATTTGTGATCTTTCTAATGAATTACCAACATTAAGTCAGTTTTTAGAATTTGTAGAACATAGGTTCAGGTCTTTGGAATTTTTGAGTCCTAAAAGTGCAAAAGTTACTCAATCGCATCATGCTATAAATAACATTAAGGTTAAGAATGTTGTTCCATGTTCTTTCTGTTCCGATAGTAATCACAAACTAGGGAATTGTAAAAAGTTCGCACAAGAATGTATAACAGCACGTCGTAATTTTGTTCAAACCTCAAGTCTGTGCTATAACTGCTTAGGTCCGAATCACTCCGTTCTGTCTTGTCGATTGCTCACCAGATGCCGAATCTGCAAGAAAAAACACCATTCATTATTACACATGAACAATCCTGATGTATCATTGGACAGTAACAGTACCTTGCAATCAGGAGACAACAATGTTGTGGCAGCAACAGCGACAACATCAGGCGAGATCGTAGAAACTAAGGTTACCACTTGTTTCTCTAACAACAAAAATCAAGTTGTACTAGCAACAGCTCTAGTAAGGGCTGAAACGAACAATGGATCTCAAATGACACTAAGATCTTTATTGGATCAAGGATCGCAGGCATCCTTTATAACGGAGTCTGCTGTCCAACTTCTTGGACTTAAGAAAATGAATACCCATAGTGTCATTTCAGGGGTAGGAGGTGATGAGAACACATCACTAAATTCTAAACATGTTGTACATATCAAACTACATTCAATTCAAGATCCAACGTTCACTATTTATGTGAAAGCTTATGTACTTACCAAACTGACGTCATTTCTCCCTGAAAGAAAGTTTGTGGTCAAGTTGTGGCCAACTCTACCAAGAATGACGTTAGCAGACCCAAGCTTCAATGTACCGAACAAGATAGACCTTTTGTTGGGAGCAGAAGTGTACTGTCAAATATTAACTGAAGGTTTAATGAGATGTCCACAAGGATCACTCATCGCACAAAATTCAAGATTTGGCTGGATTCTGTCTGGCGAAATCAACACTACCAACGACGGATCGACGTTAAGCTGCAACAATGTAGTCACCCTACATGTTGGTGTAAGAAACGAAGAATTTGATCTGAAAAAGTTTTGGGAAATTGAATCTGATAATTTTTCCCTTAAGAAACAGCTTACACCTGAAGAACAACGTTGCGAAGAATTCTTCAAACAAACTACTACACGTGACTCTTCGGGTCGCTATGTAGTGAGATTGCCATTTCGGAATTCTGAACCCAAGTGCAAGTTTGGAAACTCTCGAGAAATATCAATCAAAAGATTCTTTATGTTAGAAAGGCGTTTACTGAAGTCGCCACAGTTACGAGCTCAATATGCTGACGTAATCTTAGAGTACTTAAAACTCGGCCATATGGAACCTGTACCACCTAATGAGATTCACAAACTTGACAGCGTTTACTTACCTCATCACGCTGTAGTCAAAGAGGAAAGAACTACAACAAAGGTTAGAGTCGTCTTTGATGCCTCTTGTAAAGATAACAATGGAATTTCTCTCAACAGCGAATTGATGGTTGGCCCTACTTTGCAATCAGACTTACGTCACGCAATAATGAGGTGGAGACTGCACCCTATATCTTTAGTAGCGGACATTGTCAAAATGTACCGACAGATTAAGGTCGCCAACGAAGATGCGGATTATCAACGTATAGTATGGCGAAACACACCTAACGAAGAAATCAAACATTTTCGCCTCTTACGGGTCACATTTGGTACCGCTTCCGCACCCTACCTAGCGGTAAGAGCTTTACAGCAAGTGGCTCACGATGAAGGAAGTAATTATCCGCTTGCATCTGAAAGAATCTTAAACGATTTTTATGTAGACGATCTGCTCACTGGCTGTCAATCAGTGTCAGAAGGAAAACAAATTTTCGAAGAAATTAATAAGATATTAAGCTTGGGGGGATTTGAACTTCAAAAGTGGTCAAGCAACAGTGAAGAATTACTAAATACTATAAGCAATGAGAACAAGACTACTACAAGCAATCTAGAACTAAAAACAGATGAAGTTATCAAAATATTGGGACTTACCTGGAACCGTTGTGCTGATGACTTCAAATATTCTGTGCAGCTGCATCCAATAAGTGAACCTGTAACTAAAAGAAAAGTGATTAGTGACATTGCAAAGTTGTATGACCCTATGGGATGGATTGCTCCAACCATAGTCAAAGCAAAAATATTTATCCAACGGCTGTGGCTTGCAGGAATTGGTTGGGATGAAGAGCTATCGCCACTACTATTGAAAGATTGGTTGACTTACCGTGAAGAACTCATAGCACTCACCCAATTTCGTTTACCGAGATGGATTGGAATCACTCAGAAACATCACTCTCTGGAACTTCATGGGTTTAGTGATGCATCGAACGATGCATACGCCGCCGTGGTATACGCACGCGTAATTGACGAATCTGAAAAAGTGCATGTGCATCTAATAACTTGTAAAACTAAAGTAGCTCCAATAAAGCAAGTCTCTATTCCGCGGCTTGAGTTATGTGGCGCTGTGTTATTGGTTAAGCTATTAAGAGAGGTCGCTGAAGTGTTAAAAGTGGCCAAAGAAAACATACATGCTTGGACTGATTCAACCATCGTGTTGGCTTGGTTGAGTAGTCACCCAAGCCGCTGGAAAACCTTTATCGCCAATAGAGTCTCAGAGATTTTAAACATCTTAGATAGAGATCAATGGTCACATGTAACATCGGCTGATAATCCAGCAGATTGTGCGTCGCGGGGCATTCGTCCATCGGAATTCGAAGCAGTCAGTTTATGGAAAACCGGTCCAAAGTGGCTGGGAGACTTAGTCATAAATTATCCCCAAACAAACATAGACGACACAAGCTTAGAGGAGAAAGGTGGAAAAATGTCATGTAATGTGACGAATGAGAATCAAAACAGTTTATGGATCAAGTTTTCGTCACTACGGAAATTATTAAGAGTGATCGCTTATTGTAGAAGATTCATAGTTAAATCTAAGAAAACAGCAAAAGTGTTTCCAACATGGTTAACGAATGAGGAATTAACTCAAGCACTACACATTGGTATCAAAGTGTGTCAGAACGAGCACTTCTCTCAAGAAATCTATGATTTAACACTGAAAAGGACTATTAATAAGAAAAGTAAACTTACCGTATTGACTCCTTTCCTGGATCACGAAGATATCTTGAGAGTCGGGGGACGTCTTGAGAGAGCTGACATGGGTGTAGACAAGAAACATCCAGTGATTTTACCAGCAAATTCTCACTTGACTGATTTGATCATCGCTGACGCTCATGAAAAAACCATGCACGGTGGACCTCAAGTGATGGTTAACTACATACGGTCTAAATATTGGATTTTGAACGTCAAGAATCGTACAAAACAGTATGTACGAAAGTGCATTCGATGTGTGCGTTACGCCGCACAAACAAGAGACCAACTTATGGGCCAATTACCTCCCTCCCGAATAAACCCTATTCGTGCATTTTATCAAAGCGGAGTGGATTTTGCGGGACCCATTTTAATTAGAACAACCAAGGGCAGAGGTCATCGTGCACACAAAGGATACATTTGCTTATTCGTTTGTATGGCAACAAGAGCTGTGCATTTAGAGGTAGTGAGCGACCTAACAGCTCAAGGATTTCTGGCCGCTTTTAAGCGATTTGTGGCTAGACGGGGTCACTGCGTGGATCTCTATAGTGACAATGGTACTAATTTTGTAGGTGCCGCACGTGAGCTCAAAACATTGTGGTCTCAAGAAAAGTCAAACTTGACCAAAGAAGTTGCTGAGAGTTTGGCAACGAACGGAACAACATGGCATTTTATTCCGCCACATGCCCCACACTTTGGTGGACTATGGGAGGCTGGAATAAAATCCACTAAGCACCACCTCAAGCGCGTGATAGGAACCGAGACACTGACTTTTGAAGAAATCAGCACCCTTTTGTACCAAATTGAAGCATGTCTCAATTCTCGACCACTGTCTCAAATTAGTGTCAATCCACAAGACCCGACACCTCTTACCCCGGGTCATTTTCTAATTGGCGAGCCTCTAGTCTTAGTCCCAGATGCGAATTACGAAAACTCGTCAGTTTCTTCTCTGAAACGATGGCAACTAACGCAGCGGATGCTGCAAAGCTTCTGGCGCAGGTGGTCCAATGAATACCTGACGCAGTTCATGCATCGTTACAAGTGGGCACATAAAAAACCGGAACCAAACATTGGTGACATAGTTCTCGTCAAAGAGGATAATCTTCCTCCAGCAAAATGGCTCTTAGGTGTTATCACTGATAAACACCGAGGTTTGGACAATCTTACGAGGGTCGTAAGTTTAAAATGTAAAGGCGTTACCATAAAACGCCCTATTACTAAACTGTGTGTATTACCTGTAAGTCAGTAATTTAGTTTTGTCTAATCTTTATCATTTGTCATCCAATAATTGAATATTTAGTTAAGTTGTATTTTTGATGAGATATTTTGTGTTGATCATTTCTAATTACCTACTGTGAACAGTTTTATCTTTTAACTCATACAGTCCACTTCTAATTTTGCATGTTAGTTCATGGTGGGCGGAAATAATGTACCTTATGTCCATGGTGGGCGGCATGTTGAATCCTCTTAATCGTTATTGCTGTTTTTATTTATGTTATTTCGGCACCTAACTTAACTCTACTCAAATATTGTGTACTACTTTAGTATGTAAAACAGTCAACAGATGTCGCTGTAGCGAGATCACTCGCGATATGGTTTTTCTTTCCTGAACATTACAAGCATTTGGAACATTATTTGAATAAACGTCTTCGCCTTGGGAAACGGTGTTTTTCTTCAGTGCCTTTGTTTTGGCTAGATGCGCCTTTGGTTTGGCAAGATGCGCCTTCAGTTTGGCTAGATGCGCCTTCAGTTTGGCTAGATGTGCCTTCAGTTTGGCTAGATGCGCCTTTAGTTTGGCTAGATGCGCCTACGTTGTAATTAATATCTTATTGCTTTAAATTAAATTAACATTGTACTGGCAGGCAATTATTATTATTAATGTCATTTTATCATATTTGACATTAAGGTTTACCATTTATTTTATGGGGATTTTAAATTATTTAATTATATGATGGGTAATGAAAAGTAGTTCTAAAAATTAATGATTATCGTTATCGATTTTCAAATTTAAATTTTATAATCACCTAGCTACTGACAGATTTCTACGCCTAACACAGGCAGAATATGCAGATTTTGTTATATTATAATGTCATCAATGTATACTACCATTTTCTGTTAAATAAATGATTGGTTTATTATTTAGATGCAATTTCAGTTTGGCTAGATGCGCCATCAGTTCACAGAGCTAGATGCGCCTGTGATTTGGTTAGATGCGCCATCAGTTTGGCTAGATGCGCCTTTGGTTAGGCTAGATTCGCCTAAGTTTTGGCTAGATGCGCCTATGGTTTGGCTAGATGTGCCTATGTTTTGGCTAGATGCGCCTTTGATTTGGCTAGATGCACCTTTGATTTGGCTAGATGCGCCTTTGATTTGGCTAGATGCGCCTGCGGTTTGGCTAGAAGTGCCAGCGGTTTAAAAGGCTAGGTTGTCATATGCATATATTACATGTTTGACTACATAATGCGATTTTAATTTTATATTTGAATCGTCACCTGCAAACGATTATTTAAGTTGTTGTTAAGTTAGTGCACAGGCCCTTAAATATTGGAGTACTTTCACAAACAATCAGTAAGTAGTAAATTACGCATGTACGAAGATCTATCAAAAAAATAAGTTTACTTTAGTCCGCGTTCTTCTTTAAGACACAACTTAATTTTACTTGGTTATCTCTTGGTTTATAATATATTATTGCAATTCGATGCTAATGTAGTTATGGTTAATTTGAATAAATTATATTTATGTTTCCGAAATTAAGTCTTGAAATATTAGGTACATAGCAGTGTGTAAGCTACTATTATATGAACCATTTGTCCTTAAGGGTGGTGTTTAGGCGGCTAAGTGTGTCGCATTTATGGGCCAAGTGTGTCCTTAAGTGTAGTAGTTAAGCGGCGAAGTGTGTCGCGTCCATGGGCCATGTGTTTCCTCAGTTGTAGCTTTGGTTTGAATATAATGTTTTGACAGGCCGTGTCCACATAGTGGCAAACGGTAGCCCCGCGAGTATCGACATAAGCAATTGCTAACACTGATCGCATTACACATAGACGTATTATATTGACATTACATAGTAAAATGCAAGAGAACCACAAATTGTGGAATAAAATGAAAAATGGTCATGACAAATTAATATTTTTTAATAACCATGCGACTAGATATGATTATGTATATAAGCATGTGAATTTGTATGTCACATAATATTTTTCTTATCTCATAAAGAAACAGTTTTCATGAATAGATGCACATATATTTCCTTTTGACTCTGATGTTTTATTTTGTTGACGTTTGTCCTATGATTTAGGGACGGTTACTGTCGATTGTTTTATGTATTTCAGAAACATATTGCATTTGACAAGATACCGATGCGTTATATGTCGCTAAGGTGACGATGACGCGATATGCGACGCGTGACTGGATGGTAGAAACGACTGTACCGTTATTCCTTGATCCTAGTTTTTGTGACACGATGACAACGGGCTGCGACGGCTAATAGGTTTCAGCTGCAATTATCTGGTTGAACATAGAGACGGACCAGAATTCCTATGCATTGATTTGTCAAATATATGTAGTAAGTCTTATGCAGAACCTGTTAAAGTAGGTACTTAGTTCTAGACTAGCTAAATTAAATATTATAAGTACCTAGCTCATACTGTGAATTGTGAAATAAATAAAAATAAAACTTATAATGATTGTTGCAACGCAACTTTAAATATATTAAACAATTACCTTGCGTTTTGCATAGCTAGTAGGTATAGTAAATTGAAATTGTATACTTATTGTAAGTTTAATAAGTTGATATCATTGATAATTTCAGTTAGGTAGTCGGCAGCACGTCACGTTATCTGTCAAAAGTCGACGATTTGTAATTGAATTTGTTTACCCTTTCGTGGTAGATAGGCAGTCGACTGTTATATTTACTTTTTGTACTTTTCTCTTATTAAATATTTTAATAAAATTTATAATTTAGTAGAAAGAACTAATAAGAAATGTTGTACTTTCATAAATAATTTGATTGTTTATTGTGGTAAAAAAAATGGTTATATTATTTTTAAGATGTTTTAGAGTGAATATTTGTGTCATAATCTTACTGGCTTTTAATAATGTTATGCTTTATGATCTAATGGTCATACTAGGCGCGATAAGTTACAACAGTTCGTTCCTCTTGTAAATAAATTATTAAATATAAAAGGCGGAGGTCGACAACCCTCTCCAAGTTTTCTTTCGCCATTTCTTTCTTGGAGGGGCCTCCCATTTTTTGAAATGGTGGCAGATTCAGTAGATTCTCTCTTTTTAGCATTAATTAATCCACAAAAGTAATTATAACAATAAAGTAAATGTGAATTCTCAAATTAAAAAATATAACAATAAGTTAAACCAAATATGTTTGTTAAATAGAATGCGGTATTAGTTAACATACAACCGGCCGAATGTGACGATATTATTATGTAAGTATTGAGTTGACAATTATAATAACCTATAATATTGTTGAGTTGACCGTGCACGAGGACATGCACGAGTTCAGGATGGACGAATGTGACGTTTTGTCGTTTAATAGTAATTAATCCATTTTATTGTTATGATTTCGAATCAAATTGAAAGGATAATAGTAGTATTTTAGTTTAATAGCTTGGCAACACCGCCGCTTAGCTCCACCGTTTCCCGCCATATTTTCCCGCCATTTGTAGTGGAATGGGGAGGTAAGCGGTGGGGATAGGCGGCAGAACGGTCAACGAAAGTCAGTTGCGAGCTCAGTCACTGTTGAACCGTCGAGAAGCGAAGTAGTTAGGGAAAACTGCTAACGTATCGTTGCTATAGCCTAGTTAATAATATTCATGGTGTATTCCAGTGAAGAAAGTAAAAGTGGTTGACCTTTAGTACTGTAGTTTCATTATACGAGCGATTCAAAAATAGGGCCCCTGGTCGCCTCCTTGCAATTTTAAGAAAGAGAGTTTGCCCTCTTCAAAGTTTTAAATGCGATTAAGAGTATGTGACAGAGAGTGTGTGAGTGAACTTAAAATTTTAATATTTAAAAAATATAAGAAAAGTTTGTATTGTTTGTATTAAAAAAGAAAGACAGGAATAAATAATCCCTTTCTGACTGGTTTATTATTGTGCGATATTTATTTTCCACTTAAAATGTTTTTAGGAGTTTGTAAAAAGTTGAGAAATCTTGAGTCCCTGAGATAAAACAATATGTTGATAAATCCTAGCTGTCGGTCATTCAAAATCACACCTACCTCATCATATTTTACACTTACATAACTAGCCAATCATAAAGTAGAAATAAAAAGGTTTTAGGAAAAGAGAGTGCTCACCTGATCAGATCATTATACTTCTTCTTCTCGTCTTCATGCCTACGTGCAGCTACGACGAGCTCATTCCTCAGTGACTCTTCAGATGGCTGAATGCCATCAGTTGAATTGTTGATCTCGTCAAGGTCTGTTTGCGTGGCGGTGTCCGCGGGCGCGCTCGCCCCGACGATTTCGCTGAGCTCCTGCACGCGTGCGCCCACATCTGACACCAAACTCTCTACGGCGACACAAGACTCGCAAGTTTTGTTGATCGCCGGTGTTAGAGCGCGGAAGGCATGAAATATAGCCCGCAGCCTTCGCGCCGCTTCTTGATGGTCGATCATCATTTTTGGCTCCATACTAGCTGGCGATGAATCACATTCCTGCAATTTGAAAACAAAATAGATGAGCCTCTTATGAATGAGTATTAATTTCTATTTTTAACAAAGTTGTGTAAATAGGATGATATGAAAATGAAACGTTGTTTATTATATATTATTATGGCGTAATTCAAATAGGTAGTTCGAATAAGTACTAATACTATTAAAAGTAAAATAACCCAGAATAACCGAAAAACTTACTGTTAATCATCAACATGACAACTCTGGTTACTTAAACTACAGAGTAAGGAAAATATATTTTGTTGAAATACGAGGGTGGATTGATAAGTCCATGACTTTGTAATGAAGAAACACTTTTTTCGGAATATTTTGTTTTATTTCTCTACATAATCTTATTCCGTCCAATGTAGTTCCTACCTCTTTTACCCATTATTTTTTTCTTTCATCGTCTGAAAACTGGTAACTGAAATGAGGGCCTATTTCAGACATGAGTGCCGCCGAGAGGTTCGACAGGGTCATTAAGAGAAGTCGCTTGAGCTTTATGTTTCCAGAAGTAATAATCTTTTGCCGAATTTGAAAAAAATGTAGTGTGAAGATTCCTTAAGAGGCATATGACATTTCGACTGTGATTTTTGCGTAAAATGGCCAATTTTGGCGTTATCGATCTCAGAAACAAAAATACATTAACACTTTTGACTTATTGGATGGTACAGAATAGCTATTGGAATAGTTCATAGCGGTAGCGGCCTCGCTTTTTTGAAAGTTTGCTTAGCTTTATAATTAAACCCGAAATTGCAGAGAAAGATTTTCATAAAATGCGCGAAGGCACTTTTTTGAGCTCATGGAATGAACAACTGTGCTAAAGAATTGAAATAAAAAAAAATTATGTTATCTCTTATATAGTCGAATAGTTCATAGCGGCCTCGGAGTATAGAATATGTGAAAAAAATTCCAATCAAAAACCATAAAACTACTAAAAACGCTCAGAATAAACTGTGGATTTCTCCTAGATACATTGTTCGCGCCTAATACGCACGGGGCGAGGGGCGCACGGGGCGAGGGGCGCACGGGGGCAGTGTCACGACCGGCGGATCGGCCATCATCGTTTTGACGTTACTTATTACTTGCACACACGCCTCCGGCAAGGACGGCTTAATTTTGTATCCTTCAAGCAATTACCTACCTATTACATTATTATGTATCAAGAAACCTGAAGTAAATCACAATATTTCGGTAATATGGAGTTTTCATTTCTTGTCCTGAACATACATTATTATTATTACGTAAAAATTATATCATAATAATCTTTACTTCATAAAAAGATCAAATTTCATACTTTTATTTGTTGTTTGTACTTGTTTGTCTTTCTGTGTATGTTCAAAGTTGACTCTAAGAAATCGTTCACCAACTTTCATTTTCCTTTCTAACCCTTTAACTTTCCCGTGAATCATCATATTACTTTTTGTCGCGGACACATATATAAATGTATTTAGTAGACCCAAAGGTTTCTATGGGTTGTATCGCTAAAATCCGTCAAAATCGAAATTTCGACGATAAAATGTGATAGGGCCCTTAAGGAGTTTCTTTTTAGGATACAAAAATAAATTATGAAAAAAAGGATTTCTCTACATAATCTTAATCCGTCCAATGTAGTTCTTACCTCTTTTACCCATTATTTTTTTCTTTCATCGTCTGAAAACTGGTAACTGATATGAGGGCCTATTTCAGACACCACCTTTTGGCACGCCCGCCAAGACATTTATTCATGTTTGGTAGGAGGATACATCTCAGTAGGTTGAATCTAGAGAATAGGAAGGATTTGCATCTTCGTTCGATGAGTTTTCATGTCATGAGTGCCGCTGAGAGGTTCGACAGGGTCATTAAGAGAAGTCGCTTGAGCTTTGTTTCCAGAAGTAATAATCTTTTGCCGAATTTGAAAAAAATGAAGTGTGAAGATTCCTTAAGGAGTTTCTTTTTAGGATACAAAAATAAATTATGAAAAAAAAGGATTTCTTCTTTTCATAGTCATGGACTTATCAAACCGCCCTCATAGTACAAAAGTGATAATATTTTTTACCTCCACTTGTTCAGGAGATAACAGTGAGCGAAGCTCCGCGGATAGGTCGCCAGCGGCCGCACGCGTGCCCCCCACGGCCGGCGCGTCGGCCGCCGCCCCGCGCGCCTCCAGTAGCGCGCACAGCTCGTCGTTGCGGTCTCGCAGCGCCGCCGCTTCTCTCCGCACCTCCTCCAGGCGCGCCGCCAGCTCCGCCGCCGCCAACTCCCCCGCACCCCGCTCCCCGCCCCCACTCCGGTCGCCCGCCCTCCGCGCCTCGTGGGCAGCGCGCGCCGCCTCCCGCTCCGCCGCCGAAGCGCGCGCCTCCGCCGCCGCCGCCCGCGCCTCCGACCGCTCCGCCCGCTCTCTCTCGGCGTCGATTTCTACTCGCGCGCGGGTCTCCACTTCGCCGCGTCGTACCGTTTCCTGTTCGAGACGCGCGCGCGCCACCGCCGCACGCTCCCGTTCCGCCGCCGCCTCGTCGGCCGCCCGCCGCACTGCTTCGGCGTGCCGCGCCTCGGCCCGGCGCAGGTTGGCCGCGAGCTCGGCCTCCATGCGGGCGTGACTCTCGTCGACGTCCTGCGCGAGTAGCCGCGCGCGCTTGTTCGCCTCTACTACGTCGGCGCGCAACTTATCTCGTTCGGCGGTGGCGAGATCGGCTCGTCGACGCGCGCGCGCCGTCCGCAACCGACCGAGCGCTAGCGCAGCCGTCAGCAGCGTCGAACGGGCGTCGCGGCGCTCGCCGAGCGGCTCGGGAAGGGCGGCGAGCTCGTCGTCGAGCACGCGCTCGAGGTCCGGCGGCCGAAACGAAGCGGCTGCGAATCCTAACTCGAGCAAGAGGCGGCGCGGTCGCGGCACTCCGGCGCGCTCCCACGCGTCCACGACGAGTTCGCTGGCGACTCCCGTGTCCTCGTCCGAGGCTTCGTCGCCGTGGGCGTCAACAGAACTGGTGTCGCGAGACACTTCTATCGATGACGTGAGCGTTGCATTTAGTCGATCGAAAAATTTTCCAACAGTTGTCTCTTCAGTTTGCGATTCATCAAATATTCGTTCAACGAGACTGCGATCGATACCATCCATATGCAGGTTGCGGCACAGTGCGAGAGCTTGGTCGCAGTCGATGCGGCGGTCGTGGTCGAAGCCGGCCAATACAGCGTCGTCGTCATCGGTAGTAGAGTTTAGGTCGCGACATTCCATCGCAGAAGCACTGCGTCTACACCTCATTCGCTGCGATGAACGGATTCGACTCTCTTCACAATCAAGTCGAGAAACAGATGCAGCACGGGGGGACTCGCCAGGTGTAGAAGTTGAGCGCTGAGGTCTCGAACGACGGCCGTACTTTTTTGATCCAAAGACAAATTTAGGAGCTACTTCTCGGCCGGATGAATCCTCGTCACTGTGTGGAGCCGGGGCTGCGGGCGCCGAGACGGCCGTGGTGGGGGCGGGAGAGCGCTCGCCTCCGCTGAGCACGGAGAGCAGCCCGTTTCGGAACTGCGTGAAAGTGACACGGTCGGAGCGCCGCTCGAACAAGGTGTCCACGAGGCTGGCGCCGCGGTCGTCCAGCTGCAACGCGTCGCACAAATCGAGCACTGCGGACTTATCTAGGGCTTCCTCGTTATCTACGTCGAAGGTTTTAAAGACTGAGTACAGCTGTTCTTCATAAGGATTCATGGACGCGCTGTCCATAGCGGATGGTGTAAAATTCTTACACGATAATTAAGCAAAACCTTTTTCATGAGAACTATTAATCATTGCACTAGTAAAAATTCTATAAAATTGATCAAACTTGGATTGGAATATAGAAAAATGCATTCTTTTTTATTTCCATTTCATTTGCGACGGTGACTTTCGTGCATGTCAATGTCAGTCAGCTGTCCTGTGTCATATGTCAAACAGCACTTTTTTTTCTATTCCTTATTGACTGAGATCAGGCACCTCTCTGCCTAAAATAGTTTTTAAAAACACATTTATTGTTACCTTTCCAAAGTGTTTTTTTTTTATTTAACCATCTATTTCATATTTCATTATGATGTAAAATTTTATTTTCACCAGTCATTCTTGGATTGAACTTGTGATTGTTCTTAGAACTATAAATACGTTATGAAATAATGTGTATTCTATGACGTAAGCGGTTGAATCATTCGAAAAACCTTGGACGATTATTCGTCCATGTTCGAACCACAAAAAACTACACATAAAAACTAAACGACCTATAGGTTGTCACTGTCAGTGTCAGTGTCAAAAGCGTTTGTCGGGGAGATTCGTTCGAGGCGGAGATCGATATTATTTACGCATTTGTGAATTTTCAATCTTTTAGATGTAAATTGGTACTAAAGTGCTAAAATATAATAATAATTGAAATACAGTTTCAAAATATTTTCTGACTGATACCTCTCAAATAGTAAAAGAAAGGAGTGTGTTGTTATCAATTGTTTTTATTGTTTACTTGATAAACATCGCATTCTCATAGAAAATATTAAACATGAGTGATAAACTCTATCAACAGCTTGAACAAACGCATTGTAGCGTTAAATCGAGGTCACGGAATTATTATACCAGTTCAAACAACAAATGTTTGCGAGTGGTTGGTGCGTTTGCAGGGGTGAGTGTTGTGGGCGTAATTTTAACTGCCGTATTTGTCGTGGTCACCCAGCGATCTACAGACACTGACTATGGATCCTCGTATTCATATTCATTAATAAAATCATACATTCGTGCTAATTTGTACTCTATGAACGGAAACCCTGAATTCAACCTTGTAAAACCAATTTACTCTGATAACAGAGTTCCCAAAGAACCAGAAAAAATTGTATCATGCTATTATGACACTCCTGACCCTAATGGATCCAATCAGTTATTGCCAGTCAATATTCATCCACATCTGTGCACTCACATTAATGTTGCTTTTGCAAGAGTAGTCGACAAAGAAATAAAGTTAGAAGATTCTCAGTATAAAGCTCTGGCAGACATAATTAAACTCAAAAAATCAAATCCATCACTGAAAATATTGTTGTCAGTGGGGGGAGCGGGCAATGAGAATGGGTTCTCAGAGATGGTGGCGAATCATGCTTCTAGGAAAATATTCATCAAATCTGTTAAAAGTATTCTCCGCAATTACACCTTGGACGGGATAGACCTTGATTGGGAATTCCCGGCTATCCACCTAGATAAAAAAAAGGTTGCAGGTCAGCGTGAGAGACAACACTTTTCACAGCTGCTGAGAGAAATAAGAATGGAATATGTACGGGAAAAACGAGATTACTTGTTAACTGTGGCCGTGGCTGCTCCCGAAACTATTGTTGATGTTGCTTATGATGTGGACCAACTTGATATGTATACAGATTACGTTAATCTCATGACTTATGACTTTCATTCCTATACTAAATATACTCCGTTCACAGGACTTAACTCGCCACTCTACCCGAGACATGATGAGATGTTGTATATGGCCACTTTAAACATCAACTATACAGTTCAGATGTATTTGAGTAAAGGGCTAAACAGAAATAAAGTTGTAGTTGGAATACCTACATATGGTCACTCGTTTACTCTAGTGAACCCAGACAATGCTAGAGTGGCAAGCCCGGCGTCGGGTGTTGGTTCCTTGGGGGGTATGGGATTTGTAAACTATCCTGATATATGTCTATTTGTAGCAGGTCATAAAGACGTAATGATAAAACAAGATGAGGAGGCAAAAGTCCCATACTTATACAGAAATAGGGAGTGGGTGTCTTACGAGTCGCCTGCGAGCGTCGCCGCTAAGGCGGATTTTATCAAGCAGCACGGGCTACGCGGTGCCATGATCTACTCATTGAATGCAGATGACTTCACAGGTCTTTGCTGCATGCAACCAGAGGGGGAAACCAAATTTCCTCTACTTCGGTCTGTTAAAAATTCACTTCTCGGCAGCAACAGTTCAACTGGCGTAAGAGACATAGAAAAGTAAGCGACCATGCAGCGCATGTGTTTATGAGTGACGTGATTAATCGTGTTAGGAGTGAAAGTGCTAATTTTACCTTGTTTTTCTTGGCCACATATGTAATTTTATACATGGTGCATGACTTCATGATCAGCGATGAGTGGGTGGAGCGGTCCGGCAGCCGGGCTCCGCGGTCGGCAGGGCGCACGTCGGGCTCTCGGGCGTTGGGTCCTGGCGGCGTGCGGGCGCCGTCGCCGCCGCCGCGCGCGCACTGCGCTGCTGCTCACCCGCTCAGAACCGCACGCGCATTCATTATAAAGTCTTATTAACTTTTACAGTTTGAAAAAAAAATGTTAGTGTTACTTTACTGTTTCGTTACAGCGAATGTTTCCGCTCGACCGAGTGCGTTGCAGCGTAGTGGCTAATTAATTCGGTTAGCCGCCCACTGCTCGCTGGTGGAGAACCGCGTTTGATCTTGAGCTGGCCATTTGATTATAATGTTACAAGTTGCACCTGACCATACTGAGCGAGTCGGTGGGCGGCTGCCGGCATTGGATTGGAATGGAAGTGACTTTGAGAACTTATAAAACACAATCAATAGTGCGCGTGCGCCACCTGTTGAATGAACGCATGCTATTTAGCAAATATATTAATAGGTTAGGTGCCTAATATTTTATCATGTTTCGACGGCATCTGACATCGTACATTTTATAACCAGCTATTACGGCCCGGCCACTGCCAGCCGCGGCGAGCGAATTCAATAACCACTGCGCGCTATCTCGATTCGTCACGACCGCGCAGTGATTACCGAATACGCATGCCGCGCCGCCCGCCGCCGCCGCGCCGCGGCTGGGGTTGTGGCCGGGCCGTTAAAGTGACCCAAATCAATGTCTCGAGGACATCAAATTCTTAGGCAGCCATTACACGCTAGGTTTTGCTGTCAGTTTAACCACAGTCACGGGCTGTGACTGACGGTTAACCTACCATGTAATGTAGTGACTGATGGTTGCATGATGTGATTTGTTCTTTCCATCAGTCAATCAGTCAAACGTAATTCATGACTGATGGAATTTATCTGACGCTTGCATGACCATGTAATGGCCGCCTTAGGGTATCTTCAGCACGAGAGTGCAGAGTTATTGTTTTTGTCAACGAGAGCAAAAGAGGTGATCTTTTGGTTAGCAATTAAGGGACAGAAATTAAATATCTACTCTGCATTATATTTGCCCTTAAACGCGAAAAGTCTCAGGCGTGAGAGAAAGGAACGGTGGGCAGACAGTAACTTTCAGATGTAATAGTCATCAGAGACAAACTAAATTTTTTTTAGTCTTGCTTGAGTAGCAGGGCGTTAGGAATCTGAAAAATAAATGTTTAACCTATGGCGGGTCCATAGCCCGTGTTTTGCTCTACACAATCAACAACAACATCTCAACATTCATCTAATAAAAAAAACGTATGAGAATTTTGTTTCGCGAAACAAATTAATTGCCGTGGCGAGTTTACAATAACCCTGAAATCGCCCTACAGGCGCGGTCCGAGGTCGTACATGTCACATAGAAAAAGCTTCTAAAAATTAATAAAAAAACAATTGTAGTATTATTAGTGGACCCCCCCCCCCCCCCCCAAATTACCAAATTACAGGCTACGGCCGCGCCTCGCCTGTCGTCCCAAAGCCTATTTCATATTGCAAATTTGCGTTGCGATAGCCGATAGATAACCTACCTAGTACCTAGGCAGGTAACTAGGCTACAAATCTTGATCGTATTCAGTGTATCAATGAGTTAATGATACGACTTAATTACCTATGCATTTTCAATTCTTTATAACCACTAAGCTCATTGATTCTTATTATGTATCATTTATTGTTGTAACCTATTTATCAGCCATAATTTTTTCTTATTAGAAAATGCGTAGGATTTAGTATATTGAATATTGAGGTGTAAGTACAAAACGATTGTAATATTGGAATTGACTGTGATAGCGTGAGTGATAGTAAAATTTACTAAATTTAATGTATTATCTCAATTAAGTATTAAGTTTGTATCGCGCGCCAACTTTTCCAAGTTGGTGGTTGGTATTATTTTATTATGAATGTAAGTACCTATTATGTTTATTCTTTGTTTATTTAATAGATTAATTTATGTTTGTGATATCACTATTTTACTATTGAAGGTTATGAAAACAAATTTACATTTTAGAAAGTATTGAAAGAGTAGTAGTTTGCGTTAGGTTGTTTATAATTTAGTTACGTCTAATACCAAATTGGCTAATACCCGAAGTGCGGCTACACTGTTAGTTAATCTAAGTGTAACTGACTGATTTGTCCACAGCTATAATAACGGGTGGCGCAAAAGTAAAGACCCTATTTGGTTCAGCTATAACATTTTTTCTAAATTAGAAAACTAGATTTAGGTTTTTTTAAATGTATATTTGTGCCATTAAATTTCGTACCATTAGGATTTAAAGATGATGTCTTTTAAATGGTGACCTCCAGAGTTGATACACATTTGAGCCCTATTTATGACATTTTGCATAACTTGCCGTAACACTTCCTGCGATATGTTCGTTATTTCTTGACGAATGTTTTCTTTTAGAGCTGCGAGAGTCTGTGGCTTGTTCACATACACCCGAGATTTCAAAAAACCCCAAAGAAAGAAGTCTGGACTGGTCAGATCGGGTGATCTTGCAGGCCAAGGCAAATCGCCAAAACGAG
The DNA here is from genome assembly GCA_928269145.1 of Agriphila tristella. Lineage (NCBI taxonomy): Eukaryota > Metazoa > Arthropoda > Insecta > Lepidoptera > Crambidae > Agriphila > Agriphila tristella. The sequence continues at coordinate 29,654,256 of OV743439.1, read as the reverse complement.
AGATAACTCGGCCTGGAAAAGCGTCCCTCACGTCCATTGACACAATTATTCCACGTTCTTGGGGAGTAAAACGGTCCATGTTTATTTTCAGTGTATTTTATATTTGTTCACTACACAATTTTCAACAACAGAATGACAGAAAATGTCATATAAAAAAAATAAAAGTATTTTCTTTAGTGCCAGTACTTTTGCGCCACCCGTTACTAGGTGGAGCCGGTTGCATTCGGTTAAAACTAAGTCTAGCTGTACTATTATAACACACAGAATACATAAGTATTCTGTGGTCTAGTTTTTGTGGTGGATACAACTAGATGTAGCCAACAACCCTACATGGTTAAAACTAAATGTAGAGTAACACAAGTGTAGGTAATTAATTCCAGTAGGTTATAATTAAACAAACAAAAAGTTAAATTTAACAATATCTTTAACTTTTTATCCAAAAACAGCAGTAAAAAAGTGTTCCCCTGTCATAGCACTATTAAAATATGTATAATTAAGAATGTCTGAAAAAAAAATCAAATAGGCTGAATATTTTATATGTAGGAATAAGCTCCCTTATCATTCTTAACACTTAATAGAAAAAAGCTTCAGAATTTTTGATTACCTACCTACGCGAAAACATTGCAAATTTTTTAAATTACTTTGTACAGAAGTAACAGCAGAATGGAGATTACATATTCCCTGATCTTCGCCGCGTAGGATTGGCTACATCCAGTTGTAGCCAGCCAACGATATGTTAAAACATATCGTTGTAGCCAGCACGAAAAAGGCTAGATACGAATGTAACCGGCTACACTGTATAGCCGTGACCAAATCGGTTACACCGCCTAGGTTTAACAGACAGGTGTAGCTGGTAGCTGTCTGTTAAACCTAGGCGGTGTAACCGATTTGGTCACGGCTATACAGTGTAGCTAAGCTAATACCCGAGTATTAGCTGTAACGTAACTTATACGTGCAAATAATTTAATAAATTACCCTAATATTGGTGTTTGTAACATATTTTTTTTTGTAAATAAGCACTTATATTTTAACTAAGTTGTGATGTGTGATGCATGTTGTAGTTTGTGCGTCATTGTATAATTGTCTGTGATTTTTTTATGTGATGCCTACCATTAATAATAATGACATGACATAGATACCTACCTAGGTCCTATGATAAATTATGAATTTTTCTTTTGTCGCATAACGGCCTGGGCCACGGGGTGGCAGGCGGCGCGGCAAGCGAATACAATAATCACTGCGCGCTATCTCAATGGCGGCCTCTCAGCTCGTCGACACGACACTGCACAGTGATTATCGAATTCGCTTGGCTGTGGCTGGGCCGTAAGCAGCATTTCATTATTCGTACATTTTATCTTTTCTTTTGTAAGTATTAATAATTATTAAATTACATTGAAAATTAATAAGACTTTAGTATTATTTCTTATTATTGCCTCGTTAATGACTAGTGGCTCCGTGAGCTGTAGACCTCGCGATAAAAAGTGACTCAAATTGTACAAAAATAAAATGTTACTATGAGGTTTTTAAAGCCCACAGTACGTGCTGTTTGGTATATTATTTGGAGTATTCGCAGCTAGGTGGTGCTTCTAATTTAGATAATTTTTCGAAATGGGTAAATATTTTTTAGATAAATTTAGAAAAACTGGCTCGACGAAATAATTCTAGATAATTATCGAACCTGCTCACAAAATTTCACCAGAGTCGGTTGAGAAATGCGACCTGTAGAGGAGAACAAACAGCTGGAAAGCCGGACTGAAATATTTTTTTCTGACAAAAACTGTCTCGACAAAAAAAACTTTACATTTTTCGAACCTGCTCACTAAATTTCACGAGAATCGGTTGAGATAGGTAATGCGACCTGTAGAGGAGAACATCAGCGCTGGAAAGCCGGACTGAATCGGTTTTTTTTTTAACATATCTCTGCCATTTAAAAAATAACTAAAAACTGGCTTGACAAAAAATAATTATATTATTTTCAAACCTGCTTACAAAATTTTACGAGAATCAGTTGAAAAATGCGAGGAAAACCGGCAGAGCTGGAAAGCAGACTGAAATCTGTTTTTTTAACATAGGTATAGGTAGTCTGGCCAACGAGTCGTGTCACCTGAAACTAGCGGCAAATTTTAAAATTTTGAAACTTTATTCACTCGCGAAACTGTGAAATAGCAATTTAAGACTTTTATTATATTGTTTTAGCTTGGATTTTTATCAAGGTGTATGTACCTAAGATGAAATTGATATTTCGCAGTATTTTGAGTGAATTAAGTTTCGAAATTTTAAATTTGCCACGCGTTTGAGATGACACGACTCGTTGGCCAGCCAGACTCTATCTCCGCCATTTTAAAATTTTCAAAAAACTGTCTCGACAAAAATTTCTATATAATTTTCGAACCTGCTTACAAAATTTCACAAGAATCGATTGGAACTGACCTGTAGGGCCTGTATTACAATGGATCTTAGTGGAACATAGGGGCTGGAACAGACAGAACTGGAACGGACATACGAAAGAATTTTTGCCCAAACTGAAGCAGGACGCTTCGCTCGCACCACAGAATACATAAACTCGCACTTCGTGCTCGCTCGGTCAATAACGTAAACGTAACGTGACGTAACTAATAATAAAGTCACTAGGTACTAAATAAGTACCTACTTAAGTAGGTAGGTAGGTAATTTATAAAAAACCGGCCAAGTGCGAGTTGGACTCGCGCACGAAGGGTTCCGTACCAAAAAATGGCAATAAAATCGCGTTTGTTGTATGGGAGCCCCCCTTAACTATTTTATTTTGTTTTTAGTAAGTATTTGTTGTTATAGCGGCAACAGAAATACATCATCTGTGAAAATTTCAAACAAAGTCAAATAAACTTTATTCAAATAAACTTAATTATTAAGTACTTTTGAATCGTCTATATATTTTCTTACCAGATCCAGACTTTTTTAGCTGACAAGAAGAACGGGCGGGCGCAAGAAACTTATCAGCTTCAACAGCCATAACAAACTGTCTAGCTATCACGGTTCATGAGATACAGCCTGGTGACAGACAAACAGACGGACAGCGCAGCGGAGTCTTAGTAATAGGGTCCCGTTTTTACCCTTTGGGTACGGAACCCTAAATAATAGTTTCTGAGGTAAGTACATTGTTTTCAAAAAGAGGGTCTAATCTAAAGTTACACTTTTATATTCCCATCATCAGTATAAACTTGTATTATTTAGTTTTACTTGTATTACATTGCCTCTGCGACGCGACGGACGGGACGGGCAGCGCAGACCGTATTGCGTATGACTTTTAGGGACCGACCGAACCCACTTTTCGCCGAGTACCGAGACCGAGACCGAGATTTAAAAAAAGTCTCGGCCGAGACCGAGACCGAGATTTTTGATTTTTTTTAAATGTTACTATAAAATGGCGAATATTAATGAAAAACATATTTAATTTAATTAAATTTTTTTATTTAATCATAATAGTGCTAGGTGTAAGCAAAAAAATCCACAAATCCATGTACACCAAAGCAGTTTGGTACGGCACTTATACTTGAGCTAAAAACAATATTTTGGACTCGCAATTCTTAAAAAATCTTTCCTTAGAAGATGAGTTATTATGGTGTCATCTTTTTTGAATGGGGATTTTTTTTCTGAATCCTATCGTGTATGATATTGAAAGGAAGAGCTTGCTAAGCCGGTTCTTGTATTTCAAAACATTTTCAAAACATACAATGTTTGGGCTCCATCAGATTCGAAGTGGTTAAGTTATTTCTTGTAAAATACACCTTAAATTAAAAGATATACAGGGTGGCCCAAACGGTGACGCTAAAAATTTTTTTTTTGTTTCCTCACATCTCGTTGTACCCGGAAATACCCTATGTATGTTCAGCGATTTTTTGTAGTTTTCGAGCTATGAATTATTTTTTTAAATTTTGAGAATTTTTGACTTGACAGACTAAAATATTTTTCTTTCGGAAATTATACATCTTTTTTTGAATTATTTTTTTGTTACATAGACCTCATGACTTGAACTTTAACACATAAAATACCCAGCTTCCTGTCATCAAAATAAGTTACAAAAATATTGACCGACAGTGAAAAATTGACGTAAAATCAAATCATAGTTAAATTTTCAACTTTGAATTAAAAATTAAAAAAAAGGTTCCATGACTTCTGAGTAATTTTAAAAACTTCACAAGACCCTAAGCTTTAATTCTAATTTAAAAAAAAATGTGCTTAATAAGGTTTTTTTAGCCGAAATCTGCCTTCAAATGCACAAAGGTGAAATTTTCTAAGATTTTTTATTGGCTATTTTGTCATTCACAAAATGATTCTTACCAAAATAAAGTTTAAAATGGTACTGTTTATTGAATAAAGAATTAAAAACAACCTTTAAAAGTATGTTATTACGAAGCGGTAACATCGATGTCATTTAGTTATAGTTATTTTGGTTATTTTAAGGATAAATCATATTAAATAAAACAATTACTACAAATTCAACAATTAAATTTATTTCACAATAAGTTTTCAAAATGTCTCCCTCCCGCTTCAATGCACAACCTACATCGCCTTAAAAAATTTTGTTTTAAATTTCGGAAAGCATTAGTATTTTCTTTGATTTTTATTTCTGCTTCTCTTAGTTTTTGACGCAGCTCTGCTTCAGTGTTTGTTTCGTTTGCGTAAACCATCTCTTTGTAATAGCCCCACAGAAAAAAATCTATGGGGTTTAAGTCTGGTGAACGCGCAGGCCAAGGAATCGGGCCGCCACGCCCAATCCACCGTCTCGGAAAAGTCTGGTTAAGGTGCTCTCGTACTTCTCTAGCATAGTGGCACGGAGCACCATCGTTTTGAAATATCATTCTTCTTCTTGTTAGTAGATTCACATCCTCTAATAAACCGTTCAAGCTATTTCGTAGAAAATCCAAATATTGCGCTCCGTTCAACCTAGCCGGCAATTCAAATGGTCCTATAAATTCCCCATTGACAATTCCTGACCACAAATTTACACTAAACCTTGTTTGAAAATTGGATGGTCTTGCCTTGTGTGGGTTTTCAATGGCCCAACTGTGATAATTATGAATATTGAAAACTCCGGTTCTTTCAAAGCGTGATTCGTCTGTCCACAAAATTTTGTCGAAGAAATCAGGATCGTCTTGAGTTTTTTGAAGCATTGTTTCACAGAAAGTCACTCGTCTTGGATAATCTGCAGGTTGCAATTGTTGCACGCGTTGGATATGAAAAGCGTGGTATCCCTCTGAAAAAAAAAAACACCGAAATTGTAAATTCAAAGCATAGGTAAGATAGTCTTTTTTCAGTTTCACCAAATAGTAGGCTAGTGATAATCACTGGTATGTACCACGCTTTCTCGCCCACTAGCGAGTGATTATTTTGTTGCCAAATACACATTCAGTCAGAGTTCAATACTTAAAAAGACCACGTGCTACAAAAAGTCGCTCATAAAGCACGTGCGTGCTATTTTTTTTAAGTCACAATAATTACAGCTAAAAAAAATAGCACGTGGGCATAGTGGGCGAGCTAATGGGTGCGTAATTATGAGGTTTAAAGACAAGATGAAATTAACCCACCTGACTTCAGTATCCTCATAACTGAGGTTCGTGGTACACCAGTCCTTCTTGCGATTGCTCTGGTGCTAGTCGATGAATCCCTTTCCACTTGTTCCACGACTTGATCCATAATATCTGGATCCATTCTGGGTATTCCTTCCTGAGATGAACGTCCAGGAATTCGTCCCTCCATAAATGTATGGTGAGTATTTTGAAATACTCTGTAATTCGGGTAATGCTCCCGTTGTTCTCCTCGCCGTTCCAATTGCTCTCGATAAAGCCTTGCTGCCAAACTAGCATTTCCTTGGGCAACACCGTAAAAATAGTGCATCTCTGCGTATTCACGCAAAGAATAGCTCATGTTGCAGCACAAAGGTCCAAATCACAAGGTAGGTAATCAAAGTCCGAAACACAAGCACAGGTAAATCAGTCACAGGAAGAATCAGAGTCCAGTTAGCAAGCGAGAGTAGTTGTATCAGAATTGAAAACAAAACCAGGAGTAGTAGTAACACGAGCGAAAGCTGTGAACAACTGAGGTGAAGGAGGGAGGAATGCGACCGACATGAGATGAATAGAGCAAGATAGCAAGATAGATAGAGCAAGACAGCAAGATAGATAGAGCAAGACGGCCTAGATGAGAAAGAGAGGACGTGCTTATAGACGACGCTGTGTTGGTCCCCCTTCTTTTGTTCGGCGCGCGGGAAGTCTATTGTTTGTGATTCTAGTGTCTGCCAGAACTATTGTTATTTATGATGTCGCTAAAGATAAACCGGTTGGAGGTAAAGACCATTTTCTTTGTACAAAGACCAACTTGTGCTGTTGAAGTGACAACATACTAACTACCACTAAACTAATTTAGAACTCTAAATTTATAAACTATACTAAATGTCAATTATTATGTTATATCAAACCTAATTAACCTTAGATAATAACAATGAGTGCTTTTAAAATAAATTACCTTTGTACATTTGAAGGCAGATTTCGGCTAAAAAAAGCCTATTAAGCACCACTTTTTTTTAATTAGAATTAAAGCTTAGGGTCTTGTTAAGTTTTTAAAATTACTAAAAAGTCATGGAACCTTTTTTTTAATTTTTAATTCAAAGTTGAAATTTTAACTATGACTTGCTTTTACCTCAATTTTTTATTGTCGGTCAATATTTTTGGAACTTATTTTGATGATAGGAAGCTGGGTATTTTATGTGTTAAAGAACAAGTCATGAGGTCTATGTAACAAAAAAAAAAATAAAAAAAGATGTATAATTTCCGGTAAAAAAAATATTTTAGTCTGTCAAGTAAAAAAATCTCAAAATTTAAAAAAAAAATCATAGCTCGAAAACTACAAAAAATCGCTGAACATACATAGGGTATTTCCGGGTACAACTAGATGTGAGGAATCAAAAAAAAAATTTTTAGTGTCACCGTTTGGGCCACCCTGTATATGATACTCATATCAATCCTCAAGAAAGCAATTTTGAAAATATTAACATTTAGTATTTTTTTTATTTAGGCCCAAACTTAGAAAAAATAGCATAGTATTTTTTTAAATGATTTTTAGTTTAATTTAAAATAAGTGCTGAAATGTAATTTATTTTTTATTTATTTTGGCATCAAACAGTCATGTATAACAATAATGTTATTCAAAAAAACAATTACATATATCGAATAGACCTACAGTGCCCAATATCTATTTTGTACAAAACATTGCAACAAAAAATTCTGAACATGCTGAAATATATTTTTAGAAACAGCTCAGAAAGCCCTTTCATTCAATATCACACATGATAGGTTACATAACAAATGTTTTTTTTATCACACATAATCACTTTGTAAAAGCTTTGTAATCATTAAAAATAAAATACTAAATGTCAATATTCACAAAATTGGTTTTTCGAGGTTAGATATGAGAAAATTACATATGATTTGCGATATATTTTATGAAAAATATTAAACCATATCGTATCTGTAGGAGCCCAAACTTGGAATATCCTTATCCTTATCCTTACATATAATAAAACAGTAAAAAAAAGTGTGTCTGTACATTACATATATTTTAAAAAAAAAGTCTGGGGCGATGGAGACATACTAATAGAGTAAGAATTTGAAAAAAGAAGTGTGTCTGTTTGTCTGTTTGAACACGCTAATCTCCGGAAATACTGAACGTATTAATATGAAACTTTTTTGTTATATAGCTGTTAAGCCTGGAAATAACATGGGGTATAATTGATTTTGGAAAATGGAACACCTGCTGATGCAGAACCATAATGGTCCAACTTAACTATAAGGAATATAAAAATGACACCTTTGCAAAAGTTGTTCAGCCTGATGAGCATTTTTTGTTGAGATATAAAAATCGAAGATCTGGAACACCTGATGCAGAACCATAATGGTCCAGCTAAACTATACAAAATATAAAAATGACACCCTAGCAAAAGTTGTTCAACCTGATGAGCATTTTTTGTTGAGGTACAAAAATTGAAGATCTGGACCACTCGGTGCAGAACCATAACACTGCTACAAGTATTTTCTTATGTAAAAACTACATTAGTTCATTTATATGCATACGCCGAAGTCATAAAGTCCACGCGTACGAAGTCGCGGGCATCAGCTAGTTTTAAAAATATTTTTTTGGTATAATTTAAAACAAGTGACTGAAATGTAACGATGTGGCTCAGAAAGCCCTTTAATTGGATACCACACATGATAGGTTGTAAAACAAAAACAATTTTCCCTTACAAAAGAATATAACAGCGTAACTCCTCTCCTAAGGGAAGAAATTTTAAGAAATGCGGGCCCAAAATATTGTTTTGAATTCAAGTATACTTGTCCCAAACAGCTATGCTGTACATCGATTTGCGGTTTTCCATTAATTTTGAGCTTGTACGCGACCACTATAAAAGACAATTAAAATAACATTCACATTAATTTGTAAAACTAAAGGTACCTATTACAAGTCGAAAGCAAATTACCAAATGACCGAAGTCAACAATTTTGATTTAATTTGATTAATTATAGAGAGTAATGCGTCAGCGTTTGCCCTGTGGCCAACCTGTGGCATGCATAACATGCGTTAATTCCAATGACGCATGCCTCAGCGAAGAGGAAAGGAAAGTACACGAGTGTAATCTCAGGGGAGTAATTATGTAATTTTGTTGCAATCAACTCTGATAGAAATCGCAGTGACATTGCTGCTTCAGTTAAGAACCAATGTGACAACTATCTTACTTAAAGCAGCAATGTAACTGCGCTTTCAATCGATTTCAGTCAAAAATTGTTAGCAACAGACTTACGTTATCAACCAACAGGCTTACGTAAATAGGTACTTATAGGCCGAGATTCTCGGCCATTTTGGCCGAGACCGAGACCGAGACATAATTTTTGGCCGAGACCGAGATCTCGGTCGGTCCTTAATGACTTTACTAAAATAAAGTTCGTTCGGTCCCTAGAAGCCCACCCAGTGATGTGATATATCTGTGGGATCTAATTACTTAATATAAATTAGTCAAAAACCAAGAGTAGGTAGTTATAAAGTCGTAAATTCTCTCAACCTAAATAAAATATCTCTTTTTGGGGGCGCTTGTCAATCTTGTCATGGGTAAAAATAAAAGGCTATTTAAAAAATAGTCAGGAAGCTCTTTTAATATGGCACTACTTTAAAGTACCTACCTAAGCATTATGTCTATATTAATTACATTCGATAAAGGCATCGTTGATCGCGATCAAAAGCGCATTCCAAAATCTGTATTTTACTACTTTACAATAGCTAATCATTACGGGCGCCAATACAATTAAATGGTTTAAAACCAAAGTGGCCACTCTCGTTTTAAACTAGGTAATCAGGGGTCGAAACTGGTCAGTAAAGTCAGTTTTTTTTGCTTCGGTCAGTAAAAGTCAGTTTTTGAAAAAAATGGTCAGTAAAGTCAGTTTTTTAGCTACCTACGTTCATTTTTATACACTTTTTCATTATTACCGTTTGTCTTTACTGTAAACAGACAAGAGTACAAGATTTGTGGATGAAACACACTAAAAATCGCGCTGCGTGACCGATTGTTTTAATATAGACAGGCAAGATTACAAGATTAGTAGATGAAACTGACTAAAAGTCGCGCTGCGCGGCCGTTTGTTTTTACTCTAGACAGGCAAGAATACAAGATTACTTGAAGAAACTGACTAAAAAATCGCGCTGTGCGAATGATTTTTTCTATAGACGGGCAAAAAGTACAAGATTAGTGGATGAAATTGACTAAAAATCGCGTTGCGCGGCCGTAGTTTTTGGAAAAGGCAAGCAAGATTACAAGATTAATGGATAAAACTGACTAAAAATTTTGGTCTCGGGTTGCCACTATTCAGTGTAAATACTAGAAAAAACTTCTTTTTTTTTTCAAAAAAAGTGGCGATTTTCCGGGGTTGTGTTGTATGCATGGTATCTCATCTTACGTATTCGCCTATCGCTATTTATCGCCTGTATAAGAGAACCATTTAATGGCGGGTCGATTTTTTCTAGTTGTTTAGAAATATATATAAAAATAAACATTGTAAATGCAAAAAATCTCAATAAAAAAATGTCAACTCTGTCAAACTCTGTCTTAAACCCCTCTTTTTATACTCACTAAGTCAGTAATAGGTCAGTATTTTTGAGTCTTAAAGTCAGTAAAATCAGTATTTTTGACACTGCAAACAGTTTCGACCCCTGGGCACAGAATACATGCCCTGGGTAATTTATTTTATTTTATTAGGTTCGGAATACAAACAGCAGTTATACATTCTATGGAAACAATTTCTTAAATCTACTCTGCTATTAACAGGTATTCGCATTAATGGAGTAAATTAAAAAGTGAAATAAAATAATGTCAAGTTTTTTGGACAGTTGTTCCCAACGAGTCACACCATCAACAGTCACACTGTGACTGGATGGGAAGTTTTGATTAAAAAAATCCCAAACAGTCACACCTGTTACTCGATGGGAACTTTTTATTAGAAATTTCCCAACCAGTCACACTGTTACTGTTTATTTCAATATGTAAAAGTGTGACTGGGAAATTTCTAATAAAAAGTTCCCATCGAGTAAAAGGGGGGTTTTGTAATTTTGTTGCAATCAACTCTGACAGAAATCACAGTTACATTGCTGCTTCAGTTAAGAACCAATGTGACAACTATCTTACTTAAAGCAGCAATGTAACTGCGCTTTCAATCGAGAATTGTTAGCAACAGACTTAAGTACGTAATCAACCAACAGGTGTGAGTGTGACTGGTTGGGATTTTTTTTAATAAAAACTTCCCATCAAGTCACATTGTGACAGTTGATGGTGTGACTCGTTTAATAAATATTAGAGACAAGAGGGTTTGGTAGTCGACTTTTTAATGAGTAAGTACCTAATTAAAATTATATTGGCGTATGGCGGGGAGCAGGCAGGAAAAAGCTATTTCTTTCTTATCTACCCTGTCCCTAGTGTCTTCAGGCCAGGCACGTACAGTCGCCGTCAGATATATTGTTGCAGACAAGGTGACAAAATACTTCTGAACAGTTTAAAATGTCAATAAGTTCCATACACTACAAGTTATTTTGTGCTACAAGTTGTACTATTTGTTATTCTGTGCTACAAGTTACCAATAATATCTGAACATTCATTGCTTCATTAATGTCTGAGCTGTGCAGATGCTTGTCATTGTCAATAATTTATACACACAATGAACTCAACACACTAAAAACCAAATAAATAGTTGTGTGATCGTGTGTAAGTATAGAAATTAATTTTCAGATATTATCGGTATGGTAACTTGTAGTGTAAGGAACTTATTGATATTTTTAACTGTTCAGCGGTAATTGGTCACCTTGTCTGCTACAATATATCTGACGGCGACTGTACCTATTTGTGAGATAAGACTATGGACACTCCGACACTCATTTCAATTGTTACAACAGCTGTAGTAGTAAGTAAATACAATTATTACTAATTATTTTATTTAGAACACGCTTTTGGAACGCAGTTAAATTATATCGCACCGTTTACTACAAGTATTAAGTTTCTTATCCATCTACGAGTACCTACAACAGTGTGTGAGCTGTCAGATCTATTAGTGTTCATAAAATCTCTGTTGTCATTCTAAAAATATATGCAAAATAACACTGAGCCTCATTTAAATTCTAAATCATGGCAAAAACTATGGCTTTCATAAATATTGACTCAAGATTCAGATCAACATCTTAATTTAGTAAGTAATAAATAGTTGGATACTTATTTTAATTTGATCATTAAACATATAACATGGTAGAGATGAGGCTCAATGGGGAATGTCCGAAAAAAATCAAATTGGCTGAATATTTTTCTATAGGTAGGAATAAGGTCCCTTAGTAATAGATTAAAGTTTCATAATTTTCGGATGCATGAAACAATTTTAAAAAATCAAAGTCTCTTTGACTTCACAAATGTATGAAAGTAACAGCAGAATGGAGATTATACCTTTGCCACCACCTGCCACAACCACAACATGGTATTAAAAAAAAAGATTCAAGACAAAATGTCAAAACTTTTTTTTTTAATACGTGTAGTGGTTGTGGCAGTTAGCGGCAAAGGTATAATCTCCATTCTGCTGTTACTTTCATACATTTGTGAAGTCGAAGAGACTTTGATTTTTAAAAACTTTTTTACCCAACCGAAAATTCTGAAACTTTTTTCTATTACTAAGGGACCTTATTCCTACCTATAGAAAAATATTCAGCCAATTTGATTTTTTTCGGACATTCCCTATTATATTATAGAAAGAGCGCTTATATAAATATAGTAGATTCTACAAGTACCTACCTATTAATTATGGGATGATTTGTTAATCGTACATTGATTTCCCAACTAATGCAATTTTTTTTCTTGGAACTAAGTTTAAACTTAGTAATAAAATATGGCAGCACTCAAGCTATCCATGGCCCAAACAAAATATGGCCCAAACAAAATATTACCAGCGATCCCCTGCTTGATGGAAATATCAGGCATTTTATCATGGCTTCCCCACAAAGACTTCTAATATTAGTAAGGATTAAAGATGTGTTCTTTATAATGATTGAGTTCTAAAGCACCACAATTAGTGATGAAGCAAATTATTACATACAGTGTTCATTACATTACATTACATCTTGAAACCTTAACACCTTCACAACTACAGCTAAAACCCTCATATTATCAGTCAACAGAGCATGACTCTAGAAACAGGTCCACATCAATTTACAATCATCTGAAACTAACAAGAGGTGCCTATTACTAAACTTAAATAGCTAACTTTATTCTGTAAAAATACATATTTATACCAAACCCAAGCAAACTTACTAAATGTACTTGAAACACTTTATTTTTATTGATCAGTTGTCTCAAAAAGACATTCAGTCACTGACTGATGAGTATTCAACAATAAATGCATAGAGCTAACCAACTGATGGTGATTTTTGAACGAGTTAAAATACTTAGTTGTTGTCAGGAATGTAAATTCAATGTAGCCATTGGTTAGTACAAGTTTTATCATTTGTTCCCAACGAGTCACACCATTAACTGTCACACTGTGATGTCTGTGACTGGTTGGGTATTTTTATTAAAAAATTCCCAACTAGTCACACCTGTTACTCGATGGGAACTTTTTATTCGAAATTTCCCACCCAGTCACATCGTTACAGGTCATTTTCTTCTGTAACAGTGTGACTGGTTGGGAAATTTCTAATAAAAAGTTCCCATAGAGTAACAGGTGACTTGTTGAGAATTTTTTAATGAATAATCCCAACCAGTCACAGTGTGACAGTCGATGGTGTGACTCGCTGGGAACAAATGAGTTTTACATTATCACACTTCCACATAAAAAAAACACAGCAATGGCCATGTTATTGTTAATTTTCTTATGACCCAAGAGCACCTACCCACACTTATCCATGTAAATTATAACTAATATTGTAGATCCACACAAAATGTAAAATTCATCTGTATCACAAACTATATGTTTATATATTCTAAACTTCTCTATATGCATATATATTTATAATGTATAATAGTTGAGTATCTAAATATTGGGATATGGCAACTTAACAACAACTTATTGTCTAGTGGAATATTCTACTTGCCGCAGACCCAGTCACGCATAATAGGCTCTAAAATTTTGTTCATTTATTAATCTCCATAATTATATTGTCCTTGTGACATAATAGCTTTACCACATCTCATGTGCAATCAACGCTGGACACATGTTAATGTCCCCCTCCTCACAAATAAATCTCATGGGATGGCATCAAGAGTTTGGTGATGCCGAGTGACAAGGAAGATGGAATCACTTAAGGTGCTTTGTCGTCTTAATCTTACCTTTGCCATCATTAGATAATATATAGAAACTACTAGGTACAATTAGAGAACTTGAAAAATTACTATCTAATTATTAGTCAGTTTAAAATTATAGCAGGACGGTTTTGTCGATTTGATGTGCTGTGATTTATAACTATTACAATATAGAAGCAGCATTCTAATTTCATGCGATATGTGTTAAACTATCACATCCAATATTTACATTCTGTTCATGTTTACAAGTCCAACTTTTAAAATACCACAATATTATGAAACAGATTTTAACACATCATAACAAAATTTGGAATCACAACAATACAATGAGGGCCCCGAGGCGGCGGCCCGGCGATCTGCACACGACAACAGTAATGTTACGTCTGCAACCAGTGGAACATGAGGCTGTGCACTGTAGGGTAGTCGAGCTCCGTATTTGGAGAGCTTAGGAACTCCTTGAGGCTGAGAGAGACATCGCCAGTGAGCGGCGGTTCCTTGGGATCGGGGGCGGACTGCGCCGAGTTGTCGTCGGAGGCGCAGTCCGAGGAACCGGCTCGCCACTTGTCCTCGTAATTGAGGTCGCACAGAGTCGGCGGCTCGTCGCCGTCGCTGAACTCCTCCTCGAGCAGCAGGGAGCGCGACTTGCCGCGTCCGGCGGAGCTGTCGCAGTCGCTGGCGTCGCGAGCGCCTCCGCTGCCACCCTCGTTCTGGCGCCGCGCGTTTTTTAGTGCCCGGTACCGACGCGATCGTTCCCGTTGTAGCCGCCGCTTTCTTTCATCGGCCCGTTCTAATTCTTCTGGTGTTTTCTTCAGAGAGTTCTTTCCAAAAAAGTACCTCATAAAAGACTCATCGCAATTGCGTTTTGACAGATAACTCGCCATCAACTTGTAATAATACTGATTATCCATTTTAATTAAGTATAATCACTGAACAGTTCGGAATTGTGTCTAATACTATACCTAAGCTACGGAATTGGATTTTTTAGTCATCTAGATATTGCGAAATAAATAAAAATAATGAGAACGCAGACAGACGACAGCGAATACGATGACGTGTGACGTCAACGCAACACAGACTAGTGAGAGAGACCTGTGATAGTGAACTAAGCGAAACGTCAATGTCGTCAATCAACTGCCAGTAGGGATGTCGAAAAAACGATATATCGATGTTTTTTCAATATATTGCCGATGATATTACCGTGCCCACCCCAGAAAAAAACCACATTTTTCTACGCCCATGGGGCCTGGGGGCTTACCATCAGCAAATAAGAAACCATCCTTAAGCCGTTCAGTTCAGAAGCAGGCCCAAAACAAAATTGCTTAAATCGGTACCATGACCGTCTTTTAGGTGAACGGCTTAAAGATTGTTTTGACTCAAGGTGAACGGTTAGTTTGTCTCTGGTATGCTTTGTCACAGATCACTAATGCTTTGTAGACGAGACGATGCGAAAACGAGGTAGCCTATACAAATCGATGGGTGCATTCTGTAAGACAAATCTCTGAGTCATCGATCGCCATAAATTTGTTAACCATGGAAAGTAATTTGTTTAGAATATTCATTTACTTGGCAGAATGCACCCAATTTATCGCTTATTATCCCCACCAATTGGTAATGCGCCTGGCGGCCATGTTTTTAACCTCAAAAACGAAAAACAATTTGTAAATTTTTGATGTACTTAGACCCTATCTTACTGAAAATAATAATTCAATAAATAATAATCTATATATATAAAATTCAAAGTCCTGACTGACTGAGTGAGATATCAACGCACAGCCCAAACTACTGAACCTAGAGACTTGAAATTTTACACACAGGTACCTTATACAGTGTAGGCATCCACTAAGGAAGGATTTTTGAAAATTCCATCCCTAAGGGGATGAAATAAGGGATGAGAGTTTGTATGGAAGTCCCTCAGTTTTGATGCTAGGATCTTCAAATTTTGTATTCAGGCTGATGATTGAAAATTAATAAATACGTGTATCATCGTTTTTCAAAATTCTGCCCCCGATGGGGTGAAAAGGGGGATGAAGTTGAGTATAGAAGAAAATCCTTAATTTTCAAAGTAAAAATCGTTAAATTTATAATTTAGGCTTATGGATGGAAATATAACGCAACGTATATGGTTATTGGTAGTATTTTAACCCCTATGGGGATGAAATGGGGTAAATAAACCTAAAATAGATATGGATGTCGTTATTGGGGTTTTCTGGGATGACGATTGCGAAAATGACATTCATTTTGAAGTCCAACACGGTCGACATGATTTAACCACTAAAGGGGTGAAAATTGGGTTCAAATTTGGTATGGAAAACAATATAAAATATACTTTACAACTTAAAACTTCGTACGAGCATGTCTAAAAATAAATAGACAAACATATATATTGTGGTTTTTAAAATCAACCCCTCGTGCGAGGCCTGCCACACGCGGCAAACGTTTTGCCTCGCGAGGCAGCGCGCTTGGTGGGGACCGGCCTAATCGCATAAAATCGGCTGGTCGGATTCTGGTTGAAGGTTCCCTAAGGATTTTCTCTAATATCCACGCGGACGAAGTCGCGGGCGGAAGCTAGTTATATTATAAGATTTATTAGATTACCTATTAAGAATTTTCTTATTTCATGGCATTTTTAGTTGCGGATCACGTCGATGTGGATGTTAATGTAACAAGGTTCTTGCGCATTACCAATTGGTGGGGATAGTATATCTCTGTCTGCCGCGACGTTCTAAATTGATGAAAAATAAAATAACGAGCACTTACTAGTTTTTTTTAACGAGAACATTGCAAATAAAGTTTCACAACTTCATATTTATTTTTAAGTGCGATTTACTAGGTGCATGCTCTAATAAAATGTCGCAAGTCAATAAAACAAATTAAAGTTATATTATTTCAGTTTTTTTTTATTTTCAATATCATTTCACACCATTAGTTTGTTAATTACTTACATCGATATAAAATAAATCATTTTCTTCTCTCTTTGATTATTATTATTCATAATAACATAAAATGTAATGCAATTTACTATCCGCGTCAATTGGTAATGCGCTGGAACCTTGTCAAATTAACATACACATCAACGTCATCCGCAGCTAAAAATGACAAAAAACAGGAAAATTCTAATAGGTAATAATAGTGTATTAATTATTTAATTGAGGAGCTCGATGGCGCAGTGGTTTAGCGCCTGGCCCAGCGATTGCGGAAGTTAAGCAACGTTCGCAAGGGTCGGTCATGGGATGGGTGACCAAAATTGTATTATCTCGAGCTCCTCCGTGCTTCGGAAGGCACGTTAAACCGTTGGTCCCGGCTGCATTTGCAGTCGTTAACACCCACCAATCCGCATTGGGCCCGCGTGGTGGGTTATGGCCCGTCCTCCTTATCCACCCATAAGGAAGGCCTGAGCCCCAGCAGTGGGGACATCAAAAATGGCTGATGGACAATTATTTAATTCTTATTTTCAATAAGCAAGGGTCTAGGTATTAAAAAAAATGCAATTGTTCGTTTTTGAGGTTAAAATCATGGCCGCCAGGCGCATTACCAAATGAAGGGGATAGTAGGTACTTATTTATGGGGTCTCATCTCTCATCATTTCTTTTTATTTTAGTGATATTCAACAACAAGGAAGTCGTCGCGTTGCCTTTATCAAGTTACATAATTCACTGTTAAATAATAAACATTAAAAGAAATTCACAAATCTTAAAATTCTCACACCAAACTTATCTAAATACACTAAACAATTTTGAAAAAGCTGATCATGTAGGAACTTTTTATGAATTGCTTTATTTGACATTACAGACGCTATTAAACAGCTCCTAAACTGTCAAACGGAGCGTCGTGGTACGCTTCGTCCATACATAAAAAATAGTGAACGGTTTAAGAGTGTGTGTTAAAGCAGGCCCTCCGCAGGCCTGCTAAATCAAGGTCATGGTACGAAAAAGTAATGCCATTCAGTATAAGTCCTGCTATAAGAGCTCATAGTAAGGCCCCTGGCCACAGTCACGGTGGCAAAGTCGGCAGGTGGCGTGGAAGGAAGCACGGTGTGCGGTAGTACTATCCCCGTCAATTGGTAATGCGCTGGAACCTTGTCAAATTAACATACACATCAACATCATCCGCAACTAAAAATGACATAAAGGGTAAAATTCTAATAGGTAATATAATATATTAATTATTTAATTCTTATTTTCAATAAGAAAGGGTCTAGGTATATGAAAAAAATATACGTTTTTGAGGTTTAAATCATGGCCGCCAGGCGCATTACCAATTGACGGGGATAGTATGCCACAGCTTACCTATTTGGGGCGGCGGCATTATGGACTATAGTTCGTTCGCGTTAAGAATGCAGTGAGGTCAGTGAGTCATATCAAATCGTTCGAAATTATAAATTCAAGTTCCCATTGCCCAGTTGAACGCATACTTTTGAACGCAACGGTCGTGTCCTGTTCTTTGTGCACGGAGTACTGATTTTATTTATTATTTATTTATAACAAAATATTAATGAAAAAATAATAGTTATAAACAAAAAAAATGCATTTGACTAGGTTTTATCATGACCATGATGTTGTATCCGTTACACTGCTGGGTTTTCGACACTTGTGAAGTAAAAACTTGTGAACAAGTGTCGATTTTTTTTCATTATATTGATTCGCACCATGACCATACTAAAAAGATTTTCGTTTTTTTTTTTAATTTGGTTTTATATTACTTTATATTTTTAATGTACCGTTTTCTTTTATTTTCGTTTTAATTTATTTTGAAATATTTTACAAGAGAATTTTTCGTATACCTTACCGTCTGGCCTGCGTGCGATGTGGCGCCATGAATTAATTTGTTAAATGAACATTTGTTTTAGGTAAAAAGCCTCCTAGAGATGATAAGCATCCTTGACGGATAAGATTACGGCGGCCCGCGGCCCCTAGCTTTGTATTATGAACACCACTGTGAATACACCTTTACCCTGCAGTTGCACTGCTGAACTGCTTACTCACTGCATTCTTAACGCGAACGCACTATAAGGCACTCCGCTGCGTCAAATCCCGCTGCGGGTACACGGGGCGCGAAAATAGAGATTGCTGGTTGTTTGACGGACAGATGCTTGCAGTCATGAGTAAGCTCTAATCTATGTCGTCCCGCGCGGGTGTCCTACTTAACGCAGCGCAGATGTGTGTGCTGCTACTTCATTTTGGCACAAATAAAAATTTACCTAGGAAAGTAGCAATGTCATTCATCTGTCAAATCAGAGTGATTACGATAGCAATGTAAGTAAGCCGATAGAGCCCCGGGAATTAATGACGAGTTAGCACCACTGACC
Organism: Agriphila tristella; assembly: GCA_928269145.1. NCBI lineage: Eukaryota > Metazoa > Arthropoda > Insecta > Lepidoptera > Crambidae > Agriphila > Agriphila tristella. The sequence continues at coordinate 29,635,105 of OV743439.1, read as the reverse complement.
GATTATTATTTTCACAAAATATAGAAGTTGCAATGACACAATACGCCATTTAAAAAAATTACAGCACCTTCCAAAGAGGTTAGATTACTTTTACGCCTCCCTGTATAAAATACCCAGTATTGAAAGTGTATAAAAAAAATATAGTAAATAAATATCGATGTTTTTGATTAAGTTTTGAAATAACGTCTTTAATTTTACGTAGACAGCGACATTATTTGAGCTAAAACACTGGACATTGAAGACTTCAATTGTTTCTCTTAAATATTACAGATTTTTTTTTGATATCCATAATAATATAATCCAAATGGGATTCAATCATTTTAAAAATATCGATGTATCGATATTTTTTTTCACTTTCGACATCCTCAAGTGCAGCTAGACGGTGTCTGCCCATAGATGTAGCACATCCCTTCGGCATTCTGCCACAGACGGAAACAGGCCACAGATGATGTAATGTCACTTCGTTTTGTTTCAACTGTTTTTTCATACGTATTTTGCATACCTACGTTTCGTTTTATAACCGACTTAAGAAGTGAGTACAGAAACTAGGTAAGTCCGCCGTAAAACACAGTACAGACCGGCTTCACACCAAATTACCACACCACTGCCGTGAAAACCAAAAACACTGTAAGTAATTAAAGTTACAGTGTTTAGATTTTTTTTCACTTTTCAGTAGTATAGTATGTTCTTTTTCTTCAACGCAGCCCTGTGCCCTGTTTGTCTAGCTAGGTCAAGAAGCTTATACCTACCCACAATGGAGATTGCACGCCTAGTATCATAGTGAAGATTGAAAAAAGACTCTTTAGTGACGTCACGGTGTATTGCAGCTATCTCTTTCTTTTCGTTTTACAATACGTTTTCGTTTCTCACGAACGAACGAACGACGAACAACGAACACGTATTGTAACACTAAAGAAAGAGGTTGCAACAAGCCGCACGTCACTCAAGGACATTTTTTCTATCTTCACTATGACACTGGCCGTGCAATCTCCATTGGAGGGAGGTATAAGCTTCTTGACTCTGGCCTAGACCAAGAAGCTCATACCTCCCTCCCTCCAATATCTACTATGAATCAATTTTCAAATAATTAAAATAGACACCAAACCGTACTAGACAAAATGGCGCCAAAAACTTCTGTTGAAATGTCGTCAGACCATTGGTCTGCCTACGCTTCTGAGTTCTTCTTCCACCTGTCATCGCTTCGGCGACACATATGGCCAGCCCAAGCAGGGTTGGTAGATCCAGATTTTGAAATTTCCCCCTATTCAAGAATTCTTTTCCCCAAAATGATACGTTTGGCAACTTTTTTCCCCATTTTTGTTAAACAGGAAATAAAACGAATTAAAAGATATTAAACTAAGATTATTAAGAAAAGTTAAGAAAATAAAGAAGGTATCGGAAGTTCTAATTTGAATCATCTAAAACTTTTAGAACTTCCGAAAATTCATCTTCGCTTAATATGGTCAGATAATCATTATCGGAGTTAAATTTATACTCCAACCAAAATTCTTCCTTGTATATTTTTCTCCCCAAACTTTTACCCAAAATTTCGCGAAGACCTTTATTTTTCCCCAAAAATGCGAAAAAAACCCCCAACCTACCAACCCTGAGCCCAAGGAAATTAAGCTGTTCTTCTTGGGCCAGCCCAAGCGCATTGTAGTCAGCAGCACGCGTCAGGCAGGTAACAGGTTATACAAAACTGACAAAAATCTGCAATTTATTTTGAACCTTAACGGATTCGCATCTAAGTATAAAATTGATTGAATATGATTAACTCTGTCGTGGTAGCCCAGCCTCAGACCAAATAAAAAAGGAAGTGTCTATTCATCGGGGCGCCTCGACGAATAGTATTTTTCTCTATCTAGCGGTGCGCACCACTGAGTAGCACTTTCTCTAAGGATTGGCTATATGCCGGTGCCTCCTTTTTAGTTGTGGTAATCGTAAGTTAAACTATTCAAATAGGTAGTAATAATTGTGTAAATGCCTCTTAGGCTAGTGGTTAGAGCGTTGTTCTCTCGATCCAGAGGTCGTGGATTCGATCCCCGCCGCGGGAAGCAACATTTACTTATGAGTTGTTGTTTCTCGTTATATTCAATTTAACCGTTAGTGTTATTTTATTGCTGTGGTGCCGCTTTTTATAATACAAAGTGTTTGGTAAAAGCCTTATAAAGCCGAATATGGTAGATAGGGATTTGTTCTATGATAGGGATCATCAAACTGAACAACTTTTACTATGGGACCAACTCAAAAATCTGCTGTTTCATACATTTTGATATTTTCGTTATTAATTTTTGTATGAAACAAATATTTTTTTTGTTGCGATTTCGAAAACACCGCACAATCAGGTGATCAGCCTGCAATGTCCAAACCAAACTAGAAACAACAACTCAAAGATGTTACTTCCCGCGGGGATCGATCGAACCCGAGGCACCGGCCTATAGCCAATCCATAAAGAAAGTGCTATTCAGTGGTGCGCACCGCTAGATAGAGAAAAATACTATTCGTCGAGGCGCCCCGATGAAAAGACACTTCCAATAAAAAAGGGAAGACGGAGTCTTCCAAGCAATGCACTGAAGCCAGTATTTTTATGCATTAGTGTGAGCCGGTGTTGCCATAGTAATTCATATAACCCCAATGTAATATAAGAATAATGCGTTATGATATAATAACGTTATATCACATATTAGAATCAAAACGCTATATCATGCGATATAAATCAGTCATGCTAGGCTGGATTCAAAAGATCATAATACGGCCCCAAGAGGGGTATTACAAGCTCTTAAAACTTGTCAGTTTTCTGAATGGCTATCAATGCGTCTCTTTTATTACTGATACAAAATGAGAAAACCGTTTCTTAGGACCATCAAACTGAACAACTTTTACTATGGGACCAACTCTGAAATCGCGAAAAAAAAATCTGCTGTTTCATACAAAAGATTAATGCCGGCTATTAATTTTAACTGCTCAGTTTTATAGCTCGAATTATTTATGTAAGATAAGATTTACATTGGATTTTTGTTTGTTTATCCAAGGGCATGCGGCTTAGAGACGCAGACGATGATAGCCATTCAGCCATTCTGACTCGAGGTGTGGACTTGTGAGGCGACGGCTACACGCCTACTGTGATTCATCAGTATTTAATCAGGGCCTATTTCATAAAAGATTAGTTTAGAATTATTACAGATTAGAATTATGTTTCTTATTAATTATAAAACATAATTTTACCCCAATAAACTACTACTATGGTAAATTACTGTACTTTTTCATTCTTTTATGAAATAGACGCCTGATAGAATAATACTGATGGATCACAGTATTCACCACGCGTGTAGCCGTCATTCACCTACCTAATGATAGATAGATAAGGTGAGCTTCTCAAAGCCCTGCATGCAGGGCTGTGAGTAGCTCGCTTTAAAAGTAGTGGCGGAAGTAGCAAGGAAATAGGAAAAATGAAAAAAATAAAACTACAGAATAACTAAAGTTTCGTGTATTTAAAGCGAGATGTTTGACCTGACATGTTAGGCTTTTTGTGTCAGCATTCCGGCCGGACATAGAAAATGTCAGGCTCTTTTGGATTATTCACATTATAGAAAACAAATCATATAAATTAGCTTTAATATATTTATTTTTCTTTTTTGTACCTAACAATCAACTAGAACATTTTCAGTAAAACAATCAACAAATTTTGCATTACATTACATTAAATTGAATAGGGCACTCTCTAGAAGGGGATCCCTTGTTTTCGCATAATGGTTTTACTTACCTACCTACCAGAACAAATAAATAAATAAACATTTAACATTTACAAAAATGTACTATTTCACACACACGGTCATCTGAATTACTAGCTAGGCGAAGCCTGTACTATGGGTAACAGAGGCTAATAATTTTAGTTTATTTTTATGTTGATAGATGGCGCTATTCAATTAGGGAGGTTTTTTTTAATTTTACTCCCAGGGGCCCTACCGCCTAACTCAAAGCGATAGCCAAAGCGACAGCTATGCTCTATCCGTCCTTGTCATATCATAACACGATGACAAGGACGGAGAGTGCACTGACGTCATAAACCAAAGCCAGAGTCAAAGCGATAGAGTTAGGCGGTAGACGCGCTTAAGAGGAGTAGATTGCCAAACAAAAATAAGAAGAAGATTAACTGTCAAATTGACAAAATCCTTTGCTTTTTTCTTTTCTTAAAAAGTTACGTACTTAGTTGAACAACGACATCTAGCCGTCTTTTAGGTACTACTTTTGTTTTTTTAAACTGCCTTTTGAAAACCGCTCATTATGTTTAATCATTATTAGGAAAAAATTCTACTCTAATAACTAAAAATTTATTAAATAAATAAAAAATAAAATAAAAAAAAGAATGAAAAAGTACAGTAATATACCATTGTAGTATTTTATTGGGGTAGAATTATGTTTTATCATTATTAAGAAATAATTCTACCCTAATAACAACAATGGTAAATTGTTGTAGTAAATTTACTAATTTTTATGAAATAGACCCCTGATTAAATACTGATGGATCACAGTATTTACCACGCGTGTAGCCGTCGCCTAACCCCAATCGCCGCCAATACCGCCTCCGTTCCGTTCCGTCCGTGTCGTGGGTAAAAACGTCCAGAAACAGAAATAATTAACGCGCTATTTTTAACAAGAAACAAATAACGTTATGTTACGTTCCATGTTACCCAATAATAGGTTTTAACTATAACGTCTGGCATGGCCAGGCTAGGCGCACTCCGCGGTTTAGGTACGAAGCTATAAGTAGCCAGCGGGTCCGTCCGGACGGACTAATTTCAGAGGCTGCCGCGTGCCGGCTGGGTCGCACGTTAGCAGTTCGATTTCGATAATCACGTCACTCACCGCGTTCGCATATTGTCGCGTCGGTCGTTCGTTCTCACGTTTGTGATATACATATAACCAAAATGAAGGCATATTACATCGCAATGGGCTGCCTTAATACTAATAATAAAAAGGATCCGAACCTCACGTTTTTCACACTTCCAAAAGTTCCAAACGACATCGAAACGTAAGAATAGTGCTTGTCTACTACCTAGTTAGTATTTAGTATCCGTAACGTAGTACTGCGTACTTGTCTTATTTGCTAAATAATCTTCACCCAACTATTTATTGAAATAATAATTTATAGATTACGAGTAGGTAGGAAGGTACTTACTTACCTACTTTCAAAATAAAGTAAATTATTAAGGACAATTTGATTTCGTAAAAAAGCAAATTGCCTCAAAGTTAGCATGTATAGTTTGACGTGGCGTTGACTGTACCTAGCCTAGGTTTTTTGAAACGTATATAAGTACCTACACATTTTATTTCACAAACACATAACTTGTAATAAATTAAGTACCTATTATTTAATTTATTATTTATAAGAAGAAACCCTAAAGTCGTTAGAAGAGATAAGGGCTTCGCGATAGAAAGAGAGGCAACTTCTAGGTGAATATAACTGTAGGTAAGGGAGCGGTGTGCGACCTGAATTGCACTTTATTGTGTATGGGATAGTGTTAGAAATTAATTGTATAAGCCCTACATGAACGCAGCTATATTGATTTGAATGACATTGAAAGCTGTCACCTGTCACTTTGATTTTAACTCCACTTCCTGCTTGCGGCTCTCAGCCTTTCGTGTGTGTTTTTGTGTTGTCCCAATAATTTTAATAATCTTAATTCATCGCTATCAATTTACTACAAATAATGTAATGCTGGATTTTATCTTGAAGAATAAAACTCTGGATATTGCAACAATGTGTTTATTTGGTTGATCACGCCTATCACGCCATTCCATTGCCATTGCCACATTGCAACGTCTGCTTGAACAGGTTTTGGACCCAGTGATTATTGAAAAGGGAATCAAAAGGCGTGCAACGAGGGATCGACGTGTAATCGCCGTTGTATGTATCACCAAATTTCATTGTCGACCAGATTCATTGTCAAATATGCCTACGCAATCAGAAAATATGTCTACGCAACCAGCGGTACACATCACAAATCAAGTGGAGAAGCTGAATGGAATCTCATCTTATCAAAACTGGAAGTTTTCGTTGAAAATGTTACTCACTTTAGAAGGTTTGTGGGACTGCGTGATCGGCACTGATACTGACGCCGTGCGTGATAGCCGCGCCTTGGCGCGTATTTGCCTGGCACTACAACCCAACCTGTACCAAATAGTTCGATCAGCATCAAAAGCTAAAGAAGCATGGGAGAAGCTAGCTCATACATTCGAAGACAAAGGTCTATATCGCCGTGTTCTGCTACTTAGACAGTTACATCGAGTTGACTACAGTAAGTTTAGCAGCATGACTGAATACATAGAAAATGTCACCGGATTAGTCCAGCAGCTCTCTGACATTGGAAAAGTTATAGACGACGGTGAGGTGGCAGAAATTCTACTTAGCGGCTTACCGCAGGAGTTTGATACACTAGTCTCCGGTCTTGAAACTGCAAATTTAACAAGCTCGCTGACTTCTGAACTAGTGAGAACAAGATTACTTCAAGAAGAACACAGAAGAAATGGAAAATATGATAATGATGCTTTAGCTTTTCATGTAAAGAAGAATAAGCTTTTCAAGTGTGATTATTGCCGTAAACCAGGACATACAGCGAAGCGATGCTTTAAGAAAAAGAGGGATGAGAAGAAGAAAGAAGAACATCACTCCCTATATGCATCTGCTTACGTTGCTCACCACAATGATGTCATCATCGACAGCGGAGCCTCCGCTCACATGATCAATGATGCTAGGTTAGTAAGGAATTTTAAAAGTTGTAAAAATAACTCAATTTCTATAGCAAATGGTGGTCAATTAGAAATGTCTGGCATTGGAAATTTAGTTTTGTCTACCGACAAAAATAATATCACTTTAGAAAATGTTTTAGTTGTTCCCAATCTGTCAACGAATTTATTGTCTGTTAGTAAAATGTGTGACAATGGTTTTACAGTAGTTTTTGATAAAAATGGGTGTCATGTTTATAATGAGGTAATTTCTTTAACTGGCAACCAAATTCTAGCTGCTACAAATGTGAACGGTTTGTATAAGATACAGCAGTGCAAGCCGCATGTGTTGGGGCATTCCATGCTGGTGCATCCTAGGCAGCAGCCAGACAGTGTCAATACTGCATTGGTGTCTGCGACAGTCTGGCATAAACGTTTAGGTCATATCGGCAAGAAAGGTATGAATAGTCTAAGGGGTGGTGGTATATGTTCTGGTGTCGTTTTTCAGGATGACGACTCGCCAAACAAGTGTATTCCCTGCTTAACTGGAAAGATGCATACAAAGCCTTATCCGAAGCTTGTGGGAGCCCAATCTACCGTGCCACTCCAAGTTGTGCATTCCGACGTCTGTGGGCCCATTCAAGTCAGCAGTTGGGGCGGTGCCCGTTATCTTTTGACTTTGACGGATGATTGCACTAGAAAAACCTTCGGTTATTTAATGAAGACAAAATCCGAGGTGAGTTCACATATTGTTAACTTTAAAAATATGGTTGAAAAACAAACAGGTTTGCAGCTTAAAATTTTAAGAACCGATAACGGTACTGAATACTGTAATAAAACGTTGACTGATTTTCTTAAAAGGGAAGGGATAATACATCAAACATCGGTGCCTTACTGTCCACAACAGAATGGAGTTGCGGAGCGTGTTAATAGGACAATTTTTGAGAAAGCTAGGGCCATGTTACATGATGCGGGTCTGTCTGAACGTTTTTGGGGAGAAGCAGTAATGACTGCTATATATCTGAAGAATAGGTCTCCTACCAGCGCGTTGTCAGATGACATTCCTGAGAGTAAGTGGACTGGACAGCCAGTCGATCTCAGTCATTTGCGTGTATTTGGCTGTGTAGCATTTTCTCACATTCCTGATGTAAAACGTCGTAAACTTGACGCTAAAGCTAAACCATTTATCTTTGTAGGTTATGGTGAGACTTTCAAGGGTTACCGTCTCCTTGATCCATGTCAACCTAAAAAGATTATGTATTCGCGTAATGTTACTTTTTTAGAAGATGAATTTATTGGAGGACTTCACTTTAAAACACAAAGCAGGAATAATGATTTTATCTCAAATGAATGCATTATAAATAATAATAATTATAAAAATATTGATAATGAAATTTTAAATATTGACTGTGATAATGATAATGCAAATAAAATTAATGATAAAGTTATTAATAATGTCTGTGATAAAATTAGTCATAAATCTACTACGGAATCACCTATTTCAGGATCTGAGAGTGAACTACCGGTGTGGTCTCCCTTGTCGGACCTGCTCTACTGTACTGGTGATGAAGGTGATGGTTGTGATGGTGATGAGGATGATGTCTGCAAGGATGCTGTGTCTTCTCTGCCTGATGCCACACTTCAAGGAGGAGGTGGTAATAACAGTGATGAGGATGATGTCTGTAAGGACGCTGTGTCTTCTCTGCCTGATGCCACACTTCGAGGAGGAGAGGTTGAACACGTGCAAAGTGTTGCTTCTGACTCGCGTCCCGTACGTAGTAATAGAGGTAAAATTCCACTTAAATATAATGATTATGATTTATCGGCTATGCTAGTTGAGCAGAGTTCATCAAATGAGCCTAATACATACGAGCAAGCTACGAAATCTACTGACTGTGAGCAGTGGCTTCACGCCATGAAATGTGAGTATGATTCATTAATTAAGAACAATGTTTGGACATTAGTAGATCGACCAGAAGCTGAAAACATTGTAAAGTGCAAGTGGGTCTACAAAAAGAAACACGATGCCACAGGCAAGCTAGATAAGTATAAAGCTAGATTGGTCGCCCGTGGGTTTAGTCAACAAGAAGGTATAGACTACAATGACACTTTTTCACCCGTTGTCAGACATTCCACTTTGAGAATCTTATTTTCCATTGCAACAGAAATGAATTTGCAGATGGACCACGTTGATGTTACCACAGCTTTCCTAAATAGTGATCTGGATGAGATTATATATATGGAGCAGCCAGAAGGTTTTTGTTCAGATAAAAGTAAAGTGTGTAAGCTGAATAAAAGTATATATGGTCTCAAACAGGCTAGCCGTATGTGGAACTTAAAAATTAATAATGTTTTAATTCATAATGGATATACTCAAAGTAAATGCGAACCGTGTGTATATATTAAGAAAAATTCCAAAGATTATATAATAATTGCTCTATATGTCGATGACTGTTACATATTTCATAATGGATGTATTAAAAATGTTTTATCATTACTAAAAGAAAACTTTGAAATACGTCATCTTGGCCAATTAAAAAATTGTTTGGGCATGAATGTCACTAGATATACAAATACAATTGTGCTAGACCAGTCTAATTATATAAGATGTTTGCTAGCTAAATTTAATATGAGTGACTGCAAGCCAGTACTTACACCGTTACCTGTGAATTGTAAGTTACAAAAATCTGATAGGAAATGTCTCGATGACGAAATATACAAATACAGACAACTGTTGGGATGTTTAATGTATTTGAGTGTGTGCTCACGCCCGGACATTTCATATGCTTGTAGTCAACTTAGTCAATACAGTACATGTTTCGACATGAGTCATTGGCGCGCAGCAAAGCGAGTACTTCGTTATTTAAAAGGGACGATCAACTATGGTCTCCATTTTACAAAAGGTAATAATTTTAATATCAGTGCTTATGCAGATGCCGACTGGGCTAATGACTCATCAGACAGAAAGTCCTACACTGGATTTGTTGTAAAATTAGGTAACTGTTTGATCAATTGGGAAGCTAGAAAGCAGCGTAGTATAGCTTTATCAAGTACGGAAGCAGAGTACTTAGCAATAAGTGACGTTTGCAAGGACATTTGTTTTGTGAAGAATTTTTTGTCTGAAATTATTAACAAAACTTTTGATGTAATTGTATACAACGATAATCAAAGTGCTCAAAGATTATTACTGATAAAAGAATATTCGCATAAGAAAACAAAGCACATTGATTTGCGTTACCATTTCATAAAGGACTTAGTACAAAAAGGAAACATAACTGTAAGATACTTACCTACTACTGATATGCTAGCAGATGTATTGACAAAGCCACTATGTGCGCAGAAACATTGTAACTTTGTAAATTGTCTAAATGTAAGAGTTCGTGGAACAAATGTTTAATGTTTTGTTGTGTACTTAATTTATAAATAATAATATTATTATATTGTGATGAATCATATGACATGATAATGTAGAGTCTGTAATTATGTAGAGAGTCTATAATTATGTAGAGTCGCTCTAAAGGTAGAGTAGGGAACTCTTGATTAATTGTGTAGAGTTTTTTTTTAAACTAAATGTAGAGTCTTTTTAATTTTGTTTAAAGTCACATTAGTTTTTCTTTTTCCTTCATGTAGCGCTTAAGGAGGAGTGTTAGAAATTAATTGTATAAGCCCTACATGAACGCAGCTATATTGATTTGAATGACATTGAAAGCTGTCACCTGTCACTTTGATTTTAACTCCACTTCCTGCTTGCGGCTCTCAGCCTTTCGTGTGTGTTTTTGTGTTGTCCCAATAATTTTAATAATCTTAATTCATCGCTATCAATTTACTACAAATAATGTAATGCTGGATTTTATCTTGAAGAATAAAACTCTGGATATTGCAACAATGTGTTTATTTGGTTGATCACGCCTATCACGCCATTCCATTGCCATTGCCACATTGCAACGTCTGCTTGAACAGATAGAGTCGCTACTTATTTAAATGACTTTGCAGAGTGGATCTTCTGTACTTGTACTATTATGTATTCTGTGGCATGGCAACACTTGTTGAGGTTTTGTGTTTCAAGTAATACCTTGAATGTTTATTTTACAGTATTTATAACCAGTGTACAACAAAATCCACATTTAAATTTAAAGTATTTGAATGAATGTATAGAATCCCTTGTAAAAAGTTTTAATAATTGTAAATTTATAAAAATTGACTATCAAAAATTCTTATTTGACCATGCTAAATTTGCAAACATGCTTAGTTTTAAGTTAAGTATAGAAATTAAATATAGAAATTAAGTTAGTTTTAAGTTAAGTATAGAAATTGACTATCTGACATATTATGAAACATTTTTGACATTTCCAAATAAACTTATATCACAGCGAAATTCTAATGTTTATTTAAATCATCTCTCTTCTGTGAATCAGACTTCTGGTATCTGTACCAGAGATATGCAAAAAAGGCACTATACCCTACTATTTTAAACCTGTAAATAGTACTACTACACCTATACCTAAAGATGAAAATGTGTCCTATAAAAAGGGAACTATTCCTTACTTTTTTAATAAAATGAAGTGCAATAAGTCTGGATTAGTTTCATCAAATAATAAAAACACTTGTTTTCGTGCCTAATGTAGAACAAACCCTGACAATTTTGCATCAGAACCACAGAATACATTGGTATTGTTAACAAAGTAGATGAATTTACTATAGCACTACATGATTTTAATAAACAGTCTGACGAAATTGACGTTATTTGCTTAAGTGAAACCTTTATTAAAAAGCAGTCTGAAGCATTGTTAAAAATCCCAGGTTTTAAATTAGTGGCTTCATATTCTAGAAACAGTAGGCGCGGGGGTACATGTATTCTCATAAAGAAAGATTTTCAAAAGTATGTTAATCTTTATAATACTTTTTCTGATCTGGCATGTGATTGTAGTTTTGAGTGTTCAGGAATAGAATTAACGTCACACAAACTCATTATTATTTGTATATACAGAACCCCAAACAGAGATGCCAACATATTTTTAAAAAATTTAGAGGAATTATTAAATAGATTATTAAGGAAACACAAAAAAGTTGTCATCTGTGGAGACTGGAATCTTGATACTCTAAAACCTAACAAAAGTTGTAAGGAACTATTAGCATTATTAAAAAATTTTAACTTAGAAATACATATTAAAACACCAACGCGACACGGCAAAACATGTCTTGATCAGTTTGCTAGTAATGTAGGACAAGCAACGGGCAAAGTGCACCATCTTGTATTATCTGATCATGAAACTGGCCAAACCCTTACATTTAAAACAAACAAAGTACGGAATTTAGTAACGTGGAAGGAGTTTAAAAGAGACTATTCGAAAGAAAATATAAGGAAATTCTGTGATTGCGTCTCTGCTATTACTTTTTCTGAAATCTCTGATCAAGAAAACCTGAATGATGCTTTTTCGCAATTCCATAGTTCCTTTCTATTATTCTATAATTTGTGCTTTCCGTGTAATAAATTAAAGCGATAAATAGAAAAAACAATAACTGTGGATGGTTGACTAAAGGTATAAAAAAGTCATCTGTTCGAAAGCGATACTTATACTTGAAATTAAAACATGACAAAACAAACAAAATAACATCGAAAAGAAATTATAAAAGATATAAAGCGTTACTTAAAAAATGCATTAATAAATCCCAACAATTACAAACAAACAAATATATAGAAAATAGTAAAAATAAATGTAAATCCACATGGGACATTATAAATAGTAAGACTAATGACATTCAATGTTCAACAGAAATATCTGACATTATCGTAGAAAATAAAACAATTTGTGACCCTCAAGAAATATGTAATAATTTTAATGAATATTTTATAAACATGACGAACTCCGGTGATAATAAACCTAACTCTAAAAGCAATGTTAATAAAGCAAACATTGACATTAATAATACAGATACAATATTTCTAAAGCCTACCGATGCTTTAGAAGTATTTAATACAATTAAACGCTTAAAAAATACAAATTCTGTTGGAGAGGACGGTATCAGTACCAAGATTATAAAAGCTTGTGCGGAATTTATTAGTGAACCATTAAGCTTCCTGATAAACTTGTCGTTTTCAGAAGGCAGCTTTCCCTCTCTCTTAAAACGATCTATAGTCAAACCTTTATTTAAGAAAGGTAGTAAGTCTGAAATGGGTAACTACAGGCCCATAACCTTAATACAAATATTCTGTAAAATATTTGAGCGAATATTTCTAGCAAGAATTCAGGAGTTTATATCAAAACATAATTTGTTAACTCAAAAACAGTTTGGTTTTAGAAAAGATAGCACTACGTCACTAGCATGTTTTGATTTAGTAAAAATAATCTTAGAAGCAATGAATAATAAGGAACCAGTTGCAGCTGTTTTCCTGGATATGAGCAAGGCCTTTGACTTTGTGAATCATGAGCTGTTATTGTCCAAACTGGAAAAATATGGGATCAGAGGAAAAGCAAACGACTGGCTTAAATCTTATCTAAATAATAAATTATAAATAAATATAAATAAATCTTATCTAATAGGCTACAGTGTGTACAAATAAATAAAATAATGAACGGGGAAAAGAAAGAATTTAGATCGAACTTTGTTGTCAACAGATATGGAGTTCCACAGGGTAGTGTTTTGGGTCCATTCCTATTCCTGTTATACATAAATGACCTACCTAAAGCTACATACCACGATACAATATTGTTTGCTGACGACACAACTCTAATAGTAAAATGTAATAAAGTTGATGAACTAGAAGCTATGATAAACGAAGCGTTAAATAATATTATTACATGGCTTCATAATAATAATTTGCAAATAAATTTAAATAAAACTAAATTGATAAAATTTCAGACATCTAGAGCAAAATTGACCGAATTAAATGTAAAATATAAAGATGACATTATAGAACAAGTAAAAAATACAAAATTTCTAGGCATAATGATTGACGCAAATCTTAATTGGAAAGAACACATTGACCTGGTATGTAGCAAACTTGATAAATTTGTATACGCGATTAAAAGGCTTCGTGAAACAGTATCAATTCAAGCAGCAATGACTGCTTACCACGGCTACGTATCTTCAGTACTGCTTTATGGGTTACTGCTGTGGGGAAATTATGTGGACATGATTAGGGCTTTTAGGGTTCAGAAAAAAATTGTCAGGGCTATCTCTGGTGTCTGGTACCTGGAGAGCTGTAGACCATTATTCAAGCAGCTTAACATTCTACCCTTACCTTGTATCTACCTAGTTGGTTACTAAGTTCTGTAACTATGGAAAACATGAATAATACTAAATTTACAAATAATGCTACAATGAATTATATACCAAATGAAAGCACAAATATTTAAGATTATCATGTATTAAAATTATTCGAAATGACCGCCTCTGGCATGAATACACGCCTTTAGACGACGAGGCCAGTCATCGATGGCAGCACGAACTACCACCATATCCAATTCTGCGACTGCCTTGAGAATAGCGCGCTTAAGAGAGTCGAGATTCATGTGGGGCTTAGCACATGCTTTCTCCTCAATAAGTTGCCATATGGCATAATCCAGAAGATTTAAGTCTGGGCTGGAGGATGGCCATTCTTCCTGCGCGATAAAATCAATTTTGTTAGCCCGAAACCATGCTTGTGTAGATTTTGCTTTGTGCGCAGGGGCAGAGTCCTGCTGGAAGACCCATGGCTGGTTTTGAAATAAAGTGTGGCTTAAGGGTTTGACAACAGGTTCCAGAACGGTATCTTGATAGACTCTAGCGCCAGTTTTCACACCTTTTTCACAGATATGAACCTTACTTAGCCCTGAATAGGACACCCCCAGCCAAATCATCACTGATGAGGGGTGGTGACCTCGTTGGAACCTCGGAGCAATCATGCTGGCTTCTTTACTATTCTTAGCGTATACTCTATCATTTTGACGGTTAAAATTTTCTTCGACTGTGAAGATTTTTTCATCAGTAAACAAGATTTTTCGATGGCCGTTTTGTGCGTACTGCTTTAGTAGAGCGCGACTTCGTGCTAACCTCATAGCCTTCAATCGTGCGTTTAGCAGATGGCCCTTTCGTCTACGGTAAGCGTGAAGCCCAAGGTCATCATTGATAATTTTTTTAAGGGAACTTCTCTTCACAGTCATCTGTATTGCCAATAACTTTTGCTTCCGGACGGGATTTCTCGTGATTCTCGCCTTCACTGCCTTGATCACAGCTGGTGTCCGAACGGTGCGTGGTCTTCCTGATCTTTTTCGGTCATCGACGGTCAAGGTATTACTGTACCTATGGATAGTGCGATAAATAAATTGCTTGTTGATTTTCAACTTTTGTAGCAACTTGAAAATCATATTCGGTGGCTGCCCACATTTGTGCAGAGCAATTACAGCGACACGATTCTCCTTCAACCCCCATTCCATGGTAAAATAAACAAAATATGATATACGTGTGGTATGGAATTATAGCTTATAAAACTGTCAATAATATGTCATTTTTATTTTTTCTTTTCATTTGTTTTAATGGCCAGTAATCGATAAAGAAACTCAGTAACAGAACTTTTGACCAACCTGTGTATATTAAAGAACTTTGCATGTTTGTAAAAAAAACACTCGGACTATTTTCCTAAGCACACGGATATTATTAAAAGGCAGGTTGTGGCTAGGAACCCATACAAATTGTATACACCAAGGTACTTACGACTTGACTTGGCCAAAAGGAATGCTTTTTATACCGCAATCCAAGTATTTGATAAACTGCCTAATTCGTTTAAAGATCTTCCTGTTCAAATTTTTAATAAGAAATTATCAAAATGGCTTATGGAACACAGTTTTTATGACATGAAAGAATTTAATGAATTTTGCATTAAAAATAAAAATTGACATTTATTAATTCGGTGGTTTGACTTTCATGACATAATGACTTTGACATTATAATTGAATCTATGGTTATTGATCGACATTAGTGCTTTTTTTTTTGGTTTATTATTATTATTTTTTAAATCTTAAATTTTTCTTATTTTAACAACTTGTAATTTTGTACGCCATGTTTATGGTAGAATGTATCGTGGATTTATAAAATAACTCATGATCACAATTTATTGTAACACTACATTCTGACAAATAAACGATTTGTATTTGTATTTAAAATTAGTGTAAATATTAGTTTAGAATTTTACTTACGTGTGAAATGTGATTCCATCCTGCTTTTTATGTGTTGAAGATTGACTTTTACACCCTTTCACTACACAATTCGGCATTTTCGTTGGTGAATTTAATATTTTATTAGTACGTCCTTGGTACGTCCGCTTCGCACGGTGGCTGTTAAGAAAATGCATAGTTTCGTTATATGTGTGTGCGTGTAACTGTGTATGTACATGCCAAGGCATAGTTTTATCGGCTTCGTTCTATGAAGACTCCCGTCTTCCCTTTTTTATTTGGTCTGAGAGCCCAGCGTGACGTGACTGTACAATCAAGATTAGTTTAGTTAGTGGTTGAAAATAATGAACAACAACGTACACAACCATATTTTATTTACACGTTTTACAAAAATACCTCTTTATTAGGTCTTACCACTATATTACATCTTTGGTGAACGAGGATATGGCAACGTAGGTCTAATGCCTCGATTACATACGCCAATTTAGCTTCCTAGCTAGGAACCAATTTCGGGTTGCCACAATAAAATATTGTAGTATAAGTTCGATTTTAAAATCGAATCTACACTATAACGGAAAAGTAAACATTGTTTAAGATTAGAGATGAAAATAAAAAAATCATAAAAAATGTTGACCATTCCGTCATTTTTGTGCAAATTCACTGTTAAAATTTAACTTATTTATACGAGTGGCAACTCTAAATTGGTTCCTTAAATCGGCGTATTTAATCGAGGCTTAAGTTACAACACAATGACATTGTCCGTTAATATCGACGCTTTTCTGCGGTCTGTTTCCATTCTGTCTATGAATGACATACCATACCAAGTAGCAACATTCTAGTGTCGTCTCGTTTCAACCATTTTGTTCGTTTGAAAGGGATGACACAGTGTTGCTACTTTTTAATGTTATCCTACTTAATATTATAAATGTGAAAGTTTGTGGGTTTGGATGTTTGTTCCTCAATCACGCAAAAACTACTGAACGGATTTGGTTGAAATTTGGCACACAGATAGTAGATAGCCTAGATTAAAACATAGGATACTTTTTATCCCGATATTCCCACGGGAACGGGAACCACGCGGGTGAAACCGCGGGCGGCCGCTAGTTTCTTTATAAGACAGACTGTACCACAAGCCATGCTATTAGGTTTGGCAACGTCGCATTTCGGTACTATGCGTGAACCGATTTGACACAAATCACATGACACAAATAGCAACTACGACAAATTAAAAAGACGCCGTTTACTAGAAGTCATGGTGCTTTTTTCACCATCTTAAATCAACAGCCTATAGGTTCACGCGCAACGTTGCCAAACCTATTAGCATGGCTTGTAGGTTTCGTATGAAACATTAATGGTATTAGTTAGAGAGCTAGTGACAAAATACTGCAAGAGGTATCTCAAGGCTCATCATTCAATATGATATAGTGTTTGTGGTTAAAGACATTTATTCTCACAAAAGACAATAATGTCACTTACAGGAGAACAATTATAACTTAAAAGTAATAATTATAAAACATTCCGTCGTCCAACTAGGCATACTATCTACTCAATTAGTGCATTTTAATTAAATTTGTTCTAAAAATTTTTTACCGTAGTTAGTCTTAGTCTTGGGTAAAACGAGAAAACTAGCTCGGCGTGTGCATCGTCTTCTAGTTTAAGGTGTACATACATGAGTCATCACCTACTCGCCAGGAAGTGGAACACCTGGCGTCAGCACGCTTTCAAGCGCTTTGAGGGACTGCTTACTGCCTACGTTCTATGAATCTGTGGTCTGACTACACTCGGCGTCAGAAAAACCGCACCTTTTCTTCAAAGTTAATTTAATGCCATATAATTTAATGATAAGGTTATTATATACTTCTTCCCCTTCGGACATAGCCAACAGTCTTTAGAAACCGTTGGAATACTCGTCGAACGGAATCAATTACTGAGATTGAGTTTCCGAGCACATTACATTGCCTAATTTTTTTGCAATATTTGAGTAACTTCATGGGCAATAGTATCCATCTTGGGTATTCCTTTTTTTAATTGAACTGTTGAAGTGTGTTTTCTCCATCATCTCGATAGCGAATTTACCCGCATTTCCTGAATTGACCCCTTTTATTTCCCTTTTGTGGTGGCGCTAGCAATAACGCTTTAATCGTTTAATTATGGTAACTGTTATGTTAACTAAATCAAACAATTATCAAAAGAAAGCTCATTAAATGTACTTTCAATAGATATCAACATTTACACAATAAAACGTTAGCTAGCAATAGCAGATGGCCAAGTCTAAACTTAGTGTCAAAGAGGTGCGGTTTTTCTGACGTCGAGTGTATTTTTCCATAAACTATGCATGATAATTAAGCAGTAGATATACGAATTTCCAGCCTTGAGAAATCTCTTGTACCGACCTCAAAATTGTGACAACTAACGTGGCGTGCTGAGCTGACTCGGCATGTTCCATGATAATGCGTTCTTTCTCACTTTTTTGTATTATTATCTGGTATACTGGCAAACATGAACATGAACATTGAGCATGTCGAAATCAAAATTTTACATACTTGAAAACGTGCTGACGGTATGTGTTCCACTTCCTGGCATTGCGAGTAGGTGCCGATTCATGTACGTACACCCTAAGAATAATTACACCTAGAACGATAATTCCCTACAAAGCGCGCTGTCAAAAGTGAGGCAACAAAAACAGCCAAAATGGCACCGTTTTTGGATTTTTATTGTCCATTATTCAATAATAATACCTAATAAGTATAAAACAGTTTCAATTTCCCTACCTTAAAGAGATTAATTATTATATTATTGGATTTTAGTTACGATTATGTAACGTATGAAGGATATAAATCTGAGAACTGAGCCATGTTGGCTCAGTATAAGTTGCCTCACTTTGCATACAAGGACACGGCTTATAGGGAATATGCAGCAATTTTTTTTTTAATCTTAACCTAAAGTATAATGCGTGAGAAAATTAACTGTAATATTAAAACTTTCCTCTTGCGTTTTTTTCTCGTGATATAGTTACTTGAAGTTAGCGCGGAGCAGCACCCGCCGAAAACGCTCCATACAAAATGGTGACGTCACACATCACGTTTGGGGTAATTACGTAACTTTGTTGCAATCAACTCTGACAGAAATCGCAGATACATCGCTGCTTTAGTAAGAACCAATGTGACAACTATCTTAACTAAAGCAGCTATGCAACCGCGCTTTCAATCGATTTCAATCGAGAATTGTTCGCAACAGCTTTACGTAATCAAGGTACAGGTGTGTTTCGGCGCGTTTAATATGGAGTTAGCCAATAATCTTCAATTATCTCCCTAAATTTTGCGTTTAAGTACATATGTGTCATACAAAATATTGTTTCTTATTCGATATTCTATCTGACTGTAAAGTGCATTATATCCGAAAATAAAAAAATAAAATTGTTATTTTTCCCTGATTTCATCGTGTGATAAAACTAAAATAATACATTTTTTTATTGTTTTTCCTGTTACATCATGTTTTTATAAGTGTCCGCAGCGATCAAGCTCAAATTCATCAAAATCGGTGACTTATGCATATTCCCTATTATTCTAAGCGCTCACCCTAAACACCAATGATGGGCCTTGAAATACCTCTTGCAGTATTTTGTCACTAGCTCTGTAACTATACAGTGAGGGTCGTTTTATCGTGCTGATAATACTGTCAAAGGGAGCGTAGAATAGGTATGTGATCAGAAGACGGCGATCTCTGTGCGCGGCACGGCGGCGAGCCCGTCGTCCCAGGTGAGCATGGCGTTGAAGGAGAGGTAGAGCGCCACGGCGGACAGCATGTGCCACAGGTCGTGCGCGTCGTAGAAGTGCAGCACCAGGCACTCGTGGTTGAGGTGCCGCGAGCGCGCCGCCGACGCCGCCCACGACGACGAGCCCCACGTGAAGAAGAACAGCGCCGGCACCCAGCACGCCGCCGCGCCTGACACACCACACAAACCACAAAAAAATCATTTTTGTTATACTGAAAATTACAGGGCCTAGATAAGTGGCAAACGCTTGCCTTTTCGACTATTCGAATAGAAGTCACATTAATGTATGAAAGCTTGGTTTAAAACAAGTGGCCGAAATTTAATGTGGTATATTTTTAGAATCGTCCCAAAAAACCCTTTCCCTTGGTATCATACACGATAGGTTTTACGACAAAAATATTATTTCCCACACAAAAAAGATGAAACCATAACTCCTTCCATCAAAAGGAAATTTTTTTAAGAACTGCGGCTCAAAACAAATAAATTTGACATCAAGTATACGTTAATAGGGTCTGAAACGTTCCAGTCGAACCTGGAGAACCGATTCGTTGCCGTGGAAACTACAAATGCTGTTGACGTCAACCGGGCCCTCGAAAATGTGGTTGGAATACTCAGGGAAGAGGACACGAAATTTTGCGAAAATCAGCGCAAGGGCAGGAAGAAGTTTTCGGAAGAAGTCCCCGGTGAGGACGGCGTTACATTTGAACTCCTCAAAGCAGACGGAAAACCTGTATTAAAGGAGCTTCGAAACATTTTTAACGCCGTTCTCTTTGACGGGAAAACTCTGGAGGCGTGGAGTCGGAGTGTCGTCGTCTTGTTCTTCAAAAAAGGAGACAAGACCTTACTGAAGAACTATCGACCCATCTCGCTCCTAAGCCACGTCTACAAGCTGTTTTCAAGAGTCATCACAAACCGCCTTGCGCAAAGACTCGACGAATTTCAACCCCCGGAGCAGGCTGGGTTTCGAGGAGGATATGGCACCATAGACCACATCTTCACAGTGCGGCAGATTATACAGAAGTCCGAAGAGTATAACCAGCCTTTGTGCTTAGCATTTGTGAACTATGAGAAGGCATTTGATGCTAACGAAACCTGGGCTGTTTTAAAATCCCTGTAACGATGCCAAGTCGATTGGCGATACATTCAAGTGCTGAGATGTCTCTACAATGCCGCAACCATGGCCTTCCAACTGCAGAACCAGCAGACTAAGCATATCCCCTTGCATCGAGGTGTGAGACAAGGGGATGTGATATCCCCCAAATTGTTCACAAATGCATTGGAGGATTTGTTTAAAACGCTGGACAATACATTAATCACACTTGCGATTTGGGGACGACATCGTCATTGTGGCCGAAACGTTGCAGGATCTACAATGCACGCTGAACAGCCTAGCTGATTCCTCTCTATGCATCAGTTTTCGGATGAACTTGGACAAAACCAAGAACGGAGCAACCGCACCCAACGCAATCAATTACCTGTTCAGCGAACAGGTAATTCCAGGACTGATTGCAGTACAAGGTAGTCCTCTCGAAGTTGTTACGAAATATGTCTACCTCGGGCAAACATTACAATCGGGTAGAAACAACTTCGAGGGAGAGGCCAACAGAAGGATACAGCTGGGCTGGGCAGCATATGGGAAACTTTGTCGAGTCTTTAAGTCGCTTATTTCACAGAGTCTAAAAACGAAAGTCTTCAACCAGTGCGTCCTGCCTGTCATGACATACGGAGCCGAAACGTGGACACTCACTATAGGGCTGGTTCACAAATTTAAAGTCGCGTAGTGAGCTATGGAAAGGGCTATGCTCGGAGTTTCTCTGAGAGATCGGGTCCGGAACGAGGTGATCCGATAAAGAACTAAAGTCATTGACATAGCCCACCGGATTAGCAAGCTGAAGTGGCAGTGAGAACCGATGGCCGCTGGGGCAGACGAGTTCTTGAGTGGAGACCGCGTATGGGCAAACATAGTGTGGGACGCTCTCAGACAAGATTGAGCGACGATCTTCACAAGGAGGCTGGCATAAACTGGATGAGTATAGCCGCGGATCGTGCTCAGTGGCGTGCACTCGGAGAGGCCTATGTTCAGCAGTGGACGATGATAGGTCGATGGTGAAGTATAAGTGTGTCAAACGGCTATCCTGTACATCAATTTCCGGTTTTCCCTCGAAATTGGGCTCGTACGCCAACCACTAAAAAGGAAGCAGTGAGAGCGAACTCGTAAAACACAATGAGCAGAATGTATTTACCGGCGGTGTAGGCCCAGGCGTACCAGCGCGGGCGCTCGCCGTGCAGCAGCTTCATGACCAGGTAGAAGCTCATGTACATCAGCGTGTTGCCCAGCAGTACGTACAGCAGGTGCGACGCGAAGTCCGCGCTCTGGTTGAATAATCTACACACACAAAAGTTGATTTATTTTTTAAATTCATACAAAACTATTGTTAGTGTTGGTGTAGAGCTGGCGGCGTGCGTGTGTAGTGTGCGTGAGTGTATACCCGTAGAGCGCGACGGCCCAGTTGAGGGAGTTGGCGATGAGCAGCATGACGAGGCGCGCGGTGTAGAGCGGGCGGCGTGCGTGTGTAGTGTGCGTGTGTGTATACCCGTAGAGCGCGACGGCCCAGTTGAGGGAGTTGGCGATGAGCAGCATGACGAGGCGCGCGGTGTAGAGCGGGCGGCGTGCGTGTGTAGTGTGCGTGTGTGTATACCCGTAGAGCGCGACGGCCCAGTTGAGGGAGTTGGCGATGAGCAGCATGACGAGGCGCGCGGTGTAGAGCGGGCGGCGTGCGTGTGTAGTGTGCGTGTGTGTATACCCGTAGAGCGCGACGGCCCAGTTGAGGGAGTTGGCGATGAGCAGCATGACGAGGCGCGCGGTGTAGAGCGGGCGGCGTGCGTGTGTAGTGTGCGTGTGTGTATACCCGTAGAGCGCGACGGCCCAGTTGAGGGAGTTGGCGATGAGCAGCATGACGAGGCGCGCGGTGTAGAGCGGGCGGCGTGCGTGTGTAGTGTGCGTGTGTGTATACCCGTAGAGCGCGACGGCCCAGTTGAGGGAGTTGGCGATGAGCAGCATGACGAGGCGCGCGGTGTAGAGCGGGCGGCGTGCGTGTGTAGTGTGCGTGTGTGTATACCCGTAGAGCGCGACGGCCCAGTTGAGGGAGTTGGCGATGAGCAGCATGACGAGGCGCGCGGTGTAGAGCGGGCGGCGTGCGTGTGTAGTGTGCGTGTGTGTATACCCGTAGAGCGCGACGGCCCAGTTGAGGGAGTTGGCGATGAGCAGCATGACGAGGCGCGCGGTGTAGAGCGGGCGGCGTGCGTGTGTAGTGTGCGTGTGTGTATACCCGTAGAGCGCGACGGCCCAGTTGAGGGAGTTGGCGATGAGCAGCATGACGAGGCGCGCGGTGTAGAGCGGGCGGCGTGCGTGTGTAGTGTGCGTGTGTGTATACCCGTAGAGCGCGACGGCCCAGTTGAGGGAGTTGGCGATGAGCAGCATGACGAGGCGCGCGGTGTAGAGCGGGCGGCGTGCGTGTGTAGTGTGCGTGTGTGTATACCCGTAGAGCGCGACGGCCCAGTTGAGGGAGTTGGCGATGAGCAGCATGACGAGGCGCGCGGTGTAGAGCGGGCGGCGTGCGTGTGTAGTGTGCGTGTGTGTATACCCGTAGAGCGCGACGGCCCAGTTGAGGGAGTTGGCGATGAGCAGCATGACGAGGCGCGCGGTGTAGAGCGGGCGGCGTGCGTGTGTAGTGTGCGTGTGTGTATACCCGTAGAGCGCGACGGCCCAGTTGAGGGAGTTGGCGATGAGCAGCATGACGAGGCGCGCGGTGTAGAGCGGGCGGCGTGCGTGTGTAGTGTGCGTGTGTGTATACCCGTAGAGCGCGACGGCCCAGTTGAGGGAGTTGGCGATGAGCAGCATGACGAGGCGCGCGGTGTAGAGCGGGCGGCGTGCGTGTGTAGTGTGCGTGTGTGTATACCCGTAGAGCGCGACGGCCCAGTTGAGGGAGTTGGCGATGAGCAGCATGACGAGGCGCGCGGTGTAGAGCGGGCGGCGTGCGTGTGTAGTGTGCGTGTGTGTATACCCGTAGAGCGCGACGGCCCAGTTGAGGGAGTTGGCGATGAGCAGCATGACGAGGCGCGCGGTGTAGAGCGGGCGGCGTGCGTGTGTAGTGTGCGTGTGTGTATACCCGTAGAGCGCGACGGCCCAGTTGAGGGAGTTGGCGATGAGCAGCATGACGAGGCGCGCGGTGTAGAGCGGGCGCAGGCCCTGCGAGGGCACATCGCGCAGTTGCCGCGCCGCGCGCTGCAGCATCTCCTTTTCTGTACGCACGAGTATTCTACATTTATATTTTTCTAACATAAATGCGTCGGCGCCACGGTAGATGCATCTGGATACTGACCGAAGCGGAACTGCCCCAGGTAGTAGATGCGCAGCGAGAGCAGCAGGAAGGTGAACACGTGCAGCACCGTGAACACGCCCCAGAACAGCGCGCCGCCGCCCACCACGCCCCACACCACTGCGCACGGAAACAACATTGTTACTCATCCTTACCACAGGAATCTGCGTATGAGATACAACAAGGCAGCTGATCTCATAATAATATCAAACGTTTGACTGAGTTGAAATATGGAGTTGAGTATGTCATGCAGGCAAATGTCATGATATTAATGTGGGAGGGGTGTGTATGTCTAGTAGAGAGTAAGTAAAGAAATATGATTGTAATTGTAACATGATAAAATGAAAGAGACAGAGGAAAAGTAGAGGATGAAATGAGATGAAGTGAGGGATGAAGGAAGGTGGCGGGCGAGTGGTCCATACCGAGCGCGATGAGCACGGCGAGCACGCCGAAGGTGGCGTGCGCGCGCGCGTTGACGTCGGGGTGGCGCGACTGGTAGATCTTCACCATGCTCAGCACCGCCAGCACGTACATGAACGACGTGTCTGCACCGTACAATACTGATTAACTTGACTGTTTGTGTGTTTTATTTGAAAAAAAAAACTGTTTTTTAGATACACAAAAATGACGTTTCACATTTTCAGATTATTCTTTGTAATTACAATTTTCTTTTGGTAATTCAAATTGATTTAATATGAACCAGAATCATATAAAAAACATCAAGTATATCATCATATCATATAAAAATTATAAAATGATCAAAACAATTTTTAACTAGACGGATAAAGTTATTATTGCCTCGACCACCAAGTCTCGACCTTCATGCCTACAGCAGGCTACAGTATGCAGTATGCACTGACCGAACTGGAAGTTGAGCCGGTTGGGGCACACGTGGTAGCTGGCCGCGCCACCACCATCATGCCGCGCCCACATTGCGGCAGGCTACAGTATGCAGTATGCACTGACCGAACTGGAAGTTGAGCCGGTTGGGGCATCGTGGTAGCTGGCCGCGCCACCACCATCATGCCGCGCCCACATTGCGGCAGGCTACAGTATGCAGTATGCACTGACCGAACTGGAAGTTGAGCCGGTTGGGGCACACGTGGTAGCTGGCCGCGCCACCACCATCATGCCGCGCCCACATTGCGGCAGGCTACAGTATGCAGTATGCACTGACCGAACTGGAAGTTGAGCCGGTTGGGGCATCGTGGTAGCTGGCCGCGCCACCACCATCATGCCGCGCCCACATTGCGGCAGGCTACAGTATGCAGTATGCACTGACCGAACTGGAAGTTGAGCCGGTTGGGGCACACGTGGTAGCTGGCCGCGCCACCACCATCATGCCGCGCCCACATTGCGGCAGGCTACAGTATGCAGTATGCACTGACCGAACTGGAAGTTGAGCCGGTTGGGGCACACGTGGTAGCTGGCCGCGCCACCACCATCATGCCGCGCCCACATTGCGGCAGGCTACAGTATGCAGTATGCACTGACCGAACTGGAAGTTGAGCCGGTTGGGGCACACGTGGTAGCTGGCCGCGCCACCACCATCATGCCGCGCCCACATTGCGGCAGGCTACAGTATGCAGTATGCACTGACCGAACTGGAAGTTGAGCCGGTTGGGGCACACGTGGTAGCTGGCCGCGCCACCACCATCATGCCGCGCCCACATTGCGGCAGGCTACAGTATGCAGTATGCACTGACCGAACTGGAAGTTGAGCCGGTTGGGGCACACGTGGTAGCTGGCCGCGCCACCACCATCATGCCGCGCCCACATTGCGGCAGGCTACAGTATGCAGTATGCACTGACCGAACTGGAAGTTGAGCCGGTTGGGGCACACGTGGTAGCTGGCCGCGCCACCACCATCATGCCGCGCCCACATTGCGGCAGGCTACAGTATGCAGTATGCACTGACCGAACTGGAAGTTGAGCCGGTTGGGGCATCGTGGTAGCTGGCCGCGCCACCACCATCATGCCGCGCCCACATTGCGGCAGGCTACAGTATGCAGTATGCACTGACCGAACTGGAAGTTGAGCCGGTTGGGGCACACGTGGTAGCTGGCCGCGCCACCACCATCATGCCGCGCCCACATTGCGGCAGGCTACAGTATGCAGTATGCACTGACCGAACTGGAAGTTGAGCCGGTTGGGGCACACGTGGTAGCTGGCCGCGCTACCACCATCATGCCGCGCCCACATTGCGGCAGGCTACAGTATGCAGTATGCACTGACCGAACTGGAAGTTGAGCCGGTTGGGGCACACGTGGTAGCTGGCCGCGCCACCACCATCATGCCGCGCCCACATTGCGGCAGGCTACAGTATGCAGTATGCACTGACCGAACTGGAAGTTGAGCCGGTTGGGGCACACGTGGTAGCTGGCCGACAGCAGCGCCACCACCATCATGCCCGCGCCCAGCGCCGCCAGTAGCCCGTAGTGCGCCGGGATGCCGTACTCCTGCAACAAACGCAATCTTATACGACCAGTATTCGTCTCAATATAACTGCCCCATTATAAATAGACTAGCTTCCGCCCGCGACTTCGTCCGCGAGCACTTTACAGAAAATCCTTACGGAATCCTTCAACCAGGATCCGAACAGCCGTTTTTACGCGATTAGGCGGGTCCCCACCAAGCGAACAGCCTCGCGAGGCAAAACGTTTGCCGCGTGTGACGGGCCTCGCACGAGGCTGCTCGCTATGAATATGTAAGAAAAAATGTTTAATAAAGTATGTACTTTAGCAAAAGCAAAATGTATATCTACAATAATTCATCAGTCAGATAATAAAATAAGAGCCACTTGGAATATTATAAATAAAGAAACTGGGAAAACTAAAAATAATGACCGTGAATACTCATTAGTATCAGACAATAAAATTATTGAGTCAGATGAAGGAGTGGCAACAATTTTTCAAGATTTCTTTTCTAAAATACCTATTGCAACTACCAGTAATTTAAATTCATCTCCAAAAATTGCTGTCTCCCTCTTGGAATCATGTGTTGATAAGTGCAATAATATATTTAAATTTAGACATATCAATAGTGATACCATTCTTAAAACATTTAATTCAATAAATATAAAAAAGACTGAAGATCTCTGGGGCATTTCAACTCACATAATTAAGTCTATAATAACTACCATTGCTCCCCATCTTGCTTTTATTTTCAATAAGTGTGTTGATGAAATGATATTTCCAGACTTAATGAAATATAGTAAAATCATCCCTCTTTTTAAATCTGGGGACAAAAGCGATCCCGCTAACTTTAGACCCATTTCCATTTTGCCAGCACTAAGCAAAATTTTTGAAAAGATCATTTATGATCAATTATTAGCACATTTTCTTATCAACAAACTACTTCACGAGAAACAATTTGGTTTTACTCGTGGTAGATGCACAACTGATGCTGGAATTGCACTTCTCAAACACGTCTTTGAAGCATGGGAGAGTAAACAAGATGCAATTGGTATATTTTGTGATCTCTCTAAAGCATTTGATTGTGTCAGTCACAGTACTTTATTAGATAAATTGGAACATTATGGTGTATCAAAAAATGCAGTAAGCCTTATGCAATCGTATCTGTCGGCGAGAACCCAAAAAGTTGTTGTAAATAAAACAGAATCCTATGAAGCACCCATTACCATGGGCGTGCCGCAGGGATCGATATTGGGTCCATTGCTTTTTCTTATTTATATTAATGACCTTCCTTACTATACTAAAAACTTATGTGAAATAGTACTGTTTGCTGATGATACTTCTTTAATTTTTAAAGTTGATAGAGGATGTAACTGCAGTGACGATGTAAACAGCACTCTTTCCAAGGTGATGCATTGGTTTACTATTAATAATCTGAAGCTTAACTCTAGTAAAACTAAATGTGTCAAATTTTCACTTCCTAATGTGAGGCAGGTTCATATGACTATACATGTAAATGGCGAAGCAGTCGAATTTGTTGACTCAACAAAATTTTTAGGTATTACTATAGACTCGCGGTTGCAATGGGACCCGCATATCGATATCCTGTCAAGCAGACTTAGCTCTGCTGCCTTTGCAGTTAAAAAAATAAGGCTTCTGACCGACATTGAAACAGCAAGATTGGTTTACTTCAGTTATTTTCATAGTATTATGACCTACGGTTTGTTGTTGTGGGGCTCAGCTGCTAATATTAATAACATATTCATCTTACAAAAAAGGGCAGTGCGCGCTATATACAACTTACGGTCTAGAGATACTCTTCGTGACCTATTTAAAGAAATTAAAATATTAACGGTAGCTTCCCAATACATCTATGAAAATATAATGTATGTAAAGAAAAATTTAGATAGCTTTGTAAAAAAAACCGCCTTCAAAAAACCTGAAAACAAAAACAGCTTAAAAATTAAATACCTCTAAAAAGCAAGAAATAATATTCGAATCATTCGTTACACATATCAATATTAATAAAACACGTCTAATGAAGTCGGGTGGGGCTGGAGGACAACTTCATTTTTTCTTAAAGCTCCACCCGACTTCATTAGACGTGTTTTATTAATATTGATATGTGTAACGAATGATTCGAATATTATTTCTTGCTTTTTAGAGGTATTTAATTTTTAAGCTGTTTTTGTTTTCAGGTTTTTTGAAGGCGGTTTTTCTTTTTTTTTAAAAAGCTTTTTTATTTTCAACTTTTTAGTGGTAGGTATGTAAGCGCAGCGTGTAAATATTTTTTAACTTTATATTATAACATTTTCAATGGTAAAATGCCCAGAACTCAATTTCCAAATTCACGCTGTTTGTTTTTGAGGAGTTCCGTTGTGTTTCCGTAGTCCAAATCTAGTCCAAAACGTTGCATCGCAAACCATGATTTGGTTTGTTTTGGATTGCCATAAACTTACCAAAACCTAAATCACTTTACATATACTATTTGACTTTGAGGAGTTCCCTTGTGAATCTTCGAAGTTCGAAGTCCAATAACAATGAAATTAAATTGTGACCACTCTTGAAGTAAACCCTTTCAAATAAAAAAAGAATCATCTAAATCGGTTCATAAACAAAGATGTTATGTCCGAAATTCCATAAAAACTCGTACGATGGCGAGCTAAATAATTGATATTTTTCAGGATTATGAGAAAACTACTGGTCAGATCTCTGAAAAAATTTTATGGGACCACACACGAACTATGTTCTTTGAGATAAAAAAAGAATTGTACAAATCGGGTAACAACTGACGAAGCTATGTTAAAACAAACATAAACAAAAAAAAATAAAAAAAAAATACCGTTGACTTGAGAACCTCCTCCTTTTTTTGAAGTCGGTTAAAAATAGCAATGTTCATAAACTCAATACAAGAAACAAGAACAAACTTGCTGTTCCAAGGCGCAGACTGCATAAAACCGGAAGCTCTTTTTTGTGTAGATGTATTACCTTTTATAATAAGATACCAGAACAAGTCACAGAACTGCCCTTGGAAAAATTTAAAAATACTGTTAAATCCAATTTAATGAGTAAAGGTTATTACACTGTTGACGATTATTTGAAGGATAAAAAGGCATGGACATAGCTTTTGTATTGTTAATTATTACTTTAATACCTCAGTATTGATTAGAAAAAGTCCGGGGTTCTTTCATAGGTCTAGATAAAAGTCCTTTAATTAAACTCGAATCGTGATTTTCTTTTCTAAGTATAAAATTGTGAGAAGTATCCTACCTACTTAAAAACGTATTTCTGGCTTCTTGACTCGACGACTTAATATGGGTAGCTTTAGTATGTCATGCTCACTTCAAACATTTCTGCGGTGGTGTCGTGTGAGGCGGGTCGTTACGTTCCCTCAAATATGGTTGAGCGAAGCGATGGCTGGTTCATGCGTCATGCTCGTGAACGGGTGCTGCCAGTGGGAATGGGTCTGCTTCTGTCTGCTTGTATTAAGGGCGTCGTATAACTCGTATATAAAAGATCTGTTTTATATTGTCTGTATGTATGGCACTTCTTACTCAAAAAATATAATTCTTAATAGCTTACCTTGTTTTGATTTATTTAATTGCAATATTTTTACTTTCTATTTTCAGTAGTTTAGTGAAAGACCTATGAAAAGCTTTTGGATATAAATTTTCAATTCGATGCCTTAACATAGGTAGTCTTAGTATGTCGTGCTCTCTTTAATCATTTCTGCGGTGGTGTCGTATGAGGCGGGTCGTTACGTTCCCTCAAATATGGTTGAGCGAAGAAATGGCTGGTTCATGCGTCATGTTCGTGAACTGGTGCTGCCAGTGGGAATGACTAGCTTGACTGAATAACAAGTTCAAACTTTGAATTTAGCTTAAAATCTGTAAATTGATTAAGAAATTTGAAACTCATTAAGAAATGAGCTAATTCAATAATGTTATTTATTTGTTAATCTTTGTTAATATAAAGTCTGGAAACGATATACATATTTGTAAATATCGTTCCATCTGATTGATAAAGCTGACAAGTTTTTTGCGCCCATTTTTCTTGTCAGTTAAAGGACGTCATAATGGGTGGTAGGGTAAAAGAATTGACGATTTAAAAATGCTTATTTAAATAAAATATATTTCACTTTCACTTTCACTTTCACTTAAAAAAATTTGAGCCCCGTTTCACCTTCTTAGGAGCTGAATCATGTCCACCGTGTTGGACTTTAAAATAAATGTCATTTTCGCAATCACCATCCCATAAAACCCGAAAAACGACATCCATATCGATTTTTATGTTTACTTACCCACCACCCAAGTAACAAAGTTCTCCTGTAGTGCACAGTTTACAGGCTCACAGCACTAGTACCTCTCTCTTAGTGGTTCCAGGTTTTACTACCAAGCTTATAACAGGTTACACGGAGTTCGTTTGGGTTTATAGTACATCTGTTCTTAAAAGTTGACTTATAGTCGTGTACAGAACGAAATTATAGGCGCAATAAAGGCTAAGATGGCCTATAAAAGTGTTGCATAGGTGTAAATACACTTGAGAAAACTTGCTCCAGTAGGTTACACTTATAATCGCCTAGAAGAAGTAATTATAAATCCGCTATAAGTATCATACGCCAGTAATAGTAATTTATAGAACTAAATGCACTTAGAACCATTTGCATTTATTACTTGACCTTATAGGGGTGTATAAGTCAACTTTATGTGCCAATTATAAGTGAATTAGTTCTACAGTGGTTTCTTCTAAGAGTATTATTGTGGACTCTCGAATGCTGTTATAGTCTTGATTTCAATATAAAGGTTTCTTGTAAAACTGTTAGTGTCCAAAGATATCTTCGTGAAGTCCATTTAAGCTTTTAATATTTATCGCATCTTCACGGCCATTTCTTCGTCACAATATGGCGCGACAATGCTGTTAGAACTAATATTATTTTTAAACATTACTTAGTAAATACGCCATGTTCACAAGGCGAACAAAAATTGAGATGTAAAACACAATTTACTTCACCGAAAATACTTACGCGTTTGCCGTGCAAACATCTATGCACGTATAATATTACGTGCGAAATACTTGTTAATACATTATATCATATAAAATAGATAAACTTAACTTTTATTTTTCTCTACAACTGACACAATACAACAACGATTCACAGATGTTTGAAGTAGCTAGTAATAGAAGCGTGGAGTACGTTACACGCCTGCCTGGTTCCATTAGATGCTCATAGCTGGCTTCGCAGGAGCAGATAGTTCTGCCTAGTCTAACTATAAGTGTTGGTCTAAGTGGTGCTCGCCAAGTCTACTATGAGTGTTTTATTAGCAAATGTACGCGTATAAAATGGGCCCTTTCCCGTGGTTATAAAATTTTACTAGCCTGTTATAGACCTGGCCCCGGAACCACTACAAGACCACATTTTGTTACTTGGGCACATTACCCCAGGGATGATTTTCAAAATAACAAATTACGTAATTGTCTATTTAGTTTAAGACGTTCTCCTACAAAGTTAAAAGTAGTAATTTCGATTTAATATTCTTTTTCCATACAAAATTTGAACCCCCATTTTCACTCTTTTAGGGGTTTAATCATGTCCACCATGTTGGACTTCAAAATAAATGTCATTTTCGTAATCACCATCCCATAAGACCTTAAGAACGACATCCACATCGATTTTCATTTTTACTTACCCCATTCACCCCCTAAGGGGTGTGCGTTACCCCAGCAAAAAGTTGAGCTTTAGAGAGATGAGACCTTATCAGATAATTAGTGTGTCGTGAGGAGAAATTTGTTTACTAATAGCAAAATTTGTGTGAGTTGTAGTTTTTAAGATATATGAGAAAAACAGATTTTGCTGGGGTCACGTTTTAAACATTACCCTGGCAAAAAAAGTTGTTTCAGCCTGGAACCAAATACATGAATAGATAGTTTTTGTTGCATAGTAAATGTTAGCAAATAGCAAAAATTGTGTGTGTTATGGTTTTTGAGTTATTTAAGTTTTTGCTGGGGTAACGTTTTGGGTTTTCCCAGATCTCGAAAACGGTTCAACGCAGAAGTTTGAAAAAAATACCACTAAGAGACCTTAATTTGTTTAAATTTGTTTGACTGTTAGTTTTTGATTTGGATGTCGCAAACCAACGTAATTAAATGGTTTCGAAAAACAGAAAAAACGAATTTGCAAGTAAACTAGTACACTTATAATCAAATAAACAGCTGTTAAAAATAGCCCTGGTAGACACTTATTACGTCAAGAATTTAAGGCTTTGTAACTTTACACGATGTAAAGATATAAACAAATTTAATAAATTTTAGACCGGTCGTACTTTAGCGATTGAATACACAGTTTCCATAACATTAAGACGCATGGCACACATTAAACAAATTTAAGTAATTCATTAACATTCCTTCCTGTTAATTTCAGCTTTCAATTACGCCTATCATGAAAGTTTTAACAAAAACAAGATTAAGACAGCAATTCTTGAATAAGCCGACCAAATTGTAAAGGTCACTAAAAAGCGACCGCACCATACGTACGGGCTATCTTCGCAAATTAGCAGCTTAGTATCCGATGTTTTGTACAGTTATGAAGAAAAATGTTATTAATATAGCTTAGATTCAACTAGTTTTCTATTTTATAAATTAATATCGTGTTTATTAATATCAAATAATACACTTACGCGATTAATAGTATTTTAAAAAGAATGTAATGATTCATGAAAGTTAAAAGTTTGAAGGCACTCAACATTACATAAATAAAGGTAAATAATAATCTAAACCTAATTAGGTAATAATCTCGCTAAGCAATTTATAGTGTGATGTATTTGTCAGTATCAATATATACATTTATAGTAATTTGTTGCTTCTGTTTTTTCAAACCAAATGTTTTATTTTAATACCAAACCTACTCATGTCAATCCAGTGACCACTATGTTTGACAGGTAAAAACATTAACCCATAAAAACTGTTCCTACCTAGGAACAGTTTTTACGGAAACTACCTCGCATTTATTCCATATAGGTATATTTCTCACCATTTAAACCTTACCCTGGAACTACGACAAACATTTTAAAACCAAAATCGGCCAAGCCAATCTTAAGTTTTCGCGAGACTAACGTACATTTTATATTTAAAGATAATCTGACCAGCAAACTTTTGTACGCAACTGTACTAACAAAAGATCCATATTATCCCGTTCATTTAAGATGGTTACGCTTATGTATAGCGCGGTCGCTTTTACGTGACCTCTACAATTTAGGCGGCTTATTAGAGAATTGTTGTCATATTCTTGTTTTTGTTAAAACTTTCATGATAGGCGTAATTGAAAGCTGAAATTAACTGGAAGGAATGTTAATGAATTACTTAAATTTGTTTAATGTATGCCATGCGTCTTAATGTTATGGAAACTGTGTATTCGATTGCTAAAGTACGACCAGTCTAAAATTTATCAAATTTGTTTATATCTTTATATCGTGTAAAGTTACAAAGCCTTAAATTCTTGACGTAATAAGTGTCTACCACGGCTATTTTTTACAGCTGTTTATTTGATTATAAGTGTACTAGTTTACTTGCAAATTCGTTTTTTCTGTTTTTCGAAACCATTTAATTACGTTGGTTTGCGACAACCAAATCAAAAACTAACAATCAAACAAATTTAAACAAATTAAGGTCTCTTAGTGGTATTTTTTTCAAACTTCTGCGTTGAACCGTTTTCGAGATCTGGGAAAACCCAAAACGTTACCCCAGCAAAAACTTAAATAACTCAAGAACCATAACACACACAATTTTTGCTATTTGCTAACATTTACTATGCAACAAAAGCTATCTATTCTTGTAATTGGTTCCAGGCTGAAACAACTTTTTTTGCCAGGGTAATGTTTAAAACGTGACCCCAGCAAAATCTGTTTTTCTCATATATCTTAAAAACTACAACTCACACAAATTTTGCTATTAGTAAACAAATTTCTCCTCACGACACACTAATTATCTGATAAGGTCTCATCTCTCTAAAGCTCAACTTTTTGCTGGGGTAACGCACACCCCTAAGGGATGATTTCAAAATATCAAAATATGTGTTTGCCTATTTATTTTTTGGATGTGCTCCAACTAATTTTAAAGTTGTAATATCTATTTTATATTCTTTTTCCATACAAAATTTTAACCCCATTTTCACCCCCTTAGGGGTAAAATCATATCCACGGTGTTGGACTTCAAAATAAATGTCATTTTCGCAATCACCGTCCCATAAAACCTCAAGAACGACATTCATATCGATTTTTATGATTACTTACCCCAACACCTAAGGGGTGGATTTTCAAAATTACAAAATATATGTTTGCCTATTTTTATTTTTAGACGTGCTCCTACTAATTTTAAAGTTGTATAGTCTATTTTATACTATATTTCCGTACAAAATTTGACCCCTTTTTCACCCCTTTAGGGGTTAAACATGTCCACGGTGTTGGACTTCAAAATAAATGTCATTTTCGCAATCACCGTCCCATAAAACCTCAAGAACAACATTCATATCGATTTTTATGATTACTTACCCCAACCCCTAAGGGGTGGATTTTCAAAATTAAAAAATATATGTTTGCCTATTTTTATTTTTAGACGTGCTCCTACTAATTTTAAAGTTGTATAGTCTATTTTATACTATATTTCCATACAAAATTTGATCCCATTTTCACCCCTTTAGGGGTTAAATCATGTCCAGTGTGTTGGACTTCAAAATAAATGTCATTTTCGCAATTGTCATCCCAGAAAACCCCAATAACGACATCCATATCTATTTTTAGGGTTTTTTTACCCCATTTCACCCCTATTTCATCCCCATAGGGGTTGAAATACTACCAATAACAATTTGAATTTCTATTTATAAGCCTAAATTATAAGTTTAGCGGTTTTTATTTCGAAAATGAAGGATTTTCTTTACACAACTCCATCCCCCTTTTCACCCCTTCAGGGGTACAATTTTCAAAAAAGCTTAGATACGTATATATTAATTTTCAATTGTCAGCCTAAACACAAACTTTGAAGATCCTAACTTTGAAACTGAGGGACTTTCATACAAACTTTGGACCCCCGCCGTTTCACCCCTTTAGTAGCTTTAGTATGTCATGCTCACTTTAAACATTTCTGCGGTGGTGTCGTATGAGGCGGGTCGTTACGTTCCCTCAAATATGGTTGAGCGAAGCGATGGCTGGTTCATGCGTCATGCTCGTGAACGGGTGCTGCCAGTGGGAATGGGTCTGCTTCTGTCTGCTTGTACTAAGGGCGTCGTATATTTATATATATTATTTTTCTGATTAATATTATCAATATGTATGGCACTTCTTACTCAAAATTTAAATTAATAACTAAACTTTGTTTTGATTTCTAATATTTTTTTTTTCATTGCAATCATTTTGCTTTCTATATTCAGTAGTTTTGTAAGTAAAGGCCATTTGTCTATATATGGGAATTAATAAAATATTTATAATATTACGCAGTGGTTTAATGTGACCATTTGACAGAGGAAAAAGGGAGCGAGTGACAAAGTCAATTTATGAATATAGAACTACAGGCTGTTCGCATTGACCATGCAGGTTTAACACCCCCCCGCAATGTGAACACCCTGTATCTTCCTATACCTATGTGCTCCTAAAAATATATATTCGACATATCAAAGAACAAACACCCTATCTACACTTTGTACAAACACATTTCAAAAATAACATCATTATTTACACCTTACTTGCTAACCTTACATACTTAACTACCTACCAGAGACATAACATGATGAAAAATTAACGCACAACTAAAAATTTACAAACCTATGCTAAACCTAGAGAATTTGTACATTTACAATGCTTCAGTTTCGACAAAGGTTTAGTCAATATATCGGCGATCATGTTGTGTGTAGGTATGTATTCGAGATGTATGTCGTGGTGTGCAAGTGAGTCTCGTATGAAGTGGTGTCTGACGTCGATGTGTTTAGTGCGTGAGTGGTATGTATTGTTATTCGCTAATTTAATCGAACTTTGATTGTCAGTATGAATGACGATGGGATGACACATGAGGAATAGTTCACTAATGAGTGACTGGAGGTATATTGCCTCCTTGCAAGCTTCTGCGAGAGCCATATATTCGGCTTCTGTTGTAGAAAGCGCGACGGTCCGCTGCTTGCGAGCTTCCCATGATACTGGGGCGCCGCTCATTAGGAACACGTATCCAGTGAATGAACGTCGGTCCACAAGACTGTTTCCGTAATCCGCATCGACATATCCTTGGGGATAGAATGGAGCACCAGGTTTAAAGTGCAGTCGGAGGTCTTTGTTACCCTTGAGGTATCGAAGAACTCGCTTCGCAGCCTTATAGTGTACCCCCCCGTAATGTGCATTGAACTGTGATAGATATGAGACCGAATGGGCAATATCGGGTCTCGTACAAATTGCAATGTACATTAGTGATCCAATAAGTTCCTGATATGGAACTTCTGCATTTTCTTCATCTTTAGTCGGAAGATTTAATTTTTGACCAGGTTCTAATGGGGTGGAAACAGTAATGGCATCTGTCATACCAAACTTTATTAGAAGTTTCTCAATATATTTTGTCTGGTCGAGAAATATGTTTCCAGAGTTTTGTTCTATTCTCATGCCAAGACAATCCTTACAAGGACCAAGATCTTTGATAGTGAACAACTTTTTGAGTTCATTTTTGAACTGATTCTTCATATCGTCACTTGAGCAGACAATGAAGAAATCATCAACGAAGACAGCTACGAGAAGGAGATCATCGCCTTCTCTTCTATAGTAAAGGCAGTGTTCATTGGCTGTCTGCATGAGAGATAGCTTTTGCATTGCTTCACACACTTTAGCGTTCCATTGACGCGGTGCTTGTTTGAGACCGTAAAGGGCCTTTTTAAGTAGACATACCTTGCCTTTTGCGTTGTCAGAGAATCCTTCTGGTTGTTCCATAAAGATCTCTTCATCTAAATCGCCATTTAGGAATGCCGTTTCGACATCAAGGTGTTCTACCACTAACTCACGAAGAGCAGCAAATGCGAATAACAGTCGTACTGAAGACAGTCTAGCAACTGGTGAGAAGGTTTCACCGTAGTCTACTCCGG
The DNA here is from genome assembly GCA_928269145.1 of Agriphila tristella. NCBI lineage: Eukaryota > Metazoa > Arthropoda > Insecta > Lepidoptera > Crambidae > Agriphila > Agriphila tristella. Next base: position 29,597,555 of record OV743439.1, on the reverse strand, counting down.
CTACTTGAGTGAATCCTTTAGCTACCAGTCTGGCTTTGTATTTTGTGACATTCCCTGACGTGTCTCTTTTTATTTTGTAGACCCATTTGCATTTTGTAGTTTTTCTACCTGCAGGTCTGTCAACAAGAATCCATGTACCGTGTTTCTGTAACGAGTCAAATTCAGCCTTCATAGCTTCGAGCCATTTTTCTTTTTGTGGGTGTTCCACGACTTCTTTGTAAGTTTCCGGCTCTAGGTCTGAGGTCATATAAAGATGTTCCTCGTATCTTTGAGGACAGCGCCTGTCTCGGATCGGATATCTCCTTTGAGGTTCAGGTGCTTGCTCTAAATATTCAGAATTTTCTGATGGATTTTCAGAAGTAGAAGCAGGTTTATCCGACTCTAACAAATTTTCAGAGGTTGACGTGATTGGCGTCATCGATATACCTGGCAGGGGTTGAGGTTCTGTTTGAGGAACAGGCTCGTTATCAAGAGGTACAAAGATTTCTTGTGATTGGGTTGGGAGTTCCACTTCCCCGTCAGAGGGTCTTGTAGGTGACTGTTGTAGTGTTTTATCTTCTATAAATACTACATCGCGCGCAATTATAATAGATCGAGGGTTTTTGGGATCTATAAGTCGGTAGCCTTTGCTTTCAGTAGCATAGCCAACGAAAATACACGTTTGAGTTTTTGAATCCAGCTTAGTTCGTTTTTCTTTTGGAACTAGCATGTGGGCTTCACAACCAAATACTCTTAAGTGAGAGAGGTTGATTTTCCTTTTTGTCCACACTTCTTCAGGGATTTTGTTTTTCAAACTTTGCGTAGGAACACGGTTTTTTAAATAAATGGCAGTATTTACCGCCTCTCCCCAGTATGCTTTAGGCAAATTTGAGTCTTTAAGCATTGATCTGGCTTTTTCGATTATTGTCCTATTTGCGCGTTCGGACACTCCGTTCTGTTGAGGAGTATATGGCACTGTCGTTTGATGGACAATACCGTTCTCCTTTAAAAAGGTAGACAAGTCGTTGTTGACATATTCGCGACCGTTATCTGAACGTAGAACTTTAATTCGTTCGCCAGTTTGGTTCTCAACCAAGTGCTTAAACTCTATAAACTTAGTAAAAACTTCGGACTTTGATTTTAAAAGATATCCAAAAGTTTTTCGACTAAAGTCGTCTGTAAACGTTAATAAATATAGGGCTCCGCCCCACGAGTGTGTACTCATAGGTCCACATAAGTCCGAGTGTATTAACTCTAAGACCTTACTCGATTTATTTTGCGACTTTTTAAACGGTTTTTTAGATAATTTGCCTTGTAGGCACGGGATACAATTTTCAGAAAAAGTTCCGTTGTAATCTATGCCTATGCATTTATTTTTTAAAATTTGCATACTCTTTGCATTTAGATGACCAAGTCGTCTATGCCAGAGCGTTGAGGACTCTTTGGTAGGCGTGTAGAGAGCATGCGACCTATCTAGATCTAGCCTAAACATTCCTTTATGGTTTGAGGCTGTCGCTATTACTCTTCCTGTCAGTTGACATCCACCTGACAAAGTGATTGACGCCCCTTCTGATGTAAACAATACATCGTAACCTTTTTTCACTAAATTACTTACTGATAAAAGATTTGTGGCTAAACCAGGAACATAAAGAACTTCGCTTATTTTGGTAGCACAATCGGAAATATTAATATTTACAATACCTTTCCCATTACTGAGAAGTTGGTCCTTACTGGCGACTGTAACAGGAGTGATATGGGAAGCCAAGGACTCAAACCAATCTTTCCTGTTGCTCATATGAGAGCTTGCACCGGAATCTAGGTACCAATCTTGTGAACCTGAGGATGAATGTGTAAATAAACAAGATGAAAGTGTAAATTCAGTTGTATTGTTTGAATAAACCTTTTTTGTCGAGACTTTCTTGTTTTTAATCCTGCATTCCGAAACCAGGTGACCTAGTTTTTTACAGTAAGTACAGAAGGTTTTCTTCCTTTGTTTTGTAAGTAGTGCCGCCGTGGTTCCAGGTCCATTTGGTTTGGTATTTGATGTGCAGCCAGCTCGCGAATCTTCTTGTAACAGGGATGATACTACACCCTCCGATGTGATTTTTGCGTTGGAGTGTTCAAGTGCCATGACGAGTGGTTGGTACTTGTCTGGCAGTCCAGCTAACATTATTATTGCTAGGAACTCATCTTCGACTCCAGCTCCAATTTGTTGTAGCTCCTGTTGCACAACTAGTGAGGAATTTAGATAAGTTTGCATATCACCTTTGAAGTCATTTGTCAAAAGCTTTTTCATGAGTTGTAATCTTCGCGTCAGTCCACTGTCAGCATACGCCTTCTTGAGACTTTTGAAGGTCTCAAATGCGGTCTTCGCAGATCTTATGACCGGATAAATTGATTCGTCACATGCGAGACAGATCTTGGCTCTTGCCTTTGCATCTTTACGTTTAGCGTCAGGATCTTCATCATTGATGGGTTTTGTGACCACATCCCAAAGGTCAAGGTCAGTTAGCAGACATTCTACAGCGAAAGCCCACGTATTAAAATTCTTCCCATTCAGTTTAGAGATGGAAATACCTGCAGTTGACTGGTGAATTGCTGACGACGATGATGGTGCCGGCTGATTCGCCGATGGAATACCGTTGTCCATAGCACGATCTTCTCTTTCTGTCGGTCACAACGATGGGCTAACCATAACCATTTGTCTATATATGGGAATTAATAAAATATTTATAATATTACGCAGTGGTTTAATGTGACCATTTGACAGAGGAAAAAGGGAGCGAGTGACAAAGTCAATTTATGAATATAGAACTACAGGCTGTTCGCATTGACCATGCAGGTTTAACAAGGCCTATGAAAAGCTTTAGGATAATAGTTTTCAATTCGGTGCCTTAGGATGGGTAGCCTAAGGCAGGGGCGGATCTACTTAAAGGCTTTTTGGGCTGCAGCCCAGGGCCCCGCGAATACAGAGGGCCCCCAACCGAACTGAAACCAATAGACGATATTGTCAATAATAAAAATTATCTAGAATAAAAAAAAACCGATCATAAGGTTGGCAACACTGCAATCAATCAACCCGTGTGCGCATCTATCAAACGGAACGGGGAATTCCCTGTCGCTTGTTTTCGCTCGGTGTATTGTTTATTACTGGGGACTTCCCTCCGCTTATCGCCCGACGCAATTTTGTTATTTTTCCGCACTTCTGCTATCGTCGACTATATTAACGAATTGACTTTGTATTTTTAGAAATGTGTTTAGTGCGTGTGTTTAGTTTACTAAGTGATAGATAACTTAAAAGTTATAAGGACCGGACCTTTCTTTTAATTTACTAAAATTGAAAGTATTCAGCATAACTAGACTTCCTGCTTTTAATAGGTAGTACGTAAGTAAAAAGAATTATAAAACATGACTTTTTTATTTTTATTTCAGTTTTCAAAACTGAATGAATCGATCTCGTTCAATATTTAATGATAATTTGTGAATTGCTACACTCATTACAAAGAAGGTATTAAAATTAAAAGTTCTATCCAGTTCTTTGTTTATTTTCAGAAAAATATCTTAGGCCCTGTTTTAATTGGCATCGGTCGTGCGATCATGCGTTGCGATTTCATCGTGCGATGGAACTGAACAATAGACGCATCGCTTACGCATCGCATGTCAATTAGGACATTCAATAGATATCACTAGGTTTGATCGCACGGTCGCACGACCAGTTTCATCGGACGGACGCACCATCGCACGACCGATGGCCAATTAGGACAGGGCCTTATTACGCGACTGCCCAAAGTAAAAAGAGTGTATATGTGTTCAGGGTTCATGTATGTTTGTGGGTATGTGAGTTTCTTTATTCCACCATAACTTCTAAATGCCTGAACTGATTTGGATAAATCGGGTATCGTTAGAATCCTTACAGCATTCCGAGTGACACTGGCTATATTTTTTTTAGAAAAAGTTAACATGGCGACTGTACGACGCCATTTTCAAATGTGAAAAAAAGTTTTTTTCTTCTATTATTACAATATGGGCATCAAATGAAAGATGGGCATCAAAGAAAGGCCTTGATGAGCACATTGCAAAACTATATAATATGTCACTAAAATGTGTGAAATAAAAATAAATTAATTAAAAAAATATTAAAAACACGACTGCCCTGCCAAAAACGAACTAAAAAGCTGTTAAACAACAAGTCGTGTTTTTAATTTTTTTTTTTAAATCGGAACATATAAACGCGAATGAAATAAATATAAATCTATTAAAAAATGTAAAGAACGGTATTTTATGCGAAGAGAATCTATATAACATAAAGAATTTAAATAACATAACCATTTATAACCTGGCAATTTATTTTGCAATAAATAATGTTTTAATAAATAAATAAAATATTTTGTTTTCCTATTTTCTTTCTTACATATATTACATTACATATACCTACATCACTACAGAAAACAGTTTCTTGTCAAAATGGCAATTAGTTGAGTAAATAGGTAGGGCCCCTAAGCAGTATTAGCCCAGGGCCCCACAAATTCAAGATCCGCCCCTGAGCCTAAGTATGTCATGCTCTCTTTAATCATTTCTGCGGTAGTGTCGTGTGGGGCGGGTCGTTACGTTCCCTCAAATATGGTTGAGCGAAGCGATGGCTGGTCCATGCGTCATGCTCGTGAACGGGTGCTGCCAGTGGGAATGGGTCTGCTTCTGTCTGCTTGTACTAAGGGCGTCGTATATTTATATATATTATTTTTCTGATTAATATTATCAATATGTATGGCACTTCTTACTCAAAATTTAAATTAATAACTAAACTTTGTTTTGATTTCTAATATTTTTTTTTTCATTGCAATCATTTTGCTTTCTATATTCAGTAGTTTTGTAAGTAAAGGACTATGAAAAGCTTTAGGATAATAGTTTTCAATTCGGTGCCTTAGGATGGGTAGCCTAAGCTGCCTAAGTATGTCATGCTCTCTTTAATCATTTCTGCGGTAGTGTCGTGTGGGGCGGGTCGTTACGTTCCCTCAAATATGGTTGAGCGAAGCGATGGCTGGTCCATGCGTCATGCTCGTGAACGGGTGCTGCCAGTGGAAAGGGTCTGCTTCTGAGTACCTATCTTAACGCATATTGAATTGTAAGTTTTTTTTAATTATTTTTTTATGTCTTGTAACATGTGGTTTTTTTTTTGGTAAATTTTGCCTACTTACGTGCACTTTCGAGTAACAGACACAGTGATTTTTCAACTAGTTGAAAGTTATTTACTCTCATTACTTAGTAGTATTTAGTTAGTAGTATTTAATTTCAACCTACCTACCCATTGTGTGCAAACTTTTGTTAATTATTGTGATGGAAAATGACCTCACTTTAAATGTGGAGCTCATTTTTCAATGTTGACGACTCTGTATGAAATATACAGGGAGAAAAAAGCAGCCCTTGACGAGTTTCTTGCCGGTTCTTCTCGTTACAAGGTCTCCCGCTTAGGGTTTGCGAACCGATGGCGTAGCTTCTATGACATTCACAAGTGCTTGTAACAGCCTAGACTGAATAAATAATTTTTGAATTTTTAGGGGGTGAGTTTCGAAAAATCCTTCTTAGTGCACCTCTAGACCTCATAAGGAACCTATGTGCCAAATTTGGAGTCTCTAGACCCAGGGGTTTGGGCTGTGCGTTGATATGTCAGTCAGTCAGTCAGTTTCTTCTTTTATAAATTAAGATGAAGTCAGATGACGTTTTTGTACACGCGCAGCTGTGTGTTTAAGTCTAGGGCTACCGTGCAATTTGTTAATATTCAGTCTTGATGTCATTCACTGGCAGTGAAAGACGGATGACAGTGAAGGATGGCAAGGATGATCATCTTTGGCAGTCGGTAACTGTGAGGTAACTAATAGCGGGTGAGTACTGCCTGCCATGACACTGGTCTCTTTCCATTATATCCGGCTCGAAGGACCATGAGGAAAATATTAGCGATGGCGAACACGTGGTTGGAGTGAGACAGACATATAGTCAGTACCTCGTGCCTGGGCGCGGCGTCTCGCTTGGCCTTCCGGCGGCGCAGCTGCAGTATGAAGAGTGCGCCGAGCAGCAGGTAGCCGAGGTTGGAGAACACGTGGTTGAAGTCGGACAGCACGCCCGCGGGGTGCGCGCACAGGAAGTTGTAGTAGCAGATGTCCAGCGAGCCCGACACGTTCAGGAACTGACAACACACATCTATTATTAACTCGAAAAAAAGGTTCGACAATAAGTTACTCGAACGATCCGATTGCGAGTCGCGATACAATTTCGTAGATTTTCAAGGGCCCAATCGATAATTCTGAACGATAAAACCAAAATCGTTACGACGTCATTTAGGTTAAATTTACCTAAAAAAATCTTTGGTTTAGCTTTAGAATTCTTATTTAAATCGTCCAAGATCGGCATCCTAGAAGTCCTAAGTCGGTTAAAAATACAAAAGTTGTTTGCTACATTCACATAAAACCACGCAGGTTTACATTAGGAATGTGCTGATCAGCAGTCATTCGCTTAGATTACAATTAAGCTAGGCTTAATATTTTAGTACAAAGTTATTCTAGCAATATACTTCAGTCATATTAAACATGAAAAGGGGGTCGTGCTTGCAAAAGGTCCGGTCGTTCTGATTTTTATATATGTTGTTAGGATCTAAACCAACATTAAAATACCAGATTTGCAATTTCCAAAGTGCTGTGCGAGCGGCTGTGTAATCAAAAAACCTTGATATTTTCGGACTTTTTTCAGTTTTTGCTCAATATCTCAGTGGAAGCTATGGAAGGTGTTGTCCGAATACGGATTGGAGAGCAGACTGATTCATGCACTGAAATCTCTCTATGAGGATTCCCGTGCATGCGTCAGGATTGACGGCGTATACACTGACTGGTTTGGCATCTCTAGGGGTGTCAGACAGGGATGTGTTGCGTCACCATGGCTCTTTAATCTGTTTTTGGACAGTTGTATGAAAGGTCTGAAAGAACGTGACTGTGGGGTTGTGATGAATGGGACTCAAATCAAGTGCCTTCTCTACGCTGACGACCAAGTTATACTTGCGTCTTCTGCGCAAGAGTTGCAGGAAATGATGTCGGTTATGAATGAAGATTTTGTGAGAAAAGGGATGAAAGTGAATGTAACTAAGACTAAAGTGATGGTGTTTGAGAGAGATGAAGAAATGACTGACTGTACGGTAATGTTAGGTGGCGAAAAAGTGGAACAAGTCCGTGAGTTTGTATACTTGGGGAGTTTGTTCACAAGGGACGGAAAGAGTGAGGAAGACATAGAAAGACGAGTGAAGAAAGGAAATTCGGTGAGTGGTGCTATACACTCGGTTATGAGTAGCCAAACCGTTTCTGCAAAGGCGCGAATGGCTATTCATAACGGAGTGCTGGTACCGACACTGATGTATGGAAGTGAATCTTGGGTATGGCAGAGGAAGAATGAAAGCAGAATAAATGCGGTAGAGATGCGATCGTTGAGGAAAATATGCGGAGTAAAACTGAGTGATAGAGTGAGCAATGAGGTGATTCGCAAAAGGTGTGGTCTGAAAGATGATATAGTGACAAGAATTGAGAAAGGAATGCTCCAGTGGTTTGGTCACTTAGAGAGGATGAATGAAAGGCGAATCACGAAAGAGATATACTGTGCGAATGTGGAAGGAACGATTGCACGAGGGCGTCCCAGAAAAACCTACGCGGACCAAATAGAGGTTATTATAAAAAAGGCTGGTGTACGCAGTGACAAAAACCGCAGGGCATGTATGAAAAGATTGATGGATATGAATGAAGCGAAAGAAGTGTGCAAGGATCGTAGCAGGTGGCGATCCATAGTCTCTGCCTACCCCCATGGGAAACAGGCGTGAGTGTATGTATGTATGTATGTATCTCAGTGAAGGAAGAATTTGATCGGTCTAGTCTTTACTATACTTTTAAAGTTTGTTGTATACTTTTTAAGTTAAATTTCCTTTAATTTGAAACTAAAGTAAGCTCTATACATCCATTGGTTCTCAAGATACAGTTCTTCGAAAATAGGTATTTTTTCCCAAAAAGTTATTTTTTTTCGAAATGGTCAATTTTTAGTAAAATATCTTCTAAAATACGCATTCCACGTCAAATATTATTGAAATAAAGTTGTTATAATTAATTAGCTTTCATTTAAAATCAAAATAATACCTGTAAGCCCAGCGGTTCTCTCAAAAACAGTAGATAACCACAAACAGTCATATGTGGGCTTTGGGGAAAATGCAAATAAACTGTTGTCACGTCTTTTTACACGACTGCCCAAAGCAAAAAGAGTGTTATGTGTTCAGGATTCTTTATTCCACCATAACTTCTAACTGCCTGAACTGATTTGGATAAATGGGGTATCGTTAGAATCCTTACAGCATACCAAGTGACACTGGCTATATTTTTTTTAGAAAAAATCAATATGGCGACTGTACGACGCCATTTTCAAATGTGAAAAAAAATTTTTTTTCTTCTATTATTACAATATGGGCATCAAATGAAAGGCCTTGATGAGCACATTCCAAAAATATATAATATGTCACTAAAATGTGTGAAATAAAATTAAATAAATTTAAAAAATATTAAAAACACGACTGCCCTGCCAAAAACGAACTAAAAAGTTAAACAACAAGTGTCATTGGGGGACCTCTTTGATCAAAAATTGTTCCATAATAAGGTCCCCCGACTGCAATGACACTTGTTGTTTAACTTTTTAGTTCGTTTTTGGCAGGGCAGTCGTGTTTTTAATATTTTTTTAAATTTATTTAATTTTTATATGGTTTTATTTATGAAACAGTTACAATTTATTTATTTTTGTTGTTGTCAAAAAACATTTTGAGAACTGGTGGGTAGGCTAAACAATTCATATTTTTATTTGTTTATTGACAAAAGCAATTGCAAGCAGTTTAAGACAAGTGTAGGGCCCCGTGGATTATTTGCTTTTTGAATCGTAAAGATCTGCTAATATTGCAAGGATGGCTGCTTAGGACGCGTAGTAGAACCAGTACCTACGGGTGCGAGAAATACTGACAGCCTACAGAGAGGAGATAGCCCCTAGCAAGTGGTTTCGTTGTCCCCTCCCTTAACCCCCATACCTGCTCCTGGCCATCCCATGGCAGCTCTCAGAGTGTTGCGAAATGTCTATCCGTCTGCGTCTGGGCTGTTTCGTGTGTCGCGAGGACCTCAACACAGGTCTTTTTGTAACCATCAAATAACAAGCAATTCCAACACTAATTGAAGTAAGTCCATTGTCTCACACAAAAAAAAACCTCCAAAATTGCAACCAAGTCAGCGTTAATGATGCATGCAGAAAGAGATATACAGTTGTGTGTAACGTTGAAGCCTCAGTTCGTCGAGGAGGGGTCCTGCTTCCTAACCGAAAACGTCATCGACAAAATTATCAAGTAAACTTGCTGCTATCTTGAGAGGGATTTGCTTTGCAATGAAATATTCTCCAGCAACAAAGCAAACTGCCGTTGGCAAGAAGGAATGTGGTCCATAAAGTTGAGAAGTTGGACATGAGGCAAACTGTTTTAGATGCAGCCAAACTCCGAGGTGACGATTGGTTAGATTGGATTGGGGAAGGGCCATTGAGGAGCGCCTCCTCACCAATGGAGACTGTTTCTGCAGACGGGACTTATCACAGATTGTGTTACAGGACTCTGTTAGAAGCAGAATCCGCTCCTCGACGAACTGAGGTATCAACGTTATACAAAGCTGTATATCTCTTCTTCTTCTATATATCTTCCATGTATGCATTATGAACGGCTGACTTGGTTGCAATTTTGGAGGAAATTTTTATTTTATGTGAGACGTCTTTTTTGACTTACTAATTAGTTTTCGAATTCATCGTTCTTTGATGGTCAAAACAGGACATGTGTCGAGGTCTTCACGACACACGAAACACACGCCCGGACGGATAGACATTTCACAATAAGCTGACCTGGAAGGGCTGGGTGCAGGTATGGAGTAAGAGTCAAGGAGAGGACAACGAAAACAATTATTATTGGAGTGTTTCCTTTGAGGTGGGAACACCTGCTAGGGGCTACCTCCTCTCTCTGCAGTCTGTCAGTCTTTCTCACACCCCCCGTAGGGACTGGTTCTAGTACGTGTTAAAAAGTCTTCCTCGCATGATAAGCAGATCTTTACGATTCAAAAAGAAAATAATTCCACTGGGTCCTTCATTTGTTTTAAGCTGTCCCCAATTGTTTTTGTCAATAAACAAATAAAATTGTGACTTGTATAGTCTACCCATCAGATCTCAAAATGATTTTTTTGACAACAACAAAAATAAATAAAATATAAATGTTTTATAAATAAAACCATAAAAGACGTGAGAACAGTTTATTTGCATTTTCATTAGCGTATAGTTGGCAGACTCACCATGGAATTAGAAGGTTTTGACTAGGTCAAAAAATTGTTAATAAATAGTGATAAATAGTGAACTATAGCATATAAATAGTGATACTATGATTCAAAAGATATTTGAGTATCTTAGTGAGGCTGCAAACTTGACGTCAAGTTGGCAGACACCATAAGAAATACAGTTCGTATCATTATGATTTATATGCCAAAAAATTGTTAGAAAATAGTGAATCGTATACGCAAAATTTCAATAACATTGCTTCAATACAAGCCGAGATATTACGGTCTCTAAGTGGGCTGCCAACTTGACGTTTCAGGCAATAGCGATTCCAGAGAAACGGGTACAAGTTTTAAACAAATAAATATATCAAAAAATTGTTAGTGAAATTGTGATTCCTACGATATAAATAAAACAAGAATTCTTCATTGCTATTTTCTAAAAATCGAATGTTAACTTTTACATAATACTCTGAATAGGATGTCGATTAATATTGAACTTTGCTCCACAGGAATAAGGTTCCAACTTTATTGCAATCATGAGGTGAGTACTATCAAGCAAAAAAGTGAGATTTATATTTTTAGCCATATCCTCGAATTATTAAATATAACTGAGAAATTGTCTTCTTTTCCGAGAGATGGCGCTATTGTAATGAATATTATTGTTATTAATGAATATCGTTAAGGTGTGTCCCCACTTAGGCCGCGCTCCGCGCTCCGAATTTGCGATCCGACACGGAGCGCGGAGCGCGGAGCACGGTTCGCGGAGCGCGGAGCGCAGGGGTCTATTACGAAAAGTTTAATGCGACACACGCAGCTGCGTCCGTGCTTCGTTTTGATTGTTTCCTATTACAAATCACTTTCAAGTATATGGGCTACGATAGCCAAATTCAAAATGTTTGTTGTAATTTTCAATTTATTTTGGACCTTGTCTTGACAATGAAGGCTTACATTTTACGTTACTATGGAGTATGGTTGTCTTTTTGATTATGGGCCGATTTGACCGTTTTCGGTGAAACTCGGTTTTTGGTGTTATTTTAACAAAAAAATAGCAACGCAATGTTAAAAATATAAAAATCCAGGATAACGGGCAACTTTTTTGCTTGGTAGCCAATTTCTATGAAACTCGGTTTTTGTTACTGCTTTAACAAGAAAACAGCAACGCAATATTAAAAATACAAAAATCCAAGATGGCGGCCAACTTTTCTGATTGTGGGCCGATTTCGATGAAACTCGATTTTTGGTACTATTTTGACAAGAAAACAGCAACGCAATATTAAAAATACAAAAATCCAAGATGGCGGCCAACTTTTCTGATTGTGGGCCGATTTCGATGAAACTCGATTTTTGGGTACTATTTCGAAAATAAAACAGCAACGCAATAATAAAAATTGAAAAAAATCCAAGATGGCGGCTGTACGAGCTAGCGTCGTACAATGCACTTTTCCCCGCATCATCACTTTTATGTTGACCTCAATTACACAATTGCACGAAATTGTATTGCATAAATCAGTTCGCATTTACCAAGCTACCAAGTCGCGCGTACTCACTACCATAAATCATTAGTTAATAGTTATTTTAAGGGTTGTTCCAATATACCATTTTTACCATCTCCAAGTCGTATCATTTATCGGAGCAGCCCCTACAGCGGCCAACTTTTTTGTTTTTGGGCCGATTTCGATGAAACTCGGTTTTGGGTACTATTTCAAAAATAAAACAGCAACGCAATGTTAAAAATAGCAAAAATCCAAGATGGCGGCCAACTTTGTTGTTTGTGGGCCGATTTCGATGAAACTCGATTTTTGGGTACTATTTCGAAAATAAAACAGCAACGCAATAATAAAAATTGAAAAAAATCCAAGATGGCGGCCAACTTTTTTGTTTTTGGGCCGATTTCGATGAAACTCGGTTTTGGGTACTATTTCAAAAATAAAACAGCAACGCAATAATAAAAATCGAAAAAAATCCAAGATGGCGGCCAACTTTTTTGTTTTTGGGCCGATTTCGATGAAACTCGGTTTTTGGTACTATTTCGAAAATAAAACAGCAACGCAATAATAAAAATTGAAAAAAAAATCCAAGATGGCGGCCAACTTTTTATTTTTGCGCCGATTATGATAGAACTCGGTTTTTAATACTATTTCGATAAGAAAACAGCAACGCAATAATAAAAATATAAAAGATCCAAGATGGCGGGCCAACTTTTTTGTTTTTGGGCTAATTTCGATGAAACTCGGTTTTTAGTACGATTTCGACAAAAAAACAGCAACGCAATAATAAAAATTGAAAAAAATCCAAGATGGCGGCCAACTTTTTTGTTTTTGGGCCGATTTCGATGAAACTCGGTTTTGGGTACTATTTCAAAAATAAAACAGCAACGCAATAATAAAAATCGAAAAAAATCCAAGATGGCGGCCAACTTTTTTGTTTTTGGGCCGATTTCGATGAAACTCGGTTTTTGGTACTATTTCGAAAATAAAACAGCAACGCAATAATAAAAATTGAAAAAAAATCCAAGATGGCGGCCAACTTTTTATTTTTGCGCCGATTATGATAGAACTCGGTTTTTAGTACTATTTCGATAAGAAAACAGCAACGCAATAATAAAAATATAAAAGATCCAAGATGGCGGGCCAACTTTTTTGTTTTTGGGCTAATTTCGATGAAACTCGGTTTTTAGTACTAATTCGACAAAAAAACAGCAACGCAATAATAAAAATTGAAAAAAATCCAAGATGGCGGCCAACTTTTTTGTTTTTGGGCCGATTTCGATGAAACTCGGTTTTGGGTACTATTTTAAAAATAAAACAGCAACGCAATAATAAAAATCGAAAAAAATCCAAGGTGGCGGCCAACTTTTTTGTTTTTGGGCCGATTTCGATGAAACTCGGTTTTTGGTACTATTTCGAAAATAAAACAGCAACACAATAATAAAAATTGAAAAAAAAATCCAAGATGGCGGCAAACTTTTTATTTTTGCGCCGATTATGATAGAACTCGGTTTTTAGTACTATTTCGATAAGAAAACAGCAACGCAATAATAAAAATATAAAAGATCCAAGATGGCGGGCCAACTTTTTTGTTTTTGGGCTAATTTCGATGAAACTCGGTTTTTAGTACTATTTCGACAAAAAAACAGCAACGCAATAATAAAAATTGAAAAAAATCCAAGATGGCGGCCAACTTTTTTGTTTTTGGGCCGATTTCGATGAAACTCGGTTTTGGGTACTATTTCAAAAATAAAACAGCAACGCAATAATAAAATTTGAAAAAAATCTAAGATGGCGGCCAACTTTTTGTTTTTGGGCCGATTTCGATGAAACTCGGTTTTGGGTACTATTTCGAAAATAAATGAGCAACGCAATAATAAAAATTTAAAAAAATCCAAGATGGCGGCCAACTTTTTTGTTTTTGGGCCGATTTCGATGAAACTCGGTTTTGGGTACTATTTCAAAAATAAAACAGCAACGCAATAATAAAAATTGAAAAAAATCCAAGATGGCGGCCAACTTTTTTGTTTTTCGGCCGATTTCGATGAAACTCGGTTTTTGGTACTATTTCGAAAATAAAACAGCAACACAATAATAAAAATTGAAAAAAATCCAAGATGGCGGCCAACTTTTTCTTTTTGCGCCGATTATGATAGAACTCGGTTTTTAGTACTATTTCGACAAGAAAACAGCAACGCAATAATAAAAATATAAAATATCCAAGATGGCGGGCCAACTTTTTTGTCCCGTTCGTGACGGTGAGAGTGCGTGCCTAGATTTTTAGGATATAAAAAGTGGCTGAAAACTGAGAATTTAAAAAGAAATAAATTAGAATTATCTCACCTAATTTCTTTTTATTACTTCCTTGAACTTATATTTGATTTTGTAAAGGGGTCGCAAAATTACCCTGTATAATAAAACAGTTAAAAAAAGTGTGTCTACTGTACATTACATATATTTCAAAAAAAAATATGTGGGACGATGGAGACATAGTACTTAATAGAGTGAGAATTTAGAAAAAAAAGTATGTCTGTTTTTCTGTTTGAACACGCTAATCTCAGGAAATACAGAACGGATTCGAATGAATCTTTTTTTGTAATATAGCTGTTAAGCCTGGGTATAGTTTAGAGTATAATGATTTCGGAAATTGGAACACCTGATGCAGTACCATAATGGTCCAGCTAAACTATACAAAATACAAAAATGACACCTTAACAAAAGTTGTTCAGCCTGATGAGCATTTTTTATTGAGATATAAAAATCTAAGATCTGGAACACCTGATGCAGAACCATAATGTTACAGCTAAACTACACAAAATATAAAAATGACACCTTAGCAAAAGTTGTTCAGTCTGATGAGCATTTTATGTTGAGGTAAAAAAATCGAAGATCTGGAATACCTGGATGACCTTATATGAATACGCCGGAGTAATAATGTCCACGCGTACGAAGTCGCAGGCATCAGCTTGTCAGAAATAAAACATTACATTAGTGTTACACGCACCAAAAATTACGTACATTTGTCCGGTGCGGATTGATTTGATGCTAGTACGTATGACAACATTAGGTAGGTAAGTACTATTATACTATTACTTAGGTAGGTAAGTACAAAGAGAATGTAAAAAAACTAGCGTTTTACGTAAAGATATTTTAGAACTGACAAAAAACATCGAGTTACTCACTTACTAGTCTTACTACAAGCGCAGATTACATAATACTATAGAAACAGGTAAAGACTATAACATTTATCTATAACAAGTGAGTCGTATAGAATCAAAGGCGGCAATGTAGGGTATTTGTCAAAAATGACTTATTGATACAGCAGCATTGCAAATTTTAAACGTCATCGACTGTTAATATTAAGGTTTTAACATTTTTCATTATTTTATATCTTTAAATCAAATAGACAATGCAACTTATTGGCCCAACTTTTTTAAAGGTATGGTACAGGAATGAAACTTGTTTCCAAGTAAGTATAAATTTTATCATTAGGTTTGACTTTTACTATGGCACCAAAAAATCTTAGGTGCCACTAACGCCAGAAAAAAATCGGTCATATTTTTTTTTTGCTTCAGTGCAGTTGTAACTTTTTTTCACCAGGATAGATATTTTGGTGCCTTAGTAAAAGTCAGCCCTAATGATAATATCGATATTTCGAAACAAGTTTCATTCCTGTACCATACTTTTCAAGATCTGTCTATTGGGCAAAGCCAGATGACGAAGCTAAAAACTGACGACGGACGCATCATCTCAGCGAAGCCTGAAATCCTGAGGGAGATCGATAGTTTCTATGGGCAGTTATATTCCACGCAGACACCTGTTGAAAGCAAGGCTAAAGACCCCAGAGCCAAGCTTACCCGACACTATACCCAAGATACTTCGGACGTCAGCATGCACGAGATTAGTATGGCTCTCAAACAGCTGAAAAACAACAAGGCGGCGGGTGACGACGGAATCACTTCAGAACTTCTGAGAGCGAGTGTAGTGAGTTCTGTAAGCCGATACCTAAAGTCCTCCAGAAGCTTTTTCATCAAAATTAGCCCAAAAACAAAAAAGTTGGCCGCCATCTTGGATATTTAATATTTTTATCATTGCGTTGCTGTTTTATTGTCGAAATAGTTCCAAAAAACAAGTTTCATCGAAACCGGCCCAAAAACAAAAAAGTTGGCCGCCATCTTGGATATTTTATATTTTTATTATTGCGTTGCTGTTTTTTTGTCGAAATAGTACCAAAAATCAAATTTCATCGAAATCGGCCCAAAAACAAAAAAGTTAGCCGCCATTTTGGATTTTTTTCAATTTTTATTATTGGGTTGCTGTTTTTTTGTCGAAATAGTACTAAAAACCGAGTTTCATCGAAATTAGCCCAAAAACAAAAACGTTGGCCGCCATCTTGGATATTTTATATTTTTATTATTGCGTTGCTGTTTTCTTGTCGAAATAGTACTAAAAACCGAGTTCTATCAAAATCGTCCCAAAAACAAAAAAGTTGGCAGCCATCTTGGATTTTTTCAATTTTTATTATTGCGTTGCTGTTTTATTTTCGAAATAGTACCCAAAACCGAGTTTCATCGAAATCGGCCCTAAGTTGGCCGCCATCTTGGATTTTTTTATTTTTATTATTGCGTTGCTGTTTTATTTTTAAAATAGTACCCAAAACCGAGTTTCATCGAAATCGGCCCAAAAACAAAAAAGTTGGCCGCCATCTTGGATTTTTCAATTTTTATTATTGCGTTGCTGTTTTATTTTCGAAATAGTACCCAAAACCGAATTTCATCGAAATCGGCTCAAAAACAAAAAGTTGGCCGCCATCTTGGATTTTATATATTTTTATTATTGCGTTGCTGTTTTATTGTCGAAATAGTTCCAAAAAACAATTTTCATCGAAATCGGCCCAAAAACAAAAAAGTTGGCCGCCATCTTGGATATTTAATATTTTTATTATTGCGTTGCTGTTTTCTTGTCGAAACAGTACTAAAAACCGAGTTTCATTGAAATCGGCCCAAAAACAAAAAAGTTGACCGCCATCTTGAATTTTTTTAAATTTTTATTATTGCGTTGCTGTTTTATTTTCGAAATAGTACCCAAAACCGAGTTACATCGAAATCGGCCCAAAAACAAAAAAGTTGGCCGGCATCTTGGAATTTTTATATTTTTGAATATATCGTTGCTGTTTCCTTGTCAAAATAAAAAGAAAAACTGAGTTTCATTGAAATCGGCCCACAAATAAAAAAGTTGACCGCCATCTTGGATTTTTGCTATTTTTAACATTGCGTTGCTGTTTTCTTGTCAAAATAGTACCAAAAATCGAGTTTCATTGTAATCGGCCCACAAACAGAACAGTTAGCCGCCATCTTGGATTTTTGTATTTTTAACATTGCGTTGCTGTTTTCTTGTTAAAGCAGTAACAAAAACCAAGTTTCATAGAAATTGGCTACCAAGCAAAAAAGTTGCCCGCTATCCTGGATTTTTTATATTTTTAACATTACGTTGCTATTTTTTTGTCAAAATAACACCAAAAACCGAGTTTCACCGAAAACGGTCAAATCGGCCCATAAACAAAAAGACATAACCATTCTCCATAGTAACGTAAAATGTAAGTACTTTATTAGAAACGACTACTGGCAACACTAGAAATCGTGGAATTTGCATTCCGGAATTCAGATATCAAGAAAATACTGTGATTCATGATTCATGATTCAAGTTGGTTTCCGACAATCGTGAATAACCCCCAAGGTCCAAAATAAATTGAAAATTTTTGACACTTTGTATAACCTGATGTGCTGCTGACTGTACATAGGCATGATTGTTAATTCAAAGTTTTACCCCTTCTTTTCCACTCATTATTAATTACACAATAATAATAATGTGGAGACAAAAGTACTTAATATTTAAGTTTATATGAATAAAGCTTATTTGATTACGGGAACGGAGCGCGGTGCGTGGAGCGCGGAGCGCGGAGCGCGGAGCAGACGGAGTTCGCGCGTCCACATATGCTCCGAGGTTGGCGGAGTGCGGAGCGCGGAGCGCGGCCTAAGTGGGGACACACCGTTATTGTTTGGATACCAACATTTAATTAATAAAACAAGTGTAATAATAATTCGAGGATATGGCTAAAAAAAAATCTCACTTTTTTGCTTGATAGTACTCACCTCATGATTGCAATAAAGTTGGAACCTTATTCCTGTGGAGCAAAGTTCAATATTAATCGACATCCTATTCAGAGTATTATGTAAAAGTTAACATTCGATTTTTAGAAAATAGCAATGAAGAATTCTTGTTTTATTTATATCGTAGGAATCACAATTTCACTAACAATTTTTTGATATATTTATTTGTTTAAAACTTGTACCCGTTTCTCTGGAATCGCTATTGCCTGAAACGTCAAGTTGGCAGCCCACTTAGAGACCGTAATATCTCGGCTTGTATTGAAGCAATGTTATTGAAATTTTGCGTATACGATTCACTATTTTCTAACAATTTTTTGGCATATAAATCATAATGATACGAACTGTATTTCTTATGGTGTCTGCCAACTTGACGTCAAGTTTGCAGCCTCACTAAGATACTCAAATATCTTTTGAATCATAGTATCACTATTTATATGCTATAGTTCACTATTTATCACTATTTATTAACAATTTTTTGACCTAGTCAAAACCTTCTAATTCCATGGTGAGTCTGCCAACTATACGCTAATGCATTTTCCCCAAAGCCCACATATGACTGTTTATGGTTATCTGCTGTTTTTGAGAGAATCGCTGGGTTTACAGGTATTATTTTGATTTTAAATGAAGGCTAATTAAATTTATAACAACTTTATTTCAATAACATTTGACGTGGGATGCGTATTTTAGAAGATATTTTACTAAAAATTGACCATTTTGAAAAAAATAACTTTTTGGGAAAAAAATACCTATTTTCGAAGAACTGTATCTTGAGAACCAATGGATGTATAGAGCTTACTTTGGTTTCAAATTAAAAGAAATTGAGTTAAATTTAAAAGTATAGTAAAGGCTAGACCGATCAAATTCTTCCTTCACTGAGATATTGAGCAAAAACTGAAAAAAGTCTGAAAATTCCATGGTTTTTGGGTACACCGCCGCTCGCACAGCACTTTGGAAATTGCAAATCTGGTATTTTAATGTTGGTTTAGGTCCTAACAACATATAAAAAAAATCAGAACGACCGGACCTTTTGCAAGCACGGATGTACATTATGACTGGACTAATAGTAAGTTCACTGTTTATTTTGTAGTTGAAAAATTTGATCTCGAGAAGAAGAGAGAGTTGGATCTCGAGAAGAAATAAACAACTATAGACCAATAACATTGGTGCCAATCATCTCGAAGATCTTCGAAAGGGTTATGTTCCAAAAATTAAATGGATTCATATCATCTTCTGAGTTGCTAAAAACAGAGCAATATGGTTTTAGGAGAGGTAGATCTACAGCACTTGCCTGTTTCCAATTAATGAAACAAATTACTGAAAATCTAGACAAAGGTAATAATGTAATAGCAGTCTTATTAGATATGAGCCGCGCTTTTGATTTTGTCTCGCATACTTTGTTACTAAAAAAACTAGAACGATGCGGGATAAGGGGAACTGCTCTAAACTGGATAGAAAGTTACTTGAAAGATCGCAAACAACGAGTAGAGATCACTGGTTTCCCATGTGACAATAACAAAGCAAGAAAAGTTTTTGTCTCTGACTATCTTCATAATGGTTGCGGTGTACCACAAGGTAGCATACTTGGCCCATTATTATTTTTAGTCTATATCAATGATTTGCCAAGCGTCACTGATCAAGAATGTATCCTATTCGCTGATGATGTAACTTTGATTATTAAAAGTAACAATCATAATGAACTTGAAACTATTGCAGAAAATAACCTCAAAGAAGTAATTAACTGGCTCAAAGCTAACAATCTCACAATTAATCTAAATAAAACGAAATGCATTAAATTTAAAACACATAACTCTATACGTAAGGAATTGGACATTAAATATGAACACGACAAAATCGAAGATGTATCAGAAATAAAATTCTTAGGTATTACAATTGACGAATCTTGCAATTGGAAACCTCATATCAATGCTATGGTTAGTAAATTAGATCGTTTTGTGTACGTCCTTAACAGAATAAAACATGTAGCTTCAAAAGAAGCAGCAGTTATGGCATACCATGGCTATGTGTCATCGGTCCTACGATATGGGTTAATATTATGGGGCAACTCAGTTGAAATATCACGGGCTTTCAAACTGCAAAAAAAATGTGTTAGAGCTATTTGTGGTGCTGGTTATTTGGACAGTTGTAAACCATTATTTAAAGACTTGAATATTTTGCCCTTGCCATGTCTTTACATTTACGAGGTTTGTACCTTTGTTAAGAAACATCCTCATTTATTTAAAACAAATAATTATTACAATTACAGAGGTAGAAGGGAAAACAATTTGTACATTCCTCAGCGTAGACTGAAATTGCATTCTAAAAATTCATATTGTATGGCAATACGTCTACATAATAAATTACCTAATGAAATAAAGGAACTGCCACTAACTAAGTTTAAAAGTAGGCTATCAAAACTTTTAAAAGAAAAGAATTATTATACCATTAATGAATACTTAAATGACAAAACATTAAAATGAAATTAATTTATTACAGCAATTTGACATTATCATGATTTAATTTTATTATGACTTGTATAATTTGTGGTGTTTAGATAATTTTGACTATTGAATGTTTTTGTATTTTTTGTGTGACATTGTGATTTCATTTATTTATATATTTTCTTAATTTTTTTTTTGGCAGAATCTAATGATTATAATATGAACATTGGACATTAATTAAAGTATTTGCACATCGAATCATTCGGTAGAATATGCGGGAACCATTGTAATTAAAATCTGTACTGTACCATATTCGAGCAAATAAATGATTTATGATTATGATTATGAAACAATTTGACGTATTGCAAGGCTGCAAACAATATAATAACAAAGAGTGACAGGAGCGCCACCATGCGATAGTATGAACAGTAGAAAAAATAATATGGCGGACGCGGTGGCGGCCGTTTTGTAACTTTTATACATTTTGGAATATTTTATGGATATTTTGAGGGAGTTAACGACATTTGAGAAAGTCGTCATGTACTTACGATCTGGAAGGAGAAGACGAACTGCAGCACGGGCAGCGCGTAGAAGACGGCGACGGTGAGCAGCGTGGTGAGGTAGCGGTCGGCGCGCGCGCGCAGCACCCGCGCGCGCCGCCGCGCCAGCGCCGCCACGCGCAGCTGCGCCGGCAGCCCGAACGGGGGCACGCTCACGGCCCGAGCGGTGGCCGCCCTGCCCGAGGACCCCTCCTGTAGATACAGGTGTTGCGACTCACATCGTAAGCCATTTGAGGCCCGTGTGTAGTAGATATGAGCGCCGCGCCGGCGTGCCGCCGTCGCCGTGTCATAGCATGACCGCCGCCGCCGAGCGCGAATACGGCGCGCCGTACAAACCTGTTTACTACGCGTTCATTCGCGCATTGCCGTTACCTCTCGGCCCGCTTCATCATTCCGCACCCCCTGTGTCGCCCTCCCGCGCGCCTCCCCAGGCGCGCCAGGGGCGCGGTATGAAGAAGCGGGCCGGGAGGTAGCGGTAACGATGAAGTGAACGCGTAGTACCTCAGCTCGATTTCACCGAGCGAACTTGGTAAAGTTGTGTGACGTAAACACAGGCAGCAGTGTTTTCGACTAGTATTGATGTTTAAATACGAAAATAAAAAAGACAGTTTTATTTTATTAAAATTAAGAACAAGTAATTTAAACTTTGTTAAAATGTAAATTAGTAATCAACAATATGGTTCTTGTTTTTTTGTATAGTTAAAAATCGTTAACCCATAAAAAATATACTAACGGTCACACCGCCGCGCCGCAACGCGCCGCCGCCGCCGTATATTTTAGACAACGAAGCTGCCGGTCATCGGCGTTCATATCTAGTATGTAGTGTATGTGTCGCAGCCAACTAGCTTAATAAGTCGTTCAATTAGCGGCCTAGCTTTTTCATTGATAGGCGCCATTCAATCATTGGCCTAAATAACATCCCGGCATTTAATTTAACGCTTAGGCAAATGACTTGGTTCGATAACATTTAATCACTTGCCTAGCCGTGTCATTGTAATTTAGTTCCATTTTCTAGCACCAGGTGCGCTGTAGGCGGTTCTGCTGTCAAAATGTCAATATGGCGGCGACCGGCGACCAGCTGTGATATTTCCGGTGCTTTTTACAATTAAAATACGCGTTTGTAACGCGAAAATATCGTGAAATTAAAGTGTTTGGTGAGAAAAATTTTAAAAATCAATCTTTGAACATATGTACTAACATAAGCAACACACACTCATCTCTCCTCATATGCAAACTTTTAGGGCATCCGCTGCGTTAAGCGGGAATCTGGCGCGGAGCGACATAGATTAGATCTTACTCATGCACTGCAAGCATCTGTCGGTCAGAAAACCAGCAACCTATATTCCCGCGCAGTGTACCCGCGGCGGGTTCCCGCTTAACGCAGCGGACACCTTTACGAAGCACTATAAATTAGTTATTAATCACTGCCAAATCTTTGTTTTATTTAACGTCCCCAACCCCCAATATTGCACGTATTTATAAACCGCTATCAATGTTGAGAGCATTCTATTAAAATAAAAGATTTTGCTTGTATTTCTGTGCCTTTTTATTATTTTTGAAACATTACGATATGTTCTTAAAACATCGAATGAGATCGATTTAGAGCAATATGATTCAGATAGTGAATCTTTTCAAGAAGTTATTACGATACTAAAGATCAATTCAATCCAAACTTTTAGGCGTCCCTAATTTGATCGGATGTAATACAACTCGTAATCGTATTACGTTTATTCATAGTATTGTTAGTTGTTTACAGGACAGGTTCTTTTACGAGTAAGACAGTGACCACTCACCTGGGTATCATTAACTTCAGCATGGCCATTTCGTGGGGTGACGACGTCTGCGTAACTGATCCCGTTACTTTCAGAAACTCGCACCGGTGTTACGACATCACCCGACGTCGTCGTCGGGCTCCCGTCGTCCGGAAGTTGAGTACTATTTTCAACTTCCGTGTCGGGGGAACGCGTGTCCGTAGTCCTCGTGTCTGGGGAACGGTTGGACGCACGGTCGGGGGATGAGGGGGCAGGGGGATGGACATCCGCCCGGGCGGAAACGGGGGAGGACAGGGGGGCGGGGGAGGGCCGTGACGTGACTTCCGTGTCTGACTCGTCGGAGTCGCTGTTGTCGCTGCTGTCGAAAGTTGCCGCTGTTCGGAAACATATGAAATAAGACGTGCCTTAATCTAGAACAGGTATAAGAATCTATTTCATGAATGGTGTGATAATACTACGTACTTGAGTCCCGTCGCCGTGAAACATCGCGCGTCGCGTCTGTCTGCGACTGCGGGGCGATTGCAGCATCTGTAAGAGCATAAAAATTACATCATTCGACAACTCATTTCCCCGTCACATTGTGCCCCGTCATCTCCCCAGCCCACCCCACCCAATCCCACCTTATGCCCCACCCATCTAATTATAACCCCTACCCTGTTGCGTCAGCCGTGGCCTCCCCCACTATGGGGGTCTCACCTGGTGCGGCAGATCGCGCAGCAACCTCCGGCGGAGGAGACCCTATACGCCATAAGGCAGCCGCGTACAGTGGCACATAATCACCATGGGGCAGTGGCCCCGTGAGATTAAGCCCGGGGAAGGAGCAGAAGCTCGAACCCGCACCCGCGCCAAGCGGAAGACAACCACGACAACTCATTCATTAATTCACAACACAGCGTACAAAATAAAATTTTACAGGGGATTAAAATTATTTTTTTAAGAGAAGTTGTGTATTGAAAATATTAGCTAATGGCGTGAAACTAGCCAATCGCCTAGTTTGTACTGACCTTCGGCGAGCACGGCCTTGGGCGCGACATACTTAGCGAAGGGCGGCCAGCGCTGCGCCAGCACGAGCAGGCCGAAGGCGAGGTAGAAGGCCGCGAACACGGCCAGCGTGGCGCCCGCCGCCGCCGCGTACTGCCCGCGCGACAGCGCCGCCTGCAACCACACACAAGGAGCTCTGTCCAATACGGATCGAAAATCAAATCAACCTTATCTCAAGACATTAAGGTGCACTTTAATTTGCTCAGAACAAACGAAAGTGCACCTTAGTGTTTCGAGGAAAGGTTATTTTTTGTCAGATGATTAGCTATTTTTGGGAGGTTTCAATGGTCAGATGATTTTGTCGTTGATTGTACCATCTCGTCTATCTATACGTGAGAGTGTAAGTGGCAAGTGTATGCAGGTACCATGGTCTGTATCTCCAGGTCCTTGTGGCGGGGCGCGGGCGGCGGGGGCGCGGGCTCGCCGTACAGCGCGGCGGCCCACAGCCAGTCCTCGGCGGCGCGGCGCTCGTCCTCGCACCCCGCGTCCGTCTCCTGCACCACGCACACCACCAGGAACCCGCGCGGGAAACGATCACGCTGTCACGAAAAATACGATTCAACACCATTATACTAGAAACGACTCAACTCGTCACTAGAATTTTCTCAGGCGGGAATCGAGAAAAAAATATCGACTATGCTCCGGGCCAATGCTCTTCCAACTGAGCTATCGAGGCCACCTCAGTGGTGGCCTCGATAGCTCAGTTGGAAGAGCATTGGCCCGGACTTCTAAAGGTTTCGCGTTCGAATCCCACCCGAGACAATCCTGGTGACGAATTAAATTTTCTCTAGTATATTCTCTTTCTCTCTCTTTCTTCTCTAGTATATAGTTTTGTCCAATGTAGGCAATATAAATGTAAGTGAATCTACCAGTGTTTTAAGTCGACTTGACGACCACCATCCTGCACTTGATATTACTTTAGATCACAAAGCAACACCCACACTTGTTAATAAACCGTTCGCAACACGTAACTTTAAGCGTGCAAATTATTCCATTATTAATGCCAGACTGGCCCAAGTGGAATGGTCGTCAAGGTTGGGCGGTGGTGATGTTAATGTCATGATGCAGCGTTTTTACGAAATATTAAGGGAAATAATCGAAACATGTGTTCCTAAATGTAAAATTCGTAACCTAAAATTTCCAATGTGGTTCTCGGGTCCCTTAATAAGATTAATACGGGAACGGGACAAATTAAGATCACGCTATAAAAAATATGAGAACCCGAGAGATTATTTAGAATTAAAACGTTCAAGTCAAAGAGTCGAGTCGTTAATGAGCAAATGCTATAGCGAGTATCTGAATGGTATCCAAGATGTAATCTCTGAAAACCCAAAAAAAATATGGACTTATATAAAGAATCTTCGCGGCGGAGGCTCTGAGATACCAAATGATTTGCATCTAGATTCTGAGTCTGCTAGTTCTGGTGAATCTATTTGTAACCTTTTTGCGAAGCACTTCTCGGCCGTCTATTCCGATTCCACCCAAGTAGGTCATGCAAACGATAATACTGTTTTTTGCGATAGGTACCCTCAACTCTCAATTGGTAATATTGACGTAACTGAACGTATGATTACAAAAGTGATCTCAAAACTTGATGTAAGCAAAGGGGCGGGGCCAGACGGGATCCCTCCTATTTTCATTAAAAAAACTAGCAAATACATAGCATTGCCATTACAAATCATATTTACAGAATCTCTCAATACTTCCGTGTTTCCAGATTTGCTGAAGGAAGCTAACATTGTTCCCATTTTCAAGAAAGGTGATAATAACAACATTAAAAATTACAGACCGGTGTCAATTTTGAATTTGTTTAGTAAGATTTTTGAAAAAATTGTCTGTCCTATATTGTCCGCACACTGCAAATGTATGATCGACGAGAACCAACATGGTTTCCGTCAAAAAAAAAGTACTGTGACCAACCTTACATACTACTTGAATAGTATAAGTAAGTATGTTGACTCTCGTGTAGAAGTGGACTCCATATATACAGATTTCAGCAGTGCATTCGATAAGGTCGACCACAATATCTTGATTCGTAAACTTGAACGCTACGGTATCCACGGACCCCTTCTATTGTGGTTTGAATCTTATTTGAAGCATCGGGTCCTAAGAGTGGTGGTTAACGGCTATAAGTCCAAATCTTTCACTGCTACCTCTGGAGTCCCCCAGGGCTCAATTTTGGGACCTATACTTTTTCTAATTTTCATAAATGATATTTCTGAAAATATACGTTTTAGTAAATGCTCCATTTTCGCTGATGACCTGAAATTGTATAGGCCTATAAGGAACCAGGAAGATATACATCTCTTACAGAGGGATTTGGATTCGATACAAGAGTGGTGTCATCTTAACAAAATGGTATTGAATGCAGATAAATGCCAGTTTATTAAATTTACAAAAAATAAAATGGTACAACCTTCCGTATACACAATCGGCACGACACAACTTACCCAAGTCCATACTATTCGGGACCTGGGTATTTTATTCGACGAAAAGCTTTCATTCGTTGAGCATATCGATAGCACTATTAATAAAGCCTGGAAAATGTTAGGATTTTTAAAGCGAAATTGCAAGAGTTTTCACAACACTAAAGCAATTTCGTGCCTATACAATTCCCTAGTGCGCTCAGTATTGGAATATGGCTCATCTGTCTGGAATCCTCAATACAATACACATAATAACAGACTAGAACGTGTCCAACGCAACTTCACTAAATTTTTAGCATACAAAAGCCGTAATTGTCCATATCGTGCGAGTTATCGAAAACGTCTTGAGCATTTAAAGATGGAAACTTTAGAGAAACGGAGAAAATGTTCCGACATCTTAATGCTTCATAAGCTTTTGCATGGAAATATAGTAGCATCTGACTTGTTAGCCGAAATTAACTTTAGAGTACCAAGGAGGATCCCACGTCAACCCATTACAATGCCCTTCATAAAAACAGTATGTCGTACTAAATTAGTAGCACCCTTAAATCGTCTCATGCAAGCCTGTAACGAAGTCTCTGATGACATTGACATCTATCACCATTCATCCAGTGCATTGAAAAACATTTTAAGGTCGAACTAAATCAATGATAGTCCATCCATACTAACATTTTTTTTTCTCATTATTGTTATAAGTTTTCTTTTGTGTATTGTTGGATTTTATGTTCAATTTCTTTTTTAATCATTTTTCATTTTTAATGTAGAAGGTTAATATTATTTCATCTTAGCACTTTGCTTGCACCTACCATTGATTAAGTCTTAAGTGTTGTATACGCCTGTAAAAATAATTCACACAGTCTCATAAATTATGTATTTTTTTTAGTTCGTAAGTTATGTGATATTGTTGATGGTGTATCTAATAAATAAATAAAATAAAAATAAAATATATTACTAAGTATTGTATAAAAAATAGCACTGTGAATGCTAAAATCTCAATTTATTAGTTTTATAGGCCAACATTTAATTTTTATGTATACTGAATACACCTGTAATTTGTCATACAAGTCAATTATAATGATAAATGTGCCTTTATTGGAGTGGCTAAGCTAATAATTTTATTTTTATTGTTATGGTTGTGTACAATAGTTATTTGTTATACAAGTGACCAAAATCAAATTGTGCTGCGAGTGACGACTTTAAATCACGAACTAGCGAAGTAGTCTAGAATTGAATCACGAGCGTAGCGAGTGATTCTAATATAGACTACTGAGCACAGTGAGTGATTTAAAGGCACGAGGCAGAACAACATTTTGGTCTCGTGTAAAACATACAACTTTTCACCTCGACCAGCGAAAAAATTTTCACGTGACTTTCCTGGTAAAAAAGCTTAATTCAGCATTAGAAACTTGTTCACTTAACTCTTTTGGAGTTAGACAACTATCTTCATCGTTGGACGCATTCATTTTTGTAATTTATCACAAAAATAAATCAATCAAACCTATGCTGAAAAATTTTATTCATAGAGTCAGTAAAGTGGATTCCCGTCGTTTTGATTACATTGCGTAGTGTTTTTCTCTTATTCATTAATATTCCGTCTTATTTATTTATTTATAATCATAAAACATATAATTTGTTAATAAATTTCATTAATTTTTCTTATTTAATATTTGTTTCATACGTGTGACCTCATTACCTACATACTCTTTATTTCGAATTATCAACCTTCTTTTTTAACAATCCTTATTTAAAACTCCTTGGTATATCCGTGCATTTTATTTTTTTACTTTTTAATCCGTGTATGACACCATAAAGCACTCTATCTATCCTTTTCTCACATATCAATTTTACAAGTGTCATCCTTGTCACTTTATTTGTTTTTTCTTTATTATTTTAAAAGTTGGTGTTAGAAATTAAAAAAGCACTTTGTCTCACGCTCGCAGCAAAAATCAATTTTTCTGCGAGTTTTTACGCGCCAAAAGCACCCTTTTCGTGCTGGAGAGGTGAAAAATAAATTGATGTAGGATCTGTGATAGAGTAGCGAGATTACCGAGAGCTGCACGGCGCCGGAGCGCTGCACCGTCATGCGCATGGTGGTGCCCGTCAGCTGGTCCAGCGTCTCCGCTATCGGGCACTACAACACAAAAACACTATCTTAGGAGCGAAATCACTCACTCATTCGATGATTTTGGACAAATTAAACTCGCTAATGGAGTCACACACAATTAAGCCTTACGTCAATAATTGTCGTACAAATGGACCTTAAACATAAATGTTTAAGGTCCATTAGGGTTGCGTTCCGTGGCTTCGAACGAGTGCACTCGAGCGCTCTCCGATGCGCGCTCTAACCGTACCGTGGCTCATTGAAATATTACTCTGAATGCTGTAAGAGCGTAGTTTCATCCGTTCCGTGGCTCAGAGCGCAGCAACCCAAACAACCATCAAAATCAGTGGCTGAAAAACGCTCTAACGTTAATCTCTACAAAATAATGTCATTGTCATTTGACATTATTTTATAGTTTATTATTATTGATTCTAAGTTTCAAAAAATTCACAGTCGCTCCTCAAAAAACATGCAAAAAAGCAGATTTTATTTTTTATTTAGTTTTTAGGAAAATTTAAATTTTCCGCATTCCAAATGGAAAAGGAAAACTTTGTACTTAATGAAATTTTTGAGGTTATAAAATATCGATCGTTCTGTGGCTTGGTTGTAACTGAAACGGATTAAAATTTAACACGACGGAACGCAACCTAGCGCGCAGATTTAGCCTAATTGCGGCCCAGAATAAGAATAAAAGTAGGTATACAAGCCCCTGATTGCGCCTGTGAGTGCGTGTAATATGTACGTATGTGTATTATGGATGTCTCACCCCGAGCGGCTGCAGCGTGACGGTGGCGCAGATGTCGTCGGGCGAGCGCACGGCCAGCCGCACGTGATCCTGCCCCTCGGGGAACGCGTAGAAGTGCACGCGGGGCGCCGTCTAGAACGCACAACACAATCATCTTAACATTTGTTTATGATAGTTTGAAGGTGAAGAAAACTGTTTCCGAAAAAGTATCAAGTTTTCAAGGGACTAAAAACGAATTAGGCCTTTGAAAACTGGATAGTGCAATATGACGACTCAGTACAGGCGGTAACAGCAAGTGTGCTCAAGCAGGTTAACAGAATGAGTTAGGGTGTAATGAGAGCGGCAGATAATATAAGTACCAACAATCTCGCCGTTCAGTTCGTTCAATAGTGTTTTATTAGTTGTTCTATTATCTCACGAAGTCCGTTTGGCTATGAATGTCGTTAGGAGTGCACGTGCACATGGTTTTAGTGTGCCCCTGCACGCTCTCGTATTACGCACACTAAAACAATGTGCATGTTCACGTCTAACAGCATTCGCCGAACGGGCTTCTTGAGATAGAACATCTAATACACCGTTATTTTTAAAGTATATCTAAAATTGAAAAGGGGTGTTTAGACCACGTTAATGAACAACTTTCACTGTGAGGCCAACCACCTGACTTTTTTTTTCGCGATTTCGTGGTTGGCCCCATAGTAAAAGTTGTTCATTAACGTGGTCTGAACACCCCTTTTCATTTTTAGATATACTTTAAAAATAACGATGTATAGAGTCTGCGTACAAATGTGAATACCAGCGTGGCGGTGGTGAGCAGCGGCTGGTCGAAGGCGATGGCCCAGTCGCGCGCGGGCGTCACGCGCAGGCGCACGCGCTGCCGGCACGACGACACCACGTGCAGCGACACCCATCCGCGCGTTTCCATCTCATCACCCTCTGCAAACATCATCGATAGGAAAACGTAATGTTGCGTTATGTGCGTTGATAGGGCTTACGGCCTGCCCACGGAACAGAGCGACCGGCGGGCAGCGCAGCGAGCGAATTCCTCATACATGGTGTGTGATGCTGATTAACCGTTCTGCGGTGAGCGTTTTGACGTCATACAGAGAGCATTCTCTCGTCGCGTCGACTGGGGCCCAAGTCTGATATTGTTAACGTCATAATCGTGTTAGCGGTTTTGGGTTTAAGAAACAAAAACTGTGTCAAACGGCATTACAACTCAAACACGATTATGACCGCGACACTTGGGCCCGTTCCGTTGCCAGACTTTATAGAGAATGTCACATTTGCAAATATTCTCTATCGCTTCGCTATCGATCGATGTACCTATATGAGACTGACAATTTTTAAAACGTCAAATCTATACATTTTTCAAAAGAGAAACTATAGCGAAGATTTGCAATGTGATTTTGTCTAGGCCCTAGAACGGCCTGCTGAACCCCTAGACTCTAGGGATTCAGCAGACCGTTCCCGTAAGTCATATAGAATCTAATCTAATCGACCATCTAACACAGCGGTTTCCAAATGGTGTTCCGCGGAATAAGACCCCCAAGAGTAAGAGGGTCTCAGGGGTTCCAAGAAAATTCAGAAACCAAATTAATATTTTTTTGTTCTAAAACAATTCTTATTTTTGTCTTAAAAAATCCTTCTTTTAAAACCAAAATATCCTTACAAGATGCGAACACCAAGCCAAAAAGGGGCAGTATAGTGTGATTTCACGTAAAAAAAAATCCGAGGAACTGAGAACCTCCACCTTTTTTTGAAGTCGGTTAAAAAGCAATGTTACAGACTTCTTACTTGAGCTAGGGTTCCGCCAAAAAACGGTGAACCAAAAAGGGTTCCGTAGCCAAAAGAGTTCCGCTGATCTAACAGTCAGGCCGCGTTCCGAATCACGCTTACAGCACTGTGAGCGCGCTAATGATTTGGACCGGTGTACAATGACGTCACACGCTGTGAACACTGTTGGCGTGAATCGGAACGCGGCCTCAGATGGTCGATATGATGTGAGTGACTGTACTAACCGCAGTCGGGCGGCGCGACGGCGTCGCGGTCGTCGACGCACAGCGTGCGCTCCAGCTCGTACTGCAGCTGCGCACCCGACGCCCACGGCACCTGCCACGTGCCCGCGCCTGCGAACAAACACACGTTGTAGAGGACCCACAACACGCATAGCCAATAGCTAAGAGCATGTTATCACTACGTTAAAGTAGGTACCAGTGGAACAGCTAGACGAATCACGCAGGTGTTCCACGGGTCAGAAAGGGTGGCAGCTACAAGCCGCGGCACGTAAGTTTAGCAGTGAAGAGAAATTGGAGGGGATTACTCCGCAAGTTTGCAGGTAGCCTCGCACCACGTCTACCGCCAATGAGACCCCAAAAATTACTTCTGCGCACAAAATGGCGGCACTAAAGTTACGTGCCGAAGCTTGTAGTGGACACTAAGTTTTTGATGGCTGCATACAAACAGACACGATAACTATTAACTTCAATAAGATATTTGACGACTGATATAGACACCATATAGCTACACAAAAGTTAGACTAAAATAAAAAGGGCAATCGAGCATTGCACACACACACTAAGACAGCTTTCAGCGCTGCGTTATCGTAACGTGCTCGATCTGCCCCCCTACTCAAATGGCCAATTTCTATTCGTTCTGAAAACTGGGAACTGTACGAGTTCGAGCACATCTGGCACACCATCGGAAGATCGTATGAATATGTCTGAATGTTTTTCGAGAGTAGTCCGACACGAAGTACAGTATTGTGTTGTGATGCCTATACCTGGGGAGAGTAGGCAAAAAAGATGGAACGGAAACAGAATTTGTAGGGAGTCAAGAAAAGCGCACACGGGGAAAGCGCTCTCCCGAGATTCGATCCGTATACCGAGAAGGTAAAACGGACCATGGGTTGGTGGAGAATTGTGTCCATGGTAGAGGTCATGTCTGTAGGTCCTACACTGTTAATTTCTGTAAATAAACTATTAACAATTTGTAAATACATAATCTGTAAATACTATTCTGTAGCCAACCTGTACATTATGTGTAACTATATTTTAGGCTCGTATTACAGAATCAAACTCAAACTCAAATCTCTGCTTGAGTACAGTTAGATAGGGATGGCGCTATATGCGATGAATAGCACCATCCCTTTCTAACTGTACTCAAGCAGCAAGCAGTGCTTGAGTCTCGTCCTATAATACGGACCTTAATATATTATGTAAATAACACATACTTCACTGTAGTTTTGAAAGAATTATTGTTTGTCATGTACAGTTTCGTCCACGCGGACGAAGTCGCGGGCATCAGCTAGTAACTATGCCATAAACTCTAAAATTATGGGTCTTGACTAGTCAATTAAATACAACAATGTCTGTGATTTACATAAACTTGCGACATGTTGTTAGTATTGTTTTGGCCAATAAAGATTTTTATTATTATTATTATGTGATTGATTTTCTTATTGATTATTTTTAAGCTTTAAGTTAGCGAACGAATAGGTAGGGGGGCAGGTTTGAGATTCCGGTTATACAGTGTCGGGGAGAGGTGTATATGTGTGCGTTGCTCGACCGCGCGAGTGCTAAGCTCTACTGTACTCTCTCTATATTGTGACGTAGTCCAGTAATGTGTGTGTGGTATGTCTCACCTGCTCGCTGTCGGTAGGTGACGAGCAGCGGGCGCGCCGGATGGCCGCCCTCCGCCTCCACCCACACGCGCTGCGGCCACTGCGCCTGCTCCTCGTTCTACAACACATCATGTCAATCACACCAAACAGGTTACATTAATCAATCAATCATTAGCCATTTTCATGAATTGTTTAGTAAATTATTGAATTGTATGTTTTTCTTTTATTTTTATTTATTGTAACAGCCTTTAAGAAATTTGAAATTCATTAAGAAATGAGCTAATTCAATAATGTTATTTATTTGTTAATCTTTGTTAATATAAAGTCTGGAAACGATATACATATTTGTAAATATCGTTCCATCTGATAAAGCTGACAAGTTTTTTGCGCCCATTTTTCTTGTCAGTTAAGAGCCCGTCACGATTTTGCCGCAGACTGCAGCTCTCTCGCTCGCACATTTCATGTTTTCTTAAGATTTCTTAAATCTGAGTGCGCAATTGGAAAATGTGTCTCGGCCACTTTTCGCAATATAAGATTACAGACATTTTAAAATATATTCCAGTTTTTTTGTTGCTAAAGTACAAAAAGTTATCGTTTCTAACAGTTATTTGAACTGACAAATACGATAACTTTTTGTACTTCAGCAACTCGAAACTGAAATATATGTTGAAATGTCCGTAATCTTATATTGCGAAAAGTGGCCGAGAAACATTTTTCATTTACGCACTCAGATTTACAAAATCTTGAAAAAACATGAAATGTGCGAGCGAGAGAGCGGCAGTCAGCGGCAAAATCGGTACGGAGCCTTAAAAGACGTCATAATGGGTGGTAGGGTAAAAGAATTGACGATTTAAAAATGCTTATTATGTGAGCTTATTTAAATAAAATATATTTCACTTTCACTTTCACATGTTGCCACTGCTGGGACACGGGCCTTTCTATTGGTGGACCGACTTTAGCAAAAGTTCTTAACTTAAAGTATCCCAAAACTTTGCCACACGCAAGGAAAGTACCTTAAATATTGAAGATAAAAAAATTAATGAAAGAAAATGAAGACTTCATTTCGATTTTAAAAATAATTGGAACTGTATTTTTAAAGATTTTTTATTCAATCGCCTGCCTTAAGTAGGAATCGAGCCCACCAATTAATATGAAAAAAAAAACTATCTTTTATTTTTACGATACCGATCGAAAAATGATCGCATGGAGTGGATCGGTGGGGTGGGATTTTTAAAAGGTAAGCCGATGGCAATAGCTATATGACCACTGCACTGCGCCTTCGAACTCTTTTTGATCTTAGCTTGTTTTGTTACAACAAATGAAGATATACTAAGAGATGTAAAGTTGTTTTAATATCCATAGGATAAATAAACAGATGTAAACATGTTGCTCGATTTTCGGTTATTCGCCTAACTACGCCCTACGCCTAATGTATAAATAAAGAAATATAATTTAGAAAACTCACAAAATATACCTAGTAACACTGTTGAAGTTGTGTACTAAAGATCAAAGTACTGCCAGGCTAGGCGCACTCCGCGCTTTAGGTATGAAGCTACAAGTAGCCGGCGGGTCCGTCCGGACGGACTAATTTCATACGTCAGAAAAGATAAGAGCTACGCGATAGAAAGAGAGTCAATTACTAGGAGAATATAATGTAGGGATGCGAGCGCTGTGCGACCTGAATTGCACTTTATTGTGTCGGTGCAAGAGTCGGTATTTATTTAAATGATTTTGCGGAGTGCGTCTTCTGTACCTGTACTATTATGTATTCTGTGGTACTGCCAGAGTAGCTCATCATTTTCTTAGGAGAGCGTATAAACTCACGAGCCTTTTTAACCGCCTCTGTGGCCTAGTGGTTCGCCGCCCACCGATAGCAAATAAAAAATAATATTGTGTTCCGGCAGTTAAAGGTAAGATAGCCAGTTCCTCAGCGATGAGGATTCCGGGTGTAGTGCGCTTCCACCTTCGGCCTTATCGTCACTTAACATCAGGCGCGGTGAAGGTCAAGCACTGTCCCGTTGTGCATAATAAATTTAAAAAAATATTAAAAACACGACTGCCCTGCCAAGAACGAATTAAAAAGTTAAACAACAAGTGTCATTGCAGTCGGGGGACCTTATCATGGAACAATTTATGATCGAAGAGGTCCCCTGACTGCAATGACACTTGTTGTTTAACTTTTTAGTTCGTTTTTGGCAGGGCAGTCGTGTTTATATTTTTTTTTTATTTATTTATTTTTATTTCACACATTTTAGTGACATATTATATAGTTTTGGAATGTGCTCATCAAGGCCTTTCATTTGATGCCCATATTGTAATAATAGAAGAAAAAATTTTTTTTTCACATTTGAAAATGGCGTCGTACAGTCGCCATATTAATTTTTTTCTAAAAAAAATATAGCCAGTGTCACTCCGGATGTTGTAAGGATTCTAACGATACCCCATTTATCCAAATCAGTTCAGGCATTTAGAAGTTATGGTGGAATAAAGAAACTCACATACCCACAAACATACATGAACCCTGAACACATAACACTCTTTTTGCTTTGGGCAGTCGTGTAAAAAACGTGAAATAACAAGCGAACTCACCGGGTTGAAGTGCAGTATGAATTCGGAGGTGGGGTCTACCATCAGGTCGTGCGTCTCCTCCAGCGACAGTCTGGCATTGTAACAAATAGTGTATTATCTATCTTCTTCTTCTTAATGAATGGCTTGCTTTGTGGTCTAAGCACAATTCCGCCAATGTCACGTAGTTAGATTTACACGATTATGATTGCAATGCAACATACTCTTATCAGTCGCAGCCTGAAATTTTGGGGGGGTCACTAATAATAATACAATTGCTTTTTGTTATTTTTTTATGTTTTTTCTATGTGACATGTACGATTTTGTTTTGGGGGGGGTCATGTCCCCTGTGACCCCCCCCCCCCTCGGACCGCGCCTGACTCTTATGTAGTCCTTCATTCACCACTTACTGATAACTAGAGACCGGATTATATACAACATAAAAAGCCCAAAATATGCATGCAAATATGCAAGAAAAATAGCTAAAATATGCACGAAAATCCATAAAAAGGGCCAAAATATACAACATGAAATAATAAAAAAGACGTTTTTTATTGTATTTTATTCTTAAAGGGTATTATTACTCAACGATAACAATCGTGTTTGTAAAAAAAAAACAAAAGACATGTCCCATCGCGCCTATGTCATTTGCCCCACGCATTCTCAAAAAATGAAAGTCTATCGCGTCTTAATCAAAGTAGTATGTCAGAGTAGGTATTTTACTCTAGAATCAGATTGATAATAATTTTCTGCATTAAAAAGTAGGATTTTTAAGGTAAAACGCTTTTAAATCACATTTTTTTATCATTGGAGTACTATTTACTTACATTTTTTCACAAAATACTTCAGAAAACAACTTAATGTCTTTGTAATTGTTTTTTTAAATATAAAGAAAATCTTGATACTTAAATAAAATTTAATTAGCATTTTATGATTAAGAAAGTAATTAAATAAAATGAAACTGGGGCAACGCTGGGACATCTCCTTTATTTGACATTGAAATTTACCTTTAAAAATGTATACAACTAAGTAATGTTCCAAATGTTCTGAAGACAAATTAATATTGTATCTATAATAGCTTAATATATTCTTGTAAGCGGAAGGACCGTTGTACGTCCACTGAGGCATCTACTGAGGTCACTGGGCAAAATTTAAATTTGAGTGCCATTGTTTGGACGTAAAACATTTGTAACACATTTGAAACGGAAAAGAAGGGGAATGAAATCGAGCGTAAATATGCATGATTTCCAAATTTTTT
This sequence comes from Agriphila tristella, assembly GCA_928269145.1. Taxonomy (NCBI): domain Eukaryota; kingdom Metazoa; phylum Arthropoda; class Insecta; order Lepidoptera; family Crambidae; genus Agriphila; species Agriphila tristella. The sequence continues at coordinate 29,561,033 of OV743439.1, read as the reverse complement.
GCCAAAATATGCAACTACCTCTGAAAAGGGGTTAAATATGCGTTTGCATATACTTAATCCGGTCTCTATTAATAACATTCTATTAAAGCATTGACCACATGACCAATGACCATAATAGTCAAGTTTACTCTAGTTTTAATGATAAATTGTTAAAAACACTAACATGGGCTCCTTGAAATTAAGAATTTATTATTATTAGTCTTGTCACAGTCATATTGCGGTCATGGTCACGGTTGTTTCAAAAGCCTCTCTGAAAAAGAGCACTCTGTCGATAGACACCTTTTTTCCCGCAATGAAATAGTTTTGACCAATGAAGACTACAGAATTTATCCAGAATTTATCAGACAATAATATGGTAAACAAATCTACTTGTTCTTTAATAGATTCTCTATTATAATTAAGGAACCTATGATACCCTATACTGCCCTACACAGAACTGATAAACGTTAATAAATTGTTACACAACAAAATTAAACTGTAGCTGTTGTAATAGGAAATGTATATGACTTACTGCATTTGTGTGATGGTGACATTCTGGTAAGCGCGGGCGCCGACGGCGGCGAGACACAGCGCGAGCGCGAGCAAATTCGCGCACATGCTCACATGCCGCGAATACACCGGTCTATCTTACTGCTTCCACGCCACTAATATACTAGACTAAACAACCGAAAACTTTGAGATTTTCTCTTACACTATCACAAATCAATTTTACTGTTTTTCTTTTGGTGTATTGGTTTCCCGACACCTCGCGCGTACCCGTAGATCCGAACTAGATTGCGTTATCACCGGTATCGCACCGACGCTCACACTTATCGCGTACCTACTCCTGATATCGTGTCAATTACTCAACCACCCTTTAATCCAAATCATTTTGACTAATCCAACTTTCTGTGTATACAATCAGTTAATCGGCGGACGGTCTGCGAGCGACTCGAGCACCGCATGCCATCGCGGTAGGCACGCGCGTAGGCAACGCATCGCGTCTGTGTTAACACGCTGATAATATTCTAGGCATAATTTTTAGCAGTCTCAAAAAAGGAGGTTATCAAGTTCAAGTATAACGCGTCGTTGGATAGTAAAGACCGATTCGTAGGCATCTGCAATAATATTCCGAAATCACAATGTAAGGTGTCTGTATCGAACATTTTATCGTTCATCACAATCCAGCACATGTTTATTTATTTTTTATTCCAAATGCAACACATGGTTTAATACGCTCATAACATGTTTTACTATCAGGTAAATCAGGGTAATAGATAATAATCAGTACAAAATGACAACGCGCTTATTTGTAATAATATGTTATAGATAACAAACATCCTCACGGAAAGAAATAATTAAACGGGTATAGGCACAAATATATGGAATCTGGTCCTGGACCCTATAGATATAAATAGTATATCGTTAGAAAGGTATATTCTCATAGAGCACGAATAGGTATGGCGCTTGTCCTGAATTGTTGTCCTGATATTCTATGGACCCGCCGCCGTTAAGCGACATTCATTGCTGACTGTATTATCCGAGATACTGAAAACACATACTTTATAAGCCGATATCTCGAGTCGGACAACAAATCCAAATGTAACCGCATAATAACTTTTTTCCTTTTGAGAAGACCTATCTATCGATGTCCGATTCAAGTCTATCGGTCATAAGAACCAAACTGCCCGAACCTCTTTGACCCGAAAAGAAAAGAACTACAACAAAAAGACTTAGTAGCAAAAGAACCTATTCGCAAAATACCACACAGCCCAAAAAAGGATACGTTCTCGAAATGACTTGTTCTCGAAAGGACTTATTGACTAAACGGCTACAGGGCAAGCTAATAGAACCGTTCAATAAAAGAGGTGTTGTGTGAAAAATAATTTATTGTTGAGTATTATGTGTGTTGTCAGCAGGGCGGCGCGGGCGCGGGCGGCGGCGCGCGGCGCGAGTAGCGCAGGCCCAGCTCGTCCACCGTCTGCCGGATGGCGGCCAGGCACGCGTCCAGCTGCGCGCGCGTCAGCGCCGCCGACAGGCAGAACCTGCGCACCACAACACAAATACTTCTATTACGGCGAAAAACTCAAACGATTATTAAAGTTAAAGGTCAAACCGCACTTCAGCGGAGCGGCGCTGCGCGGCGCGGCACTGCAGCGGAGCGGCGCGGCCACTCCTAAACGCACTATCGCGGCAGCGGAGCGGCGCGGCGCGGCGCAAAATGCCAAACGTGGCAAGAGTTCATTGAAGTTGGACGCACGAACGAAAAGGGAACGCTCGGTCACGCGTTCCCTAAAAGGAAGTTTCAAGGAACGATTTAGCAACACATCCTTAAATATATTTTTATATTTATTTATGATGATCTATGAAATGATCACGTAAAATAGGTACCACTTTGTAAAATGATCAAAATTTGTACACTGAAATATCAGTAGAAATATATTATATTTCCAAATATTGTATTGTAATTGTATTGTAATATTGTAAAAAAAAATTTTAATGGCCGGTGGTATGTTATTTAATAGTGATAAGCCTTTGAAGAAACGGAAACCTTACCACCCCTCAAGAGGCTTCCACAGGCCTCGGCCATATAAACCTGTGGTACAGAAAAATCCCTGAGACAGTGGGATTTAATTAAATATACTAATACTAGTTAGAATATAGTTATCAGCCGCTAGTTTAGATAACGGCTGAAAGGATTTGGATGAATATGGCACACAGATAGTTTATATCCTGGATTAAAAAATAGGACACTTTTTATCCCGGTCTAAGGTTAGAGATTTTACAAAGTCCAAGCATACGAAGCCGCCGGCGGAAGCTAGTATTACTATAAATGTCAGTGTCGCAAAACACTCCTCAGATGATTCACCGAGTAGTCACACCTCGTGTAGGGCGTGAGAACCGAGGTGCTCATAGCTAGCTGATAACACAACAACAAGCCGAGTCAACACGAAACACCTTTTAAGATAACATATGCCTTGTAATTATGTTTTTTGGAAATAAATATATTTGTATTTGTATAGTTAACTATAGAATAGAGTATAGGTTCAGAAGGCACTTCCAACTTTTTGCATTCCACAGGGAAAATATCTTACTTGTTATTTATCTTTCGGATGATAAATCAAATACTATTAATTATACAAAATTTTATCTGCAACGTTGATATTTGGTGTATTAACTATTCCACGGGAAAGATAACACCTCAGGTCAAGTTGATAAGGCGTTTGAAATACTGATAGAGTTGATACAATCGTGATTCTATATTTAGCTACAATAATGGCGAAAATTATTTTAATATGTCTCGAATTCACGATACGATGGCGTCCTATAACAAAATTGTCCCAACTAAAGGTGTCGAAATGACGACTATGACATTATCTAAAGATAACATTTAAGTTACATAGACATTCGCTCTAGCTCTAGTTTGATAAGGAAAGGAAATAATTTTTTTGTATAAAGCGATCGTTTGGAATCAATTTACTAACAGTCTGTTGTTCATTTCCATTAATAGCGCAGCAGCTTTACTTTGGTGACGTCTAGATTGAGTGATACATACAGCAGCTTAGTGTTTTATGTGGTTACCTATCTTAAATTCGAAATTTATCTGTGCGAATTTTGGTTTGCCGAAATCGTTTTGCTCTTTTTTGTTTTCCATAATTTTCATTTTACCGAAAACACTATTGACAAATTATTGAAACTCCAAATTTCACTTATTTTTTTTTTCAAATTCCATATGTTATGACATCCCACTCAACGTTTGGCCGAAGCTATTATTGATAGAGGATTTAGTATCCATAAAAACGTCTCCAATATTATTAAAATACAACACTTTATCTGACAAAGAATCTTATACCTATCTTGAATTCGAAATCAAAAATAAGAAATAGGTACTAAACGTCTAAGAATTTATTATTGCAATCTCAGATAGTTACATTACTGTAATAAATATTCTTGCTTGCATGTTGCATGCTTGCTTGCATGCAAGCAAGAATGCAGCATGCAAGCAAGCATGCAGCATGCAGCATGCAAGCAAGCATGCAACATGCAAGCATTATTGAGGGTCAAAACACTAACCTAACCTAATGGTCTTCGCATTAAAAGTTTTTCTTTATAGCAAGACAATAATATTAAGGTTAAAATACACCCGAATTTTCTGAATCAATTAAATATTATGAAATACGAAATTCTATCAAAAGTAACTTCGATTTTTAGTAATTTTTAGCAATGACAATTATGGTTAGAAAAACATCTGTCAAAAGAAAAATAAGTGATTTGATATTTGAGTAACTGTTTTTCTGGAAAATAAAACATACGTGAAATAAGTTTATGTTTTAACAAAATTATGTAAAACAACCAATCTGATATTTAAAACTTCGACATACTGTTTTCGAACAATTGAAATTCGAAAAAAAAAGTTTCGAAATTATGAAAGGTTACCTAGTAAAACATCTGTCAAAAGAAAAATCTATCAAAAGTTACTTCGATCTTTAATAATTTCTAGAAAAGAAAATTATGGTTAAAAAAACATCTGCCAAAAGAAAAAAAGTGATTGAATAATCGAGTTACCGTTTTTCTGGAAAGAGAAACATTAGTAAAATAAGTTTATGTTCTAACAAAATTATGTAAAACAACTAATCTGGTATTTAAAACGTCGACGTACCGTTTTCGAACAATTGAAATTCGAACAGAAAAGTTTCGAAAGTATGATAGGTTACCGTTTTATGTACGCACTGTGTGCGTGATTTGCAGTGTCGTAGCAACGTGTTTGCATTATAATAATAATAGAAAATTTATTTCGGACAACAAAGATCCATATTGGGTTAGATACATTATTATAGTATGGATTATTGTAAAATGGGATTTCATGACTTATTTAGTAGTAGTATTTTTAACATCTGCGTCGATCAGGAAATGGGCAGCAGCGTTTTAAAATTAATATCATTACTTGTATGGGACCTCTGACCCGCCTGACAAGCGTGGAAATTATAGCAAAGCAACACTCCTACAGAAGATGCCTCTGTCGTGGTGAAAAACGCGGCGGAATTCCGCGTTATCTTAGTAAGCGGGAATATTTAAAATCCCCATTCCCGTGAAGTACACCAAATCGACGCGCGCACGCTATTCGAAATCGCCCATACCTGAGTGAAGTAAACGTAATCCACGCGCGCGCATCTTTTTGCTAGTCTACGACATTGTTACGCCGTCGGTCACGGTGCTTCCGCAACCAATTTTGAAGCCAAGATTCCCGTAGTACGAACATCTATCAAGAATAACACCCGTAAAAGTATACGATAGAGTAACAATTGTCCAAGGAAAATTTCATTTCGCTTTTGGCTCGTGGAGTACCCCATATACATACATACATACATACATACACTCACGCCTGTTTCCCATAGGGGTAGGCAGAGACTATGGATCGCCACCTGCTACGATCCTTGCACACTTCTTTCGCTTCATTCATATCCATCAATCTTTTCATACATGCCCTGCGGTTTTTGTCACTGCGTACACCAGCCTTTTTTATAATAACCTCTATTTGGTCCGTGTAGGTTTTTCTGGGACGCCCTCGTGCAATCGTTCCTTCCACATTCGCACAGTATATCTCTTTCGTGATTCACCTTTCATTCATCCTCTCTAAGTGACCAAACCACCGGAGCATTCCTTTCTCAATTCTTGTCACTATATCATCTTTCAGACCACACCTTTTGCGAATCACCTCATTGCTCACTCTATCACTCAGTTTTACTCCGCATATTTTCCTCAACGATCGCATCTCTACCGCATTTATTCTGCTTTCATTCTTCTTCTGCCATACCCAAGATTCACTTCCATACATCAGTGTCGGTACCAGCACTCCGTTATGAATAGCCATTCGCGCCTTTGCAGAAACGGTTTGGCTACTCATAACCGAGTGTATAGCACCACTCACCGAATTTTCTTTCTTCACTCGTCTTTCTATGTCTTCCTCACTCTTTCCGTCCCTTGTGAACAAACTCCCCAAGTATACAAACTCACGGACTTGTTCCACTTTTTCGCCACCTAACATTACCGTACAGTCAGTCATTTCTTCATCTCTCTCAAACACCATCACTTTAGTCTTAGTTACATTCACTTTCATCCCTTTTCTCACAAAATCATCATTCATAACCGACATCATTTCCTGCAACTCTTGCGCAGAAGACGCAAGTATAACTTGGTCGTCAGCGTAAAGGAGGCACTTGATTTGAGTCCCATTCATCACAACCCCACAGTCACGTTCTTTCAGACCTTTCATACAACTGTCCAAAAACAGATTAAAGAGCCATGGTGACGCAACACATCCCTGTCTGACACCCCTAGAGATGCCAAAACAATCAGTGTATACGCCGTCAATCCTGACGCATGCACGGGAATCCTCATAGAGAGATTTCAGTGCATGAATCAGTCTGCTCTCCAATCCGTATTCGGACAACACCTTCCATAGCTCATTCCTGTCAACTCGATCGTAGGCCTTCTCCAGGTCCACAAAGGCACAGTAAACCTTTTTGTGCTTAGCCAGGTGTTTTTCGGTTAAGCACCTCAAGGAGAAGACCTGATCCGTGCATCCCATTCCCTTTCTGAATCCCGCTTGCACATCCCAAATACTCTGATCAGTTTTTTGCATCACTCTTTCAATCAGTACCTTTGCATACAATTTACTGACAATGCTGAGAAGACTGATCCCGCGGTAGTTTTTAGCATCCTGCCGTGACCCTTTCCCTTTGTACAGCGGCACGACCACGGCTTTACGCCAATCTTCCGGCACTTTGCCACTGTTCCAACATTTATTAAAGATCAGGCACAGCCAGGACGCAACCAGCTCTTTCCCACCTCTCAGCATTTCAACAGTAATTCTGTCATATCCTGCTGCTTTCCCTTTTTTCATGCTCTACATTGCACTAATAATCTCATCCATATATATATCTCTTTCATCCACTTCTGTCTCTTCCTCGTCTTCCACCCTTTTATCCGAGGCTTCTAGCATAGAGCCATCCGCCTCAAACAAACTCTCAAAATATTTCATCCACTCCTGTAGTACACCTTTTTCATCTGTCACTAGCTCACCTTTTTCATCTCTTATCACATTCATTTTAGACTTATGTGATCCACTTCGAGACGTTTTCACTTGTTTCCAAAACAATTTTATATTGTCTCGAAAGTTATCACAGAGTTTGAAGTCACACTTTTCTTTCATCTTTCTCTTTTTTTCGTCTACTTTTTCTTTCACTACTTTCTTAATCCTCTTAAAGTCCCTTGCAACTGTATCAACATCATCTTCTGTAACACTTGCATTCACTCTTTTACTGGCTTTGATGGCCAGCAGATCCTGCCATACTTTTTTCTTTTCATTCACTATCTGTCTTACCTCACTATCCCACCAGTTTATTGGGGGAGCATTCTTCCTTTTACTCACTCCACATATTTCCTCAGCTGTTTCAGTCACACCTTCTTTAAACTTTTCCCAAACTTCCTCAAGCTTGCCATCTTTCACTTCAGCCACATTTCCCAATCGTTCTTTCAATTTGCACAAATATGTCTTTTGCACTTCCACTTCATCCAGGTTCTCAACTTTTACTCTAGTCAGCTCCGGTGTTGACACTGTGGGACGATGACGCCAACTTTTGAACAGACCACTAACCCGAGACACTACAAGAAAGTGGTCTGTTCCAATGTTACTACCCCTAAAGACCCTGGTGTCTACAACTCTGCCCTTCAGTCTTTCATCAACAATCACAAAATCGATCATACTCTTCTTTTCCCCTCTCTGCCAAGTGTACATATGAATTTCCTTGTGGTCAAACATGGTGTTCGTTACCACAAGATTCTTTTCTAAACATACCTCAATCAAACTCCTGCCATTATCATTTACTCTTTTGTCTCCATATATTCCTAAAACTCCCTCACATCCCTCTCTTCTCACACCTACCCATCCGTTAAAATCTCCAAGCATAACTATCCTTTCATTATCTTTGCATTCATTCAAGATGTCTTCCACACTTTTCCAGAAATCCTCCTTTTCCGTTGCTGACTTGGATATATCGGGAGCATACACGCCAATGACGCGTATCCGAAGTAATCCTACTTTGAGTCTAACCCAGAGAAGTCTGGGACTAACACACTCATACTCAGTCATGCATTCTATCATCCTTTCCGACAGCAGGAGTCCCACGCCCATACTCGCGTGGTCATTTTCGGCAACGCCTGACCACAGAACTTTAAACGGGCCATGTTCTGAGACTCCTTTGCCCTTTCTTTTCGTCTCGTTCACGCATAAAACATGTTATGTCTTTTTCTCTCTCTTATTGCCTTTTTGGCTTAAGAAACAGTAAGTAATAAATAAACTCATGCGAATGACTCACCTTAATGACAACTCAAGGGAAAATAAATAAACACTTAACGTACAGTCTACAGCAAACTACAGTTTTATTGAAATACGGTTGATTCTATACAATAATAAACATCAACGTTGTAATCGCAGATCTGCCAATTTACTCGGTGATTGGACACGAAGAAAAACGAAGCTATGAATCTAATCTTTTTCCCGAGGGGTTATTTTAAAAGGTTAAACTTAAAACTACTCGCAGAGCGTTATGTGGGTAAGAATTGCCTGCCCTAGAATATCAGAAATGTGGTAATTATCTAACATAAATCTAGCTCGTGTAGGTCGTACTCGAAGGCCTAAGTACGGATAGCTGGATTCTTATACTTCGGTTAGTTTACGGGTTAAAAAGATTTGAGAGTTAACTGGTACCTATTAGAATATCTCGCAGCGAGTCTGTTTAGTAGAGAAACGCTTCGATGGCTGCTTTCTATTAATTATGCCTCGGAGCCGTGGGTGAGAAACCAAAGTCCGGTTTATTTCAACTTTTCCCGCTTAACTGGGTTTGAATGGACGACAGAGCAGTGGTTGTCTCGTGGCTGGATACGTACGCCACTCTTCACCTGGAATGGTGTGCACAAAAACCATAATTTAACAACGTCGGCCTTAAATTTCAGAACAAGACTGGTTATGTGCGGACATTGAATACCTAGGCATTAACAGTGACAATTTCACATACATTAGTGAAGCACACAATTGTAAAAGGTGGCTCGATCATTGCGTCGTAACGAAGTCTGCGTGGAGCACAATAACGAACATAAATATTAATTATAATATATTCTCATCTGACCATTTTCCATTAATAGTTGAATGCGATTTAAATGTTATTACTGCAAAATTATGTAACTCGAATTATGTATGTAACAAAGTGCTTTGGGGAAATAGAAATTCTAATCAAATTAAAGAATATACGAAGTTGTGTCATGATGAATTAAGAAAAATTGATTTTCCTGTTGAATTAAGTCAGTGTGCTGACATGACATGTAGTAACGTTGAGCATAGGATGGTTTTAAGTACTTTTTATGACAAAATTATACGCGTTCTGACGGAGTCGGCATCTGCCACGTACAGGGGCCCGCATAGTATTAATAGTAAGAAGAAGCGTAAAGTAGTGGGATGGAACCTTCATGTCAGTGATGCTCACAGGGAGGCCAGGCGTTGTTTTGAGCTATGGTCGTTGCACGGCAAACCCCTATTCGGTGAAATATTTGATTTAATGCGTGAATCTCGAAAGATTTTCAAATCGAAATTAAATTGGTGTTTAAAAAATCAAAACAGAATTAAAATGGACATCATTGCCAAACAGCACAAAAATAAAGATTTTTCTAAATTTTGGAGAAGCACAAAGTCATTAAATTCTAATCCTGGCCTGCCTGCGAGCATCGAGGGGGTAAGTAATCAGAAAGATATTGCGGACCTATTTATGCATCATTTTAGAGTACAGGCATTGCCAACAGTTGATAACGTCACTGTAAATAAGGAATTCAATGCAGAGCTGCGGCGTGATGGCACCCTCGTTTACTTCTCTGCCCAAAATGTGCGAGAAATAATTAATAACATGAGCAGAGGTAAGTCGCCTGGTCACGACGGGCTCAGCATTGAGCACTTTAAACATGCAGGTGTTCACTTGCCAAGATTGCTGAGTATGTTGTATAATTTGTGTATACGTCATTCTTACCTGCCCCATGACCTTATAAAGACTTTAGTAGTTCCCATTATCAAAAATAAAACGCGGGATTTATCCCACTCAAGTAACTATAGACCTATATCGCTGGCTACAGTGACAGCTAAGGTGCTTGATGGGCTTCTTGACAAACAACTGGACAAATATTTACATTTACATGAAGCGCAATTTGGCTTTCGGAAGGGGTTGTCCACTGAGAGCGCCATATTTGTTCTCAAGGAGACCGTCAGGTATTACTTGCAAAGGAACACCCCTGTATATGGCTGTTTCCTCGATCTCACAAAGGCTTTCGACCTGGTGTCTTATAAGATACTATGGCAAAAGCTAGCAGCAACTGGATTTCCTGAGGAGCTTGTGAATCTCTTTCAACATTGGTACGATCATCAGGAGAACTTTGTGAGATGGGGGAGAGCGATATCGGACTCCTATAAAATGGAATGTGGCGTAAGACAGGGCGGATTAACCTCGCCAAAGCTGTTCAGCTTGTACATAGACCAACTGATCGTTGGACTCAGCAGCATGCATGCGGGGTGCTCCATAGATGGTCGCATGATCAATAATATCAGCTACGCGGACGACATGGTGCTGCTGAGTCCGTCGGTGTGTGCGCTGCGGGATTTGCTGCGTGTCTGCGAGACCTACGCTGAAAGCCACGGTCTCATATATAACTGCAAAAAGAGTGAGATAATGGTTTTTACGCCGCGTAGTATTTCCCCCGGTTTTGTGCCGCCCCTCAGGCTATATGGCAGTGAACTTGTGAGGGTAAACAGTTTTAAATATCTGGGTCACGTGGTCACTCCTGACCTTAGTGACGATAGTGACATAGAAAGGGAGCGTAGGGCGCTGGCTGTCAGAGGTAATATGCTGGCTCGCAGGTTCGCACAATGCACAGCTGATGTTAAAATCACATTGTTCAAGACATTCTGTCAATCATTTTACACAGGCGGCCTGTGGTCGGTATATACTCAAAAAGCGTTCAGCGCCCTGCGCGTTCTATACAACAATTTGTTCAGGATGTTGATGGGCCTGCCTAGATTCTGCAGTGCTTCTGGCATGTTTGCAGATGCACATGTGAACGACTTTCACGCTGTAATGCGCAACAAAATTTCATCTGTCAGAGGTAGAATGCTAGGCGGCCCCAACGGCATAACAGGTTTACTAGCTAACAGACCTGACAGTCATTTACAGAGGCACTGGGTTTCCGCCCTGATTAATCCTAAGGCAGAGTCAGTATATCGCATTAATTAATATTTTACTAGACATTATATAATAAATTTATAAATTGATAATTGTTAACAATATGTATTTTAATAATCAAATTGAATGAATAATTTTTGACATTGTAAATTGAATTTGAAATTATTTTTTGTCATTATACTATTACTTACATAAATTAATTCTCCATTTATACTAACATAGTACTTAAGTATTTTTTCCATAATTGTTTTACTAACAACTCTGGATCAATGATATCTGAGAATAAATGATTTTAATTTAATTTTTAATTTAAATGGACTACAACTATTCCATGACGGGGAGACCCTGCAGCGAATAGCAGAACTGAGGGAAATCTATTCTTGTCTGTTCATTCTGACAATAAATATTACTGATCCCTGACTTTTCTGTTAAACTATCCCCTTCACAGCAGACTAATCTACTCGAATTGAATTGAGACATAGAAACATACCGTAGCTCTCAACTTACAAAGTCTCTTTTCACATGAAAAGAACTGAAATTGAAAGTAATAAATAGATAGAGACCCCTTGCAGTAAATACTAGATAATGGATAGCAATAAATTTTGATATACCTGCGGCTCCTTGATAACAATATATTTTATATGGTTTAGAATCCGGTCAATCAGTATTCCTCCTTCGATCGGATATCACGACACGAATTAGAACTCTTCTCGGCGGCTTTTATTAGCCAAAACCCTCTGTAAATAACGAATATGATGATAAAAATAAATTTCAAATTCTCACACTGCCAACAGCTGAATGTCTAGGAATTCACAAATAGGTACCTTGGCGAAATTCTATGGTGCCGACGAAAATTACAATGAATAGCTGCAAGATATTATTTAAATCAGGAACAATTACGAATCCAATAACTTTAACAGCGTTATAAAATCAAATTCCTTCCAACCGAAAAATTTTGTATCATATGAATGAATCACAGCTGATATTCGCTGCGTTCCAAGTCTCGCGCCATCACGACGCATTCCGACTTCCTACACATGATCACTCATCGATGCGCGTGGACTGGACTGACATCGCGCCGCCGAAAGCGACTTCAATCGGATCGGACTTCCCGCAAACACGGTCAAACAACCTACGACATTACGGGCAAAAAAAAATACCATTTCAGTTCAAAAGCAGGCCTTAAACACGACTGCTTAAGGCCTGCTTTCACACTAACCTTTGGGATCTAGTATGAAAGGTAAACAATTGAATAAAAATCCTTGCGATAAGGGCTCAACGCCAAGGCCCCTGAAGTGGGCGAAGGACGACCATAAGAAATACGATCTTAATCTTTTTTTTTTTTTTTTTTTTTATAAGTCGATGCCGCGAATTTTGAACGGACTTTTTACGGAAATAAGGAAAAGGACATGAGGCATACTGCCAAAAAATAAATTTTATCATTAATGGAAACAAACTACCAACAAAACTTCCCCTTTAAGGGAAATCGACAAAACAGCAAAAAAACCACGCTACAAACATCCAACTTCTTTTCTTCCATAATCAAACACACCTCATCCATTTTCTCCTCCATCGCTCCACATACATTCAGCGTAGCGAAACGGGTCTCCGATGCCCGCTTTTCGCCCCGAGAGAAACAAGTTACGCGTGATGAGTGGCGAGCTCTATCGCCGCAGCCAGGTTTATTAAAAAAATTTGAAACCATTTTGTTCCCACGATTAGCTAGGGAAAGACAACTGTCCACCACACAGAGCCCCGCGTGTGTGGTAAGGCTATTTACGCCTGGAGGGCACCAATTTCCAGGGTGGCACGCTTATGACTAGGCACGCCCCTAGCCATGCAGCCATCGGCACGGCAGACCTTAGCTTAGCGGAGGGGAAGGAATAGGATTAGGATAGGGTTGTGAGGTGGGTATAGGAGTGTGTAAAATGGGACGGATCAGGGTACAAAAAGGACACCGTTGCTGCGGGGGGGTATTACTTTTTTGAATTTTGTTACGCGCGATAGATGTTCGTGTTACGGGTACCTACAGATCTCAGCACCACGCCGGGGATGCGCCAGTTTGTGAAAGGCAATGTGAGGTCGGACTCGTGCTGACCGTATGCGCGCCTTGCAGAGCGGCGTGGCGGGGAAGCCCACGCCGACGGCCGCCACGCCGCGCGCCGCGAGGCGCTCCACGGTGGCCGCCATCTTGCTGAACGTGTACACCAGCATCGGCACCACGGGCGACGCCTCCTGCCCGAACACCACCACGCCCATCTCGCGCAGCCTGTACCACAACACACATTACAATTATATTAACGACTAAAAAAGATTACTGGTAGGGGAAAATATACAACGTGTTAATGAATAAACGCAAAACCTTATTCTGAATAGGTATTGACAACTTGTATGAAACAGCTGTTTTTTTTTATTGAGTTGCAAAATTGGCCCCATAGTAAAAGTTGTTCATATTCATGAGCACAATCACCACCTACGAGATTTTACGTTTATTCATTAATACGTTGTAGTAATTCAAAAGCGTCTAATTTTGAAGCAGACTTAAATAAACATTGTTTTGGCTTTTGATATACTCATTAATTCTGAATAAAAAAAATAAAAAAAATCAATTCTATTAATCATTTCAAAAATCTGTGCGCAAATGCGTACCCGTACATCTTTATTTTGGTCCTTCGAGCAGGATTGATCATAGTGTTGATGATCTGTCTGGTATTATACGTAATTCCGCACGCACCTGTGCCTGAAGTACACCGCGTTCCGCTTGAGCGTGTGCGCGCGGTGCGCCCCGTGCGGCGCGCCGATGGTGCGCACGGCCCACAGCACCTGCGCCGCCACGCACGGCGCCATGCCGCACGCGTACGTGTGCGCGTGCCCGCCCGCGCGCACCGCCGCGATCAGCCGCGACGACCCTACGTAACACAACACACAACTTTACCATAACAAAATATGTGTTAATTTACATTAATGAAAAAAAAATACACTGCAAAAGTATATCAAAGCTATTCCTTCATTTCACGCTGACAAACTCTGCACCAAATGTAAGTGGGTTTACTCAACTACAACGCAATGTATGTAAACTAACTACTGACTTTGAAATTGACTAGTTTACACGAACGAATATGGTATGCCGCATTCGTTCAACGTCCACGTCGGCGGGTGGCACATGACAGTGGTCGACGGCACCCCTGCCGCGCCCCCCCAGCGCGCCTCGCCCCCCTAGCGTACGTACCGGCGATGTACCCGCCCGCGGCGCCGAAGCTCTTGGTGAAGGTGCCCATGAGTCGTCCACGTGGGCGGGCGGCACGCCGCAGTGGTCGGCGGCGCCCCACCAACGCGCCTCGCCCCCCTAGCGTACGTACCGGCGATGTACCCGCCCGCGGCGCCGAAGCTCTTGGTGAAGGTGCCCATGAGCACGTCCACGTGGGCGGGCGGCACGCCGCAGTGGTCGGCGGCGCCCCCCCCAGCGCGCCTCGCCCCCCTAGCGTACGTACCGGCGATGTACCCGCCCGCGGCGCCGAAGCTCTTGGTGAAGGTGCCCATGAGCACGTCCACGTGGGCGGGCGGCACGCCGCAGTGGTCGGCGGCGCCCCACCAACGCGCCTCGCCCCCCTAGCGTACGTACCGGCGATGTACCCGCCCGCGGCGCCGAAGCTCTTGGTGAAGGTGCCCATGAGCACGTCCACGTGGGCGGGCGGCACGCCGCAGTGGTCGGCGGCGCCCCCCCAGCGCGCCTCGCCCCCCTAGCGTACGTACCGGCGATGTACCCGCCCGCGGCGCCGAAGCTCTTGGTGAAGGTGCCCGTGAGCACGTCCACGTGGGCGGGCGGCACGCCGCAGTGGTCGGCGGCGCCCCACCAACGCGCCTCGCCCCCCTAGCGTACGTACCGGCGATGTACCCGCCCGCGGCGCCGAAGCTTTTGGTGAAGGTGCCCATGAGCACGTCCACGTGGGCGGGCGGCACGCCGCAGTGGTCGGCGGCGCCCCCCCAGCGCGCCTCGCCCCCCTAGCGTACGTACCGGCGATGTACCCGCCCGCGGCGCCGAAGCTCTTGGTGAAGGTGCCCATGAGCACGTCCACGTGGGCGGGCGGCACGCCGCAGTGGTCGGCGGCGCCCCACCAACGCGCCTCGCCCCCCTAGAGTACGTACCGGCGTTGTACCCGCCCGCGGCGCCGAAGCTCTTGGTGAAGGTGCCCATGAGCACGTCCACGTGGGCAGGCGGCACGCCGCAGTGGTCGGCGGCGCCCACCCAGCGCGCCTCGCCCCCCTAGCGTACGTACCGGCGATGTACCCGCCCGCGGCGCCGAAGCTCTTGGTGAAGGTGCCCATGAGCACGTCCACGTGGGCGGGCGGCACGCCGCAGTGGTCGGCGGCGCCCCACCAACGCGCCTCGCCCCCCTAGCGTACGTACCGGCGATGTACCCGCCCGCGGCGCCGAAGCTCTTGGTGAAGGTGCCCATGAGCACGTCCACGTGGGCAGGCGGCACGCCGCAGTGGTCGGCGGCGCCCCCCCAGCGCGCCTCGTCCCCCTAGCGTACGTACCGGCGATGTACCCGCCCGCGGCGCCGAAGCTCTTGGTGAAGGTGCCCATGAGCACGTCCACGTGGGCGGGCGGCACGCCGCAGTGGTCGGCGGCGCCCCCCCAGCGCGCCTCGCCCCCCTAGCGTACGTACCGGCGATGTACCCGCCCGCGGCGCCGAAGCTCTTGGTGAAGGTGCCCATGAGCACGTCCACGTGGGCGGGCGGCACGCCGCAGTGGTCGGCGGCGCCCCACCAACGCGCCTCGCCCCCCTAGCGTACGTACCGGCGATGTACCCGCCCGCGGCGCCGAAGCTCTTGGTGAAGGTGCCCATGAGCACGTCCACGTGGGCGGGCGGCACGCCGCAGTGGTCGGCGGCGCCCCCCCAGCGCGCCTCGCCCCCCTAGCGTACGTACCGGCGATGTACCCGCCCGCGGCGCCGAAGCTCTTGGTGAAGGTGCCCATGAGCACGTCCACGTGGGCGGGCGGCACGCCGCAGTGGTCGGCGGCGCCCCCCCCAGCGCGCCTCGCCCCCCTAGCGTACGTACCGGCGATGTACCCGCCCGCGGCGCCGAAGCTCTTGGTGAAGGTGCCCATGAGCACGTCCACGTGGGCGGGCGGCACGCCGCAGTGGTCGGCGGCGCCCCCCCAGCGCGCCTCGCCCCCCTAGCGTACGTACCGGCGATGTACCCGCCCGCGGCGCCGAAGCTCTTGGTGAAGGTGCCCATGAGCACGTCCACGTGGGCGGGCGGCACGCCGCAGTGGTCGGCGGCGCCCCACCAACGCGCCTCGCCCCCCTAGCGTACGTACCGGCGATGTACCCGCCCGCGGCGCCGAAGCTCTTGGTGAAGGTGCCCATGAGCACGTCTACGTCGGCGGGCGGCACACCGCAGTGGTCGGCGGCGCCCCACCAACGCGCCTCGCCCCCCTAGCGTACGTACCGGCGATGTACCCGCCCGCGGCGCCGAAGCTCTTGGTGAAGGTGCCCATGAGCACGTCTACGTCGGCGGGCGGCACACCGCAGTGGTCGGCGGCGCCCCACCAACGCGCCTCGCCCCCCTAGCGTACGTACCGGCGATGTACCCGCCCGCGGCGCCGAAGCTCTTGGTGAAGGTGCCCATGAGCACGTCTACGTCGGCGGGCGGCACACCGCAGTGGTCGGCGGCGCCCCTGCCGCGCCCCCCCAGCGCGCCCACGGAGTGCGCCTCGTCGAGGTACAGCTGCAGGCCGAGGCGCCGCTTGAGCGCCACCAGCGCGCGCAGCGGCACGATCGACCCCTCCATGCTGTACACGCCCTCCACCACCTGTATACGAACGACATTACTTTAATGGGGATCTCCACGCAGAGCTTCAGCTTGATGTCGCTAGCGACGAAGCGACCACTATAAATGGATTTGATTGGTTAAAATACGTCAGAAATTACACTTGATATTTGAAACAGCCAATCAACCGATTTTTGACGACCTCCGTGGTCGAGTGGTTCGCACGCCGGTTTTCAAGGCGTCACCATCTCTTGAGGTCCAGGGTTCGATCCCCGGCTGGGTCAATGTAGAAAATGAACTTTTCAATATTGTCTTAGGTCTGGGTGTTTGTCATACCACCGTTGTTTCTGATTTCCATAACACAAGTGCTATAGCTACTTACTTTGGGATTGGAGCAATGTATGTGATGTTGTCAAATATTTATTTATTTCAGAACAAACGCTTGTGGCGCCATTAGTTCCTCAGTATGCATCCCCATTAGCTAATAGACGCCGCCCAACCAACTAAAAAACTAAATTTGGAACCCCCGATATAAAATTTACAAAATGAGAATTGAACGCATACAGGAAAAGTTCGTAAAGCACCTATGCTATCGTGCAGGGCTGTCACATGACTCGTCTAAATACGAAGACTAATGTAAAAAAATCCACCTGCTTCCGTTACACATGCGGCGTGATATTGCTGATATGGTCTACCTTATGAAGATCTCATCGGGTATGATTGATTGTCCTGAGCTTCTTTTTAATTTCTCTTTTAACGTACCCCGTGATTCGCGGCGAGCTGCATTATTTAACTTGCCTTTTTGTAGCACTAAATATAGAAAGAATAATTTTATCTACCGCTCAATAAAACAATATAATATTTTGTCAAATAATTTTGATTTGGATGTATTTAACACCAGTATCCGTGCGGCAAAAACATTCGTTGGTAGGCATTTCTTCAATGGCGAATAATTCCGTTATTTCTTGTCAATTCTAATACCTACTATTGATTTTGATTCGTTTATGCTAACTTAGTCTTAAGCTCACATTAGATTTAGCTATACTTACGCTAACCGTGTAGCTAATAACAGATTAGCTTTTTAAGTTTATACTTTGTAATTCATATTAATATTGTGTAAGCTGATGATTCACCGAATAATAATAGTAGTTTGTTACACAAGGGACGTAAGTGAGCTATTACAGAACAAGATCCAATTTGGCGCCCGTGCGAGCGCAGCACAGTGTTGCCGCGATGGGACAAAAGTGAATTTTCAAAATTTTAGGGTAGATAGAAATTAATAATTACATGTTAAACTAGAATAAATTTGGCATCAGAATGTCAATTTTTGAGGATTGTTTCAGCTTTCTAACCATATATTTTTCTTTGTCAAAGTACGACATTCGTTGAACCAGTTTTACGACTTGTAAAAATTGTGTGAATTATTCTTTTATATTTTTGGTAGCAAAGTGTTTTGGTGTAATTCTAAAGGATGAATTTTGAAGAACAAGGTATGGGCTATTCTATTCAAAAAATGTTTTTATTAAATCATGCATAGTTATCAATATACTGAGTGTCAAAGGCAGTACGTGAAAGTTTCGAAAAAAAAAAGTTTGATGAGGCTGTTTGGTTTTACTTTCCGCTACTTTCCGTGACCAAATATTTTTTTTATTAAAGAACACTTCTTCGTCTTATAGAATATGTAAAAAAATGTTGCGCATATTCGCGCATTTGCTAATTATTAATTATTGTTTGTCGTAGGGTGTGATTTGGAAATTACACGGAAGGAGCTTGTAGAGGTTCTTTTTGATGATCCTGTGAAAAATTGGGATCGAAAAGGGCATAATTTACAAAATGTAATAGAAAAACAAACTGCCCCCCCCAAATCATCAAAGTGTCACACGATCCAAAGTATCTGTTTTCTTTAAATATGATGTTCAAAGAAAAAAAGTATTTATTAAAAAAAAACCATTCAGATTGGCTTCATGGGATAGATATATTTTTATTGTATACAAGGGAACTCAGGTAACATCTGATCAATTTATTTTGCGCCATTTCTTTCTTGAAATGGTGGTAGTTTCAGTAGATTCTTCTTTTAAGCATTAATTAATTCACAAAAAATTAAATACAAATTACCTTAAACCAATTAATTTTTTTGTTAAATATTAATTTTTCAACGTCTTTAAAAAATTCATCGCTTGAGGGTAGGCTGACGAGTAGCTTCAAATTCAAAAATTCAAATTCGTTTATTTATAGACAACAAAGATCCATGGGTTAGTAAATAAAAGATACTTAAAATTAAGGGTTAGTAAATTTAGGTACATTTAAATCAGTAAATTAAGAAAACCTCAGAGGCCACCTGCGCGGACAACACCCAGAGGAGTTATCCTCCACTGCGGTCATCGTCCGCGCGAAGTGTCTCAAGATAGGCGCGTATGGATCATCCGCTATGGTTTTCAGAATGCTGTTGCCACTCCCTCGCACCTTCCCCAGCAGTGACGCCACTTTCTTCCGAATGACGGCATGAAACCCGTCTGTTTGGCATTGTGCAAACATACTAGATGCACTGCAGAAGCGAGGGAGTCCCAACATCATCCTAAAAATGTTATTATATTGTACGCGCAGGGTGTTAAGCGATTTTTTGGTGTACTCGGTCCAAAGACCGCCCGTGTACAGACCCTGGCAGTACGCCTTAAACAAAGTTATTTTTACCTGCTCAGAGCAGCGAGAAAATCTGCGGGCCAGCATGTTGCCACGTATCGCCAACGCCCTACGCTCTCTCTCTATATCAAGATCGTCTTTAAGGTCGTCAGTAAGGAAGTGCCCTAGGTATTTAAACTGATGGACCCGCTTTAAGTCTCGGCCATTTAGAGTGATTGGAGGGAAAGTTTCGGGACTCTTACCTGCGGCCTTAAAAACCATATACTCGCTTTTTTTCACATTGTATGCAAGACCATGTGACGCAGCGTAGGTCTCACAAACTTGTAACATCTCTCTGATAGCCCTCGCAGTCGGGCCCAGAAGCACCATATCGTCCGCGTAGCTGATGTTATTTATATTAACACCACCCACACGGCATCCGACACGCATGCTGCTGAGCCCCACTATGAGGTCATTTACATACAGGTTGAAGAGCTTAGGAGACGACAACCCACCCTGTCTCACTCCGCACTCCAACCTGTATGGCTCAGAGAGACTGTCCGACCATTTTACATAGTTCGTCTGGTTTGCATACCAATATCGAAAGATATTTAACATGGGTACCGGAACACCCCTGCTCTCCACCACCCTCCAAAGCACATCATACGAAACGAGATCGAAGGCTTTGGAGAGGTCTAGAAAGCATGCGTAAACCGGTGTCTTTCTGTCTTTGTAGTATTGGACAGTATGCTTGAGGCACAGTATTGCGCTTTCAGTTGATAGTCCGGGCCGAAACCCAAACTGCGCGTCATGAAGATTTATATACTTTTGCAAACAAGAATCAAGCAAACTGTCCAACACTTTAGCTATTGTGGTAGCAAGGGATATGGGGCGATAGTTAGTCTTATCCGAGATGTCTCCTGTCCTGTTCTTCACAATGGTCACCACAGTGGTTTTCATTAATTCAGCTGGTAAATATGTATGACTAATACACATATTGAAGAACAAAGACAGGACCCTCGGCAAGTGAACACCCGCGTACTTCAGGTGCTCGATACTTGCGCCCGTCGTGCCCAGGAGATTTGCCTCTGCTCATTCCTTTTATTACAGTCTTAACCTGTGCAGTTGTAAAATTTAGCAGTGGCTCGTCTCCGCGCACGTCGGGCCCAGCCCCGGGCATTACTGTAGACGGTCCAAGGGGAGATCGCACCATAAAGTGCTCCATAAACAAATTCGCGATCTCTTTTGGATCACTCTTGTCCCCTGAAAACTTTATTTTTACTGTTATTGAAAACAAAATTGAAAACTTGTGTTTTCCTAGATAATGAGCAACAGTTGTTTCAAGTATTTAAAATGTAGGTAATTAGTAAACGTTATGCTGGAATACTTAAATTGACGTTGGGATAGAAATAAAAGATGTACCTTGTCTCAATGCCTAGGTTTTATTTACTTCACTGGTTGATCCAAAGTTAACAAGGTTTTCCTTCTCTTAGTTTATTATGTTAGGTACTTAATTAGTTTTACACATCATCCTAGATATTTAAATTTAGGGTTCTAACTAAAATACAATCAAGCGCTATGAGGTGTAGGTATATGAGAAAGGAAACCCTAGTGGAGAATATATCAATATATCAATCCAAGCATTGCAAATGCATAAGCCCAGGCGGGGTCGCTTTATGTTGGTTCGTGATTATGATTAAATCATCCCAATTACTACAAGAAAATTAATTAATAAATCAGTCTAAATTTTGTACGGAAAACTAACTGGAAGCCCTTCAAGAGATCCTAGATTGGTAGCGGCATATCATCCCGGCGGCAGCGGCTGGGAGAGAATTATTATATAAAACGGTCCCAGCGTCTGTCGACTGGATGTGGTGAACTGACCTTCATGGATCCTCGATGGAAACAATGTAACGGCTTCATACCCTGACTTGCTGCGTTATCATCAAAGAATGTGTTCCATCGCAGAAGGTTAGTGATGGAAGGAACTAACCAGATCACCGATATCAAAACCAAAGGTAAGAAATTAAAATAAGGAAAAGACGAAAAACCCATCTGAAACAATAAACATGTGATGAGTACAATTCACAAATATTTCACTTTCAGATTCAACTTTGGAAATTTCAAAATGTTTGACTTACCGCAGATGCCTTTTGATTTTGAGTATTGTATTTTAACAACTCATGGCAGTTCTGCGAGCCACTCCACAACCCTGGAAGGAATAGCACGGCACATGTTGAACAACCATCAGAATATTTCGATTTCTCCAAAAAATACAACATGTGGGAAAATGTTTTACTTACCAAAATTAGATATTCAAGGGGAATTCCCTCATTTTAATAAAATGTTAGCCGATGATTACGGCTAATTTTCTTTTCCATGCTCCAGGAGACCATTCTTCCATAAAAAATGAAATCTAAAAATGACCCTGATTAGCCATTTTTCTGACAGCTCCTCTCCCGACTTTTTTTTTTATGAGTAACCACAGACGAGAACTAGGTCTAACTTCAAATATTTTCCTGATTTGTCAGGCTGCTAACGCCATCTCTTGTGAGGCTTGAGAAGTACACTCTTTTCAACTAACGATTTTGAAGAAAATTAATAACTATTTTTATAGAAATATAACGTTAAAAAAATTTGCAACGTTACAATACACCCCCTCCAATGAAAGTTTCGAACGTAGTGAGAAACTACGCTGCCCTCAGCGTCAGTAATTAAAATCCTACCGGAGGAGCGTGCAAACATTGACTGAAAACATGCTAAAACCAAAACCTGTGGAATTGAGACAAAAAAACTTAACCTAAAAATCTGCCTTGGCGTCGCCGGGACTCCGGAGAGACACCAACACACATACGTGGCCTACGGCCTGGCGGGTAAACAAACAGCTTACCAGCTAAATCACCATAGCCATAAACCAAAAAAAAATATATCACCAAAACAAAGTAATGTGTGGTGGGTAAACAAATTACCAGCTAGATCACCTCACTAGTACCCTTAAGCAAAATCCATCACCTAAGAAACAAACCTATTAAAATACCCCTACATCACTAGCGAGTGTTACGTTACGTCGCTGCCTAAAAACACACATGCAAAATTTTATTTGAAAGCACACATCATGCTATAAAAAAACTTGTTGAATGAACAAGAAAATTTGTTTACACCAGGAGTGTAAGATCGCTGGCATAAAACACAAGCATGCAAAAAAAAAAATGTCGTTGAGACAAAATTAAAAACTTAACCTAGGGGTTTGCCTTGGCATCGTCGGAGATCGAACGAGTCCCCGACACACATTCGTGTCCTACGGCAATGGCGATACGACTTAGGTACCATTTAGACACCATCACCAAAACTAAGGAGACCATTAAACCAAAGCAAAACTACCTTGACTTCAAAACCAACAAAATATATCCAACAGCTTTGACGTTAGTCCAATCTCTGATAATCAAAACCCCCACCCTGCCAACTTCAGGACTATAGTATAATTCCTTCTGTCCGGAACACAACATTGATCCGCTTACATACTCCTTTCATTCTTCTAACTTTATTCCATCACCTTCCGAGCTCCTATCAAATCTAACGTAGCAACAAGTTTGTTTACTTTCGCCACCCCTTGCAATAACCCCAGAGTTTTTTTATAGAAGATACTCGTAACTCCCTACTTTCTGATAATAGTCCAATCAACGGGGCTTATGCAACCCGAATAATTCTCCCGTCTATGAAATTTGGCATGTGATGAAGTTAGGTAATACAGATTACAGATGAACAATAATCCAATAAAATTTGTTATGAGAAGTTAGGTATTTTTACCTAAACATGAAAATCGCTTATATCTCTCTGTGAATATTTCCTCGGGCTAAAATACTATCTGTATATGTACTTATGTATTAGTTAGAATAAGTATGTAAAGGAATCCAATATTTTTTCAATTTCAGAGATACTTCAAATTTTAATTTTAATATTTTTCAATATATCTTCTGTTGAAAAATTTATCTGCTGATTATTAATTTTTAATATGTTTTTATACCCTTAATATATAGCTTTGTTCAGTAAGCCAATAAATTTTCTTCTTTAATCATATTTATACATAAACGTATAAAAATGGACCGACTATTTTTTCACATTACCTCTTAAGCTCAAAAAATAAAAAATATGATTAAATAAGAAATATATTGACTTACTGAACACAGCTATATATTTAAGGACTAGTGTTTCGCCCTGGTGCGCGGGCTGCTGAAGCAGCCCGCGGGCATCGCCCTGTTGGGCTGTAAGTGGCCGTCTTTGGAGAGTCGGACTACGAATTGTGGAATCGGCATATTGCCGTCCTATCAAATAACATTGCAATTTTTCTGCAATTTGCAGTGCGGTGTGGTGATGCACGGTGAAAACTAATCGCTCTATTATTTATTTTTTAAGCTTTGCTGGCTGATATTAAAATCATAGTATACAATAGACTGTTGAGCGGAATAAAGGCTCCAAAAGGTTCGCAAGAGATCAGTTTATTGTGCAAAGCCAGATGATAAAGCTGAAAACTGACAACGGACGCATCATTTCATCGTAGCCTGAAATTCTGAGGGAAATCGAGAGTTTCTATGTGGTGTTATATACCACGCAGATGACGCAGACACCTGTTGAAAGCAAGGCTAAAGACCATAGAGCCTGCTTACCCGACACTACACCGAAGATATCCCGGACGTCAGCCTGTACGAGATAAGTATGGCTCTCATCAGCTGAAAAACAAGAAGGCGGCGGGTGACGACGAAATTAATACAGAACTTCTGAGAGCGGGCGGTAAGCCGATATTTAAAGTCCTCAAGAAGCTTTTCAATAACGTCATCGTCGAGGGCAGAACGCCGAAGGCATGGAACATAAGTGAGCTGCTTTCGTTCTTTAAAAAAGTGATGTAGGTACTATACATACTTTATCTACCTATTCATAAATTACAAACGCAAGAAAAATCCGTTGGGGCTGAGATGATGCGTCCCTCGTCAGTTTTCAGCTTCGTCATTTGGCTTTGCCCAATAGACAGATCTCTCGCGAACACTTTGGAGCCTTTATTCCGCTCGATGGCCTCTTTAATACGATTCGTATTAAATTGGCGAAGATCGCTCGTCAAAGACTTAGATATCTGTCTATTAAGCTGCCGATAACGATTAGCATCTACTGAACTCTGAAACCTAATTTCACGTCTCTGATCCATGAGTAGGAGTCGGAGAGTTTGACGGGTCTTAAAGAGCTTGGACCCTACCGTACGGACAGTATCCACCACCATATTGTTTAGATCGTCCACATCTATGCTGTTCTCCAGTGTTTCAAAGCGGTTTTGGAGTTAGAGTTGAAAGCTCTCGGAGTTTTGAATATGGGCCGGCAATGGTCGGAGTGTTAATGATCTTTCCAGCTTTATGTTGATATTCAATGTGCCACGTACCAATCGGTGATCGCTCCCCGTCTTAACGGCGTTGATCACAGTGACATCATTGAATATTTGCTTTTTCGTCGACATGATAAAATCTATCTCGTTTCTAACCGTCCGGACCATAGACATAGAAAAATTTTCGCTGCGCTCAAGAAGACCAACAAAGCGTGGAAAAGAGAAGTTAACATCATACGGACACGGTCTATGTAAAAAAGAGACAAAGAATCAAGTGACATGTGCCAACATTTTTTACAGTAAGAGCCCCTAGCGTCCCGCCTAGCAAATGAGCAATCACAGTTTGTTTAAAATATTTGTTAATCTTAATTAGAATTTAAAATAAAGGTATCGTGGAGCCATGGTGTCTTGTGCTCTGAGTAATTGTGATGTGACAAAAAGAAATAATCAAGTAATCACACTTTTCACAGGTACCTAAATAAGATATTGCCACACATTTCTCTGAAACAAAATTTCGCTACATTTATTCGTTTATCGACGAAGAAAACAGTATGGAACATAGTTTATTAATTTCCTTTGCCATATACAGGGTGGTCCAGATAGTGACGTCCAAGATTTTTTTTTAGATTGCTCACACCTGGGTGCATCTGAAAATACCCTATGTATGTTCCGCGATTTTTCGTAGTTTAGAAGTTATGATTTTTTAAATGTGTTTTTGCGAATTTTGTACCGGACGGACCAAAAAAATTCATAACTCCTTTCATATTAAGAATTTTTTGGGTTTTCTTTTTGCAACATAATTGTCTTGAAACACCCTTCCATACATAAAATAACCAACTACACAAAATCCAGATAAGTTCCTGAAAAAAGGGTCGAAAGTGAAAATTTTAGGTTTTGCTTCGACGAAGTAACATTTTAACAATTCTTTTAAAAATACAAAATGGATATTTCATCAATTTAAACTAATTTTAAAAACTTACGTGGCTTCTTAGCTTAGTAAATAAAACAAAAAAAAAATTACCCTTGATAGGGCATTTTATGCTGAAATCAGCTTTCAAAGTTTGTAAGGTGAAAAATCCGTTAACATAATGAAATTGTTTGAAAATTTATTTTAACAATTTTATTCATTCTTATCGCTAAAATTAGTAAGATATCATTGAAAGCATTAAATTAAACTCAAATGGTCAATGATAAAACTATAAAATATCACAAAAAGGTAGGTAAGATTAGGTTGAAATTGTAAATATCGTTACTTATTCTATTCTACATATTCAAAACCCTTTATAACGGTTTTGACTTTAATCTTGAATGTGACTTTAAATTAACTTTGATATTGACTTTCCTCGCCCTCCTCGTCATTATATCATCCGAACGGTGATGGTTATATTGACATACTCACTTTTGAAGAAAATACAATTTGTTTACTTTGATTAGATGATCCGATAACATACTGTTTTGATCCTTCTGTTCTAGTATTCACTTTCCAATTTCATATCTTGTTTTTCACTCGCCAGACAGCAACACGTCCGCTAGTCGTCCTACCCTCTCGTTCACTGCCTCAGTATTGCCATACGCGGGTTGATAACTCAAGTAAATAATTTCCAATTTAAACATAATCTGTGAAAATAAAATACAAATTAAGCGGGTTACGCTAACAGTTATAATGTTGTACTGAATTTCATAATGTAACTCAACGGGCGTGGGCGCGGGTAGTGCGACATCCTCTTAGAGGATACATATCATGGGTGTAGATAAATATCATGGGTGTTTTTAATCCATATGTATTAAAATATTGTTTGTTTTCCAAATAAAATAAAAAATAAAATAAAAAATGGGTGTACATAAATTCTCGTGTATACTAATAAATAGCTTACATTATTTTCTTACTATCTGTGTGAATTTTAGTTTTATTTAATGTATTCGACGATATTTTACTATTTTTAACGCTAGGAATAGAAAAATGTTCAATATTGGGTGTTTTCAAACAATAGGAGATTTTTCACCCTACAAACTTTGAAAGCCAATTTCAGCATAAAATGCCCTATTAAGAGTTTTTTTTATTTGCAAAGCTAAGAAGCCACGTAAGTTTTTGAAATCAGTTTGAATTGATGAAATATCCATTTTGTATTTTTAAAAGAATTGTTAAAATGTTACTTCGTCGAAGCAAAACCTAAAATTTTCACTTTCGACCCTTTTTTCAGAAACTTATCTGGATGTTGTGTAGTTGATTATTTTATGTATGGAAGGGTGTTTCAAGACAATTATGTTGCAAAAAGAAAACCCAAAAAATTCCTAATATGAAAGGAGTTATGAATTTTTGTGGTTCGTCCGGTACAAAATTAGCAAAAACACATTTAAAAAATCATAACTTCTAAACTACGAAAAATCGCGGAACATACATAGGGTATTTTCAGATGCACCCAGGTGTGAGCAATCTAAAAAAAAATCTTGGACGTCACTATCTGGATCACCCTGTATAGTCATATTTTATGAATCTAAGTCATATTTTACGTATCTCATATAAAATGTATGTATTCGTATTCGGATCACCTGTTTATTGACTTTGTTGTTCTTTGACATTCTATTTCTATGGTCCGGACTGACCCAGGTGCACTTCCGGCTTTCCGGCTTTCTGAAGAAGGAGTTCATCATAAAGAGATTCTCCTTCTCTATAAAGTCCCCTGCCTGCGTCTGTATTCCCGCAAGCATATAACCCAGCGATATTTAAAGCCCGAGTGAATAGGCTTCTTCTGGGCAAGCTCGCTTCATCTTCGGCCTCTTCTTAAGCCTCGATTACATACGCCGATTTAAGGAACCAATTTAGAGTTGCCACTCGTATAAATACGTTAAATTTTAACAGCGAATTTGCACAAATGACGGAAAGGTCAACATTTTTTATGATTTTTTATTTTCAATTCTCATCTCTAATCTTAAACAATGTTTACTTTTCCGTTATAGTGTAGATTCGATTTTAAAATCGAACTTATTCTACAATATTTTATTGCGGCAACCCGAATTTGGTTCCTAGCTAGGAAGCTAAATTGGCGTATGTAATCGAGGCATTAGCCTTATGGTTCTCGAATGTGGCCAAGAGTAAGCCCAATTAATGTAAAAAAAAAAAAAAGTTGGCTAGCATCTGGCCTCTGTCATTCCGTTGCCCAACTCCAAATATCCCCACTCTCAGCTCATCACCGCATCGTTACCCAACTTTGCATTGAAGTCCCCCATCCCAACGGTGTAGTGGGTTTTGTAGCTATGCATGGCTTTAGATAAAACATGTTTAAAAATGCCGCTTCTATTTTTCTAATTTTTGGAATCTCGAAAAGCACCTTGAAATGGGTATTTTTCTACAAGGCAAAACACATTGTTATGTTGCATAAATCGTCGATACATGCCAACTTAGCCTCAACAATAAACTGCCTCAAAATAGCCTTAAAATACTAAAAATATATATATAAAATTTTCCAAATTGCCTACACCGCGTCCGCCAGATTTACTTTTCTATTTAACGTAATTTTCATATATTTTGCAGCATATCTTGCAAGCAACCACGTTTCGATTTTCTTTTTCACTTGCACCCAGCCGTCCCAATAATTCTTAAAAAAGGCTATCTCAAAAATTACTTTTTCCTCAGCAGTTTGCAGGGTTTCCAGATATTGTCAACCGAAATTCCCAAAAAGAGTTTGATCAAAATCGGTTCGGTTGAAAACAAAAAAATTACAAAACTCGCCATAGCCGCCATCTTGATCTTTCAATGATTTGCACATTTTCCTTAAATATCATTATACCATTTTTCACCTCCTTCTGGGAGAACAATTATTTTAATCAGTGAGTCAGTCAGTAAGTGAGTAATCGAGCTGTATATGCTGGGTTTTCTGTAAATTTGTATGGCAGCCATTTTGTTTTTTGACCATTTTGATTTTTTTTCTCGCTTCAGGATCTGCTTAGAGTCCTATACAACTTTAGTTTGAGCACTATCTACCTATGTAGTACCATTTTGGCGGGCAGTTCTCCATCATGAGGATCTTGACCTGGACTTCCACTATTAATATTTTTTTCCAACAGTTTTGTAAATTCTTAATACTTTTTCTGTACATTGTACCTATTTACAAATGCTTCTTTTTGGTAATAAAAATGTAAGGTACTTGGAAATTACCCTTACTTTAAATTCAAGTGTTGCCATCTTTTCGATATATAAATAGTCAAATGTCATTAGTTATGGCAAAATCTAATGGCTTTTGATAAAAAATATTTAAAAATGCCGCTTTTTCTATTTTTCACTTTTTTGGGGTAAATCTCTTAAAGTACCCTAAAAATGGGTAAATTTTTTTTACAAGGCAATACTTCTTCATAATATGCATAATTTGTCAATACATGCCAACTTTCTCAATTGTCGTAAACTGATTCAAAATATTCTTAAATTTAAAAAAAAAATCTCGTGCAATGACGTTTTGATTTTTTTCTCACTTGCACTCAGCCGCCGCAATAGGACTTGAAAAAAGGGTATCTCAAAAATGTCTTTTTCCTTAGCAGTTTCTAGGGTTGCCAGACGTTGCCAACCAAAATACCATAAAGTCATTTGTATACAGACTGTTCACAAGTCCTCATACTCGAAATTGTCAAAAAGTGGTTATTACACATTTTTGCATTTTGGGGTAAATCTCAAAAGTTACCCCGAAACAGGGTTAAATTATTTTACCAATCAATACAGTTTATATATACCTACAGCTGTTCTATGAACCTCAAAGCGCTCCGGTGTTGTCATCTGAAAGAAAATCGACTTTAAAAATAGCGTTATTTCGTACCCCAAACAAAATGGCCTCTACGACAGGCGCCATCTTGAATTTTTGAAAAGTTTCCCCAATTGGTAAAATTTGAGGGTAATGGGGAGGAAAAGCGCAATTTTATCCCGATAGGTGGCGTCTTGTCGTTGGTACCGAGCCGCCTCAAAGAAACTGTCAAAACATATGGGTATCTCTTGGAGTATTGCACTTTTTAATTCTATACTGAGAAAATGCCGCATTGTTATGCATGTAACTTGTAAAATATTGGAGTTTATCGATTTCCCAGTAACAAAAAAAGTAGTGAGCAAAAAAATATCAAAAAAAATATGCTTTTTCCTCGATTTTCTCCTTTGCTGAGCCTGAGAAACATTATAAATCAAAAGGAATGTTTCATGAATTAGATGAAGCTTCGCCAAATTAAAACAACATTTGAATTATAACAGCTTTGTTCTTTAATATTTCAACCTCAGCAGTTTCTAACATATTTATAACTTGGATTAATTTGATAGGTATATCAAATATGGAATAAGCCCAATATTGGGGCCAAACAGAGAATTAATAGAATTTTATATGCCAGAGTCATTCAAGAAACTTAGAATAATAAAATAAATATGATAAAACGGTTCGTGTAATTTTGGATGGTACAGAAATTCCAGTACAGAAACCTGAAATTACTATTGCACAGAAGGCATCATCAGCCAACTATAAACACGGAAATTCACACTCAGTTGCTTTGTTAAAATTTAAATCATATGCTTCTAATCTGAAATAAAAAGATTACTTGTAAATCTTACACGAAATTTAAAGAAATGTAATGCTTGTTAGCAATTTTTTGTAAGTTGCTATAAACTTTCTTGCCTGTTGTTTTGGCTTTTCTTTTCCGTAATTCTTCTTTTGTATGAGCTAAAGTTAGCATAGAATACATTGTTTGTCCGCAAAACCGAAAAAAATACAATCTAAGAAAGTAAAATCACGTAATACACAGTCAAGACAATATAAGCTCAAACTGACAATTGTTCCAAAGACTGAGCGCCATCTGTAATTCACTTTGCCTTCGCCTCCCCATTGTGGTGAAACAGTAAAGTTTTTTTTTTTTTAAATAATAAATAATAATAATAAACTTTTATTAACTGTTTAGATGTACATTACATAAGTTGCCGGATTCCCCTTTTAAGCTCAATTGCCTGTGTCAGGGGGCACCGCTCTTCCTTAACAATGAAATCTTTAGGATAAACAGTTTACACTAAGATGATAGGTAGGTACTAAATTAATGTAAGTAAATAATCTTTAAAAATATTAAATAATCTAAAGCGTGCGTTTGTGTGTGTGTGTGTGTGTGTGTGTGTGTGTGTGCGTGTGGAATATTGTGTGTACATACAATATATATTCAAATATTAATACTATATTCTTTTTTATGATACATATATTTTTTTTATTATTATCATTCAGCTTTTGCATTCTAAGCTATATAATTTTTAAAAGTAGTGCCTCAATTTCCTCATAATTTAGATTATCTAGCCATTTCTGTAACAATTTCTTACATTCACGGTAGTTTTTGCTATATATGTCAAGTTTGCTGTTAACCTTATTGTAAATGAGTACCGAAATAACACTGTATTGCCTGGAAGCAAAAGTAGTATTATGTGTAGGGACCTCTAATTTCGGTCTTCTTTTTTTAGCATTTTTGGGATCATAAGTAAGAGTCTTATGCTTTCTAAGAACTGTATGAAATATATATAATTTTCTTACGGAGAGCAGTCCACAATTTTGATATAATAAATCAGTTCCAAACCGTTGCTTCTTAAAGTACATTATTTTTATGAGCCTACGTTGTGTCCGTTCGACCTCAAGAAAGCGTGTCTTAGCAGCACCTCCCCAGATGGATATACAGTATCTGAGGATCGATTGAGCAAGAGATATGTATATATCTTTAAGTAAATCTCTCTCATTACTCCCAGGTTCATTATTTGCTCTTGGTACTACTTGTCTTAATGTCTTAAAAATCCACGTCAACTTGCGAATTCTTTGACTGACATGTTCAAGGTACGGATACCAAGAGAGTCTTTGGTCCACCATAATTCCAAGGTATTTGGTTTGTGCTACTTTTTCAATGGTAGGGCATTGGCAGGTTGGTTTTTCCCTAGAAGAGGTACACTGATGTATCTTGACCTCAAAGTTTGTGTCAGGCTGAGAGTTGTCGTAAATGCCAAAACATATATAATTACTTTTTGTAGCGTTCAGTGTAAGGAGGTTATTGCGGAGCCAAATACCTATTTGTTCAAGTCCACTTTCAGCGTCTTTTCTAACCTCCTCCCAGCTTTTTCCAGTAAAGACAATAGCGGTGTCATCCGCGTAGGAGAAAATCTTGGCGTTTTTAATAGACATGTTGCAAAGATCATTCAAATAAATTAAGAAGAGCGTAGGGCCAAGAACACTCCCCTGCGGAACCCCAAAGGACACATTCATGCTCTCACTGGTATAGGTTCCCAATTTGACCACCTGTTTTCTATCTGTCAGATAGTCTATAAAAAGTTTTAAAGGGACTCCTCTGATACCAATGACTTCCAACTTGTGTATAAGGATGGGGAGAGAGACCGTGTCAAATGCCTTTGTTAGGTCTAGAAATACTGCCATACATTTATTGTGCTCATCCACTTCCTTGACCACCAGCGAACTAAGTGCAGCTATAGCATCCTCGGTTGATTTCCCTTGCCTAAATCCATACTGAGACGAGGACAGGATATCAAATTTGGAAAGATACTTAATTAGCCTTGAGTTTAATAGTTTTTCAAGTATCTTGGAGATCGCTGGTAGTACAGATATAGGTCTATAGTTGTTCACATCGTCTCTGTCCCCAGCCTTATAAACCGGTGTAATAATAGATTGTTTTAAGGGACCTGGAAATACTCCTGTGTCAAAGCAGAGGTTCGCAAGATGGGTAATGATTGGAATGACTTCAGCTTTTGCGTGTTTAAGAAAAGCAGTTGGAATCTTATCCCACCCAGGAGCGCTATTTGATTTTAAGTTATTCAAGATGTTATTTACTTCGTCATAATCTGTATGTAACAAGACAAAGGAGTCAAGTTGAGAAGCCAAGCCTTGGAGGTAAGTATTTGTTCTGTTTTTATCCGGTTTTAATTTTTCAGCAAGCTGTTTACCAATATTAGCAAAATAGTTATTTACAAAGTTCACAGAAGCAGTTGGGTTTGTATTTGTATTTAAAAGTTCTAAATGTGAGCTGTTTTCTTTATTTGTATACGTTATTTCCTTTATATTTTTCCACAATTGTTTGTTATTATTGACAGAATTAGTTAATAGTACTCTTTCGTAGTTCCTTTTTATTTTTTTTATTAATTTGTTACAGTAGTTCCTGTACCTCCGATACGTTACTACCACTACATCGTTAAGTGGCTCACTGCGTGCTTTTTTTTGCAAATTGTTACGGTTTCGTATGCATCGTAAGATGCCAGGTGTAATCCACGGTTTAATAATGCGGTATTTTATTAATCAAATAACACTTTAGAGTTGTGGCCCCGCGGCTTGGGGTCCAAAAAGCGAATTGTTCAAAACTGTCCAGCGTGGCCGCCATTTTGTTTTTGACGTTTTTTTATTATTTTTCTCAATTTTAAATGTCAAAATCTACCACTCTTGCAAGTTTGAACAAAATCGGTTAGAAAACAAAAAAGTTACAAATTTCGCCACAGCCGCCATCTTGTTTTTCCCAAATGTCATAATTTATCTCCAGTTCGATTGGGGTATTGCACATTTTCCCCAAACATCATTATACCCTTTTCCACCTCCTTCTGGGAGAACAACCATGTCAACCAGTGAGTGAGTCAGTCAGTAAGTGAGTAATCGAGCTGTATATGCTGGGTTTTCTGTAAATTTGTATGGCGGCCATTTTGTTTTTCGACCATTTTGATTTTTTTTTCTCGCTTCAGGATCTACTTAGAGTCCTCTACAACTTTAGTTTGAGCACCATCTACCTATGTAGTGCCATTTTGGCGGGCAGTTCTCCGTCATGAGGATCTTGACCTGGACTTCCACTTTAATTATTTTTTTCTAATTGTTATCTAAATTCTAAATACTTTTTCTGTACATTGTACCCATCTACAAATGCTCCTTTTGGGTAATAAAAATGTAAGGTACTTGGAAATTACCCTTACTTTAAATTCAAGTGTTGCCATCTTTTCGATATGTAAATAGTTAAATGTCATTAGTATTGGCAAAATCTAATGGTTTTTAATAAAAAATATTTAAAAATGCCGCTTTTTCTATTTTTCAATTTTTCGAGGTAAATCTCAAAAAGTACCATAAAAATGGGTATTTTTTTTTTACAAGGCAATACTTCTCTATAATTTGCGTAATTTGTCAATACATGTCAACTTTCTCAATTGTCGGCAACTGCCTCAAAATAGCCTTGACATATTTAAAAAATTTATAAAATTTACAAAATGGCCGCCACCGCGTCCGCCATGTTGTTTTTTTTATATTTCATATTTTTCCTATACTAAGCAACATAAACTGCGTGCAATGACGTTTCGATTTTTTTTCTCACTTGCACCCAGTCGCCGCAATAGGACTTGAAAAAAGGGTATCTCGAAAATGTCTTTTTCCTTAGCAGTTTCTAGGGTTGCCAGACGTTGCCAACCAAAATACCATAAAGTCATTTGTATACAGACTATACACAAGTTCTCATACTTGAAATTGTCAAAAAGTGGTTATTTCACTTTTTTGCATTTTGGGGTAAATCTCAAAAGTTACCCCGAAATGGGGTAAAAATACTCTATTTTTCAATATATTGTATCTATACCTACAGCCGTTCTATGAACCCCAAAGCGCTCCGGTGTTGCCATCTGGAAGAAAATCGACTTTGAAAATGGCGTGTTTTCGTACCCCAAACAAAATGGCCTCTACGACAGGCGCCATCTTGAATTTTTTAAAAGTTTCCCCGATTGGTAAAATTTGAGGGTAATTGTGGTGAAACAATAAAGTTTTTTTTCTTAAATCAAATAACACTTTAGAGTTGTGGCCCCGCGGTTTGGGGTCCAAAAATCAAAATTTTAAAAACTCTCCAGCACGGCCGCCATTTTGTTTTTGCATTTTTTAAATATTTTTCTCAATTTAAAAAGTCAAAATCTACCACTCTTGCAAGTTTGAATAAAATCGGTTAGAAAACAAAAAAGTTACAAACTTCGCCACAGCCGCCATCTTGTTTTTCCCAAATGTCATAATTTTTCCCCAGTTCGATTGGGGTATTGTACATTTTCCCCAAACATCATTATACCCTTTTCCACCTCCTTCTGGGAGAACAATCATGTCAATCAGTCAGTGAGTGGTAATCGAGCTATATATAGTATAACTAGTGTTTCGCCCTGGTGCGCGGGCTGCTGAAGCAGCCCGCGCACATTGCAGGCATTGCCCTGTTGGACTGTAAACAGCGGCCTTTGGACAGTCTGACTGCGAATTGTGGAATGCGGTATTTATTGCCATGCCATCCGATAAAATCTCATTGGAATTTGTCTGCAAGTTGCAGTGCGGTGTGGTGACGGTGATGCATGGTGAAAATTAATACTGTTTTTTTTCTAAAACTTTGCTGGTTTATATTAAAATCATCATCATATCGGCCCCCCGACATCCACTGCTGGGTATAGGCCTCCCCCAAAGATCTCCACGACGATCGGTCTTGCGCTGCTTATATAGCATGAGCATCCGCTGAGCTCTGAAACTTCATTGCATATGCTGTTTTCAAGGGCTTCAAAGCGGTTTTGCAGTTTAAGCATTAAAACCATAGAGAAACTAATAAGAAATTCTGTTTTCGTGGCTTTCTATTAATCCATTTCCAAACTATTTGTGAATTTGTCCAGAATAATCGTTTTGCTATTTCGAGTTTCTACCATTCATGGTGTGACCTAAACGGGATCCCATTAAAGCAACCTGCAGCTCTAGCTTAGGGATCGTTGCAGTTTTCAGGTGCAACTTTATATTTCCCAGCTACAAAGGCCACATCGTCATCTCTACTCAGTAAGCGAAAGTGGCATAATGCTTGCTCAGAGGCGTCAATAGAAATGTGTAATCTTAACTTAGTCATCTGTGAGAAACCATAACATCTGGGTACTGAAAATAATTTGCAAGTCTGAAGCTTCTGAACCAATACCAATCTTTGTTCATCTTCTCGACGTTTTGATCATCCCATTTGATCGTTGACCGCCAAATTTCCTGCAGCAATATCTTTCAATAAATCAGGAAGGGACATAAACATACCCAGTGACATTAAAATTTTTAGCAACTCGCGATTTGTTGGCGGTCGCAAACCTTCGTTGTTCTCTTTGTCCACCTACTTAAAGCTGAGATCAAACCCTAAAGTATCTGTGGCTGGTTTCCAATTGCTGGGTCTATTAGAGGCCCAACTTTAAGTCAAAACCTCCTGCCTTATGAATCACAATCAGTCGCTTCATCCCCTTTTCGTTAATTATCCGTGGAGTCGAGATAGTCATCAACGTAGTGCCTTTCCTTAATGGTTTCCACTGCTTGTGGATGATGACATGAAACAAAATCATCAGTATTACGACGAATAATACAAGTAGCTGTGCATGGAGATGATGTGGCACCAAAGGTCATCGAGGTGAACTTATAAGTTTCTGAGAGCTTCTTTCTTTCCAAAACCCTCCAAAGGAAGCACTGGGCATTTTGATCCTGATCATTTACTTAAACTGCAGGAACAATTCCCCGATATCTGTAGTAACGGCTACTTTTCTTTTTCGGAACCTAACCAGGACATCATCTAATGAATTCTAAATATCTGGGTCAGTCAGTAATTCGCTATTCAGAGACACTTCTTGAGTTTCGGCTTTCGCATCAAAAACAAGTCTAAGTTTTCCAAGTTTTTTGATATTTCTAACGCCAAAATGTAGGAGATGCCAAACTCGAGCAACTGGTGCCTGAGCAGTTTTCTTGGCATAATCTTTTTCCAACATGTTATGCGTCTGCTTCGTGAAGTCTACTGCGAAGCTCGGATCAAAATCCATTATCTTCTCAATCAAACGTAATCTACTTTCGGCGTTTCTCTTGTTGTTGGGTTGGGAAGCTTGATGTCATCGTTTCTTCACAGCAAAGCAGACTCCCAGAGCCGTCGATTTTCTTCGACTTAGTATCGATAATGTGAAGTGCTCGTCATTCTTCTCGAGAATATCTAGGTAGCTTAGAATTCCTGATGCCTATGCTATCAAGTCTAAAGAAATTCTCTAATAAGAAGTGAAGTTCATCCTCTTTTTCGGACTGTAGTGACAAGCAAACTCGGGCATAATCTTCCTCGAAATTGACGACGAAACTTCATGCAAAATCCAACTAAGTTCAGTGAGAGAGGCAACAGGCTCATCCTTCCTGCCTTCTTTTATTTCTCGGCTTATATTCAAATGACAATAACCTTGGCCTATGAGGAATTGAGGATTGTCTGTCGATCGAGATGGTCGTATTAAGAAATCATATTGCCATCAATAGGGAATATGCAGCATTTTTTTTGTATCAAATCAAAAGTATAATGCGTGAGAAAATCAACTGTAATATTAAAACCTTTCCCTTCCTTTTTTTCGTGATATAGTTAGGTACTTGAAGTTAGCACGCATCAGCACCCACCGAAAACACTCTGTACAAAATGGTCATGTTTTGTGACTTCACCAACCATGATTTTAGGCGCGATTTTTATGGAGTTAGCCAAAAAAATGATATCCCTAAATTTAGCGTCTAAGTACCAACATACATGTTGTGGAATGGCACGTAGATGTAGGACTGTTAGATGATTGAAACTCACTGGTAGCTTGACTGAAGGCAGGGTTTATTTTTGGAAGCAAAAGACATATACAAACTTGTATATTTTAACTCAAATTACTTATAAAAGTATGGAACACGAACCACACGCAATGGTGCCCGGAAACGAAGAGAGAGTGGGAAGCGAACCTCCAATTGAAGCAGTGATGTACAATAAAAATAGTGTTGGGTAACATGCCAACACATGTGTCATACAAAATATTATTTCTCATTCAATATTCTATCTGACTGTAAAGTGCATTATATCCAAAAATGAAAAAAAATCGTTATGTTCCCCTGATTTCATCGTGTGATAAAACTAAAATAATACATTGTTTTTCTGTTCCATCATGTTTTTAATACGTATCCGCAGCGATCAATCTCAATTTTTTTATCAAAATCGGTGACTTATGCATATTCCCTGTTGAGTGTCTTGGAAACGTGAAGTTCTTCGTACGAACTCATTCAAGGCTGAAGGATACTGTATCTGTCATAATAAGCGTGAAAGAGACGATCTTTCCAGGTTGTTACAGCCGCCCACCGCATCCTGAAACGCCAACTCAAAGCTCCACCTTCCGGCTCCTGCCACGTTGGCTACACTGCTCTCCACGAGTGACACGGTGGACCCTTCATCAAGCAGAGCACACGTGTTAAAGTTGCCTTCAGTTCCCTGGACGGTCACGGGAAGCACCTTCAAAAAGACTCATTTTTGAAACTTGCTGATGCCGACCAGATGTTTGCGGTAGTCGCGGTAGTCTTTGGGTCTTTCTTCTATGCGTTTTTCGTCTGCGTTCAGACATTTTATTTTATTTTATTTTAACAATCTTCGGGAAGCTTACAGCTAGGTTAAGAATAAAGTGGTTAACTTAAATAAATATCAAGGGCCAATTACAAGCTTCCACATATAGGTGAAAATCATTAATAAGAACAGTGTTGGCCTACATTATGTTAAAAATTTAAGGTAAGTACCTATATTACACCCAGTAATTAAAGTATAAATAAGTAGGAAGTAGTTTTCAAAAATATTTGTTAGAAAAATAACTATTACCTAACATTCGCCTAAATTTACTTGAAGAAGTGTTGAAAATGTCTATTTCAAATTGTTTTGCAACACTATTGAAACACCTGCTTGTTCTGATAAAGAAATAATTTCGCCGATACTTCGTTTTGCACCAGGGAACGTGAAGTACGTTAGGTTTACGGAAGGAAGCTACTAAACGTAAACTAATGCCACTCAAAAGCTCGGGACAATCAACAGAGCCACCTGCTATGCTGAGAAGGTGCGATAGATCTGCAATGCGTCTTCTTTCTACAAGTGGTAAAAATGAAACTTACGACATCGCTGATCGTAATCACGAGTATATTTATTCGTTTTAAACTGTAAATACCGCAGAAACCGTTTCTGAATCCTTTCAATTCGCGTTTCATATAGTTTGTGACAGGGGCTCCATACTTGAGAGGCATATTCTAAATGACTACGTACGTAAGCACAGTAAAGTATTTTTAGAGCTTTTATAGAGTTGAATCGTGTAACATCATCATAACGAAGCCGAGAGCTTTAGATGCCTTAGCCACAATGTTGTCTATGTGTTCATCAAAAAGCAAATTAGCTATCAAAGGTTACTCCTAGGTCACGTATGGTAGTAACTCTGGTAACATCAGTGCCTAATAGTTTGTAAGATGACAACATGGGTTTAGATTTTCGGGTATAAATACAGACATAGCATTTGGAGACATTAATGTCAAGTTTGTTAACATGGCAGTAATGCTCAAATCTAGTGAGACCCTCCTTCAGATGCTGAGCGTCTTGAGTTGAGTTGATCGGCATCAATACCTTCATGTCATCAGCGTACATAATGATTTTGACATGAGTAAAACATGACGAGATATCGTTTATGAAGATGTTGAAGAGCAATGGTCCTAGTAAAGAGCCTTGAGGAACGCCCGATGGTATTAACATGGGAGAAGAAGTGTGGCCATTAAGAACAACAGTCTGGAATTTTTCTTTAACGTAAGAGGAGAACCATTTAAATAAATTACCCTTAATACCTATAGCTTGCAGTTTACGTAAAAGTGTTGTGTGATGAATACGATAAAAACATTTATTATAGTCCGTGTAAACTACATCAACCTGAGACGGTACAGTCAAATGTTTTGTCAGGAAGTCGCTACATAAGATAAGGT
Source organism: Agriphila tristella (assembly GCA_928269145.1). Classification (NCBI taxonomy): domain Eukaryota; kingdom Metazoa; phylum Arthropoda; class Insecta; order Lepidoptera; family Crambidae; genus Agriphila; species Agriphila tristella. Next base: position 29,521,236 of record OV743439.1, on the reverse strand, counting down.
TAGACGTCTTCGATCTGCCCTTAACGAAGCCGTGCTGCTCTGGACATAAAGATTGCGTAACGGATGCGTAGACTTGTTTGTAGACAATTTTTTCCAAATATTTTGCAAACAAACTAAGGTTGGAAATCGGTCTATAATTGTCGACTACATTTTTAAGCCCTTTTTTGTGAATTGGCGTAATAAAGGCAGATTTCCAGATATCAGGCATAATGCCTTCACCCAGTGAACGCCTAAACAGGATACTAAGAGGAACTCGGAACAACTCGCAATAATTATAATTGCTGGGATATTGTCGGGGCCGGCAGACTTATTTAAGTCGAGTGATGCTAATAGTTTGGAAACTTCTAATGTGTCAACTTCAATCTTCACAGGAAGATTCCATGTCCACTACGTCATCCAAAATATTAACGGACTGAGTATTGTGTGAAAAAGTGGAGTGAAATTAATCGCTAAACATTTCACAGATAACTTCCCGTCTTCAGATGTGCGCTGTCCAAAGTGAAAAACAGAAGGATAGTAGAGTATTATGTTGATTTTTCAGCTTTACATCACGTCACTTCACATCACATCAGGGTGAAGTAACTTATGGTGACTGCCTTTGCAAGTTGAGCACCAGACTTTTAATAAGCTTATTTTGCGCTTGCAGATCCTCTTCCAGCGTTGGATAACGTCTTCACTTTTGAACTTGTCACAGGCAGTAGGTAATCTGATGGCCCGTGTCATCACAAAAATGCATTTAGCTTGTAGCTCGGGTTTTTTCTTCGTGTTGTTCGTCAAATCTACCTTATTGGGCGAGATCGGTCGTTTGTATGTAACTGATTTAGAAGACTTTGGTGGTGGTGGTTCTATGCCGCCCTTCCGAGTCCGCAAGCGGTGCTCATTGATTCATTATTGCAGGCGGGATGAAACGATCCGTTTTTTTCAAGAGGGGTTTTGGTAATAACAATGTGGCGGTACTTGGAAAATAACTTTACTTTCAAATTCCAGTGCCATCTTTTCGATATAAAAATAGTCAAATGTCATTAGTATTGGCAATATCTAATGGTTTTTAAGATAATGATTGTTTAATTAAAAAAAAATAGTCTTTGAAGAAAAAATTTGAGAGTAATTGTGGTGAAACAAAAAGGTTTTTGTCTTAAACTCTACAGCACTTCAGAGTTGTGGCCCCGCGGTTTGGGGTCCAAAAATCGAATTTTCAAAACTCTCCAGCGTGGCCGCCATTTTGTTTTGAGTTATTTTCTTATTTTTCTAAATTTGAAATGTCAAAATCTATCACTGTTGTAAGTTTGAACAAAATCGGTTGGAAAACAAAAAGTTACAAACCTCGCCACAGCCGCCATCTTGTTTTTCCCAAAAGTAATAATTTTTACCTAGTTCGATTAAGATTTTGCACATTTCCCCCAAACATCATTATACTCTTTTCCATCAGTCAGTGAGTGAGTAGTTATTAAACAATACTAAATAGAGTAGTTATTATCGAGGTATATAAGTAATCAGCCAGCTGCGACCAAATAGGTTTTCTGTAATTTTGTGTGGCGGTCATTTTGTTTTTCACCATTTTGATTTTTTTTCTCGCTTCAGGATCTGCTTAGAGTCTTCTACAACTTTAAGATCTATGTAGTGCCATTTTGGCAGGCAGTACCCCGTCATGAGGATCTTGACCTGGACTTCAACTTTTAATTTTTCCCCAGTTCGACTGGGTTTTGCACATACCTTTTTCCACCTCCTTCTGGGAGAACAATTATGTGAGTAAGTGGTGTTTAATTTGGTTTTCTGTAATTTTGTATGGTGTCCATTTTGTTTTTCCACCATTTTGATTTTTTTTTCTCGCTTCAGGATTTTCTTAGAGTCTTCAGTACCATTTCGGCAGGCAGTACCCCGTCATGAAGATCTTGACTTGGGCTTCTACTTTTAATATTTTTTTCTGATAGTTTTATAAATTTTAAATACTTTTTCCATACATTGTAAACATCTACAAATGCTCCTTTTTGGTAATAAAAATGTAAGGTTCTTGGAAAATAAACCTTTTTTAATTTCAGTGTTGCCATCTTTTCGTTACGAAAATAGTCAAATGTCATTAGTATTGGTAAAATCTAACGGTTTTTGATAAAAAATGCTGCTTTTTCTATTTTTCACTTTTTTGGGGTAAATCTCAAAAAGCACCCTAAAAATGGGTTTTTTTTTCAATACTTCTTCATAATATGCATAATTTCTCAGTACATGCCAACTTTCTCAATTGTCGTAAACTGCCTCAAAATAGCCTTAAAATATTTTAAAAAATGTATAAAATTTACAAAATGGCCGCCACCGCCATATTGTTTTTTTTGCACATTTTCTTAAAATATCACTATAACATTTTTCACCTCCTTCTGTGAGAACAATTATTTTAATCAGTGAGTCAGTCAGTAAGTGAGTAATCGAGCTGTATATGCTGGGTTTTCTGTAAATTTGTATGGCGGCCATTTTGTTTTTCGACCATTTTGATTCTTCTTTCTCGCTTCAGGATCTGCTTACAGTCCTCTACAACTTTAGTTTGAGCACCATCTACCTATGTAGTACCATTTTGGCGGGCAGTTCTCCGTCATGAGGATCTTGACCTGGACTTCCACTTTTAATTTTTTTTCCAACAGTTTTCTAAATTCTTAATACTTTTTCCGTACATTGTACCTATCTACAAATGCTTCTTTTTGGTAATAAAAATGTAAGGTACTTGGAAATTACCCTTACTTCAAATTCAAGTGTTGCCATATTTTCGATATATAAATAGTCAAATTCCATTAGTATTCGCAAAATTTAATGGTTTTTGATAAAAAATATTTAAAAATGCCGCTTTTTCTATTTTTCACTTTTTTGGGGTAAATCTCAAAAAGTACCCTAAAAATGGGTATTCTTTTTTCACAAGGCAATACTTCTCTATAATTTGCGTAATTTGTCAATACATGCCAACTTTCTCAATTGTCGTAAACTGCCTCAAAATAGCTTTGACATATTTAAAAAATGTATAAAATTTACAAAATGGCCGCCACCGCGTCCGCCATGTTGTTTTTTTTATATTTCATATTTTTCCTATACTAAGCAACATAAACTGCGTGCAATGACGTTTTGTTTTTTTTTCTCACTTGCACCCATTTGCCGCAATAGGACTTGAAAAAAGGGTATCTCGAAAATGTTTTTTTCCTCAGCAGTTTCTAGGGTTGCCAGACGTTGCCAACCAAAATACCATAAAGTCATTTGTATACAGACTATACACAAGTCCTCATACTCGAAATTGTCAAAAAGTGGTTATTTCACTTTTTTGCATTTTGGGGTAAATCTCATAAGTTACCCCGAAATGGGGTAAAAATATTTTACTAATGAATACCTTGTACCTATAGCTATAGCCGTTTTATGAACCTCAAAGCGCTCCGGTGTTGCCATCTGGAAGAAAATCGACTTTAAAAATGGCGTGTTTTCGTACCCCAAACAAAATGGCCTCTACGACAGGCGCCATCTTGAATTTTTAAAAAGTTTCTCCGATTGCTAAAATTTGAGGGTAATTGTGATGAAACAATTAAGTTTTTTTTCTTAAATCAAATAACACTTTAGATTTGTGGCCCCGCGGTTTGGGGTCCAAAAATCAAAATTTTCAAAACTGTCCAGCGTGGCCGCCATTTTGTTTTTGCATTTTTTTTATATTATTCTCAATTTTAAATGTCAAAATCTACCACTTTTGCAAGTTTGAACAAAATCGGTTAAAAAACAAAAAAGTTACAAACTTCGCCACAGCCGCCATCTTGTTTTTCCCAAATGTCATAATTTTTCCCCAGTTCGATTGGGGTATTGTACATTTTCCCCAAACACCATTATACCTTTTTCCACCTCCTTCTGGGAGAACAATCATGTCAATCAGTGAGTGGTAATCGAGCTATATATAGTATAATATAAAAACATATTAAAAATAATTATCAGCAGATAATTTTTTCAATAGAAGATATATTGAAAAATGTTAAAAAACTAAATTTGGGGTATCTCTGAATTTGAAATAAGATTGGATTCCTTTACATTCTTATTCTAACTAGTACATAAGTACGTATACAGAAAGTATTTTAGCCCGAGGAAATATTCACAGAAAAATATAAGCGATTTTCATGTTTAGGTAACAATACTTAACTTCTCGTAACAAAATTTATTGGATTATTGTTCATCTGTAATCTGTATTACCTAACTTCATCACATGCCAAATTTCATAGACGGGAGAATTTTTCGGAAGTCTCCATACAACAAATATCCTCATTGATTGGACTATAATGTAGGACAAAAAGTTTTTGCCCTAAAAAAAAATTTTATTGGTTTACCAATATTAATTAAACTCATCAACCGTCTTCGGGGTAAACCCTCGAGTTGTGAAAAAAAAAATGTTTTTACGCAACCGTCAACGCAATGTTAGCTCGAGTTGGTAAACAAAAGCAACCGTCTTCACGGAGTAAACCGCTCGAGTTGAAAGAACAATTACTCGACCTTCAACGCAATGTCAGCTCGGGCCGGTAACAAAGGCAACCGTCTTCGCGGAGTGAACCGCTCGAGTTGGAAAAAAAAATTACACAACCGTCAACGCACTATCAGCTCGGGTTGGTAACAAAATCAACCGTCTTCAGGAGAACCTTCGGGTTGTTAAACACAGACTTACAAATAAACTTACTCAAAGTTTTATTTATCAGAGTACACATTTAAATGCAAAAAAAAAACTAAAACTAGAGGTTAAACGCTCTAGTGCGCTTGAGCGCGCATAAAAACCTAAAACTAACCTAAACCTAGGGTTCGCCTTGGCATTATCGGGCCCCACGTTGGGCGCCATTGAAAACTTTATTTTTACTGTTATTGAAAACAAAATTGAAAACTTGTGTTTTCCTAGATAATGAGCAACAGTTGTTTCAAGTATTTAAAATGTAGGTAATTAGTAAACGTTATGCTGGAATACTTAAATTGACGTTGGGATAGAAATAAAAGATGTACCTTGTCTCAATGCCTAGGTTTTATTTACTTCACTGGTTGATCCAAAGTTAACAAGGTTTTCCTTCTCTTAGTTTATTATGTTAGGTACTTAATTAGTTTTACACATCATCCTAGATATTTAAATTTAGGGTTCTAACTAAAATACAATCAAGCGCTATGAGGTGTAGGTATATGAGAAAGGAAACCCTAGTGGAGAATATATCAATATATCAATCCAAGCATTGCAAATGCATAAGCCCAGGCGGGGTCGCTTTATGTTGGTTCGTGATTATGATTAAATCATCCCAATTACTACAAGAAAATTAATTAATAAATCAGTCTAAATTTTGTACGGAAAACTAACTGGAAGCCCTTCAAGAGATCCTAGATTGGTAGCGGCATATCATCCCGGCGGCAGCGGCTGGGAGAGAATTATTATATAAAACGGTCCCAGCGTCTGTCGACTGGATGTGGTGAACTGACCTTCATGGATCCTCGATGGAAACAATGTAACGGCTTCATACCCTGACTTGCTGCGTTATCATCAAAGAATGTGTTCCATCGCAGAAGGTTAGTGATGGAAGGAACTAACCAGATCACCGATATCAAAACCAAAGGTAAGAAATTAAAATAAGGAAAAGACGAAAAACCCATCTGAAACAATAAACATGTGATGAGTACAATTCACAAATATTTCACTTTCAGATTCAACTTTGGAAATTTCAAAATGTTTGACTTACCGCAGATGCCTTTTGATTTTGAGTATTGTATTTTAACAACTCATGGCAGTTCTGCGAGCCACTCCACAACCCTGGAAGGAATAGCACGGCACATGTTGAACAACCATCAGAATATTTCGATTTCTCCAAAAAATACAACATGTGGGAAAATGTTTTACTTACCAAAATTAGATATTCAAGGGGAATTCCCTCATTTTAATAAAATGTTAGCCGATGATTACGGCTAATTTTCTTTTCCATGCTCCAGGAGACCATTCTTCCATAAAAAATGAAATCTAAAAATGACCCTGATTAGCCATTTTTCTGACAGCTCCTCTCCCGACTTTTTTTTTTATGAGTAACCACAGACGAGAACTAGGTCTAACTTCAAATATTTTCCTGATTTGTCAGGCTGCTAACGCCATCTCTTGTGAGGCTTGAGAAGTACACTCTTTTCAACTAACGATTTTGAAGAAAATTAATAACTATTTTTATAGAAATATAACGTTAAAAAAATTTGCAACGTTACACCCCGACACTCGCCGGTAGGCCAGGCCTAATATCCAATTTTCCTGTGGATTTCCAGAAACTACTAAAATTCTTATCGGCTCTCATTTTTGCTATTCGGTCCATTTTAATTTGCTCCTGATTATTCAAACACCATCTCAGTCTGCCTTTAAAAATCTTACGCGATTCAAACATCCGCTCGTATATTGGGCCCGATGATGGTCGATTGTGCAAAACCCATAATTGGAAACTAAGCCTGGCCTCCAGATGAGCATCCCTCACGTGGCTGTTCCAACCACACACCACTCTATTTTGCCGAGGTTTTTCTCTAACTTGGTGTTTGGTTTGAACAGCCGCGTCCCGCAATACCGAAATGACACGTTCATAATACCTGTCTAACACAATCTTATGTTCGTTTAAGCTGCATGATCCACGGCTGCACTCGATAAACTCAGGAGGAAAGTCAATATCCCTTAAGCCCTTGTGACAGAGATTATGATAGCAGTTTCTCTGAGATTCGTCTCTCTCTCCCCAAAACACAGCATTACGCGGCACGCCATGCATCATCAGCTTAGGTCTAACTATACTTAAGTTACAATCAATATAAATAGGCAGATGATCCGACACAAATACATCCTCCATTATTCCTACATTCACGACAGTTTGCCAGGCTGACTGGGATACCACACAGTGGTCCAGCCAGCTCTTGCTTCCGTGATACTGGTCAATATATGTATACGAATCGGCTGGCAATGTTTCCACATCAGCACAGACCCAAGATCGATCCGTACAAAAATTACTTAATTCATCATAGAAAATTTCATATGGATGAGCATTAAAATCACCTACTAAAAATACAGTTTCAACGTCGTTGCTCGCTTCAATTGCACTAATTTCGCTCAATACTTCAGTAAAAATGGGTAAGTTATTATATGACTTTGTTGGCATGTAAACTGAAAAGACTAAAATAGTACGGCCGCCCATAGTGCCTTTAATAGCAGCTAATCGTTTACTACTACACTCAATGACGGACACAGTATCGAAAATTCCCTTTCTCCAAAGAATGGCAACTCCACCGTATGGCCTCCCCCTTAGAATGCCAGCAGATGTGTCCACAGCAGACTTGCCTGTGTATTCAAACTCACATGAAACTGTTCCCAATAATGGAATGTCGTGATCGAGAAGCCAGGTCTCCTGTAGACACACTACATGGCTCATTGTACATAAATTTCGAACATCGTCAATTGATGTTTTAAAGTTCTTGCAATTATAACTACTTATTTTACAATATTCGGTTATGATTTTATCACTGTCCATTAAAATAAAAATAATATCTAGCTATTACTTACATCATCTTGCTTAGTCCCATACATAAAATGCACAAAACGCCTAAATGTAATGCCATCCGGCCAAAAATCATCATTTAAAAATAAATCTAGCTTACTTTTCGACACAAACACTTTGTACGCGTTATATTTTTTGGTAGATTTCATTTTTATCATTTTAAGAGACACGGTTTCACTTGTTTTATCTTTAATATAACTAATAATATCCTGATCACTTGTATCTTGACTCACGTTAGAAATAAATAACGGAACTTTGACGTCAGCGGCTTTAAACTTCACATCGGGTGCTGTGGACGCACGACCTTTTTGTCCAATGAGTTTGTATTTCTTGGCGGCCTTAGACTGCACAGTCTGCCATTCATTATTCCCTTCCGGTACCTGAGTACGGCCCTTATCACTTTGGATTTTGTTTAAGTTATTTAGATTACATTTCACCTTGTCAACAAAAGAAACAGCTGTTTGGTCCTCATTAGTGCGATTGATAAGGCTCGGGGCAGTGACCTTGGTGGCGTGCGCGCAGGTATTAACAGCCGGTGCATTTGAAACCGCAGTGCGTTCCGTGGCCTCAGACCGCGTCACAGGATGCGTCGTCCCGCTCGCGCATTGCTCAACACCGCTACTTAGACAGTTTACATTGGAAATCCCGCTCACACCTTTCGAAACCACGGTAGGCGCCTCCACGCGCCTAAGATTTTCTATCGCGTCCGGCTGGTCACGTTGAAAAGAGACAGACTTCGCTACTGACGCCGATAAACTCCTATTTTCTGTAGTACTTGGGGTATCAATTTTTTTCGTATTGTCACTGGTTGATGGCGACGAATGACTTGGCTGCCGATCATTCGACTGTGAAGTGTTTATAGGCACATACTCGTATTGCAAGCCGATCGGGCCACTATCAAATGAAAAACTGTTTTGCATATTTTGCATGTACGCTCCTCTTTTTTTTATTATTAACATAAATGGAAGGTGAGTTGATAATGGATGCATGTTTCAGATTATCGAAATTTTGTTTTAGTGACTCAAACTGATCTAATGTGACAAATTTTTCCTCCATTGCGTTTAAATGATTTTGCAATTTAAGCACATCTCTTAGGATTCGCGTCACATCTACATGGTCAAAAGTGACCGGTGGGAGTTTGTATAGATCCTTCGCAACAAAAACTGGAAAAAGATCACTATCAGTGCCTTTCATTAGACAAATAATATCATCTAGCTCTTTTGAGGTCTTTTTCTTTCCTTCTTTTCGACAAGTAGGCATTTTCTTCGCGCTAGGCAGAGACTCAAAAATCAGTATTTTAGCCTTGGTTACATCCTCAGGCGAGAAGGAAGACGTGCACAGCTGATGTATGCTTTCTTCATCCATAAAATCCAGAACACTCTGAAGAAATGCAAGAAGTTCGTTGATAACAACGTTACAATTTGAACACTTCAACGTATTTGAGGCCATTGTCCTCAAACAAGCGATGAGTCACAGCTCATCCAGCTTCAGTCCAACGAACTAAGATACTAAGGAAGTGTAATTCCGCTCAAAAAATAGCACCACGCAAACTAACACAGAGTGGGCGGGGCTAAAAAAGTACTAGTGAAGCACGATTTAGTAATGTCTGCCACGCGCTCGGCGACAGTCGTTAGCGTTATCACAAAAAAATAATTAGAAAAATGATTAAAATGACGTCATGTGTGGTCAAGTGGTGAAAAAGACCAAAAGAAGGCAGCAAAACTATACAGACATAACATAACATAGGAAAGTAACATATTTTTCGTTTTTTAGAAATATCTATGAGCGTATACATACAAAATATGGTCGTTATTATGCAACAAGTGTTCAGTCGCTTTGTGGGGCAGAGTCAAATCTTCACATTCACTGCTATCACACATTTTTAAACAAGAATAAAACTCTCTCATGGAATTCAGTACAACAAAAAAAAAAAATTAAATCAAAATTTTGTAATGCTAAAAATGGCGCGTCCTGCAATATGCAATGCATAGAAAACGAGTAATCTGATGTAATCTCCTTGTTTTTTATTATTATACAGGGTGTAACAAAAACGCTGTCCAATCCGTGAAGGGATGATTAGGTAGGTACCTATAAAGATTCTATTCACGCAATCCTCTTTGATTAACGAGTAAAAATCCCTGGTTAAAATAGAATAAATAAAAAATGAAGAACACACATTGCAACACCGAAGGCAGCAGAGTGGCACGACAAGTAGTGACGTCATGAGGTCAAGACCGTCAGATCAGAACACAAAGTAATGACAATTTCCAGAAACTATGATTTTATGCAGCTCTGAAAACAGCTTTTTAATATGGAGTTTGATCCGCGGATCATTCTGCTGGAACCCCAATGTATGAGATCTGCTGCGAAAATGCTACTTTATATTTCAACCACCAATAGAAATACATGCCTAGCAACGGTGCACTAGATTGTCCCGAACACTTTGCAGCACACCTGTATTCCACTTAATTAGTACAAATGTGGCTATTATTCGCAAACGCATTACGGATTCACTCTTACAAATGTTTTTAAACATCAACTGTAAACATGACCTCACAAATAAAAATCAAGGGGTGTCAAATCTGGAGATCGCGCTGGCTACGGAGTTGGTCCACCTCTTCCAATCCACCGTCACCCATCACCCATATTGCTAGTTTAGGTATTTGCGCACCGGTCAATAAGCATGTTAAAATAGTCTGCATTTGAAAAAGATCTTGACAAGAATAAACTTTAACTTGGTGGAATACGCTGCTATAAAAAATACATTACGAAAAACTGAGAACCTCCTCCTTTTTTGAAGTCGGTTAAAAAGGTGTCGCTATAAGAATTATGTATTGCCAATTAAAAAATAAAAATAAAGCGACGTATTAATACTGTTGTTCTTTATCAGTCACACCTCTAAAAGACGTATTAAGGTGTTGCTCGCGCAAATGTGATAACTATCTACATAATATGTACTTACATGTTGAGAAAAAAAAAATCTTTACAGAATACATTGTCTTTTATCAAGCATACCTATTTTATTTCAATAGCTTGCCTAATTTTAGTCCTTCTTGAAATCATATGTCTTACCAATGGGGAATGTCCGAAAAAAAACAAATTGGCTGAATATTTTTCTATAGGTAGGAATAAGGTCCCTTAGTAATAGAATAAAGTTTCATAATTTTCGGATGCATGAAACAATTTTTAAAAATCAAAGTCTCTTCAACTTCACAAATGTATGAAAGTAACAGCAGAATGGAGATCATACCTTTGCCACCACCTGCCACAACCACAACATGGTATTAAAAAAAAAGATTCAAGACAAAATGTCAAAACTTTTTTTTTAAATACGTGTAGTGGTTGTGGCAGTTAGCGGCAAAGGTATAATCTCCATTCTGCTGTTACTTTCATACATTTGTGATGTTGAAGAGACTTTGATTTTTAAAAATTTTTTTACGCAACCGAAATTTCTGAAACTTTTTTCTATTACTAAGGGACCTTATTCCTACCTATAGAAAAATATTCCGCCAATTTGATTTTTTTCGGACATTCCCTATTCGTGACAAATAATATGATCATCATTCATCAACATCATCATTTTATAATTTTCATAAAATAAAATAACAATAAAATCATCACAGCCGAAAGACGTCCACTGCTGACATAGGTCTCCTTTAGTTTTTTAAAGCGACTAGTTACAGGCGACTTGCATCAAGCGTATTCGAGCGGTCTTTACCAAGTCGTCCGTCTACATAATAAAACAGACATTATATCTAACAAACAATAATGTACTAATTTCATAAAACAATTTTATGATGCCGCCCAGCGCACCGTAGTAGGTTAGGTGTACTGACTGCATTCTACGTTACACCGTCCTCGCCTCAATGACAAAGGCACGACAACGGCCCAATGAGTGACACGAGGCGAGTCAAATATCCAATCATGTTTGATCTGCGTTCAAACCCCAGCCAATAGAAAACGTCATATGCGTTAGAATACAATCTAATGCCGATTATGCGTGCATTGTAATAAGGTATGTTTTTACTAGTTCATTGTTGAGTTTGCGACCTTTTGTGTTACAGAATATGTGAAGGTGCCATTTTTTATGCAATATTTGTTAGGAGTTAGGCTTCCTTAGATCTTAGTTCGTTGCTTCAGTCCCCCGTGACCACGGCAGCTGCAAAGGTGCCGAATCGTCGGGAAAATAAAAAATCAAATCAAATACCAACTAATTACCAAAGTACTTTCAATAAAACCGCGCTAATATCCGTTAAAAGTGTTTTATTTCATGACTAGACATGTGCGTAAGCTTGAGAAGTGAATTCGGAATAATTATTTTTATTTGTTTATTTTGATTTGATTGATTAAAAGATTTTGGTCCAGATATTTAATCTTTAATTTCTCCATCACATCTACCTCTCCCGGATTTTAACTATGTTTATAATACCATGGTAGAATTTTTTCGAATAAAAACTATGTAATACCTAAAAATAGGTTACACACTATATGTGGGCTAAATTTCATCAAAATCAAAAAAATGAATTTACAAACACAAATATTTTTATTTATTTAAAAAAAAAAAAATTTTTTTTTCTATTTGCAAAGAATTTACGTTATTTCACTAGAAACCTTCTTTTTTAACAATATTCTAGCTATGGCGTAGTAAAAAACTTCAAAAATAATTTTGACCCCTGCCTCCATACAACGGCAACACTGTGCGCAGCTCGCAAAGGGCGCTAATGGATCGAGTGCACCCGAGATATTTATACTTAGAGAATATAGTTCGAGGGTGTAATAGCTACTTACAACCGAGGTAAGCATACTACTTTACATCATTCATGCGAGGTAAATTTAATAAAAATAAAAATGAAAATGAAAATAAAAATAAAAATCAAAATCCAAGGAGTTTTGCATAGCTTGAACGGAAATGAAATGCCGCCATATTTATTGTTTTTTTTCAGTAAAAAGTTTCCACAGTTTATAATATAAGAAAAGAGATTGGTTCACTAAGGAGTTTTAAATGCTTGAATTGTAAAGTGTACTTTACAGTTAAAGCATTCACCATGCTTGAATTGTAAAGTGATTTGAAAATGGAACGTTCTATCTAAACAATGCACTGTGTTGCACATGCCAACTTACACGGCCTCTTACTATACTAGTAAATCCTAGTTGCCGAGCAGTATGATGTAAATAAATAAATGGAAGTGTGATTGCAAACGAATATCGCTTAAAAAATAAAAAAATAAAATAAAAATGACATATTTTTTAGTTTATAATAACCATAGGTCAGCGCCAGGCGCAGGCCCAGGATCAGCGCCGCGCGGTTGTAACTAAACTAGAAATGCTCGCTCACGATGATGATGCGCCTCCAGGTGCCCTCGGCGATGGCTTGCGTGGCGAGCCGCTCCAGGTGGCGCAGGTCGTTGTGGCGGAACACGCGCACGGCGGCGCGCGCCAGGCGCAGGCCCAGGATCAGCGCCGCGCGGTTGTAACTAAACTAGAAATGCTCGCTCACGATGATGATGCGCCTCCAGGTGCCCTCGGCGATGGCTTGCGTGGCGAGCCGCTCCAGGTGGCGCAGGTCGTTGTGGCGGAACACGCGCACGGCGGCGCGCGCCAGGCGCAGGCCCAGGATCAGCGCCGCGCGGTTGTAACTAAACTAGAAATGCTCGCTCACGATGATGATGCGCCTCCAGGTGCCCTCGGCGATGGCTTGCGTGGCGAGCCGCTCCAGGTGGCGCAGGTCGTTGTGGCGGAACACGCGCACGGCGGCGCGCGCCAGGCGCAGGCCCAGGATCAGCGCCGCGCGGTTGTAACTAAACTAGAAATGCTCGCTCACGATGATGATGCGCCTCCAGGTGCCCTCGGCGATGGCTTGCGTGGCGAGCCGCTCCAGGTGGCGCAGGTCGTTGTGGCGGAACACGCGCACGGCGGCGCGCGCCAGGCGCAGGCCCAGGATCAGCGCCGCGCGGTTGTAACTAAACTAGAAATGCTCGCTCACGATGATGATGCGCCTCCAGGTGCCCTCGGCGATGGCTTGCGTGGCGAGCCGCTCCAGGTGGCGCAGGTCGTTGTGGCGGAACACGCGCACGGCGGCGCGCGCCAGGCGCAGGCCCAGGATCAGCGACGCGTGGTTGTTCTCGTCGCTGAGCGCCAGCGTGTCGGCGCCCACCAGCCCCGGCAGCGACAGGGCGTTCGTCGCGAACCCCATGCCGAACACTATCGCCGCCTGGACACGAACACCACACAAGTTAAGCTTACTACTACGCGCGCTCGAGCAACGCACACATAGACACCTCTCACCGACACGAAATAATCGGAATCTCAATTCGAGTGCGTGACGCAGTGTCGTCGGTCGGTGAAAGCTGTCTATTTTTTTTAATGTGCCGGTAACATTACTAGTAATAGCAGCCTATGCAATATTTTAAATATGGCCCAGAAATGATAGTCACTTGTGCAACACGTAGCCCAGCAATTGATTGCTCAGCTATAAAAACTTTTTTTTTATGGCCCGGCAATGTTTGTCAATAATTGTAGGAAAATATGGCCCATTTAGAAGCACCTGGAAAATAGTCGTCAACGTTATGCGCTGTTTGTTCAGTGTCAACACACAATGATGACGTCACTATTTTCTTGCTGCGTATAGTAGTAGCAGTGTACTGACCTCGACGCCGAGGAAGTCGGCGACGGCCGCCTCGAGCTCGTGGTGCAGCGGCGTGGAGCCGAGCTCGGCGCGCGGCGACGCCAGGCTCAGCCCGTAGCGGCGCGCCGCCGCCGCCACCGAGCGCGGCCGCTCCCCGCGCAGCCCCAGCTAGTGTAGTAGCAGCGTACTGACCTCGACGCCGAGGAAGTCGGCGACGGCCGCCTCGAGCTCGTGGTGCAGCGGCGTGGAGCCGAGCTCGGCGCGCGGCGACGCCAGGCTCAGCCCGTAGCGGCGCGCCGCCGCCGCCACCGAGCGCGGCCGCTCCCCGCGCAGCCCCAGCTAGTGTAGTAGCAGCGTACTGACCTCGACGCCGAGGAAGTCGGCGACGGCCGCCTCGAGCTCGTGGTGCAGCGGCGTGGAGCCGAGCTCGGCGCGCGGCGACGCCAGGCTCAGCCCGTAGCGGCGCGCCGCCGCCGCCACCGAGCGCGGCCGCTCCCCGCGCAGCCCCAGCTAGTGTAGTAGCAGCGTACTGACCTCGACGCCGAGGAAGTCGGCGACGGCCGCCTCGAGCTCGTGGTGCAGCGGCGTGGAGCCGAGCTCGGCGCGCGGCGACGCCAGGCTCAGCCCGTAGCGGCGCGCCGCCGCCGCCACCGAGCGCGGCCGCTCCCCGCTCAGACCCAGGTAGTCGTACGAGCCCAAGTTTATGCACTTCACCTTGCGCCCCGTGAACCTAACACACGCATCGAACCCAATCATAAAAAGGCAAGGGGACGCAGAAATGATTAAACAGAATTTTACTTTCATGTAATAGTTGAAAGTACGAGGCAAACATCTTCCATCTAGGCTATCTACTATCTGTGTGCCAAATTTCAACCAAATCCGTTCAGTAATTTTTGCGTGATAGAGGAACAAACATCCAAACATGAAATATCTAAACATCCAAACATTCAAACCCACAAACTTTCACATTTATAATATTAGTAGGATAATAAGTTTTTCAAAACAATTGACAAGCTCGCTAAAGCTTACAACTCCATGAGAATAACTCATGACTCATGAGGAAAGACAAAGCGCAATTTCTACTCAAGTACAGGCTCGGCACGGATCTTGAGTGGTGACCTTTAATGCGCAAAAGTCATTTTAGCTCTCATTGGCAGGAATCCCCTCCAATTTCCCTCACCACTCATGATTCATGCCGGCACCTATCACAAGTGAAATTTAATTAACTCATACAACAAGACTTATTTACCACCCTTATAGAAAATAGTGTGATGGTGCAGCAGGAGTGTGCAAGAGCAAAATATTAGGTTCCGCACCAGATGGTTACATAGTTATTGCACAACATTTGCAGGTTATTAGTGAATTTGTGATGACATCATCATCATCATATCAGCCGCACGACACCCACTGCTGGGTATAGGCCTCCTCCAAGGATCTCAACGACGATCGGTCCTGCGCTGCCCGCATCCAGCAGCTTCCCACGACCTTCACCAGATCGTCAGTCCACCTTATCGGGGGCCTACCCACGGAGCATCGTCCGTTGCGCGGTCGTCATTGTTGGTTATTGTTATAAGTTTTTTATTTTATAATTAATTTGTCGCACTTGTAACGGCTATCTATAATTCTATATATCCATCCCTTCTTCCTTACCTATACATGCACATAGATGGGTGCGCGCTTGCAATGCATCGTCAACGCGAATTGAAAACTACTCTCTCTCTGTGTGTTCGATCGCAACGAGCCACCGCGTGCAACCTTCCCTACAATTTTGGACAATTTTGATATTTCTCAAGTACTTTCAGCATAGTAGTGATTTAAGCAGGTAGCGTGCCTTGGCGGGGCCCCGTATAAAAAAATGTTTGGGGGCCCTTAGGAAGGGTTAAAGATTTCTCACAAAAGAAAAAAAATGTTTGCATAAAATTAAAAGAAATATTCAAAACACTTTTTCCAAAATTTTTACAAACAATCCGAATTGAATATACAACGTGTAACAGAAAGGGGATATCAACCCGAACGGAGGTCAATATACTCGTGAATCTGAACAACTTCTAACAGAAAAAAAAACAATCGAAAAAAAATTTGGATTCTCCAAAGAAAATTTGAATTAGCCGCCAACATTTTATATGGAAATTTTTTTTTTCTTTTGGTAGGTAGTGACCATTTCTGCGGAATTTTTTTTTGTCTATTTTTTAAATGTTTACTGGCAGTAAAACTACTGTAGAGGTAAGTGATAAATGTAGGACATATTGAATGTATGTGGCTGTTTGTAATTAAAATCCTCAAAATCAATGGTCCTTTAATCTTTTAAACATTTGGACGCATTTTTTATCATACATCAAAAATCGGGCAAAACTGATGGACCGACGGGACGCGGGACAATATGATCGAAATCAGGACTGTCCCGGCAGCGATATTAGAAATGCCTGTGGGGTACAGACACTGCCTGCTCTGTACCGCTCTGGGTTTTTCAAATTAATAACGTCGAAAAAGCCTGTGTGTTTCAGAGCACCGCTTGCTCTGTATCACGCGGGGTTTTTCAACAAAAAATTTAATAATATCATCCTAAAAAGCCTGTGGGACACAGACACCTTGCGCTGTGATCCACAGTGATTTTCTAAATATAAATACCCCGAGCGATACAGACGCGTAAGGCACTAAGTATCGTGAAACTTGGGTATTAAACAAAAATATCAAATCTCTCTTATCAAAAAAACTTTTGATTCGTCAAAAAAACATGGGACATAATTTATTTTTGGTAGGTCATTTTAGAAAGAAATCCCCAAAGAACAGCTGGTTTAGCGTAATTTGCAAAATTTCTCGAAAACGGCATGGCACAATTAAACTTTTCATTTTACCTACCTTACCTAAAAATGTGTGTATTTTTTATAAAAGAAAAGTATTTTGTTAGTTTTAGTTAGCCGAACGTTATTTAATTTTTTTTATTTCGTTTGATAATGTTTGTACCTACAGTCAAGAGCACATCAGATTTAGACTATAGGTACTTGCTTGACCTTGTGACCGCCTTTATGCCGTACGTTATAAAAGCTGTTTTGCAGTTCAACTATTTAACTTAACGTGCTGTCTTGTATACCTTAAGAGATTGTATTGTATTGTATACCCACATCAAAGAGTCCTTTTGTAATAGAGGAAATAAAGAATCTTGCTGGCTTTTTCTGTTAACAAGAAAATTATAATCACTGATAATGTGTTTTTTTGTCTTTTTTGTAATATTCTTTATTTATAACAAAAATATTAATGAAAAAATAATAAATCGAAATGAAAAACACATTAAGTATCACATAAATATTACTTATGTCAGATTAGTGATACAATAAAACATAATTAGGTATTGTTTATTAATTATCCAAGAAACTTGAAAATGCGCTCTATCAAGCTACCGCCCGCGACGTTCTTAGGAACCAAAGTCTGCTATATTTTAATCCAGGTTAAAAAAAACTATCTGTGTGCCTTTCATCCCAATCCATCCCATTTAGCATAGCCTTCCATTTTTATGGGTTTAAGAGAAAAAATATTTTAACATACACAATAAATTAATAATAATAGTAGGATAAACTAAAAAAATATACCACTTTAAAAAAAATATCGCTAGTATGACTATAAATCACTATTTTAATATCCTATATAGGTAATTTACCGAAACATGAAGAAGGAATACTTTAACTACAACTGTAATTTTCTGAATTGTCTGTATTCCACAGGCTTTTTAGGGTGATATTATTAAATTGTTAGTCGAAAAAGCCCGCGCGCTCCAGAGCAAGCGATGCTCTGAAACACACAGGCTTTTTCTAACGTTATTAGTTAGAAAAACCCAGAGCGGTACAGAGCAGGTAGTGTCTGTACCCCACAGGCATTTCTAATATCGCGTCCCGGCAAAATCGGGACGGGTGGCCCTGCCTCCTTGCGGGTTGATACCCCCTTTCTGTTACACGTTGTATAGGTACTCTCCTTGGCCTCCTTGCCTATTTTTCGGCCAACTGATTTATGCGCACGCTTTATGCGAAAAAAAATATTGCTTTTTTTTACTTTTCCATTAAAAAAAAGTTTTTATTTATTTTTGCTTACGCACGTTGGGGGCCCCCCTGGCCCGGGGGCCCCGTATAATTGATACGGCTGATACGGCGGTAGCTACGCCCCTGGATTTAAGTGTTGTGTCTGCAATATCAACTGATTGGTGTATTAATGAAGCTTTAGCTACGTCGAATGGACACTTGGAAAAAAGGCTGCTGCCACGTGGTGTGAAGTGCTGTTTTAAATTGTATCCAGGAGTGCAGCTATTCTACGAGCACGTGAGTGCATGTATTTTTTCCTTAATTTTCAGCTGTATCTTTTCCCCTTCAAAATACCTAAAACAGCTGGATTCCATCTCAATAGTTGTATAACAAGTGCCTTGCCGTATGATAATTTTATACGTGGACTATTAGCTGACTTTAATACCCTTATCGTCTTTTCAAATTTTCCAAAACATACAGTCCAATGATTTCTTTACTAGCGCCAAAGCTTTTTATTAAAATTAATAAAAAGCTAGTACTTTAACCGCACCAGTCATTCTAGAACCTTTCCGCCCTTACGGCCATCGGTTCTTCTCGCTGTGTGTCCAACCCACTGCCACTTCAGCTGAGCGATCCTTCGAGCGATGTCAGTTACTTTAGTTCTGCGGATCTCCTCATTTCTAATTTGATCACGCAGGGAATCGCCGAGCATGGCTTGTGATGACAGTGGTGGGTGTATTTGACAAGGTAGACGTGCATACCTGAAGGACCAGTTGTAGTCGTCGGAGTGGCGTTCCATGAGCGTGATCTCGGCGGTGGGCGCGGAGCAGATGGGTCGGTTGAAGCAGTGCCGCACGCGCCGGTACACGTACCGCGAGAAAAACTGCTCGAACGGGTTGTACAGCGGCGCGTAGCCCTGCCACAGACACACACACCGTCACACACGTTACAATGCGAATAATCTGACAATATGTGCAAGATATGGATGAGGAGCTTGGTGGCGCAGGGGTTTAGCGCCTGGCCCAGCGATTGCGAAGGTTAAGCAACTTTCGCAAGGGTCGGTCATGGAATGGGTGACCAAACATTTATCATCTCGAGCTCCTCCATGCTTCGGAAGGCACGTTAAACCGTTGGTCCCGGCTGCATTTGCAGTCGTTAACATCCACCAATCCGTATTGGGCCCGCGTGGTGGGTTATGGCACGTCCTCCTTATCCACTCATAAGGAAGGCCTGTGCCCCAGCAGTGGGGAAATAAAAAAATGGTTGATGGGCATGTGCAAGATAACCAACTTCAGAGCGCTTGTGGTGGTACAATACGGTGTATTTTAATCTATACATTCTCAAGTAAAATTGCCGAGGACCACCATCAGGGTAACTAAGGTACACTATCATTGGGGTAAATCAACATTAAATTAATCATGCATGATAGCTTTCAATATAAAAAAATCTGTATCCATCGCCGGTTTGTAAAGACAGTCGTCCTGCGTGATTTGTATTTCCGCAGCAATGGATGTAATGTACAGTGTACATGAAACAAAAAACTGTTACTTTTTAAAAAAAGAAAGTCATATGGCACTTCCATTAGTTTCCTTATTCAGAGGTATACAACTATAGACCTTTTTTTTAGTGGAGTCCTGTATGCGATGACAAAACACGACGTAACTTGTTTTGAATAAAGGTCTCTGCCCACTACACCATACCATACCATGACCATGCTAGGAATGTGTCAGGCAAAAAAATATTGTTTGTATTAAAAGTATGACAAGTGCATGGCCGGTGACGGAACGGTCTAGTGGAAATAGTGTCATACTTTTCAATACAAATAATATTTTTTTGCCTGATATTACATTCCGGCTTAGGTTTAAGCAATCACCAGATTTAATGAAATATAACGACCTAAAAATCGTAAGTAGTTACTTACCAGAATTTAATCCCCATTTTAATATGAAATTATCACCAATAAACGTAAAGTTCGCTTACCTAAAAAAGGCAAGTATCTTCAGAATAATCGCTGAGCTACCCAAAAAGGCCACGCATGCACCAAATATGTACTCGCATTTTATTTAAAATTTTCACCCAAATATGTTTCATAATTTTATCCTAATAAATCATTGTTTACCCAAAAAATAATAAATGAAGTTCTAAAGGTTTACCGATTCTACCGTTAAATGTTTACTAAAGCCCTCAGGAGTAGGTAAGTGTGTCCATCAGCCATTTTTAATGTCCCCACTGCTGGGGCACACACAGGTCTTCTATATGGGTGGATAAGGAGGACGAGCCATAACCCACCACGCGGGCCCAATGCGGATTGGTGGGTGTTAACGACTGCAAATGCAGCCGGGACCAACGGCTTAACGTGCCTTCCGAAGCACGGAGGAGCTTGAGATATTAAATTTCTGGTCACCCATCCCATGACCGACCCTTACGAACGTTGCTTAACCTCAGCAATCGCTGGACCAGGCGCTAAACCACTGCGCCACAGAGCTTCTCAGGAGCAGGTAAGTACTTACCCAGAAAAAGTGAATATTTTTATTTTTGTATCTACTAACTAGATTAAAATAATGATTCCAAACTAAAGAAAAACTCATATTTTAGCGATATTATTAACCGGGGCGTAGCGACGTGAACGTGAAGGGGGAAGTAGTCATATAAATGGCGGCATTTGGGACGCGGACAAAGTAGAGTCCGTTCTAGTCAGTTTTATTTATTCTATGCCGCGAGACTCAACCAATTTGCCTTGTATAATATACTTGGTTATATGCATACATTTTATGGCAAACGTAGTAATATATTTGGGTAGTAATGACACAAAACTTTGCTAGTAAAATTTGGTGCACGCGTGGCCTTTTTGGGTTATGAAAAGTTTTTGTAGGGCAGGCATGACTTAAATAGCCCGAGAGATTTTGGTTCAGGTTTTATTTATTTGTACATATTATATTTTTTTTGGATGAGGCTTTTTAGGGTAACGATTGTTTTTTTTGGTGGTCATTAAATTTCATCCCTTACATTCCTAGCATGGTCATGGTCATGGTATGGTACGTACGGTGTAGTGGGCAGAGATCTTAAAGACGAAAGGATCAAGTAATTCTGAGGTAACAATTTCTAAACAGTTTGCTTCTCTTTATTTTAAAACTTTACTTGTAGCCTGCAATGGTAAGGATACTGTTGAGGATATAATAAGCTTAAGAAATGAGCCGATGAAATAATGTTATTTATTATGTGAGCTCATTTAAATAAAGATATTTTCATTTCATTTCATTTCAACAATGTACCTAGGTATAACCGCACGCTGTTACCGGTTGCAGATGAGGATAAGAGCTAAATATATTTCAAATGCGCGTGAATACTAACGGAATGGAATCTGCCTTCTATGGGATGATTATTTATATTATTTGAGTCTTAGGGGCTATGCAGCACAAGATGAAGCTGTAGTCACTGCGACCTAAAAGATCTATTGTGACTCGCCACCTAGTTATAATAACTCTTTGAGCCCAACGGCTTCCAAGAAGTGTAGAATCTTCCTGGTTTTAATAGTTTTTATTTCCTCCGGGTCGATTATGTGTCGGCCCAGATGGATGCTACGCTTGTGGATAAGAGGTCCACAGTAACATAAAAGATGCTTTGTTTCCTGCTCCTCATTACAATATCTGCAGACGTCAGTATCACTCAATTTTATATGAGGTGTCTGTTTAGTTTGCAGTGTCCAGTTAAGGCTCTAATAGTCGCGTTGACGTTCGATCTACTGAGTTGTGTAAGCTCATTCGTCCGTTTTTGCGAGTAGCCTTCTACCAAGGATTTGGCGTGCCTTAGTCTTGATTGTTTTAGCCAGAATTTTTTTGACTCGTCCAAGAGATTGTCTTTAAGGAGTTGCATGGCCTAGTTTTTTGAGATGCCGCAGAAAGGATCTGGACCGATCTGTTGGCCTCGCGCTCCAGTTTTAGCAAGCTCGTCGGCTTTTTCATTACCGATGATGCCTGAATGACCAGGGACCCATTTCAGAATAATTTTATTATTTTGTCCCAGTTCATTCAGTTGGTCTACGCAGTCTTTTACCAGTTTAGATCGTATTACGTTCGAGTTTATGGCGTTAAGTGCTGCTTGGCTATCTGAGAAGATATAAATGGTCTGATTTGTGTAGTTTCGTTGGCGGTTGGTTTCTGCACATTCTATGATGGCATAGACCTCTGCCTGGAATATTGTGGCGTATTTGCCAAGATTAACACTAAGGTTGACTCTATGGAATGATACGAGTATTTTAAACTCTCAGCATAGGAACTAGTATTTGTAGATTCGTAGGGAATGTACTATTGAATGAGGTGGAGAGCCCTTATGAAAACTTTCGTCCCTGCTAAGGGATAAGAGGACAACATCATCGTTATTCATCATAATTAGTTTTTATTTTTTTTATATTGCAGCCAACAGCATAAAAGTTTAAACCATGCACTGCACACAAGCAAGATTATCTCAACAAGAATATAATAAGTTTATCAGACTGGATGTTTGATATCGGAAACGTTTATCGAACATGTCATTTGATGGGTAACCAATTAGTAATCTGTGGTAACCAAACACCAAACAATAATCGCTGGTAAAATAGCACGCAATTGACGCAAGCGCGGTACCAAAGGAGTACGATTATTGTGCTGAGCTATGATGATTCACCAAGGTCCGAGTAATAAAATCATTCAATATCACATTCTTGCGATAATACAATACTTACACGATAGTAAAGATTGTTGATAACATAATTATAAAAAAAATATTCAAAGTATTATCGACAACACTATCGCTTTACCACTTCTAAGGTTAAAATCGCTTGCACGCCGCGCCTTCACTAACATACGATTAGTTCGTGCAGGGGCGATGCGCGCGCACAAGAATTTTTCAGCACAGCGGTAACATACGTGTATTGCCGATCGTACCTATCGAGTACTAAGGTTAAGTATAAGTATTCAATAATATAAACAACCTTTTTTAAATATCTAATGCTTAATTGTAACTTGTAACAGCTTAAACTGAATAAATAATTTTGAGTTTTAGAGTTGTTTAGGTGAATTATTTTATTTTAATTCAAACAATAAAGTATTGATTGGAAGTGAAAATGGAAATCGTTGTCGTGACGGCCCGCGACGTCGCTCGCGCATGACGGAGGCGCACGCGCCGCGTCAGCAAAGGCAGG
Source organism: Agriphila tristella (assembly GCA_928269145.1). Classification (NCBI taxonomy): domain Eukaryota; kingdom Metazoa; phylum Arthropoda; class Insecta; order Lepidoptera; family Crambidae; genus Agriphila; species Agriphila tristella. The sequence goes on along the minus strand of OV743439.1, from coordinate 29,497,881 downwards.
CAGTAATCCACCATATTAAAACCACTTAAAACATGCATCTGAGTCCCAGGTAATGATCTTAGTATTGAAATTACTATAATATTTTTTAAATGCACAGGTGAAATAAATAGTGTCGAAGTTATGTGGAATATTTTGTGAGAACAGCAATTTATTATCAGTTGTAGTGACTAATTCAAATGATGCCTATTACAGAAATAATTCTTCCAAATGAGCAATTTGCGAGCAATCACTGAACTGAGACAACCAATGGCAGTTCGATTAGGTGAAGGTCAAGCAGTATCCCTAGGTGGATAAAAAATAAAAAGAAAAGAATAAAAAGATGGGTCATTTGACATTTAAGTGCACTACTACACTATGTCTCATGGATGCAGCCAAATAGGCAGCCAATTCAGCATTAAGTCAGGCCCGACTGACGAGCTTGACACTGCTTTTCAATTGTCTCCTTATATATATTTTTTCAACATAATGGATGCCAATATTAATAAGAAAAAATAAGCAGATTTATATAAAATATGCATTGTCACAAAAATTCGCTAGGCAGGCCAAAACATTAATAATGCATAGGTAACAAAAAAATAATATAACAATATGATGATGGCATTAATAAATAGTCTATGCTTTTTTCAAGGATCATAACTAAATATAATACTGAGTAAATTAGTGGTCATTCATTATGATCAGCTTAAAAGCAGTACAGCTAATACATAGTACTTAATAATTAAGTTTATTTGAATAAACCTTATTTGACTTTGAATCAAATATTATATTATAAAATCCTACCTACATAGTATAAACTATAACTCTGATAGTTTTGAAATATTACCTACCAATTAGAAGTATCTACCTGCCTAGCATGACCGATTTATATCGCGTGATATAGCATTTTATCGACACTCAACTGTCAAACTCCTTGGTCTTTTTGACAGTTAAATGTGATAAAACGCTATATCACGCGATATAAATCGGTCATGTTAGGCAGGCTGGCATTGCTATGAGAGAATTGAGAGAACACTAAAATCCTGAGCGACCTACCTATGTATATATAATATATAATGGTAATATGGAATGGAATATAAATGGTAGTTACTGGCAATGTGTATCCTCCCTCCAGTACTGTATACAATACTTAGGTTATGTATAGAATACCTAAAAACATTCAGGGGCCCTACCATTTAACTTACATGGCTATTGTAATCGCTTTCATTTGACAGATGAATGTGACACATTGCTACTTCTTTTTGGCACAAATAAAAACTTACCAAAGAAAAGCTTTTTAAAAAAGCAAAACCTCCTTCAAAAATCTTAAAAAAACAGCTCTATAAAAAGCAAGAAATAATGCTCAAATCGATTAATTAAAACACGTCTATTGAAGTCGGGTGGAGCTGGAAGTAATTTTTTTACTTATTTATATTCTAAAAGCCCCACCCGCCTTCAATAGACGTGTTTTTATTAATCGATTTGAGCATTATTTCTTGCTTTTTATAGAGCTGTTTTTTTAATATTTTTGAAGGACGTTTTGCTTTTTTAAAAAGCTTTTTTATTTTAAACTTTTTTGTGGTAGGTACCTATATAAGCGATGATTCTATAAAATAAAACGTTATCATGTTTTGTATTTTTCAATGGTATACCACGAGTAACTCAATTTCCACAGGAGTTCCGTTGGGCCTTCGCAGTTCAACTCTAGTCCAGAACGTCCTTGATAATAGATAGGTACTTAACTTGTTTTTGATTGTCATAAACCTACCGATATTTCAATCACTGTACAATTCCTATTTGATTTTGAGGAGTTCCCTCGTGTATCTTCAAAATTCAAAATCCAATACCAATAAAATTAATATGGCATCATCCTTAAAATGTCTTCTTTCAAACAAAAATATAACTATCTAAATCGGTTCATAAACAAAAAAGTAATGGTTAAAAATCCGTCTGAATTCATAAAAACTGGGACCAACTTGGGAACTAACTACATATTATAACGTTTGAATCATTTCAATCGGTTCAGCCGTCTTCGAGTAATCGGTGTACATACAAATTAAAATAAAAAATACGCGACGAATAGATAACCTCCTTTTCAAAGTTTTTGAAGTCGGTTAATGAATACGATCACTACGCAATCGCCTGTCTGGTTCACACACTTACAAGCTAAAACCAAAGTGAAAAAAATATGTTTGCTTTGGCGCACTGTTTTAATTTCGCGGAGCGCGGAGGTCCGCGAACCTGTCCTCCTTTTCAAATTTTTGAAGTCGGTTAAAAAGTAGAAATGTATCACATCCATCTGTCGAATAAAAGCAATTACGATAGCAATGTAAGTTAGGTGGCAAGGCCCCAGGTAATGTATGAAATATTCATTTTAGTTACCTAAAATAGATATTTCATACACTAACTAATGCACAGCCAGTAATGAGTTTAAAAGACCAGAGCACAGAAGTTTCACCTTATTTTGTTGTGATTTTACTGTAATAGTTATAGAAGTGTTTATTTATCAATGCACCACAACAAATAGTTTTTTTTTCTTGTAAGTGTGGTATTGTATCATCAGAAGAGCTCTACTCATGGGCGTACCCAGCATCTCCTTAGGGGTGGGGCAAAAGTGAGGAAACTCGATAATAATAGGCAAATAATATAACAAATAATAATACGCTCCGGACCGACCAGCGATGATGGTTTGGACAAAATCATTACAATCAAAGATGGAGTAGCCTAGACGCAGCGTGCGAAGCTCGCTCCGGACTGAGCGACGATGATGGTTTGGACAAAAACATTACAATCAATGATGGTGTATGGTGTAGCCTAAACGCGACGTGCGAAGCGATACGAGGACTATACAACAATAAAATTCAACTTTATCAAGAAAACCAATTATAAAATAATAAAATCGTAACAACTACAAGAAGAAATCGGCTCACCCGTAGCAACTTAGACAGGATCCCGTCTAAGTTGCTACGGGTGAGCCGATTTTTTCTAATATTTTTCATTATTTATTCATCTTAATATAAAAAAATAGCATTGTGAATGCAAAAATCTAAAAGTTTATAAAACTACAAGAAAGCTATATCACGCGGTAATTTATAATGAAATCAATAAATAAATAGTTTTGTAAATATTTAGCTTACTTAAAGTAGGTAAGTTTTATTTATTCTTTTGCTTAAAGTCAGGGTAGAGGGTGGGGCAAGCGCCCCACCTTGCCCCAAAGTGGGTACGCCTTCCTGATAGTCAATTTTACAAAAACATTATTTCTGACACATCGCCGCCATTTTATATGGAATATACAAGCTTTAATAATAATATCTATATACCATATCAATTAGTTCACCAGTTAAGGCATCAAAAAATAATAAACAAGCAAACAGACAACAGTTGCTTCACAATAATAATAATAATATGGATCGATAATGTGGTAAGCAAATAATACCTCTCTGTTCTTCTCTGTGGCGACTTTAGGAGTGAACAGCAGCTGGTTGACAAACCCAAGGAACATCAGAATGTAGAGTCCGAGGTGAGTAAGCACAGCGGTGAACAGTGTACTCTTCTCATATGAGCCGTGGTCTGTCTCATACTCGGACCTGCCTGTCGGTGGGGGAGCATCATCACTGAATTCTTTCTGCAAATAACAAATTAACTACATTATAGAAGAGAAAATGTTGATCCATTTCATTCATACTTTAGTCAAGTTTTACAACTGCAGTTATAGGGATATTTAAAGATTTTAAAGATATGATTACAGCTAGTAGAATGGTAGCTACGCCTCTGAGTGTGGCGAAATATCAGCAATGACATTAGTATAAGACAGAGTAGCGTGATGTACCGCTGTTTCGTATCAATCAACAAAATTAATTGAAGGTCCGCCATGCGCTGGGAGTTCTCAATAATATGGATCACTGGGGCACACCCGGTGTTTTGCCTAATAACTAGCTACTAGCTACTACCTTTGAGCTACCACCACTTATTTTGGAAACCACGGAAACATTTTCAAGAAGGTATAATCGGTGTTTTATTCAACCAATATACAATATCAGATTTTCTCTCTAATGGTTATAAAATAAAAGAAAGTCTACTCACAGTGACACCATTACTGAGATTTTTTTGTTTGATGTGGCCATTGCTTTGATTATCGACCTTCCCATTTAGTAAATTTGATTCTTCTCCATTACATTCTGACATAATTTTGTGAGAAATTTTAATATTCTCACTATCAGTATCGGCACGCCCCATTTCGTCAGACATCGCCGCAAGGCACAACCCTTGACTTGAGAAAACAAACTGCCTGCACCTGCAACAATTCAGGAAAAATGAGCCGTATCGCCTGAATCATGCCTGAATGAGTTCAAAGTCGCTCAAAAGTAGCTCTTCAAAAAGTTTTGAAAGAAAACAAAAACCGATCGTATTGTAAATATATAGCGAGGATATTAGTGTTTTATCTTCAATGCAATACGTGCCATATTCCTGCATCTGAAGATGGCTCTTTATGGCTGGAAAATGGCTGCTGGAACTGTTTTATCGACGAAGAATTGTCATCCATATTTGACACTTTCCATTTGAATGCATTCAATAGTAACAAAAAAATTAACCAATACAAACTTTTTTCAATACAGTTGCTCGAAAATGTGAGCTTACGATGACAGTCCAGCGTGCGGTAAATTGATTTTACCACACGCCGTGCGTTTTTGTTTACAGTTTAGTACAGCGTCCGATAAGTTTAAGCGGTTTTTGTTTTATTTGCGCACAAATATTTAGAATTTACAGCCGTTTGCACTAAACTCAAGTAAAGCGTGTCTTAGTTAAGATATTTCTTAGCTTAGGAACAGCCTAAAAATGCCGAGCTGAAATTTTTGTTTGCACTAACAGACTACGTCGTAACTTGGGCATCGCTTTGCTAAGTGAAAGAATGAACGAATGTAAATATTAATTGTTTATGGAATTTTAAACCCGCGAAGTAATATAGGTCATAGAATACTTTTGTGGTTATAACATCACATGGATTCATTCGTGAGTTAAAAGGAGACGAAAGATAAGGCGTTGGTTTATTTTATTTGGTAGGGTGACCGAAAAAGTTATGTCATCAACCATAGCCTTCTATAATTGCAAGCCGTGAACATAAGTTTGGCAACGTCTGTTACTGTCAGTTCGTGGTCATGTCGTCGGCCAGTCTCCATACTAAATGTATGGGAATATTTCAATTTTAAGAGGTCGATATTTTTTTTCCTAGCAATCGTGTGAGGTTAAAAATATGAAAATAATTTAGTTCCTTTATTGAAATGCTTTGTATATTAAACAATAAGAAAAATATCAATGTTAACTAGGAAAAAATGGCTGTCAAAGATGTCATCTTTTTTGTTGATTTTCTTCAGCAGGGAGTTGATTAACACGCCCTCTAGCAATAAATGATATATCATTAGAAAGGTCTTTTAAAGACAAATATTTGCTGTTAATATACTTTATATCAATTGTTTATACTTTTGGAGTTAAAGGTTATTAAATTATAAAAGTGGTTTATTGTCTATGGGAGTTGAATTACCCCACCTCTAGCAATAAATGATATATCATTGGAAAGGTTTTCATATGATAAATATTTGCTGCAAAAACACTTTCTATTAATTATGAGTGTTTTCGGAGTTTTAGGTCATAAATGTTTAAAAAATTGGTCAAGTTTAGAGCGTTATAACTCTCAAAGTACTAATAGTTGACGTTTATTGTAGTACCATAAAGTGTTTCAAATTTAAAGACCTTTCCAATGATGTAAGATTTATTGCTAGGAGAGACTTAGATCAAAATGCTCATCGTACTAAAGGACCCCCGAAAAGTTCAAATAATTTGACTCAAACCGTATGTCCTAATAAATAAATAATAATAATAAATATAGAACTTTATTGAAATAATCTTACATCATAATGTAGAACTAGTTTAAACATAGATAATATAGGAAAAACAAATAATAAATAATATTTAAAATAATTTTATACTATGTGCTTGACCACATGCGATGTTGCCGTTCTGCTCAACTTCAGGGCTTGGAAGATATAGAAGGCTATGCATCAACTGTCAATTTAGAAAATGGAAATCAAATCGCGGCAGTGTTGCCAATGGTACGGTAATTGCCGTATTATACGGTAATTGGGGTCAAAAATTAACCTAGACACGGCAACCTATGCCAGAAGTTTACATACAAGTACAGTTATTTCATACTTTCTTATCCTTACTTCCTTACTAATATTATAAATGCGAAAGTCCGTTTGTTTGTTTGTTTGTTACGCCTTCACGTCGTAACTACTGAACGAATCATTATGAAATTTTGCATACACGTTGTCAGGGGTGCAGAAAAGGACATAGGGTACCTTTCATCCAGAAAAAACGTATAGTTCCCGAGGGATAGCAAAAAAACTGTTGACGCAGACGAAGTCGCGGGCGGCCGCCAGTTCTTTTATAAGTGCAGTAATTGTATTGGAATACGGCAATTTTTGCGATTTTCCACCGAGTCGTTTAGTAATTCAATTATTTCAATAAATGTTCCATGAATCTTCCATTTTCAGCAAATATTTCTGTTTTTGTCACAATTGACGGCCACAGGCTATAACCACAGATTTACAATTCATAACATAGGAATTTCTTAAGCCTTGGGCGCTCGATATTGGGCCCGTAAGTTAAGAATAGCCTAAAGTGGATTTAAGAACGTGTTAAGGTTAGTGCAATGCAATTTTTTGCTAAGAATGTCTTAAGTTAGTTAAGAAAAGACTTAGGCGATTCTTAAGTTTAGTGCAAATGGGTGTAAGTCTTTTCCTAACTAGCTTAAGGCTGGCCTCAGACCTACCGGTTTCATTTCTTTGCTTTGCTGTTCTACCTTGCTTTAAAGACCGCCGGCCAACCAGGGTAATTTTTAATCTATCGCATTTTGGTATTAGACCAAATTGGCAAGATAGCCATTAGCTTGGTGTTATCAAATATCATCGCCTGGATTGCGTAGTAGGAAGCTTTTAGGAGATATGCCAACCTGAACATGGACTCCGATCGTTAAAAATAAATCGATTGCTTATTTATACAAGATGTTTGGTAATAGCAACGAACTAAGATCTAAGGAAGCCTAACTCCTAACAAATATTGCATAAAAAATGGCACCTTCACATATTCTGTAACACAAAAGGTCGCAAACTCAACAATGAACTAGTAAAAACATACCTTATAACAATGCACGCATAATCGGCATTAGATTGTATTCTAACGCATATGACGTTTTCTATTGGCTGGGGTTTGAACGCAGATCAAACATGATTGGATATTTGACTCGCCTCGTGTCACTCATTGGGCCGTTGTCGTGCCTTTGTCATTGAGGCGAGGACGGTGTAACGTAGAATGCAGTCAGTACACCTAACCTACTACGGTGCGCTGGGCGGCATCATAAAATTGTTTTATGAAATTAGTACATTATTGTTTGTTAGATATAATGTCTGTTTTATTATGTAGACGGACGACTTGGTAAAGACCGCTCGAATACGCTTGATGCAAGTCGCCTGTAACTAGTCGCTTTAAAAAACTAAAGGAGACCTATGTCAGCAGTGGACGTCTTTCGGCTGTGATGATTTTATTGTTATTTTATTTTATGAAAATTATAAAATGATGATGTTGATGAATGATGATCATATTATTTGTCACGAATTGGTAAGACATAATATGATTTCAAGAAGGACTAAAATTAGGCAAGCTATTGAAATAAAATAGGTATGCTTGATAAAAGACAATGTATTCTGTAAAGATTTTTTTTTCATAACATGTAAGTACATTAATTATCACATTTGCGCGAGCAACACCTTAATACGTCTTTAGAGGTGTGACTGATAAAGAACAACAGTATTAATACGTCGCTTTATTTTTATTTTTCACTTAAAAAAGCATGCCTTAATTGGCAATACAAAATTCTTATAGCGACACCTTTTTAACCGACTTCAAAAAAGGAGGAGGTTCTCAGTTTGTCGTAATGTATTTTTTATAGCAGCGTATTCTACCAAGTCAAAGTTTATTCTTGTCAAGATCTTTTTCAAATGCAGACTATTTTAACATGCTTATTGACCGGTGCGCAAATACCTAAACTAGCAATATGGGTGACGGTGGATTGGAAGAGGTGGACTAACTCCGTAGCCAGCGCGATCTCCAAATTTGACACCCCTTGATTTTTATTTGTGAGGTCATGTTTACAGTTGATGTTTAAAAACATTTGTAAGAGTGAATCCGTAATGCGTTTGCGAATAATAGCCACATTTGTACTAATTAAGTGGAATACAGGTGTGCTGCAAAGTGTTTGGGACAATCTAGTGCACCGTTGCTAGGCATGTATTTCTATTGGTGGTGGAAATATAAAGTAGCATTTTCGCAGCAGATCTCACATTGGGGTTCCAGCAGAATGATCCGCGGATCAAACTCCATATTAAAAAGCTGTTTTCAGAGCTGCATAAAAATCATAGTTTCTGGAAATTGTCATTACTTTGTGTTCTGATCTGACGGTCTTGACCTCATGACGTCACTACTTGTCGTGCCACTCTGCTGCCTTCGGTGTTGCAATGTGAGTTCTTCATTTTTTATTTATTCTATTTTAACCAGGGATTTTTACTCATTAATCAAAGAGGATTGCGTGAATAGAATCTTTATAGGTACCTACCTAATCATCCCTTCACGGATTGGACAGCGTTTTTGTTACACCCTGTATAATAATAAAAAACAAGGAGATTACATCAGATTACTCGTTTTCTATGTATTGCATATTGCAGGACGCGCCATTTTTACCATTACAAAATTTTGATTTAAATTTTCCTTTTTTTTGTTGTACTGAATTCTATGAGAGAGTTTTATTCTTGTTTAAAAATGTGTGATAGCAGTGAATGTGAAGATTTGACTCTGCCACACAAAGCGACTGAACACTTGTTGCATAATAACGACCATATTTTGTATGTATACGCTCATAGATATTTCTAAAAAACGAAAAATATGTTACTTTCCTATGTTATGTTATGTCTGTATAGTTTTGCTGCCTTCTTCTGGTCTTTTTCACAACTTGACCACACATGACGTCATTTTAATCATTTTTCTAATTATTTTTTTGTGGTAACGCTAACGACTGTCGCCGAGCGCGTGGCAGACATGACTAAATCGTGCTTCACTAGTACTTTTTTAGCCCCGCCCACTCGGCAGTAGTTTGCGTGGTGCTATTTTTTGAGCGGAATTACACTTCCTTAGTATCTTAGTTCGTTGGGTAATAGTACATTATGATACAAGTTAGCTTAGGTTGCTCATTGCACACAAGGCTGTGGGTTGCAGCCCGAGCCGCAGGTGAGGGCGTAACTCAGCCGAGTGTGCAATAAGTAAGAACTCACGAGTTTCATACGACGTTTTTCAACACATTTGTGAGGAAAAAACAAAGTAATTTACCACACAGCAACAAATACGACAAAAACAAAATATGATAATTATGTTGGGAAAAGGCGCGTAGGTTTTTTTTGTTTTTTTCACAAGAATATTTTGCGCACAAAGGGGTTAGTGAGCATACAGTCTCTTCAAAATTATAAATTTAAGTGATAAAATGCTAATATTTTAATATTTTATAACAAAATATTGTTAATTATGAATAATTTGATAATAATAAATATTAGTTTGACTTAATTAAGGACTTACACATTTATTTATTCCAAAAATGAATATGAATTTCCAGCGGCATAACCTCTTTGTTGTTACTAAAAAATAACTGTATTACCCGGTTAAATTGGGAATGCTCTGCTTACTCGCATAGAACTGAGATGTATTAGGGCTCACTTTACGAGCAAGTGTGTTGAAAAGCCTTATAAAACTGAATATGGTAAATAGGGACCATAAAACTGAACAACTTTTACTATAGGACCAAATCTGAAATCGCGAAAAAAATGAGCTGTTTCATACATTTTGATAATTTCGTTATTAATTTTTGTATGAAACAACAGTTTTTTTTGAAAACTTAAACTAAAACTACGCGTCGCAGCCCAGATGACGATATTTGATAACACCAAACTAATGGCTGTCTTGCCAATGTGGTCTGGTCAAAATATGCGATAGATTGTAAATGAGCCTCTTGGCCGGCGGTCCATAGTAGAACAGCAAAGCAAAGAAATGAAACCGGTAGGTCTGGGGTCAGCCTAACACCCATTTGCACTAAACTTAAGAATCGCCTAAGTCTTTTCCTAACTATCTTAAGACATTCTTAGCAAAAATTGATTTGCACTAACCTTAGTACGTTCCTAAATGCACTTTAGGCTATTCTTAACTTACGGGCCCAATGTCGAGCGCCTAACTTATGAAAATCCTTTATCAGTGCTTATAGTCTGTGGCATTGTGTGCAAAGAGTAAATAACTATTTATGTTCTTTGACAGTTGACTGACTTGACTTTTTCTTTTCCCGGTGAATTTACCCTACCAAATAAAATAGTCAACGCCTTAAATTTGTCTCCTTTTTACTCACGGATGAATCAATGAGAAGTTTCAACTAAAATAATATCCTGTGACCTACATTTCCTCGCCAGTTTAAAAATCCATAAACAATTAATTATTTACATTCAATCATTCATAGCCGATTGCACTAAACTTAAGGATTGCCTAAGTCTTTTCCTAACTACAACATCACCAAATTAAAACGGTGTCATAAACTTAGCCGTCATGTAGCTGTCATTCGCTAAGTTACCTTGGTCGAGTTGTAGATAAGAAAAGACTTAGGCGATTCTTAAGTTTAGTGCTTTCACGCGCCATTCTCTTAGCAAGGCGATGCCCAAGTTACGACGTAGTCTGTTAGTGCAAACAAAAATTTCACCTCAGCTGTTTTAGGCTGTTCCTGAGCTAAGAAATATCTTAACAAGGACACGCTTAACATGAGTTTAGTGCAAACGGCTGTAAGACGATTCTTAAGTTTAGTGCAAATGGGTGTAAATATGTCAACAACCACTGCGACGGCTTTAAAAAGACTGTGTCAATGTCAAACTACAGACAATTGGTGCGCATGTGCAAGCAGGTTGTCAAAATCAAACTATCTTGGAATTCGAATGTACCAAGAGCATAACATAGAGGTCGGAAGCCTCCCTCAAGCCTCAACAAATACAAATGCTGTTTTTATTCACCCCATTCACCTTTAGTTTTCTAGCGATTTATCTACTGGAGCTGGAATGCACCCAATCACAATCGTAAGATTTTTATTTTTTTGTTGTCATACATGACGTAATTTAATTTCATGATTACGGGACTACCACAGTCAAGAATTTAACTGTCATCTTGCTGCTCTGCTCCGATTTGTCGGTAAAACAGCATTTCCTATTCCGCAGAGATTGTAAAAAGTCGATAATTCTTGCCTTTTCCTTTTTCACAAAGCACTTTCAATTCAACTGGATAAAATACATTTTGTTCCTTCTATCTGAATATTTTATTTTTTCTATTGGATATTCCCCAAAAGTTTTATTTTGTAAATTTGAACATTGGCGAAAGGTGCCGCCCCCGCTCTGCGCTGCATCGACGTTCGGTGGGGCCGCCGGCTATGAGTAATACCGTTTTTCGTGCTGAGTGACGTCGTGCAGGCGGCTGCCGGCAAGTGCCTCGCAAACAAACCTCAGTCCGATCCGAAGGAGAAGCCCGACAGGACCCGCCCTCGACACTCGAACAATCGCATAACGTTAAAACGCAACTAATCGATCATCAAGTCTAGTCCTTTTAAAAAAAGTTCCTAAGGCGTTATGAATAGCGCTGATGCACTTTTGGGAGGCCTCGGAGGCGGCGACAACCTGCCTCCAGCAGCGGCACCGTCTCCCGCGGAGCAGGGACATGGACTGAAACGCGACCAAGACTCGACGGATGACTTCGAGCACCTCGAGCGCGACAAACAAGAAGGAGGAGTAGCCGGAGAGTCGCCGCTGCATCAGCACCGCGCCGCTTCGCAGAGCTTCCTCGACATGGAGCGCGAAGAGTTCGTAGACACTCCTCGCGCGCCGTCTGGTGCCGACAAGCTGATCGACCAACTAGCTGACAAGTTCACCGACAGTGAGTCAGATGCCGACACCGCAGGCGAGTCGCCGCTTCACCGACCTGAGCCGTCGAGGGCGAGCGCCCCCGTGTCGGAGCCACCCGCTTCCATGATTTTGGACCCCACACCTGTTCTGGCGCCGGCCTCCGCCCCCGCGCCGGCTTCTGCACCCGCCCCGCTCGCTGACGCTGCTCCGCCTTTGAAGTTACCAGAACTAGTTACCGAAGTGAAGCCGGAGCCCCCGCGCGTCCCCACGCCTGAGCCGAAGCCAGAGCCGCCCAAGCAGGAGCTGCCGCCGCAGCCGAAGCCAGCGGTAGCGGCTCCTCAGCCGAAACCTGCGCCACCAGCGGCATCGAAGCCGGAGGTAGTGCAGCCGCGAGCCCCCACGGCCCATATCATCGAGGCTGAAGTCATCTTTTGCCAGATGGGACTTGGTAAGTTTTTGTACAATTTAAACTGTTTACTATCCTAGGTAATTCTTTGGGTGTCTAATTTCGCACCTATGTGGCAAGGTGTCATTAAATTTCTGGTGAAATAAGTTGCAATGTTATGTTTTCTGATTAATTGTACTTTCAATGTAATTTTGGCAAGTCATTGATTTTATAAGGTAGAGAGGCGAGGTGTGTGCTTTGAATTCCATTCGTTTACACCACTCTGGCTCTATTTGTATCGGTATGATTTCATCGGCCATTTCTGAAGTTCCGCGACCGCCGCGGCAGGCGGGCGGCGCCGCGGCGGGCATGCGGCGGCAGCGCGACATTCACGAGCCACTTTTTTGCGAAACAATGATCATTCACTCCGCCGCCGCAGCCTCGATTCAAGGCGAGCGCCTCAGACCGTGAACAATCACGTCTACAAATTTAACAAAGCCGCCACGACGACTGCCCACGACCACAAAGGCGAGCAAATAATGGCCGCAGGTCTGTGCAGGTTAAGAAGCAAGGATCGATAGTAATAAATTGGGGGGCAAGGAGTCCGACGGAGGGGGTCAATTGCGGAGGTGGCGGAGCGTCGAGTACGTTGACCGCGATGCACCGCGAGTAACGGCATCCGCTGAAACCCACGCTCGCTGCACGAAGAACCGACGCCACGCAACACAATGCCATTGTTGTCACATACAACTATGTTCTTGGTGTACCTGATGGATGACACATAAAATATGATGCCCACCAGACACTAACCGTGTTCCTTTAAAGAACAATTCAACGCGGTATTGGGGACTCGCTAATCGGTACATTTAAATACTGATATGCATGCAACTCAGTCTGAGCACGTCTGAGTCATCGACATGAATAATAATAATGACGAACGGTATGTTCCTGGAAAGATTATTCAAAACCATTTGTATTTCATTCCAGTACACAAGGTTGTGTTAATACTGGCTTCATTGTATGATACAAAGTGAAAAAATACATTTTTATCTTATCATTTAAGTCGTCAAGAATGCAGACGCGTGCAGTTATCTCAAAACCGTACATTAAACAATAATGCGCGACGCGATATAAAGAAACCGAGAATAAAAATCCAAGACAATTTTAGTATTGATGACAAAATGTAATATAATTTACCACAGACTTTTCATTGGATAGTTGGCCCATTGCAGTTTAATCTCTATTCCTCAACAATCGGCAAAGTTTCAGTCGTGAGGATTTTCGTAGGGAGGGGCGCGGGCACGCGTCTGCAAGTGCGTCGGCACCATTGCTAATTTTAGCAGCAGTTCGGAAGCAGCGCCCACACAAGCGAAGACCCTGTCGCAGTGCGCTCGCGTTTGGACCGCCAACCACCGGTACAATACCTACAACAACTCGACCATCGCATAAGTTACCCATGTTGTATTTACCTCGTGCCGGTCGCGAAGTGATTCACTTATTGTAACAAAGACATTTTGTGGAAACTGTGCAACTAACTCACTACTATGGGATCTGAAAGCGATGATGCGATCACACGTGAGTATTTTATATGAATATGTTACACAGATGGGAAATTAACAGTACCAATACATGGGTTTGGCACTTGGAGTTCTTCTAAGAGTAATTTGCACCTTTGTAATAGATTGGTGGTGGAAGTAGATCATTTCCGGATTTTTCTTTCAATATTTCCTTTGTATGTATGTAGGTATATCGGACTTGAATATTATTGTGGTTTCAAATTATTCATGACGAATATGATTTGTACTTATTATTTCAAATGAGTCATCAATAAATTATTACCGAATGTTGATAAAGTACGTAACTTGGTACATTTGCTGCTGTATTTCATAAAACTCAGTGTTATATTACGTTACGCAATTTTCCCGAATCGACCGTAGCATTAGCTATGAATAAAAAATTATGACGACAAACATTCGACTCGATTACGATTTGAGTCGACTGTTGTAGCTAGATGTAATATAGGTACCTACCTTACCTACATGCCAGGTTAAGTATTCTAGTAATTAGTGTCAAACATCAATTACAACCATTTACAATACAATGCATAGCTTGGTATTCTCATTGAGTGAGTTACATTCACAAAATTCTTCACTCAGAAAGTTGAGTTGGGAGCCCTTACGCCCCTACTTAACCCTTGACCCAATTTCGAGTCCCTTCTGTCAAATAAGACGCAGTACCCTTTGTGCAATGCAAGCTTCGTTGAAATGATGCTTTTTAGGGATGCCCTACTTTTTTTGGGTGCCCTACTTATTGTTACGACGTAAAAGGACAAGAATAGATGGCCCAGTCAGTGCAATGCAGGTGGAATTAGATAATTTGTCATTGTCGATATTCAGGCGTCTTTCATTAATCACAAATTGATATAGCTGTCAGGAGGGTTACGATTTTGTTATAAATCGTTGTGAATATTGTATTCCTTGTTTCTGCCGTCGCCAAGTCCAGGGTTTGCGGAAAACCCCAGACAGACGCAATAAAGGCTGGGCCCGATGGGAGGCACAGGGGGAGGGATCGATAATCCACGCGCGCCCGTTGCTAGCCGGCCACCGCCACCGCCGCACTTACTCATCTCGTCTCCTCCTATCCTATGGTCCTAATATTAATGGGATCATGCAGTCTATACTATAAATATAACATGAGTTAATTACAACCTTGAGTTTAGACCTACTAAACTATCCTCGCATGTTGGTTATCGTTATGGAATTTTTATTAAATCATGATAATGACACATCCAAAACTATCCTAAGTGATTTTTTTTATGGATTTACGAGCATGAGTCATTTAATCAGTAACGCCTACTTGTGTTGTGTTGTGACCTTCGTCCCGGCAACCTAAGAAGGCAGTATAAATAAATGTTTTTCCATTTAAATCGAACTTATCGTGAAGTTATAGACCTCACCTACCATTCTCTGAACACCCTTACCTTTCTATCTGTCGTGTTAAACATAACAACGAACGATCCAAATAATATAATGTCCTCATACCATTTATTTAAAAGGAACTTGTATCTTTTCTGTACACACAAAATAAATATTTTGATTGGACAACGCGTTCTAACTACGAAGCACTAACCAGAAGTTTCCAACTAAAGTACTGTGACGTGAAAAAACATGAGCGCGACGTTCTTAATTAAATTTTTATGAATTTTAAAACAATCTCAATTATTCAAAAACTTAAGTTCGATAGTATATTGATAAAATAAAACTTGCTTCATTATCATCACTTTGCTTCTTTGCATTATATTTTCATGACGCTAAAAATATTGCCGATCACTTATACCTGTGGAAAGTTTTTGTGCTCTAATATAAGATAACCTTTGGCCTTCTTATCGCGGTGAATTGTATTTGTGTTACTTCATTGTCGTTAAACAATCGTCGTTGTATCGCTAGGGTAATTATCATTATCAGTGTTGTTTGTTCTTATTACTTTGATTGAAATACATTGCACGTAGTGATTTTTTCCTCTATTCTAACAATTGCTTTTTTATTGACAAACATGGTGTTAGAGGTGTCAGATCATTTTCTAAGATGGTAATTAGGTTCTCAGACAACCTATAAACATATAGTCGCATTCGCGTGAAATTTCATCATGGACGTTGTGGAATGAACTAGATGTGAAATGAGAAATAATGTCTGGGGTTGCCAGTCGTCACGGTTCCTGCACTCCTGTCTGCAGCCACCAGCTGTGTTGTGGCCATGGTCGCGGGTGACAATGCAGGTGCGAGGTGACGTCACCGGATAGACTCGCGCTTGCCTATTTATTTATAGCCCATACCGTCGACAGGCGCGCGCCTTGTCTCCTCACTATAGTCCTACATCGTCGCATCGCATTTATAATTGCCTACTCGCGATTCATTATCAAACACTGATGCACTGCCATCGATCATGCAAGTGAAGTGACGACACTATAGTAAAGTTTGGAAGTTTCCCAAAGGTTACCTTGTCGGTCGCTATCGCTACACGTAGCTGTAGGTGTAATGTAAGGCACTCCGCTGCGTTAAGCGGGATCACGCCGTGGGTACACGGCGCGGGAATATGGATTGCTAGTTTTTTGACGGACAGATGCTTGCAGGGCATGAGTAATCTATAGTGCCCCCGAGACGGTCAAACAGTTTTGATTCATACACGGTTTGTCAAAACATTAACGGGTTTGAGGCACGTTTGATGAAATCTCTCATTTTTGTAGTGTTTGACGCGCCGTTTGATCGTGTTGCGGCGCATTTGAATAAACTTGCCTCATATTAGTACTTAACTTATCCTGTTTTCGAATTATTGGTTCAAATTTAAGCAAAGAAACATCATCCATACTTAGAAAGTTTTTATAATCATCTGGTGCGGTAGCTTCTAGCAAGCCCGCCGCTAGCTATTTGAGCGCCCGTGTGCAAGACCGATTATGCCGCCCCCCACTACGCTACGACTACCTACTTGTAAGATTTTTTTTCTTTCGAGAGCTAAACTTAATGTTAAGTCTTCCCCGCACTTAGTTTTTTGTAAAATTCTACATAAGTGGGTGATTTCTTGAAAGATGCCTTTATCTTTGTTTGTACACACTCTTTATGTAAAAGTCTAGTCGCGGCGTGCGAAGCGCACCGCGCGCTCCGGGACGTGTGGCGATTTGACTATTCTCCGCGCTTAGTTTTTGCAATATTCTTCACAAGTTGGTGGTTTCTTGCAAGATGCCTTTAACTTTGTACCTAGGTACTTATTATGTAGAAGTCTACAACTATTACAATCAATGAATGGTGCATTGATTTTGTCCAAGAAGCGCGATGAAAAATCAGGGGTCCTATTTTTGAATACTTCGGCTAATTTTCATTCGACATTTGACTCAATCTCATGAATTTGAGTCAAATGTCGAACGAAAATCAGTAGAAAAGAGCGCTCAACGAATATGAATAATACGTAATGGATCTGGCGTCGTAGCTAGGTTAGGGGCTGAGTCTGCCAGGGGCGCAACCCTCAATTTGCAGGCCCATAGCTATAAAATAGTCTATAAGTCTTGGGACGCAAAATTCAAGTCTTGCCAGGGGAGCTTATTATCCTAGAAATTTGTTTTGTGGCGCAAAATTCAAATCTTGCAAGTGTCGCTCATATCATGAGATGACCCTTCTTCGGCCCGAGCTTTGACGCTTGGATCGGTCGATTTGCCGCCCCCTAGACGTGCCGCCTGCGTGCGGTGCACGCCTTGCACGCCCGCTTGCGGCGGGCCTGGCTTCTAGCACGTTCTGTAGATGTTCGTGTCGGAAACGGTATCTTAGTTTGTACCATTCTTTGAACCAAATTCTTTTTCTTTTTTCTTTGTTTTTATGCAGGATATAACGTTTTATACATGAGATAATCGCGATTCTTGTTCGAGGGCATCTTGTATGCTTCACAAGTCTAATTAATTACGACAGCATACCGAACCAAACTGCGCAGTGCCGTTTTGACAGATCCTTCAAACTGACATCAAACTGTTTGATCAAACACGTAAAGTTTGAATCAAACCGTTTGACCGTCTCAGGGGCCCTTATGTCGCCCCGCGCGCGTGTCCCGCTTAACGCAGCGGAGAGCTTTAAGCTAGTAATGGCTGTAGGTAGGTGCGTGATTAGATCATTAGTCGGAGGCTCCGAGCCCGGCCCGATGAGTCACCTGATACTGCGGTTCGTGTCCTTCCCAAGTACCAACCACGCGCTTTGCATTGGAATCATGACGCCGCCTACCGTGACGGCATTTTCGCATGGTGGTAAACAGTTTCAAGACTAATAATTGGTCGGTTCATTAACATCGTCCAGGGTCACTTTGTTATTTTAAAGTTGATGCTTTAACTGCAAGAAACCGACGCCGACGACGCTTCACGAGTACGCAATTACTCTTCCTTTAATTTTCCGACTGTCTCATTAATAACCAAAGTTAGCAAAGGTGTCCAACAAACAAGCGTATTCATCTTCAAGAGACCTTGACTTGAATGTGCCTCTTGCTTACATTGTGTTCAAACTACAGACAGATCAACGTCATCAGTTCATCACGTCAACCTCAAGCGGACGTGTTAAGAATGAGAAGTTATCAACCTACCATTATCGGATAACGTCATAACGTCTCCAAAACCACCAAAATATTCTTATTTCTTAGATTTATGTGTGGCATATTATTTTGAATGTTAGGATGTAAAGTAATGCTTATTGTATTCGAAATAGGTGGTTATTGGATTATCGGTTATTGGGTTTAGTGCTCAATAATCGTCCAATATTAAGAGCTTATTAGATCATCCTGAATTAAGAATCCGGAATTCAGAGTCCGATTTAGGACGAGAAATTCAGTCGCCAATTAGACCGTCCTGAATAACGGATCCGATATCACAGCTTAACGATCATACAGTTGTTACACGAATGTACTTGCGCAGAGCAACGGAGGGGAAAATACAGTGACCGTAAAAATACATGTAGGTAGGAGGTATAGGTAGGTAGTAGGTACGTGTCATTTTCAATGCTAATCTGAACTAGGTTTATTGATGTAGGTACAGCTAGTATGTAATTTACGAATAACTCATCTAATAACATACCTACCTAAAATCAATTTTAAAAACAAATACCAACAGATGACAGGTGTCAAACTTAAAACAGCAATTTTTACGACTTTTAAACGATTATTACACAAAATAAAAAAATATAAAAGATTAAGAGGGGATGGAAATGAAATACAATGGAACTGAAACGGAAAAAAAAATAATCTAACCTATACGTGTGGGGTGTCTATAGATAGGTCTTTAAAAATGACATTGAGGTTTCTAGAAGTAGTAAAAATATGTTTTAGACCTTTATAAACACTATCTACGAAAATTGGTTTGAATGAGATGTAATTAGTAGTTTTAGGAGATATAGCACATTTTCCAAAACCGCAAATATAACTTTGTCGTTTATACAAACACTATAAAAAACAAAGTTATTTTTGCAGATTAAAATGATAGTGGTATTAAATAAGGTATGGTATTAAATAAGGTATTGTATATGGTAACTACGGAACCCTACTGCGCGTGGCCCGACACGCACTTGGCCGGTTTTTTTTAATTCAAAAAAGCAAATGACAGAGTTATTATGCCCTTATACACTTAGTTTTTTCGTTGCGCCAACTGTCTATCTAGACGAACGGCGGCTTTTTTTTCACCAACATAAAAAGCGTTGACTGACTGTATACTCTTTAGGCTGTGGTACTACTGTGTCGGAGCAGAGCGTCCTGAATGCGATTACACTGTCCTAAGTGCTTCCGATTTAGCATCCTTAACGCCGGAGACCATTTCCTATCCTAACTAGGATTCTAACTAGGATCCTACCTTCCTGAATGCAATTACACTTCTCTGAATTAAGGAGCGACTTCATTCCGGATCCTTAATTCAGGATGATCTAATAAGCTCTTTACTGTCACACATATTATAATCAACTAGCCTCTGCCCGCGACTTCGCTCGCGTGGACAGTAGAAAAATATGGCTACCAGTTTAAATGACCTCCTTGCTATGAATGCTAGTACCTGCTACGGAGAGTTGAAGCAGTTTCTCTGGTTCTACCCACCCGAAAACATGGCTTAGATTTTGGATTCCAAGCTACCAAACTGATTAGCTCATCAAAATCCGTTCAGCGGTTTTTGCGTGATGCGTGCTCAAATAAAATACGGTTTTATTTTAGGTAAAGATAAAGATAATCTCAAGTCTCAAGTCCAGTACTTAAAGACAACAAAAGTTTAAGTACCGTTTTTTTGTGTCCTTCACTAGTTACTAACTAACACTAACTTTTCCATTTCTTACTTTCTTGATTACTTTCTTGCAAGAATTAACGTTAACATCTCACATATAAAACATCGATGTCATTCAGGGGGTTGCGTTGTGATGCTTATTGCTAATGTCACCAAAGCAGTGATGCGGCGGGAGTATGGTGATGGCTGCTAGACCAGCCGCACGGTGTGCTGGTCTGGCGGCGCGGTCCCGGGGGTGGCAGGCAGCGTGCGGGCGGCGCATGCGCGGCGCGCGGGGCAGCGCGCGGGGCTGCGCCGCCAGTATCGACGCGAGAGTCGGGCGCGTCGCGCGCTCAGTCCGCCGCCTTTAACCGCCTCACGTCGCTAGTTACGTAAAGTGCCACCATGGTGGACTCCGGGCCCTCCCTTTGCAGTGTCCTCGACCCCCGTAAGTGGCCGCCGCGCGCCGGCTTAGCTTCGCCCGCTTGGTTCTCCCTGTCGCGACTAACCCGCTAACACGCCGCCTTCTATTGCAGATGCCTGGTTCGACCCCCAGAGGCTGCATCCCGAAGGTGAGTGGCCGGAGGGCAAAAATACGCTTAAGTGGGCTCTCCGCCAAGCCGCGGCCGGGCCGGGCGAGCGCGGCCCTACGCCCTACGGTGACCTAGTGACCGCTGGCCGGGGGGCCGCGGCCGCGGACCCGCGGGAGCCCTGTAGTGTTTGTGAGCCCAATGTTTACGGAGATGGCCACGCGCCGCCGCCGCCGCACCGACCACCGCGCGACCACCGACGTGCACCTCGGTGACAGAACAATAATAACTCTGTCAATGTTTCGAGTCAAGGTCTGACCTCATGCATGTCCCGGTTGTGTAGTACTAGCACACGCCATTGTCAGTCACATAATGTATACCCGCTTCACATTCGAAGCGTTACGTCGCTCGTCGTATTCATTTTGAAAGTTGGTCTTAATGTTTAATTAACCCACGTCATGCATCATAATTCATAATAGATAGATGTATTGTGGTAATTAAAAGTAAAATGATTGTAATTAGTATAATGTTGGTTGGTCATCGACGTTCTCTCATAGCGGCATACTCGAACAAAATTCCTGCATGTGAATATTGAATTAAAGTATGATTAGTTTTATTATATAAACAAGTACTCATCATTATAGTTGCTAATATTTAGTTGAATAGATTTATTCATTTATTGGTGTGAATTATTATTATTGCGAGTGTCGGGCGACGCATGCGCCCTGCCGCTCGTAGAGACAACTACTCTGCCAAGATGAAATTAGACTGATTTTTATCCGACATTGAGGACTGTAACGTCTGATTTATGGCTTTTAATTATTTTACGCTATCAGATGCTCATATCTAGATTGACTCAAAAACCTTGAATGCCTTCTGTATGGGTATAAAACTTCATTCCACGATTCCAAAGTGTGAGCAATCCACAGGTGATAATGAGAAATCTATTCCGTAGCAGCTGCATGTAGTCCTAATTCAATTAAAGTCGCTACATTGGACTATTGGAACCATTCCATTCCTCGGGTGGATCATTCCTTGATGGATCTGTAGTTTCAATTACTACAATCCGTAGGCAATTGTGGTCGTTTTGTTTTCCTTTCCGTGCATGAGAGAAACTTGACACTGCATTAGCGGTTGTCCGCCTGTATCCTTTTACCTCGGTTAAATTCTGGGTTTAGCTGGTAATTGTGGAGCATACAACTAGACCGGCAAACTCTTTGTATGCCCTTTTAAAGCAGTAACTTGATAAGTACCGTAGAGCTTAGGTACGTTAAACCTCGTTAACATTTTTACCAAACAGTGAGGCATGGTTAAACAGCACTGCGTACAAAGCGTACCTGCCTGCTCTATTATGTCATTTACATGTGTTAAGGTGGTCTTTTAAAGCGACAAGTAGCTAAATGATATCGCGTCTCCGTGGTCATGCTAGGGGGTATGGAATGGAGTAATATGGAGTGACGTTCAAACGTTTTGTAAAGATTTAGTTAAGTATTTATGTTGTTGTTACTTGTGTACATTATGTAATATATCGGGTCATTCTGAACTTACCATCCAAATTTCAAGAATGTGTCCAGTCCATGAAACTAAACAACTTTCCCTAAGAAACGTGTCGAATTTCGCCACAAAATGTTGGTCATCCCATACTAAATTGATCACGTGATCCTGATTTGTATAGATAAACGTTTTTTTTTTACATATTTGTCCATGTGTTTCTTAGAGAAAGTTGTTCAGTTTCATAGACTGATCACATTCTCAAAATTTGGATGGTGAATTCATACAACATTACTCTGTATATGTAATTTAATTTGCACGTTTTCAATGCTGTTGTTTGAGTAGGTAGTGTAGTATTGTGGTGTGGTGTGATGAGAGGTTGTATATCGGGTAGTGTTTAGCTTTTCATTTGGTTTATTGTTTCGAACAGTCGCGTCGCGCTCTGTGGATGGTGGAGCGCGCACTACGGTTTGATTACCTACTTCCCGCCCTTCTTTACATAGTATACAATAACGATAATATGACACTCTGTCTAGATATCAACTAGCCGAGATAACCGACTCTATAAAGAATTCATTTTATCTGTTTACTATCTCACGATACCAATCGTTATTTCGAAATCAGCATTTTGTGACAAGTCTTTCTTCTCTTCCGCATAGTTAGGTAGGATTGTGGCATTTTTATTTGGTTCAAAGAGTTTTCCACGAACATGTATGACAAGACAAACATATCCTTGCGATATTTTCCGTCACCTTAATGTGTTGTGTCTAATGTAAGTAAACAATTTACAATACGACCCATACCATGGATAGAATACGATACCAATCGATATCTAACCGTAGTTCCTTACCTTTTGACGCCTGAACCTTAATAAAGAATTTTAGTAAAGAGACACTAAGACACTTATAGATTGAATAGTGAGCAATGACATAAACTTCCTATTGTCCCGAAAATTAATATCGGAGGGAGTGAATCAGGTTATGAAAGTACGGAGATACGGGCTACCGCTAGTAATGTTATAGAATGTGAATCCGTCTCTCCTCTCGTTATGCGTTTGATCCTAAATAATTTTAGGAAAAACGTAACAAACGTGATACTTCACGGGATACGAAATTCCATAATATGATTTCTTTTTTATTAAAAAAATCCATAATGGTGTAAGTAGTTGTAAACCTGATGCGAGGTAGATTTTTTATTTTGCCGCAAATCCTATAACTTAAAAACTATAAATTCGCGGAACACACTTTGAACTTGTTTGATAGGTCATTCATAAGTTCATAATCATAACCCAAGCTTTATCATGTCACACACACACAATATGATGTGCTATTTACAGGACACCTTATATAGTATACCATACGGGTTGGCACTCTTTGAGACCCTAAATAAAACTTTTGGCAGTTTGGGTCAAAAACGGTAGATACTAGACTAATTAAACGAATGTCTATCCATTTGATTAGAACGTCCCTCTTAAGTCCTGACTGTGTCATTCATTATTAGCATCGATATTAGCTAGTTTACTAGTGGCAAGAGAAAGCTAGTGTCGTCCTGAAAGTTCAGCGGCGACCGACCGCCACGCGACGCGGACGACCGGCGCGGAAGCTCCGGCAGCGCTTTATTTATACCGAACGACCGCGACCTCCCATTGTATTTCTGTATGAACCGTCTTACATGCCTCACATTTGTATCTTCACACTCGTTTTTAACATTCATACTAAATAGTTTTGATTCATTAATTTAAATATGTATATTTGAAACGTATTGTTAAGTTTTGCTTATTTTGATTTGCACGCTGAATATATTATTTATAACTTCAAAGGTTTCTCAGAGCACACCCTTGATTGATCGATTTTGTTCTGCACGAACTTACCTCAACCTATTTAAGGTTTGAATCTGTACATCTCCTGAGATGGGCATAAGGATGTAGTCGTAGCAGCTGTGTGCCGTTACGTGCTTTGTACTGGACCGGTCGCCGGTGGCCGGCAAGGCAGTGATGCGGTGGTAACTCGATGCACGTTGCACGCCACAACTCCGCCCAACTACCTTGCACAACGAGCCTGTATAAAAATCGAGACAGCCGATGTAGCTCGAATGATATAAGACGAATCAAACTAACAACGAATAGTTTTTAACAAACATTTTCCCGTGGATTAATTTGCATGATGTTTTGGTTTGATAGTGTAAACTTTTCAAAATTCAAAATAATTTATTCAGTCTAGGTTACACGTTATTACTAGACTACATGTTACAAGCACTTTTGAACGTCATAGAAGCTACGCCATCGGTTCGCAAACCCTAAGCGGAAGACCTTGTATTATAGCCACTTCCTTTTGCGTTTCCATCCATAAGTTATTACTTATAGGCTTAGATATGATCCACCAGATATCACAGGTGTTATCTGTTGCCACCTCGTGCACGAATTGTATAGAATCATTGGAGTTGAGGATTATCTTATTATGGCGTTGATATCTACTGACTGCTGTGTGTGCGGAGTGGATAGTTTATCTGGTTTGTAGAGAGCATAAACAGGGACAGCTACCGACAAAACTTTTTGCTGGTTGGAGTATCTGATCTATCTACCAAAGTAATTTCGAGTTGATTTATTTTTTATTTCTCTTTATATTCCATTCGAGTCGCCTCCGTGAAAACCTGTAGATATTACAAGTGGAGTTCATTACCGACTTTCACCTAAACTTTTCGTATTACTTAGTTAATACTAAAAATAATATACAACTAGGTACAACTTTTTGGATTGCCAAACTCTCGCCAGCAATCTTGTTAACTTTGTGAATGAAAAATAAAACAATGGTAGTTGTCGTAAGTATAAAGTAAAAGTAGCATGTAAGGTACCTACTAGGTAAAGCCTCAGGTGCCAACCGAACAGCTAATCTCTTCTCTAATGAGATTAAGTTTAGCTGTAATCTCACTTAAAGTTCTAAGTATTCACTTTTTAATTTATTCCCTATTGTTGTTTTTAAGCAAGAGTTGTGTTCGAGGAGATAACCTTTGATTGAGGTCTTATCAACTACTGTTCCATACCTACTTGTAACATTAATAATATTTTGTTTGCATACCTGTAACCTTGTTGTACAAATGGAGGGCACGATGAACTTCAAATAAATAATATCATTGCTCCTCGATTTTAATTTCTGTGTTTTTCTGTTGTACCTACTCACTCACTGAGCACAAACTCATGAAAAATGAAAAATGAAAAAATGTTTATTTCAACAATTACACAATACATTCAATACATTGTCTTATTGGAGCCACCCAGTAAGCATAATGATATACTTGTGGCAGGCAACTCCACTCCTTCGTTGAAACCTTACACGGTATTGCATAAAATGTAGTTATAACTACTTATTAACTAAAACATGACAAAATTAGGTAAGTATCTGGGTAATTAATTTACAGTTTCAATATTATTATTTTTTAAGATTGATTCTGTAGTAAATCTTCTACTTCATTATAAGTAAGTGGCTGTAGCCAGTTATTCAGAGCTTTCTTTTATTTATTTTATTATATAAGCTGACAGATAGAACTTTATACTGACGTTTAGCTGACTTTGTGTTGGTTTTCTAGTTACAATAACATTTTTGTTTATTTTGTTTACACATGTTTAATAAATTTTAATATTTGTAATAATGTTTTCGCATTACTTACCTAATGGCGGGATGTCACAAAATTTGCTGGAGACCTTTGTACGGGCATTTACCCCCGATTTTCCCATTTATTTTAAATTATATCTAAAAATGGTTGATACTAATAAATAACTATTATGGAAGTCAAGCAGTAAACGAATTAAAGATTGAAAAAACCAAAATGTGTTGGAAGAAAATTTATATATACGAAAAATCGCTTCCAACATCCAAAAATGCAAAAATAGCAAGTTTGGAAAACAATAAAAAAAACAGTCTGGTGGACGATTTATGAATCAGCAAAATTATGGGTTCTGCCATTATCAAGTATCATTGTAAAGAGAAAAAAAAAACATTGTGTTTAATATGTTTTCGCATTACTTACCTATTCTAAATATCTTGGTTGAGAAATAACTCCTATCTCCAGGTTTCCGCTTTAATTCCCTAATTGTCTAAACGACGGGAGTGATCGATAAGACACGGTGGCATTGACCGCGGCCGCCCGCCCGCCGCCCGCCCCGCGGCGCGCGCGCACGCTGCCAGCAGCGCCAAGCGACCGTGTCCGTGGCGAGCGCCGCCTGCCTATTTATTTTGGCAACGTTTTGCGTATCGGCGATCGATGCGATCGATTGCGTACAATTAGGTATCTTCAATAGTAATGCACGCCTGTGATGCGATGCGTGCAGCCTGGAAAAGTTCCCATTAATTAGTTTTCTTGCACGTCAAATTAATCTCTGATCGTACTCGCTGGGTCTCGTATCTCGTAGATATCGCAATCGCATTTAGCAATTAAATTCATTCAAATAGCTACTCGTAAATGGAGAGCATCGTGTCGTTTTCCATAATAATGAGCGATGGAGCTGGAGCGTTGCAAGTTGTTACGTGCGTTTTCCTTTCACTCTTAGTTGCATTATTCGATTACCGAACAATCGATTAACGTTGAATTGCAACACCCTTCAATGAATCTGATTGTATTAAAATTAAATACCCACCCATGAAACTAATTTTACCCTTTGACACAATATCACTACTTATTAATAATAACTAGCGGCCGGTTTCACCCGCGTGGTTCCCGTTCCCGTGGGAATATCGGAATAAAAAGTATCCTATGTTTTAATCTAGGCTATCTACTATCTGTGTGCCAAATTACAACCAAATACCAGTAGTTTTTGCGTGATTGGGGAACAAACATCCAAACCCACAAACTTTTCACATTTATAATAATAGGATATACACCTAAACCATAATCATTGAGAAAGTTGCTTTGAATAGGTGCATGATCCATAAATCCAGATCCATATATCCTTAAGGTTAAGGGTGCACCGAGCATCCACTGATAATCATATAAATTTTATTAATCATAAAATTGTAGGTGATACAAAGTTCACAGGGTCCACTAGGTAAAAAAAACATTCACGCCCCTTTCACTTGTTTGCGCCCCTAAATATATATAAAAAACACTTGTGGGTTGGCAAGAGACATCTTTGGTGCAAATATGAAGATTGCAACTTCGTCGGTTCAGCTGCTAGAGCTTTGTGATGGCGACAGACGACGAACGGACTCATGACATGAGTGACAGCAATAGGGAGCTCCGTTTGGCCAGACGGAACCCTAAAAAAAATTCAACCAGTTTGTTAGTCTACCTACGTACTTAACTGATGTTACAAACACAAAGTTAAAGAAGCAAAACAGTGGCTAGATTAGATTGGATGGATTCAAGAATAAATTATTTTCGTCTGACTTCCTACATTTTCTTTTCTGGTGAAAATACTAAAAATGGAAACGAACGAAAGTGGCTTTATTGTTACCGAGTCATTGACTCTTGATGGCCGATACAGCTATATTGAGACCGTCGCCGTCGCTGTGACTCAGCGGGTGCTTTAGATTCGAACATCTAGCCTTCTGAGGAGATCAACTGGACCGAGTGATGGACATCTGGCATTGCTCATCAGAGATATCAATGGAATATTTTATTTACGGACAATATTAAACCTCAACTGCCTCTACTTGAGTTTTGAAGTAGGTAGACGAATATTGAAATACTTGCGTAAATAGCCATAAGTGCAGTCTTAGTTACATTAACGATGATAGCCAATGTAAATTGAGATATTTCGATGTAGTTTGCGTATGGCTTTGGAGCGCGGGCAGATTGATAAGCGGCAGTGCGACAGTGTCAAAGCTGTGCTGTGTGGCAGAGTGGGTCAGATGACGTGTGTGAAAGGTTGTCCCGCGTGGAGGCGACGACGACGGCGCTGCGCGGGCGCCGGCCGCCGCTCGCTCACTCCGCTGACATGGCGCGCCCCAAGCAGACGCCCCGTTACGCCGCGCAGTACGAAACCCTCCCGCCCCGCGGACCAGGTATCACTGACCATCACTTAAACCGACCTTTTCTTCCCTCGGGATGACGTCCTGTGCATTTCTTTCGACGAACGAGTGTCTTAGTGTTGTGATTGTGGTAGTATGTAGACCGTGCATTTCATATGCGGGCCCCGGTAAACGTGGACGGAGGAGCTCACTAAAGTGTCAACGTGGACAAAAGGAACATATTGGTTGCAAAGTTTTCAAGTTTAGGCTTTGTCAAATCGTATTGATTGATATACACTTAAAACTTTTGAAATACTTACCTATGCCCTTTAAGAAAAGAAGGAATTTTGTGTTTGTTAGATTTTTGTAGTTTTACAAGTTGGAATATTAATAGAATAGTTATCAGTAGAGCCATAAATTATTAAACCTTTTGATACAGTGTTGGATACGCACATTACGTGTGAGTAGAATGTCCTAATTACTAGTCAGAATAGTCCACCAATGCATGCTTATTTAGATAGTGTTTAAATGAATTTAATTTTCCGTTATTTTTTTTTGCGTATAGGACCGGTTTAATTTAGTTCTCGCACAGAATATTAAAATCGTTTCGCATTTTATGTTGTTCCATCTAGAAAGCACGCACGATCATATTTCGTCGATCGTATGCGTGAGTAGCATTCTCTTTCTATGAAAACCGGTTGTCGAGCAGCCGGTTGAATGACGGCACCAGGTCACTGCCGCCGTCTTATTGTTAGTGCGGTGACAGCCTCTGTTGTTTGTTAAGTGATAACATGGCACTCGGGTGGGCGGTCGAGATGGTCGGCCACGACGTGGTAACGAGATAAGATGCGGAGATACAGACGGGCCTTTATTTAGCCTTAAATCTATGCCGTAATAAATTATTGTGTCAATTTAGACTATCTCCGTTTCTCACCTCCTCATGAATTTTAAATGGAAATACCAGTGAAATGACCAGCAGGTACAGTATCCTTAGATCAAAGGCGTAGCTAGGATTGTATATTAGAGATCACATCCCGTATTATTGGATTTCACAAGCCAGCCTTCAAGCCTGTTAGTTTCTTAGGTCTTTGGGCTTACCATCAGCAAATTAGAAACCGTTCAGTTCAAAAGCAGGCTTTAAACTGGACTGCTTAAGGCCTGCTTTCATACTAATCTTTGAGGTCATAGTACGAAAAAGTGAGGCAGTTCAATATAAGGCCTGCTATAAGAGCTCATAGTAAGGCCCCTGATCGCAAGTTATGAAGCTCGTCAGAATTACAGTTTACCAAGCCAACGACCGCTCTTCTAAGGGGGCACCTGCCCGTATCTCGCTATGCCCATGCCATGCCTTAGATAGGGTCTGTATTGAGATGAGATGACAGTTAAGGTTCTCCTGTAGTGGTATTAAATTTTTTTTGTCTAAAAAAGGTGGTATCTAAGTGTGTGTTGTTGTGGCAGTGGAGTCGCTGATCTACTGGCGCAACGCGGCGCGGTCGGGCGCGGCGCTGGGCGCGGGGCTGGCGCTGCTGGTGGCGCTGGCGTGCTGCAGCGTGGTGTCCGTGCTGGCGTACGGCTCGCTGCTCGCGCTCTCCGCCGCCGTCGCCTTCCGCATATACAAGAACGTGCTGCAGGCCGTGCAGAAGACCAATGATGGACACCCATTCAAGTGAGTTAGCGTATTCATTTACTAATATCAAGGGTACCCAAAGTTCGCGAACTTCCGTGCTCCGCAAACCTGTACCAAAAATTTGTTTTATCCTGCTACTGTGCGCCATAGTGTGTACGTGTGCGAACATGAATGCGAACAGCGATGCGATGGCGTAAAGTCAATGGCGGCAGCAATTTGTATGGAATTTGACACTAATGACATACAATATGAACTTTCAAATGAATACGATCACTTTACATAATCGCCTATCTGGTTCACACACTTACACTCTAAAACCAAAGTGAAAAAAATATGTTTTCTTTGGCGCACCTGGTAGGGTAACTAAACTAAGTGGGTACCCACCCAAATATTTTGACGACAGAATGGTAGCAACCATCACACCACGAAAGCTTTTTGCATCGCACCAAATCGTGCCTTTTGTGCCAAAGAAGGTTCCGTGTTCAGATTCTGTTGGGGACAAAATGTTTGTGTCACGATCGAGCAATTTGTCCCTGAGATAAGCATGTTATATTCTTATCTAAGTCATTTACTCAGTCGTGGTGTACCTGAACGTTAATAATACACCGTCATTTTATAGTTGGAGAGAGTTCTACCAATGAAACTTAACATTTTTGCCAAATAAACACAGGTAGAAAAACGTCAAAAAATGACGTTCCCATACTTTTTGTAGTTTTTCGACTCGTGTTCTTTGCCAAAAATGGTAAGTTTCATTGGTAGAAACTTTTAATTGAAATGACCACAAAATGACGGTGTGTATTGTGGACTCAATAACAGTATTTTGTTAAATATACTTAATTGCCAAAAAGCTTTCTCACGTGTTAATTGTCAAAAGCGTCGCACGCTGACCGCGGCGCGGCGCAAATCGGCCCCCGTTAGGTGTGCCTCCTATTGTTTCAAGTCGCTGGCGCGAAGGAACTGTGGTAACTCGATATGGTACCAGTGATTTAGATCCCAGTTCCGTCCCGTGCACTTTCGGGACAGTATATCAGGCCACGTGACCGTGACCACGATATCCCACGCACATGTTTTATGTTTGCGTAGCTACCACTTTGTTTGCGCTTCAACAACATATTATTCATTATTAAATTTTCTATTCTTCATGAATCTTTAATTAATTCATATTGAAAGCGATGTAGAATTTTGACGATAAGGGGTAAGCGTGGTTAATTCCTATTGGAGATATTCCTATCATATGGATATAATTCATACGGATATAATCATTGACGAGATGTGGTCGACGGTTTATTTTAACAAAGGTTATGAGTATACACTATACAGGTGTCCCCAGTGCCGGTTTTAGCACTACCAGCGCCCCTGGGCGACATTTCTACGGGGCGCCCCCTAGGATTTTAAATTTTTCCTGTTAGTTATAAAACGGCCGCGTAGCGCGATTTTTAGTCAGTTTCACCTACTAATCTTGCTTGTTTAAAGTTAAAAAAAACGGCCGCGCATCGCGATTTTAGTCAGTTTCACCTACTAATCTTGTAATCTTGCTTGTTTATAGTTAAAAAAAAAGGCCGCGCAGTGCGATTTTAGTCAGTTTCACCTACTAATCTTGTAATCTTGCTTGTTTATAGTTAAAAAAAAAACGGCCGCGCAGCGCGATTTTAGTCAGTTTCACCTACTAATCTTGCTTGTTTATAGTTAAAAAAAAACGGCCGCGCAGCGCGATTTTTTAGTCAGTTTCATCTGCTAATCTTCTTGCTTATTACAGTAAAAAAAACCGCCGCGCAGCGCTATTTTTAGCAGTGTCACCTCCTAATCTTGTAATCTCGCTTGTTTATGGAAAAAGATTTTTTAGTCAGAATCGCTTTCTCTGTCCCTATATCCCTATGTATGCTTAAATCTTTAAAACTAGGCAAGGTATTTTGATGCAGTTTTTTTTAATAGATAGAGTGATTCAAGAGGAAGGTTTATATGTATAATACATGGTGTCAAACTCCACACTACACCGAAGCGAAGCGAGGGCGGGTCGCTAGTGAGTGTATAAGTAGCTACTACAGATTGTTTGTTGCGTTGCAGATGGCTGCTAGAGATGGAGCTGAGCTTGCCGGCGGAGCGCGCGCAGTCGCTGGCCGCCGCCGCCACCGCGCACCTCAACGCCGCGCTGCACGAGCTGCGCAGGTACTGCACACTACACTACACACTACACTACACTAGATGGAGCTGAGCTTGCCGGCGGAGCGCGCGCAGTCGCTGGCCGCCGCCGCCACCGCGCACCTCAACGCCGCGCTGCACGAGCTGCGCAGGTACTGCACACTACACTACACACTACACTACACTAGATGGAGCTGAGCTTGCCGGCGGAGCGCGCGCAGTCGCTGGCCGCCGCCGCCACCGCGCACCTCAACGCCGCGCTGCACGAGCTGCGCAGGTACTGCACACTACACTACACACTACACTACACTAGATGGAGCTGAGCTTGCCGGCGGAGCGCGCGCAGTCGCTGGCCGCCGCCGCCACCGCGCACCTCAACGCCGCGCTGCACGAGCTGCGCAGGTACTGCACACTACACTACACACTACACTACACTAGATGGAGCTGAGCTTGCCGGCGGAGCGCGCGCAGTCGCTGGCCGCCGCCGCCACCGCGCACCTCAACGCCGCGCTGCACGAGCTGCGCAGGTACTGCACACTACACTACACACTACACTACACTAGATGGAGCTGAGCTTGCCGGCGGAGCGCGCGCAGTCGCTGGCCGCCGCCGCCACCGCGCACCTCAACGCCGCGCTGCACGAGCTGCGCAGGTACTGCACACTACACTACACACTACACTACACTAGATGGAGCTGAGCTTGCCGGCGGAGCGCGCGCAGTCGCTGGCCGCCGCCGCCACCGCGCACCTCAACGCCGCGCTGCACGAGCTGCGCAGGTACTGCACACTACACTACACACTACACTACACTAGATGGAGCTGAGCTTGCCGGCGGAGCGCGCGCAGTCGCTGGCCGCCGCCGCCACCGCGCACCTCAACGCCGCGCTGCACGAGCTGCGCAGGTACTGCACACTACACTACACACTACACTACACTAGATGGAGCTGAGCTTGCCGGCGGAGCGCGCGCAGTCGCTGGCCGCCGCCGCCACCGCGCACCTCAACGCCGCGCTGCACGAGCTGCGCAGGTACTGCACACTACACTACACACTACACTACACTAGATGGAGCTGAGCTTGCCGGCGGAGCGCGCGCAGTCGCTGGCCGCCGCCGCCACCGCGCACCTCAACGCCGCGCTGCACGAGCTGCGCAGGTACTGCACACTACACTACACACTACACTACACTAGATGGAGCTGAGCTTGCCGGCGGAGCGCGCGCAGTCGCTGGCCGCCGCCGCCACCGCGCACCTCAACGCCGCGCTGCACGAGCTGCGCAGGTACTGCACACTACACTACACACTACACTACACTAGATGGAGCTGAGCTTGCCGGCGGAGCGCGCGCAGTCGCTGGCCGCCGCCGCCACCGCGCACCTCAACGCCGCGCTGCACGAGCTGCGCAGGTACTGCACACTACACTACACACTACACTACACTAGATGGAGCTGAGCTTGCCGGCGGAGCGCGCGCAGTCGCTGGCCGCCGCCGCCACCGCGCACCTCAACGCCGCGCTGCACGAGCTGCGCAGGTAATACATTGCTGGTTTTCTGACGGACAGATGCTTGCAGTGCATGAGTAAGCTTTAATCTACGTTGACCCGTGCGCGTGTCCCGCAAACGCAGCGGATGCCCTAACGCAACAAAATAAGCGAAGGAAGGGTTTTTGAATACGGCCAGAGGCCGTACCGGCTAAGTTACATGACTATCGTTATCGCTTTCATTTGACAGATGGATGTGATACATTGCTAAATACTTCTATTTGGCATAAATAAAAACTTACCAAAAAAAAGTAGCAATGTATCCGTACATATATCCGTATATAAAATGAAAGAGATTACGATAGCCATGCAAGTTAGCCGGTACGGCCCGAGCGGCTCGGCGCACGCGCATGGCCCTAGACGAAGTAATAATTCGTCGCTACTCTGAAAAAACCTTGTATCCTCAAACAAGTCATTTTACAGGAGCTAGCAGGACCCAAAAAGTGTTTAAATATGAAACAACTTTCCTTATTTTAAATCAAGTAATGTACTTAGGTACTTCGGCATGGCATATACGAAAAAATGCAATTATTTTCTATTATTGTATGTGATACAAGTTAGTGTCTAAAAATTGAGATAGGTATGAGGTTTTCTCAGAGCAGCGACGATTTGTAAATCTCATTATTATTTTATTTATTTATATTTTAAAATTAAGTCTAAGTACAGCTTGACCATAAAGAGTTGACAAAAATTGAGGGCGCCACTTTCTATGTAAACACGTCAAAATCACGAATAAATTGGCAACACTTACTAAATTTTGTACTGAAAAATTTTAGTTCCATTTTATTTAATTTCAACTCTTTATGGTCAAACTGTATATCAATTGTTTTTTCCAAAAACGACGACTGTGACTTTTCCTAGGAATTAAAGATAAATGGACTACCTAGACCTAGTATTTTGCCATCATCTTTGTATTCCTGTCCATCAATAATAGCGTTTTATCATATCAGATGTAATTAAGGGGGTCGTTAGTTCGTCACATCACTCACATCATATATTATGTATGACACTATCTAGCTGCTTTTAAATACACGCGTACTGGCCCCACTGGCCTTCAAACTGCATTTGCCGTCGAGTGTAACTGGAGTGTTTGCGTCAGGTTGTTCCTGGTGGAGGACCTGGTGGACTCGCTGAAGTTCGGCGTGCTGCTGTGGTGCCTCACCTACGTGGGCGCCTGCTTCAACGGCATCACGCTCATCATACTAGGTCGGTATCGAATCATTTTGACCATCATAATGCTATTCGATCGAGCTATTCAATCTTAATCTTCAAAAAATATTGTACCTATTAATGGGGATTGTCTGAAAAAAAAAACCAATTGGCTAAATATTTTTTATAGGTAGGAATAAGGTCTCTTAGTAATAGAAGAAATTTCAGAATTTTCAGTTGCGTAAAAAAATTATAATCTTTTCGACTTCGCAAATGTACGAAAGTAACAGTAAAGTCGCATTACTAATTTCCCAGCAAAAAGGTAAACAAAGGTGTTGCCAGAACAAAACAACACAAAAAGAAATAGTATAATGCTAAGTCAAGAAATAAACACACTTACATGGGTTTTCATCACAAACCTAATAAAAATAAATTAGATAAATATTCTGAATCATGAGTTTTGCGTCAAAAAGAGTAATATAATTTAATATTTCATAATAACAGTTTTATAGTAGAAAAAAATTTATGACGCTGTGCACACATCAACTGCAAGTACACAGCAACCTTTGGTCTTTTTATAAAATTTCATTTAAATTAGTATTGCGAGTAGTAGCTGTAGTAGTAACATTTGTCTTTTGGTATTGGGGGGGGGGGGGGGGGGGGGGAACAGGCGGTGATGCTACGTATTTTTGATAGTTTACATACAATATCTAAGTAAAGTTTTCTTATCAGTTCGTTTCAAGAACTTTTATCATCAAAAATTATGATAGGTTATAAAGATAAAATTTCTAATTACCATCCTACTTTAAAATAACCCTGGATGAAATTATTTTTATAATGACTCAAAATATAATATACAAATTAAAAAGTTTTAAAAGTGACCAAAGGTTTTCAGTATCAGGGTCAGTTTGTCAATTTGACAGTGACGTTTCTTTGTTTATATTTTTGCTGGGAAATTAATAATGCGAATGGAATGGAGATTATATACAGCTCGCGCAACATAATTTGACCCAATTTTTAGTACTTACCACGTGTCCCGCACTACAATTTTTGTACCGAAAATTGCTACTGCGCAAGCTTCATTGTCTATGGTTTGGTTAAAGTTATGTTGCGCGAGTTGTACCTTTGCCACAACCACAACATGGTATTAACACAAGTAAAAAAGGTTTCAAAAATGACAAATCTTTTTTAAAATCGTGTTGTGGTTGTGGCAGATGGTGGCAAAGGTATAATCTCCATTCTGCTGTTACTTTCGTACTCTTGTGCGGCTAGTAATAGTACGTACGGCTCTTATCAACCAAACTCGGTCCCATCCGGCAGAAAGCATGAAACTTGGTATGCATGTAGCTTTTAGGTACTTATACAATAAAATATAGAAGTAGAAACAAGTTGTAAAGTGATTCGTTTCCACCATCCCTTTGCGTCCCGAATTGCAGTTTTTTTTTTATAAAAAACGATGAAAGCTACAACAAAACTGTTTAAGAGCAATATGTTTGTCATTAAATTCTCTATTAATCATTTTTTGAATAAAGGTGATAGCACTTATAGTTTTCAATTTATGTTTGCGTTTCTTCCGATATTTTTTGATAAATATACCCTGTGGGAAACGTATAGGACAACACCGATATTTTTTGCATTAAGGAATGAAACTTTGTACATTTGTTCCTTAGAATTTGATGAACCAGAGTCGAAAACGCCCGGGAGACAGCAGGAGACACCCTACTGGGGGGAGGGGAGGGGGTGAAATTTTCTAACACCACGCGTACTAACTGCTAATTTATAGCTACTATGGCAAATCGGGTATCATATTCGGATTAAAAGAAGATGACCAATCATTTTCAGAAATAAAAAAACACCTTTACATACAAAAAAATGAATAGCTGTTATTGCAATGCCGAACATCTAAAATTTTACAAAAAAATCCATTGACGATAAATTTCTAACAAGTACCGATATCGGCTTGAAAAAATATCATAAGAAATCCATATTCATATAAATTCCAAAAATATAAGTTTCATTGGAATAGTTTTATAAAAAAATGTGTATGGTGTATGGTATGGTAAAAATGGAATAGTTTTATAAAAATACACAGCGTGGCAGTGGCATAAATAAATCACTTTACAACTTGTTTCTACTTCTATATTTTATTGTATACGTAAAAGCTACATGCATGTCAAGTTTCATGCTTTCTGCCGGATGGGACCATAATCTAGTATAATATAGGTCGAAATGAGCCGTACTAGAAGTCGAAGAGATTTAATTTTTTTTCACACGATCGAAAATTCTGAAACATTTTTCTATTACTAAGGTAGATTATTCCTACTTATAAAAGAATATTCAGTAAATTTAGCGTTTCCCCATTGTGTGCACACTCGCTAACGTGCGCCGTGTCGGCGGTTGCAGGGTGGGTGGCGCTGTTCACGCTGCCCAAGGCGTACGAGATGAACAAGGCGCAGGTGGACGCCAACCTCGAGCTCGCGCGCGCCAAGTTCAACGACATCTCCGCCAAGTAAGTACTGTAGCTTAAACTAACCATCTGTCTTTAAAATTTGAGATTTTTGCATTTACGATGCTATTTTTAAACAATACAAAATTTAGTATTGTTTAAAAATAGCATCGTTAATGCAAAAATCTCAAATTTTAAAAATTATATAGCTATTTCATCTTAATCAATTGTTTAAATATCTGGAAAGATATTTCAATTGAATGTCGAGGTTATTCCTCACATTGGTGAAATAACGCTGGCTTGCAGCGTAAGAGTATGATATACTAGAAGAAATTCGACGATGTCACTAGTGACTGGGTAGCTCAGCGGTCAGAGCATTGGACCGGATATCCGAAGGTCGCGGGTTCGATTCCCGTCTGAGTATTGATCTGGTGCGAGTCGTATTTTTTCTAGTATATTTTAGTATATTTTGTCTTTCCCTAGCTAATCGTGGGAACAAAATGGTTTCAAATTTTTTTAATAAACCTGGCTGCGGCGATAGAGCTCGCCACTCATCACGCGTAACTTGTTTCTCTCGGGGCGAAAAGCGGGCATCGGAGACCCGTTTTGCTACGCTGAATGTATGTGGAGCGATGGAGGAGAAAATGGATGAGGTGTGTTTGATTATGGAAGAAAAGAAGTTGGATGTTTTATGCGTGAACGAGACGAAAAGAAAGGGCAAAGGAGTCTCAGAACATGGCCCGTTTAAAGTTCTGTGGTCGGGCGTTGCCGAAAATGAGCACGCGAGTATGGGCGTGGGACTCCTGCTGTCGGAAAGGATGATAGAATGCATGACTGAGTATGAGTGTGTTAGTCCCAGACTTCTCTGGGTTAGACTCAAAGTAGGATTACTTCGGATACGCGTCATTGGCGTGTATGCTCCCGATATATCCAAGTCAGCAACGGAAAAGGAGGATTTCTGGAAAAGTGTGGAAGATATCTTGAATGAATGCAAAGATAATGAAAGGATAGTTATGCTTGGAGATTTTAACGGATGCGTAGGTGTGAGAAGAGAGGGATGTGAGGGAGTTTTAGGAATATATGGAGACAAAAGAGTAAATGATAATGGCAGGAGTTTGATTGAGGTATGTTTAGAAAAGAATCTTGTGGTAACGAACACCATGTTTGACCACAAGGAAATTCATATGTACACTTGGCAGAGAGGGGAAAAGAAGAGTATTATCGAGTAATAAACAATGAGACAACCGTTTTATGATGAGATCAGTTTATTACTGACTTACTTAATACATTCGTGCACCCTTATATATACGACACCACCGGGGTGCAAAGAAAAAAAACAGGAAAAAAAGAGTTCCATCTATAAGTAAAAATTACAAAATCTTGAATATGTGCATTTTTAAATATATTTTTTCTTAACTACAGAAAGACAAAAATATATAAGGTAGTATACAGGTGCCTGTAGTTAAACTTATTTCAACTATAACACTTAAAATTTAAAGACAAAAATGACAGTAAACATTATGATAAAAAACTACAAGCAACTACTTTCTTTTTCTTTCTTTCTACAAGTAACTAATTTCTTAAAAACTTTTATTTTCTACAAAACATAACTTTGTATTGCCTATCTAACTTCTTACAAACATTTAGATTTTTTGTATGAAAAATCTATTTATATATCTATTAACTCCTTCAGTTAATAAATAATAAAAAACAACTTCTGGTAAAAATATCTATCCCAGTTATTTGTCATAAAAAAAATTAAACTATGATTTCATGATATATAAATCAAACTTACATAAATTATTTTATAAAAATATTCAGTTTTGCTATCTTAACAATCTATTTATCAATCAACTCATTTATTTATCAACCCATTCAGATAATAAAAAAATATATTCTGGAAAAATGTATATCCCAGTTATTTTTACTACATTTCATTTATTTCACAACAAAAATGATATCTCAAAAATTCATTTACCTATCTATCTAAATTCTGTTAATCCATTTAGGTAATACAAAAATATCTTCTGGTATTAAAGAAAATATCCCAGTTAATAATTAGTATACGTACTCCATTCGTTTCATTAAACAAAATTATCTTCTGGTATTAAAAATATATCCCAGTTTATTATAAACAATACATTTCACGTAGTATTATTAGTCTCTTTTATATGAGTAAGTAAATCAACGAAATCCGCTCGGGCGTAACGTTGTTTATTTTATACTTTATATCAAACATTATCTCAATAACATTTCCACTAATCATTCATAAGCATTATTATTTGTAAAAAAGAAACCACGTCATTTATTCTATTGCTTATTCATCTCATAATTATATTTATTCTCACTTTTCCTTTTAAAAATTGCTTGGTTTTCTTAATATTTCTGAAACTAGGGTAGGCCCTCCCCTATTTCAAGAATATTTCGAGAACTGTTGCTAAGTATAGCATAACTCTTTTCGTAACTATTCGATCCAATTCATCACATTGCAAAAAATATTCATTGCCACATTTCTTAATGCAAAGTGGGATGCATTAGTTTGCAAAGTCAATTCATTTGATATTACAATCAACAATGTCTTAACAAATTAAAACAATGGTCGTAAAGGTCGCAAACAATGGGACAAACAAACAAAAGTTGTATTCATTTCATAAAGATTATTAAGTGTCATCTTAATGTTACGAAATTGGAATAAATTTCTTATTGCAGAGGGCAACGAATTTCATGACCCCTGAACAATTTATTTTTTCACTAATTAAGATTTATTTTAATTGTATTTGTATAAAGACAAAATAAATTCATATCGTCTTATATTTCACAAATTAAGTAGTGAGTAGGTACTACTTTACTCTTTTTATATTAACCAAATTCACACACTAAACACAATAAAATTATAAATTCATTATCGCATAAGTAGAAAAGAAACAAAATGATTACTTACTTAGTAGAATCTTAGAAACATCAGTCATAAAAATCATACGTGCAATTGTGCATCAAAATGACAAAATATTAATCAATTTACATTTACTTAATGTTTATATAAAAATAACACAAACATTATTAAAAATAGAAAATATCGTCTTACTGGAAAATAACCATTTATTTAAAAACAGCAAGTTACTTTTACACTAGGCATCACTATTAGGTACCTAGAGCAAAAAAAAACACAAGTACACTTTGTAGTTTGTCTGTTAAAGATTTTTGTCACAGCTGTTACTCACGTGGGCTCACTAGATAGTTTTCTTTATTTTTTTCATAGTTCGTTACAATAGTCACCTGTGACGAGTCTTCGCTACCAGGACAACGAACGTCTCCCGGCCGCATGCTTAAATCCATTTTTCATAAGTTTTGTAATCTTTGTAATATACACCTAGGTATATCGATTTAGGTACACGACATACGTAGACTTCCGAGTTCATTTTATATTATTTTACGTAAGCTTGAGTTCACTTTTTATTTATTTATAATGTCTTTGTATAATTTATTTTATTTTATGTGGTGGCTCGCAGTCGCAGCCATCCACAGCAGCCGCGGCGCAGTGCGCCGGGCGCTTGCACAACTCACGCGTTTACATTGTCTTGGCTGGCAGGGTCGCCATATCGAGTAATAAACAATGAGACAACCGTTTTATGATGAGATCAGTTTATTACTGACTTACTTAATACATTCGTGCACCCTTATATATACGACAGTATGATCGATTTTGTGATTGTTGATGAAAGACTGAAGGGCAGAGTTGTAGACACCAGGGTCTTTAGGGGTAGTAACATTGGAACAGACCACTTTCTTGTAGTGTCTCGGGTTAGTGGTCTGTTCAAAAGTTGGCGTCATCGTCCCACAGTGTCAACAACGGAGCTGACTAGAGTAAAAGTTGAGAACCTGGATGAAGTGGAAGTGCAAAAGACATATTTGTGCAAATTGAAAGAACGATTGGGAAATGTGGCTGAAGTGAAAGATGGCAAGCTTGAGGAAGTTTGGGAAAAGTTTAAAAAAGGTGTGACTGAAACAGCTGAGGAAATATGTGGAGTGAGTAAAAGGAAGAATGCTCCCCCAATAAACTGGTGGGATAGTGAGGTAAGACAGATAGTGAATGAAAAGAAAAAAGTATGGCAGGATCTGCTGGCCATCAAAGCCAGTAAAAGAGTGAATGCAAGTGTTACAGAAGATGATGTTGATACAGTTGCAAGGGAGTTTAAAAGGATTAAGAAAGTAGTGAAAGAAAAAGTAGACGAAAAAAAGAGAAAGATGAAAGAAAAGTGTGACTTCAAACTCTGTGATAACTTTCGAGACAATATAAAATTGTTTTGGAAACAAGTGAAAACGTCTCGAAGTGGATCACATAAGTCTAAAATGAATGTGATAAGAGATGAAAAAGGTGAGCTAGTGACAGATGAAAAAGGTGTACTACAGGAGTGGATGAAATATTTTGAGAGTTTGTTTGAGGCGGATGGCTCTATGCTAGAAGCCTCGGATAAAAGGGTGGAAGACGAGGAAGAGACAGAAGTGGATGAAAGAGATATATATATGGATGAGATTATTAGTGCAATGAAGAGCATGAAAAAAGGGAAAGCAGCAGGATATGACAGAATTACTGTTGAAATGCTGAGAGGTGGGAAAGAGCTGGTTGCGTCCTGGCTGTGCCTGATCTTTAATAAATGTTGGAACAGTGGCAAAGTGCCGGAAGATTGGCGTAAAGCCGTGGTCGTGCCGCTGTACAAAGGGAAAGGGTCACGGCAGGATGCTAAAAACTACCGCGGGATCAGTCTTCTCAGCATTGTCAGTAAATTGTATGCAAAGGTACTGATTGAAAGAGTGATGCAAAAAACTGATCAGAGTATTTGGGATGTGCAAGCGGGATTCAGAAAGGGAATGGGATGCACGGATCAGGTCTTCTCCTTGAGGTGCTTAACCGAAAAACACCTGGCTAAGCACAAAAAGGTTTACTGTGCCTTTGTGGACCTGGAGAAGGCCTACGATCGAGTTGACAGGAATGAGCTATGTAAGGTGTTATCCGAATACGGATTGGAGAGCAGACTGATTCATGCACTGAAATCTCTCTATGAGGATTCCCGTGCATGCGTCAGGATTGACGGCGTATACACTGACTGGTTTGGCATCTCTAGGGGTGTCAGACAGGGATGTGTTGCGTCACCATGGCTCTTTAATCTGTTTTTGGACAGTTGTATGAAAGGTCTGAAAGAACGTGACTGTGGGGTTGTGATGAATGGGACTCAAATCAAGTGCCTTCTCTACGCTGACGACCAAGTTATACTTGCGTCTTCTGCGCAAGAGTTGCAGGAAATGATGTCGGTTATGAATGAAGATTTTGTGAGAAAAGGGATGAAAGTGAATGTAACTAAGACTAAAGTGATGGTGTTTGAGAGAGATGAAGAAATGACTGACTGTACGGTAATGTTAGGTGGCGAAAAAGTGGAACAAGTCCGTGAGTTTGTATACTTGGGGAGTTTGTTCACAAGGGACGGAAAGAGTGAGGAAGACATAGAAAGACGAGTGAAGAAAGGAAATTCGGTGAGTGGTGCTATACACTCGGTTATGAGTAGCCAAACCGTTTCTGCAAAGGCGCGAATGGCTATTCATAACGGAGTGCTGGTACCGACACTGATGTATGGAAGTGAATCTTGGGTATGGCAGAAGAAGAATGAAAGCAGAATAAATGCGGTAGAGATGCGATCGTTGAGGAAAATATGTGGAGTAAAACTGAGTGATAGAGTGAGCAATGAGGTGATTCGCAAAAGGTGTGGTCTGAAAGATGATATAGTGACAAGAATTGAGAAAGGAATGCTCCAGTGGTTTGGTCACTTAGAGAGGATGAATGAAAGGCGAATCACGAAAGAGATATACTGTGCGAATGTGGAAGGAACGATTGCACGAGGGCGTCCCAGAAAAACCTACGCGGACCAAATAGAGGTTATTATAAAAAAGGCTGGTGTACGCAGTGACAAAAACCGCAGGGCATGTATGAAAAGATTGATGGATATGAATGAAGCGAAAGAAGTGTGCAAGGATCGTACCAGGTGGCGATCCATAGTCTCTGCCTACCCCCATGGGAAACAGGCGTGAGTGTATGTATGTATGTATGTATATTTTAGTATTGTTTAAGCATCTGTTACTCGTTTTACGTTGTACCCACCCGTCGTACCCATGGACCAACAGCATGTGTTGTTCTTCCTGCCACGACCATTGATGATTTTCTCAAATCTTTAGGTGGTAAAAAATAGCTTGGATTTTCTACTATTGCCCGTTTGATGGAGAGACATCGCACGTCGTGCGGCCGCCCTGGGAGCGAGTGGCGACGGCGAGCCGCAACCCTGTCCATCGTCGGCCACGACCACTCTGTCAAGAGTACCCGACTAAGAAGATTGCCCGTTTTGAATTTTTTTACCTACTATTAGATCTAAGAGATACACTAGTCGTGCTGGAAAAAATGCTTCCTAACACGACCACGTAGACTTCCGTGTTGACGACCAGTGTACCTCTTGGATCTAGTAGGTAAAAAGTCAAAACAGTGGTAATAAATAGTAGAAAATCCAAGCTATTTTGTACCACCTAAAGATTTGAGAAAATCATCAATGGTCGTGGCAGGAAGAACAACAAAACAGCATTGCACAACCAGTTTTGCTACAGGTATATACTGACTGACATACCGGGTGTAACAAGACCCTCAACGGAGCCGTGGTCTACGTATTCTGCCCATCATCAGGACCATTTCTGTTCAAAATTATTGCTGAGAATCGATTTTAATTTTTGGTGTTAAAAAAGCATTGCATTGCATACATTACCACGCAATGTAACGCGTACAAAAGGACCGCGCCTGCGAGTGAATGCTACACAGCTGCGTGCGGCCGAGATGAAAGGCAGCGTTTATGGTGTGTGTGTGGTTTGAGGGCCACTTGCTCGAAAGTCAA
Organism: Agriphila tristella; assembly: GCA_928269145.1. NCBI lineage: Eukaryota > Metazoa > Arthropoda > Insecta > Lepidoptera > Crambidae > Agriphila > Agriphila tristella. The sequence goes on along the minus strand of OV743439.1, from coordinate 29,453,950 downwards.
TACAAGTATACTGATGATTTAGTGGACATTATAAAAGAAATGTGCAACTTGGAATCGATTTTGTGAAAGTCATCTTCACTGAGTTATTAGCTGAAGAGTCGGGCCCTCAGTTCTCACATGGAGGATTGAGGGCCCGGCTGTTGCGAACAAACTATTAACATTACAGTAAAAGTTGTAATGCTAAAGTCTAAGTTAATCCCGAACAAAAATTGTGGAAGTAAGATTTATCGCAAAAAGCTTTTCTACTTTGTATAATCTTAGTTCAAAATGGGCCCTCAATCCTCCAACTTACAAAAATTAACTACGCATTTTTTTTAAACTATAGGATTACGGCTGTTGCAAGTTGTCCAGGGGGGTACGTAATAAAATGTGAAAAAATGTGAAACAAATAGCTGGCTTCAACTCCTCCTAGTTTTCCAGTTATTACCTTGTTAATATTCGGGCCCTCAATCCTCCACGTTTTCTTTTTCTTGATTTTTACGCACAAAGTATGGAATGTAAGACCAACCTGAAGTTTTCCGTTTATGTGAAAAAAAATGTGCAACAAGCTGATATCAAAGGGAAAATAAAAGATCCATTTATTAATAAGATATATCAATTTAATTTTTATCCTCTTTAAGTATGAAATAGGGTGACCACGTTTTTTATCCAATACTTATGAGGAATAGGGAAAACTCAGGAGGCGCTTTGGAAATGTATCCCTTTGTGCCTATTAGTTTTTATCAAATTAAATAACTCCAAACTTTCGACCCTTGTTTTTTTCTTGTGTGAAAATCGCCTGCTCAAATATGACATTACTCAACGTAAGCACACAGTATAGGTAACTAGATATTACCTTTTACAAGCTTAATGTACTGTGGGATATGCGTGGTACTCGCTGCCGTGTCGTGTGTGCCATAGAGGATTAAAAAAAATGCCATGCCCGAGATGAACGCAGGGGCTCCCAAACTATTTTAGGCAAGAGACCCTTTTTATGTCAATGGATGGGCAGTCCGTACGATAAAACATGACAAGTAACTGATCATACGACTATTGTTATGAACATTAAATAAAAAAGTCTTTTTAAAAATTCTAAAATCATTGGTAAAGATGCCATGTTTGACGGTACCTACTTGTTTTGTCGTTTTTAATGTCATAATGTGTCAAGCAGAATACCAGTGCAGCAAGCCCCCCGCTTGCTGCTTATACTGAGTATTACTGAGCTAGGCACATTTAGGCATCACGCGACGATACGCAATGTGTACTAATGTGTGTTTAATTTTATTTTTATCCGTATTTTGTTATAATTTGTGTATCGTTGTGTGGTTCCAAAAATAAATGTATTTTTTTTCTTTCTTTTTCAATCTGAAGTTTGGAGTTATTTAATTTAATAAAAAATAATAGGCACAAAGGGATACATTTCCAAAACGCCTCCTGAGTTTTCCCTATTCCTCATAAGTATTGAATAAAAAACGTGGTCACCCTATTTCATACTTAAAGAGGATAAAACTGAAATTGATATAAATCTTATTAATAAATGGGTCTTTTATTTTCCCTTTGATATCAGCTTGTTGCACATTTTTTTTCACATAAACAGAAAACTTCAGGTTGGTCTTACATTCCATACTTTGTGCGTAAAAATCAAGAAAAAGAAAATGTGGAGGATTGAGGGCCCGAATATTAACAAGGCAATAACTGGAAAACTAGGAGGAGTTGAAGCCAGCTATTTGTTTCACATTTTTTCACATTTTATTACGTACCCCCCTGGACAACTTGCAACAGCCGTAATCGTCGGCTAATCGATATTTACTAGGAATAATTATATTTTCGATATTTATTTTCGGTATTTGGCAAAGATTCGGTACGATAAAGCACGAGATGTCAGTCGAGTACGTATTATCCCTAGAGTGTACAGTTAAATTACAGAAGTACTTAATATTGGTTAAGCTATTGTTAAATCCGCGGACTTCCACGTCTATCGGTTGTTTCGGTAAATTCAGTATTTCGTACGCTCGTTGCGTAATAAAATTCGATTGCGAACCCGTATCTAATAATACCCTCAAAATTTTCATGTTGTGGGTGAGTTTAACATTGACTAGCGCTGTCGATAAAATTATAGACTTGTGCATGAACTGTTCGTTATTCGATTGCGCAAGTGAGGAAATACTAGATTGACTAGTCAACACGTTTGGGTTCGGCTTAGAATGCGATGTCGTTTCGTTCGATTGTGAGTTATGTAGTGTAGATGTATGTGTAATAGGTTCGATGTGGTTAGTTTCGGTATTAAATCGCTGTGTAAATGTTGGGTTATGTATAAGTGAGTGGTGCTTGCCATTACATGTCTTACACCGACTAGCTTTACAGTTTTGAATCAGATGATTCGATCGAAAACAATTTAAACATAATCTAAATTTTTTAATAGTTCGAATGCGCGAATCTACACTAAGGGCTAGAAATTTAGGACACTGGCAATGAGTTTCGTTACAATTAGGGCATCGATTAATTGGGTTACCTTGCATTTTTTCTTGAACCGTCCGGGCCGTGGTCAGAAATGTTTTTCTTGCTACATTCTGCTTACTATCGCTCGGTTGATTTTGATTGATATTTGGTTTTAGTGTGTCCAGTAAGTCCGCGTGCGCCCTTAGGAATGTCTTGAAGTCCTGTAAATTCGGTAATTCTTTTGAGCCAACCTTTTCCTCCCACTTTCGTTGTAGGGAAGGGTCAAGTTTGGAAGATAAAAAATATATGATTAATAAATCCCAGTTCTCGATATCGACATTTAGTGATTTAATTGTTCGCAAGTGTTTTGAAATGTTATCGATTAAGCTCCTCAATGCAGTGGCCGTAGTGGACACTGTTTCGATATCGAATAATGCAGCTAAATGATTTTTTATTATTATTCTGGGATTATTGTACCGTTCGCATAATAGTTTCCACGCTAAATCGTAACTGTCTTCGTTAAACTCCAAAGATGCAATAACTTCTAGCGCACTGTCTTTGAGACAAGTTCGCAGATACTTGTACTTCTGAATGGATTTTAAGTTACTTTGATTAATGATAGCATCAAAGGTATCGCGAAATTCCATCCACTGTTTTATATCCCCGCAATAGGTAGGTAATATTATTTCTGGATATTTAATATTATCGTTACTTTCAGATTTATTTTCTATAGTGATATTGGATGAGTTTGTCTCCGGAGGGGTTTCCTCCTGGAGGCAATTCATGGCTAGAGATATGGCTTCGTAATAGCCTTTTTCGAAAGCTTCCCTTTCCTCAAGTTGTGCCTCGTAGTCGGCACATTCGATTTCAATTTCGTCCTGACATTTTTCGTAGTCATCAAAAACGGATCTAATTCTGTCAGTACGTAATTTCAATTCTATTAACTGGTCAGCGGAAGGCTGCTTTGATGTAATCGAATTTAAGTATTTTCGGAACAGGGTTAATTTTCCTTTAAATATTCCCCGTTTTTTGGTAAGGGTTTGTAAACTAGCTGATTCTAGTTTACTGTGTTCCTCATTTGATGGCATTTTAATATAAATCAGAAATATCGACAATTTATTACGTTAAATAGTATTTAGATGAATAAAAGGGATAAAGAACAGTGGTAGGATGGAAAGAAAAGAAAGGAATTCGCCAACTCAACTCACGTGCTCGGGAGGTACTTAGCCAGAATCCTCGGTTCTTCGTGAAAATATAGCTTCAATTTTCCGTAGATTGCTTGTTTAATCGCTGATTTGCCCTTCGGTGCCAACCTTTATTGTGATTCTTGAGATTCTTCAAGATTTTAGTTGTGCGTGTCACGGTCGATTTTCCGCCTTAAAATGGCCGCACCACCTTTCCTTGCTGGTTCGGTTTTAGTTCGGTTTTGGATGCCTGAAATGCTGGAAAACAGAACCTGCCTATTTGGATACGACTTTCCGCGTACTTTTCGACTTCAAACTAGGGGTCACCAAAATGTATGGTGGTGTGCCCCGAAGGAATAAAAATTGTATTTTTGAATTTGACTGGGTATTTATTTATATGTATTGCTAGGTATGTTGACTCAAGAGAAAAGAGACCTGCTTATGGCCGGCATCTACTTATATAGTTTCCTAACAGCGCCCTCTGTATCGACTATAGGCAACCAGTCGCTTCTGTTGCGCGTGATCAAGGCAGACTGAGTATTTAATAATAAGCAAGCTATCGAACAGATGGCGCTGTTTTACAGTATACTTTTATTGACTTTCGAGCAAGTGGCCCTCAAACCACACACACACCGTTTATGTGCGTGCTCATGAGATACATTGGGTGATAACGTTTTGAATCCATTGTTTGTTACGAAATATTTGAAATTTTGATAATGTATCTTTGGACAAAAATTAGTAAATAACGAAAAAAAAATTTTTATTTTTATTTTGACCTTCAATAACTTCGTAGCTATTGGTTTCCCAGGTATAGTCTAAAGGACAAAAATGATCCTGATGATGGGCGGAATGCGTGGACTTCGGCTTCTTTGAGGGTCTTGTTACATCCGTTATAGTGGGGTCGACTTTCATTAAAACGAGGTAACTTTGAAGCTTTATTCTCTCCCAAGGATTGACCTAGTTCACCTAGTTGTGATCTGATGATGGCCATCAAATCCAGGGGGTGAATGGGGAGATTCAGAACGCTATACACTTCCAAATGATCAGGTTACTTATTGTCTAATTTTAAAATCTATCGCAATCGCTTTCATTTGACAGATGGATGTGATACATTGCTGCATTTCTTTGGTAGGTAAGTTTTTATGTGTGCCAAAAAGAAATTTCAATATATCACATCCTGAAAGCGATTGGGATAGATTTTGAAATAAGACAAAGGTACCCTGTTGGGTTATTCACGACTGTCAAAAATCTACTCAAAAGCATTCGATTTGAGTCCGTATCCTCTGACAGATTCGAAAACTGCTATTCACAAATACATTCGACTGGCATTCGAATCATTTTCCGATGGAAAAGCGCAATGCATTTACAAAGTTTGGTAGCATAAGGTAGAAAATAAGATCGAAGACTAACTTTCCGATTCGATTCGGAAAGTTGGTTCCCGACAATCGTGAATAACCCCCCTGATCAGCGTTCTAAGAGATTTAAGGATATGTTTAAAAAACTTCGAAAATAGCATAAAAGTGTATGGAAATCCTGAAACTGAAACTTTGATCCATAGATCTCTAAAAATGATCAAATCAGCTGGATGTGTAAAGCGATCTGAATCTCCTCCATTCATTCCCTGCCCTGGATGGCCATCATTAGATCACGGCTCGGTCAATCCTTGGCGGAGAACCAAGGCTTCAAAGTTACCTCATTTCGTATCGACATTCGGTATCGACAAGTAATTAACTATATTGATTATAATAACATAACAAAGAACTAAAGTGAACTTTATTCGAGAAATACGGTTTCTCCGCACCGGGCCGTAAAATGGCGACACCTGTGGCTTGCTTTAAATGTAAAAATAAAACAGATATAAGGAACATGGTGAAATGCGTGAAGTGTAAAAATACTTATGAGTTTGAATGTGTAGGATATCCAGAAAAGCTATACAGAATCATGGATAGTGAAAAAAGGAAAAAATGGCTTTGCCCAACTTGTACTCAAAAACAAAATAAGACACAAATAAATCCCTCAAACTCTCAACGCAGTAATGTAACAACGCGTAGACAAAATATGACAAAAAATAAAGAAAACTTACCGCTGGCAACAGAAACTCTTACAGAAATAAATAATTCCCCTACATTCCCAACTTTGTCATATGAATCCGAGTCTAAAGATGATTCTCATTCTACTGGAGTGACCCCTGAGGTAATGACGGATGACTCATATTTTTCAACCGAACGACTGTCAAAGAGCGCAGATCTAACGCTCTTAAACGACGCAGATACAGAATTTGAACTACGAGAGGAAGTAAAACTTCTCAAAAATAACCTAAGTTCGACGGAAAGCGAGTTAGAAAATACGATTTTGGAAAATAACGAACTAAAAAGGTGCATTACCAAACTGAAGAAGGAAATTCAAATGCTAAAAAGTATCTGTGTTACTCCACAAAAGGTAATTTCCAGTACTAAGAAAAGAAACTCTATGCTACTCACAGACTCTGCTACACCACCAAGAAACAATAAAATAGAAAAGCTACCAACTCAAGATGAAGTACAACAATTGGAAAAAGTTATAACAGATCTAAACCAGTCCTTACTCAACGCACAGAAAGAAATCTATAACTTGGAAAAGCAAATTCATAATCTGAAGCTTAAAATAGTAGACACATGTGTTACACCAAACATAAATGACACCAGCTTCACTACTGATAGTCAAAATTTAGTGGAGACACCTGAATTGTTCAAGCAAACAAGAAAACCCCATAACATTTACATAATAGGTGATGACCAACTAAGAGGACTCGCTTCTGAAATGGTGAATACAAGATCAGGAAACTGGAATGATAAATATAATGTGACTGCATCAGTACTCACTGGTGCATCAAGCTCAATTGTTGTAAATTACTGTGAAAAATTAGCAAATCAAATAACTAGCAATGATATTGTTGTTCTAAGTATGGGATCGCATGATGACGACTTGCATGTACTACATTCTAATCTCTGTATAGTAAATAATATGTTAGCTAAGTCTATTGTATATATTGTACCCGTATTCTCTAATCAAAACTTTAATGAATATACCTTGTTTAAGTCCATGGAAATGTGGCTAAGACATTTCCATAAATGTAATCTGCTCGACTACAATTTTCAGTATCATAAAGAATATAACTTTACCCAAAAAATGTGTAATAAATTGAATACATGTATTGATTTTATTGAATACAAAGAACAATATCTGTCGTGCAAAAATATACTGAAACTGATGACTATTAGAACAGGCAAAAATCAAGTAAAACCTAAACAATTAAATGTTCCTAAAAAAGGTACAATACCTTATTATTTTCTAGTCAAGAAAAAACCAGAGATGACATCAGAATGTAAGACTCACTCAAACTCTCTGGATAAATTCATAGGTCAACCACAGCTAACAAGTGGTGAGCTTTTTCGTGCAGAATGAAAAAGTTCAATTTAATGTCTTTCATCAAAACATGTGTAGTCTCAATAATAAAATAAATGAGCTAGAATTATACTTAGGTACTCTTCATACTGATTTTCATTATTTGTGTATTAGTGAACATTTTATGAATGAAAAATTAGTGGAATTGCTTAATATGAATAATTATAAGGTTGCTACTCATAATACAAGGATTAATAAAAAAAGGGGAGGAACATTAATACTGATTAAGAAGGATAGGGACAGTATTGAGATACCGATAGCAAAGAAATTATATAAAAGAGATAGTTTTGAAATATGTTGCGTAAAGGATATAGAAACTGATGTCTATGTATGCTGTTGTTATCGCACTCCAGAAGATAAAAATTTTGATGATTTTATTGAAAGATTAGAAAAGCTTTTGGAGTATTTTTTCAACAAGAAGTGTTTAATTTGTGGTGATTTTAACGTTGACCTTAAATGTGACAGTAAAAAAACGACTGAATTATTGAATATTTTGACTTGCTATAATTTTAGACCACTTGTATCTGAATATACCTTTATAAGAAATGACTCACGCTCGTGTATTGACAATGTCTTAACTAATTTAACTAATGAAAATATACTACATTGTGATATTGATCATAATGGACTATCAGATGGGCATGCCGGATTATTGTGTAGTGTTAAGGTGACGAGTCAAAATAAAAAAGGCAACTATAAACCTAAAATGTATGTGACAAGACGGAGATTAACGAAACATAATGGAATTCTATTTAGAAAAAGTTTAATCAATCATGACTGGAATAACATGGGAATAAATTGTTTTATTAAAAAATTTGGCCTGATATTTCAAAACTGTATAAAAAAGAAAAGAATGTCGATTAACTTGAATCGCAAATCTGAATTGCGATGGGTGACAAAAGGGATAAAAGTATCTAGTCAAATGAAGCGGTTTCTTAGTGTAGGAAAAGCATGCGGCAATGATATATCTATTGTTAGATATCGAAGTAATTATGTGACACTGTATAGAAAAGTAATAAGGCAAGCCAAGAAATTAACGGTACAGAATGAGATAGCACGCTCGAAAAATTTGTCAAAAAGTATATGGCAGCTAATTAACAAACACAGAAATAAGACTAGTAAAGTTCCCAATCAACTCATGATTAAGACTGAAAATAAAATCCTATATGAACCGATGGAAATTGCTGATAGTTTTGTAAAGCAGTTCGAGCTTAATTCAAGTAAGGTCTCAATAGTTTCAGAGAATGCACGGAGCTATCTAAACCAGAGTGTAGATTATGTAATGGATGAGTTGGTCTTATACCCGACAACTGCCAGTGAAGTGAAAAAAACTGTTCAGAATATGGAAGCCAAAACATCCTCCAGCTATGACGAAGTGCCCATAACAATAATAAAGGACAATATTGATATTTTAGCGGAGCCCTTGAGCAGGTTCTTTAATAAATGCATTGAAGAAGGAGTCTTCCCTGACCAATTTAAGATTGCAAAAGTTGTGCCAATACATAAAAAAGGCTCAAAGTTGGATCCCAAGAATTATAGACCGATATCCTTACTAATAACGAAATCTAAGATACTTGAGAAACTTATTAAAGCGAGACTGGTCGCTCATCTTAGTAAAAACAGAATTCTCCATAAGGCACAATTTGGTTATCGTAATATGGTTGGCACACAGGATGCAATAATGACCTTGCTAAATGATGTTTCTGACAAAATAAATGCAAAATTGAGGGTGGCTGCGGTTTTCCTTGATCTGAGCTCAGCATTTGATACAATTAATCATCAATTGCTCTTAGAAAAGCTGGAGTTCTATGGTGTTCGAGGAAAAGCACTGAAGTTATTCCAGTCTTACTTAAGAAATAGGAAAATGTTTGTAGAAATTAAAACTATAGATGAAAATATGTGTGAAATTGTAACCAAGTCCAAACTAGCTGATGTTAAAGTAGGTGTGCCACAAGGTTCCATACTGGGACCTATACTATTTATAATCTTTATGAATGACTTGATTGGTTATATTACCAAAGCTCATAAATCTGTGAAATTAATCCTGTTTGCAGATGACACCAATGCGGTAATTTCTGATAAAAACTTAATGGATTTAGAAATAACAGTAAATCAAATATTACAATCAATGCAAAATTGGTTTACTGTAAATGGTCTATCGATCAACAGCTTAAAAACTAATGTCATGTTGTTTAAAACCAATGCTAGGGATTTCAGTAACATAAATATTAACTTAAACGGCGACTTGGTACAATCAGTTAAAACCACAAAATTTTTAGGAGTAAAGTTTGATGATCAACTGAAATGGAAGGAAGAACTCCAGGACATTGAGAGTAAGATCAGTTCTGCCTGCTATGTACTACGAAGTCTTAGAGATGAAGCGGATATAAAGCATCTAAAACTAGTATACTATGCCCTAGTAGAATCAAGGTTACGTTATAGTATATTCTGCTGGGGTAGAAGTTATGACTACAATGTTAAAAAGGCTTTCATTCTACAAAAAAGGGCAATCAGGACAATAGTACGCATACCCCAACAAGAGTCATGTCGTGAGCATTTTAGGAAACTGGAAATATTAACTATTCCTAGTCTATATATTCTAGTTATACTTTCTCATTTTGCTAAGACGATAACAGAATATGAGACTCACGAGGAAAAAAATATTAGAGTTGCCACAAGAAGACAGGGTTTTACTCAGAAAATAGTTCCTAGAATAGACATAGTCAAGCATTGTCCCAAATATCAGTCAATACAGTTATTCAATAAACTGCCAAATGAGTTAAAAAGTGCAGTGTATGAGTCTAATTTCAAAGATAAATTGAAAACATACTTGTTGAAGGAATGCTTCTACTCCATTAATGATTTTTTAAATAGCAAGTAATGTTTTGACTGGTTTTTCCGTAACATATTTTAATAATTATGAATTTGACTTTGTAATATTTTATATTTGGTTAATAAATTATATACCTACATTATATGTTAATTAGGCTTTAAGTAAGAAGTTAACGCAATTTATTAATTTCGAATGACTATTAATTATTATATAATTGTAAGTAATTTCATTTAATCCTAATGTATTCACCAATTGTTATATTTTCGACACAATGAACATTGTTATGAAATAAATAAACTTGAAACTTGAAACTTTGTATGAAAATTGACCCACCACTGTATGTAGGATGATACTGTAATTTTGTGGACAGCTGTGTGATCAAACGGCATGTAACGTTTTAATATGGAGCCTGGCATACCTATTTAAAAAAAAATCGGAAATACATGGCAACTGATGAAACTAGATTGAAAACGTCAAAATAAACATGTATTATTGCTTGTCAAATTTGTCCTGAAATGTATACTTTCGGAGATATTGGGACTTAAAAAAATCATCGTGATAGAATAGTACATTACTGACGCGGTCAATAATGACTGCATTGCTGGCAGCGCGATGATGATGGCCGATAGCGTAGCTTAGCGCAGGTCCAGGCCGTCACAGCGCCGTCAGCATTGCAGCCCTTGATGGCCAAGCTGGAATAAAGGCCGAAACCGGAGGTCGAGGCCTTTATAGCGCGGACAGCAAGGGCTGCAATGATGACCAAGCTTGAAGCCTTTAGGACCATAATGTCAGGCCGAGAGCGTAGTTAAGCTCAGCTTGAGGCCATCATAGCGTGGCCAGCAGTGCAGTCATTGTGGACCAAGTCTTGTATAGTGCTTTACTCAAAAATGTCAAAATGAAAAAAAAAATGTCATAAAAGTAAAAAAATTGCAATAATGACAAAAATGACGAAAATGTCAAAAAATTGTCATTTTGGTCATTTTTGACATTTCTGTCATTTTTGTAATATTTTGACATTTTTGTCATTTTCGACATTTTTGTCATTTTTTACATTTTCGACATTTTTTACATTTTTGTCATTTTTGAGTAAAGCACTATACAAGACTTGGTCCAAAATGACAAACATGTTAAAAATGATTAAAATTAAAAAAAACTATGTTTGAAACAGAACTCGACAGTAATGGATTTTCAAAGGAAATTGCTGGTGGCTAAAACTCGACTATAATGAAATCCCATACAACTTTGTTGCGTCACCATCGGAGGAGCGCGGCAACCTCGACTTTGTTCAAAGAAGGTTGTCAAAATAATGGCCATATTACAAGCATTTTTGAGTAAAGTAAATTAATCTTCATTTATCTCCGAAAGTATACATATTACGAAAATATGACAATCTATAATTTGTGTTTATTTTGACGTTTTGTTCTCTTTCTAGTTTTATAAGTTGCCGATTTTTTCAAAATAGCGGGTATGCCAAGTGTTACATGGTCTTTCTTATGAATTTGAATAACAGATTACCTTCCTTTATGCAATTTCATCGGGGCATTAAGATAACAAAATGGTGCATATTTCCTTAAGAAGGGTTAAAACTAGGATTATTGAAACCTATAAAATAACTATAGGTATGCGATGTACAGCAAATTGAGCCCGCGCCACGACATATAAGTAATTTAAAATATAATAGGAGGTTTTTCAAATTTTCTAATGAAATAAAGCTTTTTTTTCCAATAACTCAAATGCCCTTATTCCATTCCGATCAACTAAACCGATCAACTAGTTGTGCCGTTGAGACTCTGTATGCGACTTTATTCTTATCGGATCAACTATTTGACTTTTCTATTAAATGATGATATTGACATTTCATTTGAAGTTCCTAACGGAACAACTAAATAATAACACATACTTGTTTTTCTAGTGGGATCTAATTTATAGGAGATAACCGCCGCAGATAAAGAAAAAATACCAAGATCACATTAATTTAGAGAAAGTTACCTAACTTTTAATATAATTTTAATACCCTGAAGAGAAATGTACTAATGGTAAAAAATATTTTTTAAGTACCAGGGTCACATAAATCTATAGAAGGTAAACTTCTATAAAAAATTTCAATATAATAAGGATATCTCAAAACTTTGCCACACGAAGGGAAAGAACCTTAAATTTTGAAGGTTGGAATATTATTGAAAGAAGACTTCATTTTGCTTTTAAAAATAATTTGCCCTGCATTCAAAGATTTTTGAAAAATCGCCTGCCTTAACCTGGAATCGAACCCACCAAATATGAAAAAAAAAACTTTTTTTTACTATACGAACCTAAGTAGTTGATCTGTTGAGAACTAAAATAGTTGATTCGTTCAGTTGATCCGAATGGAAAAAGGGTTCAAATGATATCAGCGCGGACTCTTTCTGAAAATAGTCATTATGTCAAGTTGTGTCGTAATAATTGACGTGCTTCTTCACGTTTCGTGAATTTTTTTGGTTACTTTATAAGATTAACAAGAAGCAATAGAGGGGGACGATAGTGGGGATCAGTGGTTCACCCTTTAATTTCGAGTCGGGACCGCGTGTTGATCGTAGATACTGCTCTTCGTATGCTATTTCGCGCTCGCGTAGTTCTAACGTACTCGTATTTGCGCGCATACTAAGACAATGTGCATGTACAGTTACATACAAACATTCATAGTCGAACGGAATTTGTAAGATACAACTATACTTTGTTATAACAACTTGTTCTTTAGGCCCTTGTATGCGGTCGCCGATTGCTGAGGTTAAGCAACTTTAACAAGGGTCGGTCATGGGATGGGTGACCAAAAATGTATTATCTCGAGCTCCTCCGTGTTTTGGAAGGCACGCTAAGCCGTCAGCCCCGGCTACATTTGTAGTCTTTAACACCGTTGTTATGGCCTATCCTTCTTATCCACCCATCGCACTTAGCTGATTTTTTTTAATATTTCATATAATCTGTAGCACAAAGACAACATTATCAAAATTGCATTCTAGGCTATCGCACTTTGGCTACTTTATAGTGATATGTAGCATTGGCACATTTACCACCTAATTTAATATAGGAAGGATTCCTCAGTAGGTATTATAATTATTATTGGATATAGAGGGTTGGAGTGCGCATGTTACTTATTTTTCTTTTTACAAAAATAAAGTTAAACTACTTAAAGTATCCAGGACACATAGTTACAAAGGAGGTATTTGATATAATCTTCATTGTAATTGAAAATATTTGTACATATAAGTTAATCTTTCTCTCGATTTATGTGATCCTGGTACTTTTTCAAAAATATTAAATTAGTAAATGTGCCAATTCTACATAGAGCGCTATAAAGTATGCATGGATGGATAGATCGAAAGTTTGTAATTTTAATAATGTTGGCTTTGTGCTACAGATTGTATGAAATATTGAAAAATTCTGTTAAGTGCGATAGTAGGCACCCCGCTATTAAATAATTAAAAATGGCTGATGATCACGCGGTCGCCGCGTTGCGGACGAGTGTCAAGTGAACACAATGCTAAGGAGTATTTGTTATGCAGGGTGCGAGCGGCGGTCCCGCTGGGGCGGCGCCAGGAGGACAAGGAGACGAAGGACAAGTAGGCGCCTGCAGCCTGCAACCTGCAGCTTGCGGCCGCAGCCTGCACCTGCACCTTGCAGCCCGCAACCTGCCGCCTGCAGCCCGCGGCCCGGAACGCGCGATCGCCCGCGGCCGCAGCGCCGCGGTGTGAAGCCTAGCACCGACTTAAGTGTGTTTTGTTTTAGACCACGTTTGTTTACGAACTATTGTAACTATTACGCATTTTAATGCTACGTTTTATTTGTAAATACGACTAGATTTTATACTGAAAGCGTTCCACGACCCGTGCAATTTAACCCGTGGTAGATTTTCAGTATGAAATTTTAACACTCGCGTGACGGGGGTGAAGAATTCGAATGTCTATTTATTACGGAAAATTATTAAAAATAAATGCTTTCAGTGCCTGTTTCTCGAGTATAGTTTTTTTTTATAAATTATATTGTTACGTATTGTTATTAATTTTAATCACTCTTGTTCGCTTCCAAATTTTATAGCCCTGTAAGATCTCTCGAATCGCGACAGTTTTCATTATCTACGCCGATTAGATGAGTAATTTATTCTAATGTTGCGAATGGCGAGGTTTAAACTTTCAGAAATGTATGAACCTCGGACATTTGTGGAGCTCTTACGTGGGTGTCGTAGCGTCGATGTAATGTCTTGATATTCCGCAAAAGATGTGCATAAAACTTGACAGTTTGTAAAAAGCGTATTATATTATTATTAAAATAAAGATTTTTTCTTAAAAACAGCGAAATATTCTTTCATTATTTAAGATATTCTACAAATTAAGCGAATGGGGAAAATAAAATAAACTTAAGAGTCGATAACATAATATTTATCTATATATTTTTCAACAATTTGTATTTCATTGCAACATAACTGGCAACAAGTAGTAAATTCAAGGATGTCTGCAAACAGATTAACAAAATTAAACTGTATAAAATAAATATTTCTCTAAAAGATTCTGATTTCTTTTAAATCTGATTAGTAGAGACCAGATTATATGCAACACCCAAAATATGGATACAAATATGCAAGAAAAATAGCTAAAATATGCAAGAACATCCATAAAAATGTTGAACATGAAATAATAATAAAAAAGACGTTTTTAAGGTATTATAAGGTTATTAGACAAATTGTGTCTATGATCACTTAATATATTTTTGTAAGGGGAAAGGACCGCTTTATTTTGAGTGATTGGTTTGGACATGTTAGACATCTGAACGATGAACGAGATCGAGTGAAAATATGCATGATTTTAAATTTTTATGTCAAAATATGCAACCACCTCTGAAAAGGGGTTAAATGCTGCATATGCATTTGCATATAATTCGGTCTCTACTGATTAGATAACTAAACATTCATAGTAAAACATCTATAAAAAATCATTTACAATAAGTGTATTTACAGTCGTCCTTACGTCATTTCCACAGCACATTATACTATCACGATTGCGACTAACTTTGAGTTACATCACAGAGGGCTCTTAAACTATCGTAAACTCAGACGTTAGGTGATGGACAGCTGCCGCACGACCGCGGGACGTGTGCGTTACCCCAGCAAAAAGTTGAGCTTTACAGAGATGAGACCTTATCAGATAATTAGTGTGTCATGAGGAGAAATTTGTTTACTAATAGCAAAATTTGTGTGAGTTGTAGTTTTTAAGATATATGAGAAAAACAGATTTTGCTGGGGTCACGTTTTAAACATTACCCTGGCAAAAAAAGTTGTTTCAGCCTGGAACCAAATACATGAATAGATAGCTTTTGTTGCATAGTAAATGTTAGCAAATAGCAAAAATTGTGTGTGTTATGGTTCTTGAGTTATTTAAGTTTTTGCTGGGGTAACGTTTTGGGTTTTCCCAGATCTCGAAAACGGTTCAACGCAGAAGTTTGAAAAAAATACCACTAAGAAACCTTAATTTGTTTAAATTTGTTTGATTGTTAGTTTTTGATTTGGTTGTCGCAAACCAACGTAATTAAATGGTTTCGAAAAACAGAAAAAACGAATTTGCAAGTAAACTAGTACACTTATAATCAAATAAACAGCTGTAAAAAATAGCCGTGGTAGACACTTATTACGTCAAGAATTTAAGGCTTTGTAACTTTACACGATATAAAGATATAAACAAATTTGATAAATTTTAGACTGGTCGTACTTTAGCAATCGAATACACAGTTTCCATAACATTAAGACACATGGCATACATTAAACAAATTTAAGTAATTCATTAACATTCCATCCTGTTAATTTCAGCTTTCAATTACGCCTATCATGAAAGTTTTAACAAAAACAAGAATATGACAACAATTCTCTAATAAGCCGCCTAAATTGTAGAGGTCACGTAAAAGCGACCGCGCTATACATAAGCGTAACCATCTTAAATGAACGGGATAATATGGATCTTTTGTTAGTACAGTTGCGT
This sequence comes from Agriphila tristella, assembly GCA_928269145.1. Taxonomy (NCBI): domain Eukaryota; kingdom Metazoa; phylum Arthropoda; class Insecta; order Lepidoptera; family Crambidae; genus Agriphila; species Agriphila tristella. The sequence continues at coordinate 29,438,069 of OV743439.1, read as the reverse complement.
ACAAAAGTTTGCTGGTCAGATTATCTTTAAATATAAAATGTACGTTAGTGTCGCGAAAACTTAAGATTAGCTTGGCCGATTTTGGTTTTAAAATGTTTGTCGTAGTTCCAGGGGAAGGTTTAAATGGTGAGAAATATATCTATATGGAAAAAATGCGAGGTAGTTTCCGTAAAAACTGTTCCTTGTTAGGAACAGTTTTTATGGGTAAATGTTTTTACCTGTCAAACATAGTGGTCACTGGATTGACATGAGTCGGTTTGGTATTAAAATAAAACATTTGGTTTAAAAAAACAGAAGCAACAATTTACTATAAATGTATATATTGATACTGACAAATAAATCACACTATAAATTGCTTAGCGAGATTATTACCTAATTAGGTTTAGATTATTATTTACCTTTATTTATGTAATGTTGAGTGCCTTCAAACTTTTAACTTTCATGAATCATTACATCCTTTTTAAAATACTATTAATCGCGTAAGTGTATTATTTGATATTAATAAACACGATATTAATTTATAAAATAGAAAACTAGTTGAATCTAAGCTATATCAATAACATTTTTCTTCATAACTGTACAAAACATCGGATACTAAGCTGCTATTTTACGAAGATAACCCGTACGTATGGTGCGGTCGCTTTTTAGTGACCTTTACAATTTGGTCGGCTTATTCAAGAATTGCTGTCTTAATCTTGTTTTTGTTAAAACTTTCATGATAGGCGTAATTGAAAGCTGAGATTAACAGGAAGGAATGTTAATGAATTACTTAAATTTGTTTAATGTATGCGATGTGTCTTAATGTTATGGAAACTGTGTATTCGATCGCTAAAGTACGACCGGTCTAAAATTTATTAAATTTGTTTATATCTTTACATCGTGTAAAGTTACAAAGCCTAAAATTATTGACGTAATAAGTGTCTACAACGGCTATTTTTAACAGCTGTTTATTTGATTATAAGTGTACTAGTTTACTTGCACATTAGTTTTTTCTGTTTTTCGAAACCATTTAATTACGTTGGTTTGCGACAACCAAATCAAAAACTAACAATCAAACAAATTTAAACAAATTAAGGTCTCTTAGTGGTATTTTTTTCAAACTTCTGCGTTGAACCGTTTTCGAGATCTGGGAAAACCCAAAACGTTACCCCAGCAAAAACTTAAATAACTCAAGAACCATAACACACACAATTTTTGCTATTTGCTAACATTTACTATGCAACAAAAGCTATCTATTCATGTATTTGGTTCCAGGCTGAAACAACTTTTTTTGCCAGGGTAATGTTTAAAACGTGACCCCAGCAAAATCTGTTTTTCTCATATATCTTAAAAACTACAACTCACACAAATTTTGCTATTAGTAAACAAATTTCTCCTCATGACACACTAATTATCTGATAAGGTCTCATCTCTGTAAAGCTCAACTTTTTGCTGGGGTAACGCACACCCGCGGGACTGGTGCTGCGAAAAATAATACAATACGATTTGCGGTCCGTCACCTACCATCCAATAAAGTTCCATACATATAAGTACACATACCGGGTGTAACAAGAACTTCAACGAAGCAGAGGTCTACGTATTCTGCCCATCATCAGGACCATTTCTGTTCAAAATTATTACTGGGAAACCATTTTGATTTTTGGTGTTAAAAACGCATTGCATACATTACCACGCAATGTAACGCGTACAACAGGCCACACCTGCGAGTGTATGCTACACAGCTGCGTGCGGCCGAGTTGAAAGGCAGCGTTTATGTGCGTGCTCATGAGATACATGAGAGTCACGACGTTTTGAAGCCATTGTTTCTTACGAAATACTTAAAATTTTGATAATGTTTCTTTAGTCAAAAAGTCGGACGGAAATAACAAAAAAAATAATGTTTAAATAAAAATTTAGAAAAAGAAAATTTTGACTTTGACAACTTAATAACTTCGTAGCTATTGGTTTCCCAGGTAGTCTAAAAGATCCTGATGATGGGCGGAATACGTGGACTTCGGCTTCGTTGAAGGTCTTGTTACACCCGTTATATAGGGCTGGTTACAACAGAAACCGTTCAGGAAATTGAATAGCCTTCTATCGTAACTAGCTCCTAATCACAAACATTTTAATATTTTTTCTACATTCGTCAGAGTTAATACAATTTCACTATAAAAAATGCACTAGCGAGGTTATACTGTGATTCATTGCCACTATGAACAGTTGCTGATCGCTGATTGAAACATTTATCAAAGTAAATAACATTTTAGAAGAAATCAAGACTTGTTAAGAAAGAAAAGATCAGTCGATTTCTGTCATAGTCAGCGTCGGTTCACAGGTTTAAGTACCCTTTAGATCTGAATATCAATATTTTAAGTAGCATATACCTCTACGCATCGGCCAATCGTGCCAATCGATGCGCTGGCGCAGCGCGTCATATGTCATCATTATCAGTCCCCCAGTCAATTAGCATACCTACTATCTATGCGTCTGAACGCTAACTTGTGAGTTTAAATAGTTGATATACAAGGTTATTTTTAGTTTATACAAAACCTCTCGTGGGGTTGATCAGACCATCAAACTGAACAACTTTCATTATGGGACCAACCTTGAAATCACCAAAAAAAAGTCAGCTGTTTTATACATTTCGATGGAGTAGGATTGTACTTTTGTATGGAACAGCAGATTTTTTTTTCGTGATTTCGAGGTTGGTCCCATAATGAAAGTTGTTGAGTTTGATGGTCTGATCAACCCCACGAGAGGTTTTGTATAAACTAAAAATAACTTTGTATATGTAATTGGTCTAGTGGTGTCGATTCGGTGCAGCACAACTTAACTAAATTACTGAATTTTAACTCTTGTCTTTTCGATACAAAAAGAAAATGATGGAAACTTAAATTTAGCTTAGTCCTGTCAATTTAGTTAAGTCGCGCTGCACGTATTTAAATCTCGATCGCAACTCTAGTGCAGTTTAGCAGTGGGTCCACAGGTCATTCATTTGTAAACTTAAGTTCGCGAGCGTTTAAACGAATAAAAAGTTTGCCATTACAGACGGGGAGGTTATTAGGAATTACTACGAATATTTTGGTCATTGGTCAAAATGTGGAACGTCATAAGTGAGGCTAGATGTGTGCGCGGTCAGGACAGGGTGCAGGCTGCGTGAACAGGGTAGTGTAGTAGACCAGCAAGAAGAGCAGCAGCGAGCCGAGCGCGGAGCCCGCCTGCGTGACGGCGCCCGTGGCGCGCATGCCGGCCGCGCCGCCGCGCCGCGCCCAGCCGTACACCCACATGCGCGCGTACGACACCAGCCCCGTCACGCTCACCCACGACGCCACCTAAACACAAACAGGCTTCGTTACATCTTTACTTACCTACGGCAGGTCATGGAACAGATCGAATTTGCGACTTGTTTTGACAATTAACCGTTGCGCAATAAAGAGAAAATTCGCTCGCCGCGCCACACCCGCCGTTCTCTTCTGTTCCGAGGCCACTTTTAATGGAAAAAATATCCGGCTGGATTGGATTTGATCAGCCGGGATTCGAATCCCTTCTTTAATTCTGGTCACTTCACTCTGCTAACCGACCACCTTTGACCGTATGCTTATCTACCGTTTGACCGCCTTTCCAGCCAAAAGTTTGGTAGAAAGAAGATGATTTTAATTAAGGTGTTAGCTTAGAATAATAACACATAGAACGATAGATCTCTACAAAGCGCACTGTCAAAAGAGAGGCAACTAAAACTGCCAAAGTGGCTCCGTTTTCAGATTTTTATTCTCCATTATTACCTAATCATACCGAATAAGTACAAAACAGTTTAAATTTTCCTACATTTATTAGATTAGTTACTACTATATTATTGGATTTTAGTTAAGATTAGTTAAGGTATAAAGGATATAAATCTGTAAACTAAGCCATTCTGGCTTAGTATTAGTTGCCCCACTTTGCATACGAGGACACGGCTTCTAGGTGTTATTATTCTAAGGGTCTTACCTGATACAACAACATTTCCATCTTACAGAATGGTGTAATCGGGATAATAATATTACATATAACATAGTGAGTGGCGTGGCGTCCCGATTCTCACAACGACAGTGGAATAAAATTAACTACTACCTTACTTAGTATTGCTTAATGTTGTTAAATTGCGTTATACTGGATTTTGATTTGTAAGTACTTAGTTACCTCGAGTTGTGCCACGTACTTGCCGTTGACATATTTAACATTGTTATTATCATATCAGTAAGTAAATAAAACTCGAAAAGACTCGACGCGACAGTGACATCACAGATAACATAAACCTATTTTAACCCAACCAAAGTCCATGCACAAAGCGCAACTAAGTTTTGATTCTGATCGACTTTGAGTATCGGTACTCAAAGTCAAATATAGCTTTATTCAAATGAATCGTCTATATTTTCCTACCACCCGTTCCAGACTTTTTAACTGACAAGAAGAACGCGCGCAAGAAACTTATCGCAGCTTTAACAGCAATAAGTATCGATATTTACAAACTTATATCGTAACCAGATAATTATAACAGGGTAGATACTATCAGTATACATACAGTTAGTATCGCATCTGAATATCGATCATTCAGATGCGATATTTTCGATACATTCGATCAATCACACACATGGCGCGAATAAATTTAAATAATAGAAAACAGATGTCGATCGATGTAAAGGTATCTATTGACAAGGCAAGCTAATACGAGTAGCTATAGATTACGTTTACTAATGAAAGATATCGTCAGTGGCTGGCATCGCCCATGGCCAAACTAATAAAGGCTCTCTTTGAATTTACATACGCATGTAGGTCTGCCCGTGACCATATAAATCATTAGTAAATTATTCACGTAAGTAATATTTGAAACCGAGTCATGTTAAATTATTATATTACCGTTTGACGATCAAAGAAAAAGTAGTAAGAAATGTAGAATTTAAAGATCGAAAAAAAGATAAAATGAAGCTCTTTCCTCACCACTAAAAAATGTCCCAGCGTTGTGCCTAGTAGCGGGGGCACGGGGCTGAGCAGCGCGGTGGCGAGGATGTAGCCGAGCGGCGCGGCGGCGGCGGCCAGCATGGCGGCCAGCGCGGGCGCCGGCACCGGCCGCAGCCACACGCCCGCCAGGCACGCCAGCGGGTTGGCCATCGTGCCCAGCGTCACCGCCAGGTGGTACACGCCCGCGCCGTACGGCATGCACGAGTACGACTGGATCGACGGCAGCACGCCGTTCATGAGCGCGTTCAGGCACAGCATCAGCGCCAGCAGTGCCAACCAACGCGGCTGGAGCAGCGACTCCGGCGGAGGGTCCGCCTCCTCGCTCTTCGCCACCGCCGAGGGCGCCACCCGCTCCGAGCGGAACGTCTCGCACCGGTCCACGGCCGTGAAGCTCGCCAGGCTGAGCGCCGCGAGCGCACTGAGCACCACCATGAACACGGTCGAGTCGAACCGCGGCGGCGGGTACACCGCCACCAGCGTCGAGTTGTCCGCGGACGGCACGCACTCCGGCTCCCCGCCCACGCCCTGCACCAGCGCCAGAATACTCGGAATGAAGCCGCTCAACCCCTCGCCGACGAGATACGTCGCGAGGTACACGTCACGGTAGTGTCTCAAGTACGGGTAGAACAACACTGAGCTCGTGCAGCCGACGAGGCCGGCGAAGAAAGTCAACGTGAGGAACGCGAGGGAACGCTCTTCACCGCCTAGGATCGCAGTTTTCGGGTGGAGGAAAGCGTTCAGGAGGAGCGCAAGCGCGCCGACGGCGAGCAGCGCGTAGATGCAGAGGGCGTCGGAGAGGCGCGGCCACAGGCGGCGCAGCGCCGCGTACAGCAGCGGGCCGGCGTTGGCGAGCTGCACGGCGAGCGTCATGCCGGCCGGCAGCGCCCAGCCCTCGGGCAGGCGGTCCACCAGCAGCGGCAGCTGCACGTAGAGCCCGTTGACGCCGAGCCACGTGCCCAGCCCCCACCACACCATGGCCACGTCGAGCGCCACGCGCCGCCGGTCACCCCACATCGTCGGCTTCCCCTGCCGCACGCCCAGGCACGGTGAATCCTCCTCGTTCGACCTGAAAGGGTCACGAGTTTTACGAAGCTATGATAATCGGCACTAATCGGTACGATGTGGATCATCAATTTAATTAATTTGTTGTTCGAATCGATAACGATTAGTATACGCCGACGCCGACTCCGATGGGAAAATGAGTTCTAGTTCGATTATCACAAAATACGTGATCTATATGGTTATTTTTATCTTATCTTAAAGTAATATTGTATAAAGGAATAAAGAAAATTGAACGATTTTGTGTTCCAAATCCCAATTAATTTAGATCAATCAGAGGGGATTACTAATGTATGGGCAAAAAACGTTTCCCAAAATATCACAATATCGCAAACTATTTTACGCAAATTTTCATTTGGCAAAAAAACATTTGCCAAAACAACTTATCGCAATTTTTCAGTTAGCAAAACTCGTTTTGGCAAATTATTGCTTCGCAAATAATTACTTGGTCAAAGTTTCATTTTACCAAGTATTATTAGGCAAATGTATCGCTTGGCAAAACATACTCTTCCCAAAACATTGCATGGCATACAAGTTACATACCAATTTGAGTAGTGCATAGGATACAAATCGACGATAAAGTACCAATTATGTATTCTGTGCCAAGCCAATACCTACCTTAGTTTTGGCTGTTTTTAGTTTTTTATGCCAATCGACATAAAATACGATTTCGTATGTACGGGCAAAATCTCCTAACGCAATTTTGTACTATTTAATCCATTCCAATTTCGCTGCGAATATACCCTTACTTTATAGGTAATACCTTCAAAGTAATTTAAAAAAAAAAAATGTTCGAAAACCTACTATCTATTCCAAAAAAAAAAAAACATTGCCAAAAAATGTGAATATAAAACTATTAAGTTAAATGTTCTTTAACTTTATTTGTGAACATAAAGTTTTTTAATGATCCTTGAATTTTAGTTTACCCTATTTTATAATAATTAATACCTACCTGCTAACATCCTCCCAATTTTCAAAAATTTTATTCAGAGTTTAAATTACTAATGTGTACTGCAACTAATTGAAAAAAATAAGTTTATAAAATATGTACTTATGATGATTTTAAGCATAGTAGGTAAATAGTTTTTAGTTTCTTAATTCATGAAAATAAATATAATTTTACCATTATCCTGTTATATTTATTTCTGCCATTTGTTCCTTTTATACTTTGAAATTCCTGCATCCCTTTGTTCTATATTCCTGTATCAGTAAAAATGAATTAGCATTTGCCAAACTTACGCTATAAATAAGTTAAATGCATGAAGTGACAACTTGACCAAACATTTTTTTGGAATATAATATTTGCCAAAATAAAACGTTTGCTAAATAAACATTTGACTTAATAAAACTTGACCAAGTGAAAATATGCCAAATGATAATTTGTCCAAATGAATAAAATGCGAAATGTGAATTTTCTAAAGGTTCATTTGGGAAATGAAACTAGTGCGATACGTTTTTGGGAAGTGAAATTTGACCAAAAATAATTTGGCCAAACGGCAGAACCCCCAATCAGAGGGGCTACTTAAATGCACATGGCATGCCGCATGACGTCAGAGCTTAGACCACGCTTCTGATAGTTTTCCATCTACGGCTCCACCTGCGTATGCTACTGCTCCACTTGCGTCAACGTTAATGGTAATATCCTACTACGCCTTAGCTAAGGCGTTATGTAAATTTAGTAGGTACCTACCTACTGTCGATTGTAAATTAACACGTTAAAGTTTTGGCCACATCAAGCGCTACGCCTAGATTAACGCTTTAAGCTATGCGTTAAGACGCAGGTGGAGCCGTAGCATTACGCAGATATGGCCAAGACTTTTAACGTGTTAATTTACAAACGACAGTACTAAATTTACATAACGCCTTACCAAAAGCGTAGTTGTACATTTAATTTTATGATTTGTAGTGGTTAACCCCTTTACATCCCCCTCCGATGGCTCTGATTTTTTTGAATGCCCTGCAAAGTATGCTATATGCCAGAGGTGCCCTGCCCATACGGTCGATCGCGAGGTTTCAAGGTCGATCGCCAAGGATATCAGATTTGACACTTTGCACCTAATGTCGTTTTACTTACTAGGTACTACTATGCAATTTTTTGTTGATAAATATTTGGTCGGCTAAATGGTCGAAATGTTAATCTCTTAGTCATAAATTTTTGAAAAAGTATGGGCACCCCTGCTATATGCCATAGGGCCAAAATGTGTATTAATTAATGAGAAGCTATTTTTGTAAAATTGTAGTAGGTACGTAGCAAGCAGTTAGTTCGTGAAAGTAAATAGCAGTAATCAGCAAGTGAGCAAAGAGAAATAGATTTGAAAGTTTAGATTCCGTGTTTTAATTCCTTGACGCCGCCGACCCGGCCGCATGAGGCCGGCTTTAAATAGCTTCAGCCATTCCGTCAACGCCGACCCGGCCGCATGAGGCCGGCAACTTGTTCATATTGTGTTCTTCTTTTGTCTCTTTTCTTCTCTGGTGCTAATTATTTGTAGGGGGTATTCTGGGGTGGGCACCGGCACCACACTGTTCTGGGGCGTGCCTACCCCAGAAGCCCCTTTCCTCCCTACGCCTATGATGGCACCAACCACGGTAAAGAAAAGATGTACCGCAGTCAACAAAAAACAAATTTTTGGCGTTGTAACATCAATGTAATGGTACAACAGCAAAAGTAATTGCCACCGTCCGTACCATCAATGGTCATTCAGTACCATTGAATATTTATTATTTAGTTCCTTTCTTTGCGGTGGGGTACCACCGCAAAGGTCTAATGGTAATTAGACAGTTCTAATGGTACCACGGTGAACGAAGGAAGGAACTAAATAGTATGTTATAGTGCAATGCTAAACGCGACGTACCTGCGACGGACAACACGCATATTTTAAACCTGAACATTTGCCATATCACAAACAAAGATACAGCCCTATATCAACCTGTTGCATAACTCTTCAAAACTTTTCATTTTTTATCTAAGAGAAAAGTTTTGAGGAGTTGTTTTAAATGGGTTTTTAGCATTAAACCAACAGTGGCTGCTTTTGGTTTATTTAAGTCCATTTTAGTGGAAAAAAGAAAAGTACTATCCCCGTCAATTGGTAATGCGCCTGGCAGCCATAATTTTAACCTCAAAAACGAAAAATTTTTATATATCTAGAGACCTAGACCCTATCTTATTGAAAATAATAATTTAACAATTAATATATTAGATTACCTATTAGAATTTTCTTGTTTCATGTCATTTTTAGTTGTGGATCACGTCAACGTGGATGTTAATGTGACATGGTTCCAGCACATTACCAATTGACGGGGATAGTAATGAAGATTTATTCAATTAATGTTAGATGCATTAAAAATTTCCATTTTCACTTTTTTATATTGTTTAAAAGTTATAAAATTAAATGTATCGGCAGCGCTAGTAAGCTTCTGGCACAACTGAAAAACTTAAAAGGAAATTTAAGTATGACAAATTGACCACTGGTAGGTAATACAAGCAAGTACTACATGTTTGCATTAACAGAACATCGTCTCTATATGCACTGGTAATTTATAAACAGTAATTTCTGTTTGCAATTGACATAGTTTGTAGTATTAGGTATTAGACACAGATAACACAAAAACTTAGAAAATCTGTTATCAGTAAATACAAAGTGTGTCAATGTACTTAAGTAATTAAGTACATTTACATATTAATGTATTAGACAACTGGTTTAAATCAACTGTTTACTCCCAAAGGCAGATAAGGCATTTAATTATAATGTAGGCTGTTATTTTATTACAGCTCGTGCAACATAACTTGAACCAAACCATAGACAATGAGGCTTGCGCAGTAGCAATTTTCAGTACAAAAATTGTAGTGTGCAGTGCAGGTCACAAAAAATTGGGTTATATTGCACGAGCTTTACAATTTATACTATCCGCGTCAAATGGTAATGCGCCTGGCGGCCATGATTTTAACCTCAAAAACGAAAAACTATTGTGATTTTCTCATATACCTAGACCCCTTCTTATTGAAAATAAGAATTCAATAATTAATAAATTATATTACCTATTAGAATTTTACTGCTTTTTTGTCATTTTTAGTCGCGGATGACGATGATGTGTATGTTAATTTGACAAGGTTCCAGCGCATTACCAATTGACGGGGATAGTATGTACTGTTTAGTAATGGTTACCAATCATGAGTCTGGCTGTGAGTGTATTAGTAAATTAACTCACAATCTGTTTCCACTGTTTCATTCTCAATAAACAAGGCGACTAAACTAAGTTAATCAACTTGAACCACATCAACTATGGAACAGTCAGACATTGTGTGAATGAGACAATAAAAACCTTGTGTAAACATGCTACTTTTTGCAATTTGCGAATCCATGGAGTAGTAAATAAGCAAATTATAGATTCTACATACGGTGCTAGGTTGCGGCTCACACGGGGGTGCACTTGTGACGGTGTCTACCACCTGAAACCTCAATATAAGGGTCGCAATTGCAATATCTGTGTTGACGACTTACATCGCGCAGCGCTCCGATGTTGACGTAACTAACCCACAACATCGACTGACACGCTCGCGATAATTCACACACATGTATTTGTTCAAGTGTAAATTACACAAACCTTGTGATATCCGGCATATCGTCTGCTCCGCAGAAGGCTGCAGAAGAAGGCAGAAGGATTGACAAGGGTCAATAATATTTATTTGGTCCAACCATTAGGATATTAAATAATTAATTAGAATAGGCACTTTGCATTCGTAGACTTTCTTCATAAAATAAAGGTTTGAACAATTATTGAATTGATTTCATAATTTAAAGTTACTAGTTATGGTTTTAACTTATAGAACGTTAAATTTTCTTCAGATACATGTTATTTCACTATCGATTAAAATATTAAAAGCTACAAAAAAGATGACGAAACGAACTCCCGAAGACTTGTGACTGACTGACACTGACTGACAGTGACAGTGACTGACACTGACATCATGATCATGACAGTGACAGATATCAGCTGGGACAAAGTTCCGATTTACGCAAACTACCCTTCTTACATGGCGCTACTCAAACTAAACTAGTTACAAACTCAAATCACCAATGAGTTTCTAAAACGTCACAGCACTAGATTCCAATGGCGCTCCGTACACGACGCTACCAATCACAAACTGGTTTGGAACGCGTCAGAAACTAATCACCCAGCGACCGGCACCCTGATTATCTAAAAAGAAATTATTTAGCGACCGGTTGCATTTGACATACATTGCCACTTTTCTTTGGTATGTTTTTTTTAACCCAAAAAAAAGTAGCAATGGATCACGATCATCTGTGAACTGCAACCAGTCGCTAGGTGGTTTTTAATTAGATAATCAGCCCGCCGTCATGCAGTCGCGCGTCGACTGATTACTAATGGAAACTGGAAACTATGCTGCGGTTCAGTGAAAATTAATGACCTTTAGTAAATATACAATTTGTCCAAGAAGTGGAAAAGCATATGTGTCTGTGTAATTACACATTAAAAGAGTATTCGCGTTAGTATGTGACCGAGAAAGCTTGGAGTAAAGTGGGATGCAGTCAGATGTAGTATAGAAGAAATAACTCCTCATCGCTCGAATCGCTAGCCATTTCAATAATTTCCCGAAACAACACACACACCGCGTTTCGTGTAGGTTTCAAATAAATTTGGTAGTGCCGTGTACGAATCTTTGTCACAAACTAGTTTGTAACTATAATTACTAACTGGTTTCGTCAGGTGTACGAAAAAAAAACCGCAAATCGATGTAAGTACAGCCACACAATAAAAAATAGGTACAGCAAAGCCGTTTGATCCCCGTCAATTGGTAATGCGCCTGGCGGCCATAATTTTAACCTCAAAAACGAACTCTGCGGTTCGCAAACGCGCGATTTTGTGTCCCATAGTAATAGTTTGGTGATACTGATATAAAATTAAGGCCAGTATTTCCAAAAACTCTGTCTCTGTCTTTTTCTTTACGCGTGAAGAGTAATGAAAATAACCTCACTTTTTCATTTTTTTAATGTTTTTGTTGTTATTTTGAGCATAAAGTCACTTTTTGAAAAAGTAACCGTTGAATATTCTTCTATATGCCATTACCTATTTTTTTTTATATATTTTTCGTGAATAAGGGATTCATAAACTTTATTATCCAAAATATATATATAGTTATAACATTAATGAAAATTTTCTGTGTCTTTGCATATTTTTTTAGTCGAGTGAAGATACGAATATCGTATTTTTAACCGTAACATAATCAAGATCGTTTATGAAACTTCAACATATATTTTTATCTGCTCAAAATAAAGAATATTTGATTGTTTATTGTTGAATCAAACATAGGCCAAATTCGATAATTTGGAATATACTGGCTTTAAGCAAAACGCCAACCGCAGTGGGTGCTTGCATGCGTTTTTGCATTTTCAGCTATTCCTTAACCGCTCGCGTTTAATCGCAGTGCGTGCTAAGCCTTTATACTTTTTATTCTTAGATGGCCCTGCGAAAAAATACAGATCTAGAAGTCCCCTATACATTTATTCTGTACCTATACATAGTACTCCATTATGCAAATGAGCTCGATTGCTTGACTCAAAGCAAGTACCCTGCCTATACCTACTTAATCGATTGAAAATTATTTGATTACTGAGCAAACATTGTCCCTGCTTAGTAGCACAGTGGTTTAAGGAGCAGCTCTAGCTTAGCTTGCAATCGCCAAAGTTACATACTATTGCATAGAAATTATACACACAGGGTAATTATGCGACCTCTTTACAAAATCAAATACTTATAAGGTCAAGAACATAATAAAAAAAATATGAGAAAATAATGTTTCAATTCTTTTTAAATTCACAGTTTTCAGCCACTTTTTATATCCTAAAAATCTAGGCGCGCACGCTCACCCTTGCGCACTAGACGCGAGCGGGGGAAGGCGGGTGGCGGGAGGGGGGCTCGCGCGGGTCGACTGTGCGATGCGCAATCAGTGACAACAATTTCAATTTGTGTAGGGAAAAGTTTGGGGTAAAAATGTAAAAAAAAATGTTTTTACTTCAAAGATTGATTGTGCTGTTATAGAATTACCTGCTAGGTGATTGCGTAAAGTCAATCGTATTCATTTGACAGTTCATATTGTATCATAATATATGTCATCCCATATAAATTGCAGCCGATGGAATACGATATGAACTGTCAAATGAATACGATTACCTTACGCAATCGCACCCCTGACCAAGAATCTTATATTCATATGGACCTGACAAAATTTGAAAAGAGGTCCAAAAATTACCCTTTATTTTTCTTAGGTACTCTAGCTAGGTACAAAAAGAGATTAATTTGACAATGTAGGTACATCAGAAGTGGCTAACTTCAAATCGCTTGCCGTACAAAATGAGACGTATTTTAAATTGGGTAGTATTTAATCGGGTAACAATAAATTCCCATTTGAGGTATCAAAAATGTATATGAATTTTCAGCGGCATAAAACCTCTTTGTTGTAGGTAACTAAAAAAATAACTGTCGGTTAAATTGGGAATGCTCTGTTTACTCGCATAGAACTTGCAGTAAGGTTTCTACCAACTTAACTTTGTAGGGATAATTCAATAACCAACTAGTGTTTTATATATATTATTGCACGCGTTTGTTATAGTGCGGTTTATGGCCCTAAAAACGATGTGTTAAGGCTCACTTTACGAGCAAGTGTGTTGAAAATAATATTACATACAAACACAATACAAACTTACTTACAAACATACAAGATACGCGCGAAAAACATAACCCTTGCATTGTTTTATCGTTTCTTCTTACCTAATAACAAACTTACGATGACATTTTTGTTCTAATTCATTAATCAAAGTGCAGCAGACTCCATTGATCACCAAAAGTAATGCAAAGATAATTTTTAAAATTAACCGACCATGATGCTTATTCACCGACTTCTTAAAACGAATAAACTGTATTGTTGTATTCTCAGTATAATGTAAATCGAACTACTGCCAAAGAGCGCCATTGTTGTTATCAAAGAGAAAAATAATACATGGTTGTTATCAATTCAGTAGAGGAGATAGGTGATCCATGTCTTACGTCTATCTATCGATATAGTACCCAATCTACTAGATTAGATGTCGAGAAATTGTATGTGCCATACAGGATGTTTTTAGGGTTCCGTACCCAAAGGGTAAAAACGGGACCCTATTACTAAGACTCCGCTATCCGTCTGTCTGTCTCTCACCAGGCTGTATCTCATGAACCGTGATAGCTAGACAGTTGAAGTTTTTACAGATGATGTATTTCTTTTGCCGCTATAACAACAAATACTAGAAACAGAATAAAATAAATATTTAAGGGCAACGGCAAAAAAATCACTTTTGTTTTTTAGTACGGAACCCTTCGTGCGCGAGTCCGACTCGCACTTGGCCGGAATTTTTCTAATCAAATCTAAAACGTACAATTATTGTATTACCTACCTTCACTCTGATTCTGTGATTACAAATACCAGCACACGACAAAATAAGGACCTGCGCCAGAATAACTAATAGTACCAAGTCGATCGCTCGATCCCCGTCTGGGTCAATTTAGAAAATGAACTTTTCTATATTGGATCAGGTCTGGTGTTTGTAGTTTCACCGTTGTGTCTGATTTCCATAACACAAGTGCTTTAGCTACTTACTTTGGAATCAGAGTAATGTTTGTGATGTTGTCTATATTGATTCAGGGTCATTTTTGGACCACTATTCAAATTTTGTCAGGTCATTCCATAACAGCAATACAATCAGTTTATGAAGTAAAAAAGTTTTTTTTTTTTATATTTTTACCCCAAACTTTTCCCTACACAAATAGAAATTGCTGTCACTGTTTGCGCACAACGGGTCAACCCGCGCGAGCCCCCCTCCCGCCATCCGCCTTCCCCCGCTCGCGTCCTGTGCGCGACGGTGAGCGTGCGCGCCTGGATTTTTAGGATATAAAAAGTGCCTGAAAACAATTTAAGAAGAAAATATTCATAATTATCTCGCCGATTTTTTTTTTTACTTCCTTGAACTTATATTTGATTTTGTAAAGGGGTCGCAAAATTACCCTGTATTTATAAAATAGGTAGTCAGTTTCATTAACTACTTAAGTAGGTATACCTACTACTTATTTTCATCAAGTTTCAGTGGCATATGTCATGGCGCAAGTTAAGTGCGTCTACCTAACTTGCCCTTAACGATTTCAAGAAATTCAAAGGAACAATAATTTATTAGGTAATACGACGACAAATTGATGAACTTTATAAATCCGTACCTACTTCACGTCATTGCTGATCAGGTTTTGTTGGTGACGATAGTTCACATGATGGACACCATACGCTTCATTTTGACTTTTTTCCTTTCTAAGAAATTGAGTTTGCTTTCTGCTTTTCTGTGTTGGAAGCCTGGTATGTATCCTATCTTGTCTGGTTTTGTGATCGATTCAGTCATAAATAGCTCAAGAAGCTAAATGCAGCGTCGGAGCTAAAGCAAGGGTTTCCTAGGATGACGGTGCCGTCATATTACGCCCGTAATTTAGCGGCTTATAACGTTGTCTATGTAAACAATACGGCGCGGTTTCTGACGTTACGGTGTCGCCGTAGTCTGCCCCCTTGCCAGCCCCTAGCTACGAGACGCTGGCTATATTTTCTGGAAACCATGGAGTTTGTTTAGATTGATTTACTTTTTTTTAAATATCAAGTTCAGTCACAGACTTTGAGAGACAAGATGCTCAAAGATTCTTAGAACCGCAAAGTCAACGACGGCGACGATGCCTTTCGAAGTTCTTGTTGCAAGCACAGGCCACATCCTTCAATAGCCGATGAGTAAAAGTTCTCGGAGGCGACCATATTCTGGACAAGCTCAGTGTGACTGTGAGCCGGCGATGGTGGTCAAATGGCAACTCTATGGGGTTTGCGGGCTGTTTGGTTGGATGCAAACAGCTTCGAGAGCTGAGGTGTCCAACACAATGTTGTGGAGGGCCAGGGTCCAGGTTTAGTAGTTTTGCAACCGTAGCGGGCCAAAATAAATGCCCAAATAGCCAGGGGCGGCCCGTAAAATAAAATGGCCGCGCAGCGCGGTTTTTAGTCAGATTAATTCACTAACCTTGAAATCTTGCCTGTTTATAGAAAAAAAAATGGACAGTGCAGTCCGATTTTTTGCGGGGTGCTTGTTTATAGTTAAAACAGCGATTTTTTGCGGGGTGCGCGGTGCCCGTAGTTCCCGCCCTCCAAAGTCCAAACTAGGACCGGGGAAACCCGGACGGATGGCAGCTCTAGCCTAACCCAGCAGTGGAGTTGCTGCGTTTCTTGTGAATCTTATTTTTTTATCTTAGTTATCTTTTAGTCTATCTTAGTTGTCTTCTAGTCTACCTTCGTCGCGTGCTCACTTGTGGCACCATTGTTTTGCGGATATGCTTGGGAAACTTTGTTGAGTGTCAATAAAATTCATACTTATTATGAATTCAGTACCTACCTACACAGTACATTATAAGTTTTTCAAACAGTAGAGGAGCTAACGTCACTTAGGCCCCTTTGTCATTGCACTCCGACGGATCGCTAGGGTTGGCATTTTCCGGCCGTCTCGTGGAATGCTACGCGCGAACGCTATGGAAACAACTGCGACGCGATGTCACAACCCTGACCAAAGTACTGCGAACTTTGCTTAGAGCTCATAGAGTGACGTCAGCCGTCAAATTCGAACGTTTCCATGGAGCTCTCATACTGTTTGAAAAAACTTATATATCGTACCCTAAAAGGTAAAACTGGTTATCTGCAAAAAACCAACTTTACAGTATCGCAATTTGAAAGTTTGAGGTTAGATTTAGGCATTAAAATTAAATAATCTTTCTGGTTGTAGATACTATTATGAAGGACAAACTATATGTTTGAAGATCTAAATGATAAAAACTGTAAATTTTTGCTCGGAATGTATAAAAAAATGTAAATATGTTTGACAAGGGGAGACATTTAATTGGTTTTACCTGAATAAAAAAATAAAATAATAAGCAGCTGTATTTCCTAAAGTAATATGCGTATCGCTGTTAGAAATATTTTGCAAGACGTTCTAAAGAATAGCTATCTTTTGTAAAAATTTTGAAACCTGTAAGTACTACAGAAACTGAATAAACAATTTTTATTGAAATATTTATAGTTGGTTTTACCTGTATAAAATATCGAAATATCAATGTGAAAACCTCTTATCTGCTAATCTTTACACTTTTCAGTGTGTTTTGACTAAAATAATTGCGTGAAGTACATTTTATAACTTTTACTATAGAGCCAACAATGAAATAGCGAAAAAAAATCAGCTGTTCCATAGAAAAGTAAAATTTTTATTCGAACTAATTTCGTCATTTTTTCAGATTTTGTTAGATAAATTCTAAAGCTATGATTTTACAGCAAAGATGTCTTGAAGAAGAAATAACTAGACTAAATTAGCTACAATTTGGTTTTTAAATCATCTTTTTATAATTAATAGTTTTCAAGATATGACGCTTCGAAATATGGGCAGTTAGGACTAGTGTGAGAAGGGGAGACATTTAATTGGTTTTACCTGAAAGAAAGTTCATTTAATAAATATTAGCCGATTCAATCCATGAAATTTTAGAATGCTAAAACTATCTTACTCTGTTTTAGTTGTAGCGATTATGAAATTTTTTCATTTTAACAACAAAAACTAACTAAAAACACGTTACTGGGTTCTACTCGAAAGTAAAAAAAAAACATATAAGATTAACATAACTTTAGTTTTTCCTGTAGATATTTTTGAAATATAATTCTGTATCTCCTAAACTAAGCGGAATTCGAGAAAACGGGTTCTACCTGTAGACGCAGCTTGAAATTTCCTATCGATTGGTGTAAAAAACGCATTTTTGCAAAAAGTGCAGATAACCGGTTTTACCTTTTAGGGTGCGATATGTACTGTGGTACCTACCTACGATGTTTTTTTTAAGCACAACGGCGGGCTGATTATCTAATTAGAAACCGCCTAGCGACCGGTCGCAGTTCACAGATGAACGTAATACATTGCTACTTTTCTTTGGGGTAAAAAAAACATACCAAAGAAAAGTAGCAATGTATGTCAAATGCAACCGGTCGCTAAATAGTTTCTTTTTAGATAATCAGGGTGCGGGATACTGGATAGTGCTTGGCCTTCACCTAAACTGATGTTAAGTGACGATAATGCCGAAGGTGGAAGCTCATGTAGGAAGCGTCGAGGTCGCCAGTGTAGGAACGAAGTATGGCAGTATGGAGAGGTAGCCACTGATAGGAAGGCCAATGTGGAAGATCTTCCTCCGGGCTGGGTGGTATTAGCCCGGGGACCGCGGTCCAACCGATAATGGTTGGAAGTTGTATATATAGTTTGGTGGCTGAGAAAACTCCGATAGCGAGGTGTAGGTTTCTCCATACATTCTGCATACTACGAGTTGCTGTTCCTTACTAATCTTTGTGTTTATACGATACTAGCGCCATCTAGTCACATGGTGATGAATCTCGTTGCAACCATGTGTAGTTATGTGCGGCGGTACGGTAGATGCCGCTACACTCACTACACCCGGAATCCTCATCACTGAGGAACTGGCTATCTTACATCTAACTGCCGGAACACAACAATTTTAAATTGCTGTTATGGCGTCAGACATAGGCAAGATGCGTAGCTAGCTAGGCGGACTTGAAATAAGAAGAACAAATAGTTTTATTTTACCACTAGGTTATTATATTACATATGTCATGCTATTGCCACATCACATCTTTACTTTTTATCTTTATAAGCGTGTTGTTATCTTTTTATTGTTCATACTTAGCTGCTAACTGACTTCATATCTGTGTATCAAAACTATAGGTAGGTACCTATGTATTAAATTAACACCAAAATAACGTGTAGGCGAGCAGACAACAGACATGATTGTAATCTTATCGTAAGTCAATGTAAATAAATGACTTTCATTGACTTTGTTTGCCAACACTGAATGAACGATTGGTTCAGTTAGTTGATGATACAGGAGGGAAGCATATTGTAAGGGTCAAAGTAACTTAATATTACCACAGACAGAGTACTTTGATATTACGTCGTTCAGCATCGAGTATTTTCTTATCTCTATCTCTGTTCGTCACTCATAGAAAAACTTCTCACCAGGTCAAGACTGCTGATTTTATCGTCAAAATCGTGTTTCACCGGTGTTTGACAGTGTTTCCGTTTTGGATTTGAAAAAAGAACTGTGTCAAACAAAAGCATTGCCATTCAAACACCATTGAAACAGGATTTTGACGTTAACATTAGCAAACTTGACCCCCTGCTTTCATGCTCTAATGGCATCGATGAGGGATAGAGCTATGTATTAATGCGGAGTCAGGTGATTGATTCAATATAGCTTACTCGTACCTACTTACCCCTATAGAAGAAGTGCTGGAGTTGTACCGCTTGGCGCGGGGGGCAGGCATGCGCGTGCGGCTGGTGGACGCGCGCGTGGCCCTCCCGCCGTACGACCTGCACCGCGAGGGGGCCGTGCTCGACCTCGCCTGCCCGTGGGCAACGCGTCTCATCGATCAGGTGAACTACCTCAGATAAATATAGCATGACGATCAATCGAATCTAGTGACGACTAGAAAAGTTACAGTCCACTGCAGGACTTTCGTCCTCTTCCGTGGGATGGTCACGTCACATTACTATAATCTCTACCGGTCAGTGCGATATTGGAGAACGCAGAGTTGGACCCTTTACATCTGAAAACGCTCTGCTGCCAATTTTCTGGCCCACGGAGGTATAATGAACTTCTCAAAATTTTGAATCGCCATTTACGACTCAATTTAAGGTCAAAGCACGAGCGTAGCGAGGGGGGGGAGGGTTTGGGGGTTCAAATCTCCCCCCGAAATGAAGACATAGGTACATAGTAAAATCCTTTTTTCTGTCAAGCGTGTTTTAACATACCGACCGACCCCTTCAAAATACTGGCCCTGATCCCCCTCAAATGGCCTGGCTACGCCTATGTCCGACAGCCTAATTTTACTCTGCCGGAGGGATGACACTCACCTAAAAATATAATAGCTCCTACAAAATGAAAAATACAGAATTTTTTTTTATTAAATTAAAAAAAAAACTTAGATTTAAGTAATTCCGTGTGTAGGCTTCATCGAGTCGCGCTTTCAACCACCGGTACACATGGCTTTTGCTGGACGACTCGCACGCGCAGCTGGACCCGGGAGCGGTAGAGCGCGCGCTCGCCGGCGCCGCCGTGCTCCCCGACTCCGACCTCACCTGGGCCGCCGCCGACCACCTCTTCGACCTCTACAGGGTTAAGGAAGACCAACCTCTCCTGATCACATCCCTCCCAGCACACAGGAATACTACCGAGTTGGAATTCCAACAGTTATGGGGCGCACTCCCATCTACTGTAACGCGCAGGAAGGACCTGCAAAACGTGTACTTGAAAGCGGCTACTATTGTAAGTAGCTGTACTATGACTTTTTTATTCTTGATGAAAAGTACCGGGGTTTTTATCTTTTGGACATATTGCCAACCACATCGTGACCCTAATACTTTTCTGTTCAAAGGAGAGGTAGCTATTGCAAAACCGTAACCAAGTGACAAATAAAATAAATTATAATATGACATTCCACATTATTAGTTTATTTTTGCAGATAACGCAACCTCAATATTTTAAAGGCTGGGATGACTTGACGGTGCGCCAAATCGACACATTTCCAAAGTTAACGTATCCATTGTTAATGTTGTGTGCCGAGGACTTGCACTTCCGGTACGCAAAACCATTTTTTTATCATCAATTATTTGTTACCTATGTTATTTAAGGTGTAGCGACAATTTTGTAGTACTAACAATTTTCGTAATTAGCCGTAGCACTCGTAGCAAAAAATCGTAGCCACGTAGCCACTTCAGCCGTATCGGTGTAATCTACACGCATCCCTGCCTGTCTTTTAGTTTATTTGTGTGTTTGTTTGTTACGCCTTCACTTTTAAACTACTGAACCGATCATCATTAAATTTTGCATTACGTTGTCAGAAAAAAAAAATTAAAAAACCCGCCTGTACAAAAAGACAAGTCAACTGAAAAGATGGAAACAAGATTAAATATTAAAGGCAACATAATAACATGCAGTCGGAGGCAAGCATAAAGAAAGTGACGTTATGAATGATTTGAATTATATGCCTCCGACTGCATGTTATTATAAAAAATAAAAATAAATAAAATAAAAATAAAATTCTTTTATTTCAGACCAATGGCCCATATTAAGAAAATTACAAATTCCAATTCAAAAATACATTTCATTCAAAATTCAAAATTCATTAAATAAATAAAAAATATAAAATCAATATAAACTCAAATGTAACTAAAATAACAAATCTCATCTTACTGCGGAGTCTCTATTATATGGCTCATTCTCATAAAGCTTAGAGTAAGACGGGCTTCTACAGAAAGAGAAGCCATACGAAGCGTTCCCCTCTGCCGAAGTACAAGCCCAAATGGGCATACGCATTAGTAAAACCAGTTGCGCCCGGATTTCTTTCTAGACCGAGTCCAGTCGCGCATGTGAACGCTGCTCTGTTTAAAATGTCGATTTGATGAGGTTTTTGCTGTTAAAAGAGGTCTCGAACATCAAGTATACAAAAAGATGGTGTTACATTTCACATGAAAGTAAATTTGTATCATATGATTGCTATTTGTTTACATTAAAACATTAAATTCGTATATTTTATTCTTGATTAGTTGTCAGATTTGTTCAGTGACATCGGGTCTGCTAGTCCATGGCTCGTCCGTACAAATTTCAGATCTGTCACTAGATAAATCCGAGTTCTCGCCGATGGACAACTTAGTGATGTTACCGTTAAATAATGTTTGTCGATAAAGTGTTGGTCAATCTGGCCCTGATTCTGCGTCAAATTAATTTGCGAGATTTTTGCATGATTTGCTCTGCACTGGTGTGAGCGAGACAGATATCGCGAAATAAATGTCGAAATAGTAGATTATACAACAAGTGAATAAAAAGGGAATTTAGTTCGAGGGACTAACGGCCGTTTGCACTAAACTTAAGAATCGCCTAGTTTTTTCCAAAGTACAACTCGAGCAAGATAATTAGGCGCATGATAGCTGCATGACAGCTAAGTTCATGACACTGTTTTAATTTGGTCGAGTTATAGTTAGGAAAGACTTATGCGATTCTTAAGTTTAGTGCAAATAGCCGTAAGTATTATACAAAGAACCGACATGAGTTTTTTTTTCACGAGTTGTGTACTCTACTTTTTACCATTGAAATCATATCTCTTTCAATATACCACCTCGAATGAGGTACCTATCATACTATGATAAATCAGGCCATTTTTGAGACATTGAATGTACAGTTTCTTAGAAAAATTATGATATATTTTACTATATTGACGACATTATCAAAATCAGTTTGCTATTTTTTTATTCAACGGTCGGTCACAATTCAAATTGTTGGGTGGCAGTACTGTCATGGAGCGATGTTCAGTGTCAGCATCCTGAGCCCAACGTCCCTGGGTACACATTAGTCACAACCCAATCACACACTCGAGCTTTTTGTATAAAGCTCAAGCGTATAAAAATGACCTCTTTGTTGTTATTCACCCCATCGTAAAATGATTGAGTTTGTAACCTTTATTCCTTTTTCCGTATCGATATTGCTGCATCGACAGTTGAGCCCAGCCCTTTATGTCAAAAACGTGTCATATTTTGATGTGTGACTCATCCGTACACAATTTTTTGCTGTTTTGTTTTATTTTTAATGTGTGAGTGTCGTCATTACAGTGTTGTTTTTGTATGTGGGTATGCGGAACTGCACTTGTGTGCATTTTCCCCCCCCGCAAAAAATGCCAGAATAATTTGAATAGAGTTTAATCGCTAAGGCTTCTCCCTTCGTGAAAAACGAAGCCTTTGTTGCTCGAAGTCATAAAGCCACGTTTTTTTTTCAGAAACATGGTCATTTTGAATTTAATGAATTTCGAAGAATAAACAACATGGTTTATTAAAATACTCAATTTGTAACGTGTAAGGTTACTGTATAAATTACTTTAATTATTATTCGCCATGAACCATGTAGTATACTAAATTTGTATGTTTATTCCATTAAAAGTACTTAAACGGTAGTTGTAGTAATCAGGCGACTGCAGTGGCCCCTACCACGCCACGCATAACTTATAAATATGCGGTGACAGGGTAGAGGAGCGCTCAGTCGTGCTCAAGTCGTCACAGTGAAAGGTTCAACGGTGGAATAAGTGTTAAGTAAAGTCGTAATATCAGGAAACTTTGATGAATTTGTCGTGACACGCTATTCCTGCTGGAGAGATACCACTGCTTAAGGTCAGGTATTAGTGTATTATTTTTCAATACTGTTTAAATTGGTAATAGTTCTACTTTCCCATGATATCGAGTAATTGTCTTCTGTGGAATTCTTGTTGAACGTCAAAAAAACCATTATACATTGATGCAATTAAAACTGTAACTTTTAATTGCTGGTGATGTTTTATTTAACCCCTTTTAACTTCAGAAGTGGGATAAATGAGTAGATTCCTTAGAATTCTCGCTTATCCTGCCCGCACAGAATAAATAAAATAGAGAATTCCACCTAAGCATACTATGGGGATAACTAGAGAGAGAAACTATGTATAGAAATCATTAATTTTAAAAGATTTTCATTTTAGTAATTCTTAAGTTTTTTTTGCTTATTATCTGTAACTATTCAGCCTAGTGCTCAGAGGCGGATTACGTATCATTTTTCACTCTCTCTCTCGAAGATAGTTTTCTCTTTTGATGACTTTTTATTACAATACGGGTTTAGTTTTAATGAACCGTTTTGTTGATACTGATGTGATACTAATATTACCAATATAACAGTTAAAGTTAGAAAATAACTGTCCTTTTAAGATCAATTTAGCATTTTTCATCCCTGCTGTCTCTTTGCATTGAATACAAATAGTATCACGTAACATTGATTAATCTTAAAAATATATAAATGGATGATTAAACCATTGTTGAATATATTATTTACAAAAGTCATTGAACGTAAAGAACTGAAATATAATTATTGAGTATAGACTACGGATTCTGTACAATCATATTTAACAATTCAGTTGCCCAAATTAATATGATAAGACTATTCTAGATTTATTGGGTGACTAATAGTGATTAATTCCATAAAATTTTGTGCAAGTTTCAGCAATGAAAAATTCAGATCGGAAATTGGAAGTTGAGTGCAAGACTCATTGTAACAATACTGACTTCAACTGATGCTGGCGAGCGACCACTGTGGTGATTCATAAAAGTAATAAATGGGGAAGCAGAAGGAAGCCTGAAGATTCGGGCAAAGCTGCAAGTATATCGTATTATTTATGTTTTAAGATGCGGCTGTGAGAGCGTAAGGCATCATCCTTAAGAGGCCGTACAACGCTGGAAGGAATTTTCATAGTAAGAATTATCGAAATTATTGGCATTATCGTTTTTATTAATAACGAATAAATTATTTTCTTATTTTGGAAAACTATTTACAAAAAAAAATAACTTGACAGCTGGCTAAGTTTCTTTTTAATTGAGTTTCTAGAGTAAAGGTCTATTACTGGTTATCACATTTTTAATTAATAACGAATAAACTATTTCTCATTTGGAAAACTGTTGCTAAAAATAACTAGAGAACTAGCTAAGTTTTTTTTAATTAAATTTCTAGACTATATGTCTATTAATTGGTTATCAGTGTTATCACAGTTAAATTCTTCTTAACTTTTAGGATCGATAAATCTAGTAATACCGTGTAATCTTTGTTCAAAATATGTGTTTGACGTTGTACGGCCCCTTAACTAACGACGCGAGTGAGGGAGTGGAAGTAAGACCCTAACATACAAGGGAAAAGCCACAAGCGCTCGTATGTCGTATATTAATATGTATAATATAAGACGCAGCTGTGAGAGCGTAAGACGTCCGTAGTCAATAACTAGTAAAATATTCGGATGGCGATATTTTGAGTTAAGAAGCGGACGCCTGAAAGTCAGCCAAAGTCGCAATCATTCATGCTGGTTTATACGATATCAAGAATCAAAACTCATACGCTTGAGAGAGACTTCATCAATTAATATACTTATTTGAAAATAATTGCAAGAGGTTAAGAGTTAATTTCAGTTAGTTTTATTAATTATGTTTTAAATATAGCAAAAGTGTGTATTATTTACGCAAATGCTTATAGAGAATAATACTTATAATTCGAGGATAAATAAATGATCCTAACATTTTAATAGCCTTAGTTAGACTATAACTTTTCTTTGACATGAAGCTTGCTTCTCAATATCTTATTTATCAAATTTAGCAGAGCATTATCAAGTGAATGCAATTATATCATAATATGTTTATACATTGTCTGCTGTAAGAAATAAATACCTAACTAAGTAATAAAATCATCTAGGGTAGGATTGACTTACGAGGCTTGAATCTGATAGCAATCTTTATGAAAAATTTTCGACTTAACTTATTCTAAATTACTTACCTACCTGTTTGTATTATTTAAACATTTTGCTATGTTAGATGGACATAGTCTAAATAAGTTCATATCAAGCTACTACATTAAGTATGTAGCGTGGAAAAAAATCTGTTTAAGTATTTGGTTTTTGAACATGCGACTCATGCAAGTTCGCTTAATTTTGTTCCACTTAAAATATATTTTTTTCTTAACTCTATTGTTTTACAAGCAAGTGAAATTATTGCGAAAAACCTTAAGGTAATTTTTAACAAGTTTTCTAGATTATAATATTATTATTATTTCTATTAAATCTGTTGTGTCGTTTTATTGTATTTTGTATTCGATCGATATCGCTGATGCGCGTCCTTTAAATGTGTGTGAAAGGATTGTCGTAAACTAGTTCTTAATAAACAGGCAAAGTGTGAGGACGTATTTTATTTTCCAAATTACAAATTATAGTGAACCTTATCACCATCACATAATGGTCAAAATCGAACCGGATGAAGTGGCCTGCACCTGTGGACAGCTAGTAGTGCGCGAACAATAGAGGACCGCATTCCAGAGATAAGCTTGCAACCCATTCAGATTTGGACACACTGAGAGCACGGAATAAAATTGATTAATTAATTCATATTTTTTTTTTCGAGACGAACATAAACAACATTTACAATGTCAATAAATTATGAAGAAATATTGAACTTATTGGAAGAAAAGGCTTCAGTGTTACAGAAGACCCAAGTGAATCTGAAAAAGTGTCCTAAGCAACGTCTCACTAAAGGATATATTGAAATGCGACTTAAATCTATTGACGAAGACTGGCAAACTTTTAAGTCATATCATCAAGCACTCGTGAAATGTACGCCTAAAGAGAAACGTGCCGAATTACCATATTTTGTTAATGACGACTTCTTTATTATTGAAGATTTATATCTATGTATGACGGGAGATTTAAAAGATATGTTGATGACATTTAACAGTCCAAGAGAATCAACTAGTTCCTCAAATCATTCAATAGAACAAGCAACTTTGTCGTCTATCAAGCTGCCTAACATACATCTTCCGACATTTAGCGGTCAATATGAAGAATGGCCATCATACAACGATCTCTTTACTTCACTCGTGCATCACAATACGACGTTGACAAAAGTACAAAAATTGCACTATTTGAAATCGAGTGTCACTGGAGAAGCGGAAGCCTTACTCAGACATATCCAGGTTACAGACAACAACTACGATCAGGCTTGGGATATTCTCAAGCAAAGATATGGAAGCAAAAGATTAATAGTAAATTCTCTATTGAAAAGATTATTTGGCCAAAGAAAGATTATAGCGCCAACAGCAAATCAGATAAGAAGCATATTAGACACCACAACAGAATGCCTGAATAGCCTCAACAACCTACAAGTTGCATCAGATTCATGGGATCCAATGATCATTTACATTGTCATTCAAAAACTCGATGTTGATACACATAAAGCATGGGAAGACTTTGTTTACAGCCCTGATTCTGACAAATTACCTACGTGGACACAACTGAAGAATTTTTTGGAGGCTAGGTTTCGCACGCTTGAGTTAATTGCTCCACCATCTGCAACAAGAGATAACAAATCAAGAGAAACAAATAGAGAAAAATCGTCATTCCATATTTCTGCTTCGCCTACATCTATGAAAACCTGTAATTTATGTAATGAAGACCACACACTTTGCCACTGCAAGGAATTCACAAAGTTAAATCCTATGGAAAGAAGCGAGTTTGTACGAGAGAAGAATTTGTGTTACAATTGTCTGACTTCTGGTCATTCTGTTAAGAGATGTCGACTACGAGTGTCCTGTAAGATATGCAATAGACGCCACCACTCTTTGCTGCACCAGCTGAAACCTACAAATCAATCAGACAATTTACAAACTCACCACAGTCAAGTTAACGAAGGAATTGAAGAAGACTCTAATGAACTTACCCAACCAGACGTTGCAATATCTTCAAATATGGTTACGAAGAAGTCCACAGCATTGCTTGCTACAGCATTGATACCCGTGAGAGATACAAAAGGACAGATAACGGTATTGCGTGCATTAATTGATCAGGGGTCCCAAGCAAGTTTTATAAGTGAGCGAGCGGCACAATCATTAAAAGTCAAGAGAACCGTAGCACGAGGAACCATCACTGGAGTTGGATCGACACAAACAGAAGTCAATCAAGTTATACAATTACAACTTCTGTCCAGATATGATAACAAGTTCCAACTTACCGTGAATACATATGTTATGCCCACTCGTCTAACAACTAAGTTGCCAGCCATGTCACTCGTAAACTTATCACACACCTGGCCACAATTGAATAAGCTTTTCTTGGCAGATCCAAGTTTCAATCAACCAGGAAAAGTAGACTTACTGCTCGGTGTAGAAGTGTATGCTCACATATTGAAGAATAATCTTATCAGAGATCCAGCAAAATCACTATGTGCTCAAGAAACAAGTTTTGGATGGATTCTCTTTGGTGAAGCACAGAGCTGCACTTCAGATGAACCAATAATGGTTATGCATCATCAAGTAGAATTTGATGACTTATTGTACAAACTATGGGAAATAGACAATGATGATAGAAACAAACTCACAAAGGAAGAAGAGACATGTCAAAAGCTATATAAAACTACTGTTAAGCGAAACGTTGAAGGTAGATATATTGTGAAGTTGCCATTAAAGCATGAACCACCTAGGAGCACAGAAGGAAACACAAGAGAGATTGCAATGAAGAGACTACAACAGTTAGAAAAACGATTAGAAAAGAATAACAATTTAAGAACAGATTACAACAAAGCTTTAAATGAATACATTACCTTAGAATACATGGAAGAAGTACCTGAAAGTGAAAAGGAAAATCCATCTGTTTATCTGCCACACCACGCTGTGCTTAAAGAAACAAGTGAGACTACCAAAACCAGAGTGGTATTCAATGCTTCTTCACCCGACACCAACAATGTTTCCTTGAATGATGACTTATTAGTCGGACCTCAACTTCAAGAAGATCTAAGATCTCTGCTCATAAGATGGCGTCTAGGTAAAGTTGCCTTTATAGCTGATGTCCAGAAAATGTATTTACAAGTTTTAGTGACTAAACAAGACGCTGATTACCAACGGATCTTATGGCGCGATGATCCAAAGTTACCGATTAAGGATTATCGACTGCTCAGACTCACTTTTGGAACAGCTTCTGCACCCTATTTAGCAGTGAGAACCCTTCAGCAGGTGTCAGAAGACGAAGGTAAAGCACATCCAGAAGCAGCTGAAACAATTAAAAATGATTTTTTCATGGATGATTTGATGACTTCACAAGATACTGAAACAAAGGCAATAGACATAGCTAAAAACATATCAGCAATCGAAGAAAGAGGTGGATTTTGTCTTAAAAAATGGTCGTCAAATAGTATCAAGTTTAGAGAAGAGTTCAGCCCTAAGAACACAAACTCCAACGTAAGGATTAATATGAGTGCGGGAGGAATAGTCAGAACATTAGGTTTATCCTGGAACTTAGATGAGGATACATTGCAATATTTTACCACCTTACCATCGCCACCTAAAAATGTCACTAAGAGAAATATCCTAGCTGAGATACAACACGTATTCGATCCACTTGGCTGGATGACACCCGCTATACTCCCAGCAAAGCCTTTCTTACAAAAATTGTGGTTGAAAGGAGTTACCTGGGATAAAGCACTCGAGCCTGAAATCAAAGAAAAATGGTTAGAAATAAGAAATGATATAGAAAATTTACACAAAGTTAAAGGTCCAGATTGGTTGAAGCACGATGAAAAAGAAATACACGAAGTCGAAGACACGCTGACAAACCTGGAAGAAAAAGAAATCATTAAAGTAAATGTAAATTTAAATATAGAAGAAGAACAAATTAATGAAACTACGTTACTCACCCAATTTGAAGAATTTGAGACTTTAACAGAATTAATCAAAACCATAACTTATTGCAAAAGATTCTTGAACTACAAAAGAAATTTTGACACAGCAAAGAACTGCGCTATTACACCGGAAGAACTTAATAAAGCATTGGAAGATTGTGTGAGAATAGTACAAGGAAAAGAGTTCGGAAAGGAGATAGAGGATTTGAAAACTAAAAAACATGTTGGAAGTAGTAGCAGGATCAAAAGTTTGACACCATACTTAGATGACGATAATATCCTCAGGGTGGGCGGTCGTTTGCGACATGCCGATATACCACACAACAGTAAACACCCCGTGATTATAACTAACAAAAATCCATTAGCTTCACTGATAGTCTCTGATGCACATAGAAAAACGTTGCATGGTGGAGTGCAATTGACTATGAACTATGTGCGCTCTAAATTTTGGATCACCGGACTGAAGGCTTTGGTATCAACCACGATACATAAATGTTTTATTTGTGCAAGACAAAGAGCTATTTCTCAGAACCAGAAAATGGGTGATTTACCAAAGGCTCGCGTCATACCAGCTCGTCCGTTTTACAAATCAGGCGTTGATTTTGCGGGACCGCTCCAAATTCTGATATCCAGGGGTCGAGGTCACAAATGTACAAAAGGATACATCTGTATATTTATATGTATGGCTACCAAGGCCATACATTTAGAGTTAGTAGGAGACCTAAGTACCGAATCTTTCCTTGGTGCCTTTAAGCGCTTTGTATCCAGAAGAGGTCGCTGTTGTCATCTGTGGAGCGACCGCGGAACGAATTTTGTGGGTGCGAGTAAAGAACTTCAAGATATGTGTAAAAACGCCAAAGTAGAAATGCCAATAAATCTGGTACAGTTACTGGCAGAAGATGGGACACAGTGGCATTTCAACCCCCCGTATAGCCCGAATTTCGGAGGACTGTGGGAAGCGGGTGTGAAGTCCGTCAAACACCACCTCAAACGGATATTGACATCTAATCTCACATTCGAAGAAATGTCAACTACTTTATGTCAAATTGAGGCGTGCCTTAATTCTCGTCCGCTGTGTCCGATTGATGGCTCAAACAAAGATGATCTAAGTGTGCTAACTCCAGGACACTTTCTCGTCGGAGAAGCCCCCGTTCCTATTCCTGAGCCCAATTTAAAGGATGTGAACTGGAATCGTTTGTCAAGATGGCAACACACTCAACGACTGTTACAAGACTTTTGGCACAAATGGCAAACAGAGTATTTGACCCGACTACAACAAAGACCCAAATGGTTAAACACTAAAGACGAGTTTGAAGTAGGAGATGTAGTCCTTATTAAGGAAGACCATCTTCCTCCGGGCAAATGGGCGCTGGGTCGAATCACCGAAAAACATCCCGGTGCTGATCAAATGTGTCGCGTATACAGTCTAAAATGTCACGGTAAAATAATAAAACGACCAGTGAGTAAACTGTGTGAACTTCCTATTAATGATGATTAATATTATTATTATTAATGTAGGTATTCATGAAATTTCATAAATTGCTATGTTGTTTTGTATTAAAATTTATCTCCTAGTTTAAGTTGTTAAACTTGTTAATAGATAAATTATTTAAGTTCACGAATTCCGCTGAGTGTGTCACCAACTTATGTTCACTTCGATATTTTTTGCATGTTGTTTACTTCAAATGTTGGGCCGTATTGTACTGTCTGTACGATGTCAATCGATGCGTTGTAAAGAAATGAATTGTAGCAAGTTTTACGATTGTTATTTTAGTATTTTTGCGAATGTTTAATTATTTTCGTAAAACAATTATTTTTAAAATGTTAGTGTTGTATAGGTACGTTACTAATACCTATTTGCTTTATGAATCATGTGTTAAATTAATAGTGAATCAGAAGTTTAGTGTTGTCAATATACCTACTCACCTACCTACCTGTAAGTAATTATGTTCATTTAAAAACTGCGTTTTTGGTGGGCGGTATGTTGTGTCGTTTTATTGTATTTTGTATTTAAATGGGGAAGCAGAAGGAAGCCTGAAGATTCGGGCAAAGCTGCAAGTATATCGTATTATTTATGTTTTAAGATGCGGCTGTGAGAGCGTAAGGCATCATCCTTAAGAGGCCGTACAACGCTGGAAGGAATTTTCATAGTAAGAATTATCGAAATTATTGGCATTATCGTTTTTATTAATAACGAATAAATTATTTTCTTATTTTGGAAAACTATTTACAAAAAAAAATAACTTGACAGCTGGCTAAGTTTCTTTTTAATTGAGTTTCTAGAGTAAAGGTCTATTACTGGTTATCACATTTTTAATTAATAACGAATAAACTATTTCTCATTTGGAAAACTGTTGCTAAAAATAACTAGAGAACTAGCTAAGTTTTTTTTAATTAAATTTCTAGACTATATGTCTATTAATTGGTTATCAGTGTTATCACAGTTAAATTCTTCTTAACTTTTAGGATCGATAAATCTAGTAATACCGTGTAATCTTTGTTCAAAATATGTGTTTGACGTTGTACGGCCCCTTAACTAACGACGCGAGTGAGGGAGTGGAAGTAAGACCCTAACATACAAGGGAAAAGCCACAAGCGCTCGTATGTCGTATATTAATATGTATAATATAAGACGCAGCTGTGAGAGCGTAAGACGTCCGTAGTCAATAACTAGTAAAATATTCGGATGGCGATATTTTGAGTTAAGAAGCGGACGCCTGAAAGTCAGCCAAAGTCGCAATCATTCATGCTGGTTTATACGATATCAAGAATCAAAACTCATACGCTTGAGAGAGACTTCATCAATTAATATACTTATTTGAAAATAATTGCAAGAGGTTAAGAGTTAATTTCAGTTAGTTTTATTAATTATGTTTTAAATATAGCAAAAGTGTGTATTATTTACGCAAATGCTTATAGAGAATAATACTTATAATTCGAGGATAAATAAATGATCCTAACATTTTAATAGCCTTAGTTAGACTATAACTTTTCTTTGACATGAAGCTTGCTTCTCAATATCTTATTTATCAAATTTAGCAGAGCATTATCAAGTGAATGCAATTATATCATAATATGTTTATACATTGTCTGCTGTAAGAAATAAATACCTAACTAAGTAATAAAATCATCTAGGGTAGGATTGACTTACGAGGCTTGAATCTGATAGCAATCTTTATGAAAAATTTTCGACTTAACTTATTCTAAATTACTTACCTACCTGTTTGTATTATTTAAACATTTTGCTATGTTAGATGGACATAGTCTAAATAAGTTCATATCAAGCTACTACATTAAGTATGTAGCGTGGAAAAAAATCTGTTTAAGTATTTGGTTTTTGAACATGCGACTCATGCAAGTTCGCTTAATTTTGTTCCACTTAAAATATATTTTTTTCTTAACTCTATTGTTTTACAAGCAAGTGAAATTATTGCGAAAAACCTTAAGGTAATTTTTAACAAGTTTTCTAGATTATAATATTATTATTATTTCTATTAAATCTGTTGTGTCGTTTTATTGTATTTTGTATTCGATCGATATCGCTGATGCGCGTCCTTTAAATGTGTGTGAAAGGATTGTCGTAAACTAGTTCTTAATAAACAGGCAAAGTGTGAGGACGTATTTTATTTTCCAAATTACAAATTATAGTGAACCTTATCACCATCACATAATGGTCAAAATCGAACCGGATGAAGTGGCCTGCACCTGTGGACAGCTAGTAGTGCGCGAACAATAGAGGACCGCATTCCAGAGATAAGCTTGCAACCCATTCAGATTTGGACACACTGAGAGCACGGAATAAAATTGATTAATTAATTCATATTTTTTTTTTCGAGACGAACATAAACAACATTTACAATGTCAATAAATTATGAAGAAATATTGAACTTATTGGAAGAAAAGGCTTCAGTGTTACAGAAGACCCAAGTGAATCTGAAAAAGTGTCCTAAGCAACGTCTCACTAAAGGATATATTGAAATGCGACTTAAATCTATTGACGAAGACTGGCAAACTTTTAAGTCATATCATCAAGCACTCGTGAAATGTACGCCTAAAGAGAAACGTGCCGAATTACCATATTTTGTTAATGACGACTTCTTTATTATTGAAGATTTATATCTATGTATGACGGGAGATTTAAAAGATATGTTGATGACATTTAACAGTCCAAGAGAATCAACTAGTTCCTCAAATCATTCAATAGAACAAGCAACTTTGTCGTCTATCAAGCTGCCTAACATACATCTTCCGACATTTAGCGGTCAATATGAAGAATGGCCATCATACAACGATCTCTTTACTTCACTCGTGCATCACAATACGACGTTGACAAAAGTACAAAAATTGCACTATTTGAAATCGAGTGTCACTGGAGAAGCGGAAGCCTTACTCAGACATATCCAGGTTACAGACAACAACTACGATCAGGCTTGGGATATTCTCAAGCAAAGATATGGAAGCAAAAGATTAATAGTAAATTCTCTATTGAAAAGATTATTTGGCCAAAGAAAGATTATAGCGCCAACAGCAAATCAGATAAGAAGCATATTAGACACCACAACAGAATGCCTGAATAGCCTCAACAACCTACAAGTTGCATCAGATTCATGGGATCCAATGATCATTTACATTGTCATTCAAAAACTCGATGTTGATACACATAAAGCATGGGAAGACTTTGTTTACAGCCCTGATTCTGACAAATTACCTACGTGGACACAACTGAAGAATTTTTTGGAGGCTAGGTTTCGCACGCTTGAGTTAATTGCTCCACCATCTGCAACAAGAGATAACAAATCAAGAGAAACAAATAGAGAAAAATCGTCATTCCATATTTCTGCTTCGCCTACATCTATGAAAACCTGTAATTTATGTAATGAA
This sequence comes from Agriphila tristella, assembly GCA_928269145.1. Taxonomy (NCBI): domain Eukaryota; kingdom Metazoa; phylum Arthropoda; class Insecta; order Lepidoptera; family Crambidae; genus Agriphila; species Agriphila tristella. The sequence continues at coordinate 29,403,777 of OV743439.1, read as the reverse complement.
GACCACACACTTTGCCACTGCAAGGAATTCACAAAGTTAAATCCTATGGAAAGAAGCGAGTTTGTACGAGAGAAGAATTTGTGTTACAATTGTCTGACTTCTGGTCATTCTGTTAAGAGATGTCGACTACGAGTGTCCTGTAAGATATGCAATAGACGCCACCACTCTTTGCTGCACCAGCTGAAACCTACAAATCAATCAGACAATTTACAAACTCACCACAGTCAAGTTAACGAAGGAATTGAAGAAGACTCTAATGAACTTACCCAACCAGACGTTGCAATATCTTCAAATATGGTTACGAAGAAGTCCACAGCATTGCTTGCTACAGCATTGATACCCGTGAGAGATACAAAAGGACAGATAACGGTATTGCGTGCATTAATTGATCAGGGGTCCCAAGCAAGTTTTATAAGTGAGCGAGCGGCACAATCATTAAAAGTCAAGAGAACCGTAGCACGAGGAACCATCACTGGAGTTGGATCGACACAAACAGAAGTCAATCAAGTTATACAATTACAACTTCTGTCCAGATATGATAACAAGTTCCAACTTACCGTGAATACATATGTTATGCCCACTCGTCTAACAACTAAGTTGCCAGCCATGTCACTCGTAAACTTATCACACACCTGGCCACAATTGAATAAGCTTTTCTTGGCAGATCCAAGTTTCAATCAACCAGGAAAAGTAGACTTACTGCTCGGTGTAGAAGTGTATGCTCACATATTGAAGAATAATCTTATCAGAGATCCAGCAAAATCACTATGTGCTCAAGAAACAAGTTTTGGATGGATTCTCTTTGGTGAAGCACAGAGCTGCACTTCAGATGAACCAATAATGGTTATGCATCATCAAGTAGAATTTGATGACTTATTGTACAAACTATGGGAAATAGACAATGATGATAGAAACAAACTCACAAAGGAAGAAGAGACATGTCAAAAGCTATATAAAACTACTGTTAAGCGAAACGTTGAAGGTAGATATATTGTGAAGTTGCCATTAAAGCATGAACCACCTAGGAGCACAGAAGGAAACACAAGAGAGATTGCAATGAAGAGACTACAACAGTTAGAAAAACGATTAGAAAAGAATAACAATTTAAGAACAGATTACAACAAAGCTTTAAATGAATACATTACCTTAGAATACATGGAAGAAGTACCTGAAAGTGAAAAGGAAAATCCATCTGTTTATCTGCCACACCACGCTGTGCTTAAAGAAACAAGTGAGACTACCAAAACCAGAGTGGTATTCAATGCTTCTTCACCCGACACCAACAATGTTTCCTTGAATGATGACTTATTAGTCGGACCTCAACTTCAAGAAGATCTAAGATCTCTGCTCATAAGATGGCGTCTAGGTAAAGTTGCCTTTATAGCTGATGTCCAGAAAATGTATTTACAAGTTTTAGTGACTAAACAAGACGCTGATTACCAACGGATCTTATGGCGCGATGATCCAAAGTTACCGATTAAGGATTATCGACTGCTCAGACTCACTTTTGGAACAGCTTCTGCACCCTATTTAGCAGTGAGAACCCTTCAGCAGGTGTCAGAAGACGAAGGTAAAGCACATCCAGAAGCAGCTGAAACAATTAAAAATGATTTTTTCATGGATGATTTGATGACTTCACAAGATACTGAAACAAAGGCAATAGACATAGCTAAAAACATATCAGCAATCGAAGAAAGAGGTGGATTTTGTCTTAAAAAATGGTCGTCAAATAGTATCAAGTTTAGAGAAGAGTTCAGCCCTAAGAACACAAACTCCAACGTAAGGATTAATATGAGTGCGGGAGGAATAGTCAGAACATTAGGTTTATCCTGGAACTTAGATGAGGATACATTGCAATATTTTACCACCTTACCATCGCCACCTAAAAATGTCACTAAGAGAAATATCCTAGCTGAGATACAACACGTATTCGATCCACTTGGCTGGATGACACCCGCTATACTCCCAGCAAAGCCTTTCTTACAAAAATTGTGGTTGAAAGGAGTTACCTGGGATAAAGCACTCGAGCCTGAAATCAAAGAAAAATGGTTAGAAATAAGAAATGATATAGAAAATTTACACAAAGTTAAAGGTCCAGATTGGTTGAAGCACGATGAAAAAGAAATACACGAAGTCGAAGACACGCTGACAAACCTGGAAGAAAAAGAAATCATTAAAGTAAATGTAAATTTAAATATAGAAGAAGAACAAATTAATGAAACTACGTTACTCACCCAATTTGAAGAATTTGAGACTTTAACAGAATTAATCAAAACCATAACTTATTGCAAAAGATTCTTGAACTACAAAAGAAATTTTGACACAGCAAAGAACTGCGCTATTACACCGGAAGAACTTAATAAAGCATTGGAAGATTGTGTGAGAATAGTACAAGGAAAAGAGTTCGGAAAGGAGATAGAGGATTTGAAAACTAAAAAACATGTTGGAAGTAGTAGCAGGATCAAAAGTTTGACACCATACTTAGATGACGATAATATCCTCAGGGTGGGCGGTCGTTTGCGACATGCCGATATACCACACAACAGTAAACACCCCGTGATTATAACTAACAAAAATCCATTAGCTTCACTGATAGTCTCTGATGCACATAGAAAAACGTTGCATGGTGGAGTGCAATTGACTATGAACTATGTGCGCTCTAAATTTTGGATCACCGGACTGAAGGCTTTGGTATCAACCACGATACATAAATGTTTTATTTGTGCAAGACAAAGAGCTATTTCTCAGAACCAGAAAATGGGTGATTTACCAAAGGCTCGCGTCATACCAGCTCGTCCGTTTTACAAATCAGGCGTTGATTTTGCGGGACCGCTCCAAATTCTGATATCCAGGGGTCGAGGTCACAAATGTACAAAAGGATACATCTGTATATTTATATGTATGGCTACCAAGGCCATACATTTAGAGTTAGTAGGAGACCTAAGTACCGAATCTTTCCTTGGTGCCTTTAAGCGCTTTGTATCCAGAAGAGGTCGCTGTTGTCATCTGTGGAGCGACCGCGGAACGAATTTTGTGGGTGCGAGTAAAGAACTTCAAGATATGTGTAAAAACGCCAAAGTAGAAATGCCAATAAATCTGGTACAGTTACTGGCAGAAGATGGGACACAGTGGCATTTCAACCCCCCGTATAGCCCGAATTTCGGAGGACTGTGGGAAGCGGGTGTGAAGTCCGTCAAACACCACCTCAAACGGATATTGACATCTAATCTCACATTCGAAGAAATGTCAACTACTTTATGTCAAATTGAGGCGTGCCTTAATTCTCGTCCGCTGTGTCCGATTGATGGCTCAAACAAAGATGATCTAAGTGTGCTAACTCCAGGACACTTTCTCGTCGGAGAAGCCCCCGTTCCTATTCCTGAGCCCAATTTAAAGGATGTGAACTGGAATCGTTTGTCAAGATGGCAACACACTCAACGACTGTTACAAGACTTTTGGCACAAATGGCAAACAGAGTATTTGACCCGACTACAACAAAGACCCAAATGGTTAAACACTAAAGACGAGTTTGAAGTAGGAGATGTAGTCCTTATTAAGGAAGACCATCTTCCTCCGGGCAAATGGGCGCTGGGTCGAATCACCGAAAAACATCCCGGTGCTGATCAAATGTGTCGCGTATACAGTCTAAAATGTCACGGTAAAATAATAAAACGACCAGTGAGTAAACTGTGTGAACTTCCTATTAATGATGATTAATATTATTATTATTAATGTAGGTATTCATGAAATTTCATAAATTGCTATGTTGTTTTGTATTAAAATTTATCTCCTAGTTTAAGTTGTTAAACTTGTTAATAGATAAATTATTTAAGTTCACGAATTCCGCTGAGTGTGTCACCAACTTATGTTCACTTCGATATTTTTTGCATGTTGTTTACTTCAAATGTTGGGCCGTATTGTACTGTCTGTACGATGTCAATCGATGCGTTGTAAAGAAATGAATTGTAGCAAGTTTTACGATTGTTATTTTAGTATTTTTGCGAATGTTTAATTATTTTCGTAAAACAATTATTTTTAAAATGTTAGTGTTGTATAGGTACGTTACTAATACCTATTTGCTTTATGAATCATGTGTTAAATTAATAGTGAATCAGAAGTTTAGTGTTGTCAATATACCTACTCACCTACCTACCTGTAAGTAATTATGTTCATTTAAAAACTGCGTTTTTGGTGGGCGGTATGTTGTGTCGTTTTATTGTATTTTGTATTCGATCGATATCGCTGATGCGCGTCCTTTAAATGTGTGTGAAAGGATTGTCGTAAACTAGTTCTTAATAAACAGGCAAAGTGTGAGGACGTATTTTATTTTCCAAATTACAAATTATAGTGAACCTTATCACCATCACAAAATCTAAATCATCATATTGTTTTATCATCATTATTGTTTAATCTATCACTAAACAATCATGTTTTATTAAGTATTACTTTATTTTGATGACAGTAAATTATTAATTGCTGTGTCCTATGATACGAAGGAGAAAGTCTATAGTAGATTCTTTCAAAGTCCTGTTTACTGTTTTGTTTATATTATTTTTCTTATTTAAAATGATATATATTGATGCGTAAAACGAACAATAAAACCAGTAGAAACTTAGATATTCTAGATATTTGCAAATCATAACTTATCCATACTTACTTCAAAAATCCCTAACATGTCCTGGGTTTGCTGGAACCTGCAAGAAAGCTATCTGACGGCTAAATCCACTTATCCTTACAATGATTTAATTAATTATTCCTCTGCAACACTTTTTTGAGTACAATAAAGAGCAAATAATTAAGTATGCTGAATGTAAATCCTCTCTAAATGTATTTACCGCAAGAGTCCAGCCAAGTATTATTGCCAATTATAGCTATACCTACCGTTTTATAAATATAGTAGCAATACAATTTCAAATATTATTCTCATTAATTTTACTACACTATGATCAGCTTATGCATCTGTTGCCAAGTCCTTTAATGAGTAATTAATAAGTCATAGAATATGATGCCATTTACAATAGAGTATTGAGCGTATATATTGTTAAATGGCCATGATGAGCAATGACCTACTCTACTAAAGTTTACTGGTAATAAAAGAACAATAATAAAATTCATTTATTTCAGATAACAATAATTAATCCAATTTGATGAAAAAAAATTAAACAAACAATAAATAAAAGAAATAAATCCTAAAATAAAACTATATTAATTATACACATTAATACAACAGTAATTTTACTATACTTGATATTAATTCTGATTCTTCCTTCACATATAATATTGAAAAACAAAACTATTGTCCTTTTTATTTCATAATTTAATATGCAATAAGCAAATCACTTACATATGTTTTGTATCGATTTTTTTTCTGCGAATAGTGCTATTTAAATACAGTGAGTTAATATTTCAAGATAATAAAATTACTGTGGAATTACATATTTCTAAAGCTTTTATAGGTGGTAAGTTTAGATAAAGTATCTTTAAATAAATCAATGTACATGTATTATCTAAGTACTTGTTACAATATTATTTTTTTGTAATATGAAATAAAGAATTTTTAAATGAAAAAAAGAAATAAAATTTCGTAATAAATGATACAATTTCTAGACAAAATAATTATTTTCGTATTCATTGCACTTTATCTCCGATAACGCATTATTATAATTTTAAATTAATCAAAAAATAATTTTCTCACATCAGTCATGTAGGGGTAACTTGACTTGTTATTACACCCCTCGCTTTTTGTTGGTGCTCTAAAATTAACAAAAAAAAAACTATAATATTATTCAATAAATTGTGTTACCTACTTTATGAAAAGAACTCAATTATAATGTTTTGGAATACTATCTTAATATTTAATGAGAATTTAGAACCTTATTTTCAAGATCATTAAATGTGTTCTATTTAATCAAATAATGGAAATAATGAAGTAGGTATTCTAAAATTGTAGTAGGCTTCAAAAATTGGCCCAACTCCAATAGTCGAAAATAAAACTTATAAGTTGTACCAGTGATTGGTGAGAGCATGCCAATATTTTAATAAAGGTGCTGAGAATAATACCTATAATTTTATTAACTGTTGCCTGTAAATTATTGGCGTAAGTTGTACCAGTAATTTGATCGGTACATGCCAATAATAGGGTGAAGGGTACCGATGAATGGTCTATTTATTTATACATATGACGGTGTATGTATGGTGGAATATGTTAAAACGACATACATACAAAATACTAAAAAAAGGAGTATCTGTATTGTGTATTGCGCGTAACACTCACAATATTTATTTTAAATAATGTTACTAGGTATAAGTTTTTGTATCGGATTGCTCTAAATACCAATAATTGGGTAATTTACCCTGCTTTTCTTATTTGAGAAATTCCAGGCGATCCATAAACTAGGTGAAACTCTTCACAAAACATTTAATTAATTCTGTAGTCTCGCGCACGGCCCTGGTGATGACAGTGCTCCTCGTTAAAATGAAACTATAATAATAAAAATAATAAAAAACTTTTATCATAATATTTCTTGTTCCTCGTGACTGAGGGTCGCGATAGAATGAAGTAACTAGGTACTTAGTACGACAATTCAATCTGCGTTTAGAACACATTAAAAACTTAAAGCAGATAGATAGTAAGGGTGGTGCTTGTGTGGAATTGTAGCTAATTACTTTTGTACATTGATTGATAATATATAATATGATTTGTATTTGGACTCTGTGTGCCAGCTATGGGAAGTAAGATTTCCAAAATACTGATTACTAAAATTATTCATTACATAGTGTTTATTCTGATTGAGTTTTAAAATGTGCAGTTATTTTCGAGGAAAGTACTTCCACATAACTTACTGTGTGTAAACTTTTAGATTTTTGCATTCACAATGCTATTTTTATATTAAGATGAATAAATAATGAAAAATATTAGAAAAAATCCCGTAGATCCCGTCTAAGTTGCTACGGGTGAGCCGATTTTTTTTAATATTTTTCATTATTTATTCATCTTACTGTGTGTAGTGGATTTCCAAAATACTGATTACTAAAATTATTCATTACATAGTGTTTATTCTGATTGAGTTTTAAAATGTGCAGTTATATTCAAGGAAAGTACTTCCACATAACTTACTGTGTGTAGTGGAGTCACTTCTACGACATCTAAGCTCCTCTTTAGTACTTATTACATTTACATATCCATTGTATAGGGAAGTATGCTAATGCATATATCTAAATAAAAGGTTAACCAGGTTAAATTAGTAAGGGTAAATTTTAAACCATTACTAATTTAAATGACCTTCAGAATACTAAGTAAATATTTTTTACCTTGCTGTAATGTAGGATACCTATATTTTTATAAGTTCAAGAAGTAAAAAAAAATTACTCTTACTGAGTTGTGTCGCAAAATACATAATAGTACAAGTGTTATGTACAATAACTTCTAAAAGGAAAGAACTTTTTCCATTTTGATGATTACAATTATTGGATACCATAATAGTTGATGACATGTATCACTGAAACATGCTTTTTCAGTCACTGTGTTATACTAATTGGAGCACTGGGTGCACCCCAAAGTTATCTTAAGCCAAATTTTATGAAAACGTATACTCCATGCAATTAACGCTGCCCATAGTCATATCATAGCGCCGCCCCGCGCGCCGCTGCGAAAGCAACTCTTTCATTCATTTTTTATTAAATGGTATTAAAACTATGAAAGTTGTTCAAGCATTACATATGGTATGAGAAAGATATTACATTCAATTTAATGATATAATATGTATATACATATTTACAGAATATTTACAGCTGAGCTGGTTGCCTTTTTGGTTACCGTTACATAATAATACCTTACGTTTAAGTATCCTATAAGTGAATGTTTTTGTAAACCATTTTGTGTGTAAGTAACCGAATAAAGTTTTATTTATGCATTCACTCATTCAGAAATTGTAACATTAACTTCTAATTTAATGATGAGCCTTTTATGGCAATTTGATGACTTTTTGTTGATTGTTAGTAGGTATTTTTCTAAACTAAGTTTGTATTGGAGACAAATATTGAAATGCTTACACATAACTAATTATTCTGAGACTTAAGTAAATAAAATAAGTTTGCAATAGGTAATGACAAAAAAATATATATTTCTAAGTTTGCAATCTTTATAATTCGATGCATTGCAAATTAACTTTTTCGCAATTCATTTAAAGTATACATCAATTTTAAATAAATTTCTAAAGTATCTTTTAATTATATTAATGAATTTTTATGTTAACAATATATGGTCGAACAAGCTACTGCTCGTGTTTATAACGTGCCCAGATGAAATGCCATATGGCTATATTTTTATTGATGCTTACAGAATTGTATTGAATTGTATAGTTAAAATTAAGTTAAGTAATATAATTATGTTAATTGTCACTTTATATACCTACCATTTCTGTTATAGGATGTTTTCTGAATACCTACTTATATATATAAATAAAAACGTAATTACGCTTTGTGTCATGCAATAAATATGTGTAATGTCATTACAATAATTATGACCTCCGCAAGAATGCGAAATATTTTGTTGGAATATTGGCTGCTATTTTTTCTTCTAATAAAATGATGTTTTTTATTTAATAATATTTTATGACTATTGACTGGATGTACTCAGAAATATAAGTAAAATTACAAAGAGATTGTTTCACGCGATGGGACTCGCTCTAGCAGGATGGCCGACTGTAAGGTTACTGTATAAATTACTTTAATCATTATTCGCCATGAACCATGTAGTATACTAAATTTGTATGTTTATTCCATTAAAAGTACTTAAACGGTAGTTGTAGTAATCAGGCGACTGCAGTGGCCCCTACCACGCCACGCATAACTTATAAATATGCGGTGACAGGGTAGAGGAGCGCTCAGTCGTGCTCAAGTCGTCACAGTGAAAGGTTCAACGGTGGAATAAGTGTTAAGTAAAGTCGTAATATCAGGAAACTTTGATGAATTTGTCGTGACACGCTATTCCTGCTGGAGAGATACCACTGCTTAAGGTCAGGTATTAGTGTATTATTTTTCAATACTGTTTAAATTGGTAATAGTTCTACTTTCCCATGATATCGAGTAATTGTATTCTGTGGAATTCTTGTTGAACGTCAAAAAAACCATTATACATTGATGCAATTTAATTGCTGATGATGTTTTATTTAACCCCTTTTAACTGTAACGGTGCATTAGGCCCAGTTTTTGGTCCAGTAGTTTCGTATTTATTTGAGTCCCACTATTGGCAGCCATATTTCTGTGAGAACAAGTTTTAAAAAAACGTGGAACTTTTAATTTGTTAAAAAATATGTCTTTTATATTATTATTATTAATATGAAAAAGTTTGACATACACATAAGTATAGATATGAAAGTATTAATCAAAATACCAATGAAAATATTATTAATATTTGAAACTTGAATAAATACAAAGCCCACTCTTTTTTGCCACGTTTGTTCACATTTCTTCACGGGTGATGAGGTGATAGAGGCCTGTGTGTGACGGACAGCCGGGTGCTATAGGTAGTGTAGGCACGGCTAGTTAAATGGGTCTTGTTTGCACTCTTTGAGTAATGGAACCCTAAATTTAACTGAAATATGCATATTATAACACGACAGTCTGTGTTTAATATAGATCCACAAAAGTATAATTCAATCGCACGGTTCATATCTCAAAATATTTATTTTGCAATATAAAATATTTCAAATCCTAGCCCAACAGTGGGATCCCACGATTAACAATTCTCCAAGAAACGTGGATAACTTATCAAAAACATTGACCATGGAAGCCACGGCAACCATGTTTTTGAGGCCACGTTTTGGAGGACAAACACTTATTTTGCAGATAAAACCACAGTTAATAGATACTCTTACTAATATGCCTTATTACTTTAAGGATACAAAAGGCAATAACCAGTAAAATTTATAACTATATTCTATAATCGGGAACTTGATAAACTACATCCATGTTTTTGAGAGTAGTACCGAACAAAAACGTGGTCACTATGGAACTTACCTTCGTGAGTCGACCCTGAACACTGAACAGCAGGTTCCTCCTTCACAATGTATATGACTGTCCTGGTGCTACCGACTAGTATGTGAAACAAACAGGTAGCATTCACCGTTCCCGATTTATGAGCGAATGAAAAAACGCGGCGCGCTTTTTCTGATGAGGTTCACTCACGGAACGTTAGTAAAAAAAATATTTATAAATAAGATTGTACTATTTTTCATATAAAAATCATAGTTAATGATAGTAAATATAATAAAGTATGTAAACAAAGGTTAGAAAACTTTGTCACATTAAATATTTTGAAATTATCAGAGAAACTTACAGGCAAGGTAGTAAATTTACTCCCCATGTTTTTTAGAGAATGCGTGTTTGACAGTAATTTGTCAAAAATCCATTAGGATTTTTAACGTTTTTTATGTTTGACCATATGCGGAAAGTGTACAGGAATTGTACTAGTAAGTTTCTGTACCCTACTCTTAATAGAAGTATATTTTTTTACTGGAATGTCCTAAAAACGTGGTAAATGAGAATGTCCCATATACTCACTATTATGTTGCCTTTAATATTTAATCTTGTTTCCATCTTTTCAGTTGACTTGTCTTTTTGTACAGGCGAGTTTTTTAATCTTTTTAATTTATTTTTTTATTTATATCTTTTTAGTTATTATATACTACAGTAATGATATACCTTTTTGAAATCCTTATAATATGCCCTTTAATTTGACACCCATATTGTAGTATTCTAAAAAAAAATTTTTTTTTCCACTACGTATAATAGCACCGTACAGCCACCATGTTGTTTTTTTATAACGCCACCTTCTTAAGAACACTTGGGCTGACGAGACAACTAACGATATCTTAATTACAGAAATCCATTCAGCCGTTTGAAAGATATACACACATACAAACAAACATACTTACTTACATACAAGATACGCGCGAAAAACATAACCCTTTCTTTGCAGTCGGGTAATGACATAGGGTACCTTTCATCCTTATTGTTTCCAAGAGATAGCAAAAAACTTTCCACGCAGACGAAGTCGCTTAGTCGCTAGTTTTGCTTCTAAGAAACTATACAGTTACATACAGTGCATAATTTTATTTGAAGCACGCAACTGACGCAACCTTGTATGATCATCCTTACATAATAATAAAACAGTAGAAAAAGTGTGTCTGTACATTACATATTCTTTAAAAAAGAAATATCTGGGGCGATGGAGACATATAGTAATAGAGTAAGAATTTGAAAAAAAAAGTGTGTCTGTTTGTTTATCTGTTTGTTTGTCTATTTGTTTGTCTGTTTGTTTGTCTGTTTGTTTGTCTGTTTGAACACGCTAATCTCCGGAAATACTGAACGGATTCGAATGAAACTTTTTTTGTTATATAGCTGTTAAGCCTGGGCATAACTTAGGGTATAATTGATTTTGAAAAGAGGAACACCTGATGCAGAACCATAATGGTCCAACTTAACTATAAGGAATATAAAAATGACACCTTAGCAAAATTTGTTCAGCCTGATGAGCATTTTTTGTTGAGGTATGAAAATCGAAGATCTGGAACACCTGATACAGAACCATAATGGTCCAGCTGAACTTAACCAAATATACGAATGACATCTTTGCAAAAACTGTTCAGCCTGATGAACATTTTTTGTTGAGGTATAAAAATCGAAGATCTGGAACACTTGATGCAGAACCATAACTCTGCTACAAGTATTTTCTTATGTAACTACATTAGTTTATTTATATGCGTACGAAATCATAAAGTCCACGCGTACGAAGTTGCGGGTATCAGCTAGTGAGAGAATAAGTAAATAGGTGGCTTAGTGGCTAAGTGTTGAAATAACAGAGATATGTTCCAGGTACAACTTGAAGCAGGTGGACTGGTACGGCGAGGAGCGCAACGGGTCGTTCGACGGGCTGGCGGGGCTGCTGCAGCGGAGCGCGGCCGAGGTCGGCATCACCTCCATGTTCATGCGCAAGGACCGCCTCGCCGTGCTGCACTTCAGCGCAGAGACCGTCGAGCTCAAGTAAAGTACTGCTTGCTTACAGCCAGCCTAAGAGCGCTTGTAGGTAATGGATCGACGCTGGCTACGTTTGTTCAATAACCACGAGGAGTTTATCACGTCGAAAATACACTGTGAATTAGCAGCCTAATCTATAACTAAATATTGTGTTTCGTGGTGTTTTTATGCAGTGTGGGTAATAGGTCTTTCTCTGGTTAGATTTTTCTTACTCCAATGCTGCTAGGCTAATTATAAATTTCTTGGGATATCTATCGTTGTACAGATACCGGCATATAATTTAGCAAAAGAAAGATGAGACAAAAGATGCGCAGCAGCTACAAACACTAAACTCGGCGCATCTTTTGTTTCATCTTTGTCTTGTCAAGTTCTGTGCCGGTATCTGTACTTACCTCACTGAAGTCCATATACAAATGGACGTCAGTGACTTACCTAAAATATTTAAAAGTGTATACGCATGCTCCTAAGCGCGGTTTCCTAGGATGACGGTGCTGTCATATTACTGCCATTTAGCGGCGTAGAACGTTGTCTGTATTTAAACAAAACGGCGCGGTTCCTGAGGTGACGGGGTCGCCGTATTGTTTACATAGACAACATTCAACGCCGCTTGATTACGGCCGCAATATGTCGGCACCGCTATCCTAGGAAACCCTAGCTTAAGTCTCCAACTACTCCAATTGCAATGTCGTACGTGCGTGCAGGAGCGCGTTCATCTTCCGGCAGCCGCCGCAGTCGTCGGTGAGCAACGTGTTCGTGCTGCCGTTCAGCCGCGGCGTGTGGGCGGCGAGCGCGGCTGTGTTCCTGGCGGCGGGCGCGCTGCTCGCCGCGCTCAGCTGGCGGCTGGCGCGTGCGGACGCTGCGCTCGCGCCGCTCACGCCCGCCGAGGCGTTCACCTTCGCCGTCGGGACTATATGTCAGCAAGGTCACTCTTCTGCTAATGCATATTGACCATCAGCCATTTTTAATATCCTACTGCTGGGGAACAGGCCTTCCTTATGGGTGGTTAAGGAAGTCATATAACCCACCACGCTGACCCAATGCGGATTGGTGGGTGTTAACGGCCTAACGTGCCTTCCAAAGCACGAAGAAACTCAAGATGGTCAATTTTTGGTCACCCATTCCATAACTGACCCTTGCGAAAGTGGCTTAACCTCCGTAATCGCTGAGCCAGGCGCTAAACCATTGCGCAATCGAGCTCCTCAAGCATGCATATTGCAAATTATTATTATTTAACGTAAAGCTTTGAGTAACATACAGCAGGTACTGAAGCCAAGTTAAATGCCTAAGTGGTTGTGTTTTCAGAAGTTTTAAGATACTGACTTTTGACTTGATTAAAGTATAAGTTCGCCTAAAGTGAGAGCTTGTAAGCCTGTCAAGACACCAAACAATCTCAATTACTTATGGAATGAATGCGGTTGAATAATAAAATCTAAGTAATAGTTTTACTTGACATTTCTTTTCGTATCGTATGAGGATTAGTGGCCACCTGTGTTAATTTTTATCAAGCCGCCTGAAAGGCCTCTGACTTGGCTGAACGACTGTTATCAGATGACCACAGCTGGGACCGACGGTTTAACTTGCTCTCTGAAGCACGGAAGCGGTCAGTTGTAATGCCACTTAACGGTCACCCATCCGACACCTGGCCGGACCGAGCGTTGCTTAACAAACGTGATCGAGTACGATCAGTCTCAAGCTCCGCCATGAGCGCTTCTGTCTAAGTCTTTACTCGACATGAAAACTGAAATAATTTATTAGATGTGACGAGATATGACTCTAGGTAAAAAAAGCTAATATTTTCGGGTTGATTGAATGTGAACATGGTTTGGTCAGGGTTCCACATGAGCCCGAGCGTGGTGTCGGTGCGGGTGGTGATGCTGTTCACGCTGCTGGCGTCGCTGTTCGCGTTCACGTCGTACTCGGCGAAGATCGTGGCCATCCTGCAGACGCCCAGCAACGCTATCCAGACCATCGACGACCTCACGCACTCGCCCATGATGCTCGGCGTGCAGGAAACTACGTACAAGCGAGTCTACTTCGCAGTTCGTGTCGATATGTTACGGTTGAGACAACGATATCTTTATACAGGGTATTACAAAAGAACCTGCAATGCCGATTACGGTAGAGAGGGTTTTTTTCACGATTTCAGCGATTTGAAAGATTGATTGTAAAGTTTGATGGTCGCTATCTACCATATCCGGCATTCCTGGTTTTGTTTTGTAACACACGCAGAACACCCTGTATAGAAATATAGAATCAAGTACAAACTAAAATAAGGAATATTTCTTTTTGCAGAAATCTTAATTTTGACGAAACATGGGATTCAGTAACTAATTCTGACTTAGCATTCGTCAAAGGCATTCACTTTGCTCTTGTCACTTTTTAGGAGAAACCTTGCAATCAAGATAGAACCTTGAAATCAAGGTAGAACCAACCTTGAAATCTTAACAGAAATACTTACAAAGTGACTAAGTTAAACTCTGTCAACAGGTGTTATGTTGTATTGTATTGTATTGTAATCCAGGAAAGTAACGACCCTGCGACACAGCGGCTGTACCGGCGCAAGCTGCTGCCGCTCGGCGAGCGCGCCTACCTCAGCGTGGTGGAGGGCGTGGAGCGCCTGCGCACCGGCCTGTTCGCCTTCCAGGTGCTTTCACCACTCTGTAGTACGTCATCATCGAGGGGTTTTCGCTTAAACTTAAACTATAACCATCAGCCATTTTTAATGCCCACTGCTGGGCACAGGCCTTCCTTATAAGGTGGATAAGGGGATGGGCCATAACCCACCACGCGGGGTCCCGCGTTTGGGCAATGAGGATTTGTGGGTGTTAACGACCGCAACTCCAGCCAGGACCAACAGCTTAACGTGCCTTCCGAAGCACGGAGGAGCTCAAGATAAAATTTTTTTGGTCACCCATCCATTGACCGACCCTTGCTTTGCCTCCGCAATCCCTTTGCCTCCGCAATCGCTTGGCCAGGCGCTAAACCACTGCGCTACCGAGCTCTTGGGTGCATGGTTACCACACTGTTTTAAAGAGCATTCGCTTAGATAGTGTTGCCCTTTTATCGCGCCGCCTTTGCACGTGCCGCTTCTTGTCAAAGGATGCCGCCGCATAAACAAAGGATACCGCGTGCGGCGTACACCCACAAGTTAATTTGGATTTTGGCTGTTTATATCGAAGCGCCGCGCGACTCTGCTACGTATAATAAAAATTTTTTTTCGTCGTTGGGAGGACAGTGAAGTACCTCAAGATGAAACTTTAAGTGAACCAACAAAAAAAAAAGACGGGTATTTTGTAAAACATGTATAAACACAACGATATGTGGATCACGCAATTAAAAAAGAAAATCGATATTTTGGTATGGATTTGAAACGTGATGATGTTCGATCTGTTATTATAAATACAAGTAATAATGGCTCCGACACTTCAAGTGATGAAGAATAGTAGGTAGTCTAATTGGTTTTATTTAATTTTTCATTAATATTCTCTTTCCACCTCACTTGTGTTTATTATTTGTATTCGTATTTTATTACAATAAACACAAGTAGGGACAGTCTCCGCTTATCTAAAAACACGACCCCCCCTCCCCCCGCCCGCACAATATGGTACATCTTAAATAATTATCGATACCGATAACGACATCGTTATCAGTATCGTTACCAAAAACTTACCGGTTTGCCTGTCTCTGAACACATTTGCTTGCGGGTGTACCGACACTATCTAAGCGAACAAGCTTTACATTCATCAAGGGGCCTTCGATTAACTTACACTATACTTAGAGGTTTTCATTTCTAAAGGTGGAGGAAAGCTCAGGTTATGATATCATCAGCAAGACGTTCACGGAGAGAGAGAAGTGCGGTCTGCAGCACATCCAAGCATTCAAGCTGCCCATGGTGGCCGTGCCAATCCGCAAGCACTCTGGGTACCGCGAGCTGTTCGCAGCCAGGTACTGGCGTACCGCCCTTTGTGTTTTATGTTCTAGTTCTTCTACCCCTTAGCATCTTTTTTGTGATACCATGGAACTGCTATGCTAATTTATGCACTGGTATAAGCTAAACATTTAATGTTGTCTCGTGGTTTCCATAACATTTGATTTGAGTAGATAACATTTGATTTGAGTACCTATGAGTATATGAAGTGAAGGGATTTAAAAGAGGTTCGTTAGCCTTAATAAAAAAGTGTCTGTATTTTAGCTGATCATTAAGGCCTTGTCCTAATTGGCCATCGGTCGCGCGAATGGTGCGTCCGTCCGATGAAACTGGTCGTACGACCGTGCGATCAAACCTAGTGATATCTATTGAATGTCCTAATTGACGGTCGCGCGATCATGCGATGCGTCTATAGTTCAGTTTCATCGCACGATGAAATCGCAACGCATGATCACACGACCGATGCCAATCAGGAGGGCCTTACAAGTGTTAACTAATAATTATGCTTTTTGGCGACGACGAAAAAGAATCGCGATATTTGACAATGTTCGTTGATTTTACTTAGTTTTAGACTTTTGGAAATATGTATGTATACATGTATATGTATATACCTACTTACCTATCACAAAATTCTCCACATTCCACATAAATCTACTTTCCATGAGCAGGGCAGGCAGGTTTGGCCTGAATACCTATCTATATCTTGATGAAATGAGGAGTGTAGCGTTACAAAAGAGAGAAAGAGAAAGAGAGCCTACCTAAGATAGAAGGATTGTATCTAACTAGGTAAGGAGCAAAGTAGAAAGATGGAAATATAACTAGTACAATAAAAAAATATTTACACTAGACCTAACGAACAGAAAGTTAAGGAGCTTAAACACTAAAGAACGAGGTAGGGTATAGTGGTCACAGATGGGGAGTGAATATTCCTGCAGTTGATACGCTGTGACAGCCCTGGTCAACCGCGCTCCATCTCCGGCCCGTCTACGCTGCTCGTCCACGGTACTACTGCGCCCCTTCCGCATCCCCTCTCCGTGTGTTCGTCGACGGTTTATCTACGCCCCTTCCGCGTCCCCTCTCCGCGCGCAAGATTACGTTCCCCTGTCCCTCTGAAACCCCTGAAGATTCGCCCTCTCCTACCCCTATCCTCCCTCGTTCTTAAGTGTTTAAGCTCCTTAACTTTCTGTTCGTTAGGTCTAGTGTAAATAAATGTTTATTGTACTATGTTTCCATCTTTCTACTTTGTTCCTCACCTAGTTAGATACAACCCTTCTATATTAGGTAGGCTCTCTTTCTCTTCCTCTCTTTTGTAACGCTACGGGAGGGAGAACGTTTACAGGCCTCAGCATGGACCTTGAATGGTGACATTTAATACGCAGATGACATTTTTAGATCTAATTGGCGGGGAATGTGGTGCGGGGCTGCTGCAAACATGCGCAGTAATCCTATTCCTTTCCAATTTCTCTCACCGCTCCCGATTTGTGCCGGCACGCATAGAATGCGTTACATCGGATATTACCTATGCCGTTATGTTGGTTGGTTGGTTGGTACTGCCAACATTACGTCGAAGTATCCGATGAAACGCACTCTGCCTACATGTCGTGCACCGTGATGGTAGATTGCGATGGCAGCGCGAGGCGGGCCTGATGGGGCGGTGGAGGCGCGTGTGGCTAGCGGCGCGCGCGCGGTGCGCGGCCGACGGCGCTGGTTTCCTCAGCGTGCGGCTGGCTGACGTGTGGCCCGCCGTGCAGGTACACACAACCACAAATAATTTTTATTTTTATTTTCATAAATCGCTTTACAATGCGACGAATAATGTTCAAGTAACAGAAGTGACCAAGTTCAGAGCGCTTGCGGTACAAAAGGACGTATATCTGTAAAATGTTCACTTTGGCATACGCATCGAGTACAGTTGCAACGGACCGGATCACTGTCTTTTTTTTTCAATGTAATTGCATTGTACTTGACTCTACATTCGATGAGCATGAGACTTACGGTCGATCGTTTTGTCCGGATCGGAGTGAAATTTTAATGAAGTGTCCTTTCTCTACCTTAATCAAGTGGAGATAGTTTAACGCTCCCCGTAGTGGAATGGAATAAAATCTGCCGAGACATTTTGCCATGATGTCTGTTTGCAGGTGTTGGCGGGCGGGACGCTGCTTTCGATCCTGTTGCTGTTCGCCGAAGTAGCCGTGAAGCGCACCGAACACAAAGTAACATCTTAGTTAATGGATTTAGAAATAAGTACTTAAAAATTGAGCTTATACTAAGTGCAACTTCCTTGAAATTATTAACTGTTTATTTACATAGTGGAGAAAAAACCATAAAACCTATTTATTTCTTTACAGATGAAACTCAAAAGAAAGAGCAAAGCAATCATACCACTTCAAGTACGAAAAATAAAATAAATAAGTAGTTAACATTAAAATTTAATCACATTTATTTAGGTACACATAAAATATTTACAAACATTACCGTAGCGCGTTGCTATTCACTGATACTTACACAAAGATCAAACTTTTAGTCCAGTAAACGAAAAGGTGTAGAGGGAAATTATGAAAATAATGTCCTTATGCGCATCAGCTTTAGCCATCAAGAGGATGAGGTCAAGGTTCTATTCTAGAACAGTTTCAATAACTTTAATAACTGAAGAACGCTTGTGCTTTTGGGGGTTAGGCTGTCTCAATTAGCTATTTTAGGGACATTTGCTCATTACATCAAAGTCAAAGCTGTTGCGAGCTGGCTACGCAACAGTGCCAATACCAATATCAGCTGTGCGGTAATCGTGGCTTGGGCGCTCTGTTGCGATGGCCAGGGGGGTATTACAACCTCTTAAAACTTGCCAGCCCCCCTGGCATGACCACTGAAACACGATATGATATAGTGATTTATCACGTTTAACTGTCAAAAGACAATGGATTTTGACAGTTGGGTATCGATACAACGCTATATCACGCGATATATATCGTGTTTCGTCGGTCGTGCTAGGGGGGCAGGTTTATAAATTGCTAGCAAATAAAGGAGACGCATTGGTAGCCATTCAGAAAACTGGCAAGTTTTAAGAAGTTGTGATAAGGGGCAGGCCGGTCGTGTCGCAGAGTCCACCCCTAGATGTAGACGCAGATGCAGACGAAGAGCGCGAGCAGCCAGCAGGCGGTGAGCACGCGGTCCACCAGCGCTCCCGCGACCGCCCACGCGCCCACCTGCGCCTGCGAGCACGCCTCCTGAACACACACATTTGACCAGCTTTATGCCTTGCGTTTGTAATTAAAATTAAATAAAGTACTAATATTACAAAGAAGCTTTTATTTCAACACCGAAATTTAAAAAAAAAACTTTGGAAGAGAATAGAACACTATTATAGGGAATGCATGAACTTCAATAATGCTTGCAGTTTTCATGCCTAGATAGATTGAAAATAAATTATTACTTTCATTCAAAGGAATTTGATCTACGGAATTATACTTTTGTAAATCGGTCAATCAGTTAATGCTGTAAATACTTTATTGACTACCATGTAGTCAAGATCCGAGCAACATGTCATGTGACGATCGATAGTGCAAAAAAACTATGCGGCGAGGATGCCAGCTTACATCATGTGTTTAGGGTTAGTGATGGATGTCCCATAATCACTATCAGAAAGAGATAATTATACACGTATACAGCTTACTCCGTATAATTGCTACTACGATACGAACTATATACTAAAATAAAAATAAAAACCTCTAAAAAGCAAGAAATAAATTCGAATCATTCGTTAGACATATCAATATAATAAAACACGTCTGGAGGACAACTTATTTTTTTTCTAAAAGCCCCACCCGACTTCATTAGACGTGTTTTATTAATATTGATATGTGTAACGAATGATTCGAATTTATTTCTTGCTTTTTAGAGGTATTTAATTTTTAAGCTGTTTTTTTTTCAGTTTTTTGAAGGCGGTTTTTCTTTTTTTTTTAAAAGCTTTTTTATTTTCAACTTTTTAGTGGTAGGTATGTAAGCGCAGCGTGTAAATATTTTTTAACTTTATATTATAATATTTTCAATGGCAAAATGCCCAGAACTCAATTTCCAAATTTACGCTGTTTGTTTTTGAGGAATTCCGTTGTGTCTTCGTAGTCCAAGTCTAGTCCAGAATGTTGCATTGCAAACCATGATTTGGTTTGTTTTGGATTGCCATAAACTTACCAAAACCTAAATCACTTTACATATACTATTTGTCTTTGAGGAGTTCCCTTGTGTATCTTCGAAGTTCGAAATCCAATAACGATGAAATTAAATTGTGACCACTCCTGAAGTACACCCTTTCAAAAAAAAAATCATCTAAATCGGTTCATAAACAAAGAGGTTATGTCCGAAATTCCATAAAAACTCGTGCGATGGCGAGCTAAATAGATGATATTTTCAGGATTATGAAAAAACTACTGGTCAGATATCTGTAAAAAAATTATGGGACCACAAACGAACTATGTTCTTTGAGACAAAAAAAAAAATTGTACAAATCGGGTAACAACTGACGAATCCATGTTAAAACATACATAAAAAAGCCATTGACGTGAGAACCTCCTCCTTTTTTTGAAGTCGGTTAAAAAGCTTCAGTAACGCGTGTCGGGAAAGTCGACTAGTTTTATGGCTATGACACTTCGCTACGGCCACTACGGCTACGGATATTACCGTTACAAATTGTGTCGCTACGTAACTGTGTCGCTCGCTTTACAACGTGTTACAAAATAACCCCTAATGCCTGAATATGGCTTTTACTATGATAGGGACCATTAAACTGAATGACTTTTACTATAGGACCAACTCTGAAATCGTGAGAAAGAAATCAGCTGTTTCATACATTTTGATATTTTCGTTATTAATTTTTGTATGAAACATTTGATATTTTTTTCATGATTTCAGAATTGGTCCCATGGTATTCAGTTTGATTGCCCCTATCTACCACATTCGATATTAGGCGTTATTTTGTAAGACGTTGTATAGTGTAAAGGTGGGTACAAATATATGGACTCCGGTCCTGGACCCAATAGATATAAATTGTATATCGATAAAAAGGTATTTTCTCATAGAGCACGAATAGGTATGGTGCTTGTCCTGAAATGTTGTCCTGGATACTGATATTCTATGGACCCGCCGCCGTTGAGCGACATTCATTGCTGACTGTACTATCCGAGATACTGAAAACACATAGGTACTTACTTTATAAACCGATATCTCGAATCGGACAACAAATCCAAAAAAACCTTATAATTTTTTTTTCCTTTTCAAAAGACCTTGTAGGATCACGTCGGGTATGTGCGGTATGTGCGGCGTTGTAGGTAGATGCCGCTACAACCTATCCGTCATGTATGATTCAAGTCGATTAGTCATAGGACCAAAGTTCATGGGCTCACCTCGCCGGGAGCCAGCTGGCACCACCTGGAGAGCGTGGAGGCGAGCGTGCGCAGCGCGCGCGGCGGCTGGTGCGGCAGCGCGGCCAGGTGCGCGGCCAGCGCCGCGCACGCCGCCGCCGCCGCCGCGCCCGCGCACACGGCGCACATCACCCCCACCGACGTCGGCGCCTGCGCCCCGCCCGGCACGCGCAGCACCGCCGACACCAGCCTACATAAAATGAAATTAATTTCGATAAATATGGGTGTTTTAGCGCTCGCTCTCTAATTAATAACATTATTTGATCGGAACGCTGGTACGGAACGGAGGTACGGTACGATCAAAAGAACATATCTGGACGCACCTTAAGGAAATACTTATGTGAACAAACACTGCTAGCCTAGCATGACCGACGAAACACGATATATATCGCGTGATATAGAGTTTTATCGACCCAACTGTCAAAATCCATTGTCTTTTGACAGTTAAACGTGATAAATCGCTATATCATATCGTGTTTCGGTGGTCATGCTAGGGGGGCTCAGGTAATAATCGTATTTACACTGTCTATCACTTAGTATAACGACGTCATTAGTTATTTTTAATGCCACCACTGCAAGGAGCAAGGGCAATAAACCACCACGCAGGCTCAATGCGGATTGGTGGGTGTTAACAACTGCCAATGCAGCCGGGACCGACGTCTTAACGTGCCTTCCGAAGCACAGAGGAACTCGAGATAATAAATTGTTGGTGACCCTCTCATGACCGACCCTTGTGAAAGTTGCTTAGCCTCCGCAATCGCAGGGCCAGGCACTAAACCACTGCGCCACCGAGCTTTTCATGGAGCATTTTCTCGGTAGTTTATTTTTTCGGACAGAACTACTATTTACCTTCTAGGTACCTCTACCTACCTTCTCTAAGGCTCGTAATTATAGAATCAAACTCGGAATCAAGTCCATGCTTGAGTACAGTAATTACCTACAGAAAGGGATGGCAGGGTTTTGAGTTTGAGTTTGATTAAAACAAATGAAATAAAATTTTACGTACTTCTACCTATACATAATAAACATACCATAGCGCAGCGGTGAATGAAGCGCAAGCGCACAGCGGTCCCCTAGTCTTGGCGGGCGTGGCGGCGGCGGCGATCAGCATGAGCGCGGCGGCGGCCAGCACGGCCCCGGCCGCCGCGCGGTGCGCCGCCGCGCGCCGCCGCAGTTGCACCGTCCACGCCGCCACGCGCCGCTCGCCCGCCATCGACAGGGTTCCTGACAGGGACAACATCTCCCACGCGCCCGCCTCGAACACCACCGCCAACTGGAAACCAGATAAAGAAACTTCAAAACGAGCGGTCTTGATGCACGATTGTTATCTTAAGCAAATATTCATCATCATAATATCAGCAGCACGACACCCACTGCTGGTTATAGGCCACCCCCAAGGATCTCCAAGACGATCGGTCCAGCGCTGCCCGCATCCAGCGATTTCCCGCGACCTTCACTAGATCGACGGTCCACCTTGTCGGGGGCCTACCCACGGAGCGTCGTTCGTTGCGTGGACGATAAGGTTGCATTTTCTATAATCCATATTGGATATAGAAAATGCAACTTTAGCAAGAGTAGCAAATCAACCCTCATGAGAATAAAGTTCTTTAACGTAACCCTCACCAGCATTTCGCTGATTTCCAAATCAAGTTCATCTACATTGTGTGTTCTGGAGCCGAACTTGATAACGGCTGTCTGCACATCCGCGGGCCAGTCGCGCAGCGCCAGTGCGACAGGCACAGCGGCGTCGAGGCGCTGCGCCCAGGAGAGCCGGCCGTCGCTGGCCACGCGCACACTGAGCTCTGCCTGCGCTGCACCCGCACCGTTCAGCAGCTCCACAGAGGGCAGCCAGAGCCGGCCCGGCGACGCTAGCACACTATCGCAGCCCCACTCAGTCGAATTCCAGAAGATACGCGGGTCTTGCCATGTCTGCAACGTAATAATTGAAACCAAAAGTATTTTACCATGACATAATCCACTTCACATTACAAATTAACGGACAAGGTATTTATATTTATGTTTTTAACCGACTATTAAAAAAGGAGGAGGTTCTCAGTTGGTCGGAATCTTTTTTCGCTTAGTTTGTTTACAAACCATGGTAAAATCAGCGAGCAGATGCACGGTGGCATCGGGGCGCACCGTGGCGTGGCGCAGGTCGAACGTGAGGTGCACGCTCACGGGCTGCGCGGGCGCGCTCTCGCGGTCGTACTCCGCCAGCACGCTGTCCAGCTGCTGCGACAGCGCCGACACGTTGGCGCACCCCTCCGCGCCCTCTGTTAATTATGTCATCGATCAGCCCTTGAAGTGGATTTACATAATAATAAATGAATTAGGTACTTACCTAAAGTCTTCTAGTATCCAACCCATTGGCCATTTCTATACAATATTAAAAATACCACAGATTACACGTATCTACCGTTACCAGTTACCATCCGTCCGGACATGTCCGGACTCTTAAACTATTGTCCGGACGTTGTCGGGCTTTGTAAATAGTCCGGCTTTTTAAGATTGGGCTGTGCGCGGTGTAATATTAGTTATAAAACATAAATAGCATTATAGTGATCGAAAGAGAAGTCCTAAAATGTATGGAGTCTGGATCTGTCTGTCAAAATGTCCGGACTTTTATTAAAATGTCCGGCTTTTTGTCGATGATAGCGCAGAATGATCTAAATAAAAGAGTATGCCGTATGGCAATTAAGCCAGTACGTACACGTTCAATAACAAAAGTACCTACCTACAAAAGTCAATATCCAATCCACATCACTAGGTATTGAGACAAAGGACAAACCGACAAAAGGACTTTGATTGAAACGCGCGTTAAGTTTATGTACATACTCAACTTGCCTCTACACGGTCTTTAACCAAATAGCAAGAAGGAATTTAGATTTAACAATTTACCTTGTAGCAGGAGTAACAGCGCCCCCAGGGCCGCGACGGCCCTCGATGGCGACATGTTGAGCCGACTGGTGCGACGACACTGCCGATCGTCCGCTCTGGGACCTATTCCACATCCACTCGCTCGGCTACGAACTGCTAAGGTGATGGTCCTTCGTCTTTACACCCTTGTAAATTTTTTAACATAAGTAACTGTAAGTTACGGTTTGCCAATGCAAACTACATTTACCTCATAATTTTTGAACACCGCTGCTATGAGTTACCTACTACCCACTATAAAAGGTGATTGATTATTCTGCTCTACACAATTTATCTGTGAATATCCTAAAAGCTGTCTTTTGCCGGAGAGTAAAATGCTCGGCAAGTTTTAATCGACAAACGCAAGAGTCGAATGGTTGCCGCGTGTGACCAGCGGCAGCGGGTCGGCTGCGTGGGCGCACTATCAGCGCGGATTTCCGCAGTGCAAGGACAATCCATCTCTTACATTGTCTATTTATGTTGCTCGCAAACAACAATCGTAAAAGTTATCATTTTAGAACCCGTTGCCATTAGCACGAGTAGTGTCGAGACGGGGCACTGTTTTTTTTTGCGTCACGTTCATACGTTTTAAACAAAATAATTTGCGTTTATACTTACCCCTTTGGCAGCATACGATGAGCTAGCAGTATTTCTACGTTATTGAAAGAGGTAGGTCTAAAG
Organism: Agriphila tristella; assembly: GCA_928269145.1. Lineage (NCBI taxonomy): Eukaryota > Metazoa > Arthropoda > Insecta > Lepidoptera > Crambidae > Agriphila > Agriphila tristella. The sequence continues at coordinate 29,378,802 of OV743439.1, read as the reverse complement.
CTCTTTGAATATAAAAAGCTCTAAAAATTTTACCTTGTTTTTACTCCGTTTTTTATTGAATAGGTAAGTTCGATTTGTGTAGGTACAAATCGAACTTACCTATTCAATAAAAAGTAGTTTGTGGTTTTTGGGCAAATAAATAACTGAATAAAGCTAGCATTGCCACCATTAGAAAAAAAATATTCAGGTCAATGATTGCCACAGACTTAGATAAGGAATATGGTATTATTGACCGAGCGGACGCGAAGAGCGAGCGAAGCGTCTCTGCTTCAGCTTGGGCAACAATTATTTCGTAGGTCCGGCCGGCCTGTCTGTTCTCCTCTACAAGTCGTGTCTCTCAACCGATTCTCGTGAAATTTTGTGAGCAGGTTCGAAAATTATATAGATTTTGGCAATTTTTTCGTCTCCAAATGAGGGAGATACCTCAGCTCTGTCTGTTTTCCTCTACAGATCGCGGAAATGGCGGAGATATGTAAAAAAAAAACACATTTCAGTCCGGCTTTCCAGCGCTGTCTGTTCTCCTCTACAGGTCGCATTTCTTAACCGATCCCGGTGAAATTTTGTGTGCAGGTTTGATAAATATATATAGTTTTTTGTCGATTGCGCAGCTGCCGCGATATGTTGCATGAGATGATTTATACGCATTCATCTATTTAGTAGATTTAATAATCAAAATAACTCGTAATACTTATTAAAAATTTATTCTCTACATTATAGCTAAACAACAAAAGTTATAGGAATCAACATAAAAAAGTTTACAACAAAAAAAATTAGGTAAAACATTTTTATAACATATTTGCTCGTAAAGGGTCTCTTATTACGCCAATTTCAATATCGTATTGTATCTCATTACGAACTTGTGCGGTAATGTAAAGTAAAACGCACGGTTTATCAAGATGCTTCGTCTAAAACGAACGGTACTTTTTAAAATCTTAGCAAAGAGTTTTTATATCAGAATCTTTTCTGATGCGTCATGTGCGATTGACCTCTTGGTCAACATTTTATGAATAAAATTTACTTTATATAATCAATTTTTACAATAAAAAAAATTTTTTTTTTTCAATTTTTGAATATGGGTATCAAATGAAAGGCCTTGATGAGCACATTCTAAAATTATATAATTTGTGACTAAAAATTTAAGAAAAAAAATTTTTTTTTCGATTTTTGAATATGGGTATCAAATGAAAGGCCTTGATGAGCACATTCCAAAATTACATAATTTGTCACTAAATTTAAGAAAAAAAAAATTTTTTTTTAATTTTTGAATATGGGTATCAAATGATAGGCCTTGATAAGCACATTCCAAAATTACATAATTTGTCACTAAAATTAAAGAAAAAAAATTTTTTTTCAATTTTTGAATATGGGTATCAAATGAAAGGCCTTGATGAGCACATTCCAAAATAATATAATTTGTCACCAAAATTAAAAAAAAAAAGTTTTTTTTTCAATTTTTGTTTTTTTACTTTATTGTTGTTTGATTTCCTCACAATCGAAGTGAAAGGCAGAAAAATCGACCGATAGAAACTTACAAGTGTATCAAAATTTCCTCATTATGGAAAACAAGCAAAAATGCAAAGTCCGAGTTTTATTTATTTCCTCGCAAATATGTTATAAAACGTCGTATGACATACGTGCGCTTTGATAATTACAGCCTCTGCTTTCTTGTAGCCCTCGCCTACGGCTCGGGCTAGCAATATCGCCTCAGCTGTAATTTTCAACTTACCGCACTTATATCATAATGTACTATTATCTACACTCACAACGTAATGTTCCAAATATGAATTAAAAAAAGGTAATATAAATACGTACTTTATTTTCGTGGATAGGTAAAATTAAAAAATAAACTCATTACGATGCAGTCAACTGCATCATAAAATAACTTTTTTTCTCATTACGATACAGGGCAAATCCAAAAAGAAGGCAGTGCCGTAACATTAAAAAAAACAACGATATTTTCCCACTAATTTTCATGATTAAAATGTACTCTATGGTAATCGATGACTTTAGTGCGATTAGTTTGTTGAAATGCACTGATCAAATTTTTTTTTCTAATGGAATGCGCGCCAAGCATTTCCGATAAAGTTTTATTTAAATTTTATACATTTTGTTTTACTTACTGAATTTTGTAGGTTTTTTTAGTCTTGCTTTAAAATGTGAAAAAAAATTTACTCTGCCCGATATTTTAGTTTAGATGCAGCTAAGGAATTGACTTATTACAATGTAGGTACCTTGCTAATACAAACAAAGTCTCTCTCTCTTTTTTAACGTTGATCTTTTATTTAGTAGGTTCAATCCCAAATGTATGAGTGTAGATAAAGTAGTGTATGAAACTGCACATAACTAGGTATTAAAACACTCGTGTGATACTATTAAAAACCTCGCCTACGGCTCGGTTTTTAAACACACACTCGTGTTTTAATACCCCTCTTTATGTGTCAGTTTCATAAACTACTATTATACATTGGTACATTAGTAAAATAATTATTATATGAAAAAAAGACAGAACTAATGATTTTATTTACTAACTGTAATCATCATGCTACAAAACTTAGGTATTTTCATGTCCTTGAAAATCCTAAGTCTTCTGAGTCTTAATTAGTTTTTCCGTAATACTTATTCGTTTATTTACACAGTTGACAGTTTCACATACCTACGAGTATGTTTCAGATGTTTGATGGCTGATAATTTCATACAAACAGTTTCATTTTTTATTCTACCAGAAGCATAGATTATATCAGAACTCAGAAGTATCCGGAACCCGTCAAACAGGCCCTTGAAGGAAAATTATAGAAAAACTACTTAGGAAGTAGAAGTGGTAGAAGAACGAAGGTAAGAATCTAAAATAGAGTCTTTAATTAAGATGGAACTACCTAGCAGTTGATTGATGGTAGTTGAACGTGACGAACGAAAATACTACAATTAGAGGATTATTACAATAATTATAAAAAATCCTACTAATTTTATAAATGTGAAAGTTTGTGGGTTTGGTTGGATGTTTGGATGTTTAGATATTTGGATGTTGCTTCCTCAATCACGCAAAAACTAGTGAACGGATTTGGTTGAAATTTGGCACACAGATAGTAGATAGCCTAGATTAAAACATAAAATTCTTTTTATTCCGATATTCCCACGGGAACGGGAACCACGCGGGTGAAACCGCGGGCGGCCGCTAGTATTATACAGCTGGTGTTAGTAGCAACCTAGCGAAAACTTTCAGGGCATAGGCGACTCATGATTCTGTCTCTATCTCAAGTGGAATTTTCTGTCAAAATTAAGTTGAGTAAAAATTTAGGTTTTTTTTTCTATCACATGAGTCTGTCTTAGTTGCGTAGATCCAAGTAGAATTAAAATTTTCAGAAAAATAATTAAACCACAATAAAATGTAGGTACAGCTGGTTGTGTAGGTATTAAAATTGACAATGGCTTAGGGTTTGCGAACCGATGGCGTAGATTCTATTACATTCACAAGTGCTTGTAACAGCCTAGACTGAATAAATGATTTTCAATTTTTTTGAATAATGTAAACTAACTTACTGAAAAACTAAAGTTATACCTACAAACTATTTAAAAAAAAATCAAAATAAAGGTTAGTAATAATATCCATTGCATTGAAAAGGGCAGTTTCACTGCCCTGAATAAATTATCAAACTTAGGAAAAAATACATAGTAAGTACTTACATATTACATACCCGCTAAAATTATCTTATAGCCACACATTTTAAAATATCTAGCTACTTAGAAAAAATCTACTCTAGACTAAAATTAAAATAATAAACTACTATTCATAGAAATTCCGATAAGGTAACGTTTTCGCGTCCACCATTATAAATTTTAACGTTGAGGTAGTGATAGTATTATTTTAGCTGTTTCATTATAAACAAAAGAAGTAGGTAGGTACCTTACCTACCTATTGTGATGATTGGTAACAAGATCACCGTTAATAAAGACGAAGTTTAATACTAAATTTTACGTCTCTCGACGACATAATAAACATAGCACAGGGTAAAACTGTATTTTATCAAAGTGCAAATTAGTAGCATTTTGTTCCATTGCCTTGATAATTTTATTAACATTATTCAAGCAAGATGAATCTGATCTAGCGATTTAATAACTTATAGTAAACGCAAGTATTTTTTGGATGAAATATTGAAAAAGTATTTGAGTATAATTACTTACTTAAATATTACTTACTTTAATCTCAAATTAAACATAAGCATCAGAATTACCTTAACTTGCAATATAGGTAGGTACCTACAGAATGTCAACATTGACATCTGTGTGATTTTTTTGTGAGGAATAGATTACTAAAATAAAATCATACAACAACGTTCGTTCCTATGACTTATCCGAAAAAAGAAAAAAAAATCCGTGCAAATGTCCGAATGAATTTTTTTATGAAAAGTAGTTTTTTTGTCTTTTTCGGAAAGTCGTAGAATAAACGTTGTTGTTTCCAATGCACCAGCTGCGAGATATATTTTACAAATAACCCCAGTATACATGTGGCCTAGAACCGGGGATAATACAGAAAATAGAGACTCTAGAGTATTAGTGTTTATTCTGAAAAGTTTCCAGTTGATTCAAACCCATACGTTACACACAATAAAAATTTAAAGTTACAATTCATAATCAGTGTATTATTCCAAAACGACATTATCGCTAACGTTTCGAACTTATCGTGGTACAGGGAATAATAAAAAACGAACCGCAAAACGTCATGAAATTATCACTATCCACTAGAGAATTTACTTTTAACTTCTTGAATAGAACCGGTCCACTACTTCCACTTCTCACAGCATAAAATTTGTTTCAAATTAATTAAAATCTGTAGTAATTAATTATTATCGCAATGACAGTAGTCTGTCCCCAAGGGGGAGGAAAAGCGCAATTTTATCCCGATAGGTGGCGTCTGGTCTTTGGTACCCGACCGCCTCAAAGAAAGTGTCAAAACATATGAGAATCTCTTGGAGTATTGCACTTTTCAATTTTATACTGAGAAAATGCCGCATTGTTATGCATGTAACTTGTAAAATATTGGAGTTCATCGATTTCCCAGTAACAAAAAAAATAGTGGGCAAAAAAATATAAAAAAAAATATGCTTTTCCCTCGATTTTCTCCTTTGCTGAGCCTGAGAAACATTATAAATCAAAAGGAATGTTTCATGAATTTGATGAAGCTTCGCCAAAATAAAACATTATTTGAATTATAACAGCTTTGTTCTTTAATATTTCAACCTCAGTAGTTTCTAGCATATTTATAACTTGGATGAATTTGATAGGTATATCAAATATGGAATAAGCCCAATATTGGGGCCAAACAGAGAATTAATAGAATTTTATATGCCAGAATCATTCAAGAAACTTAGAATAATAAAATAAATATGATAAAACGGTTCGTGTAATTTTGGATGGTACAGAAATTCCAGTACAGAAACCTGAAATTACTATTTCACAGAAGGCATCATCAGGCAACTATAAACACGGAAATTCACACTCAGTTGCTTTGTTAAAATTTAAATCATATGCTTCTAATCTGAAATAAAAAGATTACTTGTAAATCTTACACGAAATTTAAAGAAATGTAATGCTTGTTAGCAATTTTTTGTAAGTTGCTATAAACTTTCTTGCCTGTTGTTTTGGCTTTTCTTTTCCGTAATTCTTCTTTTATCTGAGCTAAAGTTAGCATAGAGTACATTGTTTGTCCGCAAAACCGAAAAAAATACAATCTAAGAAAGTAAAATCACGTAATACACAGTCAAGACAATATAAGCTCAAACTGACAATTGTTCCAAAGACTGAAGCGCCATCTGTAATTCACTTTGCCTTCGCCTCCCCAAATTTTATTCATCATGACAATGACATGACATGTCAATCTTCTCCTCTTATTTTTGGTTTGGCAATCTATCTACTCTCTCCTTCAGGGAGTAAAGATTCAATGTTAAAGGAGGAGTAGTGAACTTTTTGTTACTCTTTTTACATTATGATCTTCTTTTTAAAAACTTTGTAAAAAAATAATTTTGATAAATAAAGTCAAAATGCTGTCACGAGAATTTCTTTGGTTTCAGTTTTCAGTTTAAATTAATTTTAATTTAATATTGGAATTAGATTAATTTACACAATTTGTAATGTGAGAATGGCCATTTGTGGATAATTATGATATTATTGTACGGAGAAGCTCGTGGTAATGCATCACGTGCCCTGGCGTTGTTTCCAAAGCAAACAGAAGGCACCCGAGGAATGTTCGCGTGATTGCAACGCTTAAGTATGTGATAACCGTGCTCTTGTCCCTGGACATCAATACGAGGGCAACAGACCCTAAATTTTTACATGATGCTATTCAACGTGGATTTAGGAATCGTTCACAATAACATTATCAGTCGGTAACACTACTTGCATACAGCAGAGCGGCAGACATGAAAATCGACCTATGTAGCGAAGCGACGTGCTTTCCGCTTTGTGTTTGTATTTGTTATTTGTACAATAAATAATTTACTACCTTAGATTATTGATATGTAATCTAAGTTTACTACTGACGAAAGTGGTTCATTTCTATCAGCCGATACAAGTTGTGTCAGACAACCCATAAATTGTCAAAAAGACGTTCCGAGTAGCTCCGAATAAGTACGATGAGTAGTACGCGTGTTGTCGATTGAGTTGAGCGGAACTGTTGTTTGCATTACATTGAATTTACGATTAAGTTAAGATTTTATTTTAATTAGTTGGGACCTTAATGATTCAATTACTAGTGACCTATAGAGGCTCCGTTTTTAATATTATCCCCGATTCTAGGCCACACACTGTATATAGCTGAAAGTTTTGTACAGTAAGTACCGACTTAAAATGTCTATCAATTTTTTATTACAATATCGTACCTAAAAATAGGAACAACAATGTTCAAACTATGTTACAACCGATCTTATTATGCGGGGTGAACCATCAAACACTAAAGCGTAACAGCACTGTAACTTCATTTGTATTTCCTCTGTAAATAGTCAAACACATGGAACAGGACAGTGCTGAAATTCAGTTTTTCATTGAATTTTCAGTGCGAGTGCGGGGGAGGCTGGAGTGCATCGTCAGCTCTGGATGTGTGGGGCTGGTGCGGGGGCGGGGGCGCGGCGGGGGCGGGGGCGGGGGGCGCCAAGTAGTGCCAGTAGGGAGGCGCGTCCGCCGCCTGCGCCTGGCACGCCGCCGCCAGCCCTCGCCAGCTGAAGCGGTACGCGTACCGCTTGCCGTGCACCTGTTTGCAAGAAATACATCACACTGATCAAGCAATAAATAACCGAGTAATTCTGCGCTAGAAGCATGCAGTCCGTCAGGTGATGAAATATGGTAAGAATACAGGTATACTCTTGTGTTTTCAACGTGCAATCTACCTCAATCTTCTTAAGGGAAAGTTTTTTGTTTTTTTGTAGCGTTGTTTTTTGTTGTTTTGTCGATTTCCCTTAAAGGGGAAGTTTTTTGGTAGTTTGTTTCCATTAATGATAAAATTTATTTTTTGGCAGTATGCCTCATGTCCTTTTCCTTATTTCCGTAAAAAGTCCGTTTTAAATTTTCGCGTCATCCTACTTAATTTCCATATTCTACAATTTTTTGATATTTAAATTATACAGCCCCTCCATCGTAAGTTCACAATTTTACAATTTAAATTTTACAGCTTTATAATCACAGTGATCAATTTAAGATTTTTGATCTTGTCATAATACCATAGAATAAATGAATAATAGTACTGTCTAAATACCTTGGTCATGATGTTTTTGTCATAGTAGTAGCGCAGCGCGCGCGACAGCTTGTCGTAGTTCATGTTGGGCTTCTGCTTGCGGCGGCCCCAGCGGCGCGCCACCTCGTCCGGGTCCGACAGCCGGAACTCGCCCTCGCCCGGGGGACCCTGCCGGTTTACGAAGGTTCCAGTGAACTTGGAGATAACGATGACTTGATTACAGATCATCGTCATCGTATCACGTATCACATCGTACCGCACGATACCCACTGCTGGGTGTACATCTCCACGACGTCCTGCTTGGTTCGCATCCAGCGGCACACCGCGACCACACACCATATCGTCGATCCATCTTGTCGGAGGCCTACCCACGGAGCCGAGTCCGATGCGGGTGAGCCATTCACCGCAGAACCACCCCGCCCCAACGGCCATCGGTTCACTGCCACTTCAGCTGAGCGATCCTTCGAGCGATGTCGGTTACTTAGTTCTCCTGCGGTACACCTCATTTCTGATTCGATCACGCAGGGAAACGCCGAGCATGCCTCTCCTCTCTGGATTACAGATACCGACCCAGAACTTGGCAATACAAAGATGAGACTAAAGATGCGCCGAGTTTAGTATTTGTAGCTGCTGCGAATCTTTTTGTCTCATCTTTTTCTTGCCAAGTTATATGCCGGTATCTTTACAAATATTGAGCGAAACAGAGTAACATCAATTTCTGTATCAATATAAATTTTACTGTACTTCATATAATATTTTGTATGTGGTCATCATATCCTTAGGTTAGGGTCAATTCATGCTAACGCAAGAGTCGACGCACATGGAAGCGAGTTGATAGCTAATTTACCCTTATCTTGTACTATTGTGTATTCTACAGAATATATACAGAAGAAATGTGAGCATTACGTTGTTGAGATACTGGTGAATTTGCTATATTAACTCGCTTCCATGCGCTTCGACCCTGCGCTAGCATGAATTGACCCTTACAGAAGATTTTTTTCAACTTTGACACTCGCATGTTTTTAATTTCTCGCTTGTTCACGAGACAGGTTTTCAGCCAGGCACTGGCCCAGATAAAAACAGTCATTATACCTATTATGCTTAATACGACCACATATACGAGTCCACTAAGTAAACAAGTCCACATAAATAAGTTCATGGAGCTCTCCCAAGTAGCATTTTACTCCATTTAAGAGTACACATTTAGTTCCCAGGTGTACTTGAAGCATTATTACAGTTCACTCGTGATGTATAAGCTGCATTATTGCGATTAATTACACCTATACCTGTCTAAGGGACTTATAGGAGTGTAGAGTTATACTTTTATACGATTGTTGGTGTTATAATACTCTAACAACTATCATTTAGTCAGCCGTCTGACTAAGAGCATTATAAGAGGGTAGAAATCGGCAACCGGTGTTTAACAGCCTACTTGTACGATGTTATAGAGATTAGCATAGCATTTTAAAAGAACACACGTGGTCATTTATAAAGTTAAAGGCTGTTATGTTTACTTATTTTAGAGTGTTATACAGCTAGTAGATGTAGTAGGACTTGTTTGTGATCATTAAAATAACCTTTTTTTACTATCTGTACAGAAGTGTTTAAATGGTTCGCATGTGCACTGTAGGCTGTTAAAAGGACTATATGTGTTGTCCATTAACATCAATAGCAGTTTATTTGTCCACAAGTACTACTCTTATTTGCTGTAAGCTGAACATGAATGTGAATGTGAATATTCTATTACACTTTTGACACCAAATTGTGTGTCTCACACGAAAACAAAAAGTGTTTTTTGTTAGTTTGTTATAAAATTTGTACTTTAGGTATTCATACTTGACTTAGTACCTGGGCTAGGCCAATTAACGGACAAATTTATTATTGCGGATCTCTAAAATTTCAGAAATATAGAAAGATTAAACGATGATACACAATTGACCTGAATTACATCTTAAAGCTGTACATAAGTTCACATCAGAATAAATTTATAGACATTGGCTCTGTAGTGGTACAAATGTGGGACTTCATACAGATAACAGCATTCTAACAGAACACATGTGAACCTATATACGCTCATCCGCATTAAATAGGAGTTAACAGTTCACATAGCCGTATTTCATTTCCACCATTTTGTTCCACATAACCTAAAATATTTACCAAAAATCGCCAAAATTATCATGCAGATTATCGCAAAATAAGCAGGGGCCGTACCGGCTAACGAATCGATTTTCATAAAAGGCTGCTGGGTTTCAAATTAAAACAGATAAATCGAGCCCCAATTGGGCCAAAATGACGAACCCAAATTCATGATGTCACACGAACATCGATATCTTCCGAATCACGTCAACAAAAAGTACAAAACGAAATTGCTTAATTTGATTTCACTGTTTTAAGTTGAACCCAGCAGACTTTTATGAAAATCGATTCGTTAGCCGGTACGGCCCCAGATAGAGCGATTGAGTTTTGGTTTTATTGTATAATTAATTACCGTAGTATAATTATAATGCCAATAGAATATCGAAAACTGAAAATTGTAGATTTCCTCTCAGCCAGTTTTATATATTTTAAAATGAATATCGCGTTTTTACAGAGGCGCGTGAATATTTTAGCTGTAAATATGTATACATTTCACGATAAAGTTGCATTCCCATGGCATTAACACATATTAAGTATTTAAAACAGGTACTTCCGTGTTACATTATTTTTTTTCCAAATAAGAGTTGTTCCGCCATTAATTGTTACGACACAATAAAACCATATTAAATTTGTGGAATAAATAGAAATAATTTAGGACACACGTGAATTTTAGGTAGCACTGGAGTACTTTTGTGGGATTTTATAACTGTGAAGGCTGTGTATTTAGCCACTTGTTACTCTTTATTACACTCATGTATGTTGTATTAGTTCACACTGCGTCCCATATAGTGCCGTAAGTCAGCCTTAAGTCCGATGTTACTACTTAAACTGCTATTATAATGCTATTATACTGCTAATGTAGAGCCATAGTGAACTTAAGGCTGTCTAATTTGTGCCCAAACTGGTTCTATAAGAGCATTATAGCAAGCTATACAGCTTTTATACAGCTGACTTACACAGCTTGTGGAGTACATGTGAACGACTAGACATCTTATTAGAACCCCGAATGCTACTTGGGCGGTGGCGCAGTGGTATAGCATAGCGCCTGGCCCAGCGATTGCGGAGGTTAAGCAACTTTCGCAAGGGTCGGTCATGGGATGGGTGACCAAAAATATATTATCTCGAGCTCCTCCGTGTTTCGAAAGGCACGTTAAGCCGTTGGCCCCGGCTGCATTTGCAGTCGTTAACACCCACACCAATCCGCATTGGGCCCGCGTGGTGCGTTATGGCCCGTCCTCCTTATCCGGGATAATATAAGTATATATAAATGTATAAGGAAGGCCTGTGCCCCAGCAGTGGGGACATTAAAAATGGCTGATGGTCATACTCGTCCATACCTCCCAGCAAATGCCGGCCCCGCCAGCTGCCAGCTCCTCCAGCAGGAACTGCCAAAGCTGGACCTGCCCCCCGCCGCCCGTGCCCCCCGCGCCCCCCGCACCCGCCGCTCGCGCGCACCCGCTCAACGCACCATACGGATCTGTGGAACAAAATATCTCGATGAATCATCATCATCATCAGCTATAACATATCCATTACGCGATTCGAATCAACTTCTGAATAAGCTCTGTCACATTTTGCAGCTAAGATAAGCTGTCTCGCTCACACTTTTGAATTTTTTCTAAGATAATAAATGACGGTTTATTTTTGGTGTTTTCAATATATGTATATCGTTAGTAGAATACTAAAACGTCAACATTTTTTGTTTTTATGGTAATTTTAATCTATTTCTGCTATTTTTTTTTAATAATAATCTATCAATTAATTTTAAACAACATCATAACATTGCTCCGATTCCAAAGTAAGTAACTAAAGCACTTTTGTTGTTATGGAAATCAGAAACAATGGTATAAAAAAGTTCGTTTTCTAGATTGTCCCAGGCGGCGGGGATCGAACCCGGGACCTCAGAGATGGTGACAACTTGAAAATCGGTGTATAAACCACTCGACCACGAAAGTCGTCAAAAATATAAGTTTTCAACAAAAACAATTTACTTACGAATGATATCCGTATTTATTCAATTGAAAACATTATCGAACACAAACTAAGCTGTTGGCTGTAGGTAGACTGCCCTGTTTGTCAAAACTTACAAGTCTTGTAATTTTTAAAAACAAGCATTTTCCTTATGAAAATAATTATTCCAGAAATCCGTTTATCAAAACACGTTTAAACGCTACAAATGTGTTTGGTTTATTTAACTTGTATGTTTTCACCATTATATTAGTTATTTCGCTAATCAAAAAAAATCAAAACTTGTAAAAAAACTTACAACTTGTAAAAAACTCAATGGAAAATCCTGAGTATTTCTGAGGGTGTCCGGCGACTCTCCATTCCGTCTGACAATTTTTACAAGTGTCTTGTATAAATTATTTGGAAAAAGACATAATTTACACGAACTTGTAAAATTTTTCATGTAAATTTTACTTGTAGCTTGTAAGTTTTGATAAACAGGGGCACGGCGTTTGTGACATTTTTGGTTATTTTTCGAAATGGTTGAAAATATGTGACTATTTTCGAAAATTTTCTAAAACTGAACAAACAAAAAAACTATCGCACCTGCTTACAAAAGGAGAATTAGGAGAATCAGTTGAGAAAAGCAACCTGTAGAGCAGAACAGTCACACAGTCAGACACACAGAACAAAGAAAAAATTTTCCCCCCCCAGCAAAGAAAAAAATTTCCCCCCCCAGTAGAAGTCGCATGTGGGCGGCACCCGTGTAACATCATATCTGCGAAACTCCGCAGATCTTTGAATTTTGCTCCGTCAGTCGTATGAACGAACGCCAAACAAAAACATCTTCAAAAATAATATAAAAATGCCGAGTTGCATTATATAAAAGAGCAAAATCGATATCCACATTATATCATTTAGCAAACGGGAGCATAAAATATCAGAGGCGAGCTTTATTTAATTAATTTTGGTTTTAATTAAAAATTCAACTGATATTTTCCTTTTAAAATTCAAAACAATAAATATGCACCTTTATGCGGTATACACTTATGATCCATATTCCAACGCACAATTTGACCTATTCTTGAAGTTTCAAAAACACTAAAATATAGAATGGCGGAAATGTCACTCAATAGGGGAGACCGAGAAAGAGTGTGACTGTGAAGAGTTGAATTTTTATTGTCATGGCTTTTAATCATTCGAGGCAATTTAATGAAAATTGCTTCCCCTACAAGACTACGAAGTCTCATGAAATGCGAGATAATTAAGTACCTATTATTGCATATTTAAGTGTATGTATGTTAATATAAGTTTATTATATCATATTATTAGCGATAAGGCCGCCATGTTTAGCAAATATTTTTGCATAGTAACTAAGAAATGTCAGGTTCCCACCGAATTATGAAATAGAGTTTAAACGACTTATTGATCTAAAACTATTTAGGATAAGCTAAGGTATATCGAGGTGTTGAGGTACTTATACCAAAATGCCACCATGTCGATCCGAGTACAGAACCAGAACACAAATCCTATCCAACTGCAGCGTGGTGTGAGACAGGAAGACGTTATTTCTCCGAAACTGTTCACAGCTGCGTTGTAGGACATCTTTAAGCTCTTGGACTGGAAAGGACTCGGCATCAACATGAATGGCCAGTACCTAACACATCTCCGTTTTGCCGATGATATAGTCCTTATGGTTGAGACCATGGAAGACCCTCGAAGATCTCCGTAGTGCTTCCCAAAGAGTGGGTCTTAGGATGAACATGGATAAGACGAAAATTATGTCAAATGCCCATGTTGTACCCTGTCCAGTTCATGTTGGGAACACTACACTTGAAGTTGTTGACCATTACGTATACCTAGGACAGGCAGTCCAGTTAGGTAGGTCCAACTTCGAGAAAAAGATCTCTCGTCGAATCCAAATCGGGTGGGCAGCATTCGGAAAGCTTCGAAAAATCTTCGCGTCCGACTTACCTCAATGTCTCAAGACGAAAGTCTATGACCAGTGTGTGTTGCCAGTGATGACTTACGGCAGTGAAACGTGGTCGCTTACTATGGGTCTCATAAGGAGGCTCAAGGTCACCCAGCGTGCAATGGAGAGAGCCATGCTCAGCGTTTCCCTGCGTGATCGAATCAGAAACGAGGAGATCCGCAGGAGAACTAAAGTAACCGACATCCCTCGAAGGATTGCTCAGCTGAAGTGGCAATGGGCGGGACACATAGCGAGAAGAACCGATAGCCGTTGGGGCGGAAAGGTTCTGGAAGGGCAACCGCGCACCGGTAGACGCTCCGTGGGTAGGCCCCCGACAAGGTGGACCGACGATCTGGTGAAGATTGCTGGAAGCCACTGGATGCGGGCAGCGCAGGACCGATCGTCGTGGAGATCCTTAGGGGAGGCCTATACCCAGCAGTGGGTGTCGTGCGGCTGATATGATGAAGTGAAGAATGTCAACCAACCCGGTCTCTAAAATTAAATTAAATTTAATTTATTAAATTTTCTTAAATTACTTTATGTATGAATAAATAAGGTGGTAAATCGCAATTTTAAAATTAGCTTGCGCCATCTAGCGGCTAAGTAGCAGCATCATAAATATACGTATTATTTAATTTGGTACCAAGTTGCTATGGTAATATGACTGAATCTAAATAAATACACTTTGTGATTTATGGCTTTCTGGATATTATACATTTTTACTTTTTATCCAATTATGTGTTCACAAAGTGTGTGTGCGTAGTATGTAACTATTAAGTGGGGGGCTTGGCTTCGAATTTTGATGTGTTTGTTTGGTTACACTGGTTTTCATACTAAATTGAGCTCATACTACTTCTATCTACTTCTATGTTCTGTGGTCAGACAGACATACGAAAGAATTTTTGCCCAAGGTGAAATGAAGACGCTTCGCGCTCGCTCGGTCTAAAATAAAATCTTTCGCTCAGAAAAAGTTCAAAAGTGTGAATGAGACAGGTGCAAAATGTGATAAGCTCTTAACGTGCCTTCTAAGGCACAGAGGAGCTCAAAGTAATATTTTTCTAGATACCATAAAATGGTGCTCAAGCGATTCGAACACGGAATACGATACATTAATGTTCTAATTTATTAGAATGTTAATAGAAAATAATATAAGTTAGAAAAAAAAAGATGCTAAGTTAGAATTTTGTTTCTACTAGCTGTCACGTTTGTAGAATCTGCATACTGTCGATTTACTAAGCATACTTAATTCAATTCTAGACTTCTTATCTAGACTAGACATGTTTAAAGGCAGCACTCGAGCAGAAATAACTTTGCTCACTTTTTTTATTACTGAACATTATAATATTTTCTAAACTCGTCTCCGCAAAATTCCGTAGCAGGTCGTCTACGACGCCGTAGTCGCGTAGCAACTATACTACGAGAATAGTCAAAATTCATTACGTCCCTAAAAACTAGTTGGAGCACACTAGCTAGCTCAATATTTTCACACACGAAATAGGGATGATTACTAATGAATAAAATAACGAAATACTAATAAAAATCGTCAACATATTAAACATTTAGAGTAGCTTGTATACCTCTGGGTTTCATATATTGCGTATTATTTGTTTTATGGCCCTTCAAAGTTGGGCGGACAAGTCCATTTAAAAAGTATAAAATTTATTAAAATAAACAATATCTTTAATTAGTCCATAACATTTATAGCAAATTTGTCACCATTTTGATAAACGCAATATTTAATATACTTAGGTGGCAAAAAAAATCCTACGCGTAGCTTATAAACTACTCAAGCGTGACGTCATAATTGAGTAGCCGTTAGTATGGAACGTTTTCGGGAGAGTCAAATTTTGTGCATTTCAAACTGTGATATCTCGGGCAGTTTTCATACTAGCGAAATAATTATTTTACCAGTGTTTCTTTTTATATTTAATTTATGTAACATAAATTAAAAAAGTAGTCATTATGCCCATTGGCGGGTTCTGCCGTTTGGCCAAATTATTTTTGGTCAAATTTCACTTCCCAAAAAACGTATCGCACTAGTTTCATTTCCCAAATGAATCTTTAGCAAATTTACATTTCGCATTTTATTCACTTCGTCAAATTATCATTTTGCATATTTTTACTTTGTCAAATGTTTATTTTGCCAAATGTTATATTCCCAAAAAATAGATATTATAGATAAAATATTATATTCCCAAAAGATAGATGCCGGAAATGAGTCTAAACTAGTATACCGGGACTTAGAAAACGTAGACCGTAGGTCACGAGATAGGTGCGAGGAGCGTAGCGACGAGCATGTTAGTTGACTTGAACCCAGCGCGCGAGCCGAGCGAGCGAAGCGAGCGTGCCGCGGTAGCGGCCGGCGAAGCGCCAGAAAAAAACTATTTCAAACTCGATTGGTGGATTTTGTCATTTTACAAGCATTTTTTGCTAAAACAAATTAACCGTAACGCAGTAGGCGTTTCATAAATGTATGTGTCTGTGTAGGTTTCATAAATGTAGGTAGAGTAAGTGATAAGTATCCACATTTTAACTTTCGGGATTTTAAACTTTCGGGATTTCGAACTTTCGGGATTTCGAACTTTCAGTCATTTGATAATCGATCTTTCAAGTTTCGGTCTATCGGATATCGACATTTAGGATGTTCGATATTTTGAAAATAGGTGTTTTATGCGTCGATATTTCGGTCGTATATATTATGAATTTTCGGTATTGTAATGCATACCCATTATGCACTACTCAATCGTATGCCATGCAATATTTTGGGAAAAGTCTGTTTTGCCAAACGATACATTTGACTAAATGAAACTTTGACCAAGTAATTATTTGCTAAACAATAATTTGGCAAAAAGAGTTTTGCTAACTGAAAAATTGCGATAAGTTGTTTTGCCAAATGTTTTTTTGCCAAATGAAAATTTGCGTAAAATAGTTTGCGATGTGATATTTTGGGAAACGTTTTTTGCCCATACATTAGTAATCCGCCCATTGGATTTATGAGTGCCTTGCTGGCAATTTTTATTTTATGACTGTGAAATGTATAACAGTTTGACAAAATAAAAATAAAACTTAGAAAAACTTAATTAGAAAGAAAAAGATTTTGTAGCACGATTTTTTTATTTTATTTTTATGTGCCGTAAATGGCCAAGAGTTAATGTGCAATTAAATAAATAAACAAAAACTTTGTTTCAAAATTGACAACATTTAATTTTGATTGAAATTTTGAAATGTTGTCAATTGTATATTATTACAACTAAGTACTTACTTATTTCTAAATCCTTCAATGATTTTACGAATGAATGCGTTCGTAGACTTTTAGCGGCACTTTATTTGTTTTTTGATATAAATCACTAACCTTGGTAGAAGTGGTGGATGCGCCGGTGATCAGCGGAGCTCAACCACAACATCACAAGTCCCACATCTCTACAACTCTTCACTTACACTCACTAAACACCTAAGTCTTCCAGCACACTATCTATATTCATAATTATTTATTTCATTTTTTTTTAAATTGTCATCACTGTAAAAAAAGGTACAGATTTATCATATTTCTGAATTGTTATAGTTTGTGTTTAATCCTAGGTGCTTTTTATGTTTTAAAGAGTTGTTTTTTAATACAACTTTTTAAGTGTTTACGTTGGCAGTTCCCGAGGGCGGGAGGAGCGTCCCTCTCGGGCTTGTGTGCCGGAAGTGAGTGCCGCATCTGCCCCGCCCCACACATCTTCTGACCCTCACTACGGTTAACACCTTACGAGTCAATTTTTTTATTGCACTCTACAGCATATGGCAAAGTGGGAGTACCGTTCTAGTTAATAACATAAATATTGGGTTTGTTGCAATTTATAAATAAATAAATATTTTGACAACATCACTTTTATCTATTACTTATTTCGTGAAATACTTTTCTAGTGCAAATTACATAAATTCAATTTCAAATATCAAATACTTCACGAAATCAATAATGAAGAAATTGCAACAAAACTAACTTTGGTAACATTCTCATATGCCACGTTTTTAAGATATTCCAGTTAGGATTCAAAAACTTGCTTCAGTTCGATATCTAATTAGATTCTTAATACTCTTTGCATAATATGGTCAAACATGAAATACGGCACAATTGAGTTTTTTAATAACCTACAAGATACCTACCTTGTTGTTATTTCTTCCAAATTTATACAAAAATAAGAAAATGCCATGTATCTAAGAAAAAAACCTGTTTTTTGGAGTATTAGTCGTTTATGTTATCTAGTATTGATACTCCCACGGTGCGGTATTAGTAGAAAGTTACGCTGAGAAATTAACTAAGTAATAATTATTACTATTTGCTTCATGTATCTAGTCTAAATACAGGGAAACAAAATATTAAGACTAATAAAACCAGATCATTAATCATGAATTTAGTTGTTCTTAGAAAGATAATATTGGTCGTGTGTCTTTAGCTTCGACAATTTCTGAGTAAAATCGTTCCAAAAATATTTTTTTAAATTAAGTGAAGCTAAGAATAGCTGACTATGTTTAAAGAATGGGTCCACATGCAGTATCCTTAATGGTTAGATCTATTATCATTTCGCTGGGGTGGATTGGATTGGATTAAGGAGATAGTGACAGACCGACTGCGGACCCACGCGGCGATAAGCCTCACTGAATCTATAACATTATGTTGCCAACTTTATGAGCTTTGGAATTCCTCTATAGATGAACTCCTGTAAGTAGACATTGATTTTTCTATATATTGAGAAAACGTAAGTTCACTGATAGATCATTCGTAACTTAATTTTCAGCTATCTTTTTTGTGTTATTACCTACTTATTTTGTTTTTTTTTTACTTTCTGTTAAACGAAAGATTTCCCACCTCAGATAAAAAAAAAATTTGATCCGAGTTTGGCCCTGATAACGTAACAAAGAGTAAATTTATATCTACCTAGTCGTTTTATTTTCTGTAAGTAGGTACTTACTTACTTACCTAAGTATAAAATCATAATTTGTATGCCGTTCCTATGACTTCGAGAAGCTCGAACCATTTTTTTAAATTAAGTATTATTAATTAGTGTGTGATAATTACAACTTACAACTGTCAATGGCAGAGGTTTATTACAAACGTAAAAACCAGAGTAATTTATTATTTATGACTTTCGCTATGACTAATATAATTCGACCTCATGTTTAATGTTATATGTCACTCATTGCGTGATCAACACTTTCAAAATTGGACTCTGAGTCACCCTTTCTTCATTATACCAGTAGGTTCTGGTACAATACAATCTATATATATAAAATTCAAAGTCCTGACTGACTGACTGAGTGAGATATCAACGCACAGCCCAAACCGCTGAACCTAGAGACTTGAAATTTTGCACACAGATACCTTATACAGTGTAGGCATCTACTAAGGAAGGATTTTCGAAAATTCTATCCCTAAGGGGATGAAATAAGGGATGAAAGTTTGTATGAAAGTCCTTCAGTTTTGAAGCTAGGATCTTCAAATTTTGTGTTTAGGTTGATGATTGAAAATAAATAAATACGTGTCTCAGCGTTTTTCAAAATTCAACCCCCGAAGGGGTGAAAAGGGGGATGAAGTTGTGTTTTGAAGATAATCCTTTATTTTTGAAGTGAAAATCGCTAAATTTGTAATTTAGGCTTACGGATGGAAATCTAACGCAACGTATATTGTTATTGGTAGAATTTCAAACCCTATGGGGAGGAAATGGGGGTGCAATGGGGTAAATAAACCTAAAAATAGATATGGATGTCGTTATTGGGGTTTTCTGGGATGACGATTGCGAAAATAACTTTTATTTTGAAGTCCAACACGGTGGACATGATTTAGTTCGTAAAGGGGTGAAAATGGGGTTCAAATTTTGTATGGAAAAAGAATATAAAAAAGACAGCACAACTTTAAACTTCGTAGGAGCACGTCTAAAAATAAATAGACAAACATATATTTTGTGATTTTAAAAATCAACCCCTTAAGGGTTAAATGGGTAAGTAAAAATAAAAAACGATATGGATGTCGTTCTTGAGGTTTTATGGGATGGTGATTGTGAAAATGACATTTATTTTGAAGTCCAACACGGTGGACATGATTCGGGAAGCGGAACGGGAACGACAATGGGAACGGGAACGGGAACGGGAGCGGGAACGGGAACTAAGAACCAGAACCCAATTCTGATTATTGTAATAAACTAGCTTCCGCCCGCGACTTCGTCCGCGTCGAAATTAGAGAAAATCCTTAGGGAACCTTCAACCAGGTTCCGACCAGCCGTTTTTACGCGATTAGGCGGGTCCCCACCAAGCGAGCAGCCTCGTGCGAGGCCCGCCACACACGGCAAACGTCTTGCCTCGCGAGGCAGCGCGCTTGGTGGGGACCCGCCTAATCGCGTAAAAACGGCTGGTCGGAACCTGGTTGAAGGTTCCCTAAGGATTTTCTCTAATTTCGACGCGGACGAAGTCGCGGGCGGAAGCTAGTATTTTATATTTTTTTTTATTTTTTTTTTATTTATTTAATTGGAATAACAGACAGCCTTATTAACTACTTAAATTTTAACATAATATTGTCTCCTTAATTACTTCGGCCAAAAGAGTTACTCACAGATTAAGCCAAATTTGATAACACCAAAATTTAACAATACTATGTAATTTTATAGTTGAAAAAAAAACAGATAAACCCTAAAACTCAGTACATTTGAACAAAATATTTACTATTTACTATTAACAAAATCAGTACCAATTACCTACCTACATATATATTTTATCGTTAATTTTAAATTTATATTTAATACTTCATACTTCAACCCACTGCTTAATCAAACTAGTGCAACATAACAATTAATGCAATATAAATCTAATTTATTTCTTATATTAATTTGATATTACAGTACAACCGATCTACGCACCCATAAACAACTCCTTGATTTTATCCAGGAATTTGCTTTTACTATTATTATTAAATGGGTCTACTTCCGCAAATTTTAAATTATAAGTCTTGACTAACCTAGTTAACACTTCGTTTTTTCCATAATTAGTACTATGACTCGGGACAGCGAACAATTGCGTATGCCGAGTGCGGCGTGACGGCACCAACAACGCCACCCTCTCCATTAGTTCTGGACAATCTAGTCGCCCACAAAGCACATCATAAAATAAGCCCATGTCCAACACCGTTCTCCGCTCTTCCAATGTGAGCAACCTATACTGCTGGCAGCTCTCCTTGTACTCGGATTTATCATTATTAAATTTATAATTTAACTGCTTAATAATTTTTTTCTGAATGTTGTCTATTCTAGTTTTATGTATATTGTAGATCGGATCGGATCTACAATATACATAGATATATATATACACTAGCTTCTGCCCGCGACTTCGTCCGCGTGAATATTAGAGAAAATTCTCAGCGAACCTGAACCAACCAGGATCCGTCCAGCCATTTTTACGCGATTAGGCGGGTCATCAAGCGCGCTGCGTCGCGAGGCAAGACCTTTGCCACGTGTGGCGGGCCTCGTACGAGGCTTTCCGTTCCGTTCCGTTCCCGTTCCGTTCCCTTTCCGTTACCGTTCCCGTTCCCGTTCCCGTTCCCGTTCCCGTTCCCGTTCCCGTTCCCGTTCCCGTTCCCGTTCCCGTTCCCGTTCCCGTTCCCGTTCCCGTTCCCGTTCCCGTTCCCGTTCCCGTTCCCGTTCCCGTTCCCGTTCCCGTTCCCGTTCCCGTTCCCGTTCCCGTTCCCGTTCCCGTTCCCGTTCCCGTTCCCGTTCCCGTTCCCGTTCCCGTTCCCGTTCCCGTTCCCGTTCCCGTTCCCGTTCCCGTTCCCGTTCCCGTTCCCGTTCCCGTTCCCGTTCCCGTTCCCGTTCCCGTTCCCGTTCCCGTTCCCGTTCCCGTTCCCGTTCCCGTTCCCGTTCCCGTTCCCGTTCCCGTTCCCGTTCCCGTTCCCGTTCCCGTTCCCGTTCCCGTTCCCGTTCCCGTTCCCGTTCCCGTTCCCGTTCCCGTTCCCGTTCCCGTTCCCGTTCCCGTTCCCGTTCCCGTTCCCGTTCCCGTTCCCGTTCCCGTTCCCGTTCCCGTTCCCGTTCCCGTTCCCGTTCCCGTTCCCGTTCCCGTTCCCGTTCCCGTTCCCGTTCCCGTTCCCGTTCCCGTTCCCGTTCCCGTTCCCGTTCCCGTTCCCGTTCCCGTTCCCGTTCCCGTTCCCGTTCCCGTTCCCGTTCCCGTTCCCGTTCCCGTTCCCGTTCCCGTTCCCGTTCCCGTTCCCGTTCCCGTTCCCGTTCCCGTTCCCGTTCCCGTTTCGTTCCCATTCCGAATCCGTTCCGTTCCCGTTCCGTTCCCTTTCCGTTCCCGTCCCGTTCGCGTCCCGTTTGCATCCCCTGGATGTGCATGTCCAGGTCCAGGTTCATGATGTTTCATGTCCACCGCGTTGGACTTCAAAATAAATCTCATTTCCGCAATCACCATCCCGTAAAACCTAGAACGACATCCATATCGATTTTTATGTTTACCCATTTATCCCCTAAGGGGTTGATTTTCAAAATCACAAAATATATGTTTGCCTATTTATTTTTAGACGTGCTCCTACGAAGTTTAAAGTTGTACCTAATGTCTATTTTATATTATTTTTCCATACAACATTTGAACCCCATTTTCACCCCTTTAGGGGTTAAATCATGTCCACCGTATTGGACTTCAAAATAAATGTCATTTTTGCAATCGTCATCCCACAAAACCTCGATAACGATATTGTTGACGACAGCCAGCACCCAGCGCCGAAATAAAGAAAATGCGTCGAATTTGTGTCCCATTTAATTTAAGCCAATCAGAGGGGCTACTTAAACGCACGTGGCGTGACGTCATAGATTAGGCCACGCCTTCTGTAATTTTCCATAAGAAAAAGTTAGGAAAATATTTTTAAGATTTGTAATGCTTAACCCCTTTCTCGTATGTACTTCATCCCTCTCTGATTTTCCCCTGCGCCCTTTGAAGGAAGCTAAATGCAATAGGGCCAAAAGGCATATTAACGATGACCTTAAATTGTATAATTTGTAGTCGCAAACGTAGTCGCAACGTAGTCGCAGAGAAGTCACAAAGTCGCAGAAAAGACATAGGAGCGTTAGCAGTCATCGTTAAAAAGTAATAGCAGAATTCAGCGAGTTAGCAAAGAGATTAGATAGATTTGAAAGTTAAATTCCGTGTTTGAATTCGTAGACGAAATATTCGTAGCTAAGTCGTATAAGTGTTGCATATTAGAGTTGTTATATAAAGTCAAGTGTTTCAAGATTGTTAGTTAAATTCACGCGTAATTTTCAGTGTTCAATCGCATAGAGTGTTTTTCTGATAGTGCTTTTTATTTGTTAGTTAATTTCAATTGTATTCTTCGAACTTGTTAGATAGATTCAGTGTGCGAAAACAACCATCAATATCAGGGAATAAACTGAAGTTTTATTCCACAACCGGCCAGTGTTTTTATTTCATACAGTCCATAGAAGAAAGGCTCCAGCGTATATCTCAGTGGTTTCACAGAACATTCCTAGTTTCACAATCTTGGTTTCACAGTCTGACTGATTGATATACGTTTGGTAGCAGCTTAGATAGAGTCATCGATAGGGTCCTTGTACAGGGTGAACCGAAGTAGCTGGTCACCATACAGGGTATCAGCATCGTGATACGAACTCGACGTTCTGAAGTAAGTCGGAGCGTCCACAGGTCGATCCGATCGCCAACGGATATCCATATCTATTTTTAGGTTTTTTACCCCTTTTCACCCCCATTTCATCCCCATAGGGATTAAAATACTAACAAAAACAATATACGTTGCGTTAGATTTCCATCCATAATCCTAAATTATAAATTTAGCGAGTTTTACTTCAAAAATGAAGAATTTTCTTCTATACACAACTTCATTCTCCTTTTCACCCCTTCGGGGGTAGAATTTTGAAAAACGCTGAGACACGTATTTATTAATTTTCAATCGTCAGCCTAAATACAAAACTTTGAGATCCTAGCTTCAAAACTGAGGAACTTTCATACAAACTTTCATCCCTTTTTTCATCCCCTAGGGATGAAATTTTCAAAAATCCTTAATTAGTGGATACCTACACTGTATAAGTATCTGTGTGCAAAATTTCAAGTCTCTAGGTCCAGTGGTTTGGGCTGTGCGTTGATTTGTCAGTCATTTAGGGCTTTTTTTACCCCATTTACTACCTAAAGGGTTGATTTTCGGTAAACCACGAAACACGTGTTTACTTATTTCTCTTTAGAAGTACTCCTACGAAGTTTCAAGTCGAAATATCTATTTAATATTTTTTTCCATACAAACTTTGAACCCCCATTTCACACCTTTAGGGGTGGAATTTCCAAAAATCCTTTCTTAGTGGATGCCTACACTGTATAAAGTATCTTTGTACAAAATTTCAAGTCTCTAGACCCAGCGGTTTGGGCTGTGCGTCAATATGTCAGTCACCCCTTCACTTTTATATAAGAGATTTACCTAGGTACAATTAGTATTTACAAAATTAAGTAGGTAGGTAAGGTAGGGTTTCTAATTTCTCAAATAAATTATCAACATGATACACAAAGATTATTCGAGTCCAGTTTAATGTCGATGTCGATTGATTTTAATTTATTTAAAACTAGCGAACCGCCCTCGCTTCGCTTCGGTGTAGTGTGGATTTTGACACCATGTATTATAAACATAAACCTTTTCTCTTGAATCACTCCATCTATTAAAAAAACCGCATCAAAATCCGTTGCGTAGTTTTAAAGATTTAAGCATACATAGGGATATAAAGACAGAGAAAGCGACTTTGTTTCATGTAAGTGATGTAAATATCAAATCGTGAGATACCTATCAATGATTTTTTAATCACGATTTTTTCACTTGCGGGAAATTCGGGCACTTATAACTATAATAATGAGGGGTTACCAATCTGTCCATGGAAAAATACCTTCTATTGTTTTATTACCTTTTCTATTATGTACCTAAAGAAATAACCAAAAAATAGTGGCCGCTTATGATCAGAAGTCCACATGAATTTAAAGGGGCGCACAGACTGCACCTCGCACGTGCCCCCCACGTAGCGCATGCATAATGCAGGGCGCCCCGCCGCGGGCCCGCAATATCGTGCCCCTGATCCTGCAGGGGTCGGGGCAGGTCGGCTCGGGTTGTCGTCGGTACACCTCATGAATTTAGAAGTAAAGATGCTGTTTGTAAAGCGAATGTAGATGTAACCTACCTCTTATTTTGGGGCAAAGGGTGGCGTGTTTGGGCTAGACGTGATTTTAGATCAGTTTGATGCATGAGGGAATAATTATTCTCATCTTGTGCTCGAGATATTCACCTCTGAAGCTTACGTGATCACTAGGCATGAAGTCAAACACTTTTTAACAGATACTAGCGCTGTTTTATTGAAAGCACTTTTGGTAATTCGTTGGTAAGGATTTAGTAAGATTTTTTATTTTCCCGCGACGTTTGGCATTTTTGCAGCTGCCGTGGTAACGGGGGACTGAAGCTGCTCGTGAGCATACCCTCAAGCAATGATTTTATAAAGACGTTCAAAAAATGTACTAAAAAATGGTTTAGTTAATGTCATAATTTAAAATATTAATGGTATAATTTAAATTTTAATATTAAATTCATCATTTCATGTCGAGCTCGTGACATAACATTAATTGCGTATTGACACAGCTAGGGGAACCGTTACTTATTTTTTTAACCAACTTAAAAAGTAGGAGGTTACCAGTGAATAAGCGTATATTTTGTATTTGAGATGATCATTAAACCGACAGGTATTTTCTAATGTTCATGACAGACAGAGGAGCTCGATGGCGCAGTGGTTTAACGCCTAGCCCAGCGATTACGGAGGTTAAGCAACTTTCGCAAGGGTCGGTCATGGGATGGGTGATCAAAAATGTATTATCTCGAGTTCCTCCGTGCTTCGGAAGGCATGTTACGCCCACCAATCCGCATTGGGCCCGCGTGATGGGTTATGGCCCATCCTCCTTATCCACCCACAAGGAAGGCCTGTCCAGCAGTGGGGACATTGTAAATGGCTGATGGTCATGACAGACTTCAGGTAGGTACTCTCATTTCAACTGACCGCTGCAGTCGATTTTTGGTAAGTATTTAAATAAACACCATGCTGCGAATATAACACTCATAATAAAAAAAAAACAACATAATTGAATGGTCGTAATTTACGGATTGAGAGTGGCCTTATAAATTACGGCGCGCCACAGCCGCACTCGGCTCTTCTAAGAACAGCCGCGTGTGGGGCAAGGCGCGAGCGGTGCGTGGGGGGGCTTGGAAATTATAATAATGGTTTTAGTCAATAGGTCTATCTCGTATGCGTCACTAACTAGGCGCCAATATTAATAACTCTGTGATTTAATATTTATGCTCTCTCTTATAATAACAGTCACAAATAGTTCGGCTCGTCTAGATGACACAGAATACTCTAATTTTTAACACGTTTTTATTAGGTTGCATTTTTAGTTTTAGCTCTCATTTCATATCTATTTTAAGATGGTGCGTTTCTTTAAAACATACGCCCTCTATTTGATTTCATGTTTCGTCTCAGCATAGAAAATGCCGCATGGACCGTCTCATGTTTTGATAGTTGCCTCTTTCATGGAGAATATTCTACTAGGTTACATATCAACCTGATAAAGATGATTGAACTTTTAGATTTTAGGCATTCACAATGCTATTTTTATATTAAGATAGTGTATGTAATTGTGAAAAGCATTGTGAATGCCTAAAATCTAAAAGTTCAATAATTATATAGTTATTTCATCTTATAGATTGTCTGGCATCTGTAAAGGTGTTGCATTCGAATGTCAAAGTTAATTTCTTCACATTGATGAGATATATAACGCTGGCTTACAGCGAAAACGTAAAAAGTACTAGAAAATGTCGTCTCTCCCACTGGCGACTCGGTAGCATAATAATTGGTTAGTGCATTGGGTCGGAATCCTAAGGGTGCGGGTTCGAGTCCCGTCTGAGTCTACTTTTTCAATTACATAAATTATCCTGATAAAAATTAATAAGGTATGACAAGACTTTTATACCAACTTACGTATTAGATTTTTAGTATAGTAGAGGAAAACTGTAATTAATCTCATATTGTTATTTATTACTTTAAGGGCACGTATAATAAATTTGATACAAGAATGCTAAGTGTTTCAAATAAATTCTTTTAAATGGCGAAAAATAAAAAAACAAACTCGTGGAATAATACCTATGTAGTAACTTAGAGCATTCAATACTTGGTTGAATGCTCTAGTGTAGTAGGTACGAAGCGGACAAAATCGATTGCTAATCGCTCAAGCTTTTGACTTAGATTAGAGCAGTGTGGGAGGTGCGGAGGAGGGCCGTGCGAGGGACGGCGCTGGGAGGGGCACGCGGGGCCCCGCCCTCCTATCGGCGTCATATCTCCAGATACTGATCCACAGACCTCAAGGTACACTGGGACAATCTCCTTGAGAACATCCGCGATCCGTGGAAACTCGAGAAAATTGTCATATCCTCAGCTTAGACCTATTGTTTCAATACTTAATTTCTTGAATGACTTGAGCAGAATCTCACATGTCATTATGTTAAAGCTGCGTTGATATGCTCAAAATCTGTGTGACAAATATCTTTGCCAAATTGTAGCTTTGATCTAATTCATTTTAATTGATTCGTCCTTGACTTTGATTATTTCTACGCGGAATCTATGAGATACCATTATTTTTACATGGCGCACTTTGATGTTGCATGGCGTTAGACGTCAAAGTGGACTTGGACCTGAACTTTGACGTCAAAAAATGAAACATAATGGCGTCAAATGTAAAAGTAAAAACAAAGGCATTTGAAAGATTCCGCGTACAAACTGATGAGACAAACCACAGCCTTCTCTATTGTTCTGAGAAGGCTGTGGACAAACATTTTAAATATCATTATTGATTTTTGGTTTTGTATAAATTTAATGAAATTATCTTAACGGATTCTATTTTGGAAAAACTTTAAGAAACCTAGCTGCGGAAACTAACGGCGAAACAATAAAAGTTGCTTTTATTTTATCTGCAAAGATACATCTATCGTTAGAAGCCGTCATTACGAGTTATGAGTATTGTTGTTGAGTGTATAAAGCTCAGATTTGATTGTGAAATCTGTGTATGTGTCAAGTAAGTATGGTCCTGAAAGCTCGCCGATAGCTCCGCATTCCGCGGGTGAGTCAGTGCGCCCGCGCCGGTCACCGCCACCGGCACCGCAGGGAATGTGAAAGCGTGGAATCTGGCCTGAGCTGGTTCCCAGGGCAGGTGCCGCGCCGGACCGCCTGCTAACGGACTCACATAGCGAGTTACAATCGTTTCATTCATTTATGTAACTGAAGGAGACATTATAATGGTAGAATGTGTGTGAAAGGTAGACAACGCCTTAAGAAATAGTCAACGCCAAGAAAATTTCGCTTAAAAAATATAAATAACGTTACGTTTCTTTAACCTTAAAAAAATGATTCCTTTAATCACGTCTCAACGTGGTAGAATTTAAACTCATGAAATCAACGATGAAATCAACGTTCATTATGATTTTATAATTGTATTCTTGAACTGTAAAGTGTTGAATATTAGTTGTACCCCGAGAGTCAAACTGTTTCGCAGGAGTCCTAACTGCTGGAGCCCAGGTCTAACAGGGCAATCAGTCTATTGAAAAGTACCAGGCTAACATGAATGAACAGGAGGTCCCAATAACTTTTTTTGAACTCGCTATGCAAGAAACGGGAAAATTAAATCTCGGGATTTAATTAAGTTCCTGTAGCTTACATGATTTGTGCCATCTTAGGAGGCGGGCGGACAAAAACTGTAGGCTGTAGAGCAGGTCCCTTACGCGCGAGGTCAGTCTGTGCTCCGTTTACTTTATCGTCAGTTCGATAAATAATGTATTCCTATTAAATCTACGGCATTGATGATAGTGCCGTGTGCTTTATTTCTAAATTACATTTTCAATGCTTTTGATAGTTGCGCGTAGTTTGAGATCTGTAGATTTTTTAGTAAGTATAGTGAGCTGTGATTAGTTAAATATAGACATTTTAAAAGTTTAATTCGTACTAAATATTTTAAAAAATCAAGCAAACTAATAAAAAACTACACAAAACAGCTTTAAAATAAAAAGCACTAAAAAGCAAGAAATAATTATTGAAATCTGCATAATAATAAATAATAATAAATAAATAATAAATAAAAGTTTATTTAAATCATGACATGTATACAAAAACATATTTGCGTTAACAACCGTTGTAGTCATAAGACTGTGTTACAGTTATTAGCGCCCACCTCAAATTAGACAGGCATTACAGACATGATTTGAACTTAGGGCTAAAATAACAATATAAAACAGAAAAAACAGAAATTATAGAATATGTAAGTGTGTGTGTGTGTGTGTGTGTGTGTGCGTGTGTGTGTGTGTGTGTGTGTGTGTGTGTGTGTGTGTGTGTGTGTGTGAATAATTGTGCATGTATTTGCAAAAATATTTATTTAATCAAGGACTCAGCTGTATCATAGTCCAGGCCAAGAAGCCACTCGCATAACATGGTTTTACATTTGTATTTCGGAAGAGGATAAATATTAAGCTTTCTATTCACTTTGTTATACAAAATAGGCGATATAAAGTCAAAATGATGCTTTACCAATACCAAACGAGAAATTAGTATATCACAGACTATGTCTTTTCTTCTTTTATTGGTCAAAATTGCCGGATCAAACGATATTAGCGTATGTTTGCGTAGTACTACATGCAATATGAATAATTTACGGATAGAAAGAACTTCCCAATAGCCATAAACCAAGTTAGTAGGGAACCTTCTTGGCTTGAAGGCCATAACTTTCATAATTACTAATAGGTACGCATATCTAATATTAAAAAACGTCTGTTGAAGTCGGGTGGGGCTTTAGCTAGATGTTTTTTCGTTACGTTTACGTTATGTTTTCTATATAGGTAATATAAACTTATGACAATCCCAGAACAATTGCCTATAACCGACCTTTAAGGCTCGTAGTGTACCTACCTACCCTTTACGGAACAGGATTAAAAGGTAATCATATAATGTACCTAATAATAGTTTCCTAACTTTTTATTGCAAGCTATACCATTACAAAAATAATTATGCCAGCCAGCGAAAAAAATTGTGGTGTCTTTTAGGGTTAAAGCCGCTTGTCACTCTAGTCAGTGTCATTTCGTGGGCGATTAGTCGCCGAGCTATGTGTGAGCTACTTTTTGTAGCTCGTGGGCGTTTACGTATTGAACTCCATATGTTCTATTCTGGGATACAAAAAATCGCTCAGCGATTAATCGCCCGTCAGCGGGGACGCTTAACATTAATTCATAACAGTTGATTTTTTTTTCAAAAAAATATAGGATAGTTGCTGGGCTATTGATGATTATCAATTAATTATCATGACTCGGGCGTTTTTGTGAAACGCCACTCAAAATTGTCGTGCTTGTAAAGTTAGTAGAGTCTAAACTTTAGAAGAAAGTATAACTGGAAATCCTTTAAGCTTAACCAGATAGGCAGCAATCTTAAAAATCATGAGAATGGTGTGTTTTACAAAAACAGTTGTCCGCGTCCAACCACACAGAACCATCGACTTACAAAAAATAAATAAAAAGAAGATTATCAGAAGGAAGGAAAATAATGTATTTTTGTTTGTGTTTTTATCAAAGTATTTTTACGTTTATAAAAGTTAATAAAAAGAAGATTATCAGAAGGAAGGAAAATAATGTATTTTTGTTTGTGTTTTTATCAAAGTATTTTTACGTTTATAAAAGTTATTTTAAATTCCCATTATTCCGATCTAAAATTAAACTTATCTAAAAGAATATCAACTACACGCCTAAATACCCTATAACCCCATAAATAACACGGATTTAATAACAAATGGAGTGTCGTGACAGCCCAAATTCCGTAATTAAATTTCATCTTCCGCACGCAAGTCTCCCGCAAATCTCCAACTTCGGCTCGCACAATTAAATTTGATCCCGAACTCCGGGTGAAGTGGGAGCGCCTAAATCCCGCGCCCCGAGTCTGATCCGCCCGCCCTGTGCCCCGCCGCCCCCGCCCCGCCCGCGCCCTGCCCTAGACCCGCATTGACTTGCAAATGCACCCCCGCTGTGCCAACCCCGGCAAACCCCCAAATATTAGAAGATAAAACAGAACAGTGTCACTGTGGCTGCCTAGAGAAAACTGATAGAAAATTTTTTTTTGTTGACGCACCCGTAACGAATCCGTTGCTTATTACTAATTACTACTGGTTCTACTATGTACTATGTACGTACTAGCTAATAATAATAAATAAACAATTAGTTTTTCCCCAGAACAAAGTTTTTCTTATTTCTCTGGTTTTTGCTGTCAAAAATTTATTGAAAAGTATAAATGAAAAACAGTGAGTTCGTTGAAATCTTTTACTTGCAGTTTCCACAAAAAAGTGCAAAAATTAAAATTATTTTGGGATTGTTATAATTAAACCTTTATTTTTAGACCTAGAGTCTAGTCTGTTAAGACTCTTCACTCTTCTGTTAAACACAACTTCGTGTTGTGTTTAACAACAACACAACAACGTCCCGTTGTGGTATTGAAATACGCACAATAGTGAACTAGGTAGAGACTAGTAGGGTAATGCCATTGTTTAACCGACACATTTTTTAGTACGTTCTACTACTTAGTTGTTAGTTATCAGTTCACTAGCGTCTATCTGCATGCACCTTACCTTTACCTGCCTACAATATTGTAGTTTACGTGGATTTTCATCCATATTTAGATGGATTGTTTCTATATACTTTTTACCTAGGTACTTACCTCGTTAATTTCGACTTTAAACCTTAAGATTAATCTTTTTAATTACTTTAGGGTAGTTCTTGGGTAGGTACTCTAGCTAGACAAAATGCAATGAAATGGTAGTCATCTATTTTTTTTATTGTTATACTTCGTCTGGATACTACATACTTTCTACTATGCTCTGGTTTATGTTAGGCTACATTACAGAATACAATACATTACTTTACCCTTAAAAATGCTATTTGTTTTCATCGCCTCTGCACTTCTTTTTAATTATGTTTTGCTAGTTACTTTAAATGATCGTTCTTGCCAACATGACCTGGCTATACGGGGTCAAATTATTTAAATTGAAAGAGGAAGAGCGGCGCCGGCGCACGGCACGGTGCCGAGCTGCCGTCATCCTCTTATCAGCTTCTCAGAAACTCATCTCAGAAGATGGGCTATTTTCCTGTTACTCAATACAAGTGTGTGTTCTACAGACCTTTAAGTGAGCAGGTGTAATCAAAGATAAAATTAATCAACCACTATTTGACCTCATTGATACACAGCGTAGGGGTACATCATTATGTTTCATGCTATTCGCAGCTTTGATTTTTTGATTTGCTTTCATCAAGGTAAAGTTTGGTTGGAATCGATTTTTAAGAAAAGTGCCACTATATTATATTAAAATTGAGTTTTTGAAGACAATTCATTTTTTTAGTTCGGTATCTAGGCAGACATTTTTTTGAAGTTCGATATTTTAGTCAGGGCGTTATGTAAGAATTGACTTTATTGAACAGTAAGTAAAAAGCGAAAACTGAATGTTATGTTATACATTCTGACTATATTTTTTTAGGTGCAGTCTCAGAGGAACTTTATGGTTAGGTATACTTCTTTGGAGATTTTATTATCGTCAGTGTCAAGTGGTGGACTGCACAAAACATTTATTTATTTTTTATTTATTTATTTTTTATTTTTATTTCCACTCTTACGTCTATTTTTACAGGATTAACCCATTACAATAGAGTAACTAAATACATTATATAATTTATCAATATCAATTAACAAAATTAAAAAATCTTTAACACATTCAATATACCTACTATAATTAACATAACATATTATAACATAAATATATTTCATAAATAATAATAATATTATAATTTAGTTCATTATTAATTAATTTACAATCATTGCAATTACCTAATTAATTTTATAACAAATGGTAAACATAGCCGCTCTCGTGAATTCACTCAGCGGACAAAAGAACACGTCTATATCATTGGCTATTAGGTTGAGAGTGCGCAGGCTGTAGGTAGTGAATGTGGCGCCCCCACTACATTTATTTTTATTACTCGTAAACCAAGTCAATATTTGTAAAAAGCACAAGTAATAATCTCTTAAATTGTGTCTAATAATTTTTGAATAACTCTTCAACATTTATCATTCACTCTGTAAGTTTTAAAATCCATAATTGCCAAAAGTGGCCACTTTGAGCTAAAATGGATTTTAAAACTTACAGAAAGAATGAAAACTGTTGAAGAGTTATTCAAAAAATACTAGACACAATTTAAGAGATTTATACTTGTGCTTTTTTTAAATATCGACTTGGTTTACGAGTAATAAAAATAAATGTAGTGGGGGCGCCACATTCACTACCACCGCGCCTTAAGTAAATTGGTCCGCGCTTGCGGCACCGCGAGCAGACTAGGCCTGCGCCTGCGCCACACGTACCGGTCCGGAACACACATGCTATTTGGCTGAGTATACAAGCGTTATGTAACTTACCTCTTACTATTTTAAAAATATAAAGTGAGTAAACATGAGTTACGTTCGTATATTCATCAGGCATGTAAATCAAACAAAAAAACAAATGTAACCGCAAAAGAGTCTCCTTATTGACTCTTGTGACCTCAAGTACAGACAGACAGACAGACTAATTTATGAATTTGGAAGTCAAAACTGGTACATTAGAGGCGGTTCCCCGAGACTCGAGGCGTCATTGGCTGCGCAGCCGCAAGTCACACCCACCGTCGCATTGTGCTTCTATTTTCGGCGATTTTCGGCGAATTACCACAAATACCCGCAAACATGCTGGATGTATGGTTATTATGTATGGTATTGTTACATTGGGAGGCATCTGTCGGACTCACATGTTCCAAAACATCACA
Organism: Agriphila tristella; assembly: GCA_928269145.1. NCBI lineage: Eukaryota > Metazoa > Arthropoda > Insecta > Lepidoptera > Crambidae > Agriphila > Agriphila tristella. The sequence continues at coordinate 29,345,094 of OV743439.1, read as the reverse complement.
GATATTCATAAGTCATTTTCTAATGCAAACAACAAGATGGTAAAGTGGTAAAATAACATAAGCTGAATCAATTTTATTAAAACAATATAAAGTCTTTATAAATAGGTACCTACCTACCTACAGACGCAATGTAAAACAAACCATTGGATTTTTTAAAGTTAAAGTGTCTTTATGAATCGTCTACATTTTCCTACCACCCATTCCAGACTTTTTTAACCGTCAAGAAGAACGGGCGCAAGAAACTTATCAGCTTTAACAGAATTAAGTACCTAACAATATTTATTTACAATATCAATACTCTATTATCACATGATCCTATACCTACCAAACATTTTAAAATCTCTATATTTGTATTTTTTAGCTTTAGCTCCCGTTCCTTTTATTTTACCTTTTTTTAGTCTACGGCTATGTTTTAACCTATACACTAAATCTTCGCAGGAAAATCTTTAGGTAATCGAACGTTGAAAATCCCATGCAAATTCGATCAGGAGTTTGTGAGAAAATCAGGAAAAAGACTTACACAAGAAATATGCGAAAATAGGCTGATTTAGAAACTGCTCCGAAGACATGAATGTTAATACGCCGAAATGTTACATACGTTTCGGCAGTAGGTACCAAATTAGATATATAATTCTTTTTTTTGTTGTGTTTGTTATCATCAGGAGTTACCTAATTCTTTGTTTGTATCTTTTGACATTTTTTTGATTCCTAATATCTTTTTCAACACACTTGCTCCTAAAGTGAGCCTTATCTATCACTTTTAGGTACTATTATTTATTCTGTGCTTTTAGTGCCATAAACCGACCAATAGGCAGTGCCGGTTTTAGCACTACCAGCGCCCCTGGGCGACATTTCTACCGGGCGCCCCCTATCTGCGATTCCAAGATTTTAAATTTTTCCTGTTAGTTAAAAACGGCCGCGCAGCGCGATTTTTAGTCAGTTTCACCTACTAATCTTGTAATCTTGCTTGTTTATAGTTAAAAAAAAGGCCGCACAGCGCGATTTTTAGTCAGTTTCACCTACTAATCTTGTAATCTTGCTTGTTTATAGTTAAAAAAAAGCCACGCAGCGCGATATTTTAGTCAGTTACATCTGCTAATCTTCTAATTTTGCTTATTGCAGTAAAAAATACCGCCGCGCAGCGCGATTTTTAGTCAGTTTCACCTTCTAATCTTGTAACCTCGCATGTTTATGGAAAAAATTGCCGCGCAGCGCCATTTTTTCATTTTTTAGTCGGACTCGCTCAATGAGCGTGTGTGTATAAAGGGATACCTGCGGCTGTGGATATAAAGGGGCGCCTGTCCCTCTATATCCGGCGCCCCGGGCGGTCGCCCGTGCTCGCCCCCCCCCTAACGCCGGTACTGCCAATAGGTATAACACACACTTGCGTTATAAACACACTAGTGCTTAATAGAATATCCCTAGAAGAGTTCTACGATTTTAACGGTGATTTTATATGAGTTATTGCTGTTATTGCTGCAATATTATTAAGTTAAACGAACTGCAATATTATGAAGCTGATTTCACATTAGCAGACTGCATTCAAAGTTGCTATCAGGTTGGCTATAGGGAAAAAAAATGGATGTTGCTGCCTTTGCCTCTATATTACTTTATTATTTATGAATGAATAAATCATTATCTATCTATCTATGTATCTATTTATTACTAGCTGATGCCCGCGACTTCGTACGCGTGGACTTTATGACTTCGGCGTATGCATATAAATTAACTAATGTAGTTACATAAGAAAATACTTGTAGTAGTGTTATGGTTCTGCATCAGGTGTTCCAGATCTTCGATTTTTATACCTCAATTAAAAATGCTCATCAGGCTGAACAACTTTTGCAAAGATGTAATTTTTATATTTCGAATAGTTTAGCTGGATCATTATGGTTCTGCATCGGATGTTCCAGATCTTCGATTTTTATACCTCAACAAACATGCTCATCAGGCTGAACAACTTTTACAAAATATTTTGTATTGTTTAGCTGGACCATTATGGTTCTGCATCAGGTGTTCCAGATGTTCGATTTTCGTACCTCAACAAAAAATGCTTATCAGGCTGAACAACTTTTGCTAAGGTGTCATTTTTATATTTTGTATGGTTTAGCTGTATCATTATGGTTCTGCATCGGGTGTTCCAGATCTTGGATTTTCATACCTCAACAAAAAATGCTCATCAGGCTGAACAACTTTTGCCAAGCTGTCATTTTTATATTTTGTACAGTTTAGCTGGATCATTATGGTTCTGCATCGGGTGTTCCAGATTTTCGATTTTTGTACCTCAACAAAAAATGCCCATCAGGCTGAACAACTTTTGCCAAGGTGTCATTTTTGTATTTTGTATAGTTTAGCTGGATCATTATGGTTCTGCATCGGGTGTTCCAGATCTTCTATTTTTGTACCTCAACAAAAAATGCTCATCAGGCTGAACAACTTTTGCCAAGCTGTCATTTTTATATTTTGTACAGTTTAGCTGGATCATTATGGTTCTGCATCGGGTGTTCCAGATCTTCTATTTTTGTACCTCAACAAAAAATGCTCATCAGGCTGAACAACTTTTGCCAAGCTGTCATTTTTATATTTTGTACAGTTTAGCTGGATCATTATGGTTCTGCATCGGGTGTTCCAGATCTTCTATTTTTGTACCTCAACAAAAAATGCTCATCAGGCTGAACAACTTTTGCCAAGCTGTCATTTTTATATTTTGTACAGTTTAGCTGGATCATTATGGTTCTGCATCGGGTGTTCCAGATCTTCTATTTTTGTACCTCAACAAAAAATGCTCATCAGGCTAAACAACTTTTGCCAAGCTGTCATTTAAATCTAATGTGACATTTTTATATTCCTTATAGTTAAGTTGGGCCATTGTGGTTCTGCATCAGGTGTTCCATTTTCCAAAATCAATTATACCCTAAGTTACGCCCAGGATTAACAACTATATAAGAAAAAAAGTTTCATTCGAATCCGTTCAGTATTTCCGGAGATTAGCGTGTTCAAACAGACAAACAAACAGACAAACAGACACACTTTTTTTTTCAAATTCTTACTCTATTACTGTCCATCCAGTCCATCGCGCCAGATATATATTTTTTTAAATATATGTAATGTACAGACACACTTTTTCTACTGTTTTATTATATGTAAGGATAAGGATAATTTCATAATCCTACTAATATTATAAATGTGAATGTTTAGATGTTTGGATGTTTGTTCCTCAATCACACAAAAACTACTAAACGGATTTGGTTAAAATTTGGCACATAGATAGTAGACAGCCTCGATTAAAACATAGAATACTTTTTATCCCGATATTCCCACGGGAACGGGAACCACGCGGGTGAAACCGCGGGCGGCCGCTAGTTCACAATAATTTGTGAAAAAATTCAAATATTTTCATTTTATCACTTAAAATTACAATTTTGAAGCACGGACTTTTTAGGTCCGTGTTTTGAAGTAGGCTGTAAGTTCGCTGTTCTTTATTATTCTTCGTTTGCAAAATATTCTTACATTGGACGCGTGAAAAAAAAAATCTTGCGCGCCGGTTCCCTAAATTTTCATTTCCATAGTTTTATCGTACTTATTTGTCGCTGTATGATAAATTATTTAGTTTTTCCTCACAAATGTGATGAAATGAAACTCGTGAGCTCTGCATGCTCATTACACACTCGGCTCGCCTACGGCTGCGGCTCGGGCAGCCCGCCTGCAATGCAATGCAACACACATCTTTGTGTGCAATTAAGCATTGTAGCTCAAAATTGTACCATCACTAGGTATCACTATTATTATTGTTATAAAAGTCCTCGCCGCGTCAGTCTGTTCGCGATAAACTCGAAAACTACTAAATGGATTTTCATGCGGTTTTCACCAGTAGATAGAGTGATTCCTGAGGAAGTTTAAGGTGTAAAATAAATTGAGATTTTATGTAAATTGGTAGAAATATGTCGATAATTGTTGAAGAAGTCGAAAAAAATTAAGCCATCTGGAAGCTTGTATTGAAAACGCTGCGTAAACCTTTTGAGCTATAACAAAAAAGTCCGCGATGGCATATATCTATCTTTTAAGAATAACTTACTATATATAACCATTATATCTTTTAAAAAAATTGTCACATACAATGTAATAATTTGGAAAGTTATTCAGAAGGACACAGTATTAATCCTTACCAGCTTAAAAACGTTAGTTCCTTAAGCATTTTACGCACATTATTTTCACCTTTTACACCATTGTATTTAGTGAATATCTTAGGAGTTATTGCGAAAATAAATTCAAGCGCGATTCTTACACCGATGACGGGATGGGACTCGAACGGGATGGAATGGAAGAGACTTTTGGAGATTGGAGATGACGGACGGCTGTAAGGTAGGTATTGGTTTTTTTGGATGTTGTCAGAAGGTCGCATTTGGCAAAAAAAAGAAGGAAGCGAAGCGAATTATAATACTATTTTTCAATAAGTTGCTCGAAAATGTGTGCTTTCGATGACAGTGCGTGCAGAAAGTTGATTTTACCGCACGCCATGCCGTTTTTGTTGACGGCTTTTTTTCATTTCTTTTACAATTCCATTCCCAAGTAACACATCGACGCTGTTAAGTAGATGAACAACAGAATTTCCCCATGCCAAAGGCTGTAATAGAAGGCTGTAAAAAGTCTGCATAACCCGAAACCAGCTCTTATTCATCTAATTTGGGCCACACTATCCAGAAAATATCTAGCCTTTGGCTGGATAGTTCTGCTTTGTAAGACATTATATAGATTTTAGCTTTATAGCGACTGTTTTGTAGTATACAAACTGCTGTATAACGGACAAGTAAAAGGTTGATAAAGCCTGACAAATTTGCCTTGTCTTTTCTGCAACGCTAAGCCAGCCTGAGTTTTTTTAACGGCTAAATATTAGAATTTGCCAAAGTTGTTTGTTTTACTAACGCATTTGAAATTACAAAATGAACTCATTTTAGTAAAGACACAAAAAATGGTGGTTGAAGTGTCAATATGTTGAACTGAACAAGAAAAAATATGAGTCTAAATATTTGTTCAGTAAGTTAAATATGGTTGCGGATATCAGTGAAAGTATATATATACATATTTGTTATTAATATTTCACGCCCCTACGCTACAAGAGCAATTTAATGTATGAATAATATTAAAATTAGATCAATAAAAACATAATTTATATATTTTCTGAAGTGTTTTCTTATTTTTAGTAAACAATGACAGTCAAAATGAGTCAGTATCACGTAAAATAGATTTAGCACTATTTCAAGCATTCTGAAAACATGAAAATATAATCATAACCTATAAGGAAATTAAAAACAAAATGGTGGCAGCTAACTCACAGCTTTTGGCATTTAAAACATACGTTAAAATGTTACCAGCTTGATTAAAGCTGAAAAATCAGCTTGGGGAAAGTTTATTGCCATCTTTGTAACTTTCTGTAGGGGATAAGCTGAATTACAACTTATTGAAAGTATCTAGTAATAATATTATCCAGCATATTATCTATATATATAAAAGAGTAAATCACTCACTCACTTATCACGAAATCTCAGAAACTACAAGTGCTAGGAGTCTCAAATTTTGCATGGGGGTTCCTTTTAGAGTGTAGGTGCTCACTAAGACGGGATTTTGCGAAATTCAATCCCTAAGGGGATGAAACAGGGAAAAAATGAAAAGAAAAATATATGAAAGTATATCAAAATTAAATGTTTTGGAAAAACTATAAAAATGCAAAATTTTTCTCCGAAACAGTGTTTTTGGCGTATTTCAATGAAATTGCTAAAACTAAAAAGAACATAAATTAACAACAAACGAACATAAATTTGCCTGGAAAATCGGTAACATTTTCGTTCAATAATTGTCCTAACATTAGCAATTTAACTTTTAATATTAATTTAATTTATTATGTAAAAGGCCCTTTTTATTTCCTTGCATATTTTTAAGAAAAGCACTATATATGCCTCGGCCGAAATGGCAATTTCCTGTCTCGTATCATTGAAGTCCTTGCCTGCGGCTCGGCCTTCAAACTCATACTCGGCCTGCAATTGCCTATTTCGCTGCCTTTGCAATAATGTACTATTGTCTTGGAGACATATACTGGTTTTTGAATCCACCATTATACAGATTTTGTGTTACTTGGGATTGTTTGTCCGGCACCCTGATTATCTAAAAAGAAACTATTTAGCGACCGGTTGCATTTGACATACATTGCCACTTTTCTTTGAAATGTTTTATTTTTAACCCATAAAGAAGTAGCAATGGATCACGATCATCTGCGAACTGCAACCAGTCGCTAGGTGGTGTTTTTAATTAGATAATCAGCCCGCAGAGCTTACTAGGTCAATTATGTGTATTCTAAAAATAGCTACACATTGACCTAGTTATTTAAAGATTTTCACGGCAGGAAAAATTCAAATGTAAGCTCACTGAACATTGATGCGTTTGCGATCTCAATAGCCCTCGACGATGAAATAATGACACATTACGAAAACGCTCCCACGATGTTGTTTGCCGCCGAGCACCGGCGCCAAAATCATCACTCCATCTGACGCGCCAACGCAAACAATTGTAAACCCTGCGGCACACGAGATAAGAGCTCCCGGCTAGGAAGACGCACGTTTTTTAGAGATTTCATTGAGTCAACTCGATGCGGAACAGCGCTGAGTCACTATTTCCGAGTAAATATTGAATCACTTCCGCTATTTAACTATTCGGGTTAAAATTAATTGTACGCAGACGGTTCACTTGATCTTGTGCAAGTACTGTAGTATACCTATTGCAATAAAAATGACTCAGATCTTGGAAGACTTGCAACATATTTTCCAATCTTTCGAAAGTTTAGATCCGTGTATAAACTTATAGAAACTGGGTTCCATACAGTCACATTTCTGTTGTAATTTCAACATCGACTATAATAGGCAGTCACACTTTGAAGCTTAAATCCGTGGTTGCCACATTTGGCCTCTACGGGCGACCTCAGAGGCGCGGGCGGCTAGGGTTATACCAGATCTAATATGAAATTTCCCGAATTTTTCCCTGACTTTTCAGTAAATTTCCTGACTATTTGTACACCTACATCTACGTTGATTTTTTTTTACCTTATGGTGACAACAAATTACATTGTGTTTTCATTGGGTAAGTACTTGCTCACACTTTTTGGGATTTAAAAAATCCGTGACAACTACAGTTTTAACCCGACTGCAAAGAAAGGGTTATGTTTTTCGCGCGTATCTTGTATGTAAGTATGTTTGTTTGTTTGTATGTAGTATTCTTTATTACCTCATATCTTTCAAACGGCTGAATGGATTTCTGTAATTAAGATATCGTTAGATTTGACTCATCAGCCCAAGTGTTCTTAAGAAGGTGGCGTTATAAAAAAAACAACATGGCGGCTGTACGGTGCTATTATACGTAGTGGAAAAAGTTTTTGTTTTTAGAATACTACAAGGGCTTTTTATAAGGATTTCAAACAGGTATGTCATTACCGTAATATATAATAACTAAAAAGATATAAATAAAAAAATAAATTAAAAAAATTAAAAAAACCCGCCTGCATAAAATACAAGTCAACTGAAAAGATGGAAACGAGATTAAATATTAAAGGCAATATAATAACATGCAGTCAGAGGCATATAATTCAAATCATTCATAACGTCACTTTCTTTATGCATGCCTCCGACTCCGACTGCATGTTATTATGTTGCCTTTAATATTTAATCTTGTTTCCATCTTTTCAGTTGACTTGTCTTTTTATGCAGGCGGGTTTTTTTTATTTTTTTTTATTTTTTTATTCCCTGTTTTCCTAAGGGATGTCTTAAATTCCTGATATGCCAGGAAAATAATAATTTTAAATAATTAAGTAAACAAATGTATGAAATACTAATATTAATAATATAATATTATAGAATTTAAGTCTCTCATTTTGCCAACACCCTTGCAGGGTGTCACTGTACTAATTAACCTAATTATTGTCAACTTTATACCATGTGACTGTGCAATAAAGAAATTATGAAATTAAATAACAAAATTTTACGGGTTATTGTAAAACACCCTGTATGTTTGGTTATTTGACTTAATTCATTGGCTCATAGTTATAGGATTCGATCCCGGGATCCCGAAAGTCGGGATCATCGGGTATGGTCGGATACTATTTTCATGTGTTGATTAAAGAGCTGATTTTCGTAAGATAAAAAAAAACCTGTCATCTGGTAACCCTAGCAGTGTGGTCCATTTGGGGTTCTCGGGATGGTGAGTTGGTGAGTTATCGACGTAAAAACCGATTAGTTACATGCGCCCGCGCCGCCGCGCCGTCACATATCGGTGCACGTGAACTTATAGTATTAATTATTATCTGTGACGTGAACTTAGCGACGAACTTAACAAACTTAACATTGTTTATTTGTATCTTTGTAGGTATCTCTATGAACAAACTGACGGAACGGAAGAGAGATTAAGTATAGGAAATGACGAATTTAATACTCATATCATAAAAATAGAACACTCCGACTATCTGCGATTGTTAAATATTATTTTCATTACGACATTATCACAATGATTCGTCAGATTGTATTTATATATTATTTATCGAAGGTTTAAGTTTTATTGAAGAAGTTTTATTGGAGGCAAGAAGTAAGTTTGCGATAATACGGTTACTATAAATGGTCAAATGGTTTAATTTAATGAAAATCTATTTCAAATTATTGTATTTCTATTTTTACCCGACTATGACGAAGACGACACGAACGACTATAGGCATAAAATATTTTGTGTATTATCCCCGTCAATTGGTAATGCGCTGGAACCTTGTCACATTAACATCCACGTCGACGTGATCCGCAACTAATAATGTCATGAAACAAGAAAATTTTTATAGGTGATCTAATATATTAATTATTAAATTATTATTTTCAATAGGATAGGGTGTAGGTATATAAAAATTTTGCAATTGTTTTTCGTTTTTGGGGTTAAAATCATGGACGCCAGGCGCATTACCAATTGACGGGGATAGGATAGTAGATATATTGTAATCTAAGTGATACCACAGAATACATATAATTGGTGATGCTCTACCTAGCCTTTAGCGATGCCAATTAGTTGCCTTTTATTTTCAACATTAAATCCACAAAAGTTTTAGGTGATTGCGGCGGTATCCAATCCAAATGCGTAGCGTACGCAAAAATGCCAAATATTTTTGTGAGCAAGCCGTGACCGCGCGGATCGGCCGGATTCCGCGCATAGTTGGCACATAGTGCCCCTGATTCACTACACATCTCATATCATTTCTACTCCATGAGTATCGGTTAGCAATCACTGATACTTTCGAGTGACAAGATAAAAATAGAGAAACTATGTGTCGTTTTATCTAAATCTAATCAAAAGTGAGTCAGCAGCACAGCATAATATAAAGTGTAAATAAATAGACTTCCGTCATATTTATTCTGTGGTCATAATAAGAATGAGGAGCTCGGTGGCGCAGTGGTTTAGCGCCTGGCCCAACGATTGCGGAGGTTAAGCAACGTTCGCAAGGGTCGGTCAAACGATGGGTGACCAAAAAATTATTATCCCGAGCTCCTCCGTGCTTCGGAAGGCACGTTAAGCCGTTGGTCCCGGCTGCATTTGCAGTCGTTAACTCACCAATTGGCCCCGCGTGGTGGGTTATGGCCCATCCTCCTTACCACCCATAAGGAAGGCCTGTGCCCCAGCAGTGGGGACATTAAAAATGGCTGATGGACATAATAAGACGTGTGAATTATACAATCCATAACCCATGGTAATGGCAGAGGTAGGTATACTTTTTGCCCTTAAAGCCCTAAATACCTAAATTATTTTTCAAAAGGTTAGCTGGTAGAGAAGGCAATTAGCATTAAGCCCGTCTCTTGTATTGTTTTATTGTACAAAAAAGAGAAAAATAAATAATTAAGAGTTAAGTATTGTTTTTGAATGTTATTACTTACTATCCTACTTTTTGAAAAACTTTGAATTTGAAAATTTATTTACACTGGAAAAAGTTTTACAAAAATATTTTCCACGATTTTGCTTCAAAAAAAATGTCCTAAAGGAGGCGCCGCCTATATAGGTCCTAAATGATCTAGGCAGGCCAGGGTACTTCAACAATCACTTCAACCTACATAATTATGGCGCGCGCCGTTTCCCCCGTTTCGGGCGTTTCCTCAGCGTCCGAGCGTCCCCGGGGAACTTACCGATGATAATTGAATCGTTCAGATGCCCCCGATACGGGAATGACCACTTTCCGCGACCTTATCTTAGTGATTATGCTAAACTGAGATAAACTTAAACACTTCCCTTGCGATCTTTGTTTATTTCGCTTGAATTTGATATCTAAATTGATAGAGAATTAATTTCCCTTTTAGAAGTTATTTTTATTTCTTTCGGACTGAAAGGTATTTAGGTGTAGAGCAGGGGTCGCCAAATGGCGGACCACGGTCCGACCCATTTTGTGCGGACTGCGAGAACACAGGAACTTACAAAAATACCTACTTTATGTACCTAATAATTACATTTCTGTAACAAATATTCTTTCCTATAAAAGGTTGTGCGGACCGCGATAGTCATTTCATTTCTTAAAACGGACCCCGAACGAAACTAATTGCCTGGTGACCCGTGGTATTTAATAGTAATAGAAAAATCGATAGGTACCTATTCGATAATATATTTTTCAACACACTTGCTCGTAAAGTGAGCCCTAATACATCGCTTTTAGGGCCATAAACCGAACTATAACAAACGCGTGCAATAATATATAAAACACTAGTTGGTTATAGAATTATCCCTACAAAGTTAAATAGGTACCTTACTGCAAGTTCTATGCGAGTAAACAGAGCATTTTCAATTTAACCGGGTAATACAGTTATTTTTTTAGTAACAACAAAGAGGTTTTATGCCGCTGAAAATTCATTTGCATTTTTGGAATAAATAAATGTGTAGGTCCTTAATTAAGTCAAATAAATATTTATTATTATCAAATTATTCCTAATTTACAATATTTTGTTATAAAATATTAAAATATTTGCATTTTATCACTTAAATTTATAATTTTGAAGTAGGCTGTATACTTACTAACCCCTTTGTTCGCAAAATATTCTTGCATTGAGCGTGTGAAAAAAACAAAAAAAACCTGCGCGCCTTTTCTCGTCAAATCTCGTCATGATTATCATTTTGTTTTTGTCATATTTGTTGCTATGTGGTAAATTACTTTGTTTTTTCCTCGCAAATGTGTTGAAAAACGTCGTATGAAACTCGCGAGCTCTTACTTATTGCACACTCGGCTGAGTGACGCCCTCGCCTGCGGCTCGGGCTGCAACCCACAGCCTTGTGTGCAATAAGCAACCTAAGCTAACTTGTATCATAATGTACTATTTTTAATTTTTTTATGTTACCTACATTTCTGTGAATATTCCGGTCACTGCACGCATAGTTTAGAGCACATTGACCTCGTTCGAGCGTGCTGTACCATTTTTTTACCTTTTTTAGGGTGGTTTTTGAAGCAGACAGAACTCTAAATGCGTTAAGTGTTGCCAGGTCTGAGGTGTTGCCAAAATGTAGGTTAACGAGCTAAACTTGAACTTAATTACACAGGTACACTAGGTACATAAGGTATAACTAATTATAACTTTAACATAAAATCGTATCATAAATGATTCATTAAAAAATATAAAAAATCATGAGTTATACGCTGATCAGTGTGATCTGCAAAGGCTCTTACGAAGATAGCAAAACCTATTACGAAATAAATAGGTGGTCAGGGTCAGTATTTCTAATGACAGTGCGCGGTGTTCCGCGAAGCAAGTGCGCGATTGCCGTGAGTCAGCACGGAGAAGGGCGCGAGATGAATGGAGCACGCATCACGCATGGAGCGCGCGGCCGCGGGGCGATGACTCATGAATCTCATGATGGCGGCCAACGTTCATTCATGAGATTTGGCGCGCTTTCTACACGTAGCGTAACCGCAGTAGTTGGCAAAAGATGGCGTTGTTTAGAATCGAGAACGGAAACAGAATTGATCTCGCCAAGATTAATATTATTCAAAGAATTTTCACGGTAACGACGTGATTCATACAATAAATCTACACTGATCACATAATATAACCAACAGGGGTTACTACTATTCTCGTGTCGTCGTGTCTCATATTAATTATTCTATTAATTATCTATTAATTATTTTTGGCATAGAATATTTTGATGAAATGGCCATACCCTCGATGGCGCAGTGGAATAGCGCCTGGCCCAGTGATTACAAATTTCGCAAGGGTCGGTCATGGAATGGGTGACCAAAATTTTTATTATCTCGAGCTCCTCCGTGCTTCGGAAGGCACGTCAAGCCGTTGGTCCCGGCTGCATATCGTTAGCACCCACTAATCCGCATTGGGCCCGCATGGTGGGTTATGGCCCATCCTCCTTATCCACCCATAAGAAAGGCCTGTGCCCCAGCAGTGGGGACATTAAAAATGGCTGATGGGCAAACCCGAATAACTAAACGTGACACAATGGCATGTCCATCAAAAATTTTTTTTAATATCCTCAGGATAAGAAGGAGGAGCCATAACCCACCACGCGGGCCCAATGCGGATTGGTGGGTGTTAACGACTGCAAATGCAGCCGGGACCAACGTCTTCCGAAGCACGGAGAAGCTCGAGATAATATATTTTGGTCACCCATCCCGTGACCGACCCCTGCGAAAGTTGCTTAACCACCGCAATGATTGGGCCAGACGCTAAACCACTGCGCCATGCGCCACCGAGCTCCATAATGGCATAGCTCTTGTTAATAGTATAGTTAGACTCACAGTAGTCGTAGTTGGTGGAGGGCGATGGCGCCGACTCGGCCTGGTGCTCGGGCAGCGGCGGCGGCGGCGGCTGGCCGCGCGCGTTGGCGTGCGCGTGCGCGAGGAACGCGTGGAAGATGCGCGCCGACTGCTCGTCACCCTCGCACACCTGCACACCAACCATACATATCATATTTCTGCCAAGATCTTATATCTTATGAAAAAAGAACAAACTTAAATTACCCTATAATGCAACCATCATTATGTCTGAGTTCAGGTTTAGTTTTTTTCTTTGGGGGCCTCTACTTTTGAGCAAAGTAAAAGCAGTGCTTAATTTATCCTTTCAGCTGCCTTCGCGTAAGGATTTATCATCTCATTAATCATCAGTTTAAAAATGGACCTCTTGTTAAATCCTACTAATATCCTACTAATCCTACTAATATTATAAATGTGAAAGTTTGTGGGTTTGGATGTTTGTTCCTCAATCACGCAAAAACTACTGAACGGATTTGGTTGAAATTTGGCACACAGAGAGAAGATAGCCTGGATTAAAACATAGAATACTTTTTATCCCGATATTCCCACGGGAACGGGAACCACGCGGGTAAAACCGCGGGCGGCCGCTAGTCCTACTAATATTATAAATGTGAAAGTTTCTGGGTTTGGATGTTTAGATGTTTGGATGTTTGTTCCTCAATCACGCAAAAACTACTAAACGGATTTGGTTGAAATTTGGCACACAGATAGTAGATAGCCTGGATTAAAACATAGGATACTTTTTATCCCGATATTCCCACGGGAACGGGAACCACGCGGGTGAAACCGCGGGCGGCCGCTAGTATTATATATGTGAAAGTTTGTGGGTTTGGATGTTTGAATGTTTGTTCCTCAATCACGCAAAAACTACTGAACGGATTTGGTTGAAATTTGGTACACAGATAGTAGATAGCCTGGATTAAATCATAGGATACTTTTTATTCCGATATTCCCACGGGAACGGGAACCACGCGGGTGAAACCGCGGGCGGCCGCTAGTATGTTTATAAGTACTGTATACCTACAGACCTACTTAATCCTAATAACTAGACATATTCCGGTATTCTCACAGGATTTTTTTATGCACAACGAGATAATGCTTGGCCTTCACCTCACCTGATGTTAAGTGATGATAAGGCTGAAGATGGAAGCGCACTACAATCAGAATCCTGCTCACTTAGGAACTGGCTATCTCACCTCTAACTGCCAGATGGTACACAACAATTTTTAAATTGTTGTTATGGCGTCAGACTTAGGTAAGACGGTGGTAGGTAGCCAGGCAGTCTTGAAATAAGCCATACCACCAACCAAACCAACCAGGCAGTCTTGAAATAAGCCATACCATCAACCAAACCAACCAGGCAGTCTTGAAATAAGCCATAACCACCAACCAAACCAACCAGGCAGTCTTGAAATAAGCCATACCACCAACCAAACCAAGTACAAATGTTTGTTATGGTGTCAGACTTAGGTAAGACGGTGGTAGCTAGCCAGGCGGACTTGAAATAGCCCTGCCACCGATCAAACCGAGTACAAATGTGCCCTCCTCCTGGGAATCGAATCCCTGCGCTGCGTCTTACATGAATGGGGGAGCAACTAAACCACAAAGGCGGTTAAAATACTAAGCAATTGGTAGGTAGTATCCTGTAAAGAGCTTGCATGCTGACCTGCTTCCAGTCACTGGGCGCGAGGGCGAGCAGGCCGCGGCCGTGCGCGGGCAGCAGGTGCGCGCGCGGCGCCCGGACGCTGAACGTGCGCTCCGCCCAGCGCAGCCAGCGGCGCACGTCGCGCACTTCCCACTTCTCAGGGTCTGGAACATTTTATACAAATACAAATATTTTTATTTGCACAAAACACAGTTGTTACAGATCTTAAATATAAATATACGAGTTTTTTATACTAATTTTTATAACGTAATAATTTAAAACTTTACTAAAGAAATTAATTGTTCCACTCTAAATATTCTTTAGTACTATAAAACACTTCTCTAAGAGCCATTTGGTTAGCTTATTTTTGAAAGAAGCCTCATTCTGTTTGATTTTTTTGATATTGTGGCAATGAGTTATATTTTATAATTATAGGTTTATAAAGTACCTACTGTATAAATCATTGCGACAATGGAGACATCGCAAGTGATAGGAACATGGCCGACGACCAGTGACGACCGATGACCATGTATCATTTGGGGAATATATAATTGCACTTTAAAAATAATGTAACACACTTTAAAATGTTTAGCTTCAAAATTTATTGAATGAACTTTAAAAATAATGGTTTCCACATCAAATATGCCAAGCTTTAAAATTAATACTTTGCACTATACAATTTGATTGTTTAGCTTTAAAATTAATACTTTACACCATACATATTAATTTTATAACTTTAGTACTAGTAAACAGACGACTAGGTGCGACGACGAGCGGGCACAGCGAGAGAGGAGCCGAGGAGGAGGTTAGGTTCCATTGCGACCAACATCGCTAGAACCGACTTGATGAGACTTGCCATCTCATCAGTCTGACATGGTTTGACAGAAATTAAATGATTTCGGAGTTGGGACACAGTCATAGTGCAAACCATTACTTTTGTAGTGACAATATTAATTTATAGATCTATTATTATTTTAAAGTGCAAACCATTATTTTTGTAGTGATAAGATTAAATTATAGGTCTATCATTATTTTAAAGTGCTGATATACAATTTTATAGCTGTTTTCATCAAATTTAAAGTGCTATTAAATACATCCCATATTCCCATATCATTTACTCCCATTATGGAAAGATATATGAGGGTAGTGTAAGTTTACAAACTTCTTTCCGGAAAATCAAGGAAAATGCTGCCAGTTCATTACAATTCTTCGTTATCTAAAACTTTGTCAAGTTTTGTGTTGTTGCAATCTTTAATATTTTTTTAATAACCATCTTATTTTCTGCAGTAGGTTAGCTTAGCTTGCATGATCAACCCATACAATCATAACCAAATGATATATAAGGTCCTTCTTAAATAGTGCACATATATAATTTTAAGGGGTCAATGTACTCATGCATACAAACAACTTTTACTATGGTACAAACATCGAAATCGCGAAAAAAAAAACAGCTGTTCCATACATTTTGATCTATTCGATTTTAAATTTTCTATGGAACACCTGTTTTTTTTTTCGTGATTTCAATGTTGGTACCATAGTAAAAGTTGTTTGTATGCATGAGTACATTGACCCCTTAAAATTATATGTGCACTATATTTAAGAAGGACTTTATAAAACACGATAGAACAAAGACAAGGCCGAAGGCCCGTATTTATAAACAGCTCTCAACTTTGAGAGCTATCTTGAGATTATATTTGATATACCTACTATTCTTATAAGAACAGCACTGAAATCACACAAAAAAAATCAGCTGTTTCATACAAAAATTAATAACGAAAATATAAAAATGTATGAAACATCTGATATTTTTTTCGCGATTTCAGTGTTGGTCCCATAGTACAAGTTGTTCAGTTTTATGGTCCCTATCACTAGCGGATCCAGGGGGGGGGATCCAGGAGGGGGCTTGACTCCTGGCTTGCTCCACCCAACAAATCTGTTGATTACCTTGGTAAAGCCTGCCCTCACCTACGCTAAGCTTAAGCCCCTCCCAAACCAAAATCCTGGATCCGCCACTGGTCCCTATCTACTCATATTCGGCATTAGGGGCTATTTTGTAACACGTTATATTTTAGCATTTTACTGACGAACATTTTTCACATGTGGAAATAACTTTAATTTATTTGTACATAAGTATTATATTTTTTTGGATGAGGCTGTGTTTAGGGTAACGATTGTTTTTTTTGGTGGTCATTAAATTTCATCCCATATATTAATGATTCCACCAAAAACATTTTCGCCGTAAAAACTCGCAGCAAAATCGACTTTTGCTGCGAGCGTGAGGCAAAGTGCTTTTTAGGGTTCCGTACCTCAAAGGAAAAAAACGGAACCCTTATAGGATCACTTTGTTATTCGTCTATCAAGACGCTTTATCTTGGGAACGCGTGGAAATATCGAATAGAAATTAAAACCATATACTCAAATCTACGGTCCCTTGAAGCTGTTAAAGGATCAAACTTCTAAGTTTACGTAAAAAAAAGATACGGCCGTTTATGCCGCAAAAATACCTATTTCAACACTATCAAGCGAATCAAAATTCATAAGGTACTTCCCGTTGACCTAGAACTATTAGACTACAAATACGGGGAAAAATCTGAAAACTAAGTATACATTTGTAGTTAAAAAAAAATACAGCAAAATCTCGGAAAAAACTGCGAGACTCGATTCCTGAACTAATTATAATATTATGAACCTTTAAATTTGTACGGAACCCTCGGTGGGCGTGTCCGACTCGCACTTGTCCGGTATTTTTTTATTTCTAACACCACTTTTAAAAAATTAATAGAATGACAGATAGATAAATTTTTAGCTTTATCCATAGACATAGAAAAATTTTCGCTGGCTTTATCTAATCTCGGATTAAAAAGTATAAAATTAAATATACGGATATGCCAAGGAGTTTTAAACAAGGATTGTTGAAAAAGAAGGTTGATGGTTCGAAATAAAAAGTATGGACTGCCTAAATAAGGTGGAATATAATATGAAATAAATATAAAATGAGTAAAATACATTTACAAATTAATGGGATATTAATAAATAAGAGAAAGCACAATGTAAAACAAAATGATAGGAATGTACTCTATAAATATATTTTTTCAGCATAGATTTGTTCCACAGTTTTCTGTGGTTTGATCGAACTATTTTTGTGATTAATTATAAATAAATAAAAAATATAAAAAAATAAATATTTGACAACATCACATACATTGCTCCAATCCCAAAGTAAGTAGCTATAGCACTTGTGTTATGGAATGTGTTATGGAATTACAAAAAAAATGTGTGTCCAGCAATGAAATAGTTAGTCTAACTCCAAAAGACTTTAGAGAATAAGTTTTTAATGCTGAATTTATCTTTTTACCGAAAGTCACGTGAAAATAACCTAAAACACTTTTCTCGCTGGTAGAGGTGAAGAAGTTGTATGTTTAACAGTTTAACACGAGATCAAAATTTTGTTCTGCCTCGTGCCTCTGTGCTCAGTTGGTAGTCAATGTTAGAATCACTCGCCACGCTCGTGATTTAATTCTAGACTACTTCGCTAGTTCGTGATTTAAAGTCGGCACTCGCAGCACAATTTGACTTTGGTCACTTGTATAACAAATAACTATTTCATGTAAAATTTTGCGGAAAAAGTTATCAAACCTCATGTACAGCCAAACTTCACGCCCTAACTTCACAAACTCTACATCAGGGATTTCCAAAGTGGTCAATATCGACCCCTGGGGGTCGAAATCGATTTCCCAGGGGTCGACATAAACGAATAATTTTAATTATAGCTATTAATTACACTTGAGATTTGATAAGATTTTTAAAGTAATTTGGCTATGGGGGTCTGAGGTGTCAATTCATTTAGGAAAAGGGGTCTCTTGCCAAAATAGTTTGGGAATCCCTGCTCTGCACCTTAATAATACGCGTGAGCTTAGTCAAAATTTAAGTAGCTTGCTTGGCCGTTTCGTTACTACAATTTGAGCATTTTTTTACACTTAAGTAAGTATCTTATTTTTAACCCCTGAAGCAAAAGAGTGGGGTGTTACAAGTTTCTGTGTATCTGTCTGTGGTATCGTAGCTTCTAAACGGATGAACCGATTTTCGTTTAGTTTTTTTTCTGTCTTAGATAATTTTATCCCGAATGTTCTTAGCCATGTTTCATGAAAATCTGTTCAGCCGTTTGAAGATCATCAGCTCTTTTCTAGTTGATAATGGGATCTGACTAACTTCCTTATGTCCGATCGATTCGAAATTTGGTACAGTGTTACTTCAATGATATTGGAAGTATATGGTTAAGTAACCATGACCTGATCAGCCGTTTGAAGATCATCAGCTCTTTGATAGTTGATGACGGGATCTGACTAGCTTACATAATGTCCTATCGATTCGACATTTTTTGTGTCGGGGTCTTTAAATTTTTTAATGTTTGTTATCGTTATGTTAATTATTTGTATTTTTTTATCTGTAGTGCACTCCTTGTCAATAGACACAATAAGTGAAAAAAAAATTATGAGGCGTTATTTTTATTCGTTACAGCTAAATTCGTGAAAAATGAATCTGATTGAAATTCCGCATAAACAGGTTGTTTTTGTTTAAAAAACCCTATATTATAGTTTTCTCTCAATGCAGCAGTTTTCGGAAGCAAAATTTAAGAATTTTGCTTGCAAAAACTAAAGTTTACATCAATAATACCTACCTACCTAATGTTTTTCATTCTTTAGATTTCGTATTTGGAAATACGCTGATTTCGTTTGAAGTTTTACTACGGCTTTTATTATATTATTTATTAATTATTTACCCTATAATTATTTAAAATATAATTTATTCAAAATTTTACATGAGATAAAAAGAATCGTTCTATTCTAGGACTTTTTTGTATTTTTTTTCTGTTCTAGAACTAGTAAACTATATTTCAAGGGAATAAGTATTATTAGAAGTAATTAGTCATTGGAATCGAGAGAAATTGGTAAGTATCTATTAATACAGGCTTGGCTAGTTTAGATATCAATAATTTAATTGTGTGCACATAAACTTTACGTTCTTTTTGCATTATAAAAAACAGATAGTTTTTGAATAGTTTTTCTGTTTTAGATTAATTTTCGCGTCGCCAAACTATTCACATTTTGTCACGGATCACGGTTAAGATTCTGCATATCTCCACCAAACCAAAGGTCTGAGTTCGAATCTTGCGTAGAGTGACGACATGATTCTGATATTTGATATTTAATTGGGTAATGTTACCACTGCCATTGTTTAGCATACTCTACTCTTTTCTTAGTATATAGTCGTATAGATTTTATAAAGCTAGGAAACTATAGGTCTATAATTAACACTTTATTTAAGTCAAATTCTTTGTATGACTGTTTGTTTCTATACATTAATAAATAAAAAAATAAAAATAAAAAAATGATTCTATTGAATCCATTATTTATATTAGCAGCAGAAAGTAAATTTTTAATAACTTAGTTGTTTACTAACGGTAGTAGGTATAGTAAGTAATATCATTATTCACAATAAAAGGTCAACTCCTTAAACTGACCGAGAGCATCATCATCCTTCTGCCCTTATCCAATTTATTGGGGTTTGTACAGCACTTCGTCGTCTATTCCTTTCATATAAAAACAAACTGAAAGTTTGTCATTTTGGTTGTTTATGAAAAAACTTAGATTTGGGTAATACAATTTAATTAATGCATGGCGCGTTTGGCATCATGAGCTTCGATATGTTCCCCCCAACCCAGGTTTCAGCTATATTAGTTATTTTGTCGTTTTTCAACCCCTGTTTTTTGGCAAAAATGTTTGGTTTAATTATCAAACGACTAAAAAATATTAAATTCTACCAAAGATTTTTCATATTTGCCTAAATCTATGAAATTCATCTGATTAGGTACCTAGGCCTAAATGATGGACAGTTGAACACCTTCCAATCAAGCATGGAATCAAATTAAATGAATAAAATCAAAACCACGTATTAATTAGTGAGAGATTTTTGGCCATAGACTTCGGGTACATAATCTACAAGTTTTTAAACACTATGCTCTTTTTATTTGCTAAATACAAAGCTTAGGAATGGTTCACTCCTCCTGGTAATAACTACCTACCGGTACCTAGTTCTTCTGTTTATTTTTCACCTTCAACCTTGTTCGTGCGAAATTTGTGGAATAGACATTTCTTAATTAAATTGAAAACAATGGGATACCTGCAATGACTTTTATGTTAATATTATGTTTATTTTCATGTAACTAACTATTTCAGTTTTTCAGTTAATTAATATTTTCTCAATAACCTAATCGTTGGTTAATATAATACTTTTACCTAATTTGTTAGAAAGAGGAAGAAACGTGAATAAAAACAATGCATTGTATAAGCAATGGTTCTTTTTCGCTAATCCACTGACAGATAATGTGCTAAACTCCTGCTGTGTTTTTATCACTATCAAACCTTCGGTCGCACATCCTCAAAGCATGTTGTGATCCTCACGACACTTCACATAACCACATCACAATGACACTCGCAACTCGCAATTACACTACCGGTAGTGCAAGCCGGTGGTGCTATAGGCCTAAAAGGCAAAATTACCGGAGGGCACGGATTCATCCCCCTCGTCGGAATCTGCGCCGGGGTCGAGGGGCGCGGACAGCGCGGCCTCCATGCAAGCATCGTGGCGGGGCGCCAGGGTCGAAGACTAGAGTACACTCGGGAGCCAGGGCTCTACCACCCGCGCAGCTGCAAGTATACTAGGGTGCGCGGACGCCCTCCCAGCGGTTTTTATCCGCGGCACAACGCGTCATTTCGTGACGTCGTCGATTCGTCATCGCGCTGCAGCCGCTGTGACGAGGAAAACGCTTTCCGAGAAGCTGCGCTCGCGCCGCGCCGCCGCTCGCCGGCCGCGCTCTCGAATCGCATGTTGTTCATTTAACATTTCGCAAACGGGTTTTCAACAACTAACGTTGAATTTATTCAGTTAGGAAAGGTTAGGGGTTGGATTTATTTAAATTACACCGAAATTCAATCAGATAAGTATACCTTTGTTCCGAAAACATTTATTTATTGTTGAAATAATCTTGCTCAATAATGATGCTGGAAATGTGCCAAGAATCTCAATTATTGTGAACGCATGTGATTTCGCCTATGATTGATTGTTATTACATCTTTTACTCCTCAACCTGCCAGAGAAATCTTTGAACGAAATCAACTCCATTGGTTGGGGTTTAGGGGGCTAAATACCCTCCGTCAACTTGGATCCCCTGCTAAGGACCTCTCAGGGATCCATGTTGTTTAGCCCCCCAACCCTGGCTTCGGACAAAAGGTGCCAGAAAAATTGTGTTGCGATCAAACTATCCATTTTGCTCAGTTTTTGTTATTTTCTTTTTAAGATATTTTCCATTTCGAACGAAGTTAGCGTTTTTCCAATGATGAAATCTAAAAATAAAAGCATGATTATATTGATGTAAACTTAAGTTTTAGAATTTAAAAATCTTTTAGCTAAGTAGTTTATATATAGAGAGAAAAATATAAAATATCAGTTTTTTTTTAAACTAATATAACCTGGCCAAGCAGCATTTCAAATGTCCTAAGGTAGTCAGAGGCATTTTTTAAGAAAATTTCAGTTGTAACTATTATGTAATCTGTGGTTGTAATTACTTCGTTATCAACAAAATGATCAAATTACAGAGAAATTTATTACCTACTTGATATTTGACAAGTAGGTACTCCGAAAGAGATGGTGTATTTTTATTTAGTTTTAGCTCTTTGACTAAAAAGCAGAAAATAATAATTTACTTACTGAAAAAAAAAGACTTGTTTTGTACTTTAAAAAAACACTTTTTTGAAACGGACTAAAAAGTATAAACTTCCGTAAAGATTTATCCTACTATCCTACTAATATTATAAATATGAAAGTTTGTGGGTTTGGATGTTTAGATGTTTGGATGTTTGTTCCTCAATCACGCAAAAACTACTGAACGGATTTGGTTGAAATTCAGCACACAGATAGTAGATAGGCTAGATTAAAACATAGGATACTTTTTATCCCGATATTCCCACGGGAACGGGAACCACGCGGGTGAAACCGCGGGCGGCCGCTAGTTACCTTATAAGTATTACCTACAGAAGACTTAAACCTAAAAATGTGGGGCGCATTTTGTAAGATTTAAATTTTACGGAAGAAATTAGGTATTTTATTATACTTTTTGGTTCATTTTAAAAATGAGTTTTTTATTAAAAAAATTTTTTGTAATTAAAAAATCCCTAAAACTGAATATGGTACAGGTAGGGAGGTAGGGACCATCAAACTGAACAACTTTTAATAATGGACTACTCTGAAATCACGAAAAATCAGCTGTTTCATACAAAAATTTGATAACGAAAATATTAAAATAATATGAAACAGCTGATTTTTTTTCGCGATGTCAGAGTTGGTTCAATTTTGGTTCCATAGTAAAAGTTGTTCAGTTTGATGGTCATCCATGTCCCTATCTATCAAGTATCCTTACTAATATTATAAATGCGAAAGTCCGTTTGTTTGTTTATTTGTTTGTTTACGCCTTCACGTCTTAACTACACAACCTATCATCATGAAATTTTGCATACACGTTGTGAAGGGTACAGAAAAGGACATAGGGTAACTTTCATCCCGAAAAAAAGCACTATTCCCGAGGCATAGCAAAAAAACTTTCCACGCAGACGAAGTCGCGGGCGGCCGCTAGTTTACCATATTCGGCTACAGGGGTTTTTTTTCGTAACACGTTGTTTATCACGCAAGATGATGATGGCAAAGAAGCTTATTAGTATTTAGGTGTCGTTTCAGCAAGTCCAAATCATAAAAAACTTCGGTGACGCGCGCGTCGGGTTTCCCGCCTCCAACCGCAAAAATAAATACAGAACTTCGTCACTTCTATGATTTAAAATATTCATCAATTTGCTTGATATTAAGTATATCGAATAATAACCGTCATAGACCAACTATCAATAGTATACAAAGTTTTCTAAACATTAAAAAAAACCTTAAAAATGACTCTACTTCTTCTTAGCAGAAATTACCACTTTATTTGTTTTAAACTTAGCCGTAACTTATTTTCGCTTAACCTACAGCTTGGCCATAAAGAGTTGAAATTAAATAAAATGGAACTAAAATTTTTCAGTACAAAATATAGTCAGTGTTGCCAAATTATTCGCGATTTTGACGTATTTACCATAAACTTAATATCCACTGGAATAGACGAACAGAGTTCACTTGGCTGCGAAACCAAAAGTGAGATGAGCCAGTGTTTGTAAATATGTAAACTTGTGCGTGAATTTAGAGATGCACTGAAGTCAATTTTAGGTTGTCGATAACCATAATGTATTATTGCTCTAATAAATAAAACACAAACAAGATTTTGAACAATTTTATTTAAATAATTTCTTAAGGTCTCCTTTGAGGCTCCCTGCTTATTTATTTATGACATTTATCCAGTTTAATTTAATCACTGGATTTACAGAAAACCTGGAAATAATTGTTAAACTAGTACTTAAGTTGGTATAATTTACCATTTGAAAACTGTCGGTTACAAGCGGCTTTAAATAAAACTATCAGTGTTCACAAAGACAAACAAAGTTATATTGGAAATCATCGACATGAGTATCGATATCGATAATTTTAGATCAATATGTACGCCTTATTTTCTCAAGTTCACGGACATAATATCTTTTTATCTAACACATAATGTTTAGAAATCAGCCTTTATTTAGGAAATAGGCGTTTAATAGCATCATATTAGTATGTAACTTAGTGTGTTTGGGAATATATTCAACTAAAATATGAATTATGAAAATGGTAATAGTACAATCATATTTACCTGTGAAATGAGTGTTTATTTGGGTTATTGTCGTAAGTAACATTACAATCCAGTACAAAACACGACACCATTATTGATTTTTATAGCTTTGAGAGCCAAACCGACCCGATCGTGATCAAAATTACAAAATAATCTTGTTGACGCTTTTCACCAAGGTGATAAACGATGCTAAATAAAGTCAAACCAGGTTCAGCTGTCAGTTTTTTTTTACTCTTTCTCGCACATCGCATAAGCCGTAAGAATCGGTTCCTCACTCGCACCTTTGTCCGTCTACTTGAGCATAGCGAAAAATTTTCTAAGTCTATGGTATTTACATAGAAAGTGGCGCCCTCAATTTTTGTCAACTCTTTACCCCGGTCACTCACATTCGCGCAAATACGCGAACCCACAAGTGTAGGACGGACATTCGAAGACATTCGCGAATGATTGTCCATACAAAATTGAAAACATTCGTACAATGTACGAACCTTTGCGCGCATGTGAGTGACCGGCACCCTGATTATCTAAAAAGAAACTATTTAGCGACCGGTTGCATTTGACATACATTGCCACTTTACTTTGGTATGTTTTTATTTAACCCAAAAAGAAGTAGCAATGGATCACGATCATCTGTGAACTGCAACCAGTCGCTAGGTGGTTTTTAATTAGATAATCAGCCCGCGGGGTTATGGTCAAGCTGTAAGTGCATTGAATTCTATATATTCCACTAGACTGGCTGCTGTCAAACTGTTCTTTTGCCTATTTGATTTCCGCCATTTTGGCGCTGTAGGACGTAGCGTGAGCTTAGAGAAGGAAGGTAAAGTAAGTCTTACTTCCCTTCTCTAAGAGCGTGAGCATAGCGTGAGGGACATGGTACTAAAGTCTGGTGTCTGGAGAGACCATCATGGCAACCATTTAGTTCCTTAGACATACGCTAGAGGCGTTTCAAATAGGCACAAAAACTTTGCTGTCAAATCATACAGACAGCCAGTCCAGTTAAATAGAAAAAAAAATTAATCAGTGTGTAAGTGGCACCTACGTTATCTTAGTGCATAAAAGTTTTAAAACATTAGCGTTCATGTTCATAGTTGTTAGAAAATGTTAGTAACGAAAATGCAACTACCTACTTTAAAATTCTCCATACAAAATGCCGATTTCAGAGGTTCCTAATATTTCCCCATCACATTCGAAGAACCTTTGACTTTACCGTTGTACCAAACGGCTTTCGAATAACGTCTATGTCCACTGTCCAGCTGCCACGCCTGCAGCACCTGGCGAGCCACAAGCCCTGTAAGTACAGGGAAGGTGGATAACGCACCCTTGTAATTTATATTCCAACCAAAGGCCCAGAGAGATTCCATTCCTGGTCCATACAATAGAAAAGAGCTTCAGGTTTTTCTGACTAGATAGTGTGTATTAAGGTGTTTTGTAATAACCCTGTTTAGCAATTTTTTAACGTTCCCAACTGTTGGGACACAGCACAGGCTTTCTTTGTGGGTGGTTGGGCCATAAGTTAGGGCATATTTCGTATGGGCCCTCGTGGTGGGGTTATGTATGGCCCATAACCCACCACGCGGGGCCATGCGGATGAGCTCGAAATACTTATTTACATACATTTTAAAGTCACCCGTCCCATGACATGACCGACCCTTCCGAAACTATAGTTTACCGCCCGCAATCGCTGAGCGAATGCGCATTGCGCTATCGAGCTCCTATCGAAGAATATAAGCATTGGCACAATAAAATTTATCGTACTTAGGCCTCAATTACACTATACAATTTTAAGCAAGCGATTTTAAGACTGTCTTGAAAACGACTAAGAATGCGCGCATTTACACCACACAATTTCTAGCACGCTCGGCCGTGCTTACTGTCATAGTAAAAGAGAAGGCAGTAAGTCTCTAATGTCTTTTTCAATCAACGTAGTATTGGAGTTATTTACATTGTAGTTTTTGTATTTGTTTTATTTTCTGTTTTAGTTCTTTAAGCACCTACCTAATACCAAATTCCTTTTCTTTAATCATTGTTTGTTAAGAGGTTAATTATAAATGTTTTCAATTTGCAGTCGTCGTGACAAATAAAATTTTAGGTACCTATCTCCTTACTTATATATTAATCAATCATTTTTTTCAACTATTGTCTACCTATTAGAAACCTACATAACATTAATATCTGACTAGGTTGAAAATTCGAAAGGCTCACGAATAGAAATATTTTACCTAGTAGGTATGAAGTAGTAGTAGGTATATTTACCTAGTATCATTTCATTTAAGTAGATAAAAACCTCTAATGTGTAGGTACTTACTTAATGCAAATTGCAAGAATCGTATCAAACAAAACAAGACTGTCGCTCTTGTGAATAACTCGACGGACACACACGCCGCACCGCGCCGCACCGCACACCAACGCGAACGTGACGGCTCACGCGCGGGCCGCGGCAGCGGCACCCGCCCGGGCTGCGGCAGCGGCACCCGCCCGGGCCGCGGCAGCGGCACCCGCCCGCCGCTCGGCGTGACCCACCCGCCTCTCGGCGTGACCCACCCCGCGCCACGCCCGCCCACGGCGTCCGGCTCAGAAGGTGCACATCGTCGTTGTTGTCGGTCGCGCACGTATCGACCTACCTAGATATCGCGTTATTATACGTTACACTATTTCCCAACAAAGTACTCGTCAAGACGATTCAAACGAGCCTAAAACTCGATGGGGTTGCATGGTTTTATTATAGAGTTCCTATGGCCTTCTTTCGGCTCCATCATCAGATCCTTGGACACTATTTCCCATTAGAGTACTCGCCAAGACGATTCAAACGAGCCTAAACTCAATGGGGTAGCGTGGTTTTATTAAAGAGTTCCAGTGTCCTTCTTCCGGCTCCATCATCAGACCCTGGACACTATTTCCCAACAAAGCACTCGTCAAGACGATTCAAAGGAGCCCAAATTCAATGGGGTTGCACGATTTCAATATTAAGTTCCTATGGCATGGCCTTCCAGCTAAATCATCAGAGCCTGGACCTCATCTCCCTTTAAAGTACTCATCAAGACGATTCTAACGAGCCCAAGCACGATGGGGTTGTATGGTTCCATTATAGAGTTCCTGTGGCCTTCTTTCGGCTCCATCATCAGATCAGCCCAATGATACCATAATATTGCATTGCCTTCCATTTCTGACCTATTTTCAAAGTTTCAAGTCTCTAGCTCATCCGAAAGCTAGTTTAATTTGTTCGCAAACTTTGTGGAGAAACAAACAAACAAACACACCAGCAAACGAGAAAGCAACCTAATAAAAGCGTGTTAAAAACAACCTACCTACCTATAAGTTTCAAGTCTAGCTCATCGGGAAACTAGGTTAAAACTCATTTTCTTACCTAGTATAAAATACTCTTTTCTAAAATTACGGACAAACAAATAAACGAACCTACTTATAAATATTAATAGTATAAATAAATAAATAAACAAGAAAACGTCCATATGAAAACGTGTTAAAAAACCAACATTCCATTTTGAACTTATCTTGTACTGTGGCAGTATCGTCTATCTGTCGCGAGTCAGACAGAGTCTGTCTCTGTCTGTCACATTACCTCTACACGTTGACCTTGAGAACGCCTTTATGCCTTAGGTATAAAGTTGGTTTTTGTAGTACAACTGTTACGTCTGACGTGCCGTCGTAGGTACAGTTAGACTGGCTTGAAATCGTGCGTGCATTTAGACGACACAATTTTAAGAATCTTATTACCGAGCGGGCTAGGCCGCACGATCTTAAGATTCTTACTGTCTTAGTCCGTTTACACCATGCTTAGACTTGATATCGCGTGCTTAAAATTGTGTAATGTAATTGAGCCTTTAAGGCTCAATTACACTATACAGTTTTAAGCAAGCGATTTTAAGACTGTCTTGAAAACGACTAAGAATGCGCGCATTTACACCACACAATTTCTAGCACGCTCGGCCGTGCTTACTGTCATAGTAAAAGAGAAGGCAGTAAGTCTCTAATGTCTTTTTCAATCAACGTAGTATTGGAGTTATTTACATTGTAGTTTTTGTATTTGTTTTATTTTCTGTTTTAGTTCTTTAAGCACCTACCTAATACCAAATTCCTTTTCTTTAATCATTGTTTGTTAAGAGGTTAATTATAAATGTTTTCAATTTGCAGTCGTCGTGTCAAATAAAATTTTAGGTACCTATCTCCTTACTTATATATTAATCAATCATTTTTTTCATATTTTATCTACCTATTAGAAACCTACATAACATTAATATCTGACTAGGTTGAAAATTCGAAAGGCTAACGAATAGAAATATTTTACCTAGTAGGTATGAAGTAGTAATCAATCAATCAATCAATCAATCAATATATTTATTTGCAAAAATATGGTTACATTAGTTGTTACATACAAATCACCAGCATATTTTGTTGTTATTGTCAACGTGCAAAATTTACAAAAAAATATTATTAAAAATTGTCAAAACTGCAAATTTAATCTGTTAAATAATTAATACCTACTTATTTAAAATTGTCAGATTTAAAAGAGATTAAGTACATTATTACAAATTACAAATTATTCAATCAGTTATCATTATCTGAATGTCAATTACATATATAAAAAAATGTCAAATTATGTATAAAAAAATGTCAATTACATTTTATAATCATTATACTTATTATCAAAATGTCAGTCACAATCACAATTTATTTAACACTATTTTATCATTTAAGAAGTCATTGACCGAATAATATAATTTGTTAATTAGAAATTTAAACAACTGTGTCCTGAATTTAGTTAAGGTCAGTCTTTTAATTTCATTGGGTATTTTATTGTATACCCGAATGGCCATACAATAGGCATTCCTTGAAAACACTCTAAGCCTTTGTTGTGGAATACATAAATCCTCACCTTTTCTACCTCTATATGCATCAATCTCCTTGTTTTGTTTAAATAAGTTGAAATGCTTTTTAACAAACATTCCCATTTCAAAAACATATAAACATGGAAGTGGTAATATATTCATTAATTTAAAAAGAGGCTTACAAGAATCCAAATAACCTGCACCACAGATAGAACGAATACATTTTTTCTGGATTTTAAAAATTCGAATTGCATCCACTGAATTACCCCAAAGTATGATACCATAGCGTAATATAGATGAAACATAACCGTGGTAAGCTACGAGGGCTGACTGTTGCGATGCTATCTGTCTGATCCTATTCAAAGCATATATAAACCTGTCAAGTTTTGATACAACTGAGTCAATATGAGCTTTCCAGTTGCAGAGATTGTCTATAGTGATTCCTAAAAATTTTGTAACATCTACTTCTTCGATTTTATTATTATTTAAATGTATGTCAATTTTATTCTTCCTACCATTTATCGTTTTAAAATGTATGAATTTTGTTTTTTTAACATTTATTTTAAGATTATTAGATTCCAACCACTGTACTACTTTCTTAAATTCAGTATTAGCTTTATATTCAATGTCATCATCTTTAGCTTTAATAATTAGGGTAGTGTCATCGGCAAACAAAATACATGTCTGATCAGTAACATTTGGCAAGTCATTGATATAAAGGAGAAAGAGAAGTGGTCCTAAAACACTTCCCTGTGGTACACCACATTTATTTGGTCGATATTCAGACTTATAAGATTTCCTAGCTTTACCTTGCATTTTAGATACTTCTACACATTGAATGCGATCTTTTAAGTAGCTTTCAAGCCAGGCCAGAGCATTACCCCTTATGCCGTAATTTTCTAATTTATTTAAAAGTAGTTTGTGAGATACGAAGTCAAATGCTTTGGTCATGTCTAAATATATCGCTAACGTATTCAGTTTAGAGTCAAGGCTATGCGTCAAATGTTTTATTAGGTTAAAACAAGCAAGAATCGTGCTTCGGCTTCTCCGAAAACCGAATTGTTCTTCCTTGAGTATCTTATGAAGTGTGATAAAGGCATAGATTTTATCATACATGACCTTTTCAAAAATCTTTGACATTATAGGAATTAATGTTATTGGTCTATAATTGCACATTTCATTATAGGCGCCATTTTTATGTAAAGGTTTGACCACAGATCGTTTTAATGCTATAGGAAAGTGACCTTGGACAAGGGATGTATTAATTATGTGAGTAAGTGGTGTGCAAATGTACTTGGCACTTTTTTTAATGATATTCGTACTTATGTTATCGTAACCAGTAGCGAATGTATTTTTTAGATTCATTATTATCTTATAGATATCGTTTTCATTAACCGGTGTCAGATAAATACTATTTGGACAGATAGTAACATTACGTGTAGCATTAAATAAGTCAGATCTATCTTCAAAATGATTTTCATTAGTCTCATTAATAAAATATTTATTAAAAGTGTCACTTATTTCTACGGGATCATTAATACAAGAATTGTCATTTAATTTAATTTCTTCAATGTCATTCTTTATGCCTTTACTATTTATATTATATTTTATTACATCCCACACTGCTTTACTTGTATTTTTTGCATTCGAAATGTAACGAAAATTTGTATTACGTTGCGCTTGATCAATGCATTTTTTTAATGTTTTTGTATAAGAAATGTAGTGAGATTTCTTTGCATTCTTATTAGATGGATCTAGTCTATATTGAAGGTATAGCCGTCTTTTGTGGATACAGCATTTTTTTATACCTTTAGTTAGCCATGTATTTTTAATAGGTTTAGCAACTTTTTTAACATTTATTATTGGAAAACAAAGGTCAAAAAATAGTTTGAAAAGGTCATGAAAAATATTGAAGGCTTTTTCAGTGTCTTGTTCTTGAAGAACTTCGTTAAAGGACAATGACGATATGCATTCTATAAACTTTTTAATGTTATTATCGTTCATATCACGTTTTCTCTCAAACCAATTTTTTTGTTTTCTTTGGTACTTTGGCACTGTCTGATGTTCAAAAGTAATAGTCTGGCATGTCTCATGGTCTGATAAACATTTGTAGTGCACTTTAGGTGTAACTGTATTAGTAACATTACTGACAATGAGATCCAGACAAGTTTTTTTGCGAGTCGGCTGTTTAATATGATTAACCATGTTATGATTACTCAAAATACTAGTCAGTTCCTGAGAATCTTTATTAGATTGTAACATGTCTATGTTCCAATCACCACATAATATAATGTTTTTGTTACGTTTTCGTGATAGTCTACTAAGTAATGATTTGAGTTGTTCAAAAAATATGTCAATTTTAGATGATGGTGTTCTATATATACATACTATAATTAGATTATATTGTAAAATTTCGACGGCACAACATTCAAATGAAAATGGAATTGACTCTTTGACATCATAAACTTTGTAGTCTAGTGTGTTTCTTAACAATATACAACTACCACCTCTTCGTTCTGTTCTACAGAATGTTGTGGCAACGTTGTAACCATTTATATTTAAATTGCTTTGAGAACCTTGTTTCATAAAAGTTTCCGTCAAGCATAAAATGTCAATATCTCCTAGTTCATCTTTAAGTTCGCTAAGTGCTTGTTGAAATAAGTCACGTTTGCTAAGAATACTAGCTATGTTTTGATGCACAAGGGTTATTCGATTCTTGGTCACGAAAAAACGTATTCTCTGAGTTGGTTACATTACAGTTTGATTCACTGCGTTTGAAGTAAAATGGTATTGTTTTTTGTACCAAAACTTTTTTCGGACAATTTTGTTTTGGATTCTCTGATACTTTACAATTTAACAAAAAAGATTTAATTTGTTTTGGTGCAAGATATTTGTTGTAATATAAAATATAATCTATTTCACAATTAATTTTAAAACTTAAATCATTTAAATATTTATTTTTGTTTGTCAAAAAGCTTTCAGAATCTATTTCTAAAAAATTACAATTAGGGTAGCTTTTGGTCAATAATTTAATGTTATAATTTAATAAGTTAGTATTTAAATAAGCGTTGTATTGAACATTAATAATGAATACTTTATGGTGTCTTAATTTATATAATGCAATTCCCAGCTCGGAAAACAATACATATGGGTTTTTGTCATTCATTCCTAATGCCAAAATGATTATATCATCTTTACCTAATTTATTTACTAAGTCATTACAGCTGGTCAAAATTTGAGAACTTGTAGCTTCCGGTTTTAGGTATATTTACCTAGTATCCTTTTATTTAAGTAGATAAAAACCTCTAATGTGTAGGTACTTAATGCAAATTGCAAGAATCGTATCAAACAAAACAAGACTGTCGCTCTTGTGAATAACTCGACGGACACACACGCTGCACCGCACACCAACGCGAACGCGACGGCTCGCCCGCGGTCCGCGGCAGCGGCACCCACCCGCCCCTCGGCTTGACCCGCCCGCCTCTCGGCGTGACCCACCCCGCGCCACGCCCGCCCACGGCGTCCGGCTCAGAAGATGCACATCGTCGTTGTTGTCGGTCGCGCACGTATCGACCTACCTAGATATCGCGTTATTATACGTTACACTATTTCCCAACAAAGTACTCGTCAAGACGATTCAAACGAGCCCAAACTCGATGGGGTTGCATGGTTTTATTATAGAGTTCCTATGGCCTTCTTTCGGCTCCATCATCAGATCCTTGGACACTATTTCCCATTAGAGTACTCGTCAAGACGATTCAAACGAGCCCAAACTCAATGGGGTAGCGTGGTTTTATTAAAGAGTTCCAGTGTCCTTCTTCCGGCTCCATCATCAGACCCTGGACACTATTTCCCAACAAAGCACTCGTCAAGACGATTCAAAGGAGCCCAAATTCAATGGGGTTGCACGATTTCAATATTAAGTTCCTATGGCATGGCCTTCCAGCTTCATCATCAGAGCCTGGACTTCATCTCCCTTTAAAGTACTCATAAAGACGATTCTAACGAGCCCAAGCACGATGGGGTTGTATGGTTCCATCATAGAGTTCCTGTGGCCTTCTTCCGGCTCCATCATCAGATCAGCCCAATGATACCATAATATTGCATTGCCTTCCATTTCTGACCTATGTTCAAAGTTTCAAGTCTCTAGCTCATCCGAAAGCTAGTTTAAATTGTTCGCAAACTTTGTGGAGAAACAAACAAACAAACACACAAGCAAACGAGAAAGCAACCTACTAAAAGCGTGTTAAAAACAACCTACCTACCTATAAGTTTCAAGTCTCTAGCTCATCGGGAAGCTAGGTAGGTAGGTACTTACTTACCTAGTATAAAATACTCTTTTCTAAAATTACGGACAAACAAATAAACGAACCTACTTATAAATATTAATAGTATAAATAAATAAATAAACAAGAAAACGTCCATATGAAAACGTATTAAAAAACCAACATTCCTTTTTGAACTTATCTTGTACTGTGGCAGTATCGTCTATCTGTCGCGAGTCAGACAGAGTCTGTCTCTGTCTGTCACATTACCTCTACACGTTGACCTTGAGAACGCCTTTATGCCTTAGGTATAAAGTTCGTTTTTGTAGTACAACTGTTACGTCTGATGTGCCGTCGTAGGTACAGTTAGACTGTCTTGAAATCGTGCGTGCATTTAGACGACACAATTTTAAGAATCTTATTACCGAGCGGGCTAGGCCGCACGATTTTAAGATTCTTACTGTCTTAGTCCGTTTACACCATGCTTAGTCTTGAAATCGCGTGCTTAAAATTGTGTAATGTAATTGAGCCTTTAAGGCTGGCCCCAGACCTACCGGTTTCATTTCTTTGCTTTGCTGTTCTACTATGGACCGCCGGCCAAGAGGCTCATTTTCAATCTATCGCATATTTTGACCAGACCACATTGGCAAGATAGCCATTAGCTTGGTGTTATCAAATATCGTCGTCTGGGTTGCGATGCGAAGTTTTAGTTTTAGTTTAAAAAAAAACTGTTGTTTCATACAAAAATTAAAAACCAAAATATCAAAATGTATGAAACAGTTCATTTTCAACAGTTCAAGTGAAAATGCACAAAAGTTTAAATACTATGTATCTAATTATCCTTGGACGGAAATTTTTAATAACAATAACCTTGAATATGCTTTCAAATATTTTTATGACAATTTCATTTTACTTTATAACTTATGTTTTCCAAAGATAAGAGTTAAAGTTATGAACGCTAATACACACTTGAATTGGTTATCAAAAGGGATAAAAACATCATGTGCTACAAAAAGAAAAATACGTACGAATTATTACAAAAAGAAAACACAGAAAGGGAAGAGTTTATGCAAAAAATATACAAAAATTTTAAAACAGGTTATATTGACAGCGCAACGAAATTGTAACAATAAGTATATTAGTAATGCTAAAAATAAAAATAAAGCTACATGGAATATAATTAATAATAAAGATAGACATATAAATAATAAACATTTCATTGAAAATTTGACTGTAGATAACAATAATATTGACGACCCCGGAGAAATAGCATCTTTATTTAATCATCACTTCACAAATTTACCAAATATGGATGTAAAATCGAAAAATAATCCAGAAAATAATTTGCCAAAATACATAGCTCCAGTTTGTTCTTGTATCCAACCGACGAATACGATATCAAGACTTTCATAAGAGCACTCAACAACACAAATGCCACTGGTTATGATGACGTTTGTACCAGAGTTCTCAAATTATGCGCTGATGAACTCTCCCCATTGATAGCCCACTTAGTGAATCTTTCTTTCATGGAGGGAACATTCCCTTCACCTCTTAAGATATCTATAATCAAGCCATTGTTTAAAAAAGGGGCAAAAGATAATTTATCAAATTATAGACCGATTGCACTTATTGCTATAATATCTAAATTATTTGAGAAAGTTATGCATAAACGAATAACATCCTTTTTAACGAAATATAATATTATTAGGGTAGAGCAATATGGTTTTCAGAAGGGAAAGTCTACTACCCAAGCGTGTTTCAGGGTTGTAAAGGAGATCGCAACTTTCGTTGATAAAAAAAAGCCTGTTTGCTCTATCTTATTCGATATGAGTAGAGCTTTCGATTATGTCTGTCACCAGACTCTACTATCTAAACTAGAGAGATATGGTATACTTTGGCAAGCCCTAAGCTGGATAAAGAGTTATCTAAGTAATAGAACCCAGTGTGTAGAATTAGAAACATTAAATAAAAATATGGAAATAGAGACCTATAGATCTGACTTTAGTTTCACTCACTATGGAGTTCCCCAAGGCAGCATTTTAGGGCCGCTTCTGTTTCTACTTTATGTGAACGACCTTCCTGAAGTAACAAAATATCCATGTACTCTTTTCGCAGACGATATTTCCATAATAGTACATAAAACACCTGACGTTAACTATGAAAAAGAAATAAATGACACTGTTCGTAATATTATTGACTGGCTTAAACGTAATAATCTAAATGTCAATGTACTTAACAAAAACTAAAATAATACAATTTTACTGTCACAATGGCAAGCCCCAGAAACTATCGGTAGGCTATCAGGGTAGTCAAATTGTTGAATGCTCATCAAGCAACTTTCTTGGCATAGTTGTGGACTCTTAAGTTGTCGTGGAAAGAACATGTTCAATAGGTATGTGCAAAGGTTAATAGATTTGTATTTGCTCTACATCGACTCACGCACTTAAGTGATCAAAGGACCGCCCTGATGGCCTATCATGCATATGTATGCTCGATCTTACGGTATGGTCTTGTAATTTGGGGGAACTGTGTAGATCTAAATCGTGCATTTTTGATACAAAAGAAATGTATTAGAGCTATTTGTAGAGTTGGCCCCTTTGAATCATGTAGACCGCTTTTTAAACAACTGAGATTGCTAACGCCTCCAGCTATGTATGTATGCGAAATGTGCATGTATGTAAAAAAAAATCGAACTTATTTAAGAAGAATCATGAAGTATGCAATTTTAGAACAAGATATCCTAATCGTCTAGTTACGCCTTCACATATAACTACCTGCTTTGCTAAAAATTGCTATAATAAGGGCATAAAACTATATAATGCTTTGCCTGCGGCTATCACAGATTTACCACTGAATAAATTTAAAATTAAATTGTTTAATTTGTTGTGTGACCAATGTATATATACCATTAATGAATTCTTGAATATGAAATTTTGATTATTGTAAATTGTGAGAATTCAATTTTTTAATATAATTTAATTTAATTTTTTATGACTTTAATTGTATTACTAACATGCTAACTTAACATTTCGCTTTGACATTCTCTTATTATTTACCATGACATTGTTTTTATTTTTTGGATATTGCTTCGCTTCCATTTCATTGACTTTGCATATTTTGCTTACTGATTTGACATTTTTTTGATCAATAATTGTTTTCTACTAACAAACTAACCATTTCTGATATTATAAAATTAGCGTCATTCTATCTGTACTGTTTGCATGACAGTATCTGGTGCATCACATGAGCCTAAGCTATTTTATTTTTACAACTTTTTGTACTGTGAATGCTTGCAAAATAAAATATTCTTATTCTTATTTTTTTTCGCGATTTCAGATTTGGTCCCATAGTAAAAGTTGTTCAGTTTTATTATGATCCCTACCTACCATATTCAGCTTTGTTGCGAAGAAGAAAAAGTTATGCCTGTGGGCGCGTACCTGACTACTGTCGCACCTACTCTTTCTCGTGTGATGAAGCTTCAGGCCTTCAGCTCTTCTTCAAAATATCTCCATAGGCGATGGGTGACGCTGGTTCCGAGGTTGTTGATGTGCACTGATTTTCACAGGGTTGCGTTTTCCACAATAGATAAAGTTCACAAAACGATCACAAATTTCGATAGCACCGCGACGAGGGTGCTTCTCATGGGGCTTAAGAACTTTCACGAGCGACGTGTTCTCAGCTTAGCGATTCGAACGAGACTGTTCGATGCTCCCACAGAAAGCCAAGCGCTACCCACATTAGGCATGATAAAAATTACATCGAAAGATCTCGGAGTACCCTCCAAGTTGTGTTTTCTCAAAACTAACAAATTATTACAAAATATCTACGATAAAATTAGTTAAAATATTCCGGTACGGAACATTCCGCTCACCTTAAAAGAACTAGTTTCTTTTAACGCATAACTACAAAATAAGCTTAACTAATTGGTACGAAACAACAAACTAAAAACTAAGTATTTGTTTTATGCGATAATTTAATTTAAAGGAAGTGGGCAAAGTTTAACAACCGGACGCTTAGCAAAATGGTTACCAATTTGCACCGTAACAACGCGTGTTTGGTTATCAGAGCCGGGATGCAACGCATGGACACGGGCGAGCTTCCACATAAGCGGAGGGAGGTTATCATCACAAACCACAACAACCATACCTTCACGAATCGGAGAACCGCGTTCGTGAAACCATTTACTAGTCTGTTGGATCTCATGCAAATATTCACGGCTCCATCTTTTCCAAAAGTGCTGGACGCATTGCTGAATCCAACGCCAACGAGTTAAACGATTAGGATTCGAATCTACTAACGAAATGTCTGGTAGCGCGGTCAAAGGTTCTCCTATCAAAAAATGAGACGGAGTCAAAGGTGTGGGATCGGTAGGGTCCGCATTCAAAACGCACAGGGGGCGCGAGTTTAGCACTGCCTCGATTTGGCACAATAATGTATGCATTTCGTCGTATGTTTGTGTGCGTGTACCGATAACGCGATACAAATGTGATTTAAAACTTTTCACACCCGCTTCAACTAAACCAGAAAAGTGACTTCCGGTCGGGGGGTGGAAATGCCACGTTATGTTTTGATTAAGCAATTTATTATTCAAATCATTTTGAACTGAGTCACTACGTAAGAATGCAAACAACTCTTTAAGGTAATTATTGCAACCGACAAAATTCCTACCGTTATCGGAATAAATATCTGTACATAAACCTCTGCGGGACGTGAAGCGTCGCAACGCAGCGAGAAAAGCTTCAGTTGAAAGGTCGCAGACCAATTCCAAATGAATGGCCTTGACGCTCATACAAACGAAAACTGCAACATACGATTTAACTATTTTCGCATTACGAACTTTATTAGCACGCACATAGAAAGGGCCACAAAAATCAGCCGCTATTTTTACAAAAGCTCGCGCTGATTGAGTGCGTACGCCAGGTAAACTAGCCATCGACGGCTGTGGGTGAGTAGGTCTAGCACGAAAACAACGAACACAACGGTGAATGTGTTGCCTAATGACGTCACGAGCTGACAAGATCCAATATTTTTGCATTAAAATATATTGAATAGTTTGCGCGCCAGCATGCATATGTGTGACATGCGCGTCTACAATAATCAATGTGGTTAAATGATGTTTTTTAGGTAAAATAAGCTGATGTTTCGATTCAAAAGAAATATTCGAATTATGTAACCGCCCACCGACACGTAAATAATGAGATTTATCAACAAATGGAGTCAAACGTTTTAATTGATTTGAAGGACGATTTCCTTTAGTAATATTGTTTATATCCTCGATAAACTCGTTATGTTGTACTAAATAGATTAATCGATTTAAAGTAAAATTATATTCGGACACGGTAATATAATTAGGAAAGGACGATTGCACCTTTTTACACTTGTAATAAAAACGAAATATTATTGATACTACACGAATAAGTTTTCCTAATGATGAGAAACGAGTTATGATTGAATCTAAATCTTCACTAGGTTTTGAAGTCGATGTGTTTACTGATAGCGAGAGATTACGTTTTTCCTCGCAAGTACTTACGACGCCCGTCGACTCGGGCCAAAGCGACTGATCAAGTTGGAGCCAAGGAGGACCTTGAAACCATAATGAGTGATTAACGAACGAACTAACTAGCATTCCGCGAGAAGCCGCGTCACTTGGGTTATCCTGGGAACGAACGTGCCGCCAACAACTGGCTGGCACATGAGATAAGATTTCACTGGTGCGATTCGAGACGAAAGTTTTCCACTCATGAGGTGATGAACGTAACCAGGCTAACACAATGGACGAATCCGTCCATGCGTAGACATTATTAATAACGATTTTGTCGCCGTAAGCGCGCAATGTTTTACTAATGAGTTTCGACAAAATCAAGGCAGCCATTAATTCCAAACGTGGTATTGACAATTTCTTTAAAGGAGCAACACGAGTCTTGGCTAAAACAAGATAAACTTTAACAGGTTTGTTATCCTGAATACAACGAATAAAAACACAAGCGGCATATGCCTTCTCTGAGGCGTCCGAAAAACCGTGCAATTCAAAGGTTGCCGAGGGAAGAAACACATGACGTGGAAACGAGATTTCAGCTAAAAGTGGAAGTTCCCGCACAAAGGCGTACCACGAGTTCACTATATCGATAGGGGGTGGTTCATCCCACTTGGTCCCTGCGATCCACAATAACTGGATCAAATGTTTTGCATACAATGTGACCGGTGATAAAAGACCTAAAGGGTCGTAAATTTTGGCAATTTCCGAAAGGATACTACGTTTAGTACAATTATTTAAATTTGATATTTGGACACTGAATGTAAAAACATCAGATTTTGGGTCCCACTGAAGCCCTAAAACCTTTATTTGTTTATCATTTTCCAAAGATGAAAATGAAATACGATCGGGCACCCGCTCACCATGAGAATCTGGCGGGCGTACCGCATCAAGTACTTCGGGGGCGTTGCTATGCCATTTACGTAGCTCAAAACCTGCGGTTTTACAAATGGCTATAAGTTCTAGTTGCAAGTTCAAAGCGTTCTCGATCGAGTCTGCGCCCCCGCTAATGTCATCAACGAAGGTTTGTTGCAAAAGAACTTTAGATGCTTGCGGAAAGCGCGAAGCTTCATCGAGTGCGAGTTGGCGAATTGTTCGAAGAGCAAGGTAAGGGGACGAACTGACACCGAATGTGACAGTTCGCAATTTATAATCGCGTATTGGTTGGTCAGGAGATGACCGCCACACGATACGTTGATAGTCTCGGTCATCTTCTCTAAGTAAAATGTTTCTATACATTTGTTTTATGTCACTTGTAAATACTACTAAGTGAATACGAGAATTAAGCAAAATATCGACAATATCCGATTGTAATTTAGGACCGGGTAGCAAAATATCATTTAACGAATGATTATTAGTGGTTTTACAACCAGCATCAAAAACGACTCGAGTTTTAGTGGTCTCACTAGACGGTTTAATTATAGCAAAATAAGGTATATAATAATGTTGTTCATTATTAAGGGGTGGAGAACACTGCTCCATATGATTCAGGTCGAGATATTCTTGCAAACAAGCATTGTATTCTAGTTTTAGTTTAGGATTTTTATCAAGACGAAATTCTAATTTTCGAAAACGAGCGAGAGCAATGTCACGTGATTGACCTAGTTTAGGTGCATCGGGTTTGAACGGCAGAGATACGACATATCTACCATCCTTGTCACGTGCATAAGTGGTTTGATAGATCTCTTCACACAACTGTTCATCAGGTGTGAGAGTACGTTCTTCGGGGATTGTCTCCAGCTCCCAAAATCTTTGTAAGTCCATGTCCTCGAAGAAGGAGCTATGACAGACTTGGAGTGGCGACGGAACAAAATACGAAATTTTCCCCATCAACAAAAAACCGAAAATACTATTGATCGCAACCGGCGAGTCCGGTGGACCTTTAACTATTTGTCCCAAAAAGACTTGCGACAAAACATCAGCTCCTAGGAGCAGTTCGACAGGTTGGGGATTAACCGCATTAAAGGTTGGATCGGCTAAGTCTAAGTTAACGATATGCGGCCAAGTCTGAACAGGTACTGGCACACACGGTGTCTGCGAAACTATCTTTGGCAAAATCAAAGCATCTACCGAAATAATAGGAGTTGATTGGTTTCGCGGAGTTATATTACATGATACAATTCCTTTAGGTTGTATTGGTTGCGATTCACCAATACCAAACACTGGTACGTTTATGTGCCTGTGCGTCAAACCTAATCTTTGCGCACAGGTAGCCGTCATAAAACTAGCTTGGCTTCCCGTATCTATCAAACAACGCACCGTAAACTTCGCGTCAGATACGCATACATCGACGAGTGCGGTACATAACATAACTGTCATAGCGCGCGGGCTACGAGGAAACGACGCATTGGATGCGAGACAGTTACTACCGTTCATAGCACGACAAGAATAATTGCTTTTACATTGTTTGACGTTGTGTCCGAGTGACAAACAATTCAAACAGATGTTTTGCGATTTTACAAAATTATATCTATCTTTAGGAGATTTACTTAAAAACACGGTACATTTTGATAACGAATGTAGTGCGTTATTACAACAAATACAATTATTATGACTTTTATTACTACTGCAATTAGGTTGATTTTGATTAGAAAACTCTTGAGACTGAGGTGTACTGACAGCAAATGAACGACGCGGAATCGATTGGAAATTATTTGACGTTTTGTTTTGTTTATTATTTTGATTTAATGGATTATGATTGTTATTAGCTACGAGAGGTTTTTCTTGACTCGACATAATTTCGAATGCAGAGATTTCCTGCTGTAAAAATGTAATGAAAATATCTATGTTAGGTATTTCTGAAGGTTTGGCTAAAGATAATTCAAAGCGTCTACGAAGTGATTGTGGGATTTTACGCAACATAATATTTAACAGAATAAAGTTCCATTCTTGAACTGGAAACTGCATCATTTCAAGAGCTTTGATGTTTTCCGTATAAGTGTTTACCATGTTACGAATACTAAAATGATTTTCTTTAGTAAATGGTTCCAAAACCAAAATACGATCTAAATGATTCGATGCAATAATTCTACGGTTTTCATATCTAGAAATAAGAATATCTAAGGCGATAGTGTAATTCTCATCGCGAATAGGTATCGATTTAATTAAATTAAATGGTTCGTCTTTTAACGTAAGTAAAAGATAACGAAACTTCTCGGCCGCTGTGTAGGCATTATTGTTGTGGATTTGCCCGCAATAAAGATCGTAATAAGTAGGCCAATCAGTTGCCTTACCATTAAAAGTTGGCAAAGGTAAATTAGTTAAATTTTTAGAATTATTATTTTCACAAGGATAGGACTGCGGAATGGCACGGCTCAAACGTCTACATTCCTGATCTGATTCTTTCATTTTATTCACATGCACTAAAAAAATTGTTTAAAAAACAAAAAAACCGACTTCAAAAAACCTGCCTATAAAAAGCAACAAATAATATTTAAATCATTAGATATGCATTATCATAGTTATAATAAAAACACGTTTATTGAAGTCGGGTGGGGCTGGAGTACAACTTTCTCTTTTTATTCTAAAAGCCCCACCCGACTTCAATAGACGTGTTTTTATTATAACTATGATAATGCATATCTAATGATTTAAATATTATTTGTTGCTTTTTATAGGCAGGTTTTTTGAAGTCGGTTTTTTTGTTTTTTAAACAATTTTTTATTTTTTTATTTTTAGTGTAAGTACCTTCTGTATTAGGTATATTTTTAAGGTAAAAAAATCGACTCAGCCAAACGTGAGATAATCGCGGAGAAACATACATACATACGGGTCAAACTGAGAACCTCCTTTTTTTGAAGTCGGTTAAAAATACTACACTAAAGTATCTCTTTTCCAACAAAAAAATCATCTAATTCGGTTCATAAATAAGAAAGTCGACAAGGTAGTTGATGCAAAATGATAGTATTTTCAGGATTACTTAAAAACTACTTGACCGATTTGAAAAAAAATTAAATGGGACCATCTCGCAAGCAAACTCAATCGAACAAAAAAAGAATCATCAAAATAGGTTCATAAATGTCGAAGATATGCGCGAACAACGATAAAAAAAAAAAAAACATACATTCGAATTGAGAACCTCCTCCTTTTGATGAAGTCGGTTAAAAATGGCATAATAACAATCGTTAAAATCATTACGAATTTTAAGTTGTTCGTCACGATTAAAAGTTTTTAATTTTAACAAAGCTTTTTCGATTTTCGATTGTATTCTGCTAAACTTCCGTTGTTGAGCAGCTAAATCACTAGATCGCGAACGAAACTGAGTAATGTCAGTTGTAGCAAATAACAAAGTTCGTTTGATTTCTTCTAAAATGATATCCCTTTCGAAAAGGTCTTGTTCAAGGTTTGGTTCATCCGCCATATTGCGAGTCAATAATGACGTAAATGAATGCACGAAACGAGAGTATATTTTAAGTACGAATTACTTTAAAATATACTAAAAAACAATTACGAAACGAAAATATGTACTTAGTACGACAAATTAAGAAAACACAACCTGGATTTGATTACCGATTAATCCGATTCGAACGGATTAACTATGGATCAATGTGCGATCGATCCGGTACCTACAAACTAATAAAATGGATCCGGTAAGAAGGATCAA
Organism: Agriphila tristella; assembly: GCA_928269145.1. Taxonomy (NCBI): domain Eukaryota; kingdom Metazoa; phylum Arthropoda; class Insecta; order Lepidoptera; family Crambidae; genus Agriphila; species Agriphila tristella. The sequence continues at coordinate 29,301,594 of OV743439.1, read as the reverse complement.
AAAATGTTGCGAAGAAGAAAAAGTTATGCCTGTGGGCGCGTACCTGACTACTGTCGCACCTACTCTTTCTCGTGTGATGAAGCTTCAGGCCTTCAGCTCTTCTTCAAAATATCTCCATAGGCGATGGGTGACGCTGGTTCCGAGGTTGTTGATGTGCACTGATTTTCACAGGGTTGCGTTTTCCACAATAGATAAAGTTCACAAAACGATCACAAATTTCGATAGCACCGCGACGAGGGTGCTTCTCATGGGGCTTAAGAACTTTCACGAGCGACGTGTTCTCAGCTTAGCGATTCGAACGAGACTGTTCGATGCTCCCACAGAAAGCCAAGCGCTACCCACATTAGGCATGATAAAAATTACATCGAAAGATCTCGGAGTACCCTCCAAGTTGTGTTTTCTCAAAACTAACAAATTATTACAAAATATCTACGATAAAATTAGTTAAAATATTCCGGTACGGAACAAGCTTTATAAGGCTTTACCAAACATCTTGTATAAATAAGCGATCGATTTATTTTTAACGATCGGGGTCCATGTTCAGGGTGGTATATCTCCTAAATGCTTCCTACTTCGCAATCCAGGCGATGATATTTGATAACACCAAGCTAATGGCTATCTTGCCAATTTGGTCTAGTCCCAAAATGCGATAGATTGAAAATTACCCTGGTTGGCCGGCGGTTTTTCAAGCAAGGTAGCACAGCAAAGCAAAGAAATGAAACCGGTAGGTCTGGGGCCAGCCTTAGTACATTGATGCTTTTGAAAGAACCTCTTTGAAGCATTTGTTACAAAACCGGCAACGTACTAGCGATGTTTGGCGAATATGTGCCGGCATGACATTAGATTGATAATTATGATGATAGAACTGTAACAACTAAGTAGGTATTTTATGTTATTTTTATCAAAGCCGCTATTTATTAATACTTTCCACTATCTGTCTGTACACTGTATACAGATCTAGTACAAACAAACTAAATAATTATTGTACTAATATTACACACTTGGCTTGGCGGCCCATCATCGGAAGCCGGAAAGTGCTACCGGAACGGAAGGCCCGTCTTATGATTATGAGACTTTACACTGATTGCTCATGGATTGAATTTATCAAAGATAGTAGGTGCCTACCTTATCTACATACTGAATCACACGTCTTGTGATGTGATATAACGAAATGATCTTTGATTCTCGCAAGATATGCAAGCGCCGCCGCCTCCGCCGCCCGCCACGCACCTTCCCCCTTCGCGAAATTTTCATAGATGATGTATTTCTGTTACCGCTCTATAACAATAAATAATAAAAACAGAATATTTTTGTAACCGGCAATGTATGAAATGCAGGCATTGTATACAATGCCTAGGCATTGTGTAAAATAAAAAGATTTTGATCTTAGTTGGTTAGAGCTCGAGGGGGGCTGGGGGGATCGAGGGGTGCTCTTGGGGCGTCGAGGGGGCTAGAAGGGGGCTCGAGGGTGGGTCGAGGGGGGGTCGAGGGGAGGCCGAGGGGGTCTAGGGGGGCTCGAGGGGGGCTCGTAGGGGAGCCATCCCCTTTTCCTCCAAACGATTTTATACTAGCTTCCGGATGAGCTAATGAATTCTTTGGGTTCTTAGTGAATATTGTGACTTTTTAACATCGAGATAAATATACTAGAGTAGTACTTACCGCGCCACGTTGAGGCCACTTCGCATATGTCGGCTGACATATGTGAGGGTTATGTCAAGTCAGTGTTCAGTGGGAGGCCAACATGGAAACAGCTCTTCAAAATGGTCAAAATGCGTAGTGAAAGAGTGCGCTTCGAGTTCAAAAAAACTTATCACATCAAAGATAATTACTTTTTATGCGATAATTTATTGTTTTTGTATTACTATTAACGTAAAAAACGCTAAAAATAAATAAAATATTATCATACCATAATTTTGGTTCAGTGCTACTACTAAAAACATTGTTTTGGTTTTCCCATTTTTGGGGAGAATTTGTGATTAATGGATACTCCGTTACCTCTGATTTTACATAAACCTCTGTAATATTATTAAAAAAATGTTTTGGTAAAATGATAATTTCTTTTATACTTAATCACATTTTTGCTATTTTTTCAATAACCCTTAAATCATAGAAGAGAGACGGGCCCTACCGCCCAACTCAAAGCTTTAGCCAGAGCGATAGCTAGACTATATCCATCCTTGTCATATCATAACACGATGACAAGGACGGACAGTGCACTGACGTCATCAACCAAAGCCAGAGTAAAAGTCCGTCCTTGTCATCGTGTTATGATATGACAAGGATGGATATAGTCTAGCTATCGCTCTGGCTAAAGCTTTGAGTTGGGCGGCTCGACCGGGCATTTTAAACCAGAAATTAAAATTCATATTGAAAGCAAAGGAATCGTAGTTTATGCTGCCAAGTTAAACAAACATTAAATAGTAATATTTTTTTCGTTGAAGAATTATAATGCGGATACAGGGTTTTGCCGACTTCAACTCAGTTTTGGTAGGTACTATTTTAACAAGAAAATAAAATAGCAATGATAAAAAAATAAAAATCCAGGATGGTGGCCAACTTTTTTGTTTGTGGGCCGATTTCGATGAAATTCGATTTTTGGTACTACTTTGACAAGAAAATATCAATGCAATTATAAAAAAATAAAAATCCAAAATGGCGGCCAACTTTTAGTTTTTGGGCCAATATAGATGAAACTCGGTTTTTGGAACTATTTGACAAGAAAATATCAATGCAATGATAAAAATAAAAAATCCAAAATGGCGGCCAACTTTATTGTTTGCGGGCCGATTTCGATGAAACTCGGTTTTCGGTACTATTTTGACAAGAAAACAGTAACGCAATGTAAAAAATATAAAATAACCCAAGATGGCGGCCAACTTTTTTGTTTTTGGGCCAATATCGATGAAACTCGGTTTTTGGTACTATTTAGACAAAAAAATACAATGCAATGATAAAAAAATAAAAATCTGAGATGGCGGCCAACTTTTTTGTTTGTAGGCTGATTTCGATGAAACTCGGTTTTTGTTACTATTTTGACAAGAAAACAGCAACGCAATGTAAAAAATATGAAAAATTCCAAGATAGCGGCCACATTCTTGTTTTTTGGTCCAATATAGATGAAACTCGGTTTTTGGTACTATTTTGACAAGAAAATAACAATGCTATGATAAAAAAATTAAAAAAATAAGATGGCGGCTAACTTTTTTGCTTTGTGGGCCGATTTCGATGAAACTCGGTTTTTGGTACTATTTTAACAAAAAAACAGCCACACAATTTAAAAAATGACAAAAATGCGAAATGGCGGCTAACTGCTTAATTTGTTTTTTTTTATTCAACCAAGTAATATTGAAATCAACCCAAAAACAAAGTTGGCCGCCTTCTTGACTTTTTGTCATTTTTGACATTGCATTGCAGCTTTCTTTTTGACCGAGCGAGCACAAAGTGCGAGCGAAGCGTCTCTGCTTCAGCTTGGGCAAAAATTCTTTCGTATGTCTGTATGTCCTCTTCTACAGGTCGCATTTCTGAACCGATTCTCGTAAAAAATTGTGACCAGGTTCGAAAATTATATAGAATTTTTTTGTCAAACCAGATTTTTAAAATTTTTCAAAATGGCGGAGATATGTTATAAAAACAGGTTTTACGGCTTTCCAGCGCTGTCTGTTCTCCTCTACAGGTCGCATTTCTCAACCGATTCTCGTGAAATTTTGTGAGCAGGTTTGAAAATAATATAGAATTTGTTTGTCACGCCACTTTTTCCTTTTTTTCAAAATGGCGGAGATATGTAAATAAAACATATTGCAGTCCAGCTTCCCGGCTCTGTCTTTTCTTCTCTACAGGTCGCATTTCTCAACCGAATTTTGTGAAATTTTGTGGACAGGTTCAAAAATTATATAGATTTTATAAAATTGAGACAGTTTTTCCAAATTTTTCGTAATGGCGGAGATATGTAACAAAAATGTATTTCAGTCCGGCTTTTTGGCGCTGGATGTTCTCCTCTACAGGTCGCATTTCTCAACCGATTCTCGTGAAATTTTGTGAGCAGGTTTGAAAATAATACAGAATTTTTTTGTCACGCCACTTTTTCGTTTTTTTTGTTATAAAATTTGTTATAAAATATTTTCATCTATGGCGGCTTTACATTTCTTGTTTTCATGCATTATTTTGGGGTAAAATTTCACATGGTAGGCAACACAATTTTTCTAAAAAAATAATTGCATGTTGATATCGCGGTCTTTGTCTAATTTTGTTGTGGTCTTTGTCTAATCTTGGCGACGATATTGTTTTTGGTACGTGTGTAAGTGAGACAGATATATGTTTTCTTAAAAATGTTTCGTGGTTTCAAAGCTTCGTCCTACACGGTTGAAAAGTTACACGCTTTTTGAGGCGTGTGGTAGTCAGGTTTGCTTCTCTTGTATATTTATCTCGATGCTTTTTAACAACACGTTTTTATTAGGTTGCTTTCTCGTTTGTTTGTTTGTTCGTCCGCAAAGCTTGCAAACGATATTATACTAGCTTCCCGATGAGGACTTGAAACCTGTTGAAACTTTAAATATATAAAACCATACAACCCCATCGTTTTTGGGCTCGTTAGTATCGTCTTGACGAGTACTCTAATGGGAGACGAGGTCCAGGGTCTGATGATGAAGCCGAAAGGCCATGCCAATTAGGAACTCAATATTAAAACCGTGCAACCCTATCGAGTTTAGGCTCGTTTGAATCGTCTTGACGAGTACTTTGTTGGGAAATAGTTTCCAGGGTCTGCAAGCATGCAAGCAAGCATTCAGCGTGCATGCAAGCATTGTGGAGTGGTCAAAACACTGTCCCAACCTAACCCAACAATGTCAAAGTCAGAGGTAAAGTCAAAGTAAAAAATATCTTTATTCAAATAAACTTGCAGCCAAATAATATTCGGTAAAATGTTGTTCTGGTGAAGTGAAAGTATGGCAAATAAGTTATCTGGTAAATGAAAAAAAGTCAAAAGAAATAGTAATAGGCCAATAGTAAAAAGTTATTTTAAAAATCGGTGAAACGTAGTTAGTTAAAATGAGACATATGCCAAATGATATTTCGATGATTTAAAAATATAGAAAACAATACATACGGGGTGCATTTGTAACCACTCTCCAAATTTAAAGGATGTGTTCAGTCCATGAAATTGAACAACGTTCTCCATTTAACATGTGTCGAAATACGCCAAAAAATTTGGTCATCCCATACTAAACTGATCACGTGATCTCTTTGATTTGTATGAAAAGTCATTGTTTTTAACATTGAAAATGTTTTTTCGATCGTTCAGTAGGGTACCCAATTTCAGCCGAAGTGAGACATTGCCCTGGTCCCGTGAGTTTTGGGTCTACGTGTATGTACTAAATGTCAAAAGATGCGTCTCAGCAAGGGCTACAATATGGTGAAAAAATTTTTTGTAAAAGTCCAAAACTTGTTTCGAAAATCGCATAAATGTAGAAAAATGACACACTTTTTCGGGGTCTTTTCTCACTAAATCGACAATTTCTCAAAAACGAAAAGCGATATCGAAAAAATGAAAAAAACCCCTAGAGATATTGAGTTAGGTTACCCACTGAAATTAGTATATGTCCCTGACTCTTACGGTCTGGGCTGTTGCTTATCCTTTATGAAGCGAAATGTTGGCATACCGCGGGCGACGTGCGCGGCGCGGGATAATGGTAATACGTAGTAGGTACGATTGAAGTTTTTAAATAATTGTATATTTCAAAGCTTGTAATAGTGTTTTATATTTTGTATTTTTTATTTATTTCCACATTTTTTATAAATAAAAAAGTATTTAGATATATGTATATTAAAACCATAATATTGATATTGATTAGCTCTAGCAGGTCAACAGATGGATGACGTGAATAGAGCGTGAAGCGAGAGCTGATTCGAGATCTAGTCAAAGATTAAAAAATCGTTAGATACGGCGGCGCGGGGCGGTACCATAGTGTGACTGCACTGAAATGTCTCCATAAGTCCATATTCAAGTAAGTGACGTCACTTACTATGTGAAAACGAAAAAGAAAGTAGTGTTAGCAATAACTGTAGGAGCAAAAGAGATGACGCTATTATCTCCAGTACACGTGCTAGGCGTCGTAGTGAGTTTTTGTGTGTAGAGAAACGGATAATCGAATCTTGAACGAAAGTTGAACAGAAGAGAGGTTTTAGTTTGAGATCCTCTACTAGATCCAAAATATTATATCGTGGGTTGCTGTTATTTCAATTTAGAGATTTGAAATTACTCGATCAGTCACGTCTTTCTTAGTGACTCTGCGATTCCAAATTTTACAACGATCTCTGAGAATGAGAGTGGGATGATGATGCCTAGGTAAACATGAGGGTTGTTATCGCACATTCGAGTGATGATGAAGTCTGCGCGAGAGTCTCGCATGCTGCATTTGATTTTGATTTTTTTTTTTATTAGGGTTAATTTATTTAGAAATTCAGATGTTTTAGTTATACATTTAGGTTACCTTTCAATAAAATATTAATGTCTATAAGAAAAGAATAAAAAAATATTTTGTTAAATTCATTAAATTCATTTTCAATGTACCAGAAGGTCGTGAAAGGCACGAGATCTGTGAATTTTTTACATATTTGACCCTTTGTTTCTTAGAGAAAGTTGTTCAGTTTCATGGACTGAACACATCCTTAAAATTTGGAGAGTGGTTACAAATGCACCCTGTACCTGTATAGCAACAAAGACGTCGGTCAACAGTTTTCGGTCAAATGAATTTAGGAAAAGTAAATTTCGGACAAGTGATCGGTTACCCCATCTGCTATTGCTAGCTTACTTTTTATTGTGTAAATGTTGATATCTATTAAAAGTACATTTCGGACGGGGAAGAAGTACCTATATAACAACACCATTAAATTAGATAGGATTTTTTTAGATAGGATTTTTTTTAAAGGTGTGGTGATTTTTCTTACGCCGAATGTATTTATTTTAAATTTTTTCATGTCAGTGATTTATTTTATACAAGATGCATTTTTTTTTATGCGAAACGGGATAGTGCTTGGCCTTCACTTCACCTTTAGTGACGATAAGGCCGAAGGTAGAAGCGCACTACACCCGGAATCCTCATCACTGAGGATCTGGTAACCTTACCTCTAACTGCAGGAACACAAAATCGTTGTTAGAGTCTGTAAAAAATAATTTATAAAAACTTATACTGGTAACTCTGTTGGTGCTGTCAAAATTCTAATGAGGGCTTTTCATGGGCTTTTCAAAATGACAAAAATTTGTAGGCTCGATGGATGTCGATGAAAAAAATAGGGGATTCAAAGTATTTTTTACTAACCTTCGAAGAGTACTCAGGTAGACAGGCAGATGTAACTGACCTCCTTGTATAATAGAGGGCAGTGCAGACATGCTTACTTTCCTCTTTGGTAGGCCGTTTATTTTTAAAAGCCAATTTTGACTCACCTCTCTCTCACCATCAACGCCATCTACCCATCTACCCAAAATACGCATTCCGCGCAATCCCCACCCGATTTCAAGATACGTGCCACTGACTGTAAACATAATATTTATTTATTTATTTAGATGGGTATTGGTGGGGTGGTTGGGGATTTAGGTGGGTAATAAAATTACCTTTGAAATTACCCATGTAAACAGAGTTTTTAGACAGACTCTATGCCGTCAGATTTAGATAAAATGGTGGTCGTAGCTCTCTAGCCAGGCAGACTTAAAATAAGCCCTAAGTACCACCAACCAAACCGAGTACAAATTGTACTCCCCCTGGGAATTGAACCCGTGTGGGCGAACCACTAGACAACAGAGGTGGTTAAATTTATGAAATAGACCCTGATAAAATACTGTTATAATAATAAATTACTGTAAATACTGTGATCTATCAGTATTTAATCAGGGGCCTATTTCATTAAAGAATAATTAAAGGTCATTGAGCATTTTTAAGAGCCAAACCGCACTGTCGACTAGTCGCCGAACGACTGTCGACAGCGACTGTAATTTCTACTAATTTATATGGACGCGTACGCACTTGGTCGCCCGGTCGCTGGACGACCGACTCTGAGTCGTCGGGAGACTAGCCACGCCCCCGAGTCGTTCGGCGACCGAGAGATACACGGGTTCATATGGAAGCGTACGCACTGCGAGCGACTGTCGCGTCGACCGGGCATCATCGCGCACAAAATGACTTTCGATACTAAAGATTTTATATTATAAACAAACAACAGTAGGAGGAAATAGTGGAATTATTTGAAGGTGAAGGATTAACAAGAGTTAGTTCTTTTGGGTCGGGTTTTATTTTATTTTATTATTATTTATGAATTCTGCCCATGCTATCTGCTATGGCAATTGGGTCAATTCTCAGTGCTAAAATAATCAGCAAACATAGGTATATAGTCATCATCATATCACTGTATGATATACCACGTCGCGTACAGGGTTACCAGATGGTATATCTAAAAATCCTGACAAAGAGCCTGATTTCTACTAAAAGGTCCTGACATTTTGCTAAAACGCCCACACCGCTTACGATAACACATTGTAGATCAGCGAACTTGTAGATAAACCTACCTAATAAATTAATACTTTTTCTTGTTTCAATGACGTAAAAAATCATATTTTAAGTACTTAGACGAAAAGTATTCGTTGTTAAGTTTTAGTTTTTGATTGTTCATAATTTTAAATGTGGTTATTTTTAATTATTGCAAAGTTAGTTGATTCTGTACGACTGTACCAAAAACACTACAGGCACAGTTTAACAATCCATACAGTTGTTAAACGGATGTACTTGTGCAGAGGCAAGATTACAAAAGCCTGTTGATTTCGGCCAAGTACCTACCGGACCGAAATCAACAGGTTATTAGAGTAACGTTTTTGAAAAAGCGAGACTGCAAAAGCCTGTTGAACTCGGCCAGGTACTTGAACGAAATCAACTATTTATTAAATATTACTAAAAGCTATAGCTTTTAAAGGTATTTTTTTTGGTTGAATAATTTTTTTTTCCATTCTTCAATGTACTTTTTCGTCTACCTAATTATAGCAACCAATACTTTATTTAAAACAAAAAAGTGGCAACCCTGTTTGCGACCGTGTAAAACGCCAACGTGCATTAATACATTATTATTCCCGTCCATTGGTAATGCGCTGGAATCTTGTCACATTAACATCCACGTTGACGTGATCCGCAACTAAAAATGTCATGAAACAAGAAAATTATAATAAGTGATCTAATAATATTAATTATTAAATTATTATTTTCAATAAGATAGGGTCTAGGTAAGTATATAAAAATTTTACAATTGTTTTTCGTTTTTGAGGTTAAAATCATGGCCACCAAGAGCATTACCTCTGCGCGTGATTTTTTTGCGGGCTACATACATACAGGGTGTCCGGGAAGTCAGTTAATTTAATCTTGGATCATCCTGCTATCTGGATACAAGAAAGTTACAGATATCCTCTATTAAAGACCTAAAATTTAGGTCCAGACTTAAAATTTTCACTTACAATTTTTTTTACCTTACTTTTGATCGGCCCTGGTGAAAAAAAATTACTACATGGAGTGTGCAAATTATTTTAAAAACTACTTGATTTCATAAGGATTTTAAAATGTTTATTAATAACTTTTTCTTTTAGACTTTTTTTTACAATTTTAATCTAAAAGGGTAATTTTTGGCAAGTGTTTGAAATAAAGTTGTAATAGCAAAACATGTTTATTTTTAGGTGTGTGGACGTAAATAACAACAAAATAACATATAAATAAGGTTATTTACGTCCACACACCTAAAAATAAACATGTTTTGCTATTACAACTTTATTTCAAACACTTGCCAAAAATTACCCTTTTGGCTTAAAATTGTAAAAACAAGAGTTTAAAAGAAAAAGTTATTAAATATTATACCATTTTAAAATCTTTGTGAAATGAAGTAGTTTTTAAAATAATTTGCACACTCTATTTAGTATTTTTTTTTCACCAGGGCCGATCAAAAGTAAGGTAAAAAAAATTGTAGGTGAAAATTTTAAGTCTGGACCTAAATTTTAGGTCTTTAATAGAGGATATCTGTAACTTTCTTGTATCTAATCAATAGCAGTATGATCCAAAATTAAAATAAAAAAACCGTTATCGAAAGAAAATCAATTATAGTAATGACATGAAAAAAACTGATCAAAGGTAGAAATTTTCCAAAATTGCATAAAACATCAAAAAACTCGGAAACCATAAGACTTTTACTAAAGTTATAATTTTTTTATTTGTAGATCTCAATGTGGGCTATCGGCAAATAAAAGGTTATCCATGACTTCCCGGACACCCTGTATACCTCTTGCTGATTTTATTGATTACTCTAATAAACTAGAAAACCATTTAAAGTTTAAATTTAATTAAAACCCTTGCAAATTTGCGACTGATAGCGTACCTAAGTAAAGTCTATAAAATACAACAAATGGTTTTTCACACATAGATTACGAAATAAACTATTAATAATAAATGATAATTTCATAAAGTTATTAACATATTTTTAATTAACGATTTAAGTAAGTATAAAAGACGTATGACAAACTGTCAAAAACTGTTTACATAGGTACTTAATAAGAAAAGTAAGGATAGATAGACTTTAGGCACCATCGTCCCCATATCAAAGGCGCTTAACAACTGTATGGATTGTAAAACTGTATCGAGTCGCTGGCTTAGTCGTCGGCAAGTGCGTTTTGAGTTGCAGTCGCTGGGAGACCGAGTCGCTCGTCGACTAGTCGACAGTGCGGTTTGGCTCTAACGAATCGACCAACCAACGCGATTAATTTGCTGGTATTCTATGCACTTAAATCGCTGAATGTCATCGATGATTTTATGGTTGGTTCGACTAGTCTACTGGAATGCACCCTTTGGCATGGCAGTCGCGGTCCGCATAGCAATAATTTCGATGATGGAGTTTACAACGCTCACGCGCGCGGTCCACATTCGATATCGCGCTTAAATTGACAAAATTCGACAATTGACAGTTGGTGAATGCGGACCGCTCGTAAGCGCGCTCAAATTTTATTCTAACCTCAAATGAATCAGTTAATTAAGAAAGGGAACATGTCACCTTTTTTCCCATTTTGCAATTTTTATGGATTTCGATTCTCTAGGGCAAGACAAACATAACAGTCAAGAAACGGAATATGTCAGTACAATGGTTTAAAAATTATAGGGCACCAAATTTTTACATGAAGGTAAGAAAAGGAATAAGTCGAATGACTTGTTCCTTTTCTTACTCAACCGATCATTATTCTAGTAGGATAACACTGATGGTCAAAACTGCACACATATTGAACTTTATGGGTTTGTGGACTAAGATTTATAAGAGAGATGCCATTTCTGTTGAAATTCAATCTCAGCAGGTACCACGGTATCAAAAGCAACACTTTTTCATGTCGCAATTCTTAGAATTCTAGTATTCTTCAGATCAGAAGGATGTATAGTAGTAACTCGCCCATTTATCCAAAACCTTGCTCGAGTTAACGCATTTGATTAGATAAGGAACCGATCTGCTATTCCAACTCTACCAGAACATAAAGCATTATAATGGTCCTATGCCCATCAACATCAAACCAGTTGAAGATCTAAAACGTATAGTTTGCAATATTTTTATCCCACACACAAGGATTTTTTGTGTACATAGTAGAAAACTGGCCTAACACGAGTGGAAATAATGAAAATGATGATCAATAAAGTAGATTAAGTAGAGTAGTATAATGCTGGTCCTTATTTTTCCTTACTTCTTTGCGGTTGGTTAAGAAAAGGAACAAGTCAATGACTTTTAATTAATTATTACGTAAATTACACAGTATTATAGTACCAAAAAACATTTTAAATTATGTATTTTAATGTAAATTATCTAATATAGTAAAAATACAAAGCAATTTCTATTCAACTTTTTTTGAAATTTGTTTTTTGTGTCTCCTGAAAAATTGACGTGCCATGACATGTTCCTCTTCTTAATTAACCGATTCAAATACAAGATAGAATGATTGCTAGAAACTATTTTTTGCTTTCTAAAGCGAAGATAGTGATGCTTACACACACACACACACACACACACACTCACTCACACACACTTACACACACACACACACGCGTGTTTATTATTATCGTTTTTATTAATGTAAAATAGGTTTATTCACTTTTCAAGCTTTTATTTCATGTAAAAATAGGTTACCTACGTATTTTTAAGGAAGAGCGGAGTCTCCTAGTACAAGCAAGCTATTTTTGCTTAAAAGGAAACTCCGGCCACAGTATATTGTAAACTTACACCTAAGCTGTTGAAATAAATATATTTGATATTGATATTTGATGAAGAAAGTTTGATTATTGAGTCGTGTGCATCGAACATCTTTTTTTTCCAACTTTTTTCATCAGCCACCTTTTTTTAATAAGCTCAAAATTAAAATTACCAAAATACTAACCAATATAATGCTCTATCCTTTCGTTGTGAAGTGAGGAAAAGCTCCTTCTGTAACGAATTCTATCATTTTTTTTGACGAAATCTAACACACGATTCGTTTGACAGTCACTCTTGAAACTTTTGATTTGACAGGATGTTTACAGTGATTACGCTGCAAGGCATGGTCGCTGTAACTGTAAGCCCAAGATGGCGCTAGTAATGACGTCATGAGTGACGTCATGCCAATTATGTATTCTGTGGTCATGCTAGATATTGTAAACGCGCTAACGTGCATGCGGACCGGCTGTAATCGCGATAATTATCGATATTATCGCTATGCGGACCGCAGCCATGCTTATGCTGGGCTGCGTTCCGTCGCTTTGGGTGTAGTTGTTTGGTTAAAATTTAACCCGTTTGGGTTGCAACCAAGCGACGGAACGATCGAGTTGTTTTTATAACCTCATTAGGTACAAAGTTTTCGTTTTTCACTTGAAATACGGATAATTTAAACTTTCCTTTAAACTAAATCAAATAAAAATCTGTTTTTTGAGTAGACACCATGAAATTTTTGAAACTTAGACACAAAAACATCAAAATACAAAATAATGTCAAAATGACAATGACATAATTTTGGTAAGATAAACGTCAGAGCGTCTATTTTGATGGTTGTTTGGTTGCAACGCTCCAAGCCACGGAACGGATGAAACCACAAAGTACTTTTTTATAATAGGAAATAGAGACCAATCTTCGAACATTTTTATGGAAGTATCTCACTAGCGCCATCTGTCGATTGAAGTATGAAACTTTATGTTCGTATTTTTCGTATAAGAAAATTTTATTTTATTAATCTTATGGGTGACTTATTTATTCTTTATTTATAGCAAAATATGAATGAAAAAAGGATAATTCAAAACAAAAAAACACAAAAACATTTTGCACTCATATAGGATTGAACTCAGATCTCCACAGTAGTAGTGTCAAGTATACAGTGATTTGGTATCCATTACGCTAGCTAGTCATTATTTCTTACGTCGAATTTTATCATTATATTGATTCGCACCATAACCATACTAATATCTCACCGTCTCAACGTTGATGTGGCGCCATCTATTCAATTACTAAATGAACTATCTTATAAGTAAAGAGCCCCCTAGAGATAGAATTACGCAACTTTCACAATAATAAGCTTCCAGGTTGACAGTACTAAGATTACGGCCCCTGGATGAAACTACGCTCTGACAGCTGTCAGAGTAAAATTTCACCGAACCACGGAACGGTTAGAGCGCGCAACGGAGTGCGCTCGAGTGCACTCGAGCGAAGCCACGGAACGCACCCCCTGTTTGAATTATCTGTCACTGTCAGTGTCTAAAGTAGGGATGTCGAAAGTGAAAAAAAATATCGATATATCGATACATCGATATTTATAAAAATATCAATATCGGCCTCGATATATCGCGAAAAAAATATCGATATATCGGTCAAATTTTCAAAGAACATTTGTAGTTTTAAAATAATAATGTATTTAGTTCAGCCTAGCTCAGAAGTCTCTATAGATCTTTTTATACTTTTCGTGAATATCAATTTTTCTTCCAACATACTGAAGTATTTTGGTTTTCTTCAATCTTTTATTCATTTACTATCCAACTACCATTGTTATTATTATTAGTATTTAACCATTTTAGATACAATTTTAAATAAATGGGAAAATTGGAGGTAAAAGCCCTTACAAAGGTCCCTAGCAGCAGTAGCGCTACCAAGCGTCCCGCCCCGCCATTCTAGCGACTTTTGAGTGATGTGATGCTAATAAATATATCGTTTTTGATACGATTTTTGATATTGGTTATTTTGTATCGATGTATCGATATATCGGATCAAAATATATCGGCTAAAAATATCGATATATCGAACAAAAAATATCGATATATCGATGTATCGATATTTTTCCAACAACCCTAGTCTAAAGTCTAAATTAAAACTAGAAGGGAAGGGGGCGGAGGCGTGTTGTGTTTTTCCTTTTTATATTCTGCGATTTTCTCCGTCTTATTCGATAAATATAAAACTTCATGTAGGAGAGAAGTAGAAACGTAATTGATAAATAAATGCTTAAATAGATACAATGGTTATTTTCGGTGTATACATAGTGAGCAAATCAGGAGGCCTCATATACAACTACGATCACAACATTCCTAAAGTAGAAACAGAAAAAACATTTGGATTCCCTCTAGACCTAAAATTGCAATACGAAAACAAGAAAATTGTTGTTGCTTTTGGACAAAGAGACGGCATAAATGGTGAGTTAGTGGCTAAGTTGATTAATACAACATTTTTGACAAGCTTCAAACAATGCTTAGTCAAGAACTCGAAACTGATTTTTTTGTTGTAGTTGGACATGTATTACTATCAGTAAATGGAACACCCGTTAGCGGACGCACTACTGAAGATGGTCGAGATGTCTTCGATCTCATAGAAAGTAAGGTAAATAACTTATCTCTATTTCTTATAACCCCATCAAGTTAACATATCACCTGAAGTGAAAGCGACCCCTCTCATTTTCTCCTTGCCACACGCACCGTGGTTATGCCAGTAGCATTAGTACACTTGTCAGCAATAATTTATTGATAATCTATCGAAGAAATAAAAAAAAATACTACGGTGGCATAAGGCAAGCAGAAAAGGAGAGGGTCGCTTTTGCTTTAGGTGTAGAGTTAACTTGACCGGGATATACTCAGGAAAAATACTTGAGCTACAGCATCTTGTTTTACTAACTACTTACAACCTCTTTGACAGGAAAATTACCCTCTAAGTCTGAGGTTTGGCAGAGCTCGTGCCACTACAAATGAGAAAATAGTTCTTGCGAGTATGTTTTACCCGCTGTTCGCACTGGCAAGTCAGCTCAGTCCCGTCCCCAAGTGTTCTGGGATCGAGTGTCTCACAGCTGACACCTTTAAGTTGTCATGCTTCCAGACATTAACAGGTGAGTCTACAGGGTGGAATCGAAAACAGTTGACAAGTTTTGTGGTGGCTTAGACCGTCAAACTGAACGACTTTGTCTATGGATCGACTTAATCAGAGCAAAAATAATCAGCTGTTCCATACATTTTGGTCGAGAAGATATTGACGTTTTCTATGGAACAGCTGAAAATTTTTTTGCTCTTATTAAGTTGGTCCTATAGACAAAGTTGTTCAGTTTTTACTGTCTAAGCCACACCACAAAATATGTAGATTCTTCAAAAATCACCCTGTACATAATAATGAGGTGTTCTTATCTTAATGCTTTTCTTAATATCTTAAGAATATGCATTTTTTTTTTATTTTGTTATTTCTTCGTTTCAGGTGTTAAATTCATCGTTGTGACTGATACAAATATGCAAGGCGCAGAAGTAGTGCTAAAGAGAATTTATGAGATCTACTCAGATTACGCACTCAAGAATCCATTCTACTCCCTAGAAATGCCCATCCGATGCGAGCTTTTTGATACTTCCTTGCATACATTATTGGAACTAGTGGAGAAATCGGGGACTGCTAATTTATAGTTATTCTGTTAAATTAATTATATATTCAGATATTAAGTTAAATAAAGTTATTTTAATTTGCAAAGTTTTTTGCTGTTATAAAAAAAAATTTTAAGTTCTTGTGTTCAATAATGGCGAATGTGAACTATATTTTTAAACAATACCTATAGATAAATCAATTTAATTCTTCCTAAAATCTAAGTGCAGGAAGCGAAGGACGATATTTAATTGGAATCGTGTTTTTAATTAATTAATTAAAAAAAAAATTAAGTATAGAGCTCATTTTGCCTTAACAGCGCGGACCGCACTCACGCGCATGCGGTCACCGCGCAGTGTCGGTTTTGACGGATGCCGACAAATGGCGCACATAAGCCCGCAGCGCGGCCCGCGCGGTGTCCGCTTTGACGGATGCCGACAAAGGCGTACAGAAGCCGGCCGAACGCCACTCGCGCGCGTACTGTCGTGTCGTCACGGACGTATATAAGGGGGGGGTTTTGGGGGTCCGGACCCCCCCCATTCATATCCATCTTACTTGTCCAACAGAAAAAAAAACATGCACCGCGCCGATTGAGAAAACGATAGATGCTTAGTTCGCCGCAGTGTTTATCTCGAAATATTATACGACGACACTTAGAGCTGAGGTTGCACACAAATTTTATTGTTGGTAATTTTAACTTCTTTAAAAGTGTCATAGGCAACTTTGCATAGAATGCATTTTTTAGAAGTTGTATGTACCCAAAAACGGAAATAAGTTGAGGTTTTTTGATCACTACGAAGTTAGCACAGGTCTTTCAGGGTTACAAATTTGGATTTACACTTTTGGTATCTATCCTAACGACATCACAAAAATGCAGAACCTTGCAATTATTAGAATGTTTAGATGACTGGGGTAGTAGCAATAAAACGTAAAAGACTAAAGTTATTACTTTAAAGCTTCAACTTTGTTATTTTTTAATAAATATTGCAATACATACATTACATATAACTTTTTATACAACTTGGCAATATCTCGTCGAAATTTCATCGCTCGCAACCATGTGCCGTTTAAGATTTGGCCATTGTAAAATCCAGGAGCAGCCCTAGGGCGGTACGACTGCACTGTGTATGGGGCGCTGTAAACGCCCGACAACTGGTCGCAGTGTTGTTCCTGGCAAATTTAGAATTGCCGTATTCAAAATCGAAAAATTGCCGTAAAAAGCCCAAAATTATAAAAAATTGCCGTAATTTGAAAAATATCATGAATTTTAGCCTGTTTTAGCAATGAAAATTGCCGTATTTGTATGGACAGCGTTGTTGAATGGTGCCGTATTTCGAGTCAAATTCGATCTGGATTACCGTAGAATACGGCAATTGCCGTATCAAGAACAACACTGACTGGTCGACTATCAATCGTTTTGATGCCTGAGTGCCTAGTATGAGTTGGTTTTTTGCTCTCACTTCACTTTTCGAATAGTTAACTATCGTTTCCTCTCTTTCACTCGTTCACTCACGCGAGTGAACGAGTGAAAGAAGGAAATCATGCGAATGATTTCCTCTCTTTCACTCGATACTATTCGCAAAGTGAGGTGAGAAATACAACTCGTACTAGGCCCTCTGGTGACGAGCGACGACTCGAAGAATGAAACTGACTAAAAATCGCACTGCGTGGCCATTTTTTAATACATATAAACAAACAAGATTAGTGGATTAACCGATTAAAAATGACGCTGCGCAGCTGTTTTTTTTGCTATAAACAAGCAAGATTAGTTGATGAAAATGACTAAGAATCGCGCTGCGCGGCCATTATTTTTGCCTATAAACAAGCGAGATTACAAGATAAGTAGATGAAACTGACTAAAAATCGCACTGCGCGGCCGTTTTTTTACTATAAACAAGCAAAATTACAAGATTAGTAGATGCAACTGACAAAAAATCGTGCTGCGCGGCGGTTTTTTCACTATAAACAATATATTCTGTGCTATAAATAAGCAAAATTACAAGATTAGTAGATAAATCTGATTAAAAATCGCGCTGTGCGGCCGTATTTTTTTTTACAACAAACAAGATTACAAGATTAATAGGTGAAACTGACTAAAAACCGCGCTGCGCGGCCATTTTTTTTACTAAAAAGCAAAATTGAAAATCTTGGAATCGCAGATAGGGGGGGGGGGGGGGGCTGTAGAAATGTCGCCCAGGGCACTGGTAGTGCTAAAACCGGCACTGGCAGGCAAGGTTTAATTTGTAAATGATAGATTTAATTGGCGTTAGAGCTCTGTTATTTTACATTGTGGACCCCCCCCTTGTCAAAGCTATAGCTACGTCCGTGCGTGTCGTCGTGTACTCTATCTACCTAATGTTGTCACACGCGCCGCGGCCTCTCCCCTTTACGGGTCATTTAGTGATCGATTGTTGTCTAAATGCATATAATTTTTATCTTAACCAACAATATGCCTCCGAAAAAAAAATCTCGTCACGAATTTATGGAGTTGTGGATAAAAGATTATCCTGAAGTACAGGTAAACTAAAAAAAATGTATTACAGATATATTCTCTCAGAGGTTGAGTGGGATTAGGCAGAATTGTCAAATTAATCAAAAATAGACCTTCTGTTGTACTTTGTCTTTGGCTTCGATCGTTCGTGCACCGCCGATAACGGGGTATGATTATGATGCAGTCATAAACAGTCTCTCACACATTTTTGTTATGGTACATATTGTAGCTTCCTAAGTAATAATGTTGTTACATTATCTCTAAGTAACTTCCAAATAATTCCCAATGTAATTTCAAAAGAATATTTAAGATTTTTAGTTCTAGAAGTTGTTTCTGGTTAGAAAGGCGTTCAGTGTTGACAACTAGCTTTCTGCCCACAACTACCTACATTACATATGAAATTCCCCTCGAGAAGAGGAAACCATCTCTTCTCGAGGGGAATTTCGATAATAAAATATAGCCTTTGTTCTCATGGATGATGTAGCTTGTTGCTATTGGTGGTGAAAGTAATTACGGATTTTACCTCCCTCCTACATCCAAACTTACAAACTTTAGCTCTATCTATAATGTTAGTGTGGGTAGATAATTATTATTTCTGCTAATTTAATGTGGTTCCTACAGAGGAAGCTGTATACAAAAACAAAAGCAGTTTACAATAAAAAATTTATTGATATAATCATTATTTATTTATAACAATTCAAACCGAGGCAGTTCATCCCCGCACATTCGCGCCCACCATATTAAAGTTAACATTACATAATATTACCGAACACTCCTTTGTACTTCCTACACACACACGACAGTCACACAAAGATTTTATTGCCTGATATTTGGTATGCGGGCGGACCCCGAGCAGCTTTGTGCGAACTACAACTACAATTAGTACTCTAAAAATACAGAAAAACTCGAAAAGAAAAATGTTTAAAAAACGACGTTAACACATAATTTCGTCATTTGGTCAACCGTAAAAAAATAATTGGATAGGCGCTGCCTCGGGGTCCGTGCGTGACACCAAGCACGTTATACTTAACAAGCTCCTTCGGGAAAGATTACAGTCAGGCTACACTCGCTACGTTGCGTGGACGAGTCGGGCGCGCCCGCCCACCGCCCGCTCCACTTACTACTACACGGTAACAGGGAAAGGCAAACAAGTTAAATTTACGAGTGTAATGGCTTTGTCTATTGGTCATCTCACGAGAGATTCACGATGATCGGTACAAAAATAGAGTCATGAGCGGTCTCCGCTACAAAATATAACATCTGCACACTATTATAAATCTTAATTACTCGTAGTTACAGTACGAGGCAAACGTCTTGACACTTTCGACGGAGTGGGGATAAGTTCGCGCATGTGCACTTGTAAGCGACCAATATCGCGCGCACCTCTCCCGCCGCCCGCGTACCTCACCGCTACGCATGCCCAAAATACGCGTTCCGTGCAATCCCCACCCGATTTCAAGAAGTTTGCCTCGTACTGTAAAGAAAGGATCTACATATAAATAAATCTACGTGGGGCGCTGCCGTGGAGACTACCGGCCGGCACGTCTCATTAAAACTATCTTAATCCCTCCTTAAATGTATGATAAATAATTTTAAGAGCATGTTAGTCTAATTTAATGAAATTATAGATAAATAACGTTACATCCGAGCCTTAACTTCTCTAAAGGGTTACGTGAGCATTTGCACTGTGTTAGTATTTGAGAGCCGTTTATTTCCCAATCCCACCATACGGGACACACTGCCAGTGGCATTTTATGAAAATATTTAGTACTACACTTGTATCAATCAGTACCTACTGTTAGTAGGTACACTTGTCGTACTATTGCAGAAAAAAATATAAATTTTAGAGCGTATTTTACTCTTATTCGAAAAACGCTTATTATAGTGATAGAAAAGTTAAAGGGAAATAAACGCTCGCAGCGCCTCTGGTGAACGGTGGTCGAGCCACTGTGCCTACAATTACATACGCACCACGCCCTGTTCCTACTAGCGCGTGGTCCGGCGACGTGGCCGCGTGACCAAATACAATCCAATTACAAAATCCCGTGTTCACGGTATAACGTCGTGGCTGAACCCAATTTCCAAAAAAAATTCCAAACGTTCACGTACGAATAGCATTTGAAAATTACAGCTTAAGCTCCGTACACGGTCCACGGGATTGGTCATTCCCAAAAGGGTCGCGTCGTCGGCCGAGTCGCGCCAGCCGGAATCATTATTGCCATTTCAAACTCCGAAAGATACATTTTGCCTCAGCTAAAATAAAATATCTCCAATTCATATATTGCACAGGTAGAATGGCACTGAATTATTGCACGCGTGTAATGTTCAACCACATTATAATTAATTACATTGTCAAAATGATACGAGTGCCATGCGACGAGTACAGCGGAACTAGACTTTCTATACGTATACATCTATATAGTGAGCGGAGCGGTTCTCTTACATTGTTACTACTTAAGTATCGACATACCTATTTGAACTGCATCACTTACTGGCCGGAGTAACTAAACAAGTATCAGCTGTATACGGACTGGTTGACAATACTTATTCCTTTAGTCAGACAAACATTAATTACTAAGTCAATCTGATTAACATCCAACAAGAATACAGTACGAAGCATATATCTTGAAATTTTTTCGACGGAGTGGGGATAAGTTCGCGCATGTGCTCTTGCGAGCGACCAATAGCGCGCGCCCCTCTCCCGCCGCCCGCACCCCTCAGCGCTACGCATGCTCAAAATACGCGTTCCGCGCAATCCCCACCCGATTTCAAGATATATGCCTCGTACTGTACGATGAAACAGCAGATATATAACAAAAGAAAAAAAAATGTTTCAGACAATTAAAAAAAAACTATCTTTGATCAGAATAAACTTCACAACGTAGAATTAGTGTCGGTAAAAATATCACGTTAAAATATCGCTAGCCATCGTAAGAAAATATAATCTGTATATAACCGTTTCATTGTTTCGATATGAAATGGTCACAACACACAGCCAGCAGCGCGCGCGCGTCGCCTGTCGCCACTACTACATAATTCACGTCCGATAATTTAAAATTAGTTTCTCGAAGGCTACAAAATGAGAAATCATCTCTCTCCATAAATACGTAGCTAACCTTATAATTATCAAATAGTCTGGTCAGTGCTTTCGTCTTTATTATAATTTATGACTGCCTTCTGTACATAGTTAAACTCTCTCGATTTATAATTAAAACACCATTAAACTTGTAAGTCATTTTAGTTCCTACTTAGACAAAGCGTCTCGCGAATTCTTGTTGTTTATCAAAAGATTGGTATTTATATTTGAAACTTGGCTAAATTACAAACGGTGAAAATACAGACTTCAATAAGAGAAATAGAACATCATATAACCAAGTCGTTATTTTCAGTGTATATGTTACGGCTAATACCCGAAGTGCGGTTAAACCTAGTTCTAGCCGGCTAAAACTAGGTGTAGCCGATAGCTGTTGGCTAAAACTAGGTGTAACCGATCTTCTTTACTCCTGTAGGTCCCGGGTTAGGTTAGAAATTTAAGGCAAGCGCGAAGCGCAGCGGAGCGTGAGCCTTAAATTTCGAGGTTATTTTTTTTTAACAGACAACAGAAAAAACTTTCTTTATATCCCGTGCTGCACCTAGTTTTAGCCGGCTACACCTAGTATTAGCCGCGAGCAAATCGGCTACACCTAGTTTAGCCAACAGCTAGCGGCTACACCTAGTTTTAGCCGGCTAAAACTAGGTTTATCCGCACTTCGGGTATTAGCCGTAACATATACAAATAAATTCAAAATTAGTGTTAAGTTTAAAAACACAGGAACTAAGGCAAGAAATTAACAATAAATTGTTGTTTGTTGTTGTTGTGTTATGTATGAGCATTCAGATAGATTTCTTTAAGTTAAATATAGAGAAAAAATATACACTGTGGCTGTTGTCACAATTCTTAAATGTTCGAGTTTCGTTGCAGAAGTGGCACATATCACAAGAAACAATGTTTCCACAAAGTGTGTAAGCAAAAGCGAATAAATATAGCGGGAGGTTTATACAAATCGGTACTCGTTATGTAGATAAAATATGTTTAGAGCAATCTTTGTGACAAGAATTAGATAAAAAGAGGAAATTCTATTGGTTTTAGTTTTACTTAAATTGAGTCGAGTCAGCAGTTTAGAAACGATCAAAACAACATTGTTGTACTATTGCTAAAGTATATATAAACTCATGGATGACAATAAAATTGCAATTAAACTTCAGGGATCATTATTATTTTAAGTGTTGTTACCATAGATATATAATAATGTAAGTATTTTAGTTAAGTATAGTTTAAATCTAGCATTCCGGACTAACCCCCGTGGTTTTTGGTTTGTTACAATGAAAAATGTTTGTTTTTGTATAGTTAAATAAATAAAAAAAAGAATGAATTGAAATTAGTCGAGACTCGATCGTCGAATATCGACTTGATAATGATTCCCCTTCGTTAATACAGAGCGTTTACGGCCGTTTGCACTAAACTTAAGAATCGCCAAGTCTTTTCCTAACTACAACTTGACCAAGTGTCATGCATGCGCCTAATTATCTTGGTAGAGTTGTACTTAGGAAAAGACTTAGGCGATTCTTAGGTTTAGTGCAAACGGCCGTTAGTGATTTATACATATACAGGGGAGAAACCATACAAATGTATGAAATGTTTTACTCAAATGACTTACGAATGTGACGCCTATCGACGAAATGTAATTTCTGACGTCTGCCCAACTGCCCAATCAATACCATAGATAGCGGTAATATGCGGGCGGTTCGCCGCCGCTAGCGCCATCTAGCTTGCGTGGAGATCCTCATTATGTCGTTGGACGTAGTGTTTCTTTCAGCCTCACGGAACAGCCTTAGTGCCCCCCGGAGAAAAATGAGTTGTGTAGGTAGACGGGCAAACTAGTATAGTGATCGACGGACGAGCTCCCCCGAACCTCTTAATTGCCCCCCCGGAGAATTTTGTCTGAAAGAAACACTGGTAGCACGTCCCTCGTGTGGCGCGGTGCGGTGGCGGCACAATATAGAGAGAGTACAGTAGCTAAGCTTAGCGCTTGCGCGCTCGACCAACGCACGCATAAACACCTTTTACCAACACGGTTTTATCCCCCGGTTCGAGTACGCAGCGGCAAAGTATAATAATGAGTACTTGCGTACAGTACGGCCGCTCCCTGCCTCCCGCTGATGTGCCACCCCACGATCAGTTACCTCACAGTTACCCACTACCAAAGGCGCGGTGCGCAGTGATTAACTACGCACCGCTTCCATCCTTCATTGTCAACACTGTCTTATGGCCGGTATACATTTTGATTAGTTTAGTGCGAGTGGCTCGTTTAGTGTTTGGCAAAAAACAATTAACACTAATCAGAGACTGTCGTCCGAACGTGTTTTTTGCTTAACACTAAACGAGACACTCGCACTAAACACTAATCAAAATGTATACCGGCCATTATTCAGAGTGCGTTCGTTAAACTAGGGCAAAAGTTAACATGGCGTTAGACTGCGGACTAACGCCATTTTAGCGCAAATCTTATTCAGAGTGACAGTTTAACGTTTAGTCCCACCGTTTAAGGATGGTTTACTAGCGGAATCATACGAGCTAGACTGGGATCTAAGCATAAAACCAGGTTTTGTTAGAACCGTCTTGCACCCCAGTTTTGTGAAACATCTCGAATAAGACAGTGAATGTTTACTAACTGCACGGTAACCCTAGACTAAAGCAAGGTTTACACGAGGCCATCGCTGGCTGCCTGTCACAGCGATGGCTCGGGATCGGCCTTGTCTAAAGTTTTTCAAGCCAAATCAGCAACGCTGGCGAGAATAGAGCGCCCGTCTATTTTTCAAGCCAGTGAGATTGGCAGCTAGCGATGGCCTCGTGTAAACAATGCTTTTCACACACAGTTGCGCGTGTTCAAAAACGTCATCTGACGTTGTTTATAACGGGGCGATTGTATGGAATTCATTTGGAGTGACCGGGGTGTGGCAGCGGTGAGAGCGTCGAGCGCCCGTAGCAGTAAGCCTAACATCTGGTAGTCCCTCTGTTTGGTGGCGGCGGCGGGCGTGGCGTGGCGTGCGCGCGGGCCCCACTGGCGCAGCGAGTAGTCCTCGGAGGCGGACACCTGAGGCCGTATTACAAGCTCTTAAATCCTGCCAGTTTTATAAATTGCTGTAGTGACATCTCTTTCTCGTCGTATAGCAAATAAAAGAGATAGATTGATAGCCAGTCAGAAAACTGCCTGGAAATAAGAGGTCATAATACGGCCCCTGTGCCCTGTTTATCAAAACTTACAAGCTACAAGTAAAATTTACATGAAAAATTTTACAAGTTCATGTAAATTATGTCTTTTTCTAAATAATTTATACAAGACACTTGTAAAAATTGTCAGACGGAATGGAGAGTCGCCGGACACCCTCAGAAATACTCAGGATTTTCTATCGAGTTTTTTACAAGTTGTAAGTATTTTTTACAAGTTTTGGTTTTTTTAACGAAATAACTAATATAAGTAAGTTTTGATAAACAGGGCACAGCTCGTCGTGGTGCGCGGTGTTCCACGCCACGGCGTCCACGCACCGCGTGTGCCCCCCCCCCCCCATGTAGCGGGGGCGGCTAGGGCGCGGCGGTGGGGGCGCGCGGGCCCCACAAACGCAGCGAGTAGTCGTCAGGGGCGGACACCAGCACGTCGTGGTGCGCAGGGTTCCACGCCACGGCGTCCACGCACCGCGTGTGCCCCCCCATGTAGCGGGGGCGCTAGGGCGCGGCGGTGGGGGCACGCGGGCCCCACAGGCGCAGCGAGTAGTCGTCGGAGGCGGACACCAGCACGTCGTGGTGCGCAGGGTTCCACGCCACGGCGTCCACGCACCGCGTGTGCCCCCCCATGTAGCGGGGGCGCTAGGGCGCGGCGCTGGGGGCGCGCGGGCCCCACAGGCGCAGCGAGTAGTCGTCGGAGGCGGACACCAGCACGTCGTGGTACGCGGGGTCCCACGCCACGGCGTTCGTGCTCCGCGTGTGCCCCCCCCATGTAGCGGGGGCGCTAGGGCGCGGCGGTGGGGGCGCGCGCGGGCCCCACAGGCGCAGCGAGTAGTCGTCGGAGGCGGACACCAGCACGTCGTGGTGCGCGGGGTTCCACGCTACGGCGTCCACGCACCGCGTGTGCCCCCACATGTAGCAGGGGCGCTAGGGCGCGGCGGTGGGGGCACGCGGGCCCCACAGGCGCAGCGAGTAGTCGTCGGAAGCGGACACCAGCACGTCGTGGTGCGCGGGGTTCCACGCCACGGCGTTCACGCACCGCGTGTGCCCCGACATCACCGCGATCGGCTCCTCGCCGTTTATGTGCCAGATGTACACCTGCACACACACACAAGTGGCTCAATACTAACAATTTTGTAAATAAATTTTCTATTGCAGTCTTTCCCAATTAGTGGTACGCGTACGCCGAGGAATAAGCGAGGTTACGTCAGAATGTACGCGAGGTTGCGTCAGAGGGTATGCGGGACGAACTCTCACTCGAATAAGAAGATATTATAGCAGTATCAATAACCTTTTTTATCTACACTCACAACGTAATGTTCCAAATATGAATTCAAAAAGGATAATATAAATACGTACTTTATTTTCGTGGATAGATAAAATTAAAAAATAAACTCATTACGATGCAGTCAACTGCATCATAAAATAACTTTTTTTCTCATTACGATACAGGGCAAATCCAAGAAGAAGGCAGTGCTGTGAAATTAAAAAAAACTACGATATTTTCCCATATACTTTTGATGATTAAAATGCGCTCTATGGTGATCGATGAATTAGTGCGATTAGTTTGCAGGAATGCACCCATCTTATGTTTTAATTTTCTAATGGAATGCGCGCCATTTTCAGAGCATTACAAAAAACTTTTGATTTCAATTTCTACATTTTGTTGTTCTGAATTTCGTAGGTTTTTCTTTATTCTTGCTTTAAAATGTGAAAAAATTGAATCTGCCCGATATTTTAGTTGTAACTATAAGGAAATGACTTATTACAAGGTAGGTACCTAGCTAATACAAAGTCTCTCTCTCTTTTCTAACGTTGATCTTTCATTTAGTAGGTTCAATCCCAAATGTATGAGTGTAGATAAAGTAGTGTATGAAACTGCACATAACTAGGTATTAAAACACTCGTGTGATACTATTAAAAACCTCGCCTACGGCTCGGTTTTTAAACACACACTCGTGTTTTAATACCCCTCTTTATGTATCAGTTTCATAAACTACTATTATATATCACCTGCGGGGAGGGAGAGAGAAGAAACTTGAAAAGAGAAATAAAAATAAAATACGTCGTTTTGTATCGCAAGCTCAGAGAGCTTAACGGCTTAACGAACTTTCCGAACTACGGAAAACAAACACGGAATTTCGTATTGTACTATTTGCCGAAGTTATTTGAAAGATATCTCATGCTCATGTAACATTATGAATCGGGTTCGCCATTTTAGCCTGATTAGAGCTCGATTTATTTTTATTAAATTGAAGCCCGGCAGACTTGCCGAAGTTCGGCCCGATAGCAGTGGCGATACCTCCTCCGTACAAGCCCAAAAGCCCGGCTTGCCCTAACAATAACTTGCTAACACTACTAATAAATCGTAATTAGTTACAACAACACAATATTATTAACGAATGTTAATTTTTAATAATCAATAACCACAAATTATTTTTTTACAACAACTGATCGATAGACAAGTCGCTAAACTGCATTACTTTCCTCAATAGTCCAATTAATGAGGATATTTGTTGTATGGAGACTTCCGAATAATTCTCCCGTCTATGAAATTTGGCATGTGATGAAGTTAGGTAATACAGATTACAAATGCACAATAAGCCAATAAATTTTGTTACGAGAAGTTAGGTATTTTTACCTAAACATGAAAGTTGCTTATATCTCTCTGCGAATATTTCCTCGGGCTGAAATACTTACTGTATACGTACTTATGTACTTGTTAGAATAAGTATGTAAAGGAATCCAATCTTTTTTCGATTTCAGAGGTACCCCAAATTCAACTTTTAACATTTTTTTATATATCTTCTATTGAAAAAATTATCTGTTGATTATTATTATTTAATATGTTTTTATATCTTTAAATACATAGCTTTGTTCAGTAAGCCAATAAATTTTCTTCTTTGATCATATTTTTTTTATTTTTTGACTTTAAGAGGTTATCTACGTAATGTGAAAAAATAGTCGGTCCATTTTTATACGTTTATTAGATAAATTATTTTATATTAACATAGATTTATAAATAATCCAATCATTTTTTGAACGCGCATATATTTTTAAGGATAGTCGCCGATTTATGATAGAGCGTAAGGGTTGACCTCCACTTGACTACTCGGCACTGTTTTGCCACGCACTTTTGAAGTATTGTAGGCGAGTTTGGTGGCCACCGTTCTCACTACATACTCTAAAACAAAGTCGCTTCCCACTGTCTGTCACTATGTATCCTTAGATGTTTAAAACTACGCAACGGCTTTTGATGCAGTTTTTTTAACTGATAGAGTGATTCAGATATGTATAATACATGGTGTCAAATTCCACACTACACCGAAGCAAAGTGAGGGCGGGCATTCCTAAATAAAACAAAAGATAAATTAGGTTAGATAACTTACACTTTAATTAATATTAGATACTAGCGGTCCGCGACTTCGTCTGCGTGGAAAGTTTTTTTTCTATCCCTCGGGAACAATTCTTTTTTCAGAATGAAAGTGTACCCTTTGTCCTTCTCTGTACCCCTGACAACGTGTACCTTTGTAAAATTTCATAATTTAATACTATGAATTCGAGGGGGGCAGTAATAAAACAATAACATTATGCTACTAATTTATCAATAGAATTGCAAGCGCATGTAACATTCCACTTACGCTAATCTTTTTTACATAAATTGGATAATAAAAATGGAGCACACGATGGTGACATAGAAATATTACTTTACGAAATACACCTATCAATATTTCTCTTTTTGATAAAAATTACCAAAAAAGTGAAAAAAAAGTGAAAAAAGTCAACTTTACGGATTTTTTTAAGTATCTCAAAGCAGATCAAATATTGATATACAATGTATGACAAATCAAAGATAAAAAAAAATTACTTTAAATAAAAATCATAATAATATGAAAAACATTATTAGAAAAGTAGAAATTTACGAAAAACCATTTTATATTATTATTCTAGTTCAGTTTACTTCGTTATGTACCTGTAATAGCACATGGCACGTTTATTCGTGTAAAAATATAGAGCTTGATAAATCCTATAACTTCATTACACTGTTTATGGAAGGGAATATTTTTTTATCTATATTTCGGTATCATATCTTTGCACATTTTATGCACTTAAACTATGATCTACATTACGCTTTGCACTTTTATTATTGCTTAAACTTATTTTTTGTCTAAAATGTAAGTAGTTCTTACGGTATCGCCTTGCTATGAAATCTTTATAGTGCTTGTAAATAAAAAGAAAATGCCTTATAAATTACCTACATTTTTATGTCTTTCAAATCTTTAGATCAATTTTATCAGAGAAATCCAAAAAATCTTAAAAAAGGTAACTAGGATTTTAAAAAATCAACTAAAGTTTTCAAATATTTTAATGATATCGGCCCATATTCAAAACCCCGAGAGCTTTCAACTAGAACTCCAAAACCTCTTCGAAGCCCTTGAGAAAAGCATAGATGTGGACAATCTAAACAACATGGTGGTGGATACTGTCGGTACGGTAGGGTCTTAGTTCTTTAAGACCCACCGTCCCAAGTTAAAGAAACTCTCCGACCACACACTCCTACTCATGGATCAGAGATGTGAAATGAGGCTCCAGAGCTCAGTGAATGCCCATCGTTATCGGCAGCTAAATAGGCAGGTAAGTCTTTCAAAGTCAAAGTCAACGCATCATCTCATCTCATCGAAGCCTGAAATCTGAAGATCGAGAGTTTCTATGGGTAGTTATATTCAACGCAGACACCTGTTGAAAGCAAGGCTAAAGACCCCAGAGCCAAGCTTACCCGACACTATACACAAGATATCCCGGACGTCAGCCTGTACGAGATTAGTATGGCTCTCAAACAGCTGAAAAACAACGAGGCGGCGAGTGACGACCGGATCACTACAGAACTTCTGAGAGCGGGCGGTAAGCCGATACTTAAAGTCATCCAAAAGCTTTTCAATTCCGTCATCGTCGAGGGCAGAACGCCGAAGGTATGGAACATAAGTGAGGTGATTTTGTTCTTTAAAAAGAGTGACAAGTCCGTCTTAAAGAACTACAGACACATCTCACTTCTGAGCCATGTCTTTAAGTTGTTTTCGAAAGATTCAACATTCATTCAAACATTCGGCAGAAGACTTCAGCTTCAGCAGCATGATGATGTCCATTTTGGTAAGGTTGCGACTGTCTGTCATTAAAAATCCTGCAGAAAACTTGATATTATATTTCGTGAGATGTGAAAATTAACTAAAACACTAATTCAAGTTAAAAAAATAATTAAAACATTCAAAACAAAACGCGCAAAAGTGATAAATATTTCGATACTTGACACAGACTTTGACAAACATTGTAACCTTGCAAGCGACAGTTTTCTCTTCTGCAACAATCACACAACTTTTTTACGCAAAGGAGTTTAATTTTAAATATTGCTTTATCTCGATGATACAGGGGTTTTTTGACATATTTCGTTAAATAATTGACCAAAAACCCCGAAAAAATATAAACGGTGTCAGAAATTGAAAAACCTCGAAATAGTTTACCTTGTAAAAAATGAAATCATGTCAATTCAGCAAAGATTCAGTATACCCCACACCCCACAGGCTGCGTAGAGCGAAAAAATTGGACGGTAGTAGAAGCTGCACGCGCCATCATGCAAGCATAGGATAAAATTCCCGATGGTTTATGGGCAGAGATAGTAAATGAGTCAGTCTACGTGTTGAATCGTACAGGGCCAATGAGTGTACCAAGCAAGTCTCCACATGAGCGTACGCACATTTGGTACGGACAAAAGACAGCGATCAAACACCTTAGAATCCTTAGTTGCAGCTGCTATGCCCATTGCCCATGTTCCAAAAGCAAGAAACTGCACAAGAAAGCTCAAAAAGGGATACTTATTGGTTATGAAGGAGATGAAGGCTATAGTATCTGGGACAAAGAAGCATTCAAATTGGTTAGATCCAGACATGTGACTTTCCAAGAGATACCACTACTGGGAAAATCAAAAGAGGATTTACCTAGACCGACAAAGGCGACGCCTTTTCTTCAAAAGAACATCAATCATAATTTCCCAAGTTTCGAAAGTGAACATGAATTGAATGTTAATAGAGAGATTGGAGAACGACATGCTTCAGTGGATGAAATCGAAATAATTTCAAGACCTTCTTCACCAAGCGCATATATTGAAACCAATGAAGAAATGTAGATGATATTAATGAAGAACATTTCGAGTCCTTGCCTTTTGAAGAAGAAATTGAAAACCGAGAAGAAGAAAACCAAAGCGACAATTCTGACGGAAATGTTGAAAGAGAAGTAAATTGTTGCGACAATTCTGATGAAAACTTCGAAAGAGAAGGAAATCACATGGTTCTTAGAGATAGAACAAATCTAAAGTCTTCTGTAAGGTTTAATGATTATAATATGGCTCTGGAAGCCAACAATTTATATGAGCATTATGTAAAGACAAAAAAGTGGACAAGGGCTATCGAGAGCGAAATAAACTAGTTAGGACATAACGAAACATGGGAACTAGTCAAACTACCAAAATTTCGAAAAGAAATCGCATGCAAGTTTTCAAAATTAAGACCAATCCCGATGGCTCTATTGATAAATATAAGGTTCAGCTAGTCATAAAGGGATATTTGCATGTTGTAAAAGAGATTCAATGTCGAATGGCTGAATGCAATGTTTGAGGTGTGACGGAGGTTGTCACAATGGTCTTTTGTTTTGTATTCTGTCTAAAAATTACTATCGTAGTGTCATGGTGAAAAATCTTAATAAAGTATTAATACATCTATTCAAAATGTGTATTACTGTCGATTAAGCTTACACCACTGAGCTCTGCAACATCTGCAAATATCAACAGGTTATGGTCAGCACTCCGCAAAACTGTAAGTTTTTTCGGATAGAGAAAGTTACACACAAATTGGTTTAAACTTTGAGATGGTCGGAGAAAACGACAACACCATGAGTGTTAGTAGTAACAGCACGAGTAAAAGCAGTACGAGCACTTGTAGCCTACCTGCATTTAAGAAATTACAAGGATCTTCGAATCACTCGACATCGAAATATTTAATGCAGATGTCACTACACGACGATCTATGGAGCTATGTAACAACTACACCTGCTGCTATAGATGTAGAGCCAACGAAGAAAGATCAAAGAGCTCGCGCTAAGATCTGTCGCATGATAAATACTGATTTGCTAGTACATGTTAGAGAAGCTACAACTACTAAGGAAGTCTGGCAAGCATCCTTATCCTTCCTAATATTATAAATGCGAAAGTCCGTTTGTTTGTTACGCCTTCACGTCTTAACTACTGAACCGATCATCATGCAATTTTGCATGGACGTTGTTAGGGGTACAGAAAAGGGTATAGAGTACCTTTCATCCAGAAAAAACGTACAGTTCCCGAGGGATAGCAAAAAAACTGTCCGCGCAGACGAAGTTGCGGGCGGCCGCTATTTAGAGAATAATTGCCAAGACCAAGGAGTCGTAAACAGATGTCGGTTACTGGGACAACTTGTAATCTTTAAGTTAGAGCAATCCAGCTATAAGAAGGACTATAACATGTTACGCAAATACTGAAAGTAGCTCAGCAGTTACAAGGTATTGGTAAGGAAGTAGACGATGAATTGCTAGCAGCGCTTATGTTACAAGGACTTACTGAAGAGTATACAACCCTAAAGATGACAATAGAGAATGCGAACATCACACTGACATCTAACTACCTCAAAACAAAATTGCTTCAACAGGATAGTCCAATACCTTCGACATCCACTGAGAATGCATTGGTGTCAAGAGATAACCGTTCAAGGTACAAGAGTAGTTCCACGAACAGTAAAGGCAATCAGAAAAAACAAACGCAGCAGAAGCGTGATAAGCAGAAGAAAGAGATAAGATGCTTTATATGCAATGGACTGCATAAAGCATTGACATGTCCGAAGAATCCTAATGCAAACAAAGATAAAAAGGGTCACACTATTCTAGCTGCTGATAGCACCATCAAGAGTAATCATGAATAGGTAGTGGACTCAGGAACGTCCTCTCACATGACCTAACGCAAGGATTGGCTAGCTAACTATAGAGACTTTAAAAGTAATGTTGATATTAATGTAGCAAGCGGCCAAAAGTTGTATGCATGAGGCTCAGGTGATGTGATTAAAGATAATAATAAGAGTATGCAATTTGAAGTGAGAGAGGTAAAGTAGGTCCCTGGATTGTTTGCAAATTTGTTGGGCGTGGATACACTAGTGAGTAGAAACTTTATAGTTGTTTTTTTCCGAGAAAAGGTGTGATATATATCACTCTTACATAGTAAATACTTCAAGGGTCCGTACCGAGGGCTTTGCCAATACATTTCTTATGCGAACTTTTTGGGCAGTCATGTGAAAACCAATTTCCATTGGCTAGAATCAAGTAAAAATTGGCGACTCATAATAGTAATTACTAATAAATAGACATCGGATTATATGCACTAACAAAGTGCCAAAATATGCATGCAAATATGCACTAAAAAGGCCAAAATATGCACTAAAACTGTTAATATGTCCAAAATATGCACAATGCAAAACTAAAAAAAAACATTTTCACCCAATATCAATTTGAACGCCGAAAACGACCTCTCTATATCAACTGATGTCATTGGCTAAATTTGGCACCATTTCTGGAGAATCTGGAGATACCTTTTACGCAGGGCACGACGTACGACCTGTGCCATTGATGAAGGCATTAATGTTCTTCGTTTTCTTCAAAACTTTGGGTTTTTTGCGCAAAACAGCGTCTAACTTTATACGCAACTTTTCGGCTAAGGAATGAGGAATGGCGTTGGCAAGTTCAATCATTGTTTACAGTATTTCTATTGATTTAAATAGAGGCTAGCTTAAATAGCTGCCTATTTGTAGCTCCCGCTACTAAAGAAAATATGCACGATTGGGAAAAAAGGCTAAAATATACATTAACGCCGTAATTAGAGAGTTATATGCATATGCGAACGCATAAAATCTGATATCTACTTATAAACACACTTATTAATTGTTTAATTCAAAAGTACCTACCACTATCCTTAAACTCTTGAAACTCTTAATTATTTTTGATAACGGTGGCCACCAAACTCGCCTACGCTACTCCAAAAATGCGTGGCAAAGCAGCGCTGAGTAGTCAAGTGAAAGTCAACCCTTACGCTCTATCATAAATCGGCGACTATACTTAAAAATATATGCGCGTTCAAAAAATGATTGGATTATTGATAAATCTGTTTTAATATAAAATAATTTATCTAATAAACGTATAAAAATTGACTGACTATTTTTTCACATTACGTAAATAACCTCTTAAAGCCAAAAAATAAAAAAAATATGATAAAGGAAGAAAATTTATTGGCTTACTGAACAAAGCTATGTATTTAAGGATATAAAAACATATTTAAAAATAATAATCAACAGATATTTTTTTCAATTGAAGATATATTGAAAAATGTTAAAAGTTAAATTTGGGGTATCTCTGAAATCGAAAAAAGATTGGATTCCTTCACATACTTATTCTAACAAGTACATAAGTACGTATACAGAAAGTGTTTCAGCCCGAGGAAATATTCACAGAGAGATATAAGCAATTTTCATGTTTAGGTAAAAATACCTAACTTCTCGTAACAAAATTTATTGGCTTATTGTGCATTTGTAATCTGTATTACCTAACTTCATCACATGCCAAATTTCATAGACGGGAGAATTTTTCGGGTTGCATAAGCCTCGTTGATCGGACTACAATAAACCCTCTACAACGCAATTATCTCCCTCCCACTCGTTGGCTTGCAACCGGACTTTGCGATCAGTATACATATATCCGCTCTCTAACATCAACAAAAGTGCTACCGCAGCTCATACATACTACTGTACGTATCTTTAAATTCTATGAGAAATACACATCGCGAGCGAAAGCCAGCATGCATACGAAGTTTGCTCAGTTTGCTAGACTGCACGTACGCGCTGAGCGGGGTGAAGTTGTTTCAATCTGCTGTGACGACAGCTGTTTCGAAACAACAAGTGTTTTGCCTTTAATGTTGTTTTGTTAAAAGTGAGTTTAATGATTGATATGATAATAGTTTTTGTGATGGATTAAAATATTTATTCAACTGTGTGATCTGTGAAAGTCTATAAGTCGAGTCGATCCAAGAGAAACACAAAATAACCCTTTCCTTGCAGTCCGGTAATAAACCTATTCATTTGAGTATTTTGCAAAGAAATAAAATTCTTCAATGATCGTGTCATAGTATTGTAGTGGGCTTATTTATACTGTTGGTTGTTCTTATAAAAAGGACAATGAGTAATTTTGTTCGAGACCCGTCCTCAAATTTTTTTTGGATTGTAAGATTATGAAATGCTATGATTTGTGTTGCTTTTAGTTAGTGTTTCAATTTATTGTATTACACCATGAGTGTATACACTGGCAGTAAAAAGATAATAGCCTAATGGCAAAAACGGAACCCTTATAGGTTCGTTATGTCTATCTGTCCGTCCTTTTATCACAGCCACTTTATTCCGAAACTAATAGGATTACACAGTTGAAACTTGCCAGGTAGATCTATTCTGTAAACCGCTTTACGATTTTGAGACGAAAATAAAAAAAATAAAGATTAAGCCCCCCCCCCCCCCCCATATATGAAACTGAAAAAAATGACATCAACCTATACGGGTTTATAAAGATGGGTCTTTAGAAATGACATTGAGATTCCCAAAACTATAAACCGCTTCGAGGCCCTTGAGAACAGCATAGATGTGGACGATCTAAACAACATGGTGTTGGATACTGTCCGTACGGTAGGGACTAAGTTCTTTAAGACCCGCCGCCGTCCCAAAGTAAAGAAACTCTCCGAACACACACTCCTACTCATGGATCAGAGAAATGAGACCCCAGAGTTCAGCGGATGCTCATCGTTATCGGCAGCTAAATAGACAGATATCTACGTCTTTGACGAGCGATCTTCGCCAAATCGTATTAAAGAGGCCATCGAGCGGAATAAAGACTCCAAAGTGTTCGCGAGAGATCTGTCTATTGCACAGAGCCAGATGACGAAGCTGAAAACTGACGACGGACGCATCATCTCATCGAAGCCTGAGGAAGATCGAGAGTTTCTATGGGCAGTTATATTCCACACAGACACCTGTTAAAAGCAAGGCTAATGACCCCAGGGCCAAACTTACTTGACACTCCCAAGATATCCCGGACGTCATCCTGTACGAGATTAGTATGGCTCTCAAACAGCTGAAAAACATTAAGGCGGCGGGTGACAACGAAATTACTACAGAAGTACAGAACTTCTGAGAGCGGGTGGTAAGCCGATACTTAAAATCC
The DNA here is from genome assembly GCA_928269145.1 of Agriphila tristella. Lineage (NCBI taxonomy): Eukaryota > Metazoa > Arthropoda > Insecta > Lepidoptera > Crambidae > Agriphila > Agriphila tristella. The sequence goes on along the minus strand of OV743439.1, from coordinate 29,265,625 downwards.
TCTAGAAGCTTTTCAATTCCGTCATCCTCAAGGGCAGAACGCCAGAGGCATGGAACATAAGTGAGGAGAATTTGTTCTTTAAAAAGGCTGACAAGTCCCTCTTAAAGAACTACAGACCCATCTCACTTCTGTGCCATGTCTATAAGTTGTTTTCGAGAGTCCTTACGAATCGTCACGCTCGCAGGTTCGATGACTTTCAATCTCCTAAACATTCCCTTTCCGAAAAATCACCATAGACCATATCTATACGCTGTGGCAGAAGACCGAAGAGTATAATCTGCCACTTTGTTTGGCGTTCGTGAACTATGAGAAAGCCTTTGATTCGATTGAAACCTGGGCGGTGCTGCATTATCTCCAAAGATGCCAAGTGGACTGCAGATATATCGGGGTGTTGAGGTACTTAAGTTATACGTAAATGCCATCATGTCGATCTGAGTACAAAATCAGAGCACAAATCCTATTCAACTGCAGCGAGGTGTGAGACAGGAAGATGATATTTCTCCGAAACTGTTCACAGCTGTGTTAGAGGACATTTTTATACTCTTAGACTGGAAAGGACTCGACATCAACATTAATGGCCAGTGCCTCACACCTTCGTTTTGCCGATGACATAGTTCTTATGGCTGAGACCTTGGAAGACCTGAACACAATACTCGAAGATCTCCGTAGTGCTTACCAAAGAGTGGGTCTCAGGATAAACATGGATAAGACGAAAATCATGTCAGTGCAGTAACGGTTACCAATTCCGATTAATTGAAGTAAGTCATTTGGGCTTACTGTGAATCCTTCTAAGGCGCAGTTCATCATTATCGGTAGTCTTCATGTTGAGGGCACTGTTATTCCATTCTCAAAAACCGTCAGAAGCATTGGTGTGGTATTTAATCAGTGTTTCTCATAGAACCCTCAGGTCGAAGCTCTTAGAAAATAAGTTTTTGCTGCGTTTTTACTATTCCATCAGACTACGCTGACTGTATTCGCAATTCAGAATTTGAAATATATGCAGATGACCTAAAAGTATCAAAAATTGTAAACAACAACCATGATCGAATTCAACTTCAGGAAGACATTGACAGAGTTGCGGAATGGTGCCGACGCAATGCCTTGTCCCTTAATACAAAAAAATGCTATCATATTAAATTCTCCCGCAAGCATAATAAATTTCATAGCAGCTAAAAAGTTGAAGGAGTTATTTTAAAAACAGTTGAAGAAGTAAAAGATTTGGGAATCACTATTGACTTCGAAATGCGTTTCATTAAACATATGAATAATACCTTGAATAAATCGTTAAGAATGTTAGCTTTTATTATAAGAAACACCAAAGACTTTAAATCAATTCTAGCATCAAAAATTCTGTATTTTGCCTTGGTCATGTGGACTATTGTAGCATTGTATTGTATGGTATCCGTCCTACCAAAACAATATTCAGCGTATGGAAAAAATCCAGAAAAAGTTTTTAAATAACATCTCGTACGTTAGTGGGGTTCACCGTAGAATTCGAAGCTACGCTGATAGGCTGACACATTTCAGACTTTTGTCACTGGAGCAGCGAAGGAATCAACTGGCAATATGCTTCTTACATAAGTTACTGAATGGAAAAGTGGATTGTCCTTCCGTCCTATCACAGATCAATATTAAAGTGCCTAGAGTCTCAGCTAGATTGTGTAATTTCAGACCATTCAACACTATTTTTAATAAAAGGAAATATGGCAGCCATTCTCCTCTTTGTACAATGATCAAGTGTTACAATGATTTGTGGGTAAACTGTGATATTGATATTTTTTGTGACAGTCTGGGTGCAATAAAAAAAAACATACTTTCTTTTTACACAAATAATTTTGTAAATAATTAATAATTGCTATAATTTTCGATTTAACAATTCTAATTATTATTGATTTCATTCATTTTAAATTTAATTGATCTGATTTAATTTTTTATTAAGTATTCTATAAAATAGTGATATTGTGTTGCATTTCTTATGTTTAAATAATGTTATTTGTTTTATAGGTCTATATAGTTTTGAATGTTGGGCATACCTTTAATTTAGACGCATATCTACACTATTGTCGTTTATTCCTGTAAGTTATGAATGTTATGTATGTGTTTAGTTGGTAAGCCTTACTTAAATAAATAAATAAATAAAAAAAATACGCTGACGTCTGTTATACCGATTTGTCGGAGTTCATGCTTATCAAGGTAGAGCGTCTGCAGAATATGTGCATCAGATTTATTTTCAATAAACATAAATATGACCACGTACGTTCTAAGCTCAATTGGCTTCCCATTCTTTGGCGCAGGGACGTACATAAACCTAACCTTCTTTATTCCATCCAACTACTCCAGTCAATCTCAAAGAATGTTTCTGTTTTCGCTCCGCTTCCACAGTGTCCTCACTGTGCTCTATTTCTAATCTTACTATTGATATCCCTCAGCATTCAACTGATTTCCTCATATTCTTTCTCTGTGCATGCTGTACGGCTGTATTAGGTAGGCTCAAACTCTGAGATCGTTTTGCGATCAAGTCGAAAGGCATTTCCTCTTCTCTACCTAATACACTATCGTATGTATGTCCTCATTTTTTCTTCCACTTAATAGTCTTTTAATAATTGATCTGTTTATAGCTATATCTAATATCTCTTCCCATAATTGCACCCACTCCCATACATCCTCTTCTTCTTGTCTTTTTACCACCAAGGATGCCAGGAAGAGATTGCTAATTGCCGTCTTTTGTGTGCTTTTTCTATCTTGTATGCAATTAAGTGTTAATTGATATTATTATTAATATTGTTTTATTTCACAAATGCAGGGGTCGAAAATGGTCAGTAAAGTCAGTTTTTTAGCTACCTATGTTCATTTATACACTTTTTTTTATCATAACCGTTCGTTTTTACTATAGACAGGGAAGAGTACAAGATTAGTGGATGAAACTGACTAAAAGACGCGCTGCGCAGCCGTTTGTTTCTACTATAGATAGGCAAGAGTACAATATTAGTGAATGAAACTCACTAAAAAACGCGCTGCACGGCCGATTGTTTTTGCTATAGACAGGCAAGAGTTCAAGATTAGTGGATGAAACTGACTAAAAGTCGCGCTGCGCGGCCGTTTGTTTCTACTATAGATAGGCAACAGTACAATATTAGTGAATGAAACTGACTAAAAATCACGCTGCGCTATCGTTTTTTTAGTATAGACAGGCAAAAAGTACAAGATTAGTGGATGAAATTGACTAAAAATCGCGCTACGCGGCCGTTTTTTTACAAAAGGCAAGCAACATTAATTAATAAAACTTACTAAAATTTTTGATCTACGGTTGCTAAAAATCTCAATAAAAAATTGTCAACTCTGTTAAATTCTGTCTTAAACCCCTCTTTTTATACGGGGAATATATAAATGCACTTTAAAAATAATGTAACACACTTTAAAATGTTTAGCTTTAAAATTTATTGAATGAACTTTAAAAATAATGGTTTAAAATTTATTGAATGAACTTTAAAAATAATGGTTTCCACTATAAATATGCTAAGCTTTAAAATTAATACTTTGCACCATACAAATTAATTTTATAACTTTAGCACTGGTATACAGACGTGTAGGTGCGACGACGAGCGGGCGCAGGGAGAGAGGAGCCCAGGAGGTTAGGTTCCATTGTGACCAACAACGCCAGAACCGACCTGATGGTGTAAATGCATTATGCCACAAGTTGTTTTCATCTTTCCATCTCATTTTAACAGTGGTCAGTCTGACATAGTTGGACAGAAACTAAATGGTTTCGGAGTTGGGACCAATGGTTGGGACCACTGTCTGTGGTTGGAACACAGTTAAAGTGCAAACCATTATTTTTGTAGTGATCATATTAAATTATAGAACTATTATTATTTTAAAGTGCAAACCATTATTTTTGTAGTGATAATATTAAATTATAGGTCTATTATTATTTTAAAGTGCTGATATACAATTTTATAGCTATTTTCATCAAATTTAAAGTGCTATTAAATACATCCCTTTTTATACTCACTGCACATTTAAACATAAAAATTAAGTCAGTAAAAGGTCAGTATTTTTAAGTCTTACAGTCAGTAAAATCAGTATTTTTGACACTGCAACCTGTTTCGACCCCTGCAAATGTTATAAACAATAGACAACGAAAGTGACGGAAACGGAATGCAGGGTGAGACAGGCATAGAAAAACACTACGCGTACCTATTATTGATTATGTATTAGGGTGGTCCTAATTCTTAAGAAGAAAAAATTTTTCTTTAATTTCACGGGGCACCACATAATTTGAATATATACCCTATGAAACTACAGTATTTTTTTCAAGATTTTTAAGTAATATTTAAGGGTCGCTACCAAGGTTTGAATTTTAAATAAAAACTCAAAATCACTCATCTAGTTCATTATTTTATTCGTAAATCAGGACATAAAAAATGATAAATTGTTGTTTTTGTTCAAAACTAAGAGACATTATTGAATTATTAAACTATTTTATTCTTAAGATACAGAGGTATATATTACTAGATTCTTTCACCAACATAAGCAAATATTGCTTTTGTTTTTCATGGGTTTTAAACAGTTTATTAATTTCTCCATCAAACAAATACCACCCTCAGCTTTATTATTATTATTCATTCACAACTCGCAAAGAAAGGCGTCATCTTTCCCAGTAACCCGTCTTCTCAAAAACTTTGATGAGACCCGACGAGAAGACGATCGGGAAGAATCATAGAGAGTTGCTAATCATGAAGTCTTCGATGGTTATTTGTGGATGTGTTTGACAATCGTTTTTCTTTTTGGGCAGTCTTATATGCCTTCGGTTTCAGCACATTTACCATTTTCTTATTTTGAACTGGTTTTCATGGTGTTGTGCCGACTATCTGGTAGAGGCTTGCAACAATTTTTTTTATATAAATCATGTCAACCACTGTGAGCATATTTCTTCCACAGCTTTCTCTTCATTTTCGACAGTTTAAACTGATGTAAATTGGAAAATTTTCAAGCAGTTCTCCAGTTCAAGGCCCTTGCCTTTCATCTAGCTCAATATACGCCAGTAAGACTCTTAAATGAAAGACATTTTTCGGGAACAGCTCGTATGAAAATGACTGTGAGATTCAACAATTCCCTGTAGTCACCTCGGGGTAAATGTGATTTTTGTGGTTTTCCAGCAAAAGATGTCTTGTCTGCGGCCACCACTACTTGGATCTAGCATCTTAGGCATCTCGGCATCATTAATTAATATTGTTTAGTAGTCGCTGTGGTCAATCGCGTACACATTTGTCCTAAAGCCTTTTGAATAACTGTATATCAAGACCTCTAGACGCACTAGTAATTGATCCACTACTGCTAATAACGTAATTTCCATTATGTTATGTTGACAATCAAGTCAAAGCATATCTTTCTTCAGTTTTTGTTCCAAAAGAACACAAACTCCATTTCTTAAAGCGATGTTATTAAAACACATACAGTTTACTTCATCGCTCAAATTTTATGAATTTATTTTATGAATTTTATGTGCAGGAGAGGGGTACTGGAAGAGGAGAACATTTCTATGTCAGTTTCTGCATAGAAAACTTTAAAAATGCTAAATAAACACTTGTCCAAATCAATTTTGAGACTCATAGTTGAAGTGGCCACACAAAGTTTTGGTGAAAGTTTGACAGATGGTAGCGACCTTTAAATCTTGTCAAAAAAAAATTGAAATAAATATCCAATCCATATTTCACAGTAGAGAATCAAATAAAAAGGTGCCGCGGTGACATTTCAAAAGTTGAAAAATAAGGACCACCCTATTATGTATTATACTCTACCTTATACTTTCCTCTATTATTCATACTTTAAACGTAAGTAAGTATTATATAAAAAATATATATTTATAAATATATCGAATATACGTGAAATATTTTTATATATATAATATATACCGAACATAATAGATTAAGTATAAAATAATATAAAAGTATAATACAGTATAATAGTATAATATAAAAGCAACTATTGACTTGTACCAGTACCAAAATAGTAGGAAAACTTAAATCTTTAACGGTGAATATCTTTTTTCTCCCAGGGAATTTTGGCAGGTCGTCATACAATAAAATGAAGGTATTTATGAGTACAATAAAAATCAGTAATGTTCATATTCCTACAACTGACTTTAATGTTGGGGACGCTATTACTCATTGTCCTTTAAAGGTTAGTTTTGCGTCTTTTATTTGAACAACAAGAACTTATGTTTGGAATTGCAGGATTTGCAGGGCATAGCAGTGGATAAATACTCGAAAGGTAAAAACTCGGTTATTTATAATAAATGGATAAATATCCGTTTTTTTTTCATTTTTATCGGATTTTTACCAAAAATGGCGGATAAATATATTTAGACCAGTTTCTATACACTACTTTTGGTCCCAGGTGAGGCCCCGCCCCCACTACCAACCCAACCATGACGACAACTATACCTGGTATCATACAACACGCGCACATTGAGGACTGGCGCAAAGTCTCTAGGCTAGATGGTGTCGGTTTCATCGTCCATAGGTCCCTTGTCAACAACGTGATTTCCATCGCAAGTGAGTTGACCAGGGCATGCTGGCCGACTTATGGAGAGGGAGAACCTTCTTTATGATGAACTGTTTCTATAGGAAGCCGGAATAATACCACAGCATAGCGATTTTTTCCTTACAGTAGGCCGACGGAGACATCTAGACAGGGCAATCGTGCTGGGCGTGAGGGGGGAGAGGCGAGTCGGACGAGCCCGAGCTGCATATGCGGCTCGTAGCTCGGGACACGTCTTCTAAGACTATCGCGTCTTTACCGTTTTAATTTCTTATTAATTTAATATTATGGTGCATACGATGAGTACGTGCAAATCTTCGATTTCGATGAAACCCCGTTTCGCGTACTATTTTTATAAGAAAACAGCAACACAATGTTAAAAATGACAAAAATCTAGGATGGCGGCCAACTTTTTTTGTTTGCGGGCTCATTTCGATGAAGCCCAGTTTTTGATACCATTTTGACAAGAAAACAGCAACACATTGTAAAAATAAAAAAAAACCAAGATTGCAGCCACCTTTTTTGTTTGTGGGCCAATTTCGATGAAACTCGATTTTTGTTACTATTTTGACAAGAATACCGAAACGCATTGTTAAAAATGTCAAAAATCCGAAATGGCGTCAATTTTTTTGTTTGTGGGCCGATTTAGATGAAACCCGGTTGTTTGTACTATTTTTGACAAGAAAACAGCAACGCAATGTTAAAAATATAAAACATCCAAGATAGCGTCCAACTTTTTTGTTTGTGGGTCGATTTCGATGAAACTCTGTTTTTGGTACTATTTTGACAAGAAAACAGCAACGCAATGTAAAAAATATAAAAAATCGAAGATGGCGGCCAACTATTTTGTTTGTGGGCCGATTTCGATGAAACCCAGTTTTTGATACTATTTTCACAAGAAAACAGCAACGCATGTTAAAAACATAAAAATCTAAGATAGCGGCCAACTTTTTTGTTTGTGGGCTGATTTCGATAAAACTCGCTTTGGGGCACTATTTTGACAAAGAAACAGTTACGTAGTGTAATAAATGACAAAAAAATCAAGATGGCTGCTAACTTTGTTTTTTGGTTGATTTCGATTATTCGTTAAAAAAAACGTTTTGAGACAGCGTGGTTAGACTTTTTTTATGTACGGTTTGTGATTCTCAAATAAATGTATTTTCTTTCTTCTTTCTTTCAAAAAGAACAAACATAAAAGTTAGCCGCTATCTTGGATTTATGACATTTTTAACATTTCATTGCTGTTTTTAGTCAAAATAGTAGGTACCAAAAACAGAGTGTCATCAAAATGTATTCATCACTGCGGTGCGGTGCGCGCTCGGAAACGGTCGTGCACATTGCATAAGTGAGACTTATTTAAATTCACGTTTCGCACGGCAGTAGCCGCTGCGCGTAATACACTATGGGCTCCCAGCAAATAATAGTGAACGAACTTTTGGCGTTCATTCAGAATGTCATCGACACCATGGACGAAGTCAGCATCGTGCAGATCTGCAAATCGAACTTCAACGAAGCTGAGGTTTGCAGTAGCAAGGCGCTGCTGTTCCAGACCATCGGGAAGGCCGATGAGATGCCATCTCGCCGGAGGGATGGAGGTGAGAAGAGTCTCTAAGACATTATCACCTGTCTGAAGGAGAACGACCCAGACGACGTGCCAACGTTCGTGGCGAAGGAGCTGCACAAACTGCCCCCCGTCATATTCGACCACGTCGACGTCACCAGGCTGCTCAAGGATATCATCTACCTAAAAGCGAGCTTGGCCGAAGTGCAAAGTAAACTAGAGGCCTCGGATAATACTATCAGTGAGTTACGAGACCAAGTTGTGTTGTTAAGCAACACCGCTTCGGTAAGTAGGTCACCCGAGGCGTCCAAAGTGAACACTCGTCGTGGGGCGCAAAATGCATCAATCGGCAGTTTTGAGTCGGTGCACATGGATTCGTCACCGGTCGCCGGCGCCGCCGAGTGCAATGCACCGCGCCCTGCCGCGCGCGATCCACCGCGCCCCGCCGCCCGCTCCTCCGCCCCGGCGGAGACGTCACGCGTGTGCACGTCGACCCCTCAACGTGCGTACGCTGCAGTCGCCGCTGCAAACCGACCCGCTGTCCAACAACTCCAGCGGGATACAAATGAGGGAGAAAAACAACGTCAGCCGGTCTCTAAGCCCGTGCAGTTAGTTCCGCGGAGACTGGATGAAGAGTGCGACAAGGACGGCTTCAAGAAGGTGGAAAGGAAGAAGAAGCCTACTCGCCGTAACCTATGTGGCACCGCCCCGACCGGACACAACCATCTGCTTCGTCCGGCCATCCCGACAACGCTGCTGTACGTGTCCCGTCTGCACTACAGTACGAAACCTGATGATATTATAGGGTACATCAGAGTGAAGACCAAATTCTGTCTGAGGGTCGAGCGGTTGGAGTCTCGCCACAATGCAAACTTCAATTCATTTGTGGTGAGGGCACCGACCGAACATCTGTCGACCTCATTGAAAGAAGATTTTTGGCCGAAGGGTGTTTTGTTCCGACGGTTTCGTGGTCGGATACCGGACACTGCGTTGCGCAACACGTCGCCGCCGTCAATACGTGGAAAATAGTTTATAAAATTTAATTTAAATATATGTATGTTAGTCTGTAAGGTATATATTGTATGGGCCTAGTCGCCTGAATTAAATTAATAAATAAAAAAATAAAAAATAAAAAATCAGCCCGCAAACAAAAAAGTTAGCCGCCATCTTGGATATTTTATTCTTAACATTGCGTTGCTGTTTTCTTCTCAATATAGTACCAAAAACTAAGTTTCATCGAAATCGGCTCACAAACGAAAAAGTTGACCATCATCTTGGATTTTTGACATTTTTAACATTGCGTTGCTGTTTTCTTGTCAAAATAGTACGAAAAACCGAGTTTCATTGAAATCGGCCCACAAACAAAAAAAGTAGGCCGCCATCTTGGATTTTTGACATTTTTAACACAGCGTTGCTGTTTTCTTGTCAAAATAGTACAAAAAACTTTCATCGAAATCGGCCCACAAACAAAAAAGTTGGCCGCCATTTTGGATTTTTATTCTTAACATTGCGTTGCTGTTTTCTTGTCAAAAAAGTACAAAAAACGGAGTTTTATCGAAATCGGCTTACACACAAAAAAGTTGGCTGCCATCTTAGATTATTCATAATTTTTAACATTGCGTTGCTGTTTTCTTGTCAAAATAAAAACCGAGTTTCATCGAAATCGGCCCACAAACAAAAAAGTAGGCCGCCATCTTGGATTTTTGACATTTTAAATTTTATATATTAAAATGCCCAAAAAAACCCCAAACCGAGTTTTATCGGAATCGGCCAAAAAAACAAAAAAAGTTGCCTGCCATCTTGGATTTTTTAAAATATTAACCTGCCCCCCTACTCAAGTAGGTGACGTAAGCTTGACAATTCTATACGATTCATCAAAGTCTGTGATTTACGTAAGATTGCGACACGTATTTTAATCATCTATTGCTCACATTTAAGCTTTAAAAGTAAGCGTAGCGTTCAAACGAATAGGAAGTTGGCTATTTGAGTAGGGGGGCTGGTCTCCGAACCCTGCGAGCGACTGTGGCAATCAAGTAAGTGACTGATAATACCCTACCTACACAATGCTCGAAGATCTCCGTAGTGCTCATGAGTGTATCTGAAGTAGTTTGAGAATTCTCAAGATGTTGTTTTCATTCTTCTATTGCAATTTTTTTGTAATTCACAATGATAATGCACTTCAATAGCACTTATTTTGTTTAAATTTGCTAACTACTTTTATTTTTATTTCAAAATTTACGTGACATGTACCAAGAAAATGGTTATAAAATATTTATCCGTTTTTTTGGATAAAAACTCGAGTAAAAACGGATACTTATTGAGTTTTTATCCATTTTGAGTTTTTATCCGGTTGAAAACCCACTACATAGGATTGAAATAAGCTCAGAGACGCTATTATTTTGTGAAATGATTTAGATATTTATTATGATTATGAGTGACACATTTTAACGAGAAATTAAGTATTTAATTACACAATAATTAAATTCGTCAAAGATCTAGTATTTATGTGTCGAAATAATTTATGAATAAATAGCGGCCGCCCGCGGTTTCACCCGCGTGGTTCCCGTTCCCGTGGGAATATCGGAATAAAAAGTATTCTATGTTTTAATCTAGGCTATCTACTATCTGTGTGCCAAATTCCAATCAAATCCGTTGAGTAGTTTTTGCGTGATTGAGGAACAAACATCCAAACATCTAAACATCCAAACCACAAACTTTCACATTTATAATATTAGTAGGATTAGTAAGAAGTAAGATTAGCGTCCGCCCGCGGTTTCACTCGCGAAGTTCCCGTTTCCGTGGGAATATCGGGATAAAAAGTATCCTATGTTTTAATTTAGGCTTTCTACTATCTGTGTGCCAAATTCCAACTAAATCCGTTCAGGAGTTTTTGTGTGATTGAGGAACAAACATCCAAAACCACAAACTTTGACATTTATAATATTAGTAGGATTAAAAGTAAGCGGGTTGTTTTTCGCGAGTTCATCGAGTTATCTAAGAATTAGTCTAGATGGCGCTGCGCGGTGTCGTATCGATATTTTGGTAAAGATCATCGTATGAAAAAAAACTTAAATTAGTAATGTGAGAATTGTGAGATGCATTGATTTTTTGCTTTTATTGAGCTGGTGAAAAAAATAGTTTGATTTGAGGCTTTGGGCTTGCCCTATTCTGTAGGCCCGGGCACGATACTGAGCGTTAGGCCCTCCGCTGCCTCGAGCGGGACACGCGCTGCGCAAGCATCTGTCCGTCAAAAACCAGCAATCTATATTCCCGCGCCGTGTACCCGCGGCGGGATCCCGCTTAAGGCAGCGGACGGCCGTAGCCGGTACGGCCCCCGTTGTACATTGTCAATTTAATCGCATTGTATATTATTTAATGTGAAAGCAGCGTACCTTATTGTCCTCGCTGCCCGACGCGATGAAGTCCTGGTGCGCGCCCCCGAAGGTCGCGTGTATGGTGAAGTGCCCCTGCGACAGCCCCCTGTAGCGGCGCACCAGCGCGCGCGAGCGCACGTCCCACAAGTGCACCCCCTGGTTGGCCACGTACCTTATTGTCCTCGCTGCCCGACGCGATGAAGTCCTGGTGCGCGCCCCCGAAGGTCGCGTGTATGGTGAAGTGCCCCTGCGACAGCCCCCTGTAGCGGCGCACCAGCGCGCGCGAGCGCACGTCCCACAAGTGCACCCCCTGGTTGGCCACGTACCTTATTGTCCTCGCTGCCCGACGCGATGAAGTCCTGGTGCGCGCCCCCGAAGGTCGCGTGTATGGTGAAGTGCCCCTGCGACAGCCCCCTGTAGCGGCGCACCAGCGCGCGCGAGCGCACGTCCCACAAGTGCACCCCCTGGTTGGCCACGTACCTTATTGTCCTCGCTGCCCGACGCGATGAAGTCCTGGTGCGCGCCCCCGAAGGTCGCGTGTATGGTGAAGTGCCCCTGCGACAGCCCCCTGTAGCGGCGCACCAGCGCGCGCGAGCGCACGTCCCACAAGTGCACCCCCTGGTTGGCCACGTTCAGCAGCACCAGCGTGTCCGCCGCGTTCAGCGTCATCGCCATCACCGCGTGCTCCTCTTGAATGCTGCACGACAAATGTCATTGTTATTCTTAAGAAATTATCTGGCTCAAAGGACCAAGAAAGTAAAGATTTCTTACTTAAACAAAATGCACGAGGATGGTAATTAACAGAGAAAATAAATGAATTAATCTTCTTACATTAAAATGTAATTCTGACAAAATAAACAATTATTGTCATGGCAATTTAATTGCCAAAGTTGAAAAGACTGTTTTTTTTTTAAATTATTTTCAGATCATTCATTGAGTACAGTGCGTTCCAAATTTATTGGCGGATGTGAAATTAGCCGTTATACGCGTGCGTATACCACTACTCCCCTCTCTTACCACTTATGCATCGAAATTGTGTTCTACGCATCGTCTCGCAAGATGTTCTGAACCGAATGTGTTAGAAACACATTGTAGTAGGGGTAAATCACCCTAATCTTATTTCTATTTTATCTGACACTAGCGGCCGCCCGCGGTTTCACCCGCGTGGTTCCCGTTCCCGTGGGAATATCGGGATAAAAAGTATCCTGTGTTTTAATCTAGGCTATCTACTATCTGTGTGCCAAATTTCAACCAAATCCGTTCAGTAGTTTTTGCGTGATTGAGGAACAAACATCCAAACATCCAAACCCACAAACTTTCACATTTATAATATTAGTAGGATTAATCATTTCACTTCAATGTTTTTTTTTTCATCAATGAAGTAATGAAAATAATCCTTTTTCTATAAGCTTTCCAAATATTAGCATAATAGTCGAAAATAATTTTTTTAGCAATAGTGTGCTATTGGTATCCGTTAGTAACTGGTGGAAGCATACCAATATTTTGGTTTAAAATACTGAAGATGAAGCCAAAGATAAATATACGGTAGAATATAAAGAGGACAGCTAAAAGACCTTCAATCCGTTTAGGCGCAGAATGTCCAATTCGCAAAATGTCCAGCGGTCGCAAAACGTTCAATTCGCAAAATATCCAATTCGCAAAATGATCAATTCGTAAAATATCCAATTCGTAAAATATCCAATTCGCAAAATTTCCAGTTCGCAAAATGTCCAGTTCGCAGAACGTCCAGTTCACAAAAATTTGGTGGTGCGGCCGTCGGCGCGGTGCTTGCCTACACTACGTCATGTTGACGTGTACTCACAGGTTGCGGTCGGTGAGGTCCACGAAGTCGTAGGTGCGTGTCGGCCAGCACGGTGCGGCCGTCGGCGCGGTGCTTGCCTACACTACGTCATGTTGACGTGTACTCACAGGTTGCGGTCGGTGAGGTCCACGAAGTCGTAGGTGCGTGTCGGCCAGCACGGTGCGGCCGTCGGCGCGGTGCTTGCCTACACTACGTCATGTTGACGTGTACTCACAGGTTGCGGTCGGTGAGGTCCACGAAGTCGTAGGTGCGTGTCGGCCAGCACGGTGCGGCCGTCGGCGCGGTGCTTGCCTACACTACGTCATGTTGACGTGTACTCACAGGTTGCGGTCGGTGAGGTCCACGAAGTCGTAGGTGCGTGTCGGCCAGCACGGTGCGGCCGTCGGCGCGGTGCTTGCCTACACTACGTCATGTTGACGTGTACTCACAGGTTGCGGTCGGTGAGGTCCACGAAGTCGTACGAACGCACGCGGTGGTGCGTGTCGGCGGCCAGCACGGTGCGCCCGTCGGACCGACACACTAGCGCGTTCACGCGCACGCCGTCCCAGCTGTTTAGTAACGCGCCCTGCAAACATGCCATGGAGTTCATGATAACGTTCGACAAGTTCCGGCTTTGAAATACACCAGTCTGATTGATCTAACAAAACTTTGACTTAGGCAAACAGGACTTTATGGAACCTAAACGTCCTCAATTTAGCTCTATCGTAAAAATTTTCTTCAGCTAAAAAAATTCGCTTCGTTAAGGGTCCATGAAAGGGAAACAAAGTTTGCGCGGGCCATATTTTTATATAAAAAACTTAAAGTTGTAGCCACAAAAAAAACATACGACGAGCTAAATAGATTATCTAGTAGCTACAAGTATTAAATGGCGTATAAACCTCACAGATGATTGTAAATAAACAGAATATAAACAAAATTATCGCCCGATTTCAATCTTGTCGTGTTTCTCCAAAATCCTGGAATCCCTGGTCTATCCCCATATCTACGAATTAGTGCAAAAAGATCTATCGATATCGCAGCATGGATTTATGAGGGGTAGGTCAATGGAAACGAATTTGGCAAGTATGATCTCTACTATCGCAGCTGAAGTTGACGCTGGTGGACAGGTTGACACCATTTATACCGACCTAACAAGTGCGTTTGATAAGGTGAGTCATACGATTCTACTATCCAAACTTAAAGATTATGGAGTCTCTGGATCCTTATTTGAATGGTTCAACTCTTACTTAAATTGTAGACCTCAAACAGTCGCTGTGGCTGGCTATGAGTCACCTGTTTACTATGCTCACTCAGGTATACCCCAGGGCTCCCATTTAGGTCCAGTCCTTTTCCTAATTTTTATTAATGATGTTACTTCTTGCATCAAATTTAGTAAGGTTTCTCTTTTTGCAGATGATCTCAAGTTATTTAGATCAATCAATACTGCATTCGATATCCAACTCTTACAGACAGATCTAGACAACTTACACTATTGGTGTAGTAATAACGGGATGAAATTAAACCCTGAAAAATGTTTTCATGCTACCTTCACAAAAAAGTTGAAACCTTTAATCTCAGAATATCAACTGAACGGTGTTTGTCTGAAGAAGGTAACAAACATAAAAGATCTTGGAGTTGTCTTGGATAGCAAGCTTAAGTTCACCTCTCACATCGATGCCATAGTCAAAAAATCGGCTCAAATGCTGGGCTTTCTAAAAAGACATTTACAAGGTTTCCAAAATCACCAAACGAGAATTATTCTCTATAATAGTTTCGTACGTAGCAGACTGGAATTCGCCTCAGTTGCATGGAACCCAGTTTACGCTAACGCTTCCCAAAGAATAGAAAGTATTCAACGAGCATTCACAAGACATCTTGCGTTTAACGCACCTGGAATACATCACAAGGCTCCGTACGAAATAAGGTTATCATTCTTCGAAATGACTTCTCTTAAAAATCGTCGCACAATGATGGATCTTGTCTTTCTTCACAAACTCATTAACCACAAAATATCGTGCCCTGACCTACTTGCTGCTATAAATCTAAATGTTCCATACAAATATCCTCGCAAACCACTTACTAAAACATTTGCATTGCCACGCCACCGAACCAATCTAGGTCTCCATCATCCCATAGCTCGCATATGCGCAGCGTATAATGACACCATCAAGAGGTCTCCCAACTTGGATATTTTTGGGGTAACGCAGTCAGTTTTTAAGAGTATGCTACTGAAACTGTTTCAAATTCACTCACGCTGAATCTCTTTCTTCTCCTTTTTAGAGTCATTTTGTAGGATATTACTAAATAAACCTTTTGTTGTGACGTTAAAATTAAACGTGCCTATGCTAGCGTTCAACTAATTTGTATGTACCTAGTAAGTAGCTTAATTTAGTTTATAATTTATAAATTTGTAAAAGTTCTGTTTAACGAAAGTTGTGTAAGCCTATAATAGGCCTGCATATATGCAAACTAGAAAATCAAATATCCTGTAAAAATGATACCATGTGTATGGCTGTAAGCTTACCTTAATAAATAAAATAAAAAATAAAAATAAAAAAAGAATATCATCGCATAAAAGCGCTTGTCATGGGTCATATTTTTGGCGTAAATAGCGAAAATGTATCGAATTCTAATTCAAAATACTGTGTATCAAGTACTGTATAGTTGCTCCAATTTTTTTCAAGAAAGATATTTGTGCTAACGATGATGATGAAAAAAAACGAAAAACATCGAAAAAGTGCACAAGTGAGGTTATTTTCCATACTCTTAAGAGTCCGTAGCGATTTTGCCGCTGACTGCCGCTCTCTCGCTCGCACATTTCATGTTTTCTCAAGATTTCTTAAATCTGAGTGCGTAATTGAAAAATGTGTCTCAGCCACTTTTCGCAACATAAGATTACGGACATTTCAACATATATTTCAGTTTAGAGTTGTTGAAGTACAAAAAGTTATCGTATTTGCCAGTTCAAATAACTGTTATAGGCCGACCGGTTAAATGAGTCCTCGCCTGCGGGGCACAGGGGCGCGGGGGGAGACGAGAACGGGGGCGATGCGGGCGACGGGCGGCGAACGCCTGCTAGACTGGCGGAAAAATCTCGAATTGCTTCTGCTTTCAACAGTTAACGGCATTTAGTGAAACTTTTTGACACCGAAACTTTTTAGACTAATTCGACCCCGCAGAACACGATTCTGCCGGGTGTCAACCCCTCCCCTGATCCCTTCCCCCCCTTTTCCCCCGAAATGTGTCCCGATCTCCGGTTTTTTCAATTTTTTTCCGAAACTAGTAGAGATAAAAGAAAACTGTCCATGACAAAAATAATCTGCATTAAATTCTCCACAACATTTGCATAATAAATTATTTGACAGGCAGAACAACTTAAGAAATAATGTATGCTCAAACTGTATATTTTTTAATTTTTTTCAAAATATTTGCATGCGCAGTGAATTTATTTAAAAACGGTCGAATCTGTGATAAAACACTCCAGTAGTAAATTAATCTTAATACATTTACCTACAAAACAAGACCTAACTTAACGTCGTACGAGTATTCGTTAACGATCTACAGGTCGCAACGCAGACGTTGCCGCAACACCACCGCCCCACGAACCTCAAATACACCTGTGCTCGCTACATCACAAAGATACGCATGTACGTTCTTAGAATAACTACATTATTTAACTTAAACATTTCGTCATCATCCTCATCATCTCAGCCTAGACATGGGCGCCGCGCCGGCGCGACGCCGCCGCCGTCTCTGCTGCGCGGATTGATTTTTTTGCCCAAAAACAATATTAGCGAAAGTTTTAATAACTATTTCAGTTTTTTGACTACTCGTTATTTCCCCACCAAATTATGCCGCCATAATAGGAACAAGCTGTATTCAACGAAGATCTCTTACTAGAAAAAGTTCTGGATTGTGCCTGTCCTACCTAGCACCTACTTATGGTCATCCACTTCGAGTGTTGTGTTCCCATTATTTTCTGGTAAAGACGTTTCTTGGAAAGCACTACATACATATTTGAGCGCTGTCCTTGTCCTTCAAGATGTTAGCAACAAGTACTAAATCACCGACCCGAAAGTGTGTTAATTACTTCGCAGTTATTTTCCAGTCCGGATACGAAAAGAACTGCGAAGTATTTAACACGATTTCAGTCGTTCGGTAATCCCATACTATCGCAGGGGAGAGTGAGACAAAGAGAGGTTAAATATTTCTCTAGACTCTGTTCATAGTGTGGGCCATATCTTTTAAAATCAGTTCATGTCCTTTTGAATCGTCTTGGAACATCGAACCATTCTTCGTCATTTGACGACATATCCACCCACGGCAGATAAGTCCGTCAAGTCCGCCCATCCGGGGAATGTGTCTTGGGACACGACACATCTCCCCATGTTGTATAGACCCTAAGTCTGAGGAAACTGTGCAGGTACAGGACTTCCAAGGTCTGAGCTACAAGAACCACATAATCGGCAAAGAAAGAAAGAAAAAGTTATTAGGAATGGATAACGTATTCGTGGGCTTCGCTCGATCTGATCAACGTCTCAGCAAAGAATCCCCGCTTCAGGGTTGGTAAAATTAATAATTTAATTTAATAGTGTGTTTATTATGAAACATGGCTACATAACCCAACAACAGATCAATACCTAAAGTAGACACTCAATTATAAATAGTTGAAGCACCAAATTACTAAATAATTATAGTTTATACAATAATCTTATGTGTAGATATAGTAGTTTATGAAACTGACACATAAAGAGGGGTATTAAAACATGAGTGTGTGTTTAAAAACCGAACCGTAGGCGAGGTTTTTAATAGTATCACACGAGTGTTTTAATACCTAGTTATGTGCAGTTTCATACACTACTTTATCTATACATACATTTAGGATTGAACCTACTAAATAAAAGATCAACGTTAGAAAAGAGAGAGAGACTTTGTTTGTGTTAGCAAGGGACCTACCTTGTAATAAGTCAATTCCTTAGCTGCATCTAAACTAAAATATCAGGCAGAGTAATTTTTTTTTCACATTTTAGAGCAAGAATAAAAAAAAACCTACAAAATTCAGTAAGTATAAGAAAATGTAAAAATTGAAATCAAAACTTTATCGGAAATGATTGGCGCGCATTCCATTAGAAAAAAAAAAGATCAGTGCATTTCAACAAACCAATCGCACTAAAGTCATCGATTCCCATAGAGTACATTTTAAACATGAAAAATTAATAATAAGTTTTGTAACCAGGAATACGGAGTAATGGGCGGGCGTTACTGCGCTCATGACACTCTGTTACCGTGATTCGGAACTTTCCATTTACAAAGCCAATTCTAATTTTAAATATTGATGATGATCACAGACCTCATTGGCTGTCGTGTCACATTGAAAATTTCGTTCCATTTCTGAATTACACGTGTATAATTAGTTTCAGTACTAAGCTTTACGGTCAGACGCAGGTAATTTTAGTATGAAAATCCATTATTACACGTTAGTAATGGATTTTCATACAAAAGTTGCCGGCGCGGTTTAGGTCTGTCCGGAAACTCCGATTTAGCACAAAGAAGGTTGTCAAAATAATGTTCGAATTTCCAAGCATGTTTGAGAAAAACAATATCTAAACTTCGTAACTCGCGGCGGCAGGGCGTCTGCGCTGCGAGTCGTGAACGAATACTTGAACAATAGTAAATAAGGTCTTGATTTGTAGGTAAATGTATGAAGATTAATTCGCTCCTTGGCTATTTTATCCCAGCTTCGACTGTCTGTTTGAGCAGACATTATTTCTTAAGTTATTATGCCTGTCAAATAAGTTATATGTAAATATTGTAGAGAATTTTATGCAGATTATTTTTGTCAGTGAACAGTTTTCTTTTAACTGTAATAATTTTTGAAAAAAATTGAAAAAACCGCAAAATGGGTCACGTTTTGGGAAGAATAGGGGGGAAGGAAGTGGGGGAGGGGTTGACACCGGGCAGAATCGTGTTCAGCAGGGCCAAGTTAGTCTAAAAAAACCCGGTGGCAAAAAGTTTCATTCAATGCCGTTAACCGAGGTTTTTTCAAAAATTTCCACTAATCTATGCCGCCCGCACCTCTCACGACCCCGTTCTCGTCTCCCCTCGCGCCTCTGTGCCCCGCGGGCGAGGACTAATTTAACCGGTCGGCCTATAGAAAGGACAACTTTTTGTACTTTCAGCAACTTATTTTTCAATTACGCACTCAGATTGAAGAAATCTTGAGAAAACATGCAATGTGCGAGCGAGAGAGCTGCAGTCAGCGGCAAAATCGCTACGGGCTCTTAAGAGCGCGCAGTCAAAATAAGGCAAGTCAAATTCCGCGCGGGAGAGGCAAGCGAATAACAACTACAGATGCAAATGCGTCTGTGTGCGTAAGCGCTAGTTCGAGCGTAGACTTCGGGCGTGAACAAAAATGTTGATACTTTGAGTTTATTTTTTAGTATGCATTATTTCAATAGGCATTGCAAATTGTCATATTAAATAAAATGCATATGTGAACGGAGTACGCGAAATGATTAGGAAGAAAAACATCGGGAACGACCCGGAAGTATGGGTAAACACATAAAAAAATGTGTTTGGCTTAAGATTACAAAAAAGAACATGAGGGAAAACCTAGGAGCTTTGGAGGTACTCGGATGTGCTTCCCCCACGGTAACTTATTTTTACGAAGCCGGAGGCAACATAATAGTTTAGTTGGGTATGTGAAAATGAAAGTGAAAATAAAAGTGAAAAATTCTTTATTCAAATAAGCTCACACAATAAGCATTTCTAAATCGTCAATACGTTGTAGGTTATTGTTAGTTAGTAATAACTATTATTATAAATACAGGGGTCGAAACTGTTTGCAGTGTCAAAAATACAGATTTTACTGACTGTAAGACTCAAAAATACTGACCTATTACTGACTTAATTTCTATGTTTAAATGTGTCACTACAGTATAAAAGGGGGTTTTTATTGAGATTTTTAACATTCACAATGTTATTTTTATATATAATTCTAAAGAACTAGAAAAAATCGACCTGCCATTAAATGGTTCTCTTATACAGGCGATAAATAGCCTTATAAATCCGAATATTATGTATGAGATACCATGCATGCAACACACAACCCCGGAAAATCGCCACTTTTATGAAAAAAAAAGAAGTATTTTATTTGGTTCAGTGTATTTACACTGAATAGTGGCAACCTGAGACCAAAATTTTTAGTCAGTTTTATCCATTAATCTTGTAATCTTGTTTGCCTTTTGTAAAAAAAATGGCCGCGCAGCGTGATTTTTAGTCAATTTCATCCACTAATCTTGTACTTTTTGCCTGTCTACAGCGAAAAATATATCTGATCCTCAATAACTCGCATGACAGCTTTGAAAACCTAGCAAGGGACGTCCCTTGCTAGGTTTTTAAAGTTGTCATGTTACTTGCTATGTTTTTGAAATGGTTTTTTAGGCTCTTCCGCGTTACGACTGTGTACTTGCTAGATTTTTCAATTTTCAAAATCTTATTTCTATTTTTTTATTTATCCTTTAATCCTTTAATAGCTCATTGTTTTTCATAAAAATATTAAAATGTCAACATGAACGTAACATTTTGTACTTGTTCGTAACAAAACGTGTGCGTAACTGCGTTTTACATGCACGTTACGGTACAATTATTTTGAGAAATACCCATTTAACCTTCATTTTTTGACATTGAAAATGTCTTTTCGTTCGCTCCAGTATAGGCTCCGATTTCACGAAAAAGTGCGATCCCCATAAATCTCAGAAGGTTGTGAAGATATGATATTCAAAAAGACTCAAAAGACGCGTATTTATAATTAGAGCTAAGGTGCAAAAAGAATTATTCGAGAAAATAAAAAAACGAAAAAAATTATGGCCGAAATAGTGGAAAAAAATCTCATTGTTTCCGATTTTTTGAATTTGGCGCTCGATATTTTGGAAACGAAGAATGATATCAAAATTTTGAGAAAAACTCCTCTGAACAATTTAATTCAATTTGAGCTACAATTTGAGCTTAAAACAAAGACGATCGGATTAAGGGTTTGCCCTGTAGCTTAACCTTTAACATTGATGTTTTTTTGATCGCTTCATTATAGCCCCCATTTTCGTTCAGAGTGCGACATCGCCTTGGTGTCGTAAGTTTTAAGGCTACATGAATGGTTGAAGCTTCAAATCAAAAGACGCGTTTCAACGAGGGCTACAAATGCTACAATATGTAGCGTGTTGGCGCAATTTCGGAAAGCGCGCTCCTTAGATGCGCGTCGCGTCACTGAGTTGACGTAGTTGAAAATAAATCTTAGATTTTTTTATATAATTTTGGGTTATAGTTAATACCTTTCAATAAAATAGTTATGTTTATAACAATTAAATATTTTTATATGAATTTCATACACACGAATCACTTTAAAATTTGCTGTGATTTTAAAGTATTGTAAGTACTAATTCAAACAAAGGAATATATTTTTTATAAAATTCAATAAATTCATTTTCAATGTACCAGAAGGTCGTGAAAAGCACGAGATCTGTGAATTTTTGTAGTAGAAAGTTAAGTAAATGCGTTTTATTTAATTTTTGCATTTTTTGTTTATGGACCAAATGGGTCTTAAAATCTAAACCGGCCACAGAAACAGTCTTAAAATTGGTCTATGGTTTGTTCAGAGGGCCTATTATCTTTAGTATAAATTTGAAACGGTAACTCTAAAATGTAAATTATTATCAAAATGGCCAGACTGGTCTTGCGTATGGTGACTTTCCATAGTCTTACTCAGCCATACTCAACCTACGGCCCGCGGGCCTTTGTGATCGGCCCACTTGGAATTTTAAAACTTTGACTAAGTTTTAAAAGTTATCGTTAGTTCTTTCAAAGTTAGCTCTTTCAAAATTTGGTCTATATTGCATGACTCTTCATCATAACTAATATTATAAATTGGTAGTGCATTGGGCCGGAATCCTAAGGGTGCGGGTTCGAATCCCGTCTAAGTTGCTACGGGTGAGCCGATTTTTTCTAATATTTTTCACTATTTATTCATCTTAATATAAAAATAGCATTGTGAATGCAAAAATCTAAAAGTTTAAAATTGTACTGTTTCACCTTAATTGATTGTCTGGCACCCGCAAGGGTGCTACAACCGAATGTCGAAGTAGTTCTCTTCACATTGGTGAGATGGCGCTGATCTTCAGCGGAAACGTAAAAAGTATTAGAAAATTTCGCCACATCCATCAGCGGCTTGGTAGCATAATTGGTAGTGCATTGGGCCGGAATCCTAAGGGTGCGGGTTCGAATCCCGTCTAAGTTGCTACGGGTGAGCCGATTTTTTCTAATATTTTTCATTATTTATTCATCTTATTATAAAGGTAACAAAATCATGTATTGTATAGTTGGCTCTATTGTGACCACCTTTTCTTTTTTCAATATGTTTTTTTAACACCTAAATATTTTTGCGGCCCGCGCTTCAAGATCGAAACGTGTTTGTGGCCCCACAAAAAAAAGGTTGAGGACGGCTGGTCTTACTGATATGTGTAGTAATGGGGAGGCGAAGGCAAAGTGAATTACAGATGGCGCTCAGTCTTTGGAACAATTGTCAGTTTGAGCTCATATTGTCTTGACTGTGTATTACGTGATTTTACTTTCTTAAATTATATTTTTTTAGGTTTTGCGGACAAACAATGTATTCTATGCTAACTTTAGCTCATATAAAAGAAGAATTACGGAAAAGAAAAGCCAAAACAACAGGCAAGAAAGTTTATAGCAACTTACAAAAAATTGCTAACAAGCATTACATTTCTTTAAATTTCGTGTAAGATTTACAAGTAATCTTTTTATTTCAGATTAGAAGCATATGATTTAAATTTTAACAAAGCAACTGAGTGTGAATTTCCGTGTTTATAGTTGCCTGATGATGCCTTCTGTGCAATAGTAATTTTAGGTTTCTGTACTGGAATTTCTGTACCATCCAAAATTCCACGAACCGTTTTATCATATTTATTTTATTATTCTAAGTTTCTTGAATGGCTCTGGCATATAAAATTCTATTAATTCTCTGTTTTTGTCCCCAATATTGGGCTTATTCCATATTTGATATACCTATCAAATTCATCCAAGTTATAAATATGTTAGAAACTGCTGAGGTTGAAATATTAAAGAACAAAGCTGTTATAATTCAAATGTTGTTTTATTTTGGCGAAGCTTCATCAAATTCATGAAACATTCCTTTTGATTTATAATGTTTCTCAGGCTCAGCAAAGGAGAAAATCGAGGGAAAAGCATATTTTTTTTGATATTTTTTTGCCTACTATTTTTTTTGTTACTGGGAAATCGATGAACTCCAATATTTTACAAGTTACATGCACAAGAATGCGGCATTTTCTCAGTATAAAATTAAAAAGTGTAATACTCCAAGAGATTCCCATATGTTTTGACACTTTCTTTGAGGCGGCCCGGTACCAAAGACCGACGCCACCTATCGGGATAAAATTGCGCTTTTCCTCCCCATTGAACAAATCTGTTTACCATGACAATAGTGAAACAATGCGGTAACCTCGAAAGTAAATAACTAACATAAATGGAGATTTTAGATTTATCACTGTCTATGGTTACGGCGGGTTAAGATCTTTAAGACTTCGGTTTTAGTATACAATATTGCAAAATCTATAACAATAACACAAAGACAAGCGGTAACCTTTTTGGTGATTTAGATGTCCGCGGGCTACAGTACTACATCATCATCATCATCATCATATCAGCCACACGACACCCACTGCTGGGTATAGGCCTCCCCTAAGGATCTCCACAACGATCGGTCCTGCGCTGTCTGCATCCACTGGCTTTCCGCGACCTCCACCAGATCGTCGGTCCACCTTGTCGGGGGCCTACCCACGGAGCGTCGTCCGGTGCGCGGTCGCCATTCCAGAACCTTTCTGCCCCAACGGCCATCGGTTCTTCTCGCTATGTGTCCCGCCCATTGCCACTTCAGCTGAGCAATCCTTCGAGCGATGTCGGTTACTTTAGTTCTCCTGCGGATCTCCTCGTTTCTGATTTGATCACGTAGGGAAACGCCGAGCATGGCTCTCTCCATTGCACGCTGAGTGACCTTGAGCCTCCTTATGAGACCCATAGTTAGCGGCCACGTTTCACTGCCGTAGGTCATCACTGGCAACACACACTGTTCATAGACTTTCGTCTTGAGACACTGAGGTAAGTCGGACGCGAAGATTTTTCGAAGCTTCCCGAATGCTGCCCACCCGAGTTGGATTCGACGAGAGATCTCTTTCTCGAAGTTGGACCTACCTAACTGGACTGCCTGTCCTAGGTATACGTAATGGTCAACAACTTCAAGTGTAGTGTTCCCAACATGAACTGGAGAGGGTACAACATGGGCATTTGACATAATTTTCGTCTTATCCATGTTCATCCTAAGACCCACTCTTTGGGAAGCACTACGGAGATCTTCGAGCATTGTGTTCAGGTCTTCCATGGTCTCAGCCATAAGGACTATATCATCGGCAAAACGAAGGTGTGTTAGGTACTGGCCATTAATGTTGATGCCGAGTCCTTTCCAGTCCAAGAGCTTAAAGATATCCTCCAACGCAGCTGTGAACAGTTTCGGAGAAATAACGTCTCCCTGTCTCACACCACGCTGCAGTTGGATAGGATTTGTGTTCTGGTTCTGTACTCGGATCGTCATGGTGGCATTTTGGTATAAGTACCTCAACACCTCGATATACCTATAGTCCACTTGGCACCTTTGGAGAGACTGCAGCACCGCCCAGGTTTCAATCGAATCAAAGGCTTTCTCATAGTCCACGAACGCCAAGCAAAGTGGCTCATTATACTCCTCAGTCTTCTGTATAACCTGCCGCAGCGTATGGATGTGGTCTATGGTGCTAAAGCCTTTTCGGAACCCGGCTTGTTCGGGAGGTTGGAAGTCGTCGAACTTGCGAGCGAGACGATTCGTAAGGACTCTCGAAAACAGCTTATAGACATGACTCAGAAGCGAGATGGGTCTATAGTTCTTTAAGAGGGACTTGTCACCCTTTTTAAAGAACAAGATCACCTCACTTATGTTCCATGTCTTTGGCGTTCTGCCCTGGACGATGACGGAATTAAAGAGCTTCTGGAGGACTTTGAGTATCGGCTTACCGCCCGCTCTCAGAAGTTCTGTAGTGATTCCATCGTCACCCGCCGCCTTGTTGTTTTTCAGCTGTTTGAGAGCCATACTAATCTCGCACAGGCTGACGTCCGGGATATCTTCGGTATAGTGTCGGGTAAGCTTGGCTCTGGGGTCTTTAGCCTTGCTTTCAACAGGTGTCTGCGTGGAATATAACTGCCCATAGAAGCTCTCGATCTCCCTCAGGATTTCAGGCTTTGATGAAATGATGCGTCCGTCGTCAGTTTTCAGCTTCGTCATCTGGCTTTGCCCAATAGACAGATCTCTCGCGAACACTTTGGAGCCTTTATTCCGCTCGATGGCCTCTTTAATACGATTCGTATTAAATTGGCGAAGGTCGCTCGTCAAAGACTTAGATATCTGTCTATTAAGCTGCCGATAACGATTAGCATCTACTGAACTCTGGAGCCTCATTTCACGTCTCTGATCCATGAGTAGGAGTGTGTGGTCGGAGAGTTTCTTTATCTTGGGACGGCGGGTCTTAAAGAGCTTGGACCCTACCGTACGGACAGCATCCACCACCATGTTGTTTAGATCGTCCACATCTATGCTGTTCTCAAGGGCTTCGAAGCGGTTTTGGAGTTCGAGTTGAAAGCTCTCGGGGTTTTGAATATGGGCCGGCAATGGTCGAATTGTTGATTTTATCAGTCGAGATCTTTCCAGCTTTGGGTTGATATTCAATGTGCCACGTACCAATCGGTGATCGCTCCCCGTCTTAACAGCGTTGATCACAGTGACATCATTGAATATTTGCTTTTTCGTCGACATGATAAAATCTATCTCATTTCTGACTTTACCGTCCGGACTGACCCAGGTCCACTTCCGGCATTCCGGCTTTCTGAAGAAGGAGTTCATCATAAAGAGGTTCTCCTTCTCCATAAAGTCAGCCAGCATCTGGCCTCTGTCATTCCGTTGCCCAACTCCAAATTGCCCCACTCTCAGCTCATCACCGCATCGTTTCCCCAACTTAGCATTGAAGTCCCCCATCACAACAGTGTAGTGGGTTTTGAAGCTATGCATGGCTTTAGAGATCTCCTCATACATAGCCTCCACTTCGTCATCTTGGTGTGTCGAGGTCGGTGCGTAAACCTGTATAACATTCAGCGAACACCGTTTGGATATTCTGAGTATAAGGTACGCCACCCTGGTCGACACACTTCCGATGGTAGTCACGTTGTTGACAAGGGACTTGTGGACGATGAACCCGATACCACCTTGGGACTGTTGGTCGCCCTCCCGGTAGTAAAGCAAGTTACCGGAGTTGAGGATTATCGAGTCCTCTCCCGCTCTTCGGACTTCAGATAAGCCGATAATGTCCCAGTGTACCTTGCTGATAACTTCTTCCAACTCGGTTAACTTCGCGTCGGTCCTTAGTGTGCGCGTGTTATAGGTTGCCAGGCGTGTTATAGGTGCGCGTGTTATAGGTGTACAGTACTACATATTACTATAACTCAAAGCAACATTACTATAAATCAAAGAAACATTATTGGAACTGAGAAATAGTTACAGTCACAAAAGTATCAAATTGCACCAATTGCACTGTACGTTTCTCATTTCTCGGGCGGGCGTATGGAGATGGTCGGTCACCGACCCGGCGCGCGGGAAGCGAGCGATACGTCCTACCGTTGGGATGACCCGGCGCGAACTAACTCGTCGATCTTCGCGCGCGTGATTATATAGGTAATCTTTAAAAATTGGTATTAAATAACCAGCCTCGTAAATTGATCAAATAAAAATTGTATATTACTTTTTAACCCTTTATTGATACATAAAACGTAGTTTCAAATAATAAATTCGACCTTTTCTCATAGAAAAGCTGTATTTAAAAACGTATAATGAGCCGTTTTTATTTTAAATGTATAATTATTAAAACACACAATTTCTACAATTTTCTTCTGAGGTGCACTAACAGACCATATAAGCTGTCCAATGAAAATATATAAAAAAAGTTATTCACATATTATAATGATAACTTTGTATCTCAAAGAGAGCTCTGACCATCACTTTTGGAATTCGGCTTTCCGGAAATTATTTATTAACAAAAATATACAAATAAACACTGTAATTTTCCTCTGCAGTACACTTCTATAAGACTTTATCTATACATAATCGTAAATTTCTTTATTTGATAAGCTTGCAATAAGTGCAAAGTAGCTGGTCAAAACCACTAAAAGATTGAAGTTTCGTCGTAAATCGACTGTTCGCTCTTAAGTTCATCAAGTATTTTCGTGATTTCGTGTTTGTTGATGAGCGAATGTATGAGTGATGTTTCTTTGGTTGGTGTGTAACGGTAGTGTGGCACTTACGTCGAGGCTGCAGTGGTAGAACTGTCCGCGCGCGCCGCCGCACACGAATTTGTCGCCTGACGCGTGCCACGCCACCGCCGTGAGTGAGTCTTCTTGCGAGTGCGACATCTTCAGGTGCAAAGTCTCCGTCTAAAACAACACAGTTCTCATTGATTTCTTTAACAAAACAGCCCATTACGTAGGTATACCTAGGACAGGCAATCCAGTTAGGTAAGTCCAACTTCAAGAAAGAGACTTTTCATCGAATCCAACTCCAGCTCACGCACATGATGCGGTATGTACCTGCATGTTCCATATCCAGAGGTCGGGGCAGTCCTCGGGCCCGGCGCACAACAAGTAGCGCCCGTCGGGGCTCCAGCTCACAAACGAAACGCCGTACGAGTGCCCTTCCAGAGACTTCCTGTCAGCACACAACGGAACATTTAAGGCCTCTATTCACAACCCAACTTGATCAGCAGGCCTACCACCTAACTCAAAAAGCTTTCAAATTGTTAAATTTTATGACGTCAATGCACTGTCCGTCCTTGTAATTGTGTTTTGAATTCACAAGGACGGATAGTGCATTGCTATCGCTATCGCTAAGCTTTGAGTTAGGCGGTAGAGCCCCTGGTCATTGGAACGGAACTAAAGTGGCCCAATTCGGTTGGTTAACTTTCACATTTACCACTCAATTTGGTCGAACCCGATCAAACCGTCCCGACCAAGTTGTGTCGTAAGTAAAGGCCTTTTAGTCTCACGCGACAAACACATAGATAACGAAATATTGAGTTGAGTAAACAGACAGACAGAACCCGATGCACATTATTGACACGGGGGTCGCGTATTCGAAAAGGTTGAAAAACACTAGTCTAGAACATACACAGACTTTTGTGCACAAAGTAATCTGACGGATGCGAGTTGCTCTACTGATCTTTTATAGCGTTTTATCTCTTTCTACAGTGAAACCCATACGATAAGCATCTGCAGTTAAGGGTGACCTTTTTATGTTTCTCCATACGAAAGATTCTTATACAGTAAACTATGAGCATTTTTATGGATGGATATAAGTGTGACGGCGCGTTTATGTTGTTTTACGCATTTTTTGTAATTTCATGTTGTTTTTATTTGCTAATCAATAATAATTACAATTTAAAACAATAAAACAATGGTAAAACATTGTTAAGTCATAAAATCAAGTTAAATAATCAAAGAGGGGATTAACGTCCGTGTGGGCTTGCGAGTGACGTCAGCGCCCGAACTAGTTTTGCTTGTTGTAGCGCCGTGGCGTGAGTGGGGTAGTAGTGGGGCGCGACCGGCCTTTAAAAGCGGGCGGCGCTCGTATATTGGGACACATTCAATCGTGAGCCGTGGCGCTGTACGTTCGCTCGCAATTCTGCATACCTCTAAAAATAAATAGCGCTTTCTCCAACGACCACAGATATGACTGAATTAAATGGTCAGCTTGGTACTCCGTCAAGTGTTTTTGTTTTCAGACACTGGCATGTTTCATATTCAAGTGTATAGTGTATGGTTACCTGAAGGAGAGCCGCTTGGCCGCGGGCTCGAAGTCCCAGATCATGACGGTGTTGTCCTTGGAGCCGGACGCCAGCTTGCTGCCGTCCGGCGACCACTTGCAGTACCACACCTCGTCGCAGCGCTCGTTAGCGAGTGTATAGTGTATGGTTACCTGAAGGAGAGCCGCTTGGCCGCGGGCTCGAAGTCCCAGATCATGACGGTGTTGTCCTTGGAGCCGGACGCCAGCTTGCTGCCGTCCGGCGACCACTTGCAGTACCACACCTCGTCGCAGCGCTCGTTAGCGAGTGTATAGTGTATGGTTACCTGAAGGAGAGCCGCTTGGCCGCGGGCTCGAAGTCCCAGATCATGACGGTGTTGTCCTTGGAGCCGGACGCCAGCTTGCTGCCGTCCGGCGACCACTTGCAGTACCACACCTCGTCGCAGCGCTCGTTAGCTAGTGTATAGTGTATGGTTACCTGAAGGAGAGCCGCTTGGCCGCGGGCTCGAAGTCCCAGATCATGACGGTGTTGTCCTTGGAGCCGGACGCCAGCTTGCTGCCGTCCGGCGACCACTTGCAGTACCACACCTCGTCGCAGCGCTCGTTAGCTAGTGTATAGTGTATGGTTACCTGAAGGAGAGCCGCTTGGCCGCGGGCTCGAAGTCCCAGATCATGACGGTGTTGTCCTTGGAGCCGGACGCCAGCTTGCTGCCGTCCGGCGACCACTTGCAGTACCACACCTCGTCGCAGCGCTCGTTAGCTAGTGTATAGTGTGTTTAGTATCTACATACTAAATTGCCTACTCTGTGGTTTGACACTTGACGTTTTGGATTTTCTTAGTCTGTGATCGATCCCTTGTGAAAAATGTAACTCGCGCTCCACGCTTTTTTCTGCATGAATTAATATTAAAACAGTTTTTATGTACATGTGGTTTTGAAAATGTGAAAATAAACGAAGTGCAGTGCCAAGTCCATCTTTGATTTACAACGCCTACAAAGCTCAAACATTTTGGTCCTGATTCGAGCGAAAAACAACGCAACCAGCGAGGCGCCATATTGTGTGGAATAATGGAATTGGATTTGGACAACGCGGCACTGATTCGGCGGCGGCGGAGTTATATTCGATCATCCAACTAGATCAAAAATTGTGTTGTGAAAAACGAAATCGGTTACTACCAGACCCTATCTGTTCGCAACAGCGAAATTCAATACAAGAATCTGAGGTTACTACCATACACTGCAAAACGCAACAGCGATAACAAAGGCTACTACCATACACAGGATTACTCCATACTCATACAAATACATCGTCAGTGCGCAACAGCAAAACTAAAGAAGAAGACAACAGTCATCCATTCTTTACGACGTGTCATCAAAATTGCGTTTTACGATCACGCAAGACACAACGCAACTTCCGGCAACAGCCATACAACCACTACATTCCATTCATTCGTTCGTCCCTTTTTCTTTCTGCTCATCAGCAAGAGCAAATCTCTCCTCGCAACAGCGAAAAGGTTATCCTTTCAAATCTCACCAAATAAGTGATTTTATTCCAATTGCGTACTCGCAAACGTTTGTGAAACAATATCCTCGTCACGAGAACTATATATTTCGCTCATTTGTCAACAGACAGACAAGATTTCTTACTTTGTGGAGCCGTGTCCGTACCACACCTAAAATGGCGGAAGAACTAAATGCGCTAAAATTGCAGAGAAGCGCACTAAAAGGAAGGCTCACAAGAATAAAACGTTTTATAGAACTATACGACAGTGCCAGAAATACAGAACAAGAACTCAAAGTAAGACTACATGAACTTAATACCATGCTGCTAAAATTCGATGACATACTACTCCGTATCGAAGCACATGGCACAGAAGGCGAAACGGAGGAAGAAGAACGTGAACTCTTTGAAAACAAATTCTATGATACCAAGGCCAAACTCGAAAGCTTGTTAGCCAGGCCAGAGCAAGAATTTGCACATCTCCAGAGGTCCAGTTTGACTTTCCAGAACTCGCTTGCTGGTCTTGTACCTGCTGCTGAACACCGGAAACTTCGGGTGAAATTGCCACAGCTTGATTTACCACGGTTCGACGGCGACATCAAGCAATGGACTGCATTCAAGAACATTTTCATGGCTTCAGTGGACTCCATGGAAGACCTGCCCACGGTCACGAAATTGCAATACCTCAAGTCAGCCCTTACTGGAGAAGCGGCCGGACTCATATCGGCACTACTAATCACCGAAGAAAATTACTCTAAAGCCCTAGATATTCTAGAGAAAAGGTATGAAAACAAAACTATTATTGTTAACTATCATCTAAAAGCTATTACAGAATTTGTTCAGATAACTAAATTTAATTTAAATGATTTTTTGGTCATTTTACAACAAAGTTTAGATTCATTAAAAGCTATAAAACTGCCAGTAGACAGCTGGGACGTGTTATTAGTTTTTCTAATCTGTCAAAAGTTAGACAACTCATTAAGAGGTGCATGGGAATTGAATAGAAAAGAAAACTCTATTCCCTCACTGTCTGAACTGCTTGAATTTTTAAATGCCCGTAGAACTGCATTTGAACTTATTAGTTGTGATCGTGTCAAACAAAATACTAGTACCAAAACTACTCATGTTACTACTAATGACAAATACAATTGTTTACTCTGCCAAAATGGTACCCATAGTTTACATAAATGTCCCAACTATTTAAAGCTAAATGTAAATGATCGTATTAGTCTGATTAAAAATAAATCATTGTGTTTTAACTGTTTACAGCCATACCATAACAGCCACAAGTGCTCTAAATACAGTTGTGCTCATTGTCACGGCAAACATCATACAAGCATACATATAGATAAACCGAATCTACAGGTCAGTAACCCCTCAGTTACTGAGCAACGGCAACAGCCACTTACAGTTTCTAACATTCAGGGCCCTGAACGGCAACAGCCTTCTTCTACCCTTAACGATTTGCAACAGCAATCACGTGTGTCAACTCAATCTTTAGTTACTAAATCGCTAACTCAGCCCGACAAGATGAACTCTCAAATCCATGAAAGTTCTACCTCCCCTACAGTTTTGCTTTCAAATACAAACTCTAATCAAATTTTACTTTCCACAGCAGTGATACAAATTCAAGATGCCACAGGAAAATGGATAAATGCACGAGCTCTGCTGGACACAGGAAGCGAAGTAAACATTGTTACCCGCAGACTTGCTGCTCTATTAAAACTACAAACTAGTAATAATAAGTGCTCAATACTGGGTGTTGGTCAAAACCCCAATCTTTCACAAGTAAGTGTACAAACGAATATCTCATCTCGCTTTGATAATTTCAAAACTAGTCTTTCATTTTTTGTGATGGAAAATATTACTGTGCCTTTACCTCACTCGCTAATAAATACACATAGTTGGAACATACCTGGCAATATGTCACACAAGCTTGCAGATCCTACCTTCTATATACCTAGCTCTATAGATGTGTTATTAGGAACTGAAACATTCTATGAAGCTTTATTAACAGACCGCATTCGTTTAGGCACCAACTTACCTTTCTTGATTGAAACACGTTTTGGTTGGATAGTGTCTGGTTCCATTTTTTCTGATAATAATTGTGATTTACATAATAGTCAAACACAAGTTAGTATGTTCATAGCTTCACAATCCACAGATAGTATTTTACAATCATTTTGGGAACAAGAGGAAGTACTTCCGACTTCCAAGCCCATAATGTCCCCTCAGGATATTTATTGTGAAAACTTATATAATAGTACTACCTACCAAGATAACTCCGGTAGATACTATGTGAACTTACCTTTACAGGAAGATAAATTAAGTGAGTTAGGCAATTCTTTCAATTCTGCTTATAGATGTCTACTTTCTCTTGAATCACAATTTAAAAGGAATGCTAATTTGTTTAATCAGTATAAAGATTTCATTAATGAATTTATATCATTAGGCCATGCTCATTATGTAGATAAATTCTCTCCATCTGATAAAGGTGTATACTACTTACCACACCATCCAGTGATAAAACCTGACAGCCCATCTACTAAGCTAAGAGCAGTATTCAATGCCAGCGCTAAAAGTTCATCTGGTATTTCATTGAATGATATTCTTCATGAAGGTCCTAACATTTATAATGATTTGCTTGAAGTCATTCTCAGATTTCGTTTATATAAATTTGCTTTCTCATGTGATATTGTTAAAATGTTTCGAGGAATATTCATTAACCCTTTACAACGCTGCTTACAAAGAGTGTTATGGCGTGAATCTAAAAGTGAACCCTTGAAATGCTTGGAATTATCCACTGTAATTTATGGAACTAAATGTGCACCTTACCTTGCTTGTCGCACTATGCTAGATTTAGCTGGAAAACATAAGCTTACTCATACTCGAGCGTCAGATTGTATTCAATATAATGGTTATTTAGACGACTACTTAGCTGGTGCTAATTCTATTGAAGATGCTTTACAATTGTGTCAAGAATTAGTTGACCTATTGGGAAAAGCTCAATTTCAATTACATAAATGGTCAGCAAATGATAAACGCATTTTGCAAGTTATTTCCCAATCTGAATTTGGTAAAAATTCTGTCTCCATTCCTGAAAGCGATAATAATTCTTATAAATTTTCTAGCCCAGATACAGTTAAAACGTTGGGTTTAAAATGGTTACCCGACAATGACCAACTTGAAATTAATTTACCTAACTTACAAAAAGTTAATCTCACAAAGAGAAATGTTCTTTCACAAATAGCCCAAATATTTGACCCTATAGGTATTTTGGCTCCATCTATAATTTTAGCCAAGTTACTTATGCAAGATATTTGGAAAGATGAAACTAACTGGGATTCCTTAATATCTGACCAACTACAACAAAATTGGTCTCAGTTTTGTGAACAACTTCATTATTTAAAAAATATTAATATTCCAAGATGTTATTTTTCAGATACACCAATTCATATAATACTAATAGGTTTTTGTGATGCTTCAGAGAAAGCATATGGTGCTTGCTTATACATAAAAGCTTTTTACAATGAAAAACCCCCGACTTGCACACTGGTAATGGCTAAATCCAGAGTTGCCCCGTTCAAAAGAAAACAATCTGTTCCACGCCTGGAATTGTGTGGTGCTTATTTGCTATGTCAAGTTATTTGTAAGTTTTTAAAGACAATTCTTGATAAATTAAAGATAGATTCTACCTTCTTGTTTACAGACTCCTCTATTGTTTTGAGTTGGATAAAATCCCCATATAATCTAAAGCATGATACCTATGTCACACACCGGCTTATGCATATTATTGAGTCCACAGATTCTGCAAACTGGCATCACATACACACCCAGCATAACCCAGCAGACTTAATCACACGTGGCATTGTGCCCCAACATCTTCAGTCATGTTCGCTATGGTGGCATGGGCCCTCATGGTTAGTTAAAGACTTAAACTCCTGGCCTATTCGCTCCCACCCTGAAACAGATACTCTAACCTGTACAGTAAATAAACCCATATTAGTTAGTACTACAGATACTAATAACTCACTTGACAATAATTATTTTTACAATATTTTCTGCAAATATTCTAATTTTACAAAGTTGAACAGAATCATCGCATATATCTTTAGGTTTGTTAACAACATGAAGAAAACTAAAGATAAAAATACTTCATTTTTAACTTTAGCTGAATTAAATAGAGCTCATAACTTTATTGTTCAAATAGTACAACAAAGATCATTTTGCAAAGAAATTAGTGAATTACAGTCCGCACATAAAGCTCTCCCCTCCAGATCTAGTCCCATAAGGAAACTGAATCCGTTTGTAGATGAGTGTAACCTACTGCGTGTTGGAGGTCGTATACAACAGTCAGAAATTTCACATAACCAAGCACATCCTATCATTCTACCAGCGAAGGATCATATAACCTCTTTAATTATTTCACATTACCATAATAAGTTACTTCACTCGGGTATTCAGACAACCTTGTACAATGTGAGATTGAGATATTGGCCAGTAAACGGTAGGAATGAAGTAAAGAAAATAATTCATTCATGTACTAGATGTATAAGGTTTAGAGCACAAGTCTGTGGACAGCAAATGTCTGACCTTCCTGCAGCCCGAGTAAGGCTAACCCGTGCATTTGCCCATGTCGGTAGCGATTTTAGTGGTTCTGTTGCTATTCGCAGCTCTATGGCTAGAAATTGTAAGTACTACAAGGGATACATTTGTCTGTTTGTATGTTTGGCCACCAGGGCAATTCATTTAGAATTGGTTTGTGACCTATCTTCTCAATCATTTATCTGTGCTTTAAAGCGTTTTGTCTCCAGGAGAGGTATTCCTAATTGTTTGTACACGGACAACGGTACTAATTTTAAAGGTTCCAAAACAGATTTGCATGAACTGTACCTTATGTTTAAAAATGATAAGTCTTACAGTGAAATTGTTGACTATTGTACTCTTAACAATATTGAATATAAATTTACAGTACCTCTAGCTAGCCACATGGGAGGAATATATGAGGCTGGTATAAAGTCTACAAAAAATTTACTGAAAAGGTACTTATGTAACACGAAGTTGACATATGAAATGTTATATACAGTTTTAGTACAAATTGAGGGAATTTTGAATTCTAGACCTTTGTACCCAATTAAAGATACTCCTGATGATTTAACAGTTCTTACACCTTCTCATTTTTTAATTAATAGCATTTTAACTGATATACCAGAACCTAACTTGTTGGACTTAAATGAGTCAAGACTAAATATGTATCAAAAAATTATACTTTTAAAACAAAAATTTTGGAAGCAATTTTATTGTAACTACTTATCAGAATTGCAAACTAGAAATAAATGGTATAAAATTCATGACAATGTAAATGTGGGAGATATGATTATTGTAAAAGGTGAGAATACCCCGCCCACTGTATGGCCCCTGGGTAGAGTAATTTCTACGAATAGAAATAAACATGATAACTTAGTAAGATCTGTAACTATTCGTACTGCCAAAGGAGATTTTGTAAGACCTATTCATAAACTTATTTTATTAAGAAAGAACTTAAATCAGATTTAGTGATGAATAAGTGTTTATTTTTTAGTGCTTTGATTATTAACTTAGTGTCAAATTAACCTCCTCACTTGATTTAATTAGTTTGCATACTATTTAAACTATAAATTGCATTACTATGCAACTTAAAGGCTATTTTATATGGACACATTTCCGTGGCGTTGACGGAAAAGGTACTGTAGAGTCTGTGAGGCGGATAATTTTTTTTAGCAGAGTACGCTAATTCGTCAGCTACCCTTTGTGAGGTGTTAGATGTGTTCTTTAGGAGAACACCTTTAAGTCGACCCTTCACAGGTAGTCGCAAAGATGTTATTTTTATGTGTTTTAGATTGTACTTAACTTACACTAAAAAGTGTTAAAATTAGAAATATAATTACACTATGTTTAAATTTGCTTTGCAACTACAATTAACTCTTTAAAAGTTAATGCTGTTTGTACTTTAAACTTCGGATAAAAATAAATACACAACAGTTGAATAATGTATTCTTTATTACCTTATGTAACAGATAAACTTAACTGTAACTCATAGTGTATTTCTTATGTAACAGATAAACTTCATTGTAACTAAATTGGAGCCTTAAGCTATGATATTTAAATTACTAATGTAATATTGTGTCAACCTATCAGTACAGTAACTTTCACTTGGTTTGCCACCAAGTTGATTTATTTTATTTATATCGTTGTAATGTAGAGTTTCTCACAAACATAATCTTGTATAATGAAATAAATGACTAACTCTAGTTAAGATACTTTGCACTTTATAAGGCGGCCAGTATGTTTAGTATCTACATACTAAATTGCCTACTCTGTGGTTTGACACTTGACGTTTTGGATTTTCTTAGTCTGTGATCGATCCCTTGTGAAAAATGTAACTCGCGCTCCACGCTTTTTTCTGCATGAATTAATATTAAAACAGTTTTTATGTACATGTGGTTTTGAAAATGTGAAAATAAACGAAGTGCAGTGCCAAGTCCATCTTTGATTTACAACGCCTACAAAGCTCAAACATAGTGTATGGTTACCTGAAGGAGAGCCGCTTGGCCGCGGGCTCGAAGTCCCAGATCATGACGGTGTTGTCCTTGGAGCCGGACGCCAGCTTGCTGCCGTCCGGCGACCACTTGCAGTACCACACCTCGTCGCAGTGCTCGTTCAGCACCTGCGTCGTGCACACAACACTTCATAATAACACCTATATTTTTTAATCGTGTAACATTCCTTGTCACTATTTCATCACTTTAAAATCAGCGCACTACCATAAGAATAAATAAAACTGGGTAGAACGCACACTCCCGCTCCGGATGGGCTCAAGGTCACGATATTAGCCTACACCGTTAAACAGATAACTCAGTCGGGCTGCCACGGCCGGCGTCGCCGCACGCGCGTTTGCCTATTTGTGCGTTCCGTACGATCTTGGAAACAAATTACAATGGCGTCAAGTTATTGTGGTGAGTTTAGTTGTACAAACAATTCAAAAGCGACGCCACACTTAAGTTTTTTTAGTTTGCCCAAAGATGATGATAGGTAGGTATTATTTTCTAAATACTTTTTTTCGTACTTAATTTATCAAAATGAACAGTTCTTTTTGTGTAGCCAATTGCGTCACCCAATAGCAAAATTTAGTTAAAGTAGTAGCTACAGTATTTTTTTACTTATCGTCAAATCGTTTTCGATAGCCCTGCCATCGGTCCTTGATCTCATATTTTGTAAAACTAGAATAAAATAATGATTTCAAAGCAAATAAAAACTTATATTTTAGCAATATTGTCTTTAGACATAAGCAATATTTAACAGTAAGCAACCCTGGCAACACGCCTGGACAGCGAGGCGTAACGACGTGAAGGGGGAGGTAAGTAGGTATACAAATGGCGGCGTTTGGGACTCGGTCAAAGAAGAGTCCGTTCTACCCAGTTTTATTTATTCTTATGGCACTAAGTACTTGAATTTTCGCTAAAGTCTAATTACTAATTCACTGGAGTAATCTGACGTTTACGGTTGTACCCATGAACACAACTAACTGACTTTGTGTGAGTTAACTGAATCACAATGAACGAAACACAGTACTAGTACAATAAGGCAACATTATTTTACAATGTGACATTAGAATCTGTCAGTTCAGGGGGGGGCAAGTTAATATTAAGGAGGATGAGAGAAAAATATGAATTGTAGGTACAGTCAAGAGCACCTAGTGAATTTATTCAAGTTTTGACATGTGGGATTAATCGGAAAAGCAAGTCAATTGCACGGCCTTAGGACTTTTGTTTAACCTCTATGGGGGGGGGGGGCAGCTGCCCTTCCCTGCCCACCCTTGGCGACGTCCTTGGTAGAGTCACAGAGTCACACCTTTGTCTAGTGAATCACTGCGCACCGCGCCTTTCGGCAGTCGGTAACTGTGATGTAACTGATCACGGGTGGGGGCGAATAGGGAATATGCATCAAATTTTTTTTAATCCTATTCAATAGTATAATGCGTGAGAAAATCAACTGTAATATTGAAACTTTTCTCTTGCGTTTTCTTAAGTAATATAGTAACTTGAAGTTAGCACGCATCAGCTCCCGCCGAAAACGCTCTATACAAATATGTGACGTCACTTATCACGTTTCAGGTGTGTTTCAGGCGCGTTTAATATGGAGTTAGCCAAGAATCTTCAATTATCTCCTTAAATTATGCGTTTTAGTACATATGTGTCATACAAAATATTGTTTCTTATTGGATATTCTATCTGACTGTTAAGTGCATTATATCCGAAACTTTTAAAAAAAATCGTTATTTTCCCCTGATTTCATCGTGTTTTTACAAGTGTCCGCAGCGATCAAGCTCAATTTTATGAAAATCTGTGACTTATGCATATTCCCTATTCAGCGGGAGGCAGGGAGCAGCTATACTGTACGCTAGTACTCATTATTATACTATGGTAGTGTGGTGTGAGAGACCCACCTGTAGCGAGTGTATGGGGAACCGGTCGGCGGAGCAGTGGTGGTCGGTGAGCAGCGAGAAGGGCACGTGGTCGGGCCGCGGCTCGCCGCGCGGGTAGAGTGGTGTGAGAGACCCACCTGTAGCGAGTGTATGGGGAACCGGTCGGCGGAGCAGTGGTGGTCGGTGAGCAGCGAGAAGGGCACGTGGTCGGGCCGCGGCTCGCCGCGCGGGTAGAGTGGTGTGAGAGACCCACCTGTAGCGAGTGTATGGGGAACCGGTCGGCCGAGCAGTGGTGGTCGGTGAGCAGCGAGAAGGGCACGTGGTCGGGCCGCGGCTCGCCGCGCGGGTAGAGTGGTGTGAGAGACCCACCTGTAGCGAGTGTATGGGGAACCGGTCGGCCGAGCAGTGGTGGTCGGTGAGCAGCGAGAAGGGCACGTGGTCGGGCCGCGGCTCGCCGCGCGGGTAGAGTGGTGTGAGAGACCCACCTGTAGCGAGTGTATGGGGAACCGGTCGGCGGAGCAGTGGTGGTCGGTGAGCAGCGAGAAGGGCACGTGGTCGGGCCGCGGCTCGCCGCGCGGGTAGTGTGGTGTGAGAGACCCACCTGTAGCGAGTGTATGGGGAACCGGTCGGCGGAGCAGTGGTGGTCGGTGAGCAGCGAGAAGGGCACGTGGTCGGGCCGCGGCTCGCCGCGCGGGTAGAGTGGTGTGAGAGACCCACCTGTAGCGAGTGTATGGGGAACCGGTCGGCGGAGCAGTGGTGGTCGGTGAGCAGCGAGAAGGGCACGTGGTCGGGCCGCGGCTCGCCGCGCGGGTAGAGTGGTGTGAGAGACCCACCTGTAGCGAGTGTATGGGGAACCGGTCGGCCGAGCAGTGGTGGTCGGTGAGCAGCGAGAAGGGCACGTGGTCGGGCCGCGGCTCGCCGCGCGGGTAGAGTGGTGTGAGAGACCCACCTGTAGCGAGTGTATGGGGAACCGGTCGGCCGAGCAGTGGTGGTCGGTGAGCAGCGAGAAGGGCACGTGGTCGGGCCGCGGCTCGCCGCGCGGGTAGAGTGGTGTGAGAGACCCACCTGTAGCGAGTGTATGGGGAACCGGTCGGCCGAGCAGTGGTGGTCGGTGAGCAGCGAGAAGGGCACGTGGTCGGGCCGCGGCTCGCCGCGCGGGTAGAGTGGTGTGAGAGACCCACCTGTAGCGAGTGTATGGGGAACCGGTCGGCCGAGCAGTGGTGGTCGGTGAGCAGCGAGAAGGGCACGTGGTCGGGCCGCGGCTCGCCGCGCGGGTAGAGTGGTGTGAGAGACCCACCTGTAGCGAGTGTATGGGGAACCGGTCGGCGGAGCAGTGGTGGTCGGTGAGCAGCGAGAAGGGCACGTGGTCGGGCCGCGGCTCGCCGCGCGGGTAGAGTGGTGTGAGAGACCCACCTGTAGCGAGTGTATGGGGAACCGGTCGGCGGAGCAGTGGTGGTCGGTGAGCAGCGAGAAGGGCACGTGGTCGGGCCGCGGCTCGCCGCGCGGGTAGAGTGGTGTGAGAGACCCACCTGTAGCGAGTGTATGGGGAACCGGTCGGCGGAGCAGTGGTGGTCGGTGAGCAGCGAGAAGGGCACGTGGTCGGGCCGCGGCTCGCCGCGCGGGTAGAGTGGTGTGAGAGACCCACCTGTAGCGAGTGTATGGGGAACCGGTCGGCCGAGCAGTGGTGGTCGGTGAGCAGCGAGAAGGGCACGTGGTCGGGCCGCGGCTCGCCGCGCGGGTAGAGTGGTGTGAGAGACCCACCTGTAGCGAGTGTATGGGGAACCGGTCGGCCGAGCAGTGGTGGTCGGTGAGCAGCGAGAAGGGCACGTGGTCGGGCCGCGGCTCGCCGCGCGGGTAGAGTGGTGTGAGAGACCCACCTGTAGCGAGTGTATGGGGAACCGGTCGGCCGAGCAGTGGTGGTCGGTGAGCAGCGAGAAGGGCACGTGGTCGGGCCGCGGCTCGCCGCGCGGGTAGAGTGGT
The DNA here is from genome assembly GCA_928269145.1 of Agriphila tristella. Lineage (NCBI taxonomy): Eukaryota > Metazoa > Arthropoda > Insecta > Lepidoptera > Crambidae > Agriphila > Agriphila tristella. The sequence goes on along the minus strand of OV743439.1, from coordinate 29,224,444 downwards.
GTGAGAGACCCACCTGTAGCGAGTGTATGGGGAACCGGTCGGCCGAGCAGTGGTGGTCGGTGAGCAGCGAGAAGGGCACGTGGTCGGGCCGCGGCTCGCCGCGCGGGTAGAGTGGTGTGAGAGACCCACCTGTAGCGAGTGTATGGGGAACCGGTCGGCGGAGCAGTGGTGGTCGGTGAGCAGCGAGAAGGGCACGTGGTCGGGCCGCGGCTCGCCGCGCGGGTAGAGTGGTGTGAGAGACCCACCTGTAGCGAGTGTATGGGGAACCGGTCGGCGGAGCAGTGGTGGTCGGTGAGCAGCGAGAAGGGCACGTGGTCAGGCCGCGGCTCGCCGCGCGGCTCCGCGTGGAACCGGCACCGCGCCGCCTGCACACACACGCCGCCCGTCACACGCTACACACAACACCTAACACTGACTACTTGTCAAAGCGAATCCGGCTCCGAGGACCACTAATGTCAGTACAAGCTTTCGCTTTACCACAGCCTTCTCTATTGTCCTGAGACAAGCCATGCTATTAGGTTTGGCAACGTTGCGCGTGAACCTATAGGTTGTTGATTTAAGATGGTCAAAAAAGCACCATGAGTTCTAGTAAACGGCGTCTTTTTAATTTGTCGTAGTTGCTATTTGTGTGATGTGATTTGTGTCAAATCGGTTCACGCATAGTACCGAAATGCAACGTTGCCAAACCTAATAGCATGGCTTGTAGAAGAACAATAGAGAAGGCTGTGGCTTTACTCATCTGACTGAGGTATTAAACTTTTTTGTAAAAATTAACTATATTTAGTTCGACAAAATAATCAGCCCCTCTACTCAAATAGCCATTCTACTAAAATTAACACTAGTTGAATAGAATATCGATGTATAATTATAAAGAATACGATTATAAGATCAAAATGCCTGGAAATGATGTAACATATAACTTGCTAGAAGTACTTTGTTGCTAATAATCATGTTGTACAGTATTTGGTATCGATATATTTAAATTTGTAAATATCGTTACTTATTTCTGTTAAAGTTCAGTCAAGCCAGTTCTTCTTGTCAGTTAAAAAAGTCTGTAACGGGTAGGAAAATATGGACGATTCAAAAATGTAAAATTATTATTGAATAACACTTTGACTTTAACTTATTAGCCCCAGTCGTAGGAAGCAAAAACACGAAGAATACGGCTATCCATGAACCAAAGATTTCCTTCGGTAGGATTAATCCTTGGGTTCCTAAAATGGGTTTACGAAGTGGAGCCACCTGGATTTTTCAAGCAGGTGGGGGGGAGGGGGGAATTCTGCCTTAACGAAGTCCGAGGTTAATAACTGCCTCAGTTTAGATACTAAACCAAGTTTGGTATCATTTTCGGATAAATCAATGACGTAGAATTCATTTCTGGTATAAAAATTGCAATTTATTAAGAAGTTTCCTAAACATTACACAATAACCAATATTTTCAACTACATTTTTTACTTTAAGTCACCGTAAATATTAAACTGATGTTCTTATTTGCAAACAAAAAATACGTTAACAAAGCTTATAGAATGAAGAGCTGAAAAAATATAACTAACAATTTTTTTATTAACAATTAATAGCGAAAAAAAAATTCACTGTCGCCTGCCGTCAATTTCTTTTACACCTATGGAAATATTAATATTTTTTATTATAACAATATGGGTATCAAATGAAAGGTAATAAATAGCCAATTCCAAATATATACAAAGTGGAGAGGACAATGTAACAATAAATGAAATTTCGTATATCTAGTAACGCTCCCAGTCTGCCTGTAAAATATCAGTGAAAGTGAAAGTGAAAGTGAAATATATTTTATTTAAATAAGCTCACATAATAAGCATTTTTAAATCGTCAATTCTTTTACCCTACCACCCATTATGACGTCTTTTAACTGACAAGAAAAATGGGCGCAAAAAACTTGTCAGCTTTATCAATCAGATGGAACGATATTTACAAATATGTATATCGTTTCCAGACTTTATATTAACAAAGATTAACAAATAAATAACATTATTGACTTAGCTCATTTCTTAATGAGTTTCAAATTTCTTAATCAATTTACAGATTTTAAGCTAAATTCAAAGTTTGAACTTGTTATTCAGTCTAGGATAAAAATAAAAGAAAAACATACAATTCAATATGCATTAAGATAGGTAGTCAGAAGCAGACCCATTCCCACTGGCAGCACCAGTTCCCGAACATGACGCATGAACCAGCCATCTCTTCGCTCAACCATATTTGAGGGAACGTAACGACCCGCCTCATACGACACCACCGCAGAAATGATTAAAGAGAGCATGACATACTAAGACTACCTATGTTAAGGCATCGAATTGAAAATTTATATCCAAAAGCTTTTCATAGGTCTTTCACTAAACTACTGACTATAGAAAGTAAAAATATTGCAATTAAATAAATCAAAACAAGGTAAGCTATTAAGAATTATATTTTTTGAGTAAGAAGTGCCATACATACAGACAATATAAAACAGATCTTTTATATACGAGTTATACGACGCCCTTAATACAAGCAGACAGAAGCAGACCCATTCCCACTGGCAGCACCCGTTCACGAGCATGACGCATGAACCAGCCATCGCTTCGCTCAACCATATTTGAGGGAACGTAACGACCCGCCTCACACAACACCACCGCAGAAATGTTTGAAGTGAGCATGACATACTAAAGCTACCCATATTAAGTCGTCGAGTCAGGAAGCCAGAAGTACGTTTTTAAGTAGGTAGGATACTTCTCACAATTTTATACTTAGAAAAGAAAATCACGATTCGAGTTTAATTAAAGGACTTTTATCTAGACCTATGAAAGAATTCCGGACTTGTTCTAATCAATACTGAGGTATTAGAGTAATAATTAACAATACAAAAGCTATGCCCATGCCTTTTTATCCTTCAAATAATCGTCAACAGTGTAATAACCTTTACTCATTAAATTGGATTTAACAGTATTTTTAAATTTTTCCAAGGGCAGTTCTGTGACTTGTTCTGGTATCTTATTATAAAAGGTAATACATCTACACAAAAAAGAGCTTCCGGTTTTATGCAGTCTGCGCCTTGGAACAGCAAGTTTGTTCTTGTTTCTTGTATTGAGTTTATGAACATTACTATTTTTTACAAAGCTAATCAGCTATCAATTAAAAATACCCAGTAGTTTAGTCACAAGAAACATTTTTTCGATTTTAAAATTTTCTACATGCTGTATCTATTACTAAGCTATTGCCGACAAGTCAAAAACCCCTACATCAGTTTAAATTAACACAACGTTGCCAAATTGTACCTGAGTGTCCGGGCACGAAAACTGCGACGGCGGAGCGGCAGCGGGGCGGCGCGACAGCGGAGCGGCGGCGATGCATTCAACAGTATGGCACAGTATGGAGACGCGCACAAAACGGGCGGTGGCAGAGCGGGGCGACGAGCGATGCACGGGCGGGAGGAGAGCGACGAAAACAAATGAACAAACTAGTTGGATTTGGTAGCCCGCGATTACTGTAGTGTTGTGTTGAATAATATAATAGTGTCTGTTTGATTACTAGGTAGTACCTATTTATTCAGTATGGATGTCGGCATCTTGGACATCATTTAAAAAACACAAGATGAGCAAAGAATCCGGTTTTGAAACTAGTTAACGCCTATGGTCTAAGTATGACCATTTTTTCGAACTAAATAAAATTTTTAGACATAGGATATATTTCGTGCTTTGAATAGGTATTTTTCGGTATTGATTTAACAAGAAATTGTTTCCATAGCAACATCACATTTGACACATCAATAGAAAAAAATAATAAGAAGTTACTTTAGTGGTATACCGTGGTCCTACCAGTAGGTCAAATCGGTAGGTCCACGGGCCCTTAATGGTATTTAGCCCATCTGTCACAACACTACTAGCGCGGCTGACCGACCGCTAAGTTTCGTGCCCACGTTCTCATCGCCCCGCCCCGCCGCCGCTCCGCTGCCGCGCCGCCCCGCCACCGCTCGGCCGCCGCCACTTTCGTGTCCGGACACTTAGGCTTAAGCCGTAAGATTCATTTTTAAATGACACGCTTAAGCGTGTCATTTAAAAATGTGCGAATGAGACAAAATCTACTTCGAACAAACAATAAAGTTGACAACGTTTCAAATCTTTTACCTGTGTAAAAATGTGTATTTATTATTATTAAATTACTTACGAAAACAGGAGACACGTATTTTTTCCTTTTGCAAAATTTTATTTTGATGAAATGTCCAAACAAACACATTTTTACGTGCTAAAGTTCTACACCTTGTCTACACGTTTACCTACAGTGGGGTCTCTTAAGTTTATGGAAATTGAAAAAAATGCACTTCACTTCACACTGTATTTTATTAAACAGATTGAAACGTTAACAATATCGACTTTAATTTCGCAATTCAAAAAAATATTTCGCTGCAAACTTCGGTTTTAGCAGTATCATGCATGACATGAATTCCACCCAGGGACTGTTACATTACGACTGTCTGCCATTAACAACGAACTCCAACAACCTTGATGTTATTTACGAATAAAGTTAAACTAAATAAAATACTAGTACTTATAGGCAATCCAATTCAAAACCTTAGATTATTGAAATAATCTAAGTTCAAAACATTCAAAGCACAAGCGAAAAATATTTTGGCACTCGACATCGACAGTTTTTTTTGTGAATGCTCGTTGTCCGGTTTTTTATTTTTCATAGCAGCAGATATGCAATGTGTTCTCTAAAAGCTAGTAGTGGAGAAAATTCATTCAACTATGGTATAATAATATTAACATCACCAACAAAATAGGTCACCATTGTACTGTAATTTTTAGTCTGTGACTTTTTAATATTTTATTTTATTCTGTTTACTTTTTGTACAACACAACACAAAAACGCCCAAAGAGCAAGTCGATGATGACTTGACGTCTCATTGACGCAGTCTTATAAGACTGCGTCCAAACTGCGTCAAAGGTGTTAAAATCTGTTAGAATACGAATAAGTATTACTTCTACTATGCCTTATTATAATTTCACAGTTTTCCAGTACACCGACGTGATTTTAATTTATGGGGAATGTCGTTGCTTTAGCTTTACGGGCATACCGAGAGAGATATTATAGTAACACTTGTGTTTGTCCTACCAAGCAATAATGGTCGCACCATTGTTCAAGCTGTCCAAAGGATACAAGAAATATTTAATTTGTGAATAGGTATTCAGTGTACAGAATAACTTTAAATCAGTGATCAGTGGTCATCTCGAGTCGCTGCCGTAGATATCAAGAAAAACACTGTTTTAATTCAGCATTAAATGGCGCCAAAGGTTCATTTCGCGGCTTGTCACCTGTCAATACTATTCTGTGATCTAACACCGCGCTGTTGCCGCTCTTACCATATGTAAGTAACCAATATTTACAAAGGGTGTTTAATTTCGTATTTGTTTTTATGGTATTTAGTTTGTTCGAAAAAAATTTTTTTTTTATTTCGCTCCTAGGAACTATTTGATAGTTTCAAAATACTTCTATGAACTAGTGTCTACAGTGTTATCATTTATTGTCGCATTGTCAAATCCACGTTGTATACATTATAACACTTTTATGAAACTGTTTTGAAATAAACTTAAAAAGTATAACGCAGAATTAAAAAATATCAGTAAATTATTAGAAAAACCAAAAATGCCAGTCAATACCGACAAAAAAAGGCAAATATCACAAGCGCGCATGTAACTACGATTTTTTTCAGATATTGTTAGGTACCTTGAGTGTAGTTTTACCCAAGTTTTAACCCTTGGAAACCCTGTACTGCTGGAAAAACTTGGTACTTGTTTCAGTATTTTCGAAAAAACGACCTTAAGAAAGCGTTTTTCAGGTATCTCTACTCTATACTTTTATAAAGCTTACTAAATTTGCTACAATTAGAGTTTATGACAAGCAAGTTTCGAATTGATATTTAAAATTTTAATATTTAATAAAAATAATAACTTCCTTACAACGGTAACAACGTTATTTTTTTTAATTAGCCAAAACAAGAATATTTTCTTTAATTATTATTTTAAAAATAAAAGGATAATAGAGCTCCTACGAGGTATTTTTCTTTTATCAATATTCCAATTTGTGTATTTAATGGCAATTTTTTTCTATAATCATGCGAGTATTTTATTTTTGTTTTTATTTTTTTTAAGTAGTTTAACAATTGAATCGTACAAATATTAATCCAAAAATGAATTCAACACCTTAAATTCATACGAATATGATATCAAACTGAGCATAGCAAATTAACTAATACATCTATCGAGATTGGGCTGAAAGCCAAAACTTCAAAAAATTTACTACAAAAATCGTGGTGGCTCCACTTCTTATAGCCATCCTAGGGTCCTAAGGACCAATCTTACCAAAGGAAATCTCTGGTATTTTTCGCCGTATTTTTCACCCTACTGACGCCACTATATGCGAATGAATGACATAAGCAAACGCTTACCTCCTGTCGATCCCATACGTTGTCATTCTATTCTACTAGCGTAAATTTTAGTAGAATGGCCTTTCGAGTAGGCCCTCCGTTTCGTGCAACACTATATCCAGCGACAGCTTTTCAAAAATGGTATGTACTTTTTGCTTACTTGACTTTTTAGAGTAAAATCAAAGGTATCGTGTGTGACCTGGTGCGCGGCGGCCTGCGAGAGCAGCGCGCGCAGGCGGGCGGGCGGCATCATGAGCGCGGGCGGCAGCGCCTGCTGCACGCGCGCCAGCACGCCGGCGCGCGCCGCCTCGCCCGCGCCCGCCCACGCGGCGCGCGCGCGCAGCTCGCCCGCGTCGCCGCACATCATGAGCGCGGACAGGCGGTGCACGCGCGCCGTGTCCCACTGCAGCGGCGTCAGCTCGTTGCGCAGCACGTGCAGCGCGTCCAGCGCCCGCCCCGCCTCCAGGTGCTCCAAGTACTTCTGCTCCAACACCACGAACTTCATTTCCTATCGAGTGAAATATGAAATCACTATGTACCTAGTGCTGTCTTATAACTACCTCATTCATCTCGTTTAGTCTAAATATAATTCCATAACAAAGTACTTTGCAGCCGTTAACGCCTGCCGCTCCTTATTGAGCTCGCGTGGTGTGTTCTGTTCCATCACTAAGAAAAAAAGCTTTAACCTCTTTCAAGACTTCTTTCCGTTCCAAAGTTGGGGGTCAGAGGTCAGACCAGCTCTTTTTCTAGGCACCTGTTCTTATGAGTGACTGAATGTAATGTATGCAAGAGTGTAGTTACGGCGAGGTTGTGAGGCTCGAGGTGCGGCGAGTCGCGGAGCAGGTCGTGCAGCGCGCGCAGGTCGTGGTCGGCCTTCACCCAGTCGCCGGCGAGCACGTGCTGCCGGAACGTCGCCGCCGCCGGGTGCTCCAGGTGCAGCCCCGACTCCTCCATCAGCAGGGCGGCGCTGCGCCTAGATAAACACATGACTACTTAGTATCAAAACTTCATTGGCGTCAACGCACAGGTAAGTCGAACTGGAAAACCTGACGTTTTAGGCGAATATGTCGCTAACAATTCTTATTCGTATTTATTGGTACTAACTATGGATTTACACAGGATAGTTTAAATGTGCGGGCTCGATCAAGCGTTTTGATAATTCGCCGTTGGTGCCGCACGAAAGTCGCGCTCAATTAGCGCTATAAGTGCAGGTTTGCATGACAGAATCCTTGCAAAAATGATTTCAGCTTCACGCCACATACCTACAATATATTGTGAAGAAATGTGTAAGTATAACCGTCCTGAAAAACGATACAAGAATATCCCAAGGAAGTGTTCTTAAACAATAAATAAGATAATGCAATCTACAAACTACACACAACAAAGACTATTTACTTCATTGATGATTCACTCTGAAGAAGCCAAAGAGCTGTAAGTACATCATTTCTTTTATTATCAACTAGCGACCTCCCGCGATTTTGTCTACGTGGATAGTTATTTTTTTTATCCCTTGGGAACAGTATTTTTTCCTAGATGGAAAGTAGCCTATGTCAGGCCTCCATCACTCGCTCAAGGTCGCGCGATAAGCACCTACCGCTAGCCGTTCCGCCGGCGGAACAAGTGAGCAAAGGGCCGCCACACGCCCGCCTGTGTAGTCGCGCGGCATCTTACTGCCTGCGTAGGTATTGTCTCTTTATAATAGTAACAATGTCGAGTCGACATTACTGTGCCGTGTACGGATGTCAAAATCAAAAAACCAATAAACAATTGTCGTTTTTCAAATTATAATACATGCTACGCAGTCTTTACGCAGTTCATTTATAAGAAGACAACCATAACGTTGCGTCATTAGAAAAGGTAAGAGCACGCGATAGAAAGAGAGGCAACTACTAGGTGAATATAAACTGTACTGCAGGCAATTGCGCGACCTGAATTGCACTTTATTGTGTCGGAGCAAAAGTCGCTATTTATTTAAATTACTATGCGGCGTGCTGCTTCTGTACCTTGTACTATTATTTATTCTGTGCCTATGTCACAGAATACATAATAGTACAAAGTACAGAAAATTCACTCCGCATAATCATGTAAATAAATAGCGACTCTTGCTCAGACACAATAAAGTGCAATTCAGATCGCACACCGCTTCCTTGCCTACAGTTATATTCACCTACAGGTTGCCTCTCTTTCTATCGCGTAGCTCTTACCTCTTCTAACAACTTCAGACTTCTTCTACAACAATGGAAAATCTATTGTCTCGTTTTCTGTGCTTGAAGGATTAAATACTTTATTACAAGTTTTGTGTTTATAATGTGTACTTAAATGTGAAAAAAATTACGTTTCAAATAATAGTATGTAGTTGTTACCTACTTATCAAAAATAGGTAAGTACTCATAATAATTACGAGTAAAATAATCAAAATATATTTTTTTCTTGAAAAATAAATTTTGAATCCTTCTGTTTATTGCGACAGCCGTCCACGCAGCAATATTATTAGTATTACGATTCTCCATTATTTACAAAATTATAATAGTAGGTAGGTACGGTACAGTTCTGGGAGCAATAAACAATGACCGATTGATCGTCATAGAGGCACAGAAAAACGCGCGCGTGTACTCACAAGCGCGGCGGCCGCCCTGACTGATTTGCAACTTCGAGTTGTCGCGCGCTGTAGGTACTTATCGCGGTAGGTATGAGCGAGTGACGGATGCCTGCCTATGTCCTTTTCTGGTACCCTTGACAATGTGTATGCAAAATTTCAAGATGATCGGTTGAGTAGTGAAGTAAGCGTGAAGGCGTAACAAACAAATTAACATTATTTATAATATTAGCAAGGATTTATTTTTACTGCAGACGCAAGGCAACAGGCAAGTCATCAAACCACGGCTCGCAGCGTGTGGGTGATATCGTCATCGAGGCAACGAACAGGGAACAACCGCGTAGTCGATATACTGCATGTAATTGCACCTCTCTCACGACGACGACGGCGAACGTCGCGACTCACGCACGACACTATTTTTCTGACACGACACAATGACGACCGACGACAGCCATGGCCTAGCACCATAATATAATGAATCAGGGGCTGACCAACTTATTTGGCAAAGGTCCAGCTAAACTTTTAGAAATACAAATGAAACGCAGCATTTTGTTATGCGCGCATGCACTTTACGCCCACGCCACCCCGCGCGACTACACCAGAATTACATCGTCTCGTGTGATTTTACACAATATATTCAATTACTGATATACACTTTTGAAAGGTCTAAGGCGGGTCTCCTCGCCCATGTCTGGAATAATTAATAGCATCACCATATTATAATTTATAATAGACGCGCTTGCTGTCGCAGTGTGTGACATGATATCACATCACGTAATTAACAAATAACCGGCAACAGAAATACATCATCTGTGAAAATATCAACTGTCTAGCTATCACGGTTCATGAGATACAGCCTGGTGACAGACAGACAGACGGACAGCTGAGTCTTAGTAATAGGGTCCCGTTTTTACCCTTTGGGTACGGAACCCTAAAAAGATGAGAAGTAGTACAAAAGTACCTAATTAATTTTAAGTCTAGTATACTAAAGTCCAATCAGACTCCTAGCAAAAATGTAAACATAGGTGTTGCCTTCCAGAACAAAACAACACAAAAGAAAATAGTGAAAGCTAACTCAAGAAATAAACACATTTACATGTTTTTTCATCAGATGATGAAATAAAAAAGGTTGCGGTGCCATTATGGAGTAGAAGTGCTAAATTAAGACAAGAATGGAAAATGCTGGAGGAGGCCTTTGTGTTTCGAAACACGCCGACACCATAAATAAATAGCTTTTGTAATAAATTTTAGATTGTATAAATAGTTGGCAATAAAGGTTAATAAAAAAACATGTTTTTTCACCACAAACCTAATAAAAATAATTTCATGAGTTTTACGGCAAGAACAGTAATATACCTACTTAAATATTTCATGATAACAGTTTTCAAGTAGAAAATATTTTTATGATGCTGTGCACACATCAACTGCAAACCGTAGACATAAACCTTTGGTTCATTTAAAAAAATATGTTTCTATATATTAGTATTTAATACGAGTAGCTGTAGTAGTAACATTTGTCTTTTGGTACTGGTGTGGACAGGCAAAGATGTAAATGTTTGTGATTTTGTTATGAGTTTTAACTTATTGAGTCAAATTTTAATATCGAAAATATTTATGATAGCTGGTATAATAAACAAATAAACAATCACAAATTATTATCCTACTTTAAAAATACCCTGAATGACATAATCAGTGATGGGAACAGGTAGATTGATTTAGGGTCAACAAACTGTCACGTATCCTTACTAATATTATAAATGCGAAAATCCGTTTGTTTGTTTGTTTCGCCTTCACGTCTTAACTACTTGAAATTTTACACACACATTGTCAGGGGTCCCTCGGGAACAGTTCCTTTTTTCATCACGAAAAATTATCACTATTCTCCACTATTCCCCACATTCACTATTCCCCAGGGATAGACAAAATACTATCCACGCAGACGAAGTCGCGGTCGGAAGCTAGTATATTAAAATGGATATGCCTCCAGAATTAAAAACTATGGCATGGCTAAACTTGAGTAAAAACGTAGCAAACGTAAAGTGGGATTCCATTAATAATAATAGTTACTGTTAATGTTGTATTCACATCCATGCAAATATTCACAATATTTGTTTCAATCTCGTAAGTACTGAAATGGAATTCTGGAAAAAGGCTTATCCATGTTACGATTTCTATGACTACAAATGATGCAAGTACGTAAAATCAATCTGCCTACTCCAATCAAATCACTGTACATAATACTTATTATGACTCAAAAATGTATGAAATAAAAAAATATAAAAGTGACCAAAGGTAAATATCTGAAAATGTAACTATCAAGGTCAGTTGGACAGTGACTTTGTTTACATTTTTGCTGGGAGACTAGTAATCCGACTTTAGATTGAAGTCTTATCAAAATTGGTTAATGAAATGACATTGTAATGTAAATGTATGCTCAACCAGCATAACAGCTGCATTGATGACATACACAATAATTGATAAGCAAGATAAAATCAGCTTTGAACTTCAGCTCAAGATCATGCTAGAGTCCAATTAATCTGTGACTCTGCCTTATTTACATCAAAACAAAGATTTTAGGTGTACATTTCTAAAAATTTAGCATGATTCAGCAGAATGTTTCTATGTTATGAATATTGGCATTCATGTTATTACTTACTATGAAAGCAATAACTTGGTATAATTTAATGACATCATAAACAAATAGTTACTGAAAGCTGAATTGAGAATACTTATTACTATTATAGCTTTTAGTAATTACATTCAAATCAGACTGGACAACTTTTTAAAAGCAACAAGTCACAAACAAAGCCCTCCCTAATTAAAGTAAGTAGCCATTATTTAAATTACAGTTAGAAGTTATGAGATTTACACAATAATAATTCAGAGATCAATGACCTGTGGGTCTATCGGCTAAAAACAATGAAGTAAGGTTAAGCTTTGATATGACAGATGGATATGATATTGCTACATCTTTTTGGCACTTATGAAAGAAAAGTAGCAGTGTAGCACATCCATATGTCAGTGACTTGCTTTTGTCATCTATTTGTTCATTGACAACTTTCCTAAACTTCATTGTTTTTAGCCGATAGACCCGCTGACTGGGGTAACCATAGACATAGAAAAAATTTCGCTGCGCTCAAGACCAACAAGCGTGGAAAAGAGAAGTTAACATTATATGGACAGGGTCTGTGAAAAAAAGAGACAAAGAATCAAGTGACAATGTGCCAACATTTTTTACAGTAAGAGCCCCTAGGGTCCTGCCTTGCAAATGAGCAATCACAGTTTGTTTAAAATATTTGTTAATTCTTATTAGAATTCCAAATAAAGGTATCGTGGAGCCATGATGTCTTGTGCTCTAAGTAATTGTGATGTGATAAAAAGAAAAAATCCAAGTAATCACACTTTTCAAAGGTAAATAAGATTTTGCCACACATTTCTCTAAAACGAAATTTTGCTACATTTATTCGTTTATCAATGAAGAAAACAGTATGGAACATAGTTTATTCATTGCCTTTGCCATAATATAGTTATATTTTACGTATCTCATATATAATGTATACATTCGTTTTTCGGATCACCTGTTTATTGACATTGTTATGTAACTGATATATCTTTAATTGTCAATCTAGGAAGTTAGTGCCACTATGACAAACATAGAATAATAATTACATCAAGGCTAACCACACACAGCCAACTACTCACACCACACAGGAAATCAATATTTCTTTAGGTTAAACTAACACCTGTGGTCTACCGCGTAATATATTGATATAAATTTCAGATAAATGTTGGCATTTTAAGTCCCTACTTTAAAGTTTTGTTTGTCGGTTTGTTTGTTCTTTTTAATGAAGCTCATCACATTATTATGGGAAAAATCTATGAAAAATATGTTTACTTGAACTTCATATCAATATAATTAACATTAGCAGGCCTGTTATCTGACACCCAGCAGTCCCAGCACATACGTACTACAATATTGGTAATCAAAAGATGGTACTAAATCACCATGATGATCAGAGTCCAAAGCCGACTTTCAAATAGAACAAAGGAGACAAAAAAACGTGCCATTAAGATTAGCTTCTGAATAAAATGAAAAATGAAATGTTCCAAACTCTGCCAATCGGATGCATTAAAGTAAATAAGGCCCAGGTAAATGAATGTTCAATCTTTCATGATTCATGGAAGTTGATTTCTAACCAGTTTCTATTAGTCTGTGTTCTTTCAGTCATTAATTTGATCATTATTTATTGGTGTTAGGAAAATCTGGCTAACCCAACACAACTTTTCAGTTTACGTTGTTGGCAAAACAATGCAACGTAACAGTGGTACTTACTCGAGTCCAACAGAGATAAGGTGCTGGCCGATGAGCCTCACAATCTCCTGGTCAGTCTGGCTCATGCGCAGACCAGGTGGCTGCACTTCGCCATTGCTGGCGGGTGCGTCGCCGTTGAGGTGGAGGGGCGGCGCGCCGTTGGCGCAGGGCGTGTGCGGCTGGTGCATGGCCGCGGGCTGGGCGGGCGGCGACAGCCTGCGGGTCCGCTTGCGCGGCGGCCGGTGGCCTGCGCCCTCGTCCCCCGACCCCGAGTCAGTGGAGGCCAGGCTGGCCCGGTCCGCTCCGCGTCCTCGCCGCGCTCCCCGGAGCGCCGAGATCACGAGCGCGCCCGCCGCATCGGCCTCGTCGCTGCGGCCTCGTGACGTCACGGCCGCCCGCTACGCACCGTCCGAGCTCAATGGACCATCTCCCTTTGTTCGTAGCTGCAGAATGATGCTTCTCCGTTGTTCTCCCCTAGATGATTGGCTGTCTTCGATTACACTGTCTTGACTCGATTATAAGACTTGTGACGTTATGAAAGGCTTTGATTCGATCTCAGGTCAAATCTGCAACGTTCGCAATCGTACACAAAAATCAGCTGAAAATGAAACGACAGCTGTCTTTCTTGTGCAACATCGCCCTTCTTTCCGTTTCGTTGAGTGAGTGACGTTTTCTTTCGTTTCGTGAATTTCGTGATGTGTCTGTGGTTTCTGCACAAAACTACTTTCGATATAAATAAAATACAACTCACACTTATCTCAATTAACTACAATGCTATGCTATTAAATACACGTACCTTCTTACTATTTAAATTTACACAAAAAATACAATACAAAATAATACATTGAATTCAATATTTGATTGAAGTTTTTGATAAAACGGAACGGTGGTGTGGCGAAGATAAGTTAGCATTCATAAAGATAGCATTGATAAGATAATACAAAAAAATAATAACAAATGTCAATAAGCTAGTTATTTCATTAAAAAAAGATATGAATTCAATAAAAAAATCTTTGCCAACCTGTTTTCAAAAACTCGCTATTGAAATGGATGAACCTGATTAAAAATTACGTCGTCGATCGACAATATGGTTTTACAAATGGATGGACTTTGGAACTAGCACTCCATATAAACAGATATCTTATGTCATGTGCTTGAAACTTTATGAATTTGTGATTGTGAATTTGTGAGATTTGTGAGAATCATAGACTAATATGTATATCGGGTAGTGAGAATTATTTTTGAATTCCAAAATAATGGATATCACTTGGTATAAATTAATGCTTTTATATTTAATAGTGCGACCCACAAACTTACAGTTACTTATAAATGTAAAGAACCAGGTAAACGTTTCCTTTGGAGTATGTAAATGTTTGTTATTTTCTATGAATTTTTATTTGATTATTTATTAGATAATAAAATATTTTTTTCACTTCAATCAAACACAAAGTGCAAATGACAGTAAAAAATATTTATTTTCTTCAATACTTGAAATGATTATCATGGGAAAATAATGTGTTCATACTCCAGGTTTAAAAATATATCAAATTTAACTGTAAAGAGACATTAGTCCTTCAGATTACTTTGTTACTAGCTTCCGCCCGCGACTTCGTCCACGTAGACATTCGGAAAATCCCTAGGGAACCTTTGACTGGGATAAAAAGTATCCTATGTTTTAATCCAGCCTAGAAACTATCTAACTACCTATGTGTCAAATTTCATCAAAATCTGTTCAGCCGTTTTTGCGTGATTGAGGAACAAACATCCAATAGAATAGAATATAATAATTTTATTTTGCTAGGAACATGGTTACAAAGTTGTAGTTATCATAATATGGCCAATATGTTTCGCTGAACATACAGCATGCAAAATATAAAACATGGAGAATAATTTAAAAAATAATATCAAAAATAGTTCATTAATATTTGATATGGTATTAGATTAAAATATAAAAATGTCAGGATTACTAGAAATTACATACAAAAGATTCAAAATGTATGTCAAGATTCCAAACCCACAAACTTTCACATTTATAATATTAGTAGGATTACTTTCTCTTTAATTTATCAACTCCCGAGCGGTCGCCGGCGACCGGACAACAATAGAAAATCTATTGTGTCACGTTTTCCAGGCTTGACGAGTTAAGTAGGTATATTTTTTGTTAGGTATTTCCAACAAGAAATACAGTGTAAGGGACAGCACTCCACAGACTGATGTGGTGAATTCAGTATATTATACATAGATGACAGGTACAATCACGTCTAAAAATATGTATACTTACAGTTTAGAACTTTGTCGCACTTGTCACTTGTCATTGACTTCTGTTCAAAAAGTAATAGCTCTTAGAATGTCAAAATTCTAAACTGTATACATTTTTATAGCAGTGACTGTACATGAAATTATTTCAGGAACATTATGGAAATTCAAGAATCCTCTTCCAGAGGGCTGTCCCTTACACCCTGTATATTAAGTTATGGTAACTTGATTGAATCTCCTGTTGATTATATTTTTTACAGGGTGGTGATATTATGCAAGAAAACATAACAGCGAATGTATCGGAGGATACAATCACACTGGAGTTCTTACGGTTGGATGGGGTTTTCATATCACAGCTTGTGGATTTCACAAATGTAAGAATTTAATCATTAAATGGACATAGTGTTTTGTTATAGTAGCTGTCGGTCATCTAAAAAAAAACTGTTTCATAATCTTGCTTAAGATTCACACAGTGACTATGAATATGCCAAGATGTCCAAGGTGGATACTTTGATGCATATGATGACCACGATTTTGCTGTAAGATTTTGGTTATCTAAGGAAGCTTCTCTTCATTTTACAATAATGTGGGAAGCCGGTGGTAGATTGAAACATGCTTATGGCTTGAAGTCCATTTAATTTGTGCTAAAAATACAATTCTAATTCATAAGTAATGTGCACACACACACACTACAGTTTGTTAACCAAACTTGAAGTTGTAAACTATTTTTATATAACGGAAAATGTTGATCGGTTCCAGGAAGTGGAGGCTATGAAGGTGATAATTCCAGCAGAAGAAGAGCTGGGTCAGTCCGGCCACCAAACTCTCTGTTTCCTCACCCATGCTGCACAGGCCGACTTTATCACACCAGATGCTATGGCCAAACTTAGACAGGTAACAAATTGCTATTTTCCTCTATGTCAATGTTAAATGATTGAGTCTGTAAAATACTCTCAAATAACACTAATATTTACAAAAGTATAGATGTCAAAATGCTTTTATTCAAATAAATTACTTTGAATTTAATACTAATATTAAATTCAAAGTAATTTAAATTAAGTTGTTGTTGTTGGTCAACCAGGTGAGAATCAGTTTTATTCACCTGCATATATACCTGCCTATTTTATTTTTGTATTGTGTAGGTACCTTGGTACTTTGTTTTAAGGTTTTGTATTTATTTACCTTGCGTAGAAAATCAACTTCATATTTAAGTACTGACATTCATGATTATCTTCACTTTGGTATAAGTACCTAAAGTGGGTACCTATACAGACCCCCTAGCCAAAGTAACATTTGCAAATTTTCGCTATCGCTTCGCTTCGAAACATGTATGGATTTGACGTTTTAAAATTCGATAGTTAACGAAACCTTATGTCAATCCCATACACAGAACAAAGAAATTTTTTCCCCCCAGTAGAAGTCGCATGTGGGCGGTACCCGTGTAACATCAAATGTGCGTAGCTCCGCATGTATGATTTTGCTCAGTCAGTCAGGAGAGCAAATGTCAAAAACAAAAATAAATCCAAAAAATTATAAATATGCCTTACTGCAGTATTTTGGAATGTAAAAACGACAGCAGGAAAAATAATATATCAAAAGGAGGCATATCATACCACCTGTAAGTAATAATTCAATTTATTTGAAATTCAATTAAAAATTCAGTTGACTTTGTTCTTTTTGAGATGAGAAACAAGTATAATCCAACTCTATGTTATATACACATATGGTCTATGTTCCAACGTACTACTTCTATTATTCTCGAAGTTTCTAACATATAAAATACCGGATTTAATATATAGAATAGCGGAAATACGTCAATTAGGGCTGTGCCAGTAGACAGTAAGTATGATATCGATAAGTTATAATTATCTGATGGTAAATGTTCAAAATGAACGATGATCACAGAACAGTTTGAACCTTTACCATTAAGAGTTGGTAAATCTTAGGTTTTACTGGAAAATCTTAGGATTCACATAAGTTCGGGGTTTACATAGATAACATAAAGAACTCCAACTTTTTGTAATTTCTTAAAATAAATAATAAACAATAAATATAATATAAACAATAAATAATACCTACTACTTTTACTACCTACTATTTTTACAGTTTCCCAAAAGACGGACATATGAAAGAAAAATGGATAAATGCGACAGGGAGACAAAATTGGTTCCCTTCAAAACAAAGCACCATATGCTCTACCCATTTTCTGGAAAAAGATTTTATTATAAAGAAAAGTGGTAAAAAAAGATATATCAACGACACAGCAGTTCCTGTTAAAAACATTTTTTTGTATCAGGTACTTTAATCATCATTATTTATAAAAGAATTGTGAAATTCTGTAGCGTATACACCGTCATTTTGTAGTCGTTTTAATTAACTTAAGGGTGTGTTGCACCAATGAAACTAAACATTTTTGCCCAAGAAACATAGGTCCAAAAACGACAAAAAATTTTGGTCCTCCCATACTAACTAGACAGCTAAAACATTGTATTTGTATGGGAAGGTCAAAATTTTTTTTCGTTTTTCGACCCATGTTTCTTTGGCAAAAATGATTATTTTCATTAGTAGAGCACTCCCTAAAGTTAATTAAAACGACTACAAAATGACGGTGTAGAATTAAGTGTTTTCTCAGTTTTTGGGGTCAATATTGGCTTCGTACCTAAACAGTTAAGATTTTTATCTTAAAAAAATAGTTATTTCAGTTGGGGCTACCAAACCAGCTTGGGTCAAGCACTGAAACCTCTGCAAGTTCGGTTGGAGCCAAACAAAAACGTAAAATAGATTTTGACGTACCAACAGAAATTTGCTCAAAACGACAACATGTTCATACATATGCAGATAGCTCAGTAGAATCCAACCCTCAAAGAAAGAAATTGGATAGCATTTTACGCCTAAAACTTACCAATATAAGAAAAATAAATTTGCAAATAAGAAAATTACGAGCACAGAACAGACGATTAAAGAAAAAAATTACTAAAATTGAAGACGTTTTGTTATCACTAAAAGACAAATTCTCAATGGATAACCAAAATTTAACAAACTTAAAAAACACCAATGTGAAGGTAAGAAACGCATATTAACGGTTTTTATATATGTTATGGTCAAACCCCGAAGTCCAGGCGCTTTGCCTTACTGCCTACTCCTTAGGTCACGTAATAGATTAGAAATTGAATTTCGTGGTTAATTTTTTTTTAATACCCTTGCTCGTAAAGCTGATGTAATTCCACCGGTTTTAAATATGTAAAGCGGGTCATAAAAAACGCGTGTGTTATCAAAGCAAATAGTTAAGTTATAGTCCATACAAATTCCATAACAGTATTATTTGCCATTTCAAATATGGAACTGATTGCCGCCGCACGACTTCAGCTAGTGACCAGACTGAGCAGCGCGCTGTTGCTATTCAAATTTCGAACTAATCGCCGCGCGGCGCCAGTCAGTAGACAGTGTGCATTCACAGATTGAGTATATTTAAAATAAAAATAAAACAGTTTATTCGGTAATTTAAAAACTTGGCTGCATGCTCTAGCGTCTTTGCCAACATTTTCACGCAGCCACGGCAGAAAATAATCCTCGCGCCATTTTTCTCAAATTTTCTTTTCTTTGTACTTGTATTGTGAATATCTAAAAATGACAACTTTCAATAATGAAGATGAGCAATATATTACTTCAACTCCACCGGATATACTAACAGAAGCGCGAACCGCATGCGACAGCTTGCTGCCGTCAATATCCAAGGACAGATACTTAACCACGTATGAAAATTTCTTGAAGTGGAAAAACATGAAAAATGCCAAGTCATTTTCCGAAAATGTACTTTTGGCGTATTTTTTTCTGTTTTCTCGCAAGGGTGTTAAAAAACGTCGTACGATATACGTGCGTATTAGTTATAACATGCTCGGCTCAATTACGCCCTCGCCTTCGGCTCGGGCTGAAATTCCGCCTCGCATGTTATAACCATCTTAACGCACTAATATCGTAATGTACTATAACAGACAACAGAAATCTTTGTTTCACAGGAAGATTGTTAATTTAGTTACATTTTCAATCTAAAGAATGTATTTCTACACATTTACATACAAAATAACACATACTGTCCCTAATTTAAGTCTGACTGGTCAAACTTCGATTTGATCGTATTGAGTTTCGGCGTATGACTATCCAAGTTGGTCTCTCCTAGGTTTGGCCATAAATTCGTTAGTTAAAGGCCGAAACACGCTTTAGTTTTGGACTTTGACTAAGCCTTCTTGTTAAACTTGAGGTTTGACTAGGCAAACCTAGGAGCGCCTGGACTTCGGGGTAGAGTACGTTAAATTTAGTTTTGTTTTTACTTTAAGGTCAATGAGTTGGTCTCTCGACAAGTGCAAAATTTACAGCCACAGACGACTTCAAAAAAGAAATATTCATTAGAATTACGAAGCTTTGCCTTAACTCTACATTATTATTCGCCCAAAGCATATGAATATGTGCGTAGTACCTTTGAAAATTGCCTACCTCATCCCCAGACTCTAAAAAAATGGTACGCTAAAGTTGACGGAGAGCCTGGATTCACCAAAGAATCGTTGGATGCATTAAAAGTGAAAGCGGATGCTTCTAAACATACTTTACTTGCTACATTAGTAATAGATGAAATGGCTATACGTAGAAGGATAGAGTGGGATGGCAGAAAATTTCATGGCTATGTCGATGTGGGGACAGGTTTAGATGGTGATCATCTGCCAGAAGCAAAAGATGCATTAGTATTCTTGATCACAGCTCTTAATGATAATTTCAAGATTCCTGTGGCATTTTTCTTGGTAGATGGCGTCACTGGGGCACAGCGAGCCGAACTTGTTAAACAGTGTATCGAAAGAGTGCATGAAACCGGTGTAAGAATAGTTGCATTAACTTTCGATGGATGTGCACCTAATATATCAATGGCCCAAAGCTTAGGCTGTACTTTCCACGACGGAAAAATTAAATTCGAGCAACCCATTTCGAAATTACCTATAGTAGTAATTCTAGATCCTTGCCATATGGTAAAACTTATACGAAATGCTTTCCAAGCATTTAAGTCATTCTTTGATGAAAATGAAAATGAAATAAATTGGCAATATATAGTAGAATTTAATGAAATCCAATATCGTGAAAAACTAAATCTATCTAACAAATTGAAATTTACCCATATAAATTTTCAAAATCAGCGGATGAAAGTAAAGCTTGCTACACAATTGTTTAGTCAGAGCGTAGCTGAAGCTATGGCATTTTGTAGAAAAGATTTAAAAATGAGTGAATTCAAAGAAAGCGCGGCCACTGAAAAATTTTTAATAGTTATAAATAATATGTTTGACATTTTTAATTCAAAAAATTTACATCAATATGGGTTTAAAAAGGCATTAAATGAAAAAAACGCCTCCCATATATTTGATTTTTTATCTTCTGCTTGTAGTTATTTATCGAATTTAAAAATGCAAAACGGTACGCTTTTAAGAAATTGTTCCCGAAAGACAGGATTTTTAGGATTTTTGGGTTGTGCACAGGCTTTAAAGGAACTATACGTTAGTCTTATAAAAGAAAAAAATATTATATATTTGCCATTTTACAAACTAAGCCAAGATCACTTAGAATTACTATTTGGGAATATTAGATCACACGGTGGTGCAAACAATAATCCCACAGCGCGACAGTTTGTGGCAGCCTATAAAAAGCTTTTGGTACACGTGGAACTTAAAGACTTTGGAGCAGGTAATTGCACTGCTTTGGAACAATTGTCTATCTTGAATTGTTCATCCGCTATAGAACGTATTAACAAAACTACAGGTCTAGCGATAGACAACGAAAATTCTGTTGAAGACAACACAGAAGAACATGAAATTGGTGAACTTTTGCAAGTTATGACAGAGTTTAGTTCACAAGGCATTGCATATATTGCTGGCTACATAGTCCGAATCTTAATAAAAAAAATCAATTGCGATGTCTGCGTAGGTGCCCTTATTACAAAGGAAAAAAATGCTCTACATAAATTTATTGTAGCCAAAGATAAGGGTGGTCTTGTGTATCCTTCATCAGACGTTATAAAAATATGTAGAGTGGCCGAGAGCATCCTTAGAATTTATGATGATAATGGACGGATGTTGAAAAAACATTGCATTATGGCAAACGTTTTGCAAACCTTTGTCGGGGAAAAAATATTTGATAATATTAGTTTTCATGAAATTGGTCAATTTCCTTCTTCAAATCATATTACCGATTTAATAAAAGCAATAGCAGATCGCTATATTAATTTAAGAATTCACTATTTGTTAAAAATTAAATTGAAAATGACAAAACGCCAACTTTTGAACAAATACGTACTCTTTCAAGGACAGTAATTTACGCAATATAATAACTACGCGACGCGAGTTAATGTCCTTGAAAGGATGTTATATGTATATGTCGTGAGCAAGGCTAGTACCGTAGGTACTTATTTTTACTTTTTCACTGTGAGTTAGAGTTTGTATATTTTATTTTATTACATTTTAGCTAGATATTAGCTAAGGCAATTCTCTGACCAAAAGTAGCGCCCTCAGAGGATTTATTTAATACGTTGTTAATAGATAAGGAGGTTATTATTATGTTAGAAAAGGAATATACAATGAGTACCTACCTATTAAATATTTGCTTTATTTTTATATTTTTAACTACAGGGTTTTTTTTGGACCCCTTGTCAAAGCTTGTCTGGTCATATTATAACAGCAGTAAATAAAATACTGTAACAATTTTTAATATATTGCTTAGGTTCAAACTTCTTCTATCGATATCGCTGTCCCACCCTTAGAGTCGATTTAATAAAGCTACTCAATAGGGGAGACCGGAAAAGTTGTGACTGTGAGTCACCATAGAAAAAATTGTATAATTAAATGATAAATGTTTTTTTCATCCTAAGACCCACTCTTTGGGAAGCACTACGGAGATCTTCGAGCATTGTGTTCAAGTCCTCCATGGTCTCAGCCATAAGGGCTATATCATCGGCAAAACGAAGGTGTTAGGTAATGGCCATTAATGTTGATGCCGTGTCCTTTCCAGTCCAAGAGCTTAAAGATGTCCTCCAACGCAGCTGTGAACAATTTCGGAGAAATAACGTCTCTCTGTCTCACACCACGCTGCACTGGATAGGATTTGTGTTCTGGTTCTGTACTCGGATCGACATGGTGGCATTTTGGTATAAGTACCTTAACACCTCGATATACCTATAGTCCACTTGGAGAGACTGCAGCACCGCCCAGGTTTTAATCGAATCAAAGGCTTTCACATAGTCCACGAACGCCAAGCAAAGTGGCTGATTATACTACTCAGTCTACTGTATAACCTGCCGCAGCGTATGGATGTGGTCTATGGTGCTAAAGCCTTTTCGGAACCTGGCTTGTTCGGGAGCTTGGAAGTCGTCGAACTTGCTAGCGAGACGATTCGTAAGGACTCTCGAAAACAACTTATAGACATGACTCAGAAGCGAGATGGGTCTGTAGTTCTTTAAGAGGGACTTGTCACCCTTTTTAAAGAACAAGATCATCTCACTTATGTTCCATGTCTTTGGCGTTCTGCCCTCGACGATGACGGAATTAAAGAGCTTCTGGAGGAATTTGAGTATCGGCTTACCGCCCGCTCTCAGAAGTTCTGTAGCGATTCCATCGTTACCCGCCACATGTTGTTTTTCAGCTGTTTGAGAGCCATACTTATCTCGTACAGGCTGACGTCCAGGATATCTTGGGTATAGTGTCGGGTAAACTTGGCTCTGGGGTCTTTAGCCTTGCTTTCAACAGGTGTCTGCGTGGAATATAACTGCCCATAGAAGCTCTCGATCTCCCTCAGGATTTCAGGCTTCGATGAAATGATGCGTCCGTCGTCAGTTTTCAGCTTCGTCATCTGGCTTTGCCCAATAGACAGATCTCTCGCGAACACTTTAGAGCCTTTATTCCGCTCGATATCCTCTCTAATACTATTCGTATTAAATTGGCGAAGGTCGCTCGTCAAAGACTTTGATACCTGTCTATTGAGCTGCCGATAACGATGAGCATCCGCTGAGCTCTGGAGCCTCATTTCTCTGATCCATGAGTAGGAGTGTGTGGTCGGAGAGTTTCTTTATCTTGGGACGGTGGGTCTTAAAGAACTTGGACCTACCGTACGGACAGTATCCACCACCATGTTGTTTAGATAGTCCACATCTATGCTGTTCTCAAGGGCTTCGAAGCGGTTTTCGAGTTCGAGTTGAAAGCTCTCGGGGTTTTGAATATGGACCGGCAATGATCGAATATATAGTGAGCAGATGTCTTACAAATCAACTTTTGTAATGGTACGGTGCGTTACAATATTTTTTCTTGCAAATTTTCCCTACAATACAATAAACCTGTGTGTCCATTATAATTATCTTTGTGAATATCACTACAAAAATCTGGAAAAAAATCAGAAGATGTATTCCAGTTAGCAGATGTTGAATTTGTCATAACAGCAAAAACCCCATAATATCACATTACAGAGTTATTTTACAGGGGCGTCGAAATGGAAAAAAAACTCTCGAAATATGCAGTACAGAGCCAATGATTTTGATGTCGTATTGTAGACAATATTCTTAGGTATTAGAATAATGCTTTTTTTGCACATGGATGTCCTAGTTCTTAAGATTGTAAAAAAAACTAAAGCCTCGATTACATACGCCGATTTTAGGAGCCCCCCTAAAATATATATTATATAAGTATTTTTTGTTATAGCTGCAACAGAAATACATCATCTGTGAAAATTTCAACTGTCTAGCTATCACGGTTCATGAGATACAGCCTGGTGACAGACAGACAGACAGACGGACAGCGGAGGCTTAGTAATAGGTTCCCGTTTTTACCCTTTGGGTACGGAACCCTAAAAACTAACGACGATTATTTTCTTTCATACATAGATTATACCAATACAAAGTTATTTGTAAAACACCAACAACCTTGCGGGAGTAGAATAGGAAATATTATTTTTTGGCTGTTTTTGGAAAAGTCGTAGAAGAAATGTTGTTGTTTATGACATTAGTTATCTACTCCTGCGAGGTTGTTGGTGTTTTACAAATAACCCGGTATAATTAAAAGCACAGATCCCTGATATATGTATGTTGAATAAAAAAATTATAATAATAAAAAATAGAAAGAAATAGATACCTTTACGTAAACGAATTATTGAGCTGAAAATACTTAGGAGTAAAAATGCTAACAAACCCCGGTCTCCCTTATCACGTAATTTTTTTCTAGTATAACTTTATGTTTTATTACATAAGGTGGTAAATCGCATTATTGAAATTTGCTTGCGCCATCTAGCGCTGAGTACAGCATTATAAATATAAGTATTATTTAATTTGGTACCAAGTTGCTATGGTAATACGATTGAATCTAAATAAATGTACTTTGTGATTTATGACCTTTGGGTATTATTACGTTTTTGAATTTCATCCAATAATGTGCTCACAAAGTGTGTGTGCGTAGCATGTAACTATTAAGTGGGGGGCTTGGTTTCGATTTTTAATGTGTTTGTTTTGTTACACTGGTTTTCATACTAAATTGAGCTCATACTACTTCTATCTACTTCTATGTTCTGTGATCCCATACATGTTTCGAAAGCGAAGCGATAACGAAGATTTGCCAATGTTACTTTGGCTAGGCCCTCAGGTCATCCATATTTTAATCGCTCACGTCCGTTTACATTGAGCGTACACTGAGAAAAAAAACTACAAGTTTTCATGTTGCCAGCAACATTATTTCTGGTTAAAATAGCGCCAATCTGCTCTTTGGTTAAAGCTACAAGTTTAAACTTGTTAAATCGACCACGTTGATTTAACAAGCAACTTATCATGTTATTTTGACATTACATCAGGTTGAATCTACGTTAAATTTTCTAGTTGTTGTAACATGACAAGCTTGTTGATTCAGCAGTTAGCTTGTTAATTTATCTTGTTGCTCTAACTTGTTAAAGCATATAGTTTTGACCTGATTGACACGTTGATTTAACAAGCTATTTATCATGTTTTTTTGACATTACATCAGGCTGAATCTACGTTAAGTTTTCTTGTTGTTGTAACATGAAAAGCTTGTTGATTCAGCAGTTAGCTTGTTAATTTATCTTGTTGCTCTTACAAGTTGAAGCATATAGTTTTAACCTGCTTGCCACGTTGATTCAACAACCTACTTATCATGTTATTTTGACATTACGTCAGGTTGAATCTACGTTAAATGTTCTAGTTGTTTTAACATGACAAGCTTGTTGATTCAGCAGTTAGCTAGTTAATTTACCTTGTTGCTCTAACATGTTGAAGCTTATAATTTTGACCTGCTTGCCACGTTGATTCAACTACCTACTTATCATGTTATTTTGACATTACGTCAGGTTGAATCTATATTAAGTTTTATTGTTTTTATAACATGAAAAGCTTATTGATTCAGCAGTTAGCTTGTTAATTTATCTTGTTGCTGTTACAAGTTGAAGCATATAGTTTTAACCTGCTTGCCACGTTGATTCAACAACCTACTTATCATGTTATTTTGACATTACGTCAGGTTGAATCTACGTTAAATGTTCTAGTTGTTTTAACACGACAAGCTTGTTGATTCAGCAGTTAGCTTGTTAATTTATCTTGTTGCTCTTACATGTTCAAGCATATAGGTTTGACCTGCTTGCCACGTTGATTCAACAACCTACTTATCATGTTATTTTGACATTACGTCAGGTTGAATCTACGTTAAGTTTTCTTGTTGTTGTTACATTACATGCTTGTTCTATCAACATGTTGCTTGCTATGTTTACTGGTTGAATCTGCATTATGTGCTTATTCTATTTACAGTTAACTTGTTGCTTTATCTTTTTGTTATTACATGACGTGCTTGTTTCGTTAACAATTTGCTTATTGTGAGAGCTTGTTGAATCTGCATTTTGTATTGTTATTTTCTCCACAGGTAGTTTTTTTTATTACCTGCCAAATTTTGTATACCTACTTGCTCAGACCATTAATCTGAACAACTTTTGTTATGGGGGAACAACTCTAAAATCACGAAAAAAACAGGTGTTTTATACAAAAGTTCATTACTTGACCAAAATGTATGAAACAGCCGATTTCTCAACGTGATTTCAGATTTGCTCACGTGAAAATTGTTCAGATTGATGGACTGAGCAAGTATACAAAATTTGGCAGGTAAACAAAAAATCTACCTGTGGAGAAAATAACAGTACAAAATGCAGATTAAACAAGATCTCACAACAAGCAAATTGTCAATGAAACAAGCAAGTCATGTAATAACAGAAAGATAAAGCAACAAGTTAACTGTAAATAAAAATAATAATAATATGTATACAAAATTTGGCTAGTGATGAAAAATCAACCTGAATATTTTTTTACGTTTCGTTCACCAGAAGGAAGATACAAAAACAAAACATAAATGACTAGAGATGTAGGTACAAAAAACAGATTCAAGCTCTCGAAATAAGCCAACTATGAATGAAACAAGCAAGTTATGTAACAACACTAAGACAAAATACTTAACTGTAAGCAGTACAAACACAATATCAAAACAATAATTGTTGCAATTATTGCAAACAAACAAATACGGATCTTATATGTAGAGAAAACAAGATGAATTATTATTATTGGGGTGGAAGACACTGTCAATATTATTGTGATACTGGTCTATCACATTTCAAATTGTTTTGATAATATGCGTGTATCACGCCATAAAATTGATAGTGTAATCCGCCCCATTAACTACTGTTTGATAATATTTTTTATCGAATCTCCATAATAACACTCTTTTGGACAACACCAACAAAATGCAACGGTAGGTATATATTTTTAATTTTTTATTAAATGCACTCCAGTTTACTCATTATTAGTTATATCGTTGGTGTTGCAAATGAGTAGTTATCCTTAAATATAGTAAAGAAAAACAAACACATTGAGATCTTATTAATTTATTTAAAAAAAATACAACTGTTCCACTTTTACTTCTCTTAACTAGTTACATAAAACCGCACTGAGACACTTTCAGCACATTCGAAAAATAAATCAAATCTCACAAAAAAGTGTTTTTATAAAATGGATAACTTTACAATAACATATGCATACTCATAATACTGCTACCCGCAGTAACAACGCAGCATTAGTTTCTGACTCTGGTTTACTATCTGAAATAGAAAAAAAAGATAAGCAAAAAAAAATTTATGAACTTCTGGATGGGAATCGGTTTGGTTGTTTGTTATTAAATGTCCTGGTGGCTACATCCAAAAATTTATATTATGTTAAGATATATTATACACACATCAACTTTGTCTGGGGATACAGGTGGAAAGGTAATTTTGAAGCCTTGGTTTCCTGCCAGGGATGTAATGTGCTGTGATCTGATGATGGCTATCTAGGGAGTGAATGGAGAAGATTCAGGGGCCCTATTTTTGAATCGACGCTAACGCTCGTTTCTACTAATTTTCGTTCGACATCTCATACATTTGAGTTGATTTGTCAAAAGAAAATCAGTAGAAACGAGCGATCGACCCCAGCCGAGCGATTCAAAAATAGGGACCCAGGTCGCTATACACACCCAACTAATTTGACCAGCATTCTAAAAGATTGAAGGACATGTTTAAAATTTTGATCTGTTTTTGGACAGTTGTATGAAAGAAATGTTTCTGCAAAGGCGCGAATGGCTATTCATAACGGAGTGCTGGTCTGGTACCGACACTGATGTATGGAAGTGAATCTTGGGTATGGCAGAAGAAGAATAAAATCAGAATAAATGCGGTAGAGATGCGATCGTTGAGGAAAATATGCGGAGTAAAATTGAGTGATAGAGTGAGCAATGTTGTGATTCGTGAAAGGTGTGGTCTGAAAGATGATATAGTGACAAGAATTGAGAGAGGAATGCTCCGGTGGTTTGGTCACTTAGAGAGGATGAATGAAAGGCGAATCACGAAAGAGATATATATTGTGCGAATGTAGAAGGAACGATTGCACAAGGGCGTCCCAGAAAAACCTACGCGGGCTAAATAGGGGTTATTATGAAAAAATCGGACTAAAAACATGAAAACAGACTAGTAAAAACAGACTCAAAAGTAAAAAATAAATTCTTCTATAAATATTTATAACCCTATAAGTACTTACCTACAGAAATTTTAAACCTTAAAACGTGGGGCGCATTTTGTAAAATTTATAATCCATATTGTCTTTAGCATGCGCACCACGTTTTTAGGTTTAAAATTTCTGTAGGTAAGTACTTATAGTATTATAAATATTTATAGAAGAATTTATTTTTTACTTTTTAGTCTGTTTTTACTAGTCTGTTTTAATGTTTTTAGTCCGATTTTTTTTTGTAATAATTTAGTCTGTTTTGAAAACGTGTTTATAGTCCGATTTTTTTTAATAATAATTTAGTCTGTTTTAAAAACGTGTTTTTAAAAAAGTTTTTCTTTCAGTAAATTATTATTTTCTGCTTTTTAGTTAACGAGCTAAGACTAAAAATATACCATCTCCTATCGGAGCACTCGTCAAGACGATTCAAACGAGCCCAAACTCGACGGGGTTGCATGGTTTTATTACAGAGTCCCAGTGGTCTTCTTCCGGCTCCATCATCAGATCCCCGGACACTATTTCCCATTAAAGTACTCGTCAAGACGATTCAAACAAGCCCAAATTTGATGGGGTTGCACGGTTTCAATATTGAGTTCCTATGGCATGGCCTTTCAGCTTCATCATCAGACCCTGGATCTCGTCTCCCATTAGAGTACTCGTCAAGACGATTCTAACGAGCTCAAACACGATGGGGTTGTATGGTTACATCATAGAGATCCTGTAGCCTTTTTTTATTTTAATTTATTTAAATTTTTTAATTTTATCCAATTATGCGTTCACAAAGTATGTATCTGTGCGTAGCATGTAATTATTCAATGGCTTCGATTTTTAGTGTTAGTTTGGTTACACCGGTTTTCATACTAAATTTGGCTCATACTACTTCTAACTACTTCTATGTACTGTGGCCTACCCCCATGCCCATGAGAAACAGGCGTGAGTGTATGTCACTGAAATGTACTACTACGTATAGAATCGACCTTGCGGCCCCGATTTTTGCGCCACGCGTTGAGGTCATTTGACCTCAACTCATTTAGTCACTCGCCGACGCTCACCGCGATCACACGTTGTAATTGTGGCTACAAAAATGCCGTTCTGCTAGTTAAATTCGCGCAAAAATCCATCCACTGCAAAGGAAAAAGATAATGGAGTGACTTATAATCGGTAAATAAACAAAACATTAACATAAACCAACCAAAACGATGTTTTATACATTATTTCTACTGACCCGACATTTTGTATGAAAATCATAGATTATGAAAAGTGAACCATACAGATTGTATACGTAGGTACTAAACTAGGATAGGTGAACTAATAGCACAGTTTTACATTATAAGTATATGAATCTATACCGCTAAATGTAGGACGACACTGCCGCCCCGCCGCCCGTGTTGTAGGTACTTACGCTGTCAGTCGAAAATGTGCAGGACTTGTCAAGTCAGAAAAGAAAAATAAATTAAATTATTATTAATCTTAAATCCCTGCTGTATTTTGATGTCGAGGCACATCCGTGCACAGAACAAGTGTGCACCATTGCCACAATTACACATCCGCTCGAGTAGCGAGGCAGGCGGGGCAAACAGCGAGTTCGAATGAGTACATTACCCCTAACACGAATATTTATCTCTAAAAACAAAAACGCGCGTAAAAGTGCTCGATGAGTAATTGTCTATGAGAAAGGAGAGTTGGCAAATTTCTATGGGAAGAGGTCTATGAATCAATAGCGTTATACACTGTTGTTGTATTTATGTAGGGATACCTCATAGTGGGGGTTCTACGAGCTCAAAATCAATGGAATACCGCAAATCGATGTACAGTATAGCCGTTTGGTACACGTACACTTGAGGTGAAAACAAAGTTTTGGACCCGCAGTTCTTAAAAAATCTTCCCTTAGGAGCGGAGCTATGGTGTCATCTTTTTTTTGTATGGGAAAAAAATTTTTTTTGTTCTAAAACCTATCGTGTATGGTATCGAATGAAAGGGCTTGCTGAGCCGGTTCTAAAAATATATCACATCGTTATATTTCAGCCACTTGTTTTAAATTAAACCAAAAAACATTTTCAAAACATACCAAGTTTGGGCTCCTACAGATGCAATAAGGTTAAATTATTTTTCATAAGATATACTTCAAATGATATGTAATATTCTCATATCTAATCTCAAGAAAGCAATTTTGGAAATATCTAAATTTAGTATTTTTTTCTAATTTTTTTCCCAAACTCACGTTTGTATGTTTGATATGTAACTCTTAAGGTATATTTTACACAAAATAATTTAACCACATCGGATCTGAAGGAGCCCAAACTTGGTATGTTTTGAAAATGTTTTTGGGTTTAATTTAAGAGAAGTGGCTGAAATATAATGATGTGATATATTTTTAGAACCGGCTCAGCAAGCCCTTTCATTCGATACCATGCACGATAGGTTTTAGAAAAGAAAAAAATTTTTTTCCCATACAAAAAAAAGATGACACCATAACTCCTCTTTTAAGGGAAGATTTTTTAAGAACTGCGGGTCCAAAATTTTGTTTTTACCTCAAGTATACGTGTACCAAACGGCTTTGCTGTACATCGATTTGCGGTTTTTTTTTGCGTACGACCCTACTACACCCTTGTGCAAAGTGGTATAAAAATCTGACTCGGCAGTTTATAAAAAAACAATACTTTACTTACATATTATGTTTTAAGAATATTATTTGTTTGAGAAAGGCTTAATTTGGCTATTAAAGACTGTACATATAATATAATACATTAGTAATCAATTTTAGCGTCGTCGGTGTTATGGTGGTTAAGGCCGTTGACTACCATTTGGGTAGGCGCTGTGTCGGCCGGTCCGATGTGGTTTTTGTATTTCGAATTCATTAGTACGTTTTTATTTCACTTTGTTTATTTTTTTATTGTTATGATAGAGTAATAATAATTATAAGCAGCAGATATAGCAGAGTATATTCGTTCGTGGGATGACAAACTCACTAATTACAAATTATAGAAAAATTATATTTTACACTAAGTGCATTAAAATATCAACAACTTTCCCGGGAAAAGGTCATCATTTCCATAATATGTGCATTACTTTACGGAATTCCAAGAAGCAAAAGTCACTAAATTCAAAAGTATTTGTTGAACTCGGCAGGTAACGGCACTTAGTGAAATTTTCCTACCACTCGAGAGGAAAAATTAACTTATTACATTTCGTACTCACTCACTAAGTACGTTTTAATGAATAATTCCTAAATAAAACGATATTTCTATAAAATTGGTTTATAGTTACAGAATGTAGAATATTAAGAATCAAAATCAATAAAAAAATCCAAAAATGAAATATTGACGTCAACATCAACAAACTATTAAAATGTTAATTACTCCATTGTTTATTTTCGTTACTTAATGAGTTTTACTTGTCACCCTGCGAATGTAAAATCGTATTTGCAATTATGATTTCAGCTAAAACAAGCACTTTGTGAGTTTCCCGCTGGTTCTGGACAAGAATCTGAATTAATAAATATTTTTCCAAGTTGCCATAATTTCACTCTGTTTTTTTTTTATTTATATGATAGAGTAATAATAATTATAAGCAGCAGATATAGCAGAGTATATTCGTTCGTGGGATGACAAATAAAACTCACTAATTACAAATTATAGAAAAATTTTATTTTACACTAAGTGCATTAAAATATCAACAACTTTCCCGGGAAAAGGTCATAATTTCCATAATATGTGCATTACTTTACGGAATTCCAAGAAGCAAACGTCACTAAATTCAAAAGTATTTGTTGAACTCGGCAGGTAACGGCACTTAGTGAAATTTTCCTACCACTCGAGAGGAAAAATTAACTTATTACATTTCGTACTCACTCACTAAGTACGTTTTAATGAATAATTCCTAAATAAAACGATATTTCTCTAAAATTGGTTTATAGTTACAGAATGTAGAATATTAAGAATCATAATCAATAAAAAAATCCAAAAATGAAATATTGACGTCAACATCAACAAACTATTAAAATGTTAATTACTCCATTGTTTATTTTCGTTACTTGAGTTTTACTTGTCACCCTGCGAATGTAAAATCGTATTTGCAATTATGATTTCAGCTAAAACAAGCACTTTGTGAGCTTCCCGCTGTTTCTGGACAAGGATCGGGATTAATAAATATTTTTCCAAGTTGCCATAATTCCACTTTGTTTATTTTTTTTATTGTTATGATAGAGTAATAATAATTATAAGCAGCAGATATAGCAGAGTATATTCGTTCGTGGGATGACAAATAAAACTCACTAATTACAAATTATAGAAAATTTTTATTTTAGTTTTTTCTAGTCAAAAAACCGGGTTTTTCGGTTTTTTCGGCTATTTCACTTCAGACTCAATTTACATTACATCGTTCTTTTTTACTCAAATATGCAACAAAATACCTACATTTCAGTCAAGTAAATGTGTATAGCCTATGGTATTTTAGGAAAGCGTAAAGCGAGTAATAATATAGTGGCGACTTTTATGCAACACTAGCACCACTCCTGCAAACAATTAATTAGGTGCCGTGTAAATACACAATTTATAAAAAATCCAAGTTGATCTGAAAAATCCAAGTAGATAGGAAGGAACCATCAAACCGAACAATATTTACTAAGGGCCCAGCTCTGAAATCGCGTAAGAAATTCAGCTGTTCCATACGTTTAGATATTTTAGTTATTAATTTTTGTATGAAACAGCCGATTTTTTGGCGATTTCAGAGTTAGTTCCATAGTAAAATTTATTCAGTTTGATGGTCCCTATTTACCATATTTGGCATTAGGGGAATTTTGTAACACGTTGTGTGTAGTCATGCTAAATTATTTGTCTCAGTTTGACTCCACCGTGGCACCTACGTGGTACCACCCAAATAATAAGTTGATGCTTTTGACATTAATATGATGACCTTTATTACTAGGACATAAGGTTGTTAAATTATCAAATAGAGATACATAATTAGTCAACTCGCCTGTAACTACCTAATTTTTGAAGTTTATTTTGACGACTGCACTGCATATTGTGGACTATTCTTTTTGAGTGTATTTTAGTTTGTAGGTAGGAATAATTATTTTGCACTTCGCGCCGAAGGGCTATCAGACTAATCAGACCTCCCAAACATTAGAAATTCTATTATTTTAGGGACACTTGACACCTTATCGCCTTAAACAAATTGGTTGATTATAAAATTAATAACTTACAGACAGTCCCTTTATTCATGAGTCTTAATTTGTAATTAAATTCGAATAATTTATACCTACCTACGAAAGAAACCAAAAAATGGTAAAAATAACAGATACCATTTTTTATTGAGTTTTATTAAAAATAACCGAAAAACCCGAAAAAACCGGTTTACCCGGTTTGTTTTACGAAATCCGAAAAATCCGGTTTTCCAAAACCACCCGGTTTTTGCATGCCCTAGGCATGCTACTCTTTCTTTGACAACTCACGCTCGCACCATACTATGCTCGCACTGCGGATGCGTAGCTGCCATCTTTGCGATCGCTGCGACAATTTGTACCGTATATTTGTCGATTCTATACGTACTAGTACATTTCAGTGGCGTATGTATGTATGTACATGTTAAAAAAAATTTTTTTCAAACACGTTTTTAAAACGGATTAGTAAAAACAGACTAAAAAATAAAAAAATAATTCTAATGTAAATATTTATAACCTACAAAAATTTGAAACCTAAAAACGTGGGGCTTATTTTGTAAAATTTGTCATCCATATTGTCTTTAGCATGCACCCCACGTTTTGAGGTTTAAAATTTCTGTAGCTATAGGGTTATAAATATTTACATAAGAATTTATTTTTACTTTTTAGTCTGTTTTAACTAGTCCGTTTTAAAAACGTGTCATTAAAAATATTTTTTTCAGTAAATTATTATTTTCTGCTTTTTGGTTAACGAGCTAAGACTAAGAAAATACCATCTCCTATCGGACCACTCGTCATGACGATTCAAACGAGCCCAAACTCAGTATTGCTCAGTATTAGCAGTATTGCTATTTAATTCTAGCAGTGACTAAGAGCCGATTTCACCGCTTAAATTGAACGCGCTCAATTCGAGTTAACCTCAGCTCACGCGCTTAAACTTTTGAACTTGGTTTCAGTTTCTGAACGGCCGATTTACGACGGTTAGCGTATTTGAACTTATCTATGGTTTGAACACGTTCAAGAACTGTCTGTCATCTGTCTGCCATGATGTCTTCTTCTTCTTCTTTTTTGTTTTGGCAATCTACTTTCCTCTTGGAAGTAATTTTTGCCAGTGTCAAATGTTGAATAGTTCAGTGGTAGATAATATTGTTTCATTGCCATGATTGTGGAGTAGGTATGTACGTTGAACATGGGAGAATTGATTATTGCATAGAAAGAAATAAGTAGTGGAAAGAAATATTCCTTTCGTATTTGAATAAAAAAAAAGATGAATAGAGCCTTAGCTAGTGCCAATGCTCTATTCAGCTTTTTTCTATTCACCTTTTTTCCTCAACCACCTTTCTTAATTTGCCATCATCAGATCAGAGCCCGTTTAATCCTGGGCGGAGAACCAGATCTTCAAATTTACCTCGTTTGTATGAAAATAGGCCTGTGTGGTGCGATTTTTCTGCTCTCGAGTTTATTATGTTTTGAATTACGAGCGGCGCCTTTACAAACAGTAATTAAACACCCATTATAATAATAAGCGTTCAAAACATTATGAATCCAATGCCTAATAATGTTTTATAGGCACCGTAAATCAAAATATAATAGAATATTGTAAAGTACACTTACTTACCTATGACCTACCTAACTTTTACTATTATGCTAGTAGATATCCCGTTAACTACGTACCTACCTAGTTCTTCTACATACAACTAATAATAATAAAGAAAAAACGGACAACAATTTATTTCACTGATTTATTACCTACCATGTAAAAAATTCACAATTCACAAGTTTCACGACACTTACTTAAATAACATGTATTCAGTACCTAGGTACTTAAATTATTATATCCACAATCCGTTCGAAATAAACAATTGAGCAAAATATCACTGCGGAAAATAAAAATACTGCATAAAACTCAAAAATATCAGATAAACATTGTTTTAAAATTGACAAACTGACAAAAACAAATTCCATAGAGAAATTTGACAAAAATCAAAGAGATTATAAGTCAGTGTTTCCACTACCAAGTTTTAGTTTTACCCTAAATAATTTCGATCATTTCAAAATTAAAAATTATACTTGGGCCAGAAAGAATTTTAATGGAACTAATATTTTTAAGTACAAAAGATAGTCAATGTGATTTTGAAGTGTTGACCTATGCAAAAGAAAGTTGTTATAAATTATTGGAAAATAATAAAAATTGTAAGTTATTGAAAAATAAAGTGGCGACCTTTTTTTGTCAACTCTTTACATGCTGTTTATTGTTCTAAATTTAAAAAGACCGCCGTAAACTTGACATCAAATTTTTCATTACTTACTTTTGTTTTTGACGTTCTTGACAACTGACCCTGAAATTTATTTTTTGCGTAGGTAATGAATGAATAAGTGCGTAGCCTATTTCTTTAAATTCACTGAGTAGGTATGTTTCACAGGGTTCACACCACGAGTGAATGTGGTTTGCGCCACGAAGAATATCATGATCTGTATTTTTTTCCCATTTATGTAGGGAAAATTTCTTTAATTGCAATACTTTGAACGCAACTTCATTCTTTGTCAAAGCTGAACTACGGTTATCAAAATGAAGACGGTGAAACCGGTGCAACGTAGACCGCGATCAAAACGAATTTCTGAACTCGCTTAAGTAAAACCAAGTTCAATTTAACTCAGTTAACGGTGAAATCGGCACTAAAGGTGCGTCCAGATATGTTCTTTTGATCGTACCGTACCTCCGTTCCGTACCAGCGTTCCGATCAAATAAGTCTGGACGCTACTTTTGCCCGTTCCGTACCTCCGTTCCGTACCACCGTTCCGATCAAACCGCCGAACGTCGCCGTGATCACGTCCAGACTAGCGCCGTACCGTACCTCCGTTCCGTATCAACGTTCCGATCCAATAGTACAGCAGCCCGTAGTAAATTTAAATTACGAAAAAGGTTACCGTTTGCCGTTGTGATATAGTTATTTATTACAAAATTATAGATACTTTAACAGATCGCAACCCGCCGTAACCTTTATTTGTATATCTCCAAAAATGATTATTTTTTTATTTTTCGAGGTTAATCACATGGTTTAGCTATTGTCGTGTTCTACAGCGCCATCTGTGTATGGCTACTTTTCACAGTCTAACTATTATCAGTGGCAATCAAACATAGCGCTGTAGAACACGACAATAGCTAAACCATGTGATTAACCTCGAAAAATAAAAAATCTCATTTTTGGAGATATACAAATATAGGTTACGGCGAGTTGCGATCTGTAAAACTTGGGTTAAAGTATCTATAATTTCATAATAAATAACTACATCACAACGGCAAACGGTACCTAACCTTTTTCGTAATTTAAATGTACTACGGGCTACTGTACTACAACCTCCGAACGTCGGCGTCGCCGCGATCACGTCCAGACTAGCGCCGTACCGTTCCTCCGTTCCGTTTTTCCTTTGAACGGGGCGAAAAAACCGACTCGCGATGGATCGGAGCGTACCTGTCGGCGATCGAGACGGCGTACCTCCGCACCGTTCCGAACATGCGTCCAGACTAGCGTTCTTTGTTCGCGACGCTCAAGAGCGAGAGATACGGGTACGGGCAAAAGAGCGAGAGATTCGAGGTGGATCGGGGCGTACCTGTTCGGCGAACGGAACGGCGTACCTCCGCACCGTTCCGAACATGCGTCCAGACTAGCGTTCTTTGATCGCGACGCCGATCGGAACGGAGGTACGGTACGGGCAAAAGAACATATCTGGACGCACCTTAAGAGGGAATGTAACGATACCGTCTAAAAATACTAGACTGTGGGCCCTAAAATCTCCACAATAAACGTTTTTAAAATTTTGTATTAGAATTATAATATTAATTATAATTCACCGCGGCGCCACCTTAATAAAAATGTTTTGAAAAAACAGCGAAAATAGCATGAAAATGTATGGAAATCCTGAAACTGAGAACTCTGACCTATTAATCTTTTAGTATGCTGATCAGGTCAATTGGGTGTGTATAGAGAAGTGAATCTCATCCATTCACTCCCTGGATGGCTATCATCAGATCACAGCATGGTACATCCCTGGCAGAAAACCAAGGCTTCAAAGTAACCTCGTTTGTATGAAAATAATACCTATATCCCTAGACAAAGTTGATGAGTATATTACGATATAACGGACATACATTGCGAACAGCTGCAATGCAGTAGGGCAGTAATTGAACTTTACAATTCTCACCTTACTTGTACATGTGTGACCATAAATCCCGACGATCTCATAAGTGAGACCCATAAATAAAAATGAAGAGACTTACCACTTAATGGAATCAATAGTTTGACGTCTTGTCCTTCAACTGTCTTTTAACCGTCCTTGTCTTCTAACTCGGATTCAGCCAATCTGACAATGCTTTTTTGGTAGATGATAATATTTGAATAAAAGAAGTCCTTGTTGTTCTTGTACATGTGATTAAAATCTTGCAACAGCTGTAATGAAAGATGTTAATTACAAAACACCCATGATGTCGTGGACTCTCTCATGGAGATATTCGTAAAAAATTATATGGTTGCAAGACAAGGCTAAAAGATTAATAACAATACCTAGTCGTCTACCATGAATTTCTTCACTATTAATTGATGTTAACAGTGTCTCCTCGTTAACTCCTCGATTTCCTCCGCTAGAAGATCCCTTCTAAACGTCTGGCTATACGACTTATCAGTGTCTGGTCAAGTAAGCCTTGATTTTTATGGCCACAATTTAACATCGCTTTCCCATCAATGGAACTTTTAAGTAATTTCACCTGTAATTATCAATTATGTATACATATCAAAAATACTAGCTACTGTGACTTCATACGTGCAGTAATGTTTTGCATTAGGTACCACTATTGAATTTTTAGATTTTAGGCATTCACAATGCTATTTTCATATTAAGATAATTAATTCAATAGAAAAAATAGGTATTAGAAAAAGTCGACTCATCCGTAGTAGGTACCCGTCTGCTCTTTACATAGTTCATAGTTCCACATAGAGTTTACTTAGTGTGCTCACAGACTACAGACTTTCTATCGGCCGACAGTTTAGTCAGGCTCTCCAATCAGTATGAAGAAGTATGCAAGTGCGCACACTACAACGATTCAGTATCGGCCGATTCTTCATACAAAACCAACTATCGGGCCAACTATCGGCCGATAGAAAGTCTGTAGTCTGCGGGCAGGCTTAGTATTCTTCGATTCCTTTTTACTTACCTGATCCCTCAGTATAAGAAGGCCCTGGTCATCTCATTTTGATTTTGAAATGAATTGTGTTCGTTCATGATGTTATATAAGTACTGTAAATAAAAAACTTATTTTTAAATTATAACACCTTCATATACAATCAAAATCTTCTGTAACAAGACATTACCTATTTAGGAAAAGAAAACTAAACTTGTGTAATGCATTTAGTAACAAAGTATTCTTTCATCAACATAAGAGCCGCACTCTTGTCAGGTAATTATAAAAAAAAAGCTGTACCTATGTCATCAGACCAAGATCCTGGGGTTGGGTCGCTATTCTATCAAAGTAACTTCCTAGGACTGTAAGAAAAAAACCCAACCTAACTTTTGTATTTAGAGGTACCTATTGCTTTATTTAAGTAAGTATTTTGTAAGACAATAAAGACTAAAAATAATATAGCTTACTTTTCACGCTGAGCGGGAACTGCATGAGCTAATTTGATTACAGGCAATGAGGCAAGGGTAGGAAAAAGTAAATTCTTCCGTCTCCGTCCTCCATGTGAAACTGGACAGGTGGTCTTCAAAATTTACCAATCTACTCGTTTCTTCAAAAGCTTTTCTTTGCTTAAATTCTAAGAGGGGAGGTACTAGACACTCGATGATAACATCACAAGTTACATATTTTAAACCGAGGAAAATCACAAGTAACCGGCACTCCATTATTCGACACACAAACAGACGTGTCAGACACAAAATGACATGACAGAAAGAATCGTAAGCGTATCCGCTAACCAACGACATTTCCACCAATAAGATAACGCGATTTGCGTGATATGATCTTTTTATTGGTCGAAATATCGGTGACGTCACAATAGCAGCGCATCCGGATACAATTTTAACATTACGACAGGTTCTTTCAATGAGTTGTGATAGTCTAAGAGGTCACGAGATTTTTGGCTTCGATCTAGGAATAGATTGGATTCATTTTTAACCGACATCAAAAAAAAAATATTATCGACTTCAAAAAAAAAATATTAACGGACTTCAAAAAAAAATAGGTTCTCAGACCTATATGTATGTATGTATGTTTGTCCGCGATTATCT
This sequence comes from Agriphila tristella, assembly GCA_928269145.1. Classification (NCBI taxonomy): domain Eukaryota; kingdom Metazoa; phylum Arthropoda; class Insecta; order Lepidoptera; family Crambidae; genus Agriphila; species Agriphila tristella. Next base: position 29,184,302 of record OV743439.1, on the reverse strand, counting down.
CGCGTTCGGCTGAACCGATTTTGATGCGGTTTTCAGAAAAGTATTTCTTACACTTAGGAGAAGGTTTTGGTATTTTAACCGACTTCAAAAAAGGAGGTTCTCAGTTTGACCAGTACGTATGTATGTATGTGTGTCCGCGATTATCTCGCGTTCAGCTGAACCGACTTTGTTGCGGTTTTCAGAAAAGCATTTGCTACATTTAGGAGAAGGTTTTGGTATTTTAGCTGACTTCAAAAAAGGAGGTTCTCAGTTTGACCCGTATGTATGTTTGTCCGCGATTATTTCGCGTTTAGCTAAACCAATTTTGATGCAGTTTTCAGAATAGTATTTATTACATTTAGAAGCAGGTTTTGGTATTTTAAACGACTTCAAAAGAGGAGATTCTCTTCTCAGTTTGACCCATATGCAAAATGCATGTCAAAGCGATCTTACACTAAAAAGAAAAAAATGTTTTAAAATAAAAAACAAAAAACCGACTTCAAAATCCTACGCTACCTCTAAAAAGCAAGAAATAATATTCAAACCACTAGATACGCATTATCATTGTAAATAAAACACGTCTATTGAAGTCAGGTGGGGCTATCAGAATTAAAAAAGTTGTCCTCCAGCCCCACCCGACTTCAATAAAAGTGTTTTATTTACAATGATAATGCGTGTCTAGTGATTTGAATATTATTTCTTGCTTTTTAGAGGTAACGTAGGAACGTAGTTTTTAGTCGGTTTTTTGTTTTTTAAAACTTTTTTTTATGGGTTGTAGAACTTGAAGAGTGGTCCCCTTGATATGATGTCGGTCTGCCTGCTCTCAGTTGTTGCAACTTCGAGTTATAGCGTTTATAACAGGCTTCATTGTTACGAAAAAGCAACGATCAGAGAAATGATCAGTTTTAGTACCTATTTGAAGTATGGCGTCTCTAAAAAAAAATACTAACCGATAGAAATATTTATTCTAATGAAGAAATGTCTTAAGATATTTTTACGAATAGATTGGCCGGAAAAAATACTTAATGTTTTTTTTTTGTATGGAGTGAGACATTCAATGTGCTCTTACTACGGCCAATTTCAAATTTTTATTTGTAAAGGTTTGCGCCCAGGGGAAAATAACGTTTTTTTTTCATTTTCGGATATAATGCGCGATAGAAAACTATGGTTAAACCTGTTGTCAGATCTTAAACAGTTTGTGAAGGTTCATTTAGAGCATTAATTAGGTGCAAATGACATTGTAATATTAACGTTAGGTGCAAGCGACAGAAACCTTATTGTTCTTCCAACAATGTGTCGCATTGTATAAACTACGTAATTTTAAGGTATATATTAAATATTTAAAAAAAGAGTTATTCAATTACAATATAAAATTATTGGCAAAAATATGACGATTGCATATTTTATAATCACACAATGACAGTTATGTAAACAATAGACATTTATAAGTGATTTGCTTTTTTTTTGATAAATAGAACTTGATTATTTACAATATATGTCTAATTCCCCAGCATCGCACAAAGTAAAGGAAATGCTTTGCAGAAAGTGTAGCTGCCGGAGTAAATTGTGTAACACTAAAAAAATGAGGGTAATTATAAAAAGCTTAGTAACTACAGAAAACAATAGGTATTTTTCCTTTCGCCAAATCAGACTCTAAAATCATAAATGCTAATAACTTGTTTTTTTTTTGTTTTTACATAAGAAAAGCATTAGACTGTGTTCTGTCAGAGCGTAACAAGTGAAGAAGACTTATTTACAGTTACTATAAGTGAGCTTACTAAAGAAGTTGGTGAGGTTAATGTCATTTGCCTCACCGAAACATTTATTGTTCTTTCCTGTAAGAATTTGTTACAATTAGTTATAAAAGAAGTCAAACTGCATTAAATTGTAACGTCGGCAAACCTTTTCAATAAATAAACGAAGAATAATTCAGAACAACACCTTCATATACCCAACCATTAAGTTGCGGCAACCTGTTGTAGAAATTAACAACGTAGGGATCGTTCATCTATATACACAGGTTGGTCAAAAGTTCAGGGGCCTTACTATGAGCTCTTATAGCAGGACTTATATTGAACCGCCTTACTTTTTCGTACTACGACCTCAACGATTAGTATGAAAGCAGGCCTTAAGCAGTTTTGTTTAAGGCCTGCTATTGAACTGAACGTTTTCTTATTTGCTGATGGTAAGCCCCCTGTTACTGAGTTTCTTTATCGATTACTGGCCATTAAAACAAATGAAAAGAAAAAATAAAAATGACATATTATTGACAGTTTTATAAGCTATAATTCCATACCACACGTATATCATATTTTGTTTATTTCACCATGGAATGGGGGTTGAAGGAGAATCGTGTCGCTGTAATTGCTCTGCACAAATGTGGGCAGCCACCGAATATGATTTTCAAGTTGCTACAAAAGTTGAAAATCAACAAGCAATTTATTTATCGCACTATCCATAGGTACAGTAATACCTTGACCGTCGATGACCGAAAAAGATCAGGAAGACCACGCACCGTTCGGACACCAGCTGTGATCAAGGCAGTGAAGGCGAGAATCACGAGAAATCCCGTCCGGAAGCAAAAGTTATTGGCAATACAGATGACTGTGAAGAGAAGTTCCCTTAAAAAAATTATCAATGATGACCTTGGGCTTCACGCTTACCGTAGACGAAAGGGCCATCTGCTAAACGCACGATTGAAGGCTATGAGGTTAGCACGAAGTCGCGCTCTACTAAAGCAGTACGCACAAAACGGCCATCGAAAAATCTTGTTTACTGATGAAAAAATCTTCACAGTCGAAGAAAATTTTAACCGTCAAAATGATAGAGTATACGCTAAGAATAGTAAAGAAGCCAGCATGATTGCTCCGAGGGTCCAACGAGGTCACCACCCCTCATCAGTGATGATTTGGCTGGGGGTGTCCTATTCAGGGCTAAGTAAGGTTCATTTCTGTGAAAAAGGTGTGAAAACTGGCGCTAGAGTCTATCAAGATACCGTTCTGGAACCTGTTGTCAAACCCTTAAGCCACACTTTATTTCAAAACCAGCCATGGGTCTTCCAGCAGGACTCTGCCCCTGCGCACAAAGCAAAATCTACACAAGCATGGTTTCGGGCTAACAAAATTGATTTTATCGCGCAGGAAGAATGGCCATCCTCCAGCCCAGACTTAAATCCTCTGGATTATGCCATATGGCAACTTATTGAGGAGAAAGCATGTGCTAAGCCCCACATGAATCTCGACTCTCTTAAGCGCGCTATTCTCAAGGCAGTCGCAGAATTGGATATGGTGGTAGTTCGTGCTGCCATCGATGACTGGCCTCGTCGTCTAAAGGCGTGTATTCATGCCAGAGGCGGTCATTTCGAATAATTTTAATACATGATAATCTAAAATATTTGTGCTTTCATTTGGTATATAATTCATTGTAGCATTATTTGTAAATTTAGTATTATTCATGTTTTCCATAGTTACAGAACTTAGTAACCAACTAGGTACTATTAAGAAATAGGACACTTGAAATTCCGGTGGCCACTTCATACACTTCTGAATGATGTGCAGTAAATGTGCACTATAGTTAACATTTATAGAACTACTACAAAAATTTAGGATTTCTTAATATGAATAGAATCTTTACTGATACTGTATCACATACGATATCACGCTCTAATGTTTGGAACGCCGTTAGAGCGTTTGGTTTGTGGATAGGTTGCACTCGGAGCGTATGTTCTGAACGCAACCCAGGAGTGCGTTCCGTGGCTTCGCACGAGTGCACTCGAGCGCACTCCGGTGCGCGCTCTAAAGGCTCAATTACACTATACAATTTTAAGCAAGCGATTTTAAGACTGTCTTGAAAACGACTAAGAATGCGCGCATTTACACCACACAATTTCTAGCACGCTCGGCCGTGCTTACTGTCATAGTAAAAGAGAAGGCAGTAAGTCTCTAATGTCTTCTTCAATCAACGTAGTATTGGAGTTATTTACATTGTAGTTTTTGTATTTGTTTTATTTTCTGTTTTAGTTCTTTAAGGACCTACCTAATACCAAATTGCTTTTCTTTAATCATTGTTTGTTAAGAGGTTAATTATAAATATTTTCAATTTGCAGTCGTCGTGTCAAATAAAATTTTAGGTACCTATCTCCTTACTTATATATTAATCAATCATTTTTTTCAACTATTATCTACCTATTAGAAACCTACATAACATTAATATCTGACTAGGTTGAAAATTCGAAAGGCTCACGAATAGAAATATTTTACCTAGTAGGTAGGTATGAAGTAGTAGTAGGTATATTTACCTAGTATCATTTTTTTAAGTAGATAAAACCTCTAATGTGTAGGTACTTACTTAATGCAAATTGCAAGAATCGTATCAAACAAAACAAGACTGTCGCTCTTGTGAATAACTCGACGGACACACACGCCGCACCGCACCGCACCGCACACCAACGTGAACGCGACGGCTCGCGCTCGGGCCGCGGCAGCGGCACCCGCCCGCCCCTCGGCGTGACCCGCCCGCCTCTCGGCGTGACCCACCCCACGCCACGCCCGCCCACGGCGTCCGGCTCAGAAGGTGCACATCGTCGTTGTTGTCGGTCGCGCACGTATCGACTTACCTAGATACCTATCGCGTTATTATACGTTACACTATTTCTCAACAAAGTACTCGTCAAGACGATTCAAACGAGCCCAAACTCGATGGGGTTGCATGGTTTTATTATAGAGTTCCTATGGCCTTCTTTCGGCTCCATCATCAGATCCTTGGACACTATTTCCCATTAAAGTACTCGCCAAGACGATTCAAACGAGCCTAAACTCAATGGGGTAGCGTGGTTTTATTAAAGAGTTCCAGTGTCCTTTTTCCGGCTCCATCATCAGACCCTGGACACTATTTCCCAACAAAGCACTCGTCAAGACGATTCAAAGGAGCCCAAATTCAATGGGGTTGCACGATTTCAATATTAAGTTCCTATGGCATGGCCTTCCAGCTAAATCATCAGAGCCTGGACCTCATCTCCCTTTAAAGTACTCATCAAGACGATTCTAAGCCCAAGCACGATGGGGTTGTATGGTTCCATTATAGAGTTCCTGTGGCCTTCTTCCGGCTCTATCATCAGATCAGCCCAATGATACCATAATATTGCATTGCCTTCCATTTCTGACCTATGTTCAAAGTTTCAAGTCTCTAGCTCATCCGAAAGCTAGTTTAAATTGTTCGCAAACTTTGTGGAGAAACAAACAAACAAACACACAAGCAAACGAGAAAGCAACCTAATAAAAGCGTGTTAAAAACAACCTACCTACCTATAAGTTTCAAGTCTCTAGCTCATCGGGAAGCTAGGTAATTAGGTACTTACCTAGTATAAAATACTCTTTTCTAAAATTACGGACAAACAAATAAACGAACCTACTTATAAATATTAATAGTATAAATAAATAAATAAACAAGAAAACGTCCATATGAAAACGTGTTAAAAAACCAACATTCCTTTTTGAACTTATCTTGTACTGTGGCAGTATCGTCTATCTGTCGCGAGTCAGACAGAGTCTGTCTCTGTCTGTCACATTACCTCTACAGGTTGACCTCGAGAACGCCTTTATGCCTTAGGCATAAAGTTGGTTTTTGTAGTACAACTGTTACGTCTGACGTGCCGTCGTAGGTACAGTTAGACTGTCTTGAAATCGTGCGTGCATTTAGACGACACAATTTTAAGAATCTTATTACCGAGCGGGCTAGGCCGCACGATTTTAAGATTCTTACTGTCTTAGTCCGTTTACACCATGCTTAGTCTTGAAATCGCGTGCTTAAAATTGTGTAATGTAATTGAGCCTTTAACCGTTGCGTGGTTCGGTGAAATTTTACCCTGACAGCTGTCAGAGCGTAGTTTCACCCGTTCCGTGGCTCGGAGCGCAGCAACCACATCAAAATGGATGGTTGAAAAACGCTCTGACGTTTGTCTATACAAAGAAATGTCAATGACATTGGCATTATTTTGTATTTTGATGTTTTTGTGTCTTAGTATCAAAAATTTCATGGTTTCTAATAAAAATACAGATTTTTATTTGATTTAGTATAAAGGAACGTTTTAATTATCCGTATTACAAGTATAAAATGAAAACTTTGTACCTAAAGAGGTTATAAAAACAACTCGTTCGTTCCGTCGCTTGGTTGCAACCCAAACGGGTTAAATTTTAACCAAACAACTACACCCAAAGCGACGGAACGCAGCCCAGTTGGTTGAAAAACGCTCTGACGTTTATGCTAACAAAATATGTCATTGTCATTTTGACATTATTTTGTATTTTGATGTTTTTGTGTCTAAGTTTCAAAATTTTCATGGTTTCTGCTCAAAAAATAGATTTTTATTTAATTTAGTATACAAGAAAGTTTAAATAATCCGTATTCCAAATGGAAAACGAAAACTTTGTACCTAAAAAGGTTATGAAAACAACCCGATCGTTCCGTCGCTTGGTTGCAACTCAAACGGGTTAAATGTTAACCAAACAACTAATACACCCAAAGCGACGGAACGCAGCCTAGTAAGATGTACGTACGATTTACTCGTTTTAAATTTTTTTATATAGCCAGTCCTAAGCGGTTATGTATGAAGGGATAGTGGATTCAGTGCGAGCAATTCAAACTTCTATTAGTTTGAGTGTGTTCGTTATTCGTTTTTCTTTATTTTAACTATGAAAGGTCTAGCTTATTAGACATTAATATTGAAACACATAAGATAATACTCCGATTAATATTAATAAGGTATTAATAATTATCTAGCTTTTGCGAAAAACTATTGTTTACTCGTAAGTAATATTATTGAATAGTAGGGCGCACGCGAGTGGTTCACGCGGAGCACCCGGCGGCGCGGCGGTGTGCGTGACCCGCCCGCCCCACCCCGTCTATGGAAGACGTAAAAAGTGTCGAACAATGCAATAAAAACTTGAAAATTCATTTTTGTTGAATGTATTGAGTTATGATAAAAGTCGTAGAACAAAACGTTGTTCTTTATGATGTTGGTAATCTACCTCTGTGAGGTTGTTGGTGTTTTACAAATAACCCTGTAAATATATGTGAGTTGTAATTATTTCATTAATTGTATTGTGTTTAATTTGTATCAAGTATCATTAAGAAAAAAAAAAGCTTATATCGAAAATGCAAAGGAAAGTAAACCAAATGACATATATATTTATAGCAAATGAACAATTATGACATTTCAAAGTTTAGCAAGCAGATATAGTTAAGTATCTATATTAAAAACTTATCTTAAGTACTTATTGGTTGTGTTGTGAATATTAAGGTGGCTCAAAGTAGTCTATAGTAGGATGGGAATAGACACCGTATCGAAGGCCTTAGCTAGATCTAAGAATATTCCTAAGCAATCACTGCCCTGGTCCATATTAGAAGCAGCGAAGCTGGTTACCTCCAACATGGCGTCAGTGGTCGACTTACCAGATCTAAAACCAAACTGAGAGCTAGATAATAGATCATTCTTGTTAGGGTACTTGATTAAACGATTGTATATAAGGCGCTCTAATATTTTAGAGAACGCTGGTAGAATAGAGATCGGCATACAGTTGTTAATACAGTGTCTATCCCCAGCCTTATGAACTGGGTGGATGCGCGATTTTTAAACAGAGGGAAACACTCCCTTCTCAAAACAGCAATTAAAAATATGAACCAAGCTGGGTATCAGAGCGTGACTACAAAGCTTGATTATACTATTAGGAAATCCGTCGCAGCCAGTAGCACTATTTTTTTTGAGATTGCTTATAATATTATCTACCTCATACTCATCACAAGGTAAAAGAACAAATGAATTCTGATTCTGGCTAACAGCTGTAGAGGCTTGTCTCTCTGGAGGTTCAGTTGTTTGAGCAGTTGCTTCACTTATTGATTTGTCAGCCAGGCTTATCCCCATATTGGCAAAGAACTCATTATATTCATTAATTTTAGAAACACTTTAGTCATTACTGAGGTCTAATAGCAATTCACTAGGTGAAGACTTCTTTTTATTTGTGCTCGTAATTTTTTAATAGCTTCCCACAACTTTTTATTGTTCTTATTAGCTTTAATGATTTCATTGCGTTCATATTCTCTTTTAAGATTTTTCGGATGTACCATGGGCAACAGCGTCACTTAACCACTGCTAAGGTTAAAATCGCTTGCAAGCCGCGCCATCACGACCATACGTTTAGTTCGTGGAGGAGCGATACGCGCGCACACGAATTTTGTTGCTAACTGGTTAAGCGACGCTGTTGCCCATAGTACATGGCATACTGGTTTCCGAGCTAGTGAAAGCCATTAACAGCCAAAAGCTGGAAAAAGCTTCTGGACCTGACCAAATTCCTAACGAACTCTTTAGAGGTACTGCGGAAGAGATGGGGCCAATACTGGCTAAAGTCTTCATTGAAATACTAAGAGCATTTTAAGAGCTGTAAGTATCAGAGTTCTCAGTTTTAGGATTTCCATACTTTTTAATGCTATTTTTTAAACATACCGAAACAGCTCTTAGAATCCTGATAGATCAGTTGTGTGTGTATTGCGATCTGGACCTACTCCATTTATTCCCTGGATAGCCATCTTCGGATCACAGCTTGATAAATCCCTGGCGGAGAACCAATGCTTCAAAGCTACCTCGTTTTTATGAAAATTAACTGGTGCTGCAAATTAGTGTGCGTTACCCCAGCAAAAAGTTGAGCTTTAGAGAGATGAGACCTTATCAGATAATTAGTGTGTCATGAGGAGAAATTTGTTTACTAATAGCAAAATTTGTGTGAGTTGTAGTTTTTAAGATATATGATAAAAACAGATTTTGCTGGGGTCACGTTTTAAACATTACCCTGGCAAAAAAAGTTGTTTCAGCCTGGAACCAAATACATGAATAGATAGCTTTTGTTGCAAAGTAAATGTTAGCAAATAGCAAAAATTGTGTGTGTTATGGTTCTTGAGTTATTTAAGTTTTTGCTGGGGTAACGTTTTGGATTTTCCCAGATCTCGAAAACGGTTCAACGCAGAAGTTTGAAAAAAATACCACTAAGAGACCTTAATTTGTTTAAATTTGTTTAATTGTTAGTTTTTGATTTGGTTGTCGCAAACCAACGTAATTAAATGGTTTCGAAAAACAGAAAAAACGAATTTGCAAGTAAACTAGTACACTTATAATCAAATAAACAGCTGTTAAAAATAGCCGTGGTAGACACTTATTACATCAAGAATTTTAGGCTTTGTAACTTTACACGATGTAAAGATATAAACAAATTTAATAAATTTTAGACCGGTCGTACTTTAGCGATCGAATACACAGTTTCCATAACATTAAGACACATCGCATACATTAAACAAATTTAAGTAATTCATTAACATTCCTTCCTGTTAATTTCAGCTTTCAATTACGCCTATCATGAAAGCTTTAACAAAAACAATATTAAGACAGCAATTCTTTAATAGGCCGACCAAATTGTAAAGGTCACTAAAAAGCGACCGCACCATACGTACGGGTTATCTTCGGAAATTAGCAGCTTAGTATCCGATGTTTTGTACAGTTATGAAGAAAAATGTTATTGATATAGCTTAGATTCAACTAGTTTTCTATTTTATAAATTAATATCGTGTTTATTAATATCAAATAATACACTAACGCGATTAATAGTATTTTAAAAAGAATGTAATGATTCATGAAAGTTAAAAGTTTGAAGGCACTCAACATTACATAAATAAAGGTAAATAATAATCTAAACCTAATTAGGTAATAATCTCGCTAAGCAATTTATAGTGTGATTTATTTGTCAGTATCAATATATACATTTATAGTAATTTGTTGTTTCTGTTTTTTCAACCCAAATGTTTTATTTTAATACCAAACCTACTCATGTCAATCCAGTGACCACTATGTTTGACAGGTAAAAACATTTACCCATAAAAACTGTTCCTACCTAGGAATTGTATGTTTTTCTTTTATTTTTATTTATTGTAACAGCCTAGACTGAATAACAAGTTCAAACTTTGAATTTAGCTTAAAATCTGTAAATTGATTAAGAAATTTGAAACTCATTAAGAAATGAGCTAATTCAATAATGTTATTTATTTGTTAATCTTTGTTAATATAAAGTCTGGAAACGATATACATATTTGTAAATATCGTTCCATCTGATTGATAAAGCTGACAAGTTTTTTGCGCCCATTTTTCTTGTCAGTTAAAAGACGTCATAATGGGTGGTAGGGTAAAAGAATTGACGATTTAAAAATGCTTATTATGTGAGCTTATTTAAATAAAATATATTTCACTTTCACTTTCACGGAAACTACCTCGCATTTTTTCCATATAGGTATATTTCTCACCATTTAAACCTTCCCCTAAACTACGAAAAACATTTTAAAACCAAAATCGGCCAAGCCAATCTTAAGTTTTCGCGAGACTAACGTACATTTTATATTTAAAGATAATTTGACCAGCAAACTTTAGTACGCAACTGTACTAACAAAAGATCCATATTATCCCGTTCATTTAAGATGGTTACGCTTATGTATAGCGCGGTCGCTTTTACGTGACCTCTACAATTTAGGCGGCTTATTAGAGAATTGTTGTTATATTCTTGTTTTTGTTAAAACTTTCATGATAGGCGTAATTGAAAGCTGAAATTAACAGGAAGGAATGTTAATGAATTACTTAAATTTGTTTAATGTATGCCATGTGTCTTAATGTTATGGAAACTGTGTATTCGATTGCTAAAGTACGACCAGTCTAAAATTTATCAAATTTGTTTATATCTTTATGTCGTGTAAAGTTACCAAGCCTTAAATTCTTGACGTAATAAGTGTCTACCACGGCTATTTTTTACAGCTGTTTATTTGATTATAAGTGTACTAGTTTACTTGCAAATTCGTTTTTTCTGTTTTTCGAAACCATTTAATTACGTTGGTTTGCGACAACCAAATCAAAAACTAACAATCAAACAAATTTAAACAAATTAAGGTCTCTTAGTGGTATTTTTTTCAAACTTCTGCGTTGTACCGTTTTCGAGATCTGGGAAAACCCAAAACGTTACCCCAGCAAAAACTTAAATAACTCAAGAACCATAACACACACAATTTTTGCTATTTGCTAACATTTACTTTGCAACAAAAGCTATCTATTCATGTATTTGGTTCCAGGCTGAAACAACTTTTTTTGCCAGGGTAATGTTTAAAACGTGACCCCAGCAAAATCTGTTTTTCTCATATATCTTAAAAACTACAACTCACACAAATTTTGCTATTAGTAAACAAATTTCTCCTCATGACACACTAATTATCTGATAAGGTCTCATCTCTCTAAAGCTCAACTTTTTGCTGGGGTAACGCACACTGCAAATTATCCGTCCACCACAGGAATCAAAGAACCTGTCAGTAGGTAATTCAATAGCATGAATAACAATATTTTTAATTACAATTACTGTTTACACAAATACACAAACACACAGACCTAAACATTCGATATCTGGGCTATTTTGTCACACAATAAAATATTGATGATTTTAGTTTCTGCTTGTTTCTATCGATGTTCATAAATACAATTTTTATATCAACTTAAAAGCGGCACAGGCCTTATTTGTAATTTTTTTAGTAGAGCTCAAAATAAATGTTTTTAAATATCATTATAAATCTTAGTTTTCATCGTTATAATTTCAAAAACTTTATTATTTTTTGAATATTTTATTAATCTAAGACCTAATTGTTAACTTTTTTTTCCTTAAGCATTGTAAAATAATGTCACTCGTACTATTCCAGTTTGTAATAACCCGCCTGGGCCTTATCCCGCTACACCTTGTTATTTCGGTTGCATTGTATTTATTAGGTAAAAAAACTTATCCATAGTAATAATAGTGACCAAAAATTTTGTGGGCTAGTGTTAAAATTAATTAGAAAGTAAAAACAATCAGTATATACTTAAAAATTACGATTTTATACTGTTTGAAAGTCCCATATGTATTGAATGGACAATTTTGGACGTGCGTTGATAGTGTAGGATACAATAGTAAACGTGTGAAATATTGACGAAGAAGTAGTTTTGAGGCGGAAACAAATAGGAATAGGCTGTAAGAGCACATTTGAATGTCTCACTTCATACAAAAAAAGGATTGAATATTTTTTTCCGGTAAATCTATTCGTTTAAGACAAAAATGATTCGAAGTTGTAACCACTGAGACCAGGCAGACCGACATCATTCACATTAGGGGACCACTCTACAACCCATAAAAATGATGAATAAATAATGAAAAAATATTAGAAAAAATCGACTCACCCGTAGCAACTCAGACGGGAGTTTTTTTCCCTTCATACTTTTTTTTCTAATATTTTTTCATTATTTATTCATCTTAATATAAAAATAGCATTGTGAATGCAAAAATCTAAAAGTTTAAAACCATAAAAATTAATCTAACCTTTTCCTCGATCGATACTAAAAATCTCGTTACCTCTTAGTCTATCATGTCTAACTTGTTGATTGTCAGGTGACCTTCATAGAGCTGGCTGGGCTGGGCGGCCATCTTGATAAATGAATCGGTTAGACATGCGCAAGTACTCTATGAAGTATGCAATAATTGCCATATTACATGACATTTCGACATGACACTCGGTACAGTACTCTAATTAGTAGGTACAGTACTCATGATATGAAGCAATGCCATATTGCATGACTTTTCGTACTGTGTAGGTAATATGGCATTTAAACATTAGATACCTACTCAGTTTGGCCTAATGTACGACGTAAGTCTTTGATTTCCCTTCATACTTAACCCTGATTAAAAGATGCTCCTAATCTCTTAAAAATGGGTTTCCAGGCTTAGAACTGGCAATATTCATAGATCTCAAGCACTAGCGCCACGCCATGTTTAGTGTAATGTAATGTGTCATGCTAAATTTTGCCGGGTAATAGCTACCTACTGTCACAGTCACAGTAGGTACGCGGTCAAGTCTATTACGCTGACGCGACCGCGTCACCGCGTACCTACTGTGAGAGTACAGTACCTAGGTACCTATTACCTGGCAAAATTTAGCATGACACATGACATCGATTTGGTTCAGTTAAAAGACCGTAGGTAGAGGTACCTATGTGGCTGCGTTTTTGAGTTAGGTACATTACAGTGTAGGGTACCTACCTACTTCAAAAATGTAAATAAAAGAGTTTGCTTGGGTTTTTTATCATGTCTGCCATTTAAACTAATGGTCACCATCATCCTCAAAACGAAGGAAATCGAAACGCAGACATGCAGAGCGCTGCATTTTCACGGGATGTTTAGTAGGTAGGTAGGTACCTACCTAGGTACCTAGTAAAGGTTGAAAAAAACAATCTCTATAGGTACCATGGGCAACAGCGACGCTTAACCACTGCTAAGGTCAAAATCGCTTGCACGCCGCGCCGTCACAACCATACGTTTAGTTCGTGTAGGGGCGATACGCGCGCACACGAATTTTGTTGCAAACTGGTTAAGCGTCGCTGTTGCCCATAGTACCTACCTACTAAATCATATGATCATGATTCTAGTTGCGTCCATTCGATTTATTGTCTCATAAAATACAGAAAAAAAATAGGTAGGTAGGCCTACTTACTTAGTGCTATTTTTTTAGTGTGCTCACACATTTTTGTCGCTGCATTTAGGACCTAAGCAGAACTTTTTTTTTTATTCACACAATAATAATTGTTATTCGTCCGTTTTTCATGGTATGAAAAATATATACCTACTTATATAGGTATATGAATTTGGTAGGTATACGTTTATAGGTACAAGTAGGTAGGTACAAGGTGTTTGGTAAAAGCCTTATAAAGCCGAATATGGTAGATAGGGACCATCAATCTGAATAACTTTTACTATGGGACCAACTCTGAAATCGCGAAAAAAATTCAGCTGTTGAATAGGTAGGTAAGTAGGTACCTACCTACATACTTTTGATATTTTCTTTATTAATTTTTGTATGAAACAGCTGATTATTTTTTTCGCGATTTCAGAGTTGGTCCGTTGGTACCTAGGTACAATAGTAAAAGTTGTTCAGTTTGATGGTCCCTATTACCATATTCGGCTTTATAAGGCTTTTACCAAACACCTTGGGTGTACCTATGTATATAGTAGGTAGGTTACGTACCTATACATATACACCGTCATTTTGTAGTCGTTTTAATTAACTTAAGGGTGTGTTGTACCAATGAAACTTAACATTTTTGCCCAAGAAACATGGGTCGAAAAACGACAAAAAAATTTGGGTCTCCCATACTAACTAGACAGCTAAAACATTTTATTAGTATGGGAAAGTCAAAATTTTTTGTCGTTTTTCGACCCATGTTTCTTGGGCAAAAATGCTTATTTTCATTAGTAGAACACTCCCTTAAGTTAATTAAAACGACTACAAAATGACGGTGTATACTACCAAAAATATGAAATATTACCTACTAAATAATACCTATACCAACCTCTTGAAAGTAGGATTTTTGTTCCGCTTAAACGCCTCATCGGCTGCACGAATTTGGATGAAATTTGGCACACAAATAGGTAGGTACCTAGGTAGTTTACAACCCGAATTAGACCATAGAATACTTTTTACCCCGAGTTTTTAATGAGTGCCCCAGGGATTGCGATTTTCATGCGCAGCATAGATAGGTAGGTTAAGTACCTACCTAAGTAGGTAGGTAGGGTGAATATGCCAATTACCAGCCCCCCCAAGGATTTTTCAACTTTGAATCTCTGTTGTTGCCACAATTGCTATCTTAAAAATATTGTTGATACAGTTTTAGGTAGGTTGATTCATCTTTATTACGAAAATAAAACTTAGTTTTACGTAGTTTTGTGGGAAAAAAATAGAGAAGCGTTTAAATGTCCGAAGGGCGAAAAACCCTAACTCCAGCCACCTTTGCCCTAATATCAGCCGCTTTGCTCCCTAATTCCAGCCGGGTACAGGGTGTTCTAAAATAATACAACCATGTTAGTATAAAATAAAAAAATAAAATTTGGTAACTCTCAATAGTGATAATAAAACACTAAAGGCTATAAATTATGATTCCCATAGCAAGTCATTGAAACTTACACCTCTCCTGTAGATATTAATCAATTAAGAATACACATATATTAAAAATGGCGTATCAAAAAGTTAACTTTGGTTTAATAAACATATAATCAACGAGTATGAAATCGTTTTAATTATTTGAAACTTTTTTAAGCGTTTTCCAAGAAGTGGAATTCAATATACATTTTTTTATATTGAATTGATTTTCTGTTTCTATGAGTGAAGAAAAGTATGATTTTAATTATTATTACTTTTTACATCTAACATTAAAAAATAAAACAAATTTAATTAAAATCATATTTGAGAACACCCTGTATATTGCCGTAAAGTTAGATGACCGGCTGGAGTTAGGTTCTCATACATATCCTAATACCAGCCCCTAATTTGCAGAACAAATAACTTAGGAATTAAACATTTTTCACCCGGCTGTAATTAGGTCATAGGGTGCAGGGTTAGTAATTCTAGTGAATAGCACTACAAATTCCAACCTTGAGACGAGCAAATTAAGATGAACTAGATTTCTTAAACGAAAGTTAAATACCCAATACCAGCCCCGGCTGGTAATAGAAAGTTATTGAAAATCATCCAGTCAAACTCCAGCCCCCCTATTTTTTTCGAAATTAGTAAATTTAATTACAAACTAGTAATGTCAAAACGTTATATATCTAATCTATTACTAGTATCAAAGCTTAAAACCTAAAAAAAAATGCATCTTGCCTTCGTAAACACACTTCCCAAAGTTCGCATCGATCGAGCTTTTATGCTGTTTTTCAAACATAGTCACCTCTACTCGGTCTCGGTAAACATTATTGCTCGTTGTGTGAGTTGTAGGTGACGTGACGGGGTAATAGTGATTTTCCAACTTAGAGGATTAACTAGCGGTGTGGCTCCATCAAACAGTTTCCGATTTTCACTGTTTTTTAATGAAAGCAAAGCAAAAACTTTTGGGGGCTGGTATTAGGGGGGGGGCTGGAGTTAGGCATATCCACCCTACCTAGTTAAAACAAAAATCTGCATTTGATAAATCACAGGTAGGTAGGTCCCTAGGTCACCTAACACCTATAGCAGCTGTGTCTCTTCGATTTCCTTCGTTTGGACGATGATTGTGGTCGGTCATCAGTTTAAAATGGCAGACATGATCAAATGATTTAGCAAACCCGTTTTTTACATTTTTTAAGCGCTGTCAATGAGGGCTTGTCAAAGTAATTAAATAATTACATTAGTAATTAATAGTAATTACATTTAAAAAAATATTTGCCTCACTTGATGGCGTTGAAGGAAAGAGATGAGTCAAAATTAGCTTTTAAAAATAAACGGCCTGTGGCTGTAGATAGGTACCTACCTAGGTAGGTACCTACCTACAATCATCGATGTTAACAGAGTCTGCCAAAATCTTGGGCCCCCGCCCCCCAGCTCTCTAACTACCTATTGTACAAGTGTTTCGGTCGCATAGGTAGGTACCATGGGCAACAGCGACGCTTAACCACTGCTAAGGTCAAAATCGCTTGCACGCCGCGCCGTCACAACCATACGTTTAGTTCGTGTAGGGGCGATACGCGCGCACACGAATTTTGTTGCTAACTGGTTAAGCGATTGATCATAGTACCTAACTAAATTTTTGTGTCTCGATTTTGGGTTGAACTCGGTTGAAGGAACTGTGTGAAAAAGTAATAGGTACTTACCTACCATTCAAACACCATTGAAAAACGATTTTGAGGATATCATTAGCAGACTTGAACCCCAGGTACCTAGGTACTTAGGTAGTCTAGTTCAATTTTATTGGGTTGTTCACCAACTGGACACAAGAGACTGGACACGCGAGTGTCCAGTAAGTGAAACTCAAAATTAGTACCTATCACTTCTTATCTGGACACGCCAAGATTGTGACATAGTGAAACATTAAATTAAATCACATTTATGTTTTCGCGAACTTAGTGAAGACCAGATTTTCAAAAAGTGAAGGTCTAGGTGTCGTGGTTTTTTTTCATTTTACAGAAAAACTATTACAGATGGGAGAAAATTATCAAAGAAGAAGTTAATTTACATTAAAATTTCGAGACATCAATGCTAAATTTATAACGATACAATAAGTATTTTTTTAAATACAGCCTTCGGCAATGTAGTACAGGCCCATGGTTTATTGATACTAGTATGTACTTGTTTGGTATGTTTTTCTGAATACAAAAAGTGCAATTCCCTCTTTCTAAGGGTATGGGGGAGGGAGCTTTGACGTAGCAAAGATAGCGGCCGGTCAATTTTATTTAGCGGTATTTCTAGATAACTACTGATCAGATTTACTTCAATAAGGTGTTGAATGAAAGGAAATGTAATGCACTATTTGTTTTATCCGTACGTTCATGTAAAACTAATATCAAATGAAATAATAAAAAAACGATATTTTGCCAAAAAAAATATCTCGGTAACCGTTGGTATTATTGAAATTTAGCTTATTATACAACGTAATGTTACTTTTATAATCTTTTTAGTAAATCTTAAATCATTACAATCGAATAATAAACAACGAAGCTACAGTCGTGTAACGTAACAAAGATGGTGGCCGGCCCATTATATCGCTAGCCCCGGAGAAAGAACGCGGTATCGCCGGTTACGCCCTTTTTAATGTTATTTGATTTTTGGCTTCTCAGAGTATAAATCTATCACACCTATTTTTTTTCAGATTTTTTATTAATATTTCATCATAATAAATGACATTAAAAGATTTATCAAACGGATATTTTTCTACGACTAAGTTATGTATTATACTTCAGATTCATCCTCCATATTAGTATATTAACACATGTAGTACCGCTTGCATACGTATCACCACTTAGCACGTTATTTTAAAGTAATAATCTAAAAAACCTAAAAAGAAAAGGTTTTCGACTTAAAATTGACATATATTTTGACATTTCCGGTCCAAGTTTGCCCCGTCACTACTACACGCCAACCACTTCATTCGCTTTTCGTGCCTTGCCTGCCACGGACGCACGTATACAGTCTCAAAGTGAGACTTCTTTAGAATTATATTTTTACAGTGAAAATTAAATTTTATTTAAGCATTTACTTCGTGAAGAAAGGAAAAAGTTTTCAAGACGAAAGAGGACAAGAAGAAGAAGTCAAGACGGAGGGACACTTTTAAATGCCATTCACTTGGTTAAACAGCATAATTGTCTGCTATTTATCTGATGCGAACTTACCATACTGGGTACTTTCTGTCAGTTTTTTAGCTATCTGATGCGAACTTACCATACTGGTTACTTTCTGTCAGTTTATTTATTTATCTGATGCGAATTTACCATACTGGGTACTTTCTGTCAAAGCATTGTGTTTAAGACACAGTTAAATATCTATTTCACTCGAGATAGTCATACTGGACTATTTCACCGCATAGATAGGTCAAACAACGCTACTGCAACAACTACAGTAACTCAACGTGCCGTTGACGATGTGATATTGTAAAAAGCAGACTGACCTCAAACGTTGGAACTCTTATTCGTCTGTGCTACTAATATTATAAATGTGAAAGTTTGTGGGTTTGGATGTTTGTTCCTCAATCAGGCAAAAACTACTTAACGGATTTGGTTGTAATTTGGCACACAGATACTAAATAGCCTAGTTTAATACTAGAATACTTTTTATCCCGATATTCCCACGGGAACGGAAACCACACGGGTGAAACCGCGGGCGGCCGCTAGTAAATCATAAATGCAATTTATGTTTGTTGGTATACAGTAAAAAATTTAATCATTTGCCTTAACTAGAAAACCTTGTATTTCAGGCGGGTAGACCTAACATGTTGAAGAACTTGTTAATCACTAACTATTTAGTATGTTTCTTTCTAAGCTATGTCCTTGTACAAATTATCTCCATTACTTTTCAAATTTAATTTGTGTGAGTGTGTACAATATAATGTTTCTGAAAAATTATTAGCTACAAGTATCAGTAAAGTTTTAGGCAGCTTTCCAATACAAAACTATACACCTTTTTTGTGTCAGTATTTCGCATTTTTTACATTATGTCGGGCATTACGACGTTTAATTACACCGTACACGATCAACATCCAGTGTACCTGAGACTGATCACTTAAAAAGCCACTGACAGTTCAGTCGAATATGAATGATGCATTGGCCACAGGCCTGATGTGAACGATATGCATCAACGAAAAAACTGTAAGTAAATCGGGCGCAGTACTCAATAAACATTTTTAAAACTGATTTATATATTTATTTCCCTTAAAAACAACAAACAAAAGACGTAGGCAGGTATGTCACATGCTTCATCTCCAACGGCAAACGAACAGCAAGACGCGGCGAGGAAGCCGCATCAGTTATTTGTTTCGTCAGACACAGCAGACTCGCAGACGGGCATTACGGCCCATCCAAATAGTTGCCGATGATGTATCATCAATTTTCGCCTTTGATCATCGTACGTGGGGTAAGGACACTCATTAGGATAATGTAAGTGAGGGTGCGTGCTGGTATGGCATTTGTATGTATTCAGCGAATACAGGCAGTGGTCACCAACTACAGAAGCAAAGGTCCACTCAATCGTTTGCGCCAGTAATTGTCTACGTGTGGAAGTAGATTATTATTATATTTTTTCTGAAATAAAACAATTTTATTTAAAATTGTTTTATGTCATGTCTAGTGAGCGCGTAAGCTTGAGAAGTGAATATATTTTTTCTATTATATAAATGTATCTGTTTAATGATTCACTTACACTCTCCAGAGATATTATAGTCTTCCATTAATATGACTAAAATTCGAGCAGAATGCATACCAGTTATGATACGTACAAACAAATGATACTTTAGTTACATTTTGTTGAAAGTTCAACAGAAGGTGTTCTCAGTAAAAAAAAACTGGTTGTCATATCAGGTTTAGTTAAGAACTGTTTAAAATTTAACTTGTACGTAAAATGATAATATCACAATTATAAAAATGCTTTTTGTTTTTATAATCACAGTCTAGACATCCGATCACCTTTAAGTTTTTAATATTGATAAGGAAAGTGATAGAAATATACGAATTTAAAATATAAATTCTTGGGCATTTTGGTGCCCATATTTTTATTACAAAATTACCGCCGCCGGCTATAACGTTTTTTAAACAGCATGATTTCCCTGTTATTGGACAATATTTACTATTTATAAGGGTCTCAGAACATTTTTTAAAGAATGAAGTTCATCTTTTTAAATACAATGTTTTGACATTGAAAATGTCTTTTCGTTCGCTCCAGTATAGGCTCCGATTTCACGAAAAAGTGCGATCCCCTTATATCAAAGGGAGTTGTGAAGATGTGATATTCAAAAAAGACTCAAAAGACGCGTATTCACGAGAGCTGTAAGATGCAAAAAGAATTATTCGAGAAAATAAAAAACGAAAAAAATTATGGCCGAAATAGTGGAAAAAAATCTCATTTATTTCCAATTTTTTTATTTTGGCGCTCGATATTTTAGAAACGAAGAATGATATCAAAATTTTGAGCAAAACTCCTCTGAACAATTTAGTCAGCTACAATTTGAGTCTAAAACAAAGACGATCGAGTTAAGGGTTTGCCCTATAACTTAACCTTTGTTAACCCTAACCTTAAATGATTTTTCGAACGCTTCAGTATAGCCCCCATTTTCGCTCAGAATGCAATATCGCCTTGGTGTCATAAGTTTTAAGGCTACTTGAATGGTACATGAGGCTCCACCTCAAAATACGCGTATCAACGAGGGCTACAATTGCGTGTTGGTGTAATTTCAGGAAGCGTGCTCCTTAGATGCGCGTCGCGTCGCTGAGTTGCTGCTATGGAGGATTGACGTAGTTCAAAACAAATCTTAGAAATGTTTATATATTTTAGGTTATAGTAGTACTAATCACAGCATTCGGGAAGCTTCGAAAAATCTTCGCGTCCGACTTACCTCAGTGTCTCAAGACGAAAGTCTATGAACAGTGTGTGTTGCCAGTGATGACTTACGGCAGTGAAACGTGGCCGCTAACTATGGGTCTCATAAGGAGGCTCAAGGTCACTCAGCGTGCAATGGAGAGAGCCATGCTCGGCATTTCCCTACGTGATCAAATCAGAAACGAGGAGATCCGCAGGAGAACTAAAGTAACCGACATCGCTCGAAGGATTGCTCAGCTGAAGTGGCAATGGGCGGGACACATAGCGAGAAGAACCGATGGCCGTTGGGGCAAAAAGGTTCTGGAATGGCGACCGCGCACCGGACGACGCTCCGTGAGTAGGCCCCCGACAAGGTGGACCGACGATCTGGTGAAGGTCGCGGAAAGCCAGTGGATGCAGGCAGCGCAGGACCGATCGTCGTGGAGATCCTTAGGGGAGGCCTATACCCAGCAGTGGGTGTCATGTGGCTGATATGATGATGATAAATATATATTTTTTGTACCAGCTATCTATACACCGTCATTTTGCAGTCGTTTTAATTAACTTAAGGGTGTGTTGTACCAATGATAATAAACATTTCTGCCCAAGAAACATGGGTCAAAAAACGACAAAAATTTTTGGGTCTCCCATACTAACTAGACAGCTCAAATATTTTATTAGTATGGGAAAGTCAATTTTTTTTGTCGTTTTTTGACCCATGTTTCTTTGGCAAAAATGTTTAGTTCCGTTAGTAGAACACTCCCTTAAGTTAATTAAAACGACTACAAAATGACGGTGTATAGGTACCGTTTTTAGTACATGTAATCATGTGCAACGTTCAGAATTATGTTAAATGGTATTATTTTCTTTTTTAAAAGTCTAATACGCAAGAAATAACATTTCCATTTTCTTATTATAATGCTTTAAACATCTACATGTGTTAATAACGGGTGTAACAAGACCCTCAACGAAGCCGAAGTCCACGTATTACGCCCATCATCAGGATCATTTTTGTCTTTTAGACTATACCTGGGAAACCAATACCTACGAAGTTATTGAAGGTCAAAGTAAAAAAAAATATATTTTATTCGTTATTTCCTAATTTTTGTCTACAGAAACATTATTAAAATTTTTAGTATTTCGTAACAAACAATGGCTTCAAAACGTCATCACTCAATGTATCTCATGAGCACGCACATAAACATTGCCTTTTAACTCGGCCGCATACAGCGGTGTAGCATTCACTCGCAGGCGCGGTCTTTTGCACGCGTTACATTGCGTGGTAATGTATGCAATACTTTTTTAACACCAAAAATGAAAATCGTTTCCCAGCAATAATTTTAAACAGAAATGGTCCTGATGATGGGCAGAACACGTAGACCTCGGCTTCGTTGAGGGTCTTGTTACACCCGGTATACTAATATCGAGGACGAATCTGAAGTATAATTAATGATTAAACGAACTTACCTGTAAGTGAAGTTCTATCATAATTATACGAAGGATTCGTCCGAAGATATTAGTATAGAGTCCCACCCTCCCTACACATTATTGTAAATTACAATAACTGTTTACCCAATGAAGAAAATGAGGAAATATCATAGGATTTGGACTTCAAACGAAATGAAGTGGTTGGCGTGTAGTAGTGACGGGGCAAACTTGGACCGGAAATGTCAAAATATATGTCAATTTTAAGTCGAAAACCTTTTCTTTTTAGGTTTTTTAGATTATTAGAAACATGAAACAAAAATTAATGAACATCTTTACACTATTTTCCAAAACAAAAAGGAACAGTAAGTATAAGCTTTTACGCCTTTCTTTCTGTAAATTCATTGTTGGCCCGGCGACGTACTGTACTGAATAAGGTGGTAAGGGCCGATACGCTCGAGATCTATAATGGAAATTACGTCGTATTATATACTTTTGTTCGTGCATGTCAGTGGTCAGCGTGTTAATAAAGTCGTTAATGATGTTACAATTAAAACGATATCGTCTATAATTTGTATTATACATTTTCTTCATTATTTCATTACCTATTTAATATTATGTCTATAATTTAAATTGTGTTAGATTGGTAAAAAATTAGCTTTCATTTGACATATTGGACGCCTGTTTTGGATCACTGTACGCTGAAATATAAACAAATTAGCTTCTTTTATTTCTCCTGAACAATTAGTTATTTTATATAACTGCTTTCTTGCCCGGGGCCAGCAATATAAGCGGTATTTCTAAATAACAACTTACTGAACCGATTTACTTAAATAAGGTGTCCAATTAAAAAAAATGTAATGGGCATTATTTGATTTTATGATGTATGATGAATATTAAAACAATGTATAATTATCATGCTTTTTACTAGTAATTTAATAGAATACCAGTCCAGTTACATAAAATGAGATTCTTCGTACCAGTGGCCCTACCTGAGTTGAGTTTTGAGAGAATTTTGAGTTTCACCAACTGGACACACGTGTGTCCAGTTCTCTAATATCTTTGCACTTTTAAACTTTGTCGTACCTAGTACTTACCTACCTAATTTTTGTGACAATTTGTACAGAAAGTTAAAGACGATGTCAAAAAACTTAATGCGACATAGTCCAAAAATACACAGATATTATTGAACTCGACCGTACGTAGGTAGGTACCTAGGGATATTATCTCAACATTGCGTTTGAATAAAAAGCGACCGTGTACCTAAGTATAATGAGTTTATTTGCAATAGAAACCTAGGTAAACTGTTTTTAACTGGATTGGTAGGTATCATCGAAATTGGAAGTTTAATATTTTTTATTTTTCTATAAGTAGGTATTAACTACCTATGTAGAAAATAAGGAACCATTCTGACTGTTATTATGAACTCGAAAAGATGAATGAGTACCTATAATGGCGCATGCGCATAGTGTATGTGTATTTTTTGGAAAGGATTATGCCGATTTTTCTATACAAGCTAGGCCATGATGCGCATTGATGAAATTACCAATATAGGTAGGTACTATAGTAATTTTATACTGATTGCGTGGGAAGAATGTCATTAAAATATAATGCGGGAGAAAAGAGAAATCTCAATCTCAAGGAGCTGTTTACAGTTATAATTGTTTGACATTTTCCTATTATAGGTATGACATTTCAAACTCAAAGTCAATGAGATATGTATGGTTAATGCGCATCATGGCCCAGAATCCGGCATGATCCTTTCAGACATTAGGTAGGTACCTAGGTAGGTACCTACTAAAAAATATCGAGGTTGTTACAAATGACTTTCATTACAATAAATAAAAGCAAATAAAGCAAAATAATTGCAATTTTTTTACCTGCCGCCTCCTCTTAATTTATACTACACGCAGCAGCGCGTCAAGACAAGTTCAAGAAAACCGGCCAAGTCCGAGTCGGACTCGTGAACCGAGAGGGTTCCGTACCATCGCACAAGATTTAATACTAAGTAGATAGGGTTACCATCCGTCCGGATTAGTCCGGGTCCGGACATGTCCGGACTTTTAGACTGTTGTCCGGACTTTGTCCGGCTTTGTAATTTGTCCGGCATTTAAGCCGGCGGTCCGTAAATTTAAGTTTGGCCGATGTTATACTAAGTAAGTACGTAGGTACACAACAAAAATACATCATGGCGTGGTGGAAGATTTCATTTTGATGCTATACTTCAGTTACCTACTTAATCAGTAAGATCTTTTAAAATGAAAATAGAAATGTCCAGACTTCAAAACACAACATTTCTCTATGAATTTATCAGAAAATACCAAAAAGTTAAAATATACCCGAAACGTCGGTTAGCGACCACTTTTATCAGTTTATGAGCACCGATAAGCTGGTTTGCGGCCACTGTTTTCATATTAAAAATATGCCAATAAAAGCATGATAATTAATTTAATAATAATTTTAATGCAAGCCCCCTGTTCTTTTATTGTCACTACCCTATGACAGTCCTACGTCATGCAATCAAAGTCTTGTTGGGTCGGTTTTTAATAGGGGAAGTCTGCTCCCCAAGCCCCCAGAGCAGATAGAGGAACCTCCTGCGATGCGCCGCGTCCAGGAGTAGGTACCGCCCTTTGCATCTGACCCTTGATTTAACCAGCGAGCGAAGGTCTCTTTAAGGTGTTCATTCCTCGCTATTAAAACCGTTCGCCTATTAACGATTGGGACAGTGATCTTTGAATCAACATGCCACCTGGCGGTCACCTCATGAACCAAGTGAAGATATATTTGCCTCCGCCTTTACAAGATGTAGAGGAGCACTACCTGGCGCTTGGGTCAATTCACCAGCACGATATTAGGTTTTGGCTACAGTACCTAGTCCTGTTCCTGTCCATGGAGACAGACAGACCGATCCTAGTTATACCTAACGGACAATAAACCCATAAATACCAATCAGTAATCTTGTAGATCCTATAGTGGGAATGTAAAATCGAAATGAGCAATGTTCATAATAAGGTATGATGGTACTTTAACAAGTACCTACATTTTTAAATAACGCCTCGTTATTTCAACCGTAGTACTACGGTTACAACAACGGAAACAACGTTACTTAACGTTGTTTCTACTAGATATCATTTGACAAGGTACACAGTGTAGTTTCAACAAATTATATTGTTATAACAACCAAACAGTCCTTGTGGATTGAACAAGATGCCAACTTGTTACTGTTACAAGTTTGTGTATTATGTTTTAAATTCAACAAGTACAAATTGTTGACCATATACTGTTGATTTTACTAAATCGGCAATGTCAATTTTAAATGACGCCATCTTATTTCAACCGCTGTAACGTTGTTTCAACAGGATAGCATTTAACAAGTTACACAGTGTAGTTTCAACAAATTATATTGTTATAACAACCAAATAGTCCTTGTGGATTTAACAAGACGCCAACTTGTTACTGCTACAAGTTTGTGTTTTATGTTGTTACTTCAACAAGTACAAATTGTTGACCATATATTGTTGATTTTACTAAATCGGCAATGTCAATTTTAAATGACGCCATGTTATTTCAACCGCTGTAACGTTATTTCAACAAGATACCATTTAACAAGTTACACAGTGTAGTTTCAACAAATTATATTGTTATAACAACCAAACAGTGCTAGTAGATTTAACAAGACGTCAACTCGTTACTACTACAAGTTTGTGTTTTATGTTGTCACTTCAACAAGTACAAATTGTTGACCATATATTGTTGATTTTACTAAATCGGCAATGTCAATTTTAAATGACGCCATGTTATTTCAACCGCTGTAACGTTATTTCAACAAGATACCATTTAACAAGTTACACAGTGTAGTTTCAACAAATTATATTGTTATAACAACCAAAAGTGCTTGTAGATTTAACAAGACGCCAACTCGTTACTGCTACAAGTTTGTGTTTTATGTTGTTACTTCAACAAGTACAAATTGTTGACCATATATTGTTGATTTTACTAAATCGGCATTGTCAATTTTACATTACGCCATGTTATTTCAACCACTGTAACGTTGTTTCAACAAGATAGCATTTAACAAGATTAATCTTGTTCTTTGTACAAAATCGACTTGTAATGTTAACATTGCGTTTGTTTCGATTAACAAAAATACTGTTATTTCAAACAGATAACCACTTAACAAGTCGAACTTGTTCAAATTACGAACCCGATTTCTCTCAGTGTATGCGAAACTTAAAAACAGTTCCGAGTGACCATCGCAGTGACGCTGGAAGCCGCGTCCGGCGTTTGTTGGAGACCAACGCCTTAGGCGGTGGTGGAAATTGAGGAACAAGACGGAGTACTAATAGAATTAGTTAAATGAAACATAGTTTCATATTATTATAATTTTGAGAAAACATGAAATGTGAGAGCAGCAGTCAGCGGCAAAATCGCTACGGGCTCTTAAGTTTAATTAATTCGTGACTGCTATAATGCTAATGATGCAGAAAAATCCGGGCACGGTGCGCGTGGCGGAAGAGGACCGAGGGTGGCGGCAGAGCACGATGACGGCGTGGGCGGGGCGCGCGCCGCGTCTGCTGTCGGGCGCCGCCGCGCGCCACTGCCGCGCCGCCGCCCCCGCCGCCGCCTACCTGCGCGCCGCCGACCTCGAGCGGTGGCCGCCCAGGCCCGGTGCGTACAGACAGGGCACGATGACGGCGTCGCGCCCGCCGCGCGCCACTGCCGCGCCGCCGCCCCCGCCGCCGCCTACCTGCGCGCCGCCGACCTCGAGCGGTGGCCGCCCAGGCCCGGTGCGTACAGACAGGGCACGATGACGGCGTCGCGCCCGCCGCGCGCCACTGCCGCGCCGCCGCCCCCGCCGCCGCCTACCTGCGCGCCGCCGACCTCGAGCGGTGGCCGCCCAGGCCCGGTGCGTACAGACAGGGCACGATGACGGCGTCGCGCCCGCCGCGCGCCACTGCCGCGCCGCCGCCCCCGCCGCCGCCTACCTGCGCGCCGCCGACCTGGAGCGGTGGCCGCCCAGGCCCGGTGCGTACAGACAGGGCACGATGACGGCGTGGGCGGGTCGTGATCGGAATCCTCACCACTGAGGAACTGGTTATCTTACCTCTAACTGCCAGAACACAATAATTTTTAAATAGTTGGCATACCAACTTCAGCATCAGACTTAGGTAATATTATTGTTTAGAAGGGGGGACGCCAGCGAAGCCGGGCGGGTGATCGGTCACCTTGTTGGAACCATTTCACCCATTTCCCGAAATCCCCGGAGGGGGAGGCGGGTTATTATTTACCCCACTGGCGTCGGACCCTCGAACCTACCTGTACGCTTACAGTACCTGCTGAGTTGACCTATCGTTACCGCTTTAGATCCTCTTCCTTAAGCTTGTCTGCTCTAAAGAGCTCCCAGCGTAGTGATGCATATAGACAATGTGGTGGTAGCTAGCCAGGCGGACTTGAAATAAGCCCTACCACCGACCGAACCGAGTACAAATGTACCCCCTTCTGGGAATCGAACCCGAGACCCCTGTGTCTTACACGGGTGGGCGAACCACTAAACCACAGAGGCAGTTAACTCTTTAGAGCCGTCGATATTACTCGTTCCTTTTCAAACCTACTAGGGTACCTAGCTTTGTGTAGTAAGAAAGATCGCATGAGAACGAGCCCTTATCGCTTTACCATATTGTATTTTCTATTTTCTAATTATTCAGTTCAGAGAACCTAGTGCGAATTGATGTTTTCACTTTTGACTATCGAAAACTATAGTTTTCTCTCTTTTACTCTCATTGACTATGAGCAGCATATCCAATAGTTTTCGATAGTGAAAACATCATCTCGCACTAAGCTCTTTGATCTGTCAAAATTGTTTTCTTGTTAATTTTTCTTGCGAGTTTACTCAGTAGGTACACCCGACTGAATTCGATCTCGACGTACACTGTCCAACCAATAGTGGATCTTAATGACCATTTGCGTTGTGGTCGTGTCGCAGGCATGGAGGAGTCGTACTCGGTGGCGGTGACGGCGTTCCCGGCGCGCGCGCTGGCGGCACCGGGCGAGGGCCGGCCCGCCGCCGCCGCCTGCGCGCGCGCCGAGCCCGACGAAGACTGCATCTGCCACGCCGAGGTGCTCTAACTACTTATCTAAGTGAAATACAGTACGAGGCAAATCGGTGGGGATTGTGCAGAACGCCTATTTTGGGTATGCGTAGCGGTGAGGTACGCGGGTTGCGGGAGAGGGGCGCGCGCTATTGGTCGCACATGCGCGAACTTATCCCCATTCCGTCGAAAAAATTCAAGATATTTGCCTCGTACTGTACTTTACTCATTCTTATAGGGTGTTTTGTTTGTCTGGTGCCTTATCTGATATATTAGGCTTTATAACTATTATTTGCAGCCTGTATAATTACTAACTATTTTGCAGCCTGTATAATGTGTCTGAAGCATAAAAAAATGAGTATAAAGTCTTCAGACACAAGGACTTTGGAAATAAGCTCTGACATCGATTGCCGAGAAAGGACATTTATAGTTTTGATTCACAGCTTTAAAATAAAAAGTACTTACTACTTTTTATTTGATTTTGTTGTATAACCAAGCAACTTGTAGGTTCTCAGAAAATTATAATGGAAGTAAATGCGATTAAAACAATAGACAGTGATCTGTGACAGTGTCAGAGCACTTTTGGTACAAAACGACGTATTTTAATCTGTTCTCCTTGCCATACATTCTCAAGTGAAGTTGCAGCAGATCATTGTCTATTGCCAACTTAATCACATTGTAATTTTATTAAATAACTTTAATTTGGCCAGGTATGTGTAAACTGGTATCCATGCGGGCTGAAATACTGCAAGGGCAAGCCGCAGGGCGGGCTGAGCTACCGCTGCGGCATCAAGACCTGCCGGCGTTGCTACCGCTACCAGTACTACGTGCCGCGCCGCGCCGACTGCGCCCTCTCGTGACAGCGCGCCCCGCGTGCGCCTCTCCACTGCCAAAGCCTATCTCTAGCCAAAGCTTTATCATATTTTTGTAAGCATTACTATGTTAGTTGTGACAATACGATCCTTTTTACTTTTGTAAATATTATCTTGTATTATACTTGTATTGTAAGAAAGAAATAAAGATTTTGTAAATACTACTCACTTATTTTAGTTAATAAAATATGGTGCACAAGAACCCGTCTTAGGCTGGCCCCAGACCTACCGGTTCCGTTTCTTTGCTTTGCTACCTTGCTTGAAAGACCGCCGGCCAACCAGCGTAATTTTCAATCTATCGCATTTTGGGACTAGACCAAATTGGCAAGATAGCCATTAGCTTGGTTTTATCAAATATCATCGCCTGGATTGCGAAGTAGGAAGCTTTTAGGCGATATGCCACCCTGAACATGGACTCCGATCGTTAAAAATAACTCGATCGCTTATTTATACAAGATGTTTGGTAAAGCCATATAAAACTGAATATGGTAGATAGGAACCATAATAAAACTGAACAACTTTTACTATGGGACCAAATCTGAACTCGCGAAAAAAATGAACTGTTTCATACATTTTGATAATTTCGTTATTAATTATTGTATAAAACAGCAGTTTTTTTTTAAAACGAAAACTAAAACTTCTCATCGCACCCCAGACGACAATATTTGATAACACCAAACTAATGGCTATCTTGCCAATGTGGTCAGGTCAAAATATGCGATAGATTGAAAATGAGCCTCTTGGCCGGCGGTCCATGGTAGAACAGCAAAGCAAAGAAATGGAACCGGTAGGTCTGGGGCCAGCCTTACTAATATTATAAATGCGAATGTCACTTTGTTTGTCGCCCTTCGTAGCATAATGTACAATATGCGAAATTTACATCTTCATGTCTTAACTACTGAACTGATTGTCATGAAATTTTACATACACATCATTATCAGGGGTACAGAAGACATAAGGTACTTTTTATCGTGAATAAAGTATAGGCCCTGACTTGAGTGATAGCAAAAAAAATGCTCAACGTGGACAAAGTCACGGGCGGCCACTAGTTAGAATATATTCTGTATTTATAAGTATGTAAAAGGAATTCCTTAATGAGCTATTAGTAAGTAGCACATTCTTTTCAATAAGTTTATGATATACATGTATTTTCTAGTAGTAGAATTTTTGGTAGAAATGTGAAATGAAACTGTAACCGATAATATTAAAATTTTATTATCCTTTAATTAATAATCATATCTATGATCTTACATCACTTGTTCGGGTTATAAATTACTAATTTATTCAGTAACATCCAGGAAAGGGTTCATGTCTATTTTTCCGAAGAACAAATTTAATTTTTCTCTCCATATCTTCATTGTAAATGGCTTTACACCTTTCATGGTTAACTCGTCGTCTCGTCTGTAACAAAATTAATTCTTTTATCACCAGCATCAATTTTAGATGTAGCTTGAGATGACTTATGGCCGAATACTCAAACGGGTTCTACTTTCCATTAACGGACCACGATTTTGGGGGGAGGGGGTGAGGGGGGAGGAGTAGGGGGAGGGTGGCAACCCCTCCCTAAAGTTTGAAAGTTAGGAGATGGATACTTTTTTTTTAATGGTTAAAAAAAAAACTAAAAATATGTAAATTAAGCAGGGGAGGCTAAAAAAAGGTGGGGAGAGGGGAGGGGACGTACGTACAAAATTTCGCACGTAAAAAAAGTCGTTTCTGGCGCTTCGCCGGCCGCTGCCGCGGCACGCTCGCTTCGCTCGCTCGGCTTGCGCGCTGGGTTCATGTACACCTAACATGCTCGTCGCTACGCTCCTCGCACCTATCGTGTGAC
Organism: Agriphila tristella; assembly: GCA_928269145.1. NCBI lineage: Eukaryota > Metazoa > Arthropoda > Insecta > Lepidoptera > Crambidae > Agriphila > Agriphila tristella. The sequence goes on along the minus strand of OV743439.1, from coordinate 29,153,205 downwards.
CTGAGGTCCTTTAGTAGTGCTACCAACCTAGTGCGCCGCCATTAAACGTAAAAAATTGCGACACATGTCTAAAATTATTTTTTTTACCTAGAAAATCTTAATTTTTAGATTTTTTTTCTCGCATATTATTTGGTTCCTAAACATAAAATTTCGTATACGTGTTCCAAATCATGAGTTCTTTACATAAAAAAAATATGAATTCGGAACTCGTGGTCCGCTAATGGAAAGGTGAGCCCTCAAACGCTACTTAACTTTGAGCGGCTCTCAAACAGCATGCTGTCTTTGTCATATCTTTGACATTTAATGCGACAGGACGACGTTTGAGAGCCCCTCAAAGTTAATTAGCGTTTGAGTATTCGGCCATTAGGCTGTTATAGTTTTAAAAATTTTTTTTTTCACAAGAAAGTTTGTTTAATGGTTATATTATTGTCCATCAGCTATTTTTGATGTCCCCACTGCTGGGGCACAGGCCTCCCTTATGGGTAGATAAGGAGGATGGGTCACAACCCACCACACGGGCCCAATGCAGATTGGTGGGTGTTAATGACTGGAAATGCACCCGGGACCAACGGCTTAATGTGCCTTCCGACGCACGGAGCTCAAGATTATCAATTTTTTGGTCATCCATCCCATGACCGACCCCTGCAAAAGTTGCTTAATGTCTGCACTTGCTGGGCCAGGCACTAAACCACTGCGCCACCGAGCTCTTTGTTATATTATTATCACATACATATTATTGTTCCTAAACTTACACAGTTGAATATTATATGATTCTGGCCTGTATTTTAAAGCACCTGGCAGGTCACTGCCCCTGTCTCTCAAGTTGACAAATTATTTTCCAAACAGTATTTATATAAGCCTTGAATGGTATAAGTATGGTTTATTACTTACCTGAAACGGTTTCTCGTAATATTGATTCAATCTATATCGTTCCAAAAGTCCTTCTTTTCCTAAAATTCTATTGACCAATCTACAAGCGTCGTCGACATTGTTATTTTTTACGAAAACTGTTCGAGCTATGAATGAGGGGTGCCTATTTGATAACAATCTCGCCGTAATAAACATAATTTTATTTCTTTATATTTTTTACGACTTATAAAATAAATAAACTTTGGTTTAAACGTAGTGATTATATTCTCTTTGCTTTGGTTATAAAATACACACACACAGGCGGGGTCAACTTAGGCCGCGTTCCGAATCACGCTCACAGCGCTGTGAGCGCGAATCCGACCAAATTAAAAAGTCACAAAATATTACACAAATAGGGTATTTGTGTACCTACCTAATTTAATGGATTATACGCTCACAGCGCTGTGAGCGCGAATCCGACCAAATTAAAAAGTCACAAAATATTACACAAATAGGGTATTTGTGTACCTACCTAATTTAATGGATTATACGCTAACAGCGCTGTTGGCGTGATTTGGAACGCGGGGTTATTAGGAAATTATTAGAATACCTACGGGGGCTAGGAATGTGTTGCCATGACAAACTGTTTCATAATTTTCATTTTTATTATCTGGCAACTTCGTTGTTTTCTGTCAGTTGAAATTCAAATTGGCTGCCGATCGTGTCGTTTGTATTTCATTAATAATTCTTGCGTTTTCAAACTTTTTGTTATTTTTGCCATACGTTGAGTTGAATTGTAGATTCCTCCGTAATTGTGTGAATACATAAGTTATTGTGCGCATGAATACGAGATAGTGACTATTAGTTAAGTTTTTATGTTACATACTTTATTGTGGTTCGTGTTTACGAGTTTACCATGAAGGAAAATAAAAGGAAATGCGTCAAGTGTGGCTCTTCGCCTGCTGATGATTCTGAAACCACACTGTTTAGGTTTCCAAAACCAGGTTCCAGAAACATTGCTCGGTAAGTACCTGAACCTTCGAAGATGTCTATCTATAGGTTCTATAATAGATATAGGTATACAGTTTTCAGTAGGTCTTATTTTTTCTTTTATTGGAATCACATACTTTTACTGTTTTTTACATAACATTAAAATATGAATCATTTAACCAAACTACACCTAGTCGGAGAGTCAGGTTCGAGAGTGAGCGCATTAATTAATAAATTAGATATTCATTCAATGATCAAATGAAAAAAGTCAAAAGTACAGATGCCTCAAATTTACACAAAAAGATAATATAAGTCAGTCTATCAAGAATTTCAATATGTAGGTATATAGTTATGCATCTTATAACATTTGATAGAGTATATTGCAAAAAATGTTTATATCAACCTGTATGAATTTCATTATTCAAATAAATTACATAAACAAAATACACAATGTTTAATTTACATTATTATGTGTTTCAGGTGCGAGTTGTGGGCTAAATACTGTTTTCCTGATAAACAATGGAACTCTGTTAGCTTTCAAGCTAAACTCCATTCTGAACATAGAATGCTATGTCATCGACATTTTAAGGATACAGCATTTGTAGACTTTTCCTTGAAAAAATTACGACGGTTCGCTTCTCCTGATGTAGAGGTTTGTTTGACAACATTAAGTGTACTTATTATTATCATGATATCGATAATTAGTATCAATCTGAGAAATAACTTTTTCGTAGTAACTTTATCAATAGCTCCTAGAGTAAATAGTAAATACCAATCACCCACCAATTCGACATGGATGGTTGGTTATGACCAGTCCTACTTATATACCCGTCTTGAAGGGTCCCAGCAGTGAAGTGCCGTTCTTGAATAAATAAAGGACAACAGCTTAATCATAAGAGTATTTTTTAATTGTAAATAAAATAAACAACTTAAAAATCTTCGTTTTGCAGGAAGAGACTACTATGCCATTTCTTGAAATTGGACAAAACTCAAGAGTTGACCAATTGTCACAACAACAACAGCCTTTCTTAGATACAACAATTCACCAGGACCATCAGGAATTTCGGGGCCTTTCAGTTTACATAGACAATCAGATGTCGAAGTTGAACCTGTACCATCAGGAGTACCTGGGCCATCAGGATTAGCTCGTAATTCAGCGATACCCATAAGGGAAAATCGTAACTGTGACCAGACTGCCTACATAAAGTGTAGAAAATATTTAAAGAAAATCTGCCAATTAAGAAAACAAGTAAAATATTTTAAAAACCAGAAGTATTTATTGGCATTAAATGCCAATAATTCGATAAGAAAGTTGTCAGACAGAATAAGTCCGACTTTTGCATTTGTAGACAGGGGCAGTGATTGATAACTCCGAATATTTGTTTTCAGGCAGGTTTATTTAGTAAATTAAAGATCACGTATATAGCAGTCAAGTACAGAACACAACATGGCGGACAGAGGATGAAAAAAAGCGGTCAAGCGCGAGCCGCACGAAAGCGCGCCAAATTCAAATAACTGTCAGATTATTAACTTTGTACTTTAACACCCTCCCTCAATGTTAATAATCCTAACATACAACGAAATTTAACAAATTTTATTTTGCCCAATGGCTTAGTTAAAACATCAGCTGGTTGTTCGTTTGTTCCAACATGCTTCAGTACAATTTTCTTCTCAAACACTTTCTCTCTGACAAATAAAACTTTAATGTCTATATGCTTTAGTTTGTGATGAAACTGGGGATTTTTACAAAGACTAATCACTGGCATATTGTCTTCAAATAGAACAACAGCTGCACAGGTACCAGACAAATTACAAAATAAATTACTAAGCCAACAGGCTTCGCTTGCAGCCATACTCAAGGCTATAAATTCTGATTCCGTTGATGACAGAGAAACAGTTGGTTGCTTTCTTGACACCCAGCAGACACTACAACCAAAAACTTTGAAAAAGTAACCCCCTGTAGACTTCCGGTCCACTCTGTCACCAGCCCAATCCGAATCAACGTATCCTACAATGACATCATCACTACTACTTACTCCTTTCTTAGTATATACCAAACACAAATTTAAAGTTCCTTTTATATAACGTAACACATGCTTTAAAGCGTTCCACAAATCCGTACTAGCACAGGTTTGGTATCTACTGAGAATGCTTATGGCAAGACAAATATCAGGTCTAGAGCATAACATTGCATACATCAATGATCCTATCAATTTTCTACATCTTGTCTCTAGGTTTACATTTTCAGACTTTTCTCTTTTTAAGACACTATGATCAAAATTCTCTTCCATAGGGGTCAATGCAGGATTACATTCCGACATATTAAATTCTTTTAAAACTCTTTCTAAATATGCCCTCTGACTAATGGTAACAGTTCCCTCCCTTAAATTTTGCACAATATTCATTCCTAAATAGTTTCTTATCATACCTAAATCCTTCATCTTAAAATTCTTATTTAACAAGACTTTCAATTTCTCTACTTCGCTTTGCAGAGTTGAACAAATTAACAAATCATCAATATATAACAGTAAATAAGTTTTACAATTTTTCTCTACTTTAGTATACAGGCAATATTCAAAGTCGCTTCTAGTAAAACCTAAACCAGTTATCACATTATGAAATTTAACATTCCAATTTTTAGGAGAATCCTTTAACCCGTACAAAGCCTTTCTAAGTTTACACACTTGTCCCTTTTTAATATTACAGAACTCCTCAGGTAATTTAATGTAAAAGTCACCTACTATATCTCCATACAAAAAAGCACTACAAACATCTAGTTGGAAAATAGGAAGGTTATTTTCATTACAAAAAACTAAAAACAGTCTTACTGACGTCAGCCTTGCGACTGGACTATATATTTCAGAATAATCAACCTTTTGCTGAAAGCCTCTAGCTACTAGACGTGCTTTGTAGGAAATAACATTACCTTTTTCATCTTTTTTTCGCCTGAAAACCCATTTAGTGTCAATAACATCACAATCATTTGGTTTGCTAACATACTCCCAAGTATCATTCTCTTCTAGGGCTTGTAGTTCCTGAGCTATTGCAATCTTCCAGTACTCAGCGTCACTACTAGTCATGGCTTCAGAATAGGTGCTTGGATCATCATTGTTACTCAATACAGAAGATATCAAACCCAAATCATAGTCTTCCAAGTGACGTGGACGTTGAATTTCTCTTCTTGGTCTCAAATTATATTGCCTTCCTTCTTCCAGCATCACATCTCCTGTCACATCTCTTCGGTGTGGACTATCTTCAGCATCTTCAAACTGTTCCTGTTCCTTTTCCACTTCCTGGACCTCCTTCCTCTGGTTTCCATTTTCTTCTAAAACCTCTATGCTCTCTTCTTTCTCTTGGTCTTGTTCTTCAAATTCTTCATTTACATTTAAGCTTTCCCTTACTAATACAGATTCTTCTTTTCTTTCAGGTTCCGCAGGTAAGAAGATTACATCACGATGTATCTCCACTTTCTTCATAGCAGTTAATATCCTGTAACCCTTCACATTTTCATCGTATCCCATAAACTGTCCATATTTGTTCTTAGCATCCAGCTTCAGTCTCTTTTCTTTCGGAATAAGGACAGATACTCTTGTTCCAAAAACTCTCAAGTCTCGGATACACTCAAATTTCTTACCATAAAAGGCTTCATAAGGAGTTTTTCCTCTGACAGGACTAGGGCCAGTTCTGTTTAAGACATAAGCTGCCGTATTCAAGGCTTCTGCCCATAGATATTTAGGCATCCCTGTTATCATGGAACGAGCAGCTTCGACTAACGTTCGCATTTCTCTTTCAGCCCTTCCGTTCTGCTGTGGAGTGTACACGGTGCTCCTTTGATGGGATATACCTTTTTCTTCCAAAAAACTGCGTAAATTTTCATTAATGAATTCTAGCCCATTATCACTCCTAAGAACTTTCATTTTTGTACCGAGTTCTCTCTCACTTTTTGCGATAAAGTTTTTGATATGTTGCTTAGCCTCATCTTTACCCTTCATGAAGAACACCTTCCGATAACCCGAGTGGTCGTCTTTCAACAGCAAAAAATACTTCGCTCCACCGAGTGAAGCGGTGTCCATGGGACCACAAACGTCGGCATGGACTAAATCAAGTGGGTTACTAGCCCTCGAAGTGCTTGAGGGAAAGGGCAGACGATGTTGCTTGCCTGCCAAACATTCTTCACATGCCACAAAGTCATCAACAAAGTCCACTTGCATACGTGTCAATACTTCTTTCACATGAGCAATATTCTGATGACACAGTTTTTTATGCCATACACTCAGTTTTTCAACCCGTTTAGATAAATTTACCAGTCCAAAATTCTCCAAAACACAATTTTCATCTTCACAAATGTCAAAGTCTAACTTGCCACAAATGTCACGTTCGGATACACAAGATGCTAGGGAATGCGTTTTATTTTCACAACTCGAGGTGACCATAGACAGTTCAGATTGCGTTCCATTCAAAGAAAACAACATTCGGTACATTTTGTTGACACGTTTTGCTAGTACACGAACCTCACCTTTATTGTTCACAAATTCACAATATTGTTTGTTTGACACTAAAGAAATACCTTTGTCCAACACAGTTCCCACAGAAAACAGATTGAATTTCAGTTCTGGTACAAAAAGCACTCCACTGAGCACTGTTTTTATAAACTTTGACCCGTTCCATGCATACAGTTCAACAGTTCCACGCCCAATAACATCAAGAAGTTTACCATCACCCACAGTAACCTTCATCGAGCTTTTCACTAAGTCCAGTTCTTTAAACAACTCTTTCTTGCTACACATATGCTCACTGGCTCCCGTATCCATATACCAACAGTCCACTTGGTTATTATTTTGACTGTCACACATAAAAGCATTCACTTCAGGTTCTTTCTTATCTTCTCTAGCTTTTAACGACTTACAAAATGCCTTCAAATGACCTCTCTTCTTACAATAGTTGCAAATCCTAGTCTCTTTTCTCACTTTTTCTTTACAGTCCCTCGCAAAATGGCCTTCCTTACCACAAGTGTAACAGGTCAATTTAGGTTGCCTGCGTACACTGGCCAAAGCTACTTCTAACTGTTCTGACTGATCATTTCTCTCTTCTTCAATTTGCAATCTCGAGGTCAACTCATTTAGTGTTTGCTTTTCAATGGGGACGGACTCCCAAGCTGAGCGGAAATGTTTATACCTCTCCGGCAATGACATCAACACTTTTGTAATAATCATTTTCTCTGAAAGTGGTTCACCCGCTTGCTTTAACTTAGTGTTAATCTCTTCTAATTTTGACATAAAGGTCACTACCGAGTCATCACCGAACTGGAGCGTGAAGAACTTTTGTTGCAATAAATGTATGGACACTGCCGATTCCTTTTCATATACAGATTTCAACTTGCTCCACATGCCAGCAGCAGTAGTACATGACAGTAAATGTGTAAGCGGCGCTGCTTCCAGTCGTGTTACTATAAGCTCTTGTGCTCTTGCATCGTTGTGCAACCATGCTTTCGTCAGCTCAGGTTTTGCTTCATCTTGTGGTTGTTGATCTTGGCCACAAACGATATTGTACAGGCCTCTACCTCGAAAGATCACCTCCATCTGGAACTTCCAAATCGCCCAGTTGTCCCCCCCGGTTAATTTCAAAACATGCTGCGTAGACTGCTCCATCACGCCTCACCTCACAAAGACGCCTCACTCGCCGCGCCGATACGATAACCTCCAAAATCTTCAATTCACCAGTTAGTCGACTCGAAATAACCGTTGCCACCACAGAGTACTTTTTTGTTGCCACGGCCTGAAAACAGATTTTGGACTGGGCCCATAACCTGTAGACAGGGGCAGTGATTGATAACTCCGAATATTTGTTTTCAGGCAGGTTTATTTAGTAAATTAAAGATCACGTATATAGCAGTCAAGTACAGAACACAACATGGCGGACAGAGGATGAAAAAAAGCGGTCAAGCGCGAGCCGCACGAAAGCGCGCCAAATTCAAATAACTGTCAGATTATTAACTTTGTACTTTAACAGCATTGTTGTTACAGTCACAAATAAAAAATTTCAAAACGTCTGCCAGAGGACGAAGGTGGACATCTGAAGATAAAATAACAGCGTTAAGACTATATAAGAGGTCGCCCACTTGCTACAGACTATTGCGCCGAATGTTTTGCCTTCCTGCAGCCAGCACTTTAAAAACAATTCTTTAGAAATGTAATTTAAAAGTTGGTATAAATGATGAAATATTTTTGATAATCAAGAAATTCATTTCAAAATACCAAGACATAGATAATGAATTTGTCCTGATGTTTGACGAAATGTCATTAAAAAAGCATCTACACTATAATATAAAAGATGATAATATTGAAGGCTATCAAGATCACGGTTCGCAAGGCAGATCGTCACAACCTGTTTCTTATGCCCTTGTTTTCATGGTTGCTGGAATAAGAAAAAAAATAAAGCAGCCTATTGCATATTATTTATCCGGCGCTTCTGTCACTGCAGATAGATTAACGGTGCTTATAAAAGAGGTAAGCTATAAATTGCTGCAATTAATATCACTATCAAAATATCTAGTCTTAGAATTACAACTAAGCCACCAAACATTGACCATAGTAAAAGATTGCACTGTGAAAGATTGAGCTTCTTGTGATTTAGCAAATTAATTCACAATTTGATATCTTTTCCTCATTGCATTTGATTGTATTTTTTCAGGTTCTAAAAAAATGTCATGAATATGGCATAAATATAGCTTCCACTGTGTGTGATATGGATGGAGTGAATAGACGCGCTCTAACACTTTTAGGAGCAACTGCTTCCAAACCTTTTTTTGAATATCAAAACAAAGAAATTATCACACTTTTTGATGCACCTCATTTAATTAAGTGCTTCAGAAACTTGTTTCTTAAATATGACATCAAATGCAATGTTGATGTTACATCTGCTCAAGGAAAAAAAGGAGCAGGTATGTATGGTATCAAATGTTTAAATGAATTCAAATGATAGATGCTATCGGAAACCTCATTTTTTTGTATTTTAATTTCAAACCATTTTTTTTTCAGGTTTAGCAAGTTGGAGCCACATTCGTCAATTCTATGAGTCGGACAATGCCAATAACAATTTTGTATTTGCACCCTCCCTTAAACAAGAACACCTCAACCCAAATACCAAACAGAAAATGAAAGTGAAATTAGCAGTCCAAGTTCTCAGTCATACATTTGCAGCTGGCATGTTCGCAAAAATATCACAAGGTATTTTTTTTTGCTTATTTGAATTCTGTGAAGAATTGATCAAAGTATTTATTTATAATCGGGCAACAATGGCAAACTATACAGGGTTATTTGTAAAATACCAACAACCTCGCAGGAGTAGATTAGTAAACAACATTACACGTTGTTGTATATGATGTTACTAATTTTGTTCTATGACTTTTCCAAAAACAGACAAAAAAAAGACTTCCTACAAAACTCGATCAGCTATTTGGAGATTTGTGTGGAGAGTCGAACTTTTTTTGTCTCTTTTGGTAAAAGTTGTAGAACAATTGTTATATATGATGCTAGTAATCTACTCCTGCGAGATGTTGGTGTTTTACAAGTAAACCTGTATATGGATGTTTCTTCCTACTAGGACAGGTTGGACAGCTTACCATTAATAATAATAGAAAATAATAAAATAATTTATTTCCCAGAATATGGTAGTATACATTGATGACATAATATAATATAAGATCAGCATATTCTGCCTCCGTTGGGTGTGGAAATCTGTTAGTACTAAATATAAAACTTAAACTTGGAAATCAATTCTTAAAAACATTAATCATTAACTATTACATTTATTTTTCATTACCCATTATTCATTTCATTAGATAAGCCATGGTGATTTCCCACTATTCATTATTCCTAGCTGTTTGAGTGTTTGTTTAATTTTGCTATGTCTCTGATCTGTGATATTGTCAGTACCCTAATAAAACAGTTTTTTCTGAGATATCTTCAATGTACAGACCAGACCAGACATTCACATATTCTATTTGTTGCAGGTGAATTAACACAAGATGCAGTCGTTACTGCTGATTTAATTTCTAAAATGGACAAGCTGTTCGACACATTAAACAGTGACTCGGCCGATCTGCGGAGAGGGAAACCATATGCTACCAACATTAAGGCATCTTCTCCTCATTTAGGATTTATAAAAGAAATGAAGGCGTTTATTCAGAATATTGAATTCGTTGGTGCAGCACGCTCGCCACCGTCACAAGAAGGCTGGCAGTGGACATTAAACGGCGTTGAAAGGTTGTGGCAAATTCTTCAAAAAAAGCCTAGCCACAAGGAGGCTGCAACAAGATCCTTTAGAAAATTTATTTGGATGCATTCGTGGGAATTGTGGTGCAAATTGCAATCCTACAAGTGGCCAATTTGTAGCAGGCTTAAAAACTGCAATTTTGAGCAACCTGTCCCACATAAGCAGTGGAAATAATTGTGAAGTCGATGAAAATGACGCAATACAATTATTGTCAATACAATTTTAAAACATTTTTAAAAGAAAAAAATCAGCATGCTGACTCTGAAGAAGAAACAATTTCTTCAGTGACGACATGGCCACAATTAGGCGATGGAGACATGAACATGTTTGATGAATGTGGTGGTGAAACACAGGCATGCACATATGTATGTGGTTACATTATAAGAAAATTAAAACGAAACTGCCAAGTTTGTATGCCAATTTTCACCACCACTGAGTGAACATCAATGCATATATTCACTAAATTTAAAGAATATGTTGACAGTAAAGAAGTGTTAGTATATGCCAATAAAGATTTTGTGCTCTGTATAGAACAGTGTGCCACCGCAGTAAACATTTTTTTAGAAAATAATGCATACAAGGAACAGTTATTAAAAGAATTTATTATATTTTTGAAAGATCAAATAAATTTTGATTTTTTAAATAATTGCACAGAGCATAAAGACTGTAATTTTAATTACATTGTAAAAACTGTTGCCCTAATAATAATTAAAAGGTCCTGCATACTTAAGAATAGAACGTTTGCACAATTTTCATCTAAAATTGCACTTAAAAAGAAAATCAATATTTTAAAACATCAGTAAAAATCTGATTTGATGTGTAAAGTCTGATTTAAACCAATGTAGAGTAAATGTCTTTATATAACATTAATCAAATTATTGCTTTACTTACCAATTAACATTTAAAAACTAGTTTTATTATACATTTTTATTTACCTTTAAACCAACCTAGCAAGATTGTTTACTTTTTCTCTATATTGAATTGGAACAGATTATTTATACTAATGTTTTAGATTCTAATGGGGAATGTCTGAGAAAAATCTAATTGGCTGAATATTTTTTATAGGTAGGAATAAGCTCCCTTAGTAATAGAAAAAAGTTTCAAAATTTTCCGTTGCGTAAAAAATTAAAAAAATTAAGTCCTCGGACATTCCCCATTACCCCAAAATAACGTTTTAACTAAGAAATTTCATATAATTGATTAGTAATGTATAGCAGAAGCTTTTAAAGAATTCTACATGCGCCAACTAACACAACAAAATAGTTACATTAATTTTATATTATGTATCTTTCAATCCAGGTTAATAGTTATTAATAGAAACAAGCAGATGATGATGATGACAAGCAGATGCCTTGAACTCTTCAATACTTTGCATCCTTTTTATTATTGGTTTCAAAACAAAAGAGGTCACTTTTGGTTTAATCCATGCAGCATGTATGTTTTTCAATTGCTAACCAAATGGTTTGATAGCTACTTCCTAGCAGAACTCAGTCGGATCAAATGAATATAATTTATGTAGTAAAATTAATGTCTAATGTAGCAAAACATAAAGTGTAAAAAAATTGCAGAATTTTGGTTGCAATTATTGATTTTGTGGAGTTCTGCCAGGAACCATACTTTTCAGCAGGACACATTTGGTTTTACGATTTTATAAGGATATGTTATGTAAAAAATATAATGTATTACTAATTATATTTCATGAAACATTAATTTGTACCCAACTGAGTTTCATAATATCATAAAATTTAAATAAAACATGTTTTAAAATTTACTTCTATACTATCGTTACTACAAATGGTGACAATATAACATATTAAAAACATGTTTTAATTGTCATCATATTATAGTAAAGAATTGTATTTATTGTAAACAATTTCCTCAGTTGCGTACTTACCGAATTATACGTTAATTTTATTCTTTTATTTGATTTATTTACTTAATCCGTAGCAGTGTAATTCTATATTACATATAAGTAATATTATCTATGTAAGAATGTATTTTTTTAATTTCTGAAAATAAATTATATTTTAATAATATCTAGGAATTTTCTTTCAATCCTTTCCTTCAAATTTATCCGTCCTGTACTACAGAACTAAACTTAAGTAATGCACTTATCTAGTGTGTACTTAAGTTTAGTTCTGTAGTACAGGAATAAATGGTTTATTTAGTCAAAAAGATACAAAACAATTTGAATTTCCCGCTTTATCATAAAAGACAGGGCGGGGGCGCTCAACAGAGGGCGCTTGTGAATGTACTATTTTTTTGTATGTAAGTTGACGTTCTTCTCCCCTGAGTAATTGTGTTCTGTGCACACACAACACACAATCAATCAAGGTTGCGTTCAGAACCTACGCCACAGAACACATGTTCCTGTCAACCACACCTCCCTGTCCCGTTGGTCAAAGAGAGCATCACGTTCGGTTACATTATCTAATATCTGCTAACGTACGAATCGTAGCGAATCGAAGCCAGGAGTCACAGAATAGAAATAGATTTTTCCATAAAAATAATCTAAAGACATTTTTTATTCCAAATTCTTTTTGAAGAAGAAGATTGCGAGAGAAAAAGAATCATAGATAGACAGTTATAAAATTGAAATGTAATAATAATAAATTGTTTATATTGTTACTTACGAGTTTCGTTCATTATTCCCGCTATTTCTTCCCAAACATTAAAAAAAAAGTGTAAAAGTCAATGTACCCGTCACACTGACGTCCATTATACAAGGACGCTCAATCAAGAAGCTTGAGGTAATAAGCTTCTTGAGTACGCTGTATAATGGACGTCAGTAATCCGTCAGAACTATCACAGTATACAGGCGCGGTCGCAGCCTGATATTTTGGAGGGGGTCACTATACACACAATAATACAATTGTTTTTTTTACTTTGTATCTTGTAATCTTGCTTGTTTATATAAAAAAAAAGGCCGCGCAGCGCGATTTTTAGTCAGTTTCTACCACTAATCTTGTAACCTTGTTTTTAGCAAAAAAAATTGCCGCGCAGCGCAGTTTTTAGTCAGTTTCATCTGCTAATCTTCTAATTTTGCTTATTACTGTAAAAAAACAGCCGCACAGCGCGATGTTTAGCCAGTTTCATCTACTAATATTGTAATCTTGCTTGTTTATAGTAAAGAAAAACGGCCGCGCAGCGCGATTTTTAGTTCAGTTTCAACTACTAATCTTGTAACCTTGCTTTTTCATAGTAAGAAATGGCCGCGCAGCGCAGTTTTTAGTCAGTTTCATCGACTAATCCTGCTTGTTTATTATATTTATTAAAAAATGGCCGCGCAGTGCGATTTTTAGTCAGTTTCATTCGTCTCTTCGTCGCTCATCACCAGGCAACAATACGATTGATAGTCGACCGGTGGTCAGGCGTTTTCAGCGCCCCACACACGAGGGCGCCCAGTGCAGTCGCACCACTTGCATCGCCCTACTGAGGCCGTATTACAAGCTCTTAAATCCTGCCAGGTTTATAAATTGCTGTAGTGACATCTCTTTCTCGTCGTATAGTAAATAAAAGAGATAGATTGATAGCCAGTCAGAAAACTGCCTGGAAATAAGAAGTCATATACGGCCCCTGTACTGTATAGAAGATTTTTCTATTTGACGTGTACTATTTTGGGGGGGGGGGTCATGTCCCCCGTGACCCCCCCAAGTTTCTTCAAAACTAATAATCCACCCTGTAGAACTATTCCACCACCCCGCGTTAGAGCGCGTCGAGTCGTGACGAAACGCAGCGTTGCCGTCGCAGCATTCCACCTGCCGAGCGATGCGCGGGGTCGATTTGACCGGCGCGCCTTGTCTCTTCTCCAATGGATGCAGTTTCATAGTAAATGTATGGAGGCGATTTATTGCGCGCCTAGTGGACGCAAACCTTTAAAATGTATACTGTGATGTGATCGATGTATTAGCGGTTAGTCTGCTGGAATGCGCCCAATGACGTTGTCATTTTGACATTTGACATTGACAATAGCATGCTTCGAGTTTTCAAGTTTTGCTGAGAAAAGCTGTTATTAATTTAAATATTATTTTACTCTATGATTTCAATCTGTGATTTTTATTTATTTTATACCTAGTTATCGTATCGATATCAGAAATAGAAATAAAATCATGGCAAACGAAAGCGATATAAAATCTTTAATGTCGTTGTCGACGCTATCAGACGTGAGCACAGCGGCGCACACTCGGACGCGATGGCGTAACGTGCCGCTGCACGAGCGCTGCACGATGTTGGACATGGTGAAGATCAAGGAGGCCTTCCAGAGCGCGTACCGCAACAAGCTGCTGCCCAACGAATTCCGCACGGTGCTGAGGAATCTTCTCAACGTAGAGTACGACGACGAGGACTTCAAGATACTCTTCATGAAGGTAGGCTAAAGGACACCCTATATACTTTTTGTGAATTGCACTTTGTGATATAGACAGATTATGGTTATTATTATTTTGTTGATAACTTAGTTAAGTCTTCTTATTTATTTTTATGTAGGTACCTACCTACAGTACCTACCTACTTATACATTTTGGTGTAGGTTTTTAGGGTTCCGTACCTAAAGGGTAATGGGACCCTATTACTAAGACTCCGCTGTTCGTCTGTCTGTCTGTCACTAGGCTGTATCTCATGAACCGTGATAGCTAGACAGTTGAAATTTTCACAAATTATGTATTTTTGTTGCCGCTAACAAATACTGAAAACAGAACGAAATAAATATTTAAGGGGGGCTCCCATACAATATACGTGATTTTTAGGGTTCCGTACCCAAAGGGTAAAAAAAGAAACCCTATTACTAAGACTCCGCTGTCCGTCTGTCTGTCTGTCTGTCACCAGGCTGTATCTCATGAACTGTGATAGCTAGAAAGTTGAAATTTTTACAGATGATGTATTACTATTGCCGCTATAACAACAAATACTTATACATTTTGGTGTAGGTTTTTAGGGTTCCATACCCAAAGGGTAAAAATGGGACCCTATCACTAAGACTCCGCTGTTCGTCTGTCTGTCACCAGGCTGTATCTCATGAACCGTAATAGCTAGACAGTTGAAATTTTCACAAATTATGTATTTTTGTTGCCGCTATAACAACAAATACTAAAAACAGAACAAAATAAATATTTAAGGGGGCTCCCATACAATATACGTGATTTTTAGGGTTCCGTACCCAAAGGGTAATAAAAGGAACCCTATTACTAAGACTCCGCTGTCCGTCTGTCTGTCTGTCTGTCACCAGGCTGTATCTCATGAACCGTGATAGCTAGAAAGTTGAAATTTTCACAGATGATGTATTACTATTGCCGCTATAACAACAAATACTAAAAACAGAATAAAATAAATATTGAAGGGGGCTCCCTTACAACAAACGTGATTATTTGCCGTTTTTTTTTACGGAACCCATCGTGCGCGAGTCCAACTCGCACTTGGCCGGTTTTTAGACATTTTTGTGCTCGATGTTAATAATGACAATAAGTAGACATTTGAAATTTTCACAGATTATGTATTTCTGTTGCCGCTATAACAACAAATACTAAAAACATACAACAAACGTGATTTTTTGCCGTTTTTTGGTACGGAACCCTATGTGCGCGAGTCCGACTCGCACTTGGCCGGTTTTTTTGTTTCTTCATTACCTAACTATTTACTTTTGTCAGTAATTATTGCTGATATATTATGGAACTACCCTAAGTTTTATATGTTGTGGTTGTGGCGTTTTGTGTGTATGGATTTGACGACCTCCGTGGTCGAGTGGTTCGCACGCCGGTCTTCAAGGCGTCACCATCTCTTGAGGTCCCGGGTTCGATTCCCGGCTGGGTCAATGTAGAAAATGAACTTTTCAATATTGTCTCAGGTCTGGGTGTGTGTCATACCACCGTTGTTTCTGATTTCCATAACACAAGTGCTATAGCTACTTACTTTGGGATTGGAGCAATGTATGTGATGTTGTCAAAAAAATATATAAACTTTATAATTTTGTCCATAATTTAGCTTATTGTTATATTTTGTTCTTTTTGGATTTTATTATGATTTTCTTAACTGACTTCAAAAATTGAAAAAGAGGAGGTTATCTATTCGTCGCGTTTTTTTACATCTATGTAATTGACCTATGAAAACTGATTACTCGAAGATGGCTGAACCGATTGAAATGATTCAAACCTAGTAACATCAGGTTAGTAACTTAGTACCCAAGTTGGTTTTTGAAATTTTGAAATCGGTATAGTAGTTTTCTAGAAATCTTGAAAATACTAGGCACTAGGTAGCTAGGCCGCTATGCATTGCGCATGTGGAATCCGCGGAGCACGAAATAATACTCGACTCTAACTCGCTAAATAAACCAGAGTGAGAGCCTGCTCTCTAAGGGAGTCCGCTGCGTTAAGCGGGACACGCGCGCGGGACGACATAGATTAGAGCTTTCTCATGCAAGCATCTAAATCAGCAATCTGTATTCCCGCGCCGTCTACCCGCGCCGGGATCCCACTTAAGGCAGAGGACAGCCTAAAGTGCACTAAAGACAGTTATTCACACATTCCCACTCTCTTCACTACACACGACCCCTATGAGGCGGCTCATTGCGTTTGCGGATTGTATTATAATAATAATAACCTCTTTATTTTTACCAATTAGATCAACACGAATCGTGATGGTGAGATTGACTGGGACGAGTTGGTATCCCACCTGCTGCTGGGTTACTTCCTCAACGACCCCGAGAACCAACGCGCCTCGCTGCAGCCGCCGATCATGGGGCTGCCCACCGTGATGCGCTCAGGACACCGGCACCCTATCTCGAGAATCTGCTTCTGTCCAGACGTTGCCAAGGTAAACAATAAGTCAATCACCCTGATTCAGTTGCTCGCGCCTGGCTTTCGCTACCGCTTATCTAAAAAAGAATTGGATGCGTTAGCATTGTTTTTCGGCCTCATCATGCAGATTAAGCACATAACATTTGTACACACAGGATCGAACTACGGATCCAATGCAGGGATTTTACATAACGGCGAGCCGCGATGGCATGATCAACTGGTGGTCGCTGGACATGGCTTTAGTGAGAACTGCATTTTCCTGCAGTCGTAAGAGCTTTCTTTAATGGCATTTTTATATATTTTACTGTCTTTCTTTAGATGAAATTTGCTTGAATCTCGAATGGCTTTTTCGTTAAGCTTCTTTGTTTGATTTGCTTTATCAGATTTGCTAACTGAATTTTCTAAAGTGCAATGTAGTGAGTTGGTCACCAGTTTTTGATTTCCCTAGCCCACCTGAAGGTGCGCACGACGTGGGTGACGGACATGGCGTGCATGCCGGACGTGAACATCATCGTGACCAGCTCCACCGAGCGCGACCTGCGCTTCTACGACTGCACCGCTAACACCTTCACGCTCAAGATCATCATCACAAGCTGGGAGTATATGGTAAACATGGACGGCTCATGCGACGAATAGATTAAACGAGATTTTGTTAGTTTTTATAATATTAATAATAATAATGTTTTTATTGTCTCCAAAACTTACACAACAAAGTTAGGTAAAAACACGAATAAAATAAAAGAACTGTGGGTAGAACTTAAATATTGGACGGAGAGCCTATTACAAAAAGAACCACGATAGTCGGATAGTTATAGTCTCGGTCTGTTCAATTATTACTAAATATTATAGAAAGTGACTACCTAACCTACTTAAGTTTAAACGTTGCAAGTTTTGCTATACCTACCTACACAAGAATGAGACAATTGTTTGCTTTCATGCACGCTTCATAGATATGACTTTAGTAATTTGTTTATACTTATTTCATCCCTAATGCCGGAGTCTCATTCTTGCTACAGCTACAGAAATAACATCTTCCTCAACAATAAAGCTTACAATCTTCTTATTCATTTAATACTAGCTGCCGCCCGCGACTTCGTCTGCGTCGAAATTTTCTTGTTATCCCTCCGGAAAAAAAACTTTTTTTTGGAATGAAAGGAACCACTTGTCCTTCTCTGTACCCCTGGCAACGTATATGTAAAATTTCATGATGATCGGTTTAGTAGTTATGACGTGAAGGTGTAACATACAAACGGACTTTCGCATTCATAATATTCGTAAGGGTATTATTTGCTTAGCTGTAGCTAGCTAGCTACTATACCCCCATTGATAGAGCTACTTTTGATGCCTAATATAGATCTGCACGATGTACTACCACTTCCACAAAGACGAGAACGAGAAGTGCATGCTGATATGCGGCGACGTGGGCGGCAACGTACGCTTGCTGCTGTTCTCGCCAGTGAAGCGCGGCCCGTTCCGCAACCAGGCCGGCCGCGCGCTCATACAGCTGCGCCACGTCGACCTGCAGCGCAGGGTGGGTGCACTGCTCGTTGTTATCCCCTCGGCCTTACCTACAATACAGCACACTCTATAAGCCCGCCAGTAAAGCGCGGCCCGTTCCGCAACCAGGCCGGCCGCGCGCTCATACAGCTGCGCCACGTCGACCTGCAGCGCAGGGTGGGTGCACTGCTCGTTGTTATCCCCTCGGCCTTACCTACAATACAGCACACTCTATAAGCGCGCCAGTGAAGCGCGGCCCGTTCCGCAACCAGGCCGGCCGCGCGCTCATACAGCTGCGCCACGTCGACCTGCAGCGCAGGGTGGGTGCACTGCTCGTTGTTATCCCCTCGGCCTTACCTACAATACAGCACACTCTATAAGCGCGCCAGTGAAGCGCGGCCCGTTCCACAACCAGCCCGGCCGCGCGCTCATACAGCTGCGCCACGTCGACCTGCAGCGCAGGGTGGGTGCACTGCTCGTTGTTATCCCCTCGGCCTTACCTACAATACAGCACACTCTATAAGCTCGCCAGTAAAGCGCGGCCCGTTCCGCAACCAGCCCGGCCGCGCGCTCATACAGCTGCGCCGTTGAACTGCAGCGCAGGGTGGGTGCACTGCTCGTTGTTATCCCCTCGGCCTTACCTACAATACAGCACACTCTATAAGCCCGCCAGTAAAGCGCGGCCCGTTCCGCAACCAGGCCGGCCGCGCGCTCATACAGCTGCGCCACGTCGACCTGCAGCGCAGGGTGGGTGCACTGCTCGTTGTTATCCCCTCGGCCTTACCTACAATACAGCACACTCTATAAGCTCGCCAGTAAAGCGCGGCCCGTTCCGCAACCAGCCCGGCCGCGCGCTCATACAGCTGCGCCGTTGAACTGCAGCGCAGGGTGGGTGCACTGCTCGTTGTTATCCCCTCGGCCTTACCTACAATACAGCACACTCTATAAGCCCGCCAGTAAAGCGCGGCCCGTTCCGCAACCAGGCCGGCCGCGCGCTCATACAGCTGCGCCACGTCGACCTGCAGCGCAGGGTGGGTGCACTGCTCGTTGTTATCCCCTCGGCCTTACCTACAATACAGCACACTCTATAAGCTCGCCAGTGAAGCGCGGCCCGTTCCGCAACCAGGCCGGCCGCGCGCTCATACAGTTGCGCCACGTCGACCTGCAGCGCAGGGTGGGTGCACTGCTCGTTGTTATCCCCTCGGCCTTACCTACAATACAGCACACTCTATAAGCTCGCCAGTGAAGCGCGGCCCGTTCCGCAACCAGGCCGGCCGCGCGCTCATACAGCTGCGCCACGTCGACCTGCAGCGCAGGGTGGGTGCACTGCTCGTTATTATCGCCTCGGCCTTACCTACAATACAACATACTCTATAAGCTCGCCAGTAAAGCGCGGCCCGCAATATCACGTGATAAAATATACCTACTATTCTACTACTTCTACTTGTGAAAACTGTTTAAGGCTTTTTGTTTTTTAAGAAACACCGTACTAATGTTTAAGTAAAATAGCCGTTTGTTTTCCATGAAATAAAAATAAAATAAAAAATAAATATCGTGTTTCCTCGGTCATGCTAGGGGGCCAAAAGTTCCTTGGTTTTCTATTTTCAAGTTAGGCTTGCCGATGACTGAGTGATATGTTCACGTTTCATAAACAGCCGCGCCTGCTGCCGGAGATGCAGCTGGTGGAGTTCCAGCGCGCGCACTCGGAGTGGGTGCGCCAGGTGTCGTTCTACGCGTCGCTGCACTGCATCGTGTCCTGCGCCACCTGCCCCGACGCGCTGCTCATGTGCGACATACAGGGCTCCAAGACCTACAACATGTTCCGAGTTGAAAAGGTTTTGGAACATAATTATTACACAGGGATAGGACCACTTTTTATAACATTAGGTTTTGATAACTTTGGCTTGCATAACTTCCCATCAGATCCAATAAAACTAAAAGTTGACCATCAGCCATTTTTAATGTCCCCACTGCCGGGGCACAGGCCTTCCTTATGGGTGGATAAAGAGGATAGGCCATAACCCACCCCGCGGGCCCAATGCGGATTGGTGGGTGTTGACGACTGCAAATGCAGCCGGGACCAACGGCTTAACGTGCCTTCCGAAGCAAGGAGGAGCTCGAGAGAATATATTTTTGGTCACCCGTGACCGATCCTTACGAAAGTTGCTTAACCTCCGCAATCACTGCTCCAGGCACTAAACCACTGCGCCATCGAGTTCCAAACTAAAAGTAGCAAGCAATATTCATCGAACGGGATGTAAGTTTACAGCTTGACACAAGCGGTTTGTCCTGCATAGACAGAAAGATTTATAAAAGTAAAAAAGTAATGAGTCTTTTATGCAATATAGCTTATGCTTTAGTTAGATAGTTGAATTTACTTTAGTGTTTACCTATATTTGGGACTTATCGGGTCGTTAGGTCATCTATTGCTTCGTGTTTAATTTATCAACTGAGCTGCTACTGGTGAGCCGATTTTTTCTAATATTTTTCAATTATATTAATAATCTTAATATAATTGTAAATGCATAAAATCTTAAAGTTTAAAATTATATTGCTATTTTATCTTAATCGATTTTTCTAGCATCTGTAAAGATGTTGCTTTCGAATGTCGAAGTTAATTCTCTTCACATTAGTGAGATGGCGCTGGCCTACAGCGGAAACGTGTAGCATAATTGGTTAGTGCATTGGGCCGGAATCCTAAGGGTGCGGGTTCGAGTCCCGTCTGAGCTGCTACGGGTGAGTCGATTTTTTCTAATATTTTTCAATTTTATTATAATCTTAATATAAAAATAGCATTGTGAATGCATAAAATCTAAAAGTTTATAATTTATCAACGCTCGAGCGGTCGCCGGCGGCGTCCGGACAACAATTGAAAATCTTAAAAAATTTAAAACATTGTATCTCGGTTTTCCGGGCGTTGACGAGTTATTTATTTATTATTTATTTATTTATTTAAACTTTATTGCAAACAGAGCAAATGGCGGACTTAAAGCCTTAAGGCATTCTCTTCCAGTCAACGGGTAAGGGTGTTTAGGAAAGAAATCGTGGCGGCAATAATTAATGAGGAACTTTACCTATATTGGGGAGTTATCGGGTCGGTAGGGCATCCAGTGCTTCGCGTTCGACGAGGAGGCGCACATCCTGGTGACGGGCGGGCCGGACTGCGCGGTGCGCGTGTGGAACCCGTTCGTGACGGCGCGGCCCAACGTGACGTTCCTGGGCCACCACGCCGGCGTCACGGCCGTCGTGCTGCAGAACGCGGGCCAGACCGTCTACTCGCTGTCCCGCGACCGCGTCATCAAGGTCTGGGACGTGCAGGGGCATGTCTGCGTGCAGGTTAGTTTCCCTGTAATCTTAACCATACTGCTAGATCATGTGTTCCATATTAATGTGTTTGGAATTGTTCAAGACAGGTTCGTTCTTTTGTCAATCAAAAGAACTTTGGAGAAGAGTATTCGCGGATGTTAAATGTTCTTAGGTGTTTAATTTTCAACGTAGTTTGTCCACGGCTATATCTTTTTTTCATCCGAAGCAAACGCAATGGTTTCCCCGCAATTTCTCAAAGGATTGTATTGGCGATCGGATCGACCTGTGGACGCTCCGACTTACTTCAGAACGTCGAGTTTGTATCGCGATGCTGATACCCTGTATGGTGACCGGCTACTTCGGTTCACCCTGTACAAGGACCCTATCGATGACTCTAAGCTGCTACCAAACGTACATCAATCAGTCAGACTGTGAAACCAAGATTGTGAAACTAGGAATGTTCTGTGAAACCACTGAGATGTACGTCGGTGCCTTTCGTTCGTGGACTGTATTGAAATAAAAACACTGGCCGGTTCTGGAATAACTTTAGTTTATTCCCTGATATTGATGGTTGTTTTCGCACACTGAATCTATCTAACAAGTTCGAAGAATACAATTGAAATTAACTAACAAATAAAAAGCACTATCGGAAAAACACTCTATGCGATTGAACACTGAAAATTACGCGTGAATTTAACTAACAATCTCGAAACACTTGACTTTATATAACAACTCTAATATGCAAAACTTATACGACTTTAGCTACGAATATTTCGTCTACAATTAAAACACGGAATTTAAACTTTCAAATCTATCTAATCTCTTTGCTCACTCGCTGAATTCTGCTATTACTTTTAACGATGACTACTAACTCCCTGAATGAGGAGCTTGGTGGCGCAGTGGTTTAGCGCCTGGCCCAGCGATTGCGGAAGTCAAGCAACGTTCGCAAGGGTCGGTCATGGGATGGGTGACCAAAAGTTTATTATCTCGAGCTCCTCCGTGCTTCGGAAGGCACGTTAAGCCGTTGGTCCCGGCTGCATTTGCAGTCGTTAACACCCACCAATCTGCATTGGGCCCGCGTGGTGGGTTATGGTCCATCCTCCTTACCACCCATAAGGAAGGCCTGTGCCCCAGCAGTGGGGACATCAAAAAATGGCTGATGGACTAACTCCCTATGTCTTTTCTGCGACTTTGTGACTTCGACGACTACGACGACTACGTTGCGACTACTACGACTAATACTAACTACAAATTATACAAATTAAGGTAATTGTTAATATGCCTTTTGGCCCTATTGCTTTTAGCTTCCTTCAAAGGGCGCAGGGGAAAATCAGAGAGGGATGAAATACATACGAGAAAGGGGTTAAGCATTACAAAGCTTAAAAATATTTTCCTAACTTTTTCTTATGGAAAATTACAAAAGGCGTGGCCTAATCTATGACGTCACGCTACGTGCGTTTAAGTAGCCTCTCTGATTGGCTTAAATTAAATGGGACACAAATTCGATGGATTTTCTTGATTTCGGCGCCGGGTGCTGGCTGTCTGTCGTCAACAGATTGCAAAATAGTCGAAAAATTAAGGGTCCCAGTGGTAAATTTAACCGGACACTGTGACAGCGTGAGCGGAACGCCTAGCGCTCTCAGCAAGCATTGAACAGGCTTTACTAATTTTGTCAGTGATTTATTTTTTCATGCGAGTTTGCATTGCACACCTCGTTACTGATCAGCAGGTTGCAGTTACGCTAATGAGTAGGTAAGTGCGTCTGCTGCGTTAAGCGGGATCCTGGCGTGGCGTGACATAGATTAGAGCTCACTCATGCACTGCAAGCATCTGTCCGTCAGAAAACCAGCAATCTATATTCCCGCGCCATGTATCCGCGGCGGGATCCCGTTTAACGCAGCGGACGCACTTACGAGGGTGGTTTGATAAGTCCATGACTTTAAAAAGAAGAAATACTTTATTTTCATAATTTATTTTTGTATCTTAAAAAGAAACTCCTTAGTAGTCTTTACACATTTGTTTTCTTATTCAGCAAGAGATTATTACTTTTGGAAACAAAAAGCTCAAGCGACTTCTAACTTTTCTTAATGACGCTGTCGACTCTTCCGGCGGCACTCATCACATCAAAACTCATCGAATGAAGATGCGAATCCTTCCTATTCCCTAGATTTAACCCACTGCGATTTTTTCTCCTACCAAACATGAATAAAAGATTTCTATTAAGCCAAACGGTGGTGTCTGAAATGAGCCCTAGTTCAGTTACCACAGTTTTCAGGCGATGAAAATAAAAAATAATGGGTTAAAGAGGTAGGGACTTCGTTGGACTGAATACGCACGCAGAGCTACAAAAAGATTATGTAGAGAAATAAAACAAAATATGGCGAAAAATATGTTTCTTTTTTAAAAAGCCATAGACTTATCAAACCACCCTCGTACATAGACATACATCGACGTGCCGCCGCAAGTGGGCGAGCGCACGCCGATCTCGGCGGTGTACAACCGCGCGACGCGCGAGTGCATCCTGGCGGCGGTGAGGATCGCCGTGCTGGTGCTGGACGAGCAGCTCAACCCGCTGCACACGGACGGGCTCACGCACGCGCGCGCCGTCGCCAAGGTGCTCTACAACCCGCTCTTCAAGGTCGTCATCACCTGCGGCATGGACAGCATCATCATCAACTGGGATCCTGTCACTGGTACCTACTCTTTTGTTAACTCCTATTAGGCCCTGTCCTAATTGGCCATCGGTCGTGCGATGGTGCGTCCGTCCGATGAACCTGGTCGTGCGACCGTGCGATCAAACCTAGTGATATCAATTGAATTGAATGTCCTAATTGTAAGATTATGATGATGTAAGATATGATGTAGAATTGTTTTATAATATTTATCATGCGTTGTAAGTTACTACGAACTTTGACTATATCTTTATTTTGTGCTGAATAACACCATAAAATTTCCTCAATAACCCTTCTCGAAACTCATTATTTAGATTAGAAACCAAGATATTCATATTCGTATTCAAACGCCGCATCTGTGCCTCTTGTCAGGCAAACGCAACGCGATGGTCCGCGACGCGCACACGCGCCTGCTGCACGGCGAGCTGCTGCCGGTGGAGATCACGGCCGCCTGCTTCGACCCCGGCTACCAGCTGCTGCTCACCGGCGCCAGGAACGGCACGCTCAAGGTATACATACTTACAGATGCTGCACTGATCGTCATCACATAAGGGTTGTTTCTGCCAAGGCGAGCATATTACTCATCATTATCATAAGTTACAAGACCCATTTAAACCATTTCAAAATAATTACACTATCTAAACGAAGAGACATGTTAGATCTTACATTTCTATTCAAACTACTGCGTAACAATATAAACTGCTCAGAGTTGCTAGGAAAAAATCGCTTCAGAGCTCCCGCTCGTCTTCCACGATATCCTATCACACCACTCTGCCCTCCATTGCGTCGCTCTGTACTCGGTTCCCAGTCGCCTATTTGTAGAATGTCCAAACTATTCAACCAAGTCAGCCATGCCACAGATGTTAACTCACTCGTCTCACTAGTCTCACTTAGAACGTTTCGCACAACTGTTCTAGAGGAGTTAGCCGATGTTTATTAATTAATTAGCTTTCTTTATTTTCTTTTTTCTTTGTTTGCTCAAGCTTAATTCCTAATTTAATATTAAGACTTAAGTACCTACTTTGTAACTTTAATGTCCCTAATTTAGTTTTCCTTTTCTTATGTAAGCGGTGTTTACCTGTAATTAACTTAATACTTAGTTTCTGGTACTTTACAAAATAATTTTAAGCATGTATTAGTATACATATAAGTTGTTGGTGAACCATTAAATAAAAAAAATAAAAATAATTCATCATCAACCGCACGACACCCACTGCTGGGTATAGGCCTCCCTGTCCCAAGGATCTGCACAACGATTAGCCCTACACTGCCCGCATACAGCGGCTTCCCGCGGCCTTAACCAGATCATGGGCCCAAGGAGAGCGTCGTCCGGGTGTGCTGTAACCATTCTAGAACCTGTCGGTTCTTTTCGCTATGTATTCCGCCCACTGTCACTTCAGCTGAGCAATCTTTTGCACGATATCGATAACCTTAGCATAGCATAGCATATTACTTATGAGAAAATCTGTAACAGGCTTAAACTGTCAATTACACAAATATAATACTGATAGTTTCGGTTCAAATTTAAATTCCAAGAAACAAAGCATCTGTCTACAGCAGTGTGGCTGAGATCAGATGCAATTGATCAGCACAGGCACAGAATGTCTCTCTTGATTGTCCCCGAATATAGGTAGGTACTTTCTACTGGCTACCGAACTGCCTGTGATACAAAGCAAACCTTTTGAGTAAGTAGTATTATACTTTTGATAGTAATTTTACCGAATTTGCAATATGCTGTTATTTTTGGCAACAATTTCTTTAATACAGGTGTGGAATTTTAACACCGGCTTGTGTCTGCGGGATTTGACAATCGAACACATGTGCGAAGTTACCAACTGCTTTTGGGTGGAAGGAAGGTAGTCGCTAAATATTTCGTAGCTAAAGAAGTTTTTGGATTGATTGTGAAATAAAATAGATAAGTAGGAAGGTAGGCACGTGTGGTGTCTAGAGTAGAATAGCTTTATAATGACTGACGAGGTATGAATAAGTAGAACATTTTTTTTAGATGTAGGGAATTTGTTTATACGATCCTTGCCCTCGTGTCCTTAATTGATTAATCCAATGTAGAAGGTAGTTTGCTGATCGCATTGCAACAGTTGATCAAGAAGATGGCACAATTGTAGGATCCTGGCGGTGGGGTGGAACCGTCACGTGACGGAGTTCGAGGACACTGGCACCACCAGCACCGGCAAGAGCTGGGAGACGCGCCACACCGACGACGTGCTGGCCGCCGCCGCGCGCGCGCCGCTCACCGTCGCCACCGCCTCCTACAACTCCGAGCTCATCCTGTGGAAGCTGGAGACGGGCCAGCCCTACAGGTGACGTCCCCCGCTTCCTGCAACTCTGAGCTGATCCTGTGGAAGCTGGAGACGGGCCAGCCCTACAGGTGACGTCCCCCCGCCTCCTGCAACTCTGAGCTGATCCTGTGGAAGCTGGAGACGGGCCAGCCCTACAGGTGATGTCCCCCCCTCCTGCAACTCCGAGCTCATGCTGTGGAAGTTGCTGCCTTCGAAAACGGTCATTTCTGAAGCTGTAGCGGTCACTCACGCTGTCACGTTTTAATTTAACAGCCATAAGGATGCTGAAACTCGGTAACTATCTGCAACTCTCACAATAGCGATCGTCTAAAAGCAGCCGACCTAGTAGGTTATCAAATCACAGTACAAGAAAAAAAGGAAAACACCTTTTTTTGTTGTCTGAATTTGTTAGTCTGAATTAAATCAAATGTCGTTTTCGACGTGACTTTTGTGCACTCCCTCTTAAGTCTAAACGATCAAAACTACTTGTCAATCATTAGTACATTGTTTCGACTTGTCAATCACATTTTGATCGTTTAGGAGCGATGCTTTACAAGCAAAACAGAAAAGATTACCGTGGCCTATCAAAAGTAGGCCACGCCCCCAAATGGTACTGGTGGTGTTAATGCAATGTAAATGTTTGACAAGAAATGCTTGATCGTCTAGGGGCTACTTTAGGTTCCCCATAAAAGGCAGGCAGGTGATTGCGCGTGTACGTGTTGCGCAGGCGGTTCTCGTGCACGGACCCGATGCTGCGCATCAAGATGCACTACAACAAGCGCGAGGCGCGCGCGCCCTCGCCGCGCGGCGCCGGCGCGCGCCCCGCGGCCGGCTTCAAGCGAGTCGGGTGAGTGCGCTCAACACACGCTACCTGAATCACCATCTACGAGTAACAATGGGGGTTTTTGAGT
Source organism: Agriphila tristella (assembly GCA_928269145.1). Taxonomy (NCBI): domain Eukaryota; kingdom Metazoa; phylum Arthropoda; class Insecta; order Lepidoptera; family Crambidae; genus Agriphila; species Agriphila tristella. Next base: position 29,125,621 of record OV743439.1, on the reverse strand, counting down.
GCTTGAATTAAAAAAACAGCTAATAGTGTCATATTTTTACGTAATTGGTACCAACGAACTAAGATCTAAGGAAGCCTAACTCCTAACAAATATTGCATAAAAAATGGCACCTTCACATATTCTGTAACACAAAAGGTCGCAAACTCAACAATGAACTAGTAAAAACATACCTTATTACAATGCACGCATAATCGGCATTAGATTGTATTCTAACGCGTATGACGTTTTCTATTGGCTGGGGTTTGAACGCAGATAAAACATGATTGGATATTTGACTCGCCTCGTGTCACTCATTGGGCCGTTGTCGTGCCTTTGTCATTAAGGGCGAGGACGGTGTAACGTAGAATGCAGTCAGTACACCTAACCTACTACGGCGCGCTGGGCGGCATCATAAAATTGTTTTATGAAATTAGTACATTATTGTTTGTTAGATATAATGGTTAAAAGGGTGGAAAATGATTGTTACAGTAAATATATACACTCAGTTGAAGATTCCATACAAAAAAACCCTAAGCAATTCTGGTCATACATAAAATCTAAGAAAAAAACAAACTCACTACCTAGCTCTCTTACATATGACACTACCACCTTGAATAATGGTGAGGCTATATGCGAAGCATTCTCCAAATACTTTCACTCCACCTTTTTGGCACCGTCTCTAAGTTCGCACTCCCCTAATGATAGTGCCTCTCTACCGGTCGCCCCCTCAAAAGTACTGTTCAGATCGACGAGCTAGTAGTTCGACGCCTTCTAAAGCAACTGGATCCAGCAAAATCTGCAGGGCCAGATGATTTACCAGCGGTATTCCTAATAAGATGTTCCGAAACCATAGCTTATCCACTCACAATACTGTTTCAAAGGTCGCTAGACGAAGGCGTCGTACCTGATGTTTGGAAGAAAGCCTATATCACACCAGTCTTTAAAAAAGGAAATAGAACTGAGGTCACCAACTATAGACCCATTTCAAAGCTTTGCATCGTTTCCAAGGTTCTTGAGAGAATAGTTTACGACCAAGTATATTCAGAGCTAAGACATTCCTTCTGTCCTTTTCAACACGGCTTTCTCAAAGGGCGCTCCACAGTATCTAACCTTATTGTATTCAACAACTTTCTAGCAAATGCAATGGACTCGGGTGTTCAGGTAGATGTCATTTACACTGACTACAGCAAGTGTTTCGACAGAATCAACCACTCAACGCTTCTAACTAAACTTAAACGCATCGGTATTAGCGGTGACCTTCTTAGATGGTTCTCATCGTACATCGACAATAGATCGCAATCAGTTGTAGTTAACAATTACATATCCAGTTGGGTCAAAATCCCCAGTGGCGTACCCCAAGGTTCATTGCTTGGACCTCTGCTGTTTGTGATCTTTGTTGGTGATATCGGACAGTGTTTCCATGAGTCACAACTACTTTGTTTTGCAGACGATATGAAAATTTTTACATCTGTTAGGACACAAAAAGACTCGTTAGCACTTCAGTCAGATTTATCACAACTCGAAACATATTGTCAAGTTAATGACCTGGACCTTAATAGGGTATTTTCCAAATTCTTTAAAACTGCTTTTATTTAAAGATTGAGACGAACGATTTAACAGAAAAATATTTAAAAAAAATTAATGTCTTTTTTCTTCATTAAACCAATTAATGTTAAACTTATTTTTAAATAGTTTTGAATCTACCGCCAAAACGCTCGGTTCGATGACGTCTACTGTGTGACGTCATCTTTGTGTAAACAATAGAGTAAATTGTTACACAGACTACATAGGTGTTCAAATTGTTTACACAAAGTTGACGTCTCACAGTAGACGACATCGAACCGAGCGTTTTGGCGGTAAATTAAAAACCATTAAAAATAAATTAGACTTTAATTGTTTTAATAGAGAAAAAAGACATAAATTTATTTATTTTTATTTTTCTGTTAAATCGATCGTCCCAATCTTTAAATTTAAGCAGTTTTCAAAAAATTGGAAAATACCCTATTCATCCAAATGTTGTGTTGTCACTTTTAGTCGTAAGCAGAATCCCATTTTATTCGACTACACCCTTAAGGGCGCAGTTTTGCAAAAACAGTTTAATGTACGTGATCTGGGAGTTCTATTAGACTCTAAACTAATATTTGACTCACATGTAGATGCTATGGTGAAAAAAGCTTCAAAAGCACTCGGATTTGTCATGCGTTCCTCTAAGGAACTTTCTCACGTGAAAACCATAAAAAATTTATACTGTTCCTTTGTCCGGAGTATCTTGGAGTACGCTAGCCAAGTCTGGAACCCGAGATATGATATTTATATTAACAGAATTGAATCCGTTCAAAAAAAGTTCATACGGTTTCTATGCTACAAAACTAATGACCAATATCATTCTAACAACTATCATTACTTGTGTAGAAAGCATCACCTTCTTCCACTAGATCTCCGGCGTGATATCGGTGACTTGATATTTTTGTTACGGATAGCATCGAACTCCATAGACTGTCCAGAGTTGCTTGCACTTCTATATCTAAGGTGCCCAGCGAAACCACTGAGGAGTAACCCACTTTTGCATCTACCTTCAGCAAGTACTAACTACAGGCAGAACGAATTTATGTGGCGAGCCAGTGACTCTTTTAACAAACTGTGCAAAAGTTACAATTTCGACTTGTTTAACACCAGTTCGGTTTTGGCGAGGAAAACATTAGCCAATCAGTTTTTTGATTGTTAGTTTCTGTTCTCTATCTAAATTGTATAGACGCTATTATCATAAGCAATGTAGGTTAATGAGATAAATAATGTTCTGTAATAATTAAGTACTTAACTTTTTAACATAATTTGTAAAATATAATTATTATAATAAATAATAGTATTATAATAATAATATTATATAATTTACAAAAATTGAGTGCAGTGCGAATTGTCGCTTTAGCTTTAACAAAACCACTCTGTTTGCTATATGTGGAGTTCTGTAATTGGCTTCCTGTCGCTATTATTTTTAAGCAATCTGTCAAATTTGCTGTTGAACTTCCTTTGAATAAATAATAATAAAATAAATAATAATAATGTTTGTTTTATTATGTAGGTAGACGGACGACTTGGTAAAGACCGCTCGAATACGCTTGATGCAAGTCGCCTGTAACTAGTCGCTTTAAAAAACTAAAGGAGACCTATGTCAGCAGTGGACGTCTTTCGGCTGTGATGATTTTATTGTTATTTTATTTTATGAAAATTATAAAATGATGATGTTGATGAATGATGATCATATTATTTGTCACGAATTGGTAAGACATATGATTTCAAGAAGGACTAAAATTAGGCAGGCTATTGAAATAAAATAGGTATACTTGATAAAAGACAATGTATTCTGTAAAGATTTTTTTTTCATACGTCACCTTAATACGTCTTTTAGAGGTGTGACTGATAAAGAACAAGTATTAATACGTCGCTTTATTTTTATTTTTCACTTAAAAAAGCATGCCTTAATTGGCACCGACACCGCGACACCTTTTTAACCGACTTCAAAAAAGGAGGAGGTTCTCAGTTTGTCGTAATGTATTTTTTATATATATATATTTTATTTTATTTATTAGAATAAACACATTTACAATTATTTTCATGCAAAGACGGTGTCTCATAAACCTTTAAGGGTTTTTCTGTACACCGTACTCGTCGTCTTTATACATAAAGCACATTTAAAATATTTAAGGAACACATACTACACATACTTAACACATTTTAACAATTATTGATAGTGATAAATTCTCAATTTTGTAGGTAGATAGATAGATACACAGCATAACATAAGTAATAAGACATTTCGTATGACGACAGCGCCAAGTTAATTACCGTGACAGCGCGCGCGTTCGGCGCTGCGGTCGCCATTCGCACTCCCTACCCACATCGTGTTATTATGTTATGATAAGTTTTTTTTCCTCGTTGAATAAAAACAGGATGTTGTTTTTTTTCTAAGTTAGCAGCTTCGTACTTTCAAAATATGTGTATGTAATAAGTAGAACAAGATATTAAATTAGTTAATAAAAATATATACCCATACATATACAGGGGATAGATATCACATGATTGTATAATATCATGAGTATATATGAGGTACAAATAAAAATAAAAATAAAAAGTTAACAACAAATTTTGGCATTAGGTACTTATAAATTACTGAGAAAATATAGTTTTAATTTATGCTTTAAGTTTTTTTCATTAAGTTCGTCTTTAAGTTTTTTCGGGAGGTACCGTTTATTAAAAGAGGTACTATGTGTTTGTTTTGATATTTCCCATACATATTATTAATCCTGGGAACGAGAAATTTGGGATCAACTGCACTTCTTAATCTTTTATTGACAGTTCTTAAAGTTTTCAGTTCTTCATTAAAGTATTGTTCTTTAAGGAGGATATAATTAATTCTTTCACTTACTGGTAGTACTTTACAGAACTTAAACAAATCGCATTCGTTTACAAGCTCGATTTGCGTTTTTTTAGGTACTATGGTTTTAAGAATGCGTTTTTGTAGTTCATGTACTCCGTATAAGTGAGACTTGCAAGTTCGTCCGTAACTACTGAGCCCGTATTGAATTATAGATTCTGCCAGAGCATTATAAAGTGACAATAATATGGGGTAAGGAATTTTATATTTAATTATAGAAAATTTCGAAAGAATAGCTCTTAGTTTATAGCAAACTTTATTTATATGAGGGACCCATTTCAACCGGTTGTCAATGACAAGACCCAAGTATGTATGCTGGTCAACCTGCTCAATAACATCACAGTTACATGTTTGGATGTGATTGTTAGTGACTTGATGAAGACAGTCGTGATTGTGAGCAATGAGGCGGAGGTCACATGACACTCTGTTTTGTGAAGATGAAATGTACATTAATTTAGTTTTGGACGCATTAAATACTAATCCGGCATCATGAGACCATTTGATTAAATGAGTGAAGTCTTCCTGCAGGTGTTGTATAGCTACTTTAATGTCTTTACTGGCTGCCATCAAACACGTGTCATCTGCAAATTGGTAAACTTTACAGTGTTTGATAACATTTATCATGTTATTAACATAGGTCAAATAATGCAAAGGACCGAGTACTGATCCCTGGGCAGTTCCATGAGTTACGTTTTTCATATCACTTAGCTCGTCTCCTACTTTGACACAGTATTTCCGATCGTGGACGTAGTTTGCACACCATTTTAAGAGTGGGCCGCGTATTCCGCATTCGTCTAGTCTGTCAATCAGTACATTGTGTTTTAGGGTGTCGAAAGCTTTACTGTAATCGATATACACCACGAGAACGTGTTTTTTGGCATCCAGGAAGCCATTGACATCATCAGTAAAGGATGATAGTAACTGCGTAGTGCTTTTTTGTTGTTGAAAACCATATTGATTTTTATTCAAGATGCTGTTAGTTTTGTAAAAGTCGTGTATTTGTTTACTAATATATTTTTCTACTATTTTATTGAGCGTAGACAAAAGTGTAATCGGACGATAATTTTCAAATTTTTATAGCAGCGTATTCCACCAAGTCAAAGTTTATTCTTGTCAAGATCTTTTTCAAATGCAGACTATTTTAACATGCTTATTGACCGATGCGCAAATACCTAAACTAGCAATATGGGTGACGGTGGATTGGAAGAGGTGGACCAACTCCGTAGCCAGCGCGATCTCCAGATTTGACACCCCTTGATTTTTATTTGTGAGGTCATGTTTACAGTTGATGTTTAAAAACATTTGTAAGAGTGAATCCGTAATGCGTTTGCGAATAATAGCCACATTTGTACTAATTAAGTGGAATACAGGTGTGCTGCAAAGTGTTCGGGACAATCTAGTGCACCGTTGCTAGGCATGTATTTCTATTGGTGGTGGAAATATAAAGTAGCATTTTCGCAGCAGATCTCACATTGGGGTTCCATCAGAATGATCCGCGGATCAAACTCCATATTAAAAAGCTGTTTTCAGAGCTGCATAAAAATCATAGTTTCTGGAAATTGTCATTACTTTGTGTTCTGATCTGACGGTCTTGACCTCATGACGTCACTACTTGTCGTGCCACTCTGCTGCCTTCGGTGTTGCAATATGAGTTCTTCATTTTTTATTTATTCTATTTTAACCAGGGATTTTTACTCGTTAATCAAAGAGGATTGCGTGAATAGAATCTTTATAGGTACCTACCTAATCATCCCTTCACGGATTGGACAGCGTTTTTGTTACACCCTGTATAATAATAAAAAACAAGGAGATCACATCAGATTACTCGTTTTCTATGTATTGCATATTGCAGGACGCGCCATTTTTAGCATTACAAAATTTTGATTTAAATTTTCCTTTTTTTTTGTTGTACTGAATTCCATGAGAGAGTTTTATTCTTGTTTAAAAATGTGTGATAGCAGTGAATGTGAAGATTTGACTCTGCCACACAAAGCGACTGAACACTTGTTGCATAATAACGACCATATTTTGTATGTATACGCTCATAGATATTTCTAAAAAACGAAAAATATGTTACTTTCCTATGTTATGTTATGTCTGTATAGTTTTGCTGTCTTCTTTTGGTCTTTTTCACAACTTGACCACACATGACGTCTATTTAATCATTTTTCTAATTATTTTTTTGTGGTAACGCTAACGACTGTCGCCGAGCGCGTGGCAGACATGACTAAATCGTGCTTCGCTAGTACTTTTTTAGCCCCGCCCACTCGGTCGTAGTTTGCGTGGTGCTATTTTTTGAGCGGAATTACACTTCCTTAGTATCTTAGTTCGTTGATTGGTACATACATACTTACAGTAATCTGCAAATGGGTCTTAATTTTTAATCGATTTCAAAAAAATGAGGTTTTCAAGTCGACGGTATTTTTTATTTTTTTTTTGGTAACCTAATCTCCTTAAGTATAAATTAGTTCCGGTATAAGTTGTTTTAAAAAAAACATGAATACAAAACGAATACGAGTCAATGGCGGATACAGAAAAAAAACTATTAAGATGTCTTGAGCAGTTCAGCTAAAGGCATGTAAATTAAACTAATAAAAAATATTTTTAATGTGTATTGAAAATTATTTTTTTATTTTATTAGTCTTCGGAAGACCAACAGCAAGACAAACAGGATAATATCTTAAATATAATAACAGTCAGCCAATTAAACGTCTTCACGTTTAGGAAATATGAACTATAAGAAATCTAGCGTCAAGGGACCACAGCCCGTTGCGGCGAGCGGTGCGGCAAGCGAATTTGGTAATCACTGCGCGGTCGTGACAACGAGCTAAGAGGCTGCCATCGAGATAGCGTTCAGTGATTATTGAATTTACTTGCCACGTCGTTCGCCGTGGCGGGCTGTGGCCGGGCCGTACAGGTATATAGTTTCTTGTAGTGGAAGCGGCGTGCGGTCTGGCGTGGACACGGCGACGGCGGTGGCGAAGGCGCTGGCGCGGCGCGCGGCCGCCGGCGAGCCGGGCCCACCGCCGCCCGCGCGCAACATGCGCCCGCTCGCCGCGCACGCCGCCGCCTTCCTGGAGACCCGCCCCGTGCACATGCACGTCGGTACGGACACACCACCACACACCTGCCGAGCCGGGCCCACCGCCGCCCGCGCGCAACATGCGCCCGCTCGCCGCGCACGCCGCCGCCTTCCTGGAGACCCGCCCCGTGCACATGCACGTCGGTACGGACACACCACCACACACCTGCCGAGCCGGGCCCACCGCCGCCCGCGCGCAACATGCGCCCGCTCGCCGCGCACGCCGCCGCCTTCCTGGAGACCCGCCCCGTGCACATGCACGTCGGTACGGACACACCACCACACACCTGCCGAGCCGGGCCCACCGCCGCCCGCGCGCAACATGCGCCCGCTCGCCGCGCACGCCGCCGCCTTCCTGGAGACCCGCCCCGTGCACATGCACGTCGGTACGGACACACCACCACACACCTGCCGAGCCGGGCCCACCGCCGCCCGCGCGCAACATGCGCCCGCTCGCCGCGCACGCCGCCGCCTTCCTGGAGACCCGCCCCGTGCACATGCACGTCGGTACGGACACACCACCACACACCTGCCGAGCCGGGCCCACCGCCGCCCGCGCGCAACATGCGCCCGCTCGCCGCGCACGCCGCCGCCTTCCTGGAGACCCGCCCCGTGCACATGCACGTCGGTACGGACACACCACCACACACCTGTACGCGTAGCATGAGCAAACGGGACTCTTGTCTACGAAGACTTGTCGTCTTGACCTTCTAGATTGCTGAGCACAGTTTGACAGACAGGTGGGACTCGCTCTCTGAATTTTACAACCTTTTTATGTCTTTTAATACAAATATTAAGTATGTAGTTTTAAAATATAATATTTTTATTTCAACATCAATAAACGTCGAAATTAACTAAAATGATTCGAAATGATTTAGTTTAAACATGATACTTATTTTTTAATAAGTTCTAAGATAAAGAGACACTCAAAAAAGCTTTACTTCCGTAGACAAAGCTCTCTCGAGCTCGAGAAGAATAATGTTGCCAATAGTAAATATTAATAATTATTGCCATCATTTCTCGTAAAGAGCGTTCATTTCTATGTTTCACGACGCAAAACTCTTAAAACCGAGTTAAACATAGCCGTATGGATATAGTCCTTTTATTGAGAGATTTTTGAAAAGATGACACAGACCAACGCACTTGTTAATTTAGTAATAAATATTGAAATCAATGTATGAAAATAATTTTAATTTACGTTTTTAAGTAAATAAATTAAAATTAAATAAAAAAAAACAAAAAAAAACTATATTTGGGAAAAAAGTGTAATATTAGAAGACAATATTATTATACCTTTTTACAATAAATTATTTATTGTATTGTAATAAGTCGAAGTTCGCAAGATGAGGATGAGCAGCGTCACCGCTGATTGACAAGGCTTGATGATGAACCAATAGAGGTTTTATTATGTGCTGATGATTACAAACACGAGACGAACCCAGCGAGGTCCCACGAGCGTGGAAGCCAAGCTTAGTGTCGTCAAATTGTGAGGTGACCGAGAAAGTCCCAATAAGCTTGGAAGCAACCTCAGTGCTGATCGTGGATTCGATACAGTAGCAAATATGTGAACAGTCCTTATACTATTGATAAAACGAAACGCTACCGCGAGTCAGGAGGCTACAGCGCCACCTAGTATGCGGCGGCAGAACTAAACTTATTGTGGGTTCTGACTATGGTTTGTTACAGTCTCCCCCTCTGGCTCCGATAGACGTCCCGACGAGGAGCCAGGATCAGGATGGCGTTATTGGGTGGTCTTCCTTGGTCAGCCGCGCCCGCGCCTTGCTTGGACATCCAGGGTTTCCTTCTTGTTCTTGAGTTTCCTTATATTACATGGTACTACCTCCGTTGCGTTTGGACCTTGGTAGACGACTTAGGGCACAGGGGCCCTGGAGCTACGTACAGGCTACAGGGAGCGCTGCACGGACTCGTGGACGGGGATAGGTCCCGTCGGAATCGAATTGACGACGTGGCGTCTAGATTATCCGCAATAGCTTAGTCAGGGATATCGCTTCAAAGGAGTGGGGCTGATTAAGAAAAGCTCTTACCCCGAGTCACAACTTCACTGTGTAGAATTGGACTCCCCCTGGACTAAAACTGCTTGAATAACATTGCACATTGTCTCAAAACGGTGCTTTTGTGCGTTAACGTCATCGTCATCTTTAGTGCAAACTCCTTGACTACATTCTTCGGTTTCGATGGTGTGGGATACACACTGGTTAGGGACGCCACCTTGTTCGGAACGTGTGGCGCAGTTTGGTGAACCTCTTGGACACGAAGATCGGCTTCCAGGTCTTCCAGCTGTACGTCCAAATTCTCCAGGTCAAGTTAGAAGAAGTGCCGGATGTTGCAGGATTTCCCAGAAAACCGTCCGGATCCACCAGGTATGCGTCCAGGTGTTCCAGGTGTGCGCGTTGGCCCTCCAGGTGGCCACTAGTTGGGCGCCAATGTAATAAGTCGAAGTTCGCAAGATGAGGATGAGCAGCGTCACCGCTGATTGACAAGGCTTGATGATGAACCAATAGAGGTTTTATTATGTGCTGATGATTACAAACACGAGACGAACCCAGCGAGGTCCCACGAGCGTGGAAGCCAAGCTTAGTGTCGTCAAATTGTGAGGTGACCGAGAAAGTCCCAATAAGCTTGGAAGCAACCTCAGTGCTGATCGTGGATTCGATACAGTAGCAAATATGTGAACAGTCCTTATACTATTGATAAAACGAAACGCTACCGCGAGTCAGGAGGCTACAGCGCCACCTAGTATGCGGCGGCAGAACTAAACTTATTGTGGGTTCTGACTATGGTTTGTTACAGTATTATTTTAATTTATAAAATTTATGAAAAAATTAAGAATAAAAAAAATAAAAATTACTTATTCGTTATAATAATATTTTTTTATTTTTTTTATAAATATAAAAGAATTACTAAAAAATCAATACAATTTTTAATTTTTTTTCTTTCCGGAAAGCTGTTTTTGTCGTTTGTACTGTAACTTCTCTTCTTACCTTAATCACAGCCGTGAGAAAAGAAAGATTTGATTGATAACACATATTTTTATTTATTGTAAATTTTACCTACTTGCGAGTTTAAGAGTTTAATCGTCAGAAATCCTTGTTAACAGAGCTTTTTTTTATAATTAAAGTCATGTAAAAGGAAGAGTAAGGGCATGACTGATATTTCGTATATTTTAATCTAGGTACGAAGAAACTTATATCAGGATTTTCTTTTTGTTTGTTGCCCACAGCCATAAACGCAACAATAACGCCCGCCGCAATTCTTGTAAATAATGTTGCGACGCGTAATCAGTTCGTGCGAAATGCGGTACAATACGGATTGCGGTGGGACAAGCGAGCGGCGAGCGATAGTAGAACTACGCTAAAGAAATGTAGAACCCTTGGCCGGGCCAGTCGGCGACTAACGGCTGCACTCCCCGCGCGCCGCGCGCAGCCCCCGCGCGCCTCCAGACACGCACGTATAGCCGCGAGTGATTTTACGAGCATACATGCACGAGTGTCGTTTCTTTTCGCGTTAGAGTATATTATATTCTGTGCCTTAATAAAATATAAACACGGACAACTTAGATTTACTTTTATTGCGAAATTTAAAATTCAGAAAAAAAATAAGTCGACAAATCTTTCTCGACTACTCGAAGGGTAGTAGACAAGTTTCTCCGACTCAACTGTCAAATTAATGTCAGTTGAAGAGAAAAGCTCGTGTTTGTCGACTTTTGACATTAGGCCCCGACAAAGAACAATACGAGTCTACGGTTGTAAAATGCGAGCATGAGTATCTCGATCTCAACCCGACAAAAGTGACATTTCGGTGTAGACAAGCCATTGTTCTGTGAGTCGAATCTTATCTTGATGTTGGTCATGCTACGCGTGCTGGATGACCGAGCCGCGTGCTCCTGCGTTTTGTAGATCTCAGACTTGAGACGTCGGCCTCTCTCAGCTGTTCGTCGCGACCGCGCATTGGTTGCCGATCCGTAAGATGCGCACGCGGCGAGCACGTGACCGAGCGGTTACGGATCTCACACTGAGACGCAACTCACTGCAGAATCCGGTAAATGCGGTCACGTGCGTATGACTATAAAAGATTGTATGCTATACTCTGTGCAATGCTCCCATGCCCCACTCTTTTGCTCCATCATAAATACGCCGTTGTATTCACACCAAGCGTTATTTCTAACTTTACCTCAACAGCTATTGTTTAATCTGTGCCACTGTATAACAACTTTAAAATCTGCAGCAGCATATCATGCATACAACATGTTGCGTGGCAGTGTGAAATCTACCTTAATACATGATAGAACTTTTAATTAAAACAATCATCGATTAGTTACCAAAACTGACGGCTCATATTCACACCTGACCCAAAATTGAGTTTTTTATGATTTATCCAGTAACCAACAACGTAGCGATAGTTGCTTATTTCATTCCATGCATCTCACTCAGGGTGAACGTGCTAAGCTACTTTACCACCGAGCTAAAAATATGATATTCATCGATTTTTTTCCATTTAATTTCGCCACTGCTGGCGCACAGGCCTTCCTTATGGGTGGATAAAGAGGATGGGTCATAATTCACCACGCGGGCCCAATGCGAATTCGTGGGTGTTAACGACTGCAAATGCACATGGACCAACAGCTTAACGTGCCTTCCGAAGAACGGAGGAGCTCGAGATAAATTTTTTTTTGTCACCCATCCCATGACCGACCCTTGCGAAAGTTGGTTAACCTCCGCAATCTCTGGGCCAGGCGCTAAACCACTGCGCCATCGAGCTCCTCCGAAAAGGATAGGGCGACGGATAAAAGCTGACAAATGTGGTCAACCCTCGTAGCATCCCTGATGGTGTCGCTGGAGAACGGGCAGGTGCAGGGGTGGTCGGACCACCCGGCGGGCGGGTTCCAGGGCGCGTTCCAGGGCGTGCACACGCCCGGCGACTACGTGTCGGCGCTCGCCTCCGACCCCCAGGACCACTTCCTCTTCACCGGCACCACGCTCGGGTACATCAAAGTCTGGCTCCTGACCAACTACCTCACCGTTGAACAAGTAAGTCTTGTTACTTTGGCACAAAGTCGAAATTAGGTTATTAGGCAAATTAAGCTATTAAAATTTAATCTGTAACAAAAAATTGTTAATTCATACTCAAAAAATTTTGTACTTAAATGGAACTCTAGGTCTGTTTGATGAAATTTTTTACTCAAGCTAATACCTTTATAAGACTGTATGTTTCCTTAAAATTAAATAAATCAAAAAAGTATTAACCCGGTCGAGTTAACTTGGGACCTGAAGCGCGATAGACCCCTCTCGTTTTCTCCTTGCCTCACGCCATTGTTGTCATTCCAATAGCGTTAGTACATTCGTTAGCGATAATTTATCGATAATCTATCGAAAACTTTCAAAAAATTTACGACGGTGGCGCACTGTGGGCTGAAATCCGACTCTCAAAGACATAGGGACATCAATTTATGAATGTCTTTTTTTTTTGTTATATTCGGCTTTTGTTTACAATCACTATGCTCAACTATTCCGAAAAAGTTATAACAATGTATAAACGGCTGACTTCTAATTATTTTGCAAAATATTTGTATGGAGCTTGCATGAAAAATCCGATTATGTTTGAAACTGCAAGTCTAACCGTAATATCCTTATAGGAGGGCTTAGAACTATTTATTTGTGATTTTTCAACATACCACATATAACGGTTACTGCTGCAGGATTTTTGTAAAAAAATGGAGAAAAATAACTTTTTTTTTATTTAATTAATCTTTTTTTAATGCTTCATATCAAAATACTAGCAACCAATTAGTTATTTATTACCTCTCTAGTACCTATGCGTAAGCGATATTAGCTATTTTTAACCGACTTCAACAAAAGGAGGAGGTTTTCAATTCGATTGTATGTTTTTTTATCGTTGTTCGCGCGTATCTTCGTCATTTATGGACCGATTTTGATGATTCTTTTTATGTTCGATTGAGTTTGCTTGCAAGATGGTCCCATTAAGTCACGGCGGCCACTAGTTCTTAAATAAAATCAAAATACAATCAAACAATAAAAAGTTAATAAATAAAATAAAACATACACCAATATTAAAACAAAAATCATAAAATACACTAATTAACAATCAACATCGCTTTCGTCGGATTCTATTTCGGAATCAGGATTTAAAAGCAAGAAATAATATCCAAATCATTAGATATGCTTATATCATTGTTATAATAAAAACACGACTATTGAAGTCGGGTGGGGCTGGAGTACAACTTCCTTTTCTTATTCTAAAAACCCCAACCCGACTTCAATAGACGTTTTTTTATAATAACAATGATAAGCATATCTAATAATTTGAATATTATTTCTTGCTTTTTATAGGCAGGTTTTTTGAAGTCAGTTTTTTTGTTTTTTAAACATTTTTTTATTTTTAGTGTAAGTACCTTCTGTATTAGGTAGTGTAGGTTGGGTATATTATTTAGGTAGAAAAATTGGCTCAACCAAACGTGAGATAATCGCGGAGAAACATACATACTTACATACGGGTCAAACTGAGAACCTCCTTTTTTTAAAGTAAGTTAAAGAGACTACACTACAGTATCCCTTTTCCAACAAAAAAATCATCTAATTCGGTTCATAAATAAGAAAGTCGTCAAGGTAATTAATGCCCAATTATAGTATTTTCAGGATTACTTGAAAACTACTCGACCGATTTGAAAAAAAAATAATGGGACCATCTTGCAAGCAAATTCAATTTAACATAAAAATAATCATCAAAATCGGTCCATAAATGTCGAAGATACGCGCGAACAACGATAAAAAAACATACAATCGAATTGAAAACCTCCTCCTTTTGTTGAAGTCAGTTAAAAATAGCTAATATCGCTTACGCATAGGTACTAGAGAGGTAATAAATAACTAATTGGTTGCTAGTATTTTGATATGAAGCATTAAAAAAAGATTAATTAAATAAAAAAAAAAGTTATTTTTCTCCATTTTTTTACAAAAATCCTGCAGCAGTAACCGTTATATGTGGTATGTTGGAAAATCACAAATAAATAGTTCTAAGCCCTCCTATAAAGATATTGCGGTTTGACTTGCAGTTTCAAAGATAATCGGATTTTTCATGCAAGCTCCATACAAATATTTTGCAAAATAATTATAAGTCAGCCGTTTATACACTGTTATAACGTTTTCGGCATAGTTGAGCATAGTGATTGTAAACAAAAGCCGAATATAACAAAAAAAACGACATTCATATGTTGATGTCCCTATGTCTTTGAGAGTTGGATTTCAGCCCACAGTGTGGCGTGAGGGAAGGAGAAAACGACAGGGGTCTATCGCGCTTCAGGTCCCGAGTTAACTCGACCGAGTTATATAACATAGCGGGAAGATAAAGGTATAAGTCCGATCTCGGCAGCAGCAGTAGTGCTGACGCAGCAGTGCACTCCAAATTGAACCGTAATGTTATGAAAGGCGGCTCAATTTGAAGTGACCGGAGAAGTGTCGCGCAGCAGCGCGACAGTGCTGCGCGGCAGTGTTGCGGCAGCCCTATAGAGAAATGTATGGGGACCAGATTCCGAGATCGGAATCATACCTTAAAGCTTACTTTATTCTTCCGTACAGCATAATTCTTGCTTCTTGACTCTTGTCAGCAAAAAAAGTCTCAAATGGTAAGAAAATATATACACAGGTCTAAAGCATTTACCTTAACTTAATTGTAAAGTTCGTTTTTTTTATAATTCTTTTCTTATTTAGGGGCTTTTAACACTTAAAGGTCATGTCAGCTCATTGCAGGGGTCGAAACTGGCCAGTAAAGTCAGTAAAAGTCAGTTTTTTTGGCTTCGGTCAGTAAAAGTCAGTTTTTTGGACTTCACTGACCTGTTTTTACTATAGACAGGCAAGAATACAAGATTAGTGGATGAAACTGACTAAAAGTCGCGCTGCGCGGCTTTTTGTTTTAACTATAGACAGGCAAGAATACAAGATTACTTGAATAAACTGACCAAAAATCGCGCTGCGCGGCTGTGTTTTACTATAGACAGGCGAAAAGTACAAGATTAGTGGATGAAATTGACTAAAAATCGCGCTGCGCGGCCGTTTTATACAAAAGGGCAGCAAGATTACAAGATTAATGGGATAAAGTAATAACTACTTCTTTTGCGACTACCGCCCCCCTCAACTCAATACCGCGTACAAAATACTTATATAACAAAGGCGATTATCCTGCTATAAATCTCGCTCTGCAGGATATTAACTGGGACTTGGAATTTTCTAGTAGGACGCTCGAGGAAAGCGTTGACTTTTTCTATAAAATTTTCTACTCGTTGCGTGACAAATACATCCCATCTAAACGTCCTAATAATAAAAATTATAGCTACCCTATATGGTACTCTGCTGCACTGAAGAAAATCCTTAAAGAACAATATAAGTACCATTGTAAATTTAAGAGATACGGTAATCTCGGTGACTTACATTCTATTAGAAGGTTGCGTTTAAGGGCGAGATCTGTAGAACAGAAATGCTACTTTGATTACATTCGGTCTGTTGAGGGCGCTATTGTTGATAATCCGAAACAATTCTGGAATTTTGTTAAAAATAAGCTGAAATCAAACGTTATGCCGGCTATTATGAACTATAATAACAATAATATTACTACGGGCGAGGATATTAGCAATGCGTTTTCGGATTATTTTCAATCGAGCTTTGTAGATACCCCACAACCGCATTCCTTCGCTAATCTGCAAGCTCCTTCACCAGTTTCTGATATCTCGTCAATAGATGTTACTGAGGACCTTGTACTTAAGCTACTAAAAAATTTGGATACTCGCAAATCGGCTGGGCCCGATAACTTACCCGCTATTTTTCTGAAAATGTGCTCGGAATCCGTGGCAATGCCAATAACTTTGTTGATCAAGAGGTCCTTTAGTGAGTGTTACGTTCCAGATGTTTGGAAATCTGCCTTTATAACGCCTGTGCATAAAAAAGGCCCGAAAAATATAGTTGTAAACTACCGACCCATTTCCAAACTCTGCATAATAGCGAAAATTCTGGAAAAAATTGCACACAGACAGATTTACGATGCAATTAAACACTCACTAAACGACTTTCAGCATGGATTTCTACCAGGAAGATCCACAGTTTCAAACCTTGCATTGTTGAATGATTTCACTACCGCCTCTATGGTTAATGGATTCCAAGTTGACGTAGTTTATACTGATTACAGTAAAGCTTTCGATCGAATTCAGCATGATCGGCTCTTATTCAAACTGAAACTGATTGGCATTAGTGGTGATCTTCTGAGGTGGTTTGAATCGTACATCCGCAACAGAACGCAAGCTGTAGTTGTGAATAATTACATTTCTAGCTGGATCAAGGTCCCTAGTGGGGTGCCGCAGGGATCCCTGTTGGGACCCCTCTTATTCGTCATTTACATTAATGATATCAGCTGCTGCTTGCGATCTTCTAAATTATTATGCTTTGCTGATGATATGAAGATTTTCTCGGCTGTGAGATCCGTTCACCGAACCGCCTTGAATCTTACTGTCAAGTTAATTTTCTCGATTTAAATCCCCTTAAATGCTCCGTTGTTACGTACTCTAGGAAGACCAATATCATACATCATGTTTATCGGATAGGCTGCACTGCTCTTTCTAGGGATGTTTCGGTGAGGGATCTAGGGATTGTTCACGACTACAAACTGACGTTCGAGGATCATATTGATAGCATTGTGCGAAGAGCATCCAAGGCACTGGGTTTTGTTTTACGTAGTTCCAAGGACTTTAATCAAATTAAAACGCTAAAAATATTGTACTGTATGTTTGTCAGAACTATTCTGGAGTATGCATCGCAAATTTGGAACCCCCGATATAAAATTTACAAAATGCGAATTGAACGCATACAGGAAAAGTTCGTAAAACATCTATGCTATCGTGCAGGGCTGTCGTATGACTCATCTAAATACGAAGACTTATGTAAAAAAATCCACCTGCTTCCGTTACACATGCGGCGTGATATTGCTGATATGGTCTACCTTATGAAAATCTCATCTGGTATGATTGATTGTCCTGAGCTTCTATATAAACTCTCTTTTAACGTACCCCGTAGTTCACGGCGAGCTGCACCATTTAACTTGCCTTTTTGTCACACATAGATTTATCACATTAGATTTAACTGTACTTTGGCTAACCGTGTGAATCTATTATTAGCTTTTTAAGTTTATACTTTGTAATTTATATTAATATTGTGTAAGCTGATGATTCACCGAATAATAAATAATAAAAAAATAATAAAAAATAATAATAAAGTAACTAAAAATTTTGGTCTCGGGTTGCTACTATTCAGTGTAAATACACTGAACCAAAGAAAAAACTTCTTTTTTTTTCAATAAAGTAGCGATTCTCCGGGTTTGTGTGTTTTATGCATCTCATCTAACATATTCAGTTTAAGAAAACCATTTAATGGCAGGTCGATTTTTTCTAGTTCTTTAGAAATATATACCTATATAAATTATATTGTGAATGCTAAAAATCCCAACAAAAAAATTGTCAACTCTGTCAAACTCTGTCTTAAACCCCTCTTTTAATACTCACTACACATTTAAACAAAGAAATTAAGTCAGTAATAGGTCAGTATTTTTGAGTCTCACAGTCAGTAAAATCAGTATTTTTGACACTGCAAACTGTTTTGACCCCTGTCATTGTTAAGTTAGTTGAATAAAGGATATTTCAATTTCAAATCAAATCAAAAGTTTTTTATTGCACTCATGTGGTTAGTCTTGTAGGTAGCCATTGCCTTTATTTGTACCATTAATATTTTATCCGCATATCGTATCGCAATTCGCTCTGTTGCGTGGCCTTATCGTTTTGACATTGGCATAGATAGGTACATTTTGAAGCGATTTGTCGCACGGCAGGAGCACGTGAACATGCCGCGGCTGCGGCTGCAGTTCCCGTTCCTGTGGCGCGACCGCGTGCCGGGCCGCGCCAAGCGCCGCGTGCGCGACCAGCCGCTGCCGCTGCTGCTCAACTCCTACCGCGCGCACCTGCGCTGCATCACCACCATCGCCTACGTGCACGACCTGCGCCTCGTCTACAGGTACCCATACTGTACGTCAAGGGGCCACCAGCCGCTGCCGCTGCTGCTCAACTCCTACCGCGCGCACCTGCGCTGCATCACCACCATCGCCTACGTGCACGACCTGCGCCTCGTCTACAGGTACCCATACTGTACGTCAAGGGGCCACCAGCCGCTGCCGCTGCTGCTCAACTCGTAGGGCCTCAGATTCAAATTCAAGTAAAGGTCACTTCAATATCATTCTTTGGGAAGTAAGATATTCCTAAATGATGAGAGGATTTGTTTCCATATCAGACGCTACTGTAACTATAAGTATGATGGTTGCAGCGGCAGCTCGGACTACTCGGTGCGCGTGTGGCGGCTGTCGGGCGAGTACCTGCAGACGCTGGGCAGCTTCGTGCCGTGGCGCTCCATATATCAGACGCTACTGTAGCTATATGCTGGTTGCAGCGGCAGCTCGGACTACTCGGTGCGCGTGTGGCGGCTGTCGGGCGAGTACCTGCAGACGCTGGGCAGCTTCGTGCCGTGGCGCTCCATATATCAGACGCTACTGTAGCTATATGCTGGTTGCAGCGGCAGCTCGGACTACTCGGTGCGCGTGTGGCGGCTGTCGGGCGAGTACCTGCAGACGCTGGGCAGCTTCGTGCCGTGGCGCTCCATATATCAGACGCTACTGTAGCTATATGCTGGTTGCAGCGGCAGCTCGGACTACTCGGTGCGCGTGTGGCGGCTGTCGGGCGAGTACCTGCAGACGCTGGGCAGCTTCGTGCCGTGGCGCTCCATATATCAGACGCTACTGTAGCTATATGCTGGTTGCAGCGGCAGCTCGGACTACTCGGTGCGCGTGTGGCGGCTGTCGGGCGAGTACCTGCAGACGCTGGGCAGCTTCGTGCCGTGGCGCTCCATATATCAGACGCTACTGTAGCTATATGCTGGTTGCAGCGGCAGCTCGGACTACTCGGTGCGCGTGTGGCGGCTGTCGGGCGAGTACCTGCAGACGCTGGGCAGCTTCGTGCCGTGGCGCTCCATATATCAGACGCTACTGTAGCTATATGCTGGTTGCAGCGGCAGCTCGGACTACTCGGTGCGCGTGTGGCGGCTGTCGGGCGAGTACCTGCAGACGCTGGGCAGCTTCGTGCCGTGGCGCTCCATATATCAGACGCTACTGTAGCTATATGCTGGTTGCAGCGGCAGCTCGGACTACTCGGTGCGCGTGTGGCGGCTGTCGGGCGAGTACCTGCAGACGCTGGGCAGCTTCGTGCCGTGGCGCTCCATATATCAGACGCTACTGTAGCTATATGCTGGTTGCAGCGGCAGCTCGGACTACTCGGTGCGCGTGTGGCGGCTGTCGGGCGAGTACCTGCAGACGCTGGGCAGCTTCGTGCCGTGGCGCTCCATATATCAGACGCTACTGTAGCTATATGCTGGTTGCAGCGGCAGCTCGGACTACTCGGTGCGCGTGTGGCGGCTGTCGGGCGAGTACCTGCAGACGCTGGGCAGCTTCGTGCCGTGGCGCTCCATATATCAGACGCTACTGTAGCTATATGCTGGTTGCAGCGGCAGCTCGGACTACTCGGTGCGCGTGTGGCGGCTGTCGGGCGAGTACCTGCAGACGCTGGGCAGCTTCGTGCCGTGGCGCTCCATATATCAGACGCTACTGTAGCTATATGCTGGTTGCAGCGGCAGCTCGGACTACTCGGTGCGCGTGTGGCGGCTGTCGGGCGAGTACCTGCAGACGCTGGGCAGCTTCGTGCCGTGGCGCTCCATATATCAGACGCTACTGTAGCTATATGCTGGTTGCAGCGGCAGCTCGGACTACTCGGTGCGCGTGTGGCGGCTGTCGGGCGAGTACCTGCAGACGCTGGGCAGCTTCGTGCCGTGGACGCTCGAGCGCACGCGCTTCCCGCCAGACGTGTTCAAGGTCGCCAGCTCCACTACATTCAAGGTATACAGTCATAATATTTTAGTAAACCTTCGGAAAATATGGATCGCTAGATCTAATAAAAAGATCAGAAAACTGTAATTTTTTAAATATCTATTAAAACTACGGATTCTTCAGGTGATTTCTCGATTTTTCAAGTGTTTGAAAGGAAAATGAGAAACAGTTCAGATTTCAAGGACAGTTTGAAAGCGAGTAAACGTTAAGGGTTGATAAAATATGATTTGATGGGTACCGTAATGATTAAGTTTGTTATTTTGTTCGGTTTACGGTTTTGCACGATTTCAATCAGCTTACTTTTTAGAAATCCCACCCCACCGACCTACTATACAGATTACAAAATTTTTGTAGAACGACTTGCCTTCGCTATAATTTCACCCCTCGCCACTGGTAGGAAGCATCGCGATCAGGTGAACTTTTGCTTTAATTAACCCGCTTCCCCTCTTCCGAGGGGAGGAGAGCGGTGCCCCACTAACCAAAAATCTAGATAAGTATATAGATGTCTAGCACTATCCGCATCGCTCTGTGAAATTCGTCCCTGACACTGACGATGATTCCTTAACTTTGTTTAATCCGTATCAGCGTCGTGTCACAGATTAGTAAATAGTACGTATTGGTAGGTGTGGCGCGGCGGGGAGGTGTCCCGGTTCGTGCCGGGGCAGGTGGCCATCGACCACCTGCGCGACATCACCGAGCTGGAGCTGCGCACGCGCACGTTCGGCGCGCCCGCGCAGGAGCCGCTGCTGGGCAACTACTTCCGGCTGCCCTCGCGCCCCGAGCGGCAGATGCCCATAGTGCTCGACGACTCGCTGCAGACCGTGAGTTGCCATTAACAGTCGCCTTTATTATTTCCAGTCATCCGATTAAAAAGTCCCGATGTAAAATATCCTTAACATGTTTCGAATAAAAAAAAAATTTTTTTCGATATTTTTACATGATTCTAAATCTAATTCTGCGAACATAAAAAAACTCAATGACTGACCTAGTCCATCAGACATTTTTTTATGTCCCCACTGCTGGGGCACAGGCCTTCCTTATGGATGGATAAGGAGAACGGGCCATAACCCACCACGCGGGCCCAATGCGGATTGGTGGGTAGGCTGACTTAGTAGGTAAATTAAAACCTTTCGGCTTACGATCACTAGGATTTTCATCGGATGGGTAAATAACTTCTTGCTTCAGTAGACCGTTTATTCCCAGTAGTTCAGTACCAGTACCATTACTTCCTTTGAAGCTTCGTTGAAAAGTTCGTTTTCACAGTTCATCAAAGGAACTAATGGTATTTTTCTACCCACTAATTCCTTCGATAAAAATCAAAGGAACTGATGGGAAGTGCCATTAGTTCCTTTGAAGGAACTGTCAGAAGGAACTACTGGGAATAAACGCAGTAGACACATTAATCAGTCGATCCCGATTTCTGCATAATTACATTTACAGTCGTCAACATCATCATCATCATCATCATCATATCAGCCACACGACACCCACTGCTGGGTATAGGCCTCCCCTAAGGATCTCCACAACGATCGGTCCTGCGCTGCCTGCATCCACTGGCTTTCCGCGACCTCCACCAGATCGTCGGTCCACCTTGTCGGGGGCCTACCCACGGAGCGTCGTCCGGTGCGCGGTCGCCATTCCAGAACCTTTCTGCCCCAACGGCCATCGGTTCTTCTCGCTATGTGTCCCGCCCATTGCCACTTCAGCTGAGCAATCCTTCGAGCGATGTCGGTTACTTTAGTTCTCCT
Source organism: Agriphila tristella (assembly GCA_928269145.1). Lineage (NCBI taxonomy): Eukaryota > Metazoa > Arthropoda > Insecta > Lepidoptera > Crambidae > Agriphila > Agriphila tristella. The sequence continues at coordinate 29,103,381 of OV743439.1, read as the reverse complement.
GCGGATCTCCTCGTTTCTGATTTGATCACGTAGGGAAACGCCGAGCATGGCTCTCTCCATTGCACGCTGAGTGACCTTGAGCCTCCTTATGAGACCCATAGTTAGCGGCCACGTTTCACTGCCGTAGATCATCACTGGCAACACACACTGTTCATAGACTTTCGTCTTGAGACACTGAGGTAAGTCGGACGCGAAGATTTTTCGAAGCTTCCCGAATGCTGCCCACCCGAGTTGGATTCGACGAGAGATCTCTTTCTCGAAGTTGGACCTACCTAACTGGACTGCCTGTCCTAGGTATACGTAATGGTCAACAACTTCAAGTGTAGTGTTCCCAACATGAACTGGAGAGGGTACAACATGGGCATTTGACATAATTTTCGTCTTATCCATGTTCATCCTAAGACCCACTCTTTGGGAAGCACTACGGAGATCTTCGAGCATTGTGTTCAGGTCTTCCATGGTCTCAGCCATAAGGACTATATCATCGGCATAACGAAGGTGTGTTAGGTACTGGCCATTAATGTTGATGCCGAGTCCTTTCCAGTCCAAGAGCTTAAAGATGTCCTCCAACGCAGCTGTGAACAGTTTCGGAGAAATAACGTCTCCCTGTCTCACACCACGCTGCAGTTGGATAGGATTTGTGTTCTGGTTCTGTACTCGGATCGTCATGGTGGCATTTTGGTATAAGTACCTCAACACCTCGATATACCTATAGTCCACTTGGCACCTTTGGAGAGACTGCAGCACCGCCCAGGTTTCGATCGAATCAAAGGCTTTCTCATAGTCCACGAACGCCAAGCAAAGTGGCTCATTATACTCCTCAGTCTTCTGTATAACCTGCCGCAGCGTATGAATGTGGTCTATGGTGCTAAAGCCTTTTCGGAACCCGGCTTGTTCGGGAGGTTGGAAGTCGTCGAACTTGCGAGCGAGACGATTCGTAAGGACTCTCGAAAACAACTTATAGACATGACTCAGAAGCGAGATGGGTCTATAGTTCTTTAAGAGGGACTTGTCACCCTTTTTAAAGAACAAGATCACCTCACTTATGTTCCATGTCTTTGGCGTTCTGCCCTGGACGATGACGGAATTAAAGAGCTTCTGGAGGACTTTGAGTATCGGCTTACCGCCCGCTCTCAGAAGTTCTGTAGTGATTCCATCGTCACCCGCCGCCTTGTTGTTTTTCAGCTGTTTGAGAGCCATACTAATCTCGCACAGGCTGACGTCCGGGATATCTTCGGTATAGTGTCGGGTAAGCTTGGCTCTGGGGGGGGGGGTCTCAGTCGTCAACACACCTTAGGATATAGCACATCCACCTTGTTTCATAAGGGAAGTCTATGCTCATTAAAATTATAATAAGATGATTGTAAAATGTGAACACAATGAAAAAAACAGTACTATCACTAGCCTATGGCCGAATACTCAAAGGCTTCTTAGTTGAAATCTTAGGTTAAGGTCTCCTTAACTTTAAGGAAGCTGTCAGTTTCATAGAGTTTCTGTCAAATCTGACAACTTTTTTGATTTTAAGGTGGCCTTAACTTTAAGATTCGTTTGAGTATTTGGCCGATCGTCCCTCAAGGTAGTTTATCGTCCCCCGCTCGTTGGCAGATCCCGCTGTACACGCACCTGCGCATGGCGTCGACGCAGCCCGTGAAGCGGCCGCCCACGCCCGAGCTGGTGCGCGCCACGCGCCTGCGCACGCAGCACGCGCGCAAGGCGCACTTCGACTCCGGCAAGGACTAGCGCGCGCCACCACGCGGTTGTGGCGTCGAAACTTGAAACTGCCGATTGTTATGAATCGAACAGCCCCCTTATCAAATGGCAAACTTTATATTCGTTACAACGCTAAAACTAACAAGTTTATTCATAAAATATATAAAACTTGTTGATTCTCCACAAAACATCAGTCTATGGACATAATTTTGCAGCATGTGATTTAACTTATTATTTTTTATTACTAGTAGCGTTCAACTGAACTGAAAGTTCCATTTTCATTGTATACCTCCATCCCTTTTATTCTCCGTGTAGTTATCATAAGAGATTTTGAATTACCTAGTTTGAGAGTTTGTCATGAAATAGGTGAGCTAAACGATTATAATATAATATACCTCTTTTGTAGTTTTATGACTTGATAATACTATTGTTGAAATAGGGAATATGCATCAAATTTTTTTTTAATCTTAATCAAAAGTATAATGCGTGAGAAAATTTACTGTAATATTAAAACTTTTCTCTTGCGTTTTTTTCTCGTGATATAGTTACTTGAAGTTAGCGCGCAGCAGCACCCGCCGAAAACGCTCCATACAAAACGGTGACGTCACACATCACGTTTCAGGTGTGTTTCGGCGCGTTTAATATGGAGTTAGCCAATAATCTTCAATTATCTCCCTAAATTTTGCGTTTAAGTACATATGTGTCATACAAAATATTATTTCTTATTCGATATTCTATCTGACTGTAAAGTGCATTATATCCGAAAATGAAAAAAAAAATCGGTATTTTCCCTTGATTTCATCGTGTGATAAAACTAAAATAATACATTTTTTTTATTTTTTTTCCTGTTCCATCATGTTTTTATAAGTGTCCGCAGAGATCAAGCTCAATTTCATCAAAATCGGTGACTTATGCATATTCCCTATTGTAAATAAATTATTTAGTTAATTATTATTTGTTATCGCTTTTAATACAATATTTGTAATAGAAAAATAATATGTTTTTTATTCGAAGACTAGTATCTCAATTAATAGTTCTAAACTAGTGCAATAGTGATCCAAAAGGTGAGGTTTTATTCTGTTGTTTTATGTCACAGAAATACAGATTCTGTATAACACAGAAACTATTTTGCACTCTTAGTGCTAGCGCCGTTCTTGCGTTATAAGTTGTGTGAGTTATATTATAACTTTCGAGCTACACACTCCGGTAAAAAAAAATCTACAACTCCTTTTTTAGACAAATATTAAGCCTTATAAAACAAAGTCAGGTTATTTACACAACTTATAACTCAAGAACCGCTTGAACGGATTTAGATTAAATTTAGCATACACATAGTTTATAACCTGAATTAAAACACAGGGTACTTTTTACCTGATCAAAGGTTCTCTAGGGTCCACGTGGACGAAGACACGTGCGGAAGCTAATTGACCTTTAACTCCAAAAATACTAACAATAGATTTAAAGTTTCTTTGCAGTTAATATATAGAAAACCCTTTGTGTACAATAGAGTTAATTCTTTGTGTGACATCTCTAAATTAAATCACCGAAACGCCAGAATGAGACTTGAGGCCGAATTATTGAATTGGACTTACCAGGATACAGAGAATTTATTAAAATCTATTAGTTAACCCATTATTTGTATTAATTATTTCTAATATTTTTATTCTTTTAATGTTTATATAAATTGTAATAATTGAAATTAGAATATTATTATTATTAATTGAAATTAGATTAATTATCAACTATATAAATTAAGTTTTTATTAAATTTTGGTACCGCAATCTCGTTTTAAGTTAATATTGTAAAAAGACATTCCACAGGACAGGCATAGCCTAGTGTGGAAGACTTGTAAATGTTACACCAAATAATGTATTTTTTGGAAATAAATAAACTATTATTATTAATATTGGTCAAAAAAGGGCTTTTTCTGATATATCATTCGTTGGTGTGTAGAACAACTCCCTTTAGGACCATAACTCCCTTGGCCATCTTGCCCATCATCCAAATTTTCACATTTCCTAAGCGAGTAGCCCACTGGCGGACTAAGACTTTTTGAGGCCTTAAATTGTGGGCCCCTGGCACCCTTCAGATTTAATATTTACGTTTTCAAAAGAGGGGTGTTGTAGAAGGCAGTTTACCACCCTCTAGGTAACAATTTTCAACAAATCGTGACTATCTTTAGTAAAATTAATATGCCGCGCAGCGCGATTTTTTATCAGTTCCATCCACTTATCTTGTAATTTTTCCTGCATATTGAAAAAAACGGCCACGTAGCGTTATTTTAATCAGTTTCATTCATCCACTAATCTTGTAATTTTTCCTGTATATAGAAAAAAACGGCCGCGCAGCTCGATTTTTAATCAGTTCCATCCACAAATCTTGTAATTTTTCCTGAACCCCTAGTGTAAGTTTTTCGTTCCAAATCATAAAACGTCACCAAAAAGTTAATCGAGTTAACGCAAACTTTAAAGTATGTGTGACACATGCGAGTGTAGGTTATATTTCACCACTCGATAAACTTTTACGTATGCTCACTTATCCGAAAGTTAAGTCATGATTTTTATGTTGTCAGCCTGTCTTCGGATTCGGTTTCGACGAATAATAGACGACCAAATTAGAAGCTATACTTTAAGAGAGTAGTCTTGTATAACGTAATACCTCTTCCTAAAATAGGATAACATTTCTCATCAATGAGCTTAGTGCTTTTTCTTTTTTATTCCCAAGAAAGACGGAGACAAAAGATGCGGCCCTAAGTATTTACTACCTGCTAGCCATTCTTTCAAGCACAGACAGAGAACACTTTACTAGTTAACTTTCAATGGCTGGTGAGCAGTTGTTTGTTTTGAACATATGATTTCTAAAAACAATAAAGAAACTGCAAAAAATGTATTTCCGATTAATTGTGCGTGCATTGCATTTCGGCGAGCTTCCGTGGTTATTGTTGTTAAAGGAGCAGAGTTTCTGCGAGCCTCAGTTTAGGTCTTAAACTAAATCGAAATAATAGTTTATCATAGGCCTCCGAAAGTGAATGAATCCAAGTGCAACGCAATTCAAAATATTGGTGAATTAATGGAACAGTGAGTACCTAACTACTTATAAGTACTTCTTGTTGCACCACCGTAAATACAAATAATTGTTTTGTAAGATTGATTGGATCAAAGTAAGGTCTAAAATAGTATTTTGCCTGCGTAGCTGATCACAATGTCTTGCATTTCAGTGTTCGCTGACATCCTCAAAAAAAAAAATCTAGTAGCCATAATAAATTAATACCTAAACACTTCAAAATATCCTTGCAAAACACTGAAACGCTCGATCTCACTAGCGAATCAACAAGTGAGTTACTTAACTACTGCGTTTGCGTTAGTTAACTATTCGACCTGTCAAATTTGTCAATTACACTCACAAAAAGCACCCAAAAACCCATTCGGATAGCAAAACGCGCTCGATGCGTTTAAAAACCGATCGACTTACGTTTTGGTCAAACTCACACTCACGAAAATTGGTTCATCCTCTCGCCGCGTGGCGGCGCTGTACTTTCCCCATACCACAGAATACATACCCATACAAATGTTGCTCGAAACGCAAACGCAGTACGTGCCGGACTACAGCTGGGCCACAAAAAAAAAGTTGGAAATCTTACTTTTTGACTATGCCATGATGAAGTCGATAATTTGTCGGAATTTGTCGCCAAAAACCAGATTTTGTCGGTCTTCCGTTTACGAGATACGTGTGGCCCAGCCGAAGAGACGTCTCTACAGCTGGGCCACACAGATCTCGAAAACGGAAGGTCGTAGCGAAAATCTGATTAGTCGTATGTGTAGCCGGTATTTTGTCGGAATTTGTCGCCAAAAACCAGAGTTTGTCGGTCTTCCGTTTACGAGATACGTGTGGCCCAGCCGAAGAGACGTCTCTACAGCTGGGCCACACAGATCTCGAAAACGGAAGGTCGTAGCGAAAATCTGATTACTCGTATGTGTAGCCGGTATTTTGTCGGAATTTGTCGCCAAAAACCAGAGTTTGTCGGTCTTCCGTTTAGGAGATACGTGTGGCCCAGCTGTAGAGACGTCTCTTCGGCTGGGCCACACAGATCTCGAAAACGGAAGGTCGTAGCGAAAATCTGATTACTCGTGGGTGTAGCCGGTATTTTGTCGGAGTTTGTCACCAAGAACCAGATTTTGTCGGTCTTGCGTTTAGGAGATACGTGAGGATACGCTGTGGAGACCTTTCTACCTGGATCTTGAGAAAGGAAGGTCGTAGCGAAAATCTGATAACTCGAGTGTGTAGCCGTTAGTTTGTCGGAGTTTGTCACCAAGAATCAGAGTTTGTCGATCTTGCGTTTAGAAGATATGTGAGGATATGCTGTAGAGACCTTTCTACCTGGATCTCGAGAACGAAAGGTCGTAGCGAAAATCTGATTACTCGTATGTGTAGCCGGTAGTTTTCCCGAGTTTGTCCTTAAGTTACAGACTTGGTCGACTCCCCTTTCCAGAGAAATAAGGGTTTTGTTTTTTTATGATTATAGTCTTAGAGCCTTATCCAAAATGCGTAAGCAGTATAGTTGATTTGTATTATTTTATGTACATAGTTAATATTAAATCCAAAATTTATATGATTAAAAGAATTTAGTGAGGAAATATGAAAGATTTCAATTAATTTTTCGAATAGTAATTGATGTATTCAACGTTTATTGTATCGACAACGTTTGGTATCTGGTCTCCTACTCTATATACGTGGTGTATCGTACAGTCGCGTACATCTGTCCTAAAAATGTAAGTAGTAATTTAATGAGTACGACATGCTGTCGACAAGTGAGTTTCATGAGGTTTTATTTGGTTATTTATCGATGTACCTTTAGGAAAATGGTCAATAAAATAAAACAAGTGAAAACAACGTAAAGTATGGTATGATTGATGTGCAATTTATTTATCTTAATATATAAAAGAAGATACTGATTGGTGACTGACATATCAACGCACAGCCCAAACCGCTTGGTCTAGAGACACCAAATTTGGCACGTAGGTTCCTTATGAGGTCTAGGGGTGCACTAAGAAAGTATTTTTCAAAACTCACCCTCCAAGGGGGTGAAACGGGGGTCCAAAGTTTGTATGAAAGTCCCTCAGTTTCAAAGCTAGGATCTTCAAATTTTGTGTTTAGGCTAACGATTGAATATTAATGTACACGTATCTCAGCGTTTTTGAAAATTCTACTCCCGAAGGGGTGAAAAGGGGGATAAATTTGTGTAAAGAAAATCCTTCATTTACGAAGTAAAAATAGCTAAATTTATTATTTAAGCTTATGGATAGAAAACTAACGCAACTTATATCGTTATTGTTAGTATTTTGACCCCTATGGGGGTGAAATGGGGTAAAAAACCCAAAAATCGATATGGATGTCGTTATTACGATTTTCTAGGATGACGATTACGAAAATAACATTTATTTTGAAGTCCAATACGGTGGACATGATTTAACCCCTTAAGGGGTGAAAATGGGGTTCAAATTTTGTATGGAAAAAGAATATAAAATCGAAATTACAATTTAAAACTTCGCTGGAGATCTCGGCCAGTCTCGGCCAAAAATTATGTCTCGGTCTCGGCTCGGCTAAAATGGCCGAGAATCTCGGCCTATTAGTACCTACTTACGTAGGCCTGAGATTACACTCGTGCGCTTTTGTCTTGCACTTTCTTCTTCGCTGAGGCATGCGTAATTGGAACTAACGCTGTTACGCATGCCACAGGGCATACGCTGACGCATCCTTCACTGTGATTAATCAAATCAAATCAAAATTGTTGATTTCAGTCTTTTGGTATTTTTTTGATGACTTGTGTAGGTAGGTACCTAGTTTAGTTTTACCATTTAAGAATGTGAATGTTATATTAATATAGTGGTGTGGTTGGCGTACGAGCTCAAAATCAATGGAAAACCTCAAACCCATCTACAGCATAGCCGTTTGGCACAAGTATACTTGAAGTCAAAACAATATTTTGGACCCGCAGTTCTTAAAAATTCTTCCCTTAGGAGAGGAGTTATGGGTAATCTTTTTGTATGGGGAAAAAAATTTTTTGTTCTAAATCCTATCATGTATTGCTAAGCCGGTTCTTAAAATATATTAAATTAATACATTTCAGCCACTGTCTTGTTTTAAATTAAATCAAAACACATTTTCAAAATATACCAAGTTTAGGCTCCTGCAGATCCGATGTGGTTAATTTATTTTTTGTAAAATACACCTTAAAATATATTTAATATCCTAATGTCAAACCACAAGAAAGCAATTTTGTAATAATATAATAATACGTTTAGTTCGTGCAAGGGCGATACACGCGCACGCGAATTTTGTTGCAAACTGATTAGGCGACGCTGTTGCCCATAGTACATCGATTTGCTTTTTTTTTGCCATTTTATAGTAACTTAAAAAAAAAAACAAAAATCTCGGTCTCGGCCGAGACTATTTTTTAATCGCGGTCTCGATTCTCGGTGAAAAGTGTGTTCGGTCGGTCCCTAGTTGCTGGTAACGTTTTATAAGCAACACTCGGTCCGGTCAGGTGTCGGATGGGTGACCGTTAAAGCTAATTCAGGGCGGCCGCATATTGTAAGAAATAAAACATCATGCAGCTTAGATAGCGGCTTGGATTTAGAAAACTTGAGCACGAAATTATATATAGTGAGTTTACTACCTTATTATAAAACATGCAGAGATTCTAATGCACATATTCATTTTCCGCGGAAACACTTATTTTTCGAAAAAAATAAAGATCTAAGTCTAATTTTTAAACCAGTGTCGTCATTCTTGACGTTTAATGGCGGCGCACTAGGTTGGTAGCACTGCTAAATTGTTGCGATGGTGAATCAAAGACCGCAGGTCACGTGATAGGTGCGAGGAGCGTAGCGACGAGTATGTTAGGTGTACATGAACCCAGCGCGCGAGCCGAGCGAGCGAAGCGAGCGTGCCGCGGCAGCGGCCGGCGAAGCGCCAGAAACGACTTTTTTTACGTGCGAAATTTTGTACGTACGTCCCTTCCCCTTTACCCACCTCTTTTTAGCCTCCTCTGCTTAATTTCTAAATTTTTTGTTTTGAGGTTATGTTTACACAAAAAATTATTTCTTGAAAACTACGCATCACGGACGGATGGGGATTGGAAGAGGGAGTTGTTTCCCTTCCCTCCCCCTCTCTCCCTCCTTTAATTGCCGAAAAACAACAGCAATTTGGCTGTTATCATAACTTTTTTGTGTATTCATTTATATCAATATCTCTGCAAATATGTACTTCCGCGGAATGGGAGTACCACCAGGGGGGAGGTTACCTCCCCCCTCCTCCCCCCTTCCCTCAAAACCACCAAATTCGTGCTCAAGTATTCTAAATTTTTACCTAGATAGCATGCATGCATGCATTCATTGAAGTAGTATAATTATTTCAAACACAGTTGTACGCGAATGTACATTCGCGAAGGTACATTCAAATCACATTTATCTCGTAAACGTAAGGCGATCAAGCTCTGGTATTTGGCGACAAACTCGCTCGAACTACCGACTACACATAGGAGTTATCAGATTTTCGCTACGACCTTTCGTTCTCGAGATCCAGGTAGAAAGGTCTCTACAGCATATCCTCAAATATCTTCTAAACGCAAGATCGACAAACTCTGATTCTTGGTGACAAACTCCGACAAACTAACGGCTACACACTCGAGTTATCAGATTTTCGCTACGACCTTCCTTTCTCAAGATCCAGGTAGAAAAGTCTCCACAGCGTATCCTCACGTATCTCCTAAACGCAAGACCGACAAAATCTGGTTCTTGGTGACAAACTCCGACAAAATACCGGCTACACCCACGAGTAATCAGATTTTCGCTACGACCTTCCGTTTTCGAGATCTGTGTGGCCCAGCCGAAGAGACGTCTCTACAGCTGGGCCACACGTATCTCCTAAACGGAAGACCGACAAACTCTGGTTTTTGGCGACAAATTCCGACAAAATACCGGCTACACATACGAGTAATCAGATTTTCGCTACGACCTTCCGTTTTCGAGATCTGAGTGGCCCAGCTGTAGAGACGTCTCTTCGGCTGGGCCACACGTATCTCGTAAACGGAAGACCGACAAACTCTGGTTTTTGGCGACAAATTCCGACAAAATACCGGCTACACATACGAGTAATCAGATTTTCGCTACGACCTTCCGTTTTCGAGATCTGTGTGGCCCAGCTGTAGAGACGTCTCTTCGGCTGGGCCACACGTATCTCGTAAACGGGAGACCGACAAACTCTGGTTTTTGGCGACAAATTCCGACAAAATACCGGCTACACATACGACTAATCAGATTTTCGCTACGACCTTCCGTTTTCGAGATCCGTGTGGCCCAGCTGTAGTGACGTCTCTTCGGCTGGGCCACACGTATCTCGTAAACGGAAGACCGACAAAATCTGGTTTTTGGCGACAAATTCCGACAAATTATCGACTTCATCATGGCATAGTCAAAAAGTAAGATTTCCAACTTTTTTTTTTGTGGCCCAGCTGTAGTCCGGCACGTAAACGCAGTAGTTACGTTTTTTCCTTGTGAAAACTTACACTAGGGGTTCAGTATATAGAAAAAAAACAGCCGCGCAGCGCGATTTTTAGTCAGTTAAATTTGTTTATTATGCCATACCTGTAGGGTTATTCACGATTGTCGGAAATCTAGTCGAAAGCATTCGATTCGAATCCGTATCCTCCGATATTACAAAAATATAGCTATTTACAAATACATTCGACTGGCCTTCGATTCACTTTTCGACGGGAAAGCGCAATGCATTTACAAAGTTTGAAAGCATAAGGTAGTAAATAAGATCGAAGACTATAGACTTTGCGATTCGATTCGGAAAGTTGGTTTCCGACAATCGTGAATAACCCCCCGGGACCTCCCACAGGTATGGGGCCCGGGGCGGACCGCCCCTGCGGCCCCCCCCCCCCCCCCCTTAGTCCGCCAGTGGAGTAGCCTCAAAAACGGTTAGATATTCTAACAAAGTATGTAGAACTAAAGATACAGAGAATTTTAGAAGTTTTCATTTCATTTTTGAACTTTTATCGCCACAACGCACCATTTTTGAGATATTGGCGAAAAACCTAAAAGTGGTACCTTCTCCACCTCACCTCCGAGACGTCAGGACTTTTACCCCCTTTTGGGTCATTTATTGACTGAAGATTAACCCCCGCAGGTAAATAAAAAGTACCAGGATCACATAAATTTAAAGGTTTTTTATACCCTAAAAAGTAAAAAGTATGATAAATTATTTCAAGTACCAGGGTCGTATAAATCTAAAGAAGGTTAACTTCTATAAATTTCATAATTATACATTTCACAATATCTATAAATAATACACCTACTAATAATAAAATTTATTTCAGACACACAGACCATACAACAAGTTTCAGACACCATAGAGTATCAATAACATTAAATACGAGTGGGCGATTGTCCAAAATTACATTAGTGATAGATATACACATCACCAAAGTACCAGGATCTCATAAATATGGAGAAGTTTATGTTGTCCTGTTAGTAAATAAAGAGTAGTATTTCATCGGGTAACAATAAATTCCCATTTTGGGTATCGAAAATCCTGAATGTAGCGTACTGAAATACTAAGTGGGCGATGGACTGAGGGCGACTACAAATGTTGAAAATGGGCGACTTTAATTTACAAATTGAGTAACTAGTTATTCAGAACGGGCGACCAAATTACTATTTGGGCGACATCCTTAAGTAAGGCACACAAAACATTTAAAATTTGGCATATATTTTGTTTAAAAAAGGTGACTATTATCCTAATCGAGATTATTCGAGATGACAAAAATACCATGTTGGGCAGCTTAAATCAGTTATATTGTCAAGGGCGTCGCCAAGGGTGGGCAGGGGGGGCCGCTGCCCCCCCTAGAGGTTAAAAAATGTAGCCAACTGCAAAATAACTAAAGTCCTAAGGGCGTGCAATTGACTTGCTGTTTACTCCAATTAACTGTAGGTAATTTGTCTGTATGCGTGAGCGCAGCACTACAGGTATGAATGTGTGTGTGTGTGAGTGACTGCTATTTAATGTGAATCTATTGGAATGATTTTTTAGTCCGAAATATATTATTGAAGCAAAACCACGTTGGTCTGATTTCTCCTCGTTAAGCTAAAGTGAACCTTATTACAACTCCATATGGTCCTTCGAGCCGGATTCCAAAGGATACCTGTGCCTATTCATCGATCGAATACAAAAGAATCGCCTGCACCCGGCGACCGAGAACAAAAGGCAGCTACACTAATGAGTTTGTTTACAACTTATTGAAAGGAATTGGTTATTCTTTATGCTTTATTCACTCCGTGCACTTGGAATTTACTACGTAATACGTTTAGAACATTTGAATAACAGAATAACATTGCAAGATTTTTGAAATATGGCTACTAAAGTGGAACAATTATTGGCTGAGCTGGAAGATAAAGCACTTTTACTACAGAAAGCTCAAACCAACCTAAAAAAATGTCCTAAACAACGATTAACAAAAGGATACATAGAAACTCGTTTGGATTCGATTGAGGAATATTGGAAGTCTTTCACAACTGCTCATAATAATCTATTGAGGTGTGTGCCAAAGGAAAAAAGAACCGATTTACCATATTTTGCAAATGAAGAATACTTTTGCTTTGAAGAATTATACCTAAGCCTTCAAGGAGACTTGAAAGATTTGCTATCAGGATTTCAATCAATACCTAGTGCGCACATACCAACGTCGCAGAATGCTAACTCCAATGGACAAGTGAAACTACCTCGGATTTTGTTACCCACGTTTTCGGGAGTGTACGAAGACTGGCCGGCGTTTCAAGATCTATTTACGTCGCTAGTGCACAACAACCACTCGCTTAGTAAGGTACAAAAACTACACTACTTAAAGAGCAGTATCACTGGGGAAGCTGAGTTTTTATTGAAGCACATTCAAGTCACGGAAGCCAATTATCATCAAGCTTGGGATCTACTCAAAGGGCGTTATGGTAACAAGAGAATTATAGTCAATTCAATTTTGAAAAAGTTATTTATGCAAAAGAAGATTCCTAATCAAACTGCCCATCACATTAAGTCACTGTTGAATACAACAAATGAGTGTATTAATAGTTTGAAAAATCTCAACATATCAACAGACTCTTGGGATCCGTTAATCGTATTTCTGGTTGTGCAGAAGTTGGACCCAGAGTCTCACAGAGATTGGGAAGAGCAAAACTACAAAGATAATTTAGAAGAGTTACCTACATACGCAGATCTTGAGAGATTTTTACAATCTAAATTCCGCACACTAGAACTAGTCACACCTCAAACAAAGGAGAAGTCATACACTAGAAGAGATTACGCGGTCCATCTTTCTACCGAACCTACAACTGCTAAGCAAAGAAGCTGTCCCATGTGTACAGAAAATCACACATTATGTCATTGTGATAACTTCACGAAAATGGAACCTGCAGAGCGAAGCGAATACGTCAAGAATAACAATTTATGCTACAACTGTTTGGCATCAGGACACTCAGCAAGAAGATGTCGACTCAGGATGTCTTGTCGTATTTGTTATAAACGGCATCATACATTGGTACATCAATCGACCACAGCGGACTCAAACCAATCAAGTAAGATTCAAGCGCATCACCTTCAAGTTGATACTCAACCTCCATCCACAAGTGCAAACGAATCAAACGTCGAGCTGTCATCACACTTTGCTGCTAGCACGTCTACGGCATTACTAGCAACTGCCCTTGTGCCAGTGAGAAATGAAACGGGTCATGTGGTAGAGTTAAGTGCTCTCATCGATCACGGTTCTCAGGCGACGTTTATAAGCGAGCGTGCTGCCCAGACACTAAGGATAAAGAGAGAACCGGCACACGGCACAATCACAGGGGTTGGTTCTACCAAAACTGTCGTGAAGTATGCAACAGAAATCGAGCTATTATCAAGACATGACGACAGTTTTAACATCAAGGTGAAAGCTTATATCATGCCCACGCAACTTACGACCCAGTTACCTTCTCAATCTATATGTATGCAAGATTGGCAGCACCTACAAGGACTTGTGAAAGGGATCCTTCGGGAATATAAATAAAAGCGGACTGTAGATTAATAGGGGCTGGTTTAATAGCCGTTTTACAAATAAAATTAGGACTATGACGTGATGTTATATAAAAAGAGGTAATCGCGGTTGGTGTCCGTCCGTGTAAGTATGGAGCGCAAGTAAGTTCGGTGTTGGTCGTCGCTCGCCGCGGTGACGTAGCCGGTCCTCCGCCCCCGCGCGTCTCCTCCCGTGCGTGGTAGACCGGTCGGCGACATGCTCCCCGGGTTGAAGGCTGCTGAAGGGCTTCAAGGCTCTGGAAGGGGACAGATATTATTGAATGCCCTCCGAATGGTGCCTCGTTTGGTCTTCAACTCGGCGACCCTGACGATGCCATCACTGCCAGGGTAAACATTGACCACTCTTCCCAAAGACCACAGAAGAGGTGGAAGAGTGGCGTCTTTGACGACGACAAGGGAGCCAAGTTTTAGTTCATTTTTGTTAGTTTGCCATTTCAATTTCTGTTGAAGCTGGTTGACGTATTCTAATGAAAAGCGGCGCCAAAAATGCTGTTTTATGTACTCGATTCTTTTGAATCGATCGAGGCGAGCGATGTTGACGTCCAAGATCTGTGGATGTGGTATGGATACCAGTGGTCGTCCAATTAAGAAATGAGCAGGAGTGAGAGGGGAAAGGTCTAAAGGATCGGAGGATAATTGGGTTAAGGGACGTGAATTTAAAATAGCCTCAATTTGATTGAGGCAAGTGACCATTTCCTCATAAGTAAGGTGCGTGGTGTCTAAGAGCCGCTTAAGGTGGTACTTGGTTGAGCGAACGGCTGACTCAGCTAAGCCGTTGAAGTGGGGAGTATACGCTGGAATAAATTTAAACTCTATACCCTCCTGAGCAACTAAACCCTCAAGATCTGATCGAACCAAGAATCTTGCGAGTTCATTGTATGTGCCAACAAAATTGGTGCCATTATCAGACGTGATGGTTTGGGGTTTGCCACGCTGTGAAACAAAGCGATTTAAAGCGGCTAAGTACGCTTCGCTAGACAGTGCCGTAACGAGTTCGATATGTACAGCCTTTACCGAATTGCATACGAAAATAGCTAAAAATGACTTTACGAGCTTGCAACCTCTCCCTTTTCGGTCGGCTATCAGCACTGGTCCACAATAGTCGGCGCTACAGTGTAAGAATGGGAACTCTAGTTCGGTACGGGACGATGGTAACTGACCCATAATGGGCTGAATGGTTTTGGCTTTAAATCTACAGCAACGAACACATTTATTGACACATTTTTTAGATAAATTGCGGCCTCCCAAAGGCCAATAATTTTGCCTAATGTTTGCTAATAAAAGTTGGGGGCCTGCATGTAAGTATTTTTTATGAAAATATTCAAAAAGAATGTAAGTAAAGTGGTGCTTACTGCACAGTAAAATAGGGTGTTTTACGTCATAATTGTAAGGAGAATTATTGAGCCTGCCACCAACTCGAATAATATTATTGGGATCTAAGAAAGGAGACAAAGAAAGTAAACGATTTTTATGAGGCAAAAGCTTTTGTGATTTTAAAATGGCATACTCATCTGGGAACATTTCTATTTGAGTTTTACGAATAATGATATTTAATGAATTTTGTAGTTCCTGTACAGATAAATTACCAGTTAATTTATCGTTTTTATTTTTACAATTGTGAATAAATCTTAACAAGTATGCCATTGTAAATTGCAATGATTTGAAATTTGATTTTTTATTAATAAAGCCACTAACTACGTCATCAACACTGCTACCTAAATCTACAAAGCCACTAACTATATCAGCGTTAAGTTGATTATTGCGCGCTACTGGTGTGGAAATCAACTCAGGTAGATCGTGTTTCTCATTGGGCTTTTTAGGCCATTGGGTTTGATCCCTTAATAAGAAGGTGGGGCCAGACCACCACAGGCTAGAACTGCTGATGAGATCAGCCTTCAGCCCGCGGGAAACAAGATCCGCCGGATTGTCTACCGACCGTACGTAACTCCACGTGTGACCCTCCGTGCTCTCCTGAATTTCGTGAACACGGTTTCTAACGAAACTTTTGAGTTCACTAGGCGGAGTTTTTAACCATCCAAGAACTATGGTAGAATCACACCAAAATCTACATTCTTCTATAGGTATGGTTAAGGAAGCTAATACTTTTGTACACAGTCTTGTTGCAAGTAAAGCCGCGGAAAGCTCAAGGCGCGGAGTACTAAGGGGTTTAATAGGGGCAACTCTATTTTTTGACGTAAGTAAATGTACCTTTACTGACCCAAAACTGTCAATGGAACGGATGTATATACATACTCCGTAAGCTCGTTCTGAAGCGTCTGAAAAAACGTGAACTTCATGTGAAACGGAGTCATTCATAAGAACCCAACGAGGAATTTTAAGTTGATTAAGGAAGGGTAGAGTATTTGCAAAGGCTAACCATGATTGTTTTATTTCTTGACCAACTTCTTCGTCCCATGTACATTGATCAATCCACAATCTTTGCATGATAAGTTTCGCTTCAACGACACACGGGCCCACTAGGCCTAAAGGATCAAATATCTGACTAATAACAGAAAGTATGTGTCGTTTGGTTATTTTATTATTTATGTTAATATTTATTGAAAATGATAAGAAATCAGAATCGCAAAGCCAATTTAAACCAAGTGTTTTTGAAGGAGAGTTTAAATCAATGTCTGATAAATTAAATACGGTATTTGAATTAGGGGAACATGGGGAAATTTGGTCAAGAATTAATTTATTATTTGATTTAAATTTTCTAAGATTAAATTTTGCACTTTCTAATGTGGATATGACGCCTTTGCAAATTCTTACCGTGTCTTCTATTGAAGATGAACCGTCTAAGTAATCATCGACGTAAAAATTTCTTCTGATGGATTGTTTTACGTCTTCGTCCTGTGCACTAGATGCAAGGCTGACCAAACACTTTGTGGCTAAGTACGGGGCACATGCTGTCCCAAAGCTTACCGTGTTAAGAGTGTAGGTTTTTAAAGGTTCCTTACTATCAGTGCGAAAAACTATTTGTTGAAGAGGACGTTGGGAAGGATCGAGTTCAATCGCCCTATACATTTTCTCGATGTCGCCTGTTACGACATACTTATGCTGGCGAAAGCGCAATAAAATTGAAAAAAGATCTTCCTGTACAGTTGGACCAACCATCAGTATATTATTGAGTGATAAACCGGAAGTGGTGGTTGCCGAAGCGTCAAAGACAGTACGAAGCTTTGTGGTCGTGCTTGACTCACGAAGAACGCCGTGATGTGGCAAAAAATAATTAGTCTGTTGAAGACAGCTAGCTGAAGGCTCCTTATTTTCGGTCATGTGACCTAAGTGCTCGTATTCGAGCATAAAATCAAAGTACATGCCCTTAAAGACTGGATCCCTATTGAACCTTCGCTCTAAGGATAAAAAACGGCTTTTTGCCTGTTGAAATGAGTCACCTAGGACTGAGGGGTCTTCCTTAAGGGGCATGGTCACGACAAAGCGACCATCATCTTTACGCTTGGTATTTAAGAGGAAGTTTTTCTCACAGGCACGCTCTTCAGGGGATAAGGAGTGCTTTGCTGCTACAGTATCTAATTCCCAGAAACGAGTTAAGTCTGGATTGGGTTCCTCGTTTAAAAAATTACAAACAGGGGAATGAGAAGAGTGCTTAAGGCGGGCAACATGCCCAGACACTAACCAACCCAGTTTCGTTTCATATAACTTGGGTTGATTTTTACCCAAGTTAATATGATTGTTGCCCAAGACGGACCAAAATACTTCTGCCCCTACTAATATATCTATAACAGAAGGTATATTAAAGGTGGGGTCAGCAAGATTTATTCCTTTGGGAAGAGGAATATTTTCTATGTTTATAAAGGAAGACGGTAGACATTTGGTAATATCAGGCAGTATAAGACAATCTACAGTAAATTTAAAGTCGTCATGAATTGACATTATAGTAAGGCTGCAAGACTGTGTACATTGAGAAGTATGATGATTAATACCTGTCACCGTGGAGTACGCATCGCGGCGCGACAGACCCAGCTTACCGCACAACGATTGCGTAACTATGTTCGCGGTGCTCCCGTTGTCGAGCAGGAGGCGCGCGGAGTGCGCGGCGCCTCTGCTGTCGAGCACCTTCACGAGCGCTGTGGACAGTAACACATGCGGAGAAGTAGTAAACTGTCTAAAATCATTTGAATCATTTGCGAGATGATTGATGCTATTGACTGGAATTGCAGGCTCAGGGGTAGGTTCTGGCTCATGCAGATGCAAAAGTGTGTTGTGTCTCTTTTTGCAGTACCTACAAGGGACAAGACTGCATTTGCTCTCAATATGACCAGGCCTGAGACAATTAAGACACACTTTTGTTTCCTTGGCCTTTTTAATTCTATCTTCAATAGAAAGGGACCTGAATGTTTCACAGTTAACTAAATAAATAATGGCTTTCATTACAGAGCAAACATTTAAAAGATTTTGGATTGTAAATATTTTGATTAGATTTTAAGTTTTTATTACTGTAAATATTTGTTTTGTTACCATTATTGTTGTAAGAATTTGTTTTATAATTATTATTGTAAGAATTTATTTTATTGCTATTATTTGAAGTGTCTAAAAGAAAGCTAGAATTTTGTTTGTAAATATCTTTTTGAATTTTACCTTTTTCTTGTATTGTCTCCAATAAGTCTGCTCTGTTGCTAAGAAATTGAATAAATATTTTTAAAGAAGGGGGGTCGCTAAGAGTGTTTCTATGTTCTTCCCATACTCTGTGGGTAACACTGTCTAATTTTTCGGACATCATATGGATAATTAATGTATCCCAATATTCAGTGGGTTGGTTTAAGGACGACAAAGCACGTAAGTTTTTATTTGTTACATCTATAAGATGGCGAATTGACAAGCATGATTCTTTTTGCATGCGTTCGACATTAAATAATGCTTGAACATGGTTGTTTACAAGCAATCTCTTATTGTCATATCTTTGGCACAACAACTTCCATGCAGCTTCGTAATTATCGGCTTTAAAATCTAAGTTGTCGATAACAAGCAAGGCGCTACCTTTAAGAGAAGCGTGAAGATAATGTAATTTATTTATATTATCCATATCATGTTGCGAATGTATTAAAGAAATAAAAGTATCTCGAAACTTAAGCCAGTGCTGATATTGGCCATGGAAAATAGGCAAGTCAATTTTAGGCAAACGAACGCAATTAGATCTGGAATTACTCGCCTGTACATCCTCGTATACGGAACCATCCCGAAGGTCACGCTGGCTGTGGCGCGCGCCGAGCAGACAGCGCGCCGCCGCAACCAGTGAGTGGTACTGGTTTTCAAACTGTTCGCGTTCCGGAATCTCATCGGCGGGGTCCTCCGAAAGCATCTCGATCTCCGACTGTAAATCGTCAAATTGAGGGTATAAAGCATCTAATTTGTTAAACCGGCCTTCCAGGTCTAAAAGTTGCTCAGGGCTAAGATCGGCAGAACTCTTAAGCAAAGTAATATAATTATTAAAAATCGTTAATTTAGATTTTAAACTACTACGCTTTTTAATAAGCTTTTCACGTTCTTTTTGTTCCGCCATACTAAATAAAGATATAAAATAAAATAAGCTGCTTAAAAAATCACAATAATAACTAAATTACCGTTTTAAAGAAACACAATGAATGAATAGATAAGTTTATGAAAGGAATGCGGCTGGCAGCGATAAGGAATTGCGAGAACAAAAGAACAGCTGTGCGCCTGCGCTGCGCACTCGACTAGTTTTTTATGCACGAAATATTATCTATTTGTTGCAATCGATCGAACGATTTGCAGTACTAACGTGATAAGCGCAGATGAATTTAAATAAATGAAAAATAACACTATGATTGCGACCTTACGAATGATGAAATGAAATGCACTCACTAAATTGGGCTATTAGCAATTTGAATAGCGAAAAGAAAGGAAAAAAGAAGGAATTAATTGGAACGAACTCACAAAATACCCAAACCGTCTTCGGATCCACTGCGCCGTAGGTAGGTATCGTGTCGTCTCGAACGTTCGATGATGGGTACAAAGTCCAACTTGCGTATCGACCTCTAAATCTTGCACTTCTCGAGCTTGTGTGGCTGCGTTGCAGATTCTTCACCAGGAAAAGACCGGTAGAAACGGCTCCCGAAGAAATCTTGCTGCTGAAGACCGCACTTGAAGAGCTTCCGAATTTTTTTTTGTACGTCGACGGCCCGTCCTTTTTCTAGCAAACGACTAGGTACCGCGAGAGGACCAATGAAAGGGATCCTTCGGGAATATAAATAAAAGCGGACTGTAGATTAATAGGGGCTGGTTTAATAGCCGTTTTACAAATAAAATTAGGACTATGACGTGATGTTATATAAAAAGAGGTAATCGCGGTTGGTGTCCGTCCGTGTAAGTATGGAGCGCAAGTAAGTTCGGTGTTGGTCGTCGCTCGCCGCGGTGACGTAGCCGGTCCTCCGCCCCCGCGCGTCTCCTCCCGTGCGTGGTAGACCGGTCGGCGACAACTTGCTTTAGCCGACCCAAGTTTTAATAAATCAGCAAGAATAGATTTACTTCTTGGAGTGGAAGTTTATGCTCGTATTTTAAAGAACGACATCATCAAGGGTCCCCCAGGTACACCATGCGCCCAAAACACCGACCTGGGATGGATTATTTTCGGTAACATTCACTCCGAGAAAGCAGCAGAAAAGTTAGTAGTCCTTCATCTTAGTCTCGATCTTGACAATATGTTGAAAACAATGTGGGAGCTCGACAAGAACGAAGAATTAAAGCAAACCAAGGAAGAAAAGCAATGCGAGGAAATTTACCAAACTACTACTACAAGAACAGAAGAAGGACGATATGTTGTCAAACTACCTACCAAGAAAGAAACACTTTTAGCAACCCAAGGACAAACAAGAAGTATAGCACTTAAGAGACTTTATCAACAAGAACAAAGATTAGAAAGAAATCCTACATTAAGAGAAGAATACGTGAAGGTTATGGAAGAGTATATAGAGATGAAGCATATGGAAGAAATAAGCAAGGAAGAACTAAACAAACCAGGTTACTATATGCCACACCATTCAGTCGTGAAAGAAGACAAAGAAACGACCAAAGTAAGGGTAGTTTTCAATGCTTCTCAAAAAGGCCTTAACAACACATCCCTTAATGATGAGCTACTTGTAGGGCCACAAATCCAAGCAGATATGAGAAATCTAATTATGAAGTGGCGCATGAAGAAGGTATGTTTTGTCGCCGACATACAACGAATGTATCGACAGATATTGGTGAAGCCAGAAGATAAGGATTTGCAAAGAATTTTATGGAGGAGCAGTACCAAAAAACCTGTGAAGGACTATCGACTCACGAGAGTCACCTTTGGCACTGCATCAGCCCCCTACCTAGCTGTCAGAACGTTAAAGGATCATTCACACAGCTCCGGCGCGTCAACGGCGCGTCACCGGCCCGTCAACGTCAAAAATATAGTTACATACAAGTTGTACTACACTGTTCACACACATCAGTCATGGCGCGTCAACGGCGCGTCACCGGCCCGTCAACGTCAAACGCATATTGCTACGGCATGCCGGCGACGCGCCGGTGACGTGACGGCCGGCGCGTCACCGGCACGGCGCGTCGCCGGCGAGTCACCGGCAAGGCAAACAGGGTTGCTACTTTTTTGTTTAAATAAATTATTGGTTGCTGTAATCGGTACAGAAAATTACACTGTAGTATGGAAATAAAGTATAATTTATTTATTTCAACTTTGAAAAACAATTATTTTTACTACTTTTGGTAATATATTGGTAATTAATTTACACCACCAGTCTAGGATGAGTATTTTTCGAGATATTCCTGTTTTAAGATTAACAGATGTCCACTGTCAAACTTAAAACAGCAATATCAATAAAAAAAAATTGTTGAGATTTGCGTACGTCGCGGATGACGTCATAATTTATTTACAGATCACAAGACTATGTTTTCCTAGCTTCACTTGTTTTTACGACATTCATTAGTTTACCCGAAGTTCACTCACATTGTTGTATTTTTATTAAAATTCGAAAAAAAATACCTTTACTAGAACTTAATGGAACAGGTGAATTAAGTCTCATAAAGTTACCAAAATATTAACAGAATTAAAAAATAAAATGTTTTTTAAAGTTGAAATTAATAAATAATACTTTATTTCCATACCACAATGTACTTTTTTTCTACCTTTTATAACAACCAATACTTTATTAAAACAACCCAGGTAGCATTTATACGTCATAAAGACGTGAACTTTTCGTCGATTTAGACCTGAGAGACGTCATCTGATGACGTCTAGATATCCAGAAAATGACGTGTGAAAGTCACAGCCCCACGACGTCTTTTTTCTCACGTTAAAATAACGTAACTATCAAACGTGCCTAGCACGTTCTTCTATTAGCGTGACTACTACGTCATTTTTCTCACGTTAAAATAACGTAACTACCAAACGTGCCTAGCACGTTCTTCTATTAGCATGACTACGACGTCATCTAGATGTCGTCTTTCTGACGTTAAATAGAAACGAACAGGGCACTCCTTAGGGTGCGTCCAAAATTAGCACTTAGCCGAGCTGATAAAAAAAAACTCCGTATAGTTTATATACATCATTTATTTTACTTACTTAATACTTTATTTTCTAAAATTAACAGTAGATTATAACCTATTCATAAAATACAATGGATCATCGGAAAACATATAAAATTGTCGTCAGTGCTATTAGGCAACACAACACACTTACAAACTATATCATCCATTGGTAAAATTTTTAACTCTGTCAAATTAGATAAGATAAAGATGTCAAGACCAGCAGAATCAAAAGGATAGTTATATAAAGAATTATACTCTATGAATTCTTTGCCATATACAAAGACTGTTTTATCAATAATGTGTCTCATAATACATAAATGAGAAAATCTTTGCATACACCTTTTTTATAGAATTCGTATACATTGTTCCCATTGAGGTTTGGCCCCAAATAGTTGTCATAAGGTAAAGAAAGATTTTCTTTAACATTGCAGTTGGGATATGATGAAAATTCAGTCTCTCTCAGACGTTTAACTATTTGTTGTAGTGGGTATTTAGGAGACCTGACAAGCTTTTTCAAACCACCTAAATAGTTTTCAAAAGGAAAGGCAGAATAATTGTCCAAGACCCCATAAATTTGGACATCGTCAGATACATGGCACATCATGTGAACATTATAAACTAGAAAAGATATTCCGTACACATTTTGTGAATGTTTTATAAACATTAACAATAGTTCGTGTGCAAAATCTATACCAATTTTATTTATGTGCTTTTGAGAGCAAAGAATAGTAATTGCACAGTGAAGTAATATAAAATTTTTATAGAGAGCAGTTGGTAGTATCTCTTTTAAAACAAATGGACCAAGATATAGAAGAAATAGCCTGAATTCGGTGGCCTTCCAGCGAGCTAATTCGTTTAAACTACGAGGTCGTCTGTTAAATTCAATGGGTATAGATTTTTCACAAGAAAGTAATTTTTCAGATATCTGCAACACTGAACGGCTACATAAGCGAACTGCTAATTTCCCACCAATCCAAATATTTAGGAGTTTCCTCATCACTCCCAATAATACGGCGTGCATATAATCTACAGGGAACGCAGTGATTAAGTCAATGGGAAGATCTAAAAGTGGAGACTCACCTAAATGATGGTCTTCATCTGATCTTAATCGAAACTGTAAGTTAGTTCTTTTGCCAGCACATACATTTTTATAAATAACTCTTCCTTGGACGTATTCGCCAGGCTCTACACATTTGTCACAGGATGAGTATCCCCCATGTGATTTTGTACATTTCAGAAAAGCTCTAGCTGGGGCGTCGCACACGAAACTGTGCACTTTAACACTGTAGTGGACACTCTCGAAATCAAAACCAATCTCAAGTAATTCTGTTAATTCTTTTACGAAGTCTTTTAAAAAAAGGTTTAATGGAGATGGTTTTGAACGTCCACAAAAAATAGCGATAGCAAAAGGTTTTGCATTGGTATAGTTTTTTATCAATCCTAATATAGGCCAAAGTTGTACATTGCTACTTTTGAATAACGGAAGACCGTCTACATTAAAAGAAATTAATATCTCTCTTTTGTCAATCTTAGTGTGACCAAGTAATTTTAATTGACTTTTTAATTGAATAAGGAGTCCAATGTATACTAATTCGCCAGATTCTAAAGATAATGTTTCTACATGCTTTGGTGTCTGCAATAACGTTCTGCTATCTTTTGGCAGTTCAGGGCATATGGGAGAAAGAATCTTTAAAAGACTATCTATAGCATTATGGGGGATTTTATACTGAACTGTGGCCCAGTGTCTCAACTGAGATTTTAAATCAACTTCACTGTTCTCAGTTTCTTGAGACACATATTCATTCATAGATAATGTGGGCTGTGAAACTTCTGTATTTACAGATGGTTCACAATCCACATTATCTATCTGCGAAACTTCTGTACTTACAAAAGGTTCACAATCACTATCAACACTATTATCATTATAAACATTTGATGTGGATACAGTTGATGGTAAACATGGTAACTGACTACATGAAGGCTCTGAATTAACAGTTTCATAATTGCTATCTACTGAGTTGCTTGTTTGGATTTCTGACAATACTTTTAACTTTTCTTCTTTAACACGTCTGAGTAATTGTCGTTGCCCAACTACAGCTTTTCGCTTAACACCTGTTTTTTCAATTGCTGACATAATCTAATTCTTTTTCAATTGTTTCTTTTCCCGTTGTGGCGCGTGTTTAAGCCAGTTTTTAATAATATCTTCTATTTGTCTACTCGTGGAACCAGTAGCTGTCTTCACAGCATCTGTACAGAAAGTATTTTTTTTACATTAGCTTCCTCGTCCAATGTTTTTTGTAAATTTTTGACTGATTGGCAAACTGTCTTTGTGCCTCAGTAACATACTGCACACAAGTTACATGATTAACAACAGCAACTAAACAACTAATGGTGCCAATTTTCATCAAAATCGGTTCAGTAGTTTTTTGCAGGATAAAAAATTACATAGGTATTAGTTGAGTCATGTAAAAAGAGCGCTAGAAGCAAGTAGAGAGAAGTATGTTTGCACAAAAACGGACTTTCTTTTAGCGATTTTTTTTAATGACGCGAACTATAGGTTTAGTGGGAAGTACGCAGTCCCATAGTAGTTATACTAGTTCCCAATAAGTGGGATAAGTCTTATTTACGAGATTATTACCTCTAGCCAGTTGCTACATACTATTTATAATTACAGTAAAAACAACTAACCAACAACAGCATCGCGCAGACGAAGTTCCGAAAATGGGTGTTTGTCCGATCGTTTGCCATAAAAATTGTACTGTTTTGCGTAACTGTCGGTCATAATGAATTTCATGATCCTTGATACCTGGTTCGAGGTACCTGTTCCACCTAGAGATTTTAAGTAGGAAACCTGCAAAATTCAAATAATTACTCAGAATTGTAAAGGTCAGGCTACTATGGAAAGAGCTAGGTAAAGACAGCAACAGTTTCAATGAAAAAAATTGTGGTGGAGAGGCCTGTGCTCCATCACTAACAAAATGTTAAAGGTTGTTAAAATTAGTTAAAATTAAAATATGATGCGACAGTTGCTACATACCAGATCTTCATAATGTTTTGAATTTTTTAGTAACAATTCTGTAGTTTCCAGCTCCTCTTTACATTTCAAGGGGAATTTAAATTCCGGTATTGAATGTCCGGTCCTTTTTTCCTTCAAAAGTGATATTATTTGTTCATTTTGAACTTTTATATAAGACAGTAGAGATATTATTTTGTCCTGGAAGCCTGAAAATAATTATTAAAAAAAGTTAATAAAAATCTTAAACTCTATAAAAAAAATGTAGTATAGATATAAAGATGAAGGAGTACCTACCTATTGTTCCAGTAGATACTGGAGCGGAGCCATCACTGCTTGTGCTTATAGTGTTATATTCATAATTAGTAACTTTAGATGTGAAATCTGAAATCCACAATAAATTACCATTCAGAATCCTAGCTATAGTAATAAATCTATATAATAATACTAGCTCCCGCCCGCGGCTTCGCTCGCGTGAAATTTGGTTATATCGCGCTCCCTAAGGAACATGTAAAATTTTCGGAATAAAAGTATCCTATGTCCTTTTTGGGTCTTAAAGACCTAGATCCAACCCAAATTTAATCAAGGTAGGTTCAGTAGTTTTGGCGAGAAAGACGGACGGACAAACAAACAAACAGACTCACATACTTTCCCATTTATATTATAAGTATAGATTCAAGGTGTCCGGGATCATATACCCGAAACTCTAAACTTGGACTTAGACCATCATTCTGAACAATAATCACGAATAAATTGTTGTCAGAAATTGGTAGCTGATTGAGCTTCACATTTTGTATGGTACAATGAGCTTCCCATACAAAATGTTATGGGAAGCCCAATATTTTTTTCATTTCTGCTAAGAATTTCTTAGTGATTTTTGGTCAGAATGATGATCTGAGTCCATAGTTGGAGTTTCCGCCGCTATGCAACCTATATACAGGGTGTCCAGGGTATTATATATAAATACTTAAATACCTTTAAATATATATATAAATACCTTTACAGCTTTGTGAACCCAAGGACGATGTTGGAGCAGGGCTTGTTGGAGCAGGGCATACTACGTCCACAGCTGATTGAGTAGGAGTGGATACAAAAGCTTCCTGCTCTATTTCTACAAAAGAAATGATCATATGGACAAAACAAACATTGTACAAATATTTATAGTTTTTGAGAAATGTGAGCACAAACATAGATAGATACATACATTCATACATAAACTCGTCAAATTTTGCACATTTGTTTAGAAGTCTTTAAAGATTATGTATACCAAATTCTATCAATGTTACTTACATAAGGGTTGAATTCATAACCCTCCCTTTTTGAAGTCAGGTTAAAAAGAAATTGAATAAACATGAACCAATAACTTCTAAGTAAAAATTAATATTCTTAAATAAAGCATAGTTAGAGTAAAAATAAAATAACACCATACCTTTCACCAAACTACTTGGTATGGATAGGTTCAGGTGTAATAAAGAATCATCTGGCTGCAAAATATTTTCAGACCCACTGGGAATATCTGTTAACATAAAAAATATATCAGATTTTTAAGAAAGTAAAATACATAGGTAGCTATTAATAGGATTATACTTTACTTTCTAGTATTGATGAAGAATCGACAGATTTTTTGGAGATATCTGCAATATAAAAATATATGTGATTTATACAAATTGTAGGTATAGTTTTTATAAATATGAATTCTAGTTTCCCACCATGCCTTACAAGTCACACCAGAAAATTATGTAAATAACAGGCTATTGCAGAAATTCAACACCTTTTTAAAAAAAATATAAGTAAGTATAAGTATCTCACACGTCTGGTATCTGAATTAGAGATGTTACGAATGTCAAATTTTACACATTCGCGAATGCAATGCGAATATTTAGGTTGCGAATGTGCGAATGCGAATGTTAAGCCATGAAGTATTACAAAAACCATATAAATTAATAAATAAATCAATTTTATTACTAAAACGGGAAATATATATATGTTACGGCTAATACCCGAAGTGCGGCTAAACCTAGTTCTAGCCGGCTAAAACTAGGTGTAGCCGATAGCTGTTGGCTAAAACTAGGTGTACCCGATAGCTGTTGGCTAAAACTAGGTGTAACCGATCTGCTTTACTCCTGTAGGTCCCGGGTTAGGTTAGGAATTTAAGGCGAGCGCGAAGCGCAGCGGAGCGTGAGCCTTAAATTTCGAGGTTATTTTTTTTTAACAGACAACAGAAAAAACTTTCTTTATATCCCATGCTGCACCTAGTTTTAGCCGGCTACACCTAGTATTAGCCGCAAGCAAATCGGCTACACCTAGTTTTAGCCAACAGCTAGCGGCTACACCTAGTTTTAGCCGGCTAAAACTAGGTTTAGCCACACTTCGGGTATTAGCCGTAACATATATACAAAATAATATACATACTACCTACCTATAATTTATGAAGACATCTATTAGTGAATTAAATTTGTATAAAATTGGATGCTTTTTTAATGCACATGTGCAGTAAAGTAAAATAAAAAAATCGCTAAGATAACTTTTCTTTTAAAGCAATAGCAAAAACTGTCTAATTTTCACAAATCACTTTAAAACACAATGAATTATTTGTTTACCAAAAAGAGGAATTACAGTAGACTGGCAATTTAAACCAAACAACAAATCAAGCAACAGAGTAGACCACATCAACAAGCAATCACAATTCACAAACTACCCGCTTGTAATAAACGCTTTCTATTGGTTGAATTCATGAAATTATGCTCACATTCACATTCGCATAAAATTTGCATTGATTAATGCGAATGTCGATGCGAATGTTTAAAACGAAGCTAACCATTCGCAAATGCGAATGCGAATATTCGTAACATATCTGATCTGAATAATTAATGATTATGTGTCCTTCTTAATATCTCACAGACCAGTTAATAAATAAAGCACATTTTAGTTGTAGTAATTAAATTCAAATTCAAAATATATTAGTGTATGAAAGCATTAATAAAATATATTATTTATCATAGTTACTTACTACAAAATAAATGAGTTCAAAATTTTTTACATCATGGATTTTGTGTTAAAACTGGAGACTTACATTGAGCAAACTTTTTTTTTAGTGGTGGTGGACTTTCAAATCTCTCATTTTCTTCTTCATCAGAAGAATTATACCGCTTGTTGCGTATCTGTTTTCTTTTGACAGGTTTTTCAGGTTCTGCTTCTGACTGTGTCTGTATGTCAGACGTTTCCTCAACCAACTTTAATTTTTTCTTGGCTTTTTCTATATCATCTAAGCATAAAAACAAAGAAAATCATGCAAGACCCATAAACCAACAGGCTTAATAAAACGATCCACCAACACCAACCAAGAATTTTGTTAATACAGCGTTAGAGGCTCAGACCAAATTTGATCTGAGGTTAGAGGATGCTGCACACAAGCAATCAGATACCAAACCACACAGGGACATGATAAAAAATTTACGAACTTACCTGTTTCATAGAACACGCGTTGCACGCCGTATAATTTCCATTTCTCATCAGGCGTCAGGCTCCCGTGTAAAATTTTGTCAAAGGCCTTGGTTCCTTTTATTGGAGGCCAGTACACTTCACAACCCCTGGGCGTCAGCCAGTTTTTATTTATGACCGAGACGGTTCCACCATCGTCAGGGCAAAATTGTATTACGGCAAACATTTCACAAATCACAATAAATAAGACCGGTAAAAATGGCTAAAAAACAGACAGGTTGACGAGACGCGTCTTGAAAACGGCGGGAAAGGAAAAAACGGTTTATTTCCGACTTTTTTTAAACAAATCCTTCAGCCGAAAGACAGTTTTGTTTATTGCTGACTAAGGACCGACCGAGATCTCGGCCAGTCTCAGCCAAAAATTATGTCTCGGTCTCGGCCAAATTGGCCGAGAATCTCGGCCTATAAGTACCTATTTACGTAGGCCTGTTGGTTGATCACGTAAGTCTGTTGCTAACAATTATCGACTGAAATCGATTGAAAGCGCAGTTACATTGCTGCTTTAAGTAAGATAGTTGTCACATTGGTTCATAACTGAAGCAGCAATGTCACTGCGATTTCTGTCAGAGTTGATTGCAACAAAATTACATAATTACTATCCCCGTCAATTGGTAATGCGCTGGAACCTTGTCAAATTAACAAACACATCATCGTCATCCGCAACTAAAAATGACAAAAAACAGTAAAATTCTAATAGGTAATATAATATATTAATTATTGAATTCTTATTTTCAATAAGAAAGGGTCTAGGTATATCAAAAATTTACAAATTGTTTTTCGTTTTTGAGGTTAAAAACATGGCCGCCAGGCGCATTACCAATTGGCGGGGATAATACCCCCTGAGATTACACTCGTGCACTTTCCTTTCCTCTTCGCTGAGGCATGCGTCATTGGAATTAACGCATGTTATGCATGCCACAGGTTGGCCACAGGGCATACGCTGACGCATTCCTCACTGTATAACCCGCAGCCTGATAATCTAATTAAAAACCACCTAGCGACCAGTGATAATTACGATAATTTAACGATAATCTATCGAAAACTTTCAAAAAATTGACGACGGTGGCGTGAGGAAAGGAAAAAACGAAGGGGGTCTATCGCGCTTCAGGTCCCGAGTTAACTCGACCGGGTTGTAATTAATCAAATTAAATCAAAATTGTTGGCTTCGGTCATTTGTTGCTGTCGACTTGTAATAGGTACCATGGGCAAAAGCACCGTCATTTTCAAAATTGCTATCTTGAGGATTGATATGAGTTTAATATATATCTTTTAATTTAAGGTGTATTTTACAAAAAATAACTTAACCACATCGAATCAGATGGAGCCCAAACGTTGTATGTTTTGAAAATGTTTTGAAATACAAGAACCGGCTTAGCAAGCTCTTCCTTTCAATATCATACACGATAGGATTTAGAAAGAAAATCCCCATACAAAAAAGATGACACCATAATAACTCATCTTCTAAGGAAAGATTTTTTAAAAACTGCGAGTCCAAAATATTGTTTTGAGCTCAAGTATAAGTGCCGTACCAAACGGCTTTGCTGTACATGGATTTGCGGATTTTTTTGCGTACACCTACCTAGCACTATTATGATTAAATAAATAATTTTAATTAAATTAAATGTGTTTTTCATCAATATTCGCCATTTTATAGTAACATTAAAAAAACAAAAATCTCGGTCTCGGTCTCGGCCGAGACTTTTTTTAATCTCGGTCTCGGTACTCGGCGAAAAGTGGGTTCGGTCGGTCCCTTGCTGACATCAAGAAAGACAGTGTTACCAACTCTTCAAAATATTTCGCCTTAAAATAAAATAAAAAATCTTTACTCTTATGCAGGCCACATACCATCCAATCGATCGTCCAATCGGCATGATGCATGATGACGCGGGCTGATTATCTAATTAAAAACCACCTAGCGACTGGTTGCAGTTCACAGATGATCGTGATCCATTGCTACTTCTTTTTGGGTTAAATAAAAACATACCAAAGAAAAGTGGCAATGTATGTCAAATGCAACCGGTCGCTAAATAGTTTATTTTTAGATAATCAGGGTGCCGATTGGATCCAATCAAACTGACCGTGTGTGGCCGTGGATCGGTTGGACGATCGAACTGACGGAAATAGTTCTGTACCTTCAGTGAAAACTGATCTAACTCGAGTTGTATCGATTTTGATTTTATTTCACTATTCAAATCGTTGAAAAATTAGCTTTTTTTGTGTCTAATTGGCGTATTTATATGACTTATATTAACAGAAATAAGTTTTGTGCATAGTGATATAAGTGCTGATTTTTTTGTGTTTTTTTAGGAAAAAATTGTGTAAATTAATATATCTCTACTTTAAACAAAGTGTACCGAGACTATTCTTAAAAAAAAATAGTGTCAATAAATATAACTCGATTTAATACTTTATACACAATTCAATAACAAGTGACTTGACTTGTGCGTAGTGATTTATCTAGAATTATATCAATACACACATATAATTTCACAGTATGCTAGTTTGTGCACATTGATTCAACTCGACTTATAGCACTGAAAATTAAAAAATAATGAATTTTTACTTCGTGTTTATCGATATAATTTCAATTATATCAATAATCACATAAACTTGGGAAAGGTGTTAAATGATATAATTGACTTATATCAAAAAATACAAGAATACAAGAAGTAAAACGTTTGATTATTATTTGTGTAAATTGATATAACTGCCTAAAATCCTCCCGCAACCTCTTAATGTCCCTCCTCTCTCTCGTACCCTTCCCCCGCCGCCTGCATGGACACGACATTGTGTTGTGTTGTTTGCCTCAGTGTTACACCGACGTTCCTGAGCTACGGTTACTACACTCGAGAGTTCGCGACACGAACAATATGAAGCGAAACGTAAATTGTATCACTTTACACAAAGCATAATGGATTGTGCCATTTAATTTATAATGATCTAAATTGTTATTGATTGGACAATATCTGACCTATATTGCTTAAAATAAGAGTGAGATTGCTTCGATGCATAAAATGAATTGTATCAATATGCACTAACTATTCATACTGTTGTACGTTGTATTTATACAAGAAATTAATTAGTATTCGATTTCAGTAGTTAGCATCTTCTTCATCGGCAGTGGGTGTCGTGCTGCTAATATCAATGGTACACAACTTCATGACACCCACTGCTGGGTTTAGGCCTCCTCAAGGATCTCCACAACGATAGGTCATGCACTGCACTGCCCGCACACAGCAGCTTCCCGCGACTTTCACCAAATCATTAGTCGGAAGTAAAAGAAGCGTCATCCCGGTGCGTGGTAACTATTCTAGAACCTTTCCATCTCAATGGCCATCGGTTCTTCTCACAATGTTTCCCACCCACTGCCACTACAGCTGGGTTATCCTTTGAGCGATATCGATTACCTTAGTTTCCCTAAGGATCTCATCATTGCTGATTCGATCACGCAAAGAAACTAACCACGATTCATTGCCATAAGTCATGACTCTCACTGTCTACATACACTGGCCAAAGACGTCGGTCGTCCTAAGACTGAGGCAGGTTCAACGCAAAGATGTTCAAAAAACTTCCCGAATGCTAAATTTTGATGAGATTTGTGCTCCGGTTCTGTAATCAGTCCGATATGGTGGCATTTTTGTATAAATAGTTACCTCAGCACCTCGATATACATCTAGACCATTTGGCACCTCTGGAGAGAATGCTGCACCGCCCAGGTCTCGATCGAATTAAAAGCTTTCTAATAGGCATGTTGACTATTTTTTTATTTTATGTTACATAAATTATCCCTCAAAAAAAAAAAACATTGGTATAATAATTATTTCGCTAGCATGAAAACTGCCCGAGATATCACAGTTTGAAATGCACACAAATTGGACTCACCCGAAAACGCTCCATACTAACGGCTACCAAGTTATGACGTCACGCCTTCCTACGTTGTATGCGACACGTAGGAAATTTGTTCGGCAGCTATATTAAATATTGTGTTTATCAAAATGGTTTCTTTGACAAATTTGCTATAAATTTTACGGACTAATTAAATGTATTATTTATTTTAACAAATTTTATACTTTTTAAATGGACTTGTCCACCCAACTTTGAAGGGTCATAAAACAAATAATACGCAATATATAAAACCAAGAGGTATACAAGCTACTCCAAAAATTTGATATGTGTACGATTTTTATTAGTATTTCGTTATTTTATTCATAAGTCAACATCCCTATTAAAAGCTTTGATTGGACCAGGAAAGCCAAGCAAAGTGGCAGTTTTTACTATTCGGCAAAAACTGTATTTTCCATCAGTACTCTGCGTCTTCAGGTAATGACAATGATTACAATAAAACTTAACAATTTACCAGTCTCTATTGGTACGAATGAGTGGCCATTGTCGTCAAGCTCTAATTTGAATCCATTGAATTATTATTTTTGGGCGAAATACAATAAAATAAATACAATGATGATATTTTCTTAAAAGTTGACTTTTAGTTCTACTCAAACCTGTGATTATACGAGGTACCTATGAACGCGATAGCGTACTTGTAAACAATTTGGCGTGACAAACGAAAAAAGAGTATTAAAAGTATCTAGTTTGAATTAAACTGAATACTAACACAATGCTCGTAGATCTTCGTAGTGCTTCCCAAAGATTAGGTCTTAGAATGAACATGGATAAGACGAAAAATTAGTCGATTGCCCATGTTGTACAATCTTTAGTTCAAATTGGGAATACTACACTCGATGTTGTAGTTCATTACGTATAACTAGGAAGAACAGGCAGTCCAGTTAAGTAAGTCGAACTTCAAGATAGAGATCTTTCGTCGAATCCAACTTGGATAGGCAGCATTTGGGTAGTTTTGAAAAACTCTTTCCGTCTAACTTACCTTAATGTCTCAAGACTAAAGTCTATGACCAATGTGTGATGCCAGTGATGACTTACGGCAGTGAAACGTGAAACAGTGAAACTATGGATTTCTTAAGAGAACCATGCTCGGCCTTTCCCTACGTAATCGAACCAAAACTTGAGTACATACGTAAGAGAACTAATGTAACCTACATCGCTTGAAGAATTGCTCAGCTGAAGTGGCAGTGGGCGGGACACATAGCGAGAAGAACCGATGGCTGATGGGATTGAAAGGTTCTGGAATGGCGACCGCGCACCGGACGACGACGCTTCATTGGTATAGGTTCCTGACAAGGTGGACCAACGATCTGGTGAAGGTCGCGTCAAGCTGCTAGTTGCAGGTAGAACAGGATCGATTATTGTGGAGATCCTTGAGGGAGGTTCGCATACACATCACTTATACTCAGCGGTGGGTGTCGTGCGGCTGATATGAAGATGATTAGTCTAATTTGCTGGTGTCTATTTAATATTTTATTTATTTTTCACGAATTATATCACTATTCACATAATAAATATAGTAGTTATATCGTTAGTGATAAGAGTTGAAACAATTTACACATCGTTTTTTTTCAAAATAGTTGTGTAAATTGATATAATTCGAATTTTTTAAACGATTCAACAAAACAAAACTCTAATTACTCATATTTAGAGATTGTTTAACAATGTTTCTTCGACAACTTGAAAAAAAACCTACAATTAAAAAAGTTGACACAAAAAGTAAAGGTAAGGTATCATTTGACACAAAAGCAGATGTGCCTGGTGTAAAATGATAGAAGTATTATTATATCAATATACACAAAATAAATAAATGTGCCAAGTGATATAACTGAACATTTTCTTGAATACTGAAAAATCTGTTAAACTTTTCTCTGTAAATTAAACAAGAAAACAAAGCTAGCATAACTATCTACAGTCTACAAGCACTAATTTTATTTTATCTATCTCAGACGAAGAGTAGGATTTTTTTAAACTTTAAAGTCAATTTCCCAAAAATCATGTTTTTAGAGTTATACCTCTTTTCACTGAAGGTACAGAGTTGTCACATTGGTTCTTACTAAAGCAGCGATGTTAATACGATTTCTGTCAGAGTTGATTGCAACAAAGTTATGTAATTACCCCCCTGGTGTCAGAATTTCGAGACAGCCTCACGGCCTCTGACGTGGTTTTCGACCACCCGAGGGCGACCGGCACCCTGATTATCTAAAAAGAAACTATTTAGCGACTGGTTGCATTTGACATACATTGCCACTTTTCTTTGGTATGTTTTTTTTTAACCCAAAAAGAAGTAGCAATGGATCACGATCATCTGTGAACTGCAACCAGTCGCTAGGTGGTTTTTAATTAGATAATCAGCCCGCAGGACCGACGGCTTCACGTGTTTGGGTAGGGAGGTATGTATTATGTGTAAATTACTAAAACATTTTATTTTATTATTATAAAATCGAAATGAGAACAACTACTCATGAAACTTTTCCCCATAAACATAGGTCAAAATACTAAAATGAGCAGAAATAATTATTGAGGAACTAATATGTCATATTAATGGCAACACCGACACAAACGTCAGATAATGTCAATGTCTTGTATTTACAAGTAGATTACTTTGCCAAATGCCATCGATTTTTGCTAAATTTTAGTAAATTACTTTAAATAATGAACCGGACTATTCATCGGGGAGCTCGTGAAAGTATATATAAACTATTCATGAGATGATTTGCAGAATTTCAAGCTGGTAAACTATTATCGGAATCGGATGATGTTTACTAACGAACAGCTGATATCACAGGTAATTTGATATTATAGGTAGGTACTTAATTTAATTAGTTCAACCTATATAACATATAGTTCAACCTACCTATTTCCGCTCTACTGCATGTAAATCGAATATTTATTTACATTTAAAATCTTTTGAGGTTATAACATGTCTTGTTGTTCTTTTTATTACATAAAATTTTAGTCATCATTATAAATTAGATACTTGAATGCAAATTTTATTTTACAGGTACATCGGTAAGCACTATCCGAAGAATTGTAGAACATGGTGAGAAGACAGGTGGAAAATTTGGCACTCCTGCCGAAAAGGTCGGCCTAGAAAGGAGTTGGGCGACTTCAATAAATGTACTATCCGCCAAAAAGTTATTTTTTTTTATACTGTAAAAAAAGGAGTATCAACAGTTAAAACATGAAAAGTCGCTGTCTAAAACATCGGTGGAAAGGACATTAAACAAGTCACCGAGGAGGCTTTCAAATTATTGGAAGAGTTGCTGCGGCACGTAAAAAAAATGTAATCTCAGTACCTATTATGAATGAGGCAGAACCTTATATCAAAATATAGATCAGTTAGTAATATGTGTTGAAGAAGAGAGCTCTTCCAGTGACACGGAGTGGTCAGATGGAAATGATATGCCTGTTCAGGTACATCCCATCAACCAACTCCTGAAGAGTTCTTAGGAGAAGAATACCTAGATTTTGACAAGCTCAATGAATAGATCTTTATTATTAATTGTACAAATTGTTTTTATTTCATTACCCTCATTTTATTAACCGATTTCAAACAGAAAAAAGGAGGTTATCAATTCAATGTGTATGTATGTAATATTGTTGGAATTGTCCCATTTTTTAGTATGTTAATCTCTACCAACTTCTAACCCTTTATATAACCGCCGCACATGTGTGCCAAATTTCATTCATGTTTGTATGTATGTTTGTCCACCTGTTTCTAAAAACCAAAAGGCCGATTGCGATTATTCTTTTTTTGTTCGTTTGTGTATAGTTCAACTTAAGGAATAGTAAAAGTTTCATCAAAATCGGTTCAGTAGTTTCTGAGATATGGAATCTAAGTACCTACATGTTGAAGTTGTTTGAAAAATTATCTTCCCATTAGAATCCTACATTATCTCTCATGCATTAGGTTGTAATTTTTTATAAAATTAAAATTGATGCTGAAAACTTTTGTATGAAATAAAAAGGCTATTAAATAAAATATATTATGATATCGCATGTCTTATTGTTTTATTTTTTATCTCTTAAAATTTTCTAAAACATTACTTATTTCTTAAAATAACTAATTAAAAGTAAGAAATTAGCAACGTAGAGCTATCATTTACGACAGATTTTAACGTGTAATGATAAGCTCCACTTACTGAATAAGGTAAAAAGAAAGATCTTAAAAAACGTAACCAGGACGTAATGTGCTAACGGACGTAGGACGTTGATTAATTAACGTAATTAGTACGTTGCTTTAACCACCGTGAAGAGACGTCATCAAATTGACCTTAATGTTACGTAAATTAGACGTGCTTTTATGACGAATAATGGACCAACCCTAAATCGACCAAAATGGCACGTGTTATTTACGTTACAGACGTAAGTATGCTACCTGGGAAATAAGTAGCAACCCTGTTTGCTTTGCCGTTGACGCGCCGGCCGGCGACGCGCCGGTGACGTGACGGCCGGTGGCGCGCCGGTGACGTGACGGCCGGCGCGTCACCGGCACGTCGCGCCGCCGGCGAGTCACCGGCAAGGCAAACAGGGTTGCTACCTTTTTGTTTTAATAAATTATTGGTTGCTATAATCGGTAAAGAAAAGTACACTGTGGTATGGAAATAAAGTAGGTATTATTTATTTATTTCAACTTTGAAAAACATTTATTTTTATTACTTTTGGTAATATTTTGGTAAATTTTTTAGACTTAATTTACACCACCAGTTTAGGATGAGTATTTTTCAAGATAAATTTCTGTTTTAAGATTGACAGATGACAACTGTCAAACTTAAAACAGCAATATCTCAAAAAGAAATTGTTAACCTTCACTTGTTTTTCCGACATTCATTTGTTTACCCGAAATCCACACTCATTCACACACAAAATTCGAAGAAACAGTACCTTTACTAGAACTCGGTGGAAAGGGTGAATTAAGGCTCAGTTGCACCACCCAACTTTAACGATAACAGGCTAGTTCTAGTACCGGTTAAGCATAAGTTATCCAAAAAAAGAGGTTGTGAATTAAGGCTCAGTTGCACCACCTAACTTTAACGATAACAGGCTAGTTATAGTACCGGTTAAGCATAAGTTAGCCAAAAAAAGAGGTTGTTAGCCAGCTTGATGTCCTTTGACAAGTTTGACGTGACAAATAAGGGTAGCATTACCCTTTGACGATAACTTTAACTTTGACAGCGTTTTGGTACAGAATAAAGTTACCAAAATATTAACAAAGTAATAAAAAAAAATTTTTAAAGTTGAAATAAATAAATAATACTTCATTTCCATGCCACAATGTTTGTACCAATAATAAATAAGCGGCAACCCTGTTTGTCATGCCGGGGACGCGCCGGTGACGTGACGGCCGGTGACGCGCCGGTGACGTGACGGCCGGCGACGCGCCGGTGACGTGACGGCCGGCGCGTCACCGGCGCGTCACCGGCCGTCACGTCACCGGCGCGTCGCCGGCCGGCGCGTCAACGGCAAAGCAAACAGGGTTGCTACTTTTTTGTTTTAATAAATTATTGGTTGCTATAATCGGTAGAGAAAAAGTATATTGTGGTATGGAAATAAAGTATTATTTATTTATTACAACTTTGAAAATCATTTTTTTATTACTTTTGTTAATATTTCGGTAGCTTTATGAGACTTAATTCACCTGTTCCACTAAGTTCTAGCACAGCCGATATTTAGTTCATACAGTTGATCATCGAAGGAGCAATTATAGGACCGATTATAGCAATTAATAATTTATAAAAACAAAAAAGTAGCAACCCTGTTTGCCTTGCCGTTGAGTCGCCGGTGACGCGCCGTGCCGGTGACGCGCCGGCCGTCACGTCACCGGCGCGTCGCCGGCAAGGTAAACAGGGTTGCCACTTATTTGATTCAATAAAGTATTGGTTGTTATAATAGGTAGAAAAAAAAGTACATTGTGGTTTAGAAATAAAGTATTATTTATTTATTTCAACTTTAAAAAACATTTTATTACACTTTTCTTAATATTTTGGTAAATTTTATAGACTAAATTTACACCACCACTTTAGGATGAGTATTTTTCGAGATATATTGCTGTTTTAAGATTGACAAATGACAACTTAAAACAACAATTTCGCAAAAAGAAATTGTTGACCTTCACTTGTTTTTCTGAGATTCATTTGTTTACCCGAAATCCACACACGTTGTATTTTTATTAAAATTCGAAAAATTGTACCCTTACCAAAATTTAGTGGAACAGATGAATAAGGTCTCATAAAGTTACCGAAATATTAACAAAAGTTATAAAATATGCTTTTCAATGCTAAAATAAATAAATTATACTTTTTCTGTACCGATTATAGTAACCAATAATTTATTAAAACAAAAAGTAGCAGCCCTGTTTGTCTTGCCGGTGCCTCGCCGGCGACGCGCCGTGCCGGTGACGTGCCGGCCGTCACGTCACCGGCGCGTCACCGGCCGTCACGTCACCGGCGCGTCGCCGGCCGTCACGTCACCGGCGCGTCGCCGGCAAGGTAAACAGGGTTGCCACTTATTTGATTCAATAAAGTATTGGTTGTTATAATAGGTAGAAAAAAAAGTACATTGTGGTTTAGAAATAAAGTATTATTTATTTATTTCAACTTTAAAAAACATTTTATTTACACTTTTCTTAATATTTTGGTAAATTTTATAGACTAAATTTACACCACCACTTTAGGATGAGTATTTTTCGAGATATATTGCTGTTTTAAGATTGACAAATGACAACTTAAAACAACAATTTCGCAAAAAGAAATTGTTGACCTTCACTTGTTTTTCTGAGATTCATTTGTTTACCCGAAATCCACACACGTTGTATTTTTATTAAAATTCGAAAAATTGTACCCTTACCAAAATTTAGTGGAACAGATGAATAAGGTCTCATAAAGTTACCGAAATATTAACAAAAGTTATAAAATATGCTTTTCAATGCTAAAATAAATAAATTATACTTTTTCTGTACCGATTATAGTAACCAATAATTTATTAAAACAAAAAGTAGCAGCCCTGTTTGTCTTGCCGGTGCCTCGCCGGCGACGCGCCGTGCCGGTGACGTGCCGGCCGTCACGTAACCGGCGCGTCACCGGCCGTCACGTCACCGGCGCGTCGCCGGCCGTCACGTCACCGGCGCGTCGCCGGCAAGGTAAACAGGGTTGCCACTTATTTGATTCAATAAAGTATTGGTTGTTATAATAGGTAGAAAAAAAAGTACATTGTGGTTTAGAAATAAAGTATTATTTATTTATTTCAACTTTAAAAAACATTTTATTTACACTTTTCTTAATATTTTGGTAAATTTTATAGACTAAATTTACACCACCACTTTAGGATGAGTATTTTTCGAGATATATTGCTGTTTTAAGATTGACAAATGACAACTTAAAACAACAATTTCGCAAAAAGAAATTGTTGACCTTCACTTGTTTTTCTGAGATTCATTTGTTTACCCGAAATCCACACACGTTGTATTTTTATTAAAATTCGAAAAATTGTACCCTTACCAAAATTTAGTGGAACAGATGAATAAGGTCTCATAAAGTTACCGAAATATTAACAAAAGTTATAAAATATGCTTTTCAATGCTAAAATAAATAAATTATACTTTTTCTGTACCGATTATAGTAACCAATAATTTATTAAAACAAAAAGTAGCAGCCCTGTTTGTCTTGCCGGTGCCTCGCCGGCGACGCGCCGTGCCGGTGACGTGCCGGCCGTCACGTCACCGGCGCGTCACCGGCCGTCACGTCACCGGCGCGTCGCCGGCCGTCACGTCACCGGCGCGTCGCCGGCAAGGTAAACAGGGTTGCCACTTATTTGATTCAATAAAGTATTGGTTGTTATAATAGGTAGAAAAAAAAGTACATTGTGGTTTAGAAATAAAGTATTATTTATTTATTTCAACTTTAAAAAACATTTTATTTACACTTTTCTTAATATTTTGGTAAATTTTATAGACTAAATTTACACCACCACTTTAGGATGAGTATTTTTCGAGATATATTGCTGTTTTAAGATTGACAAATGACAACTTAAAACAACAATTTCGCAAAAAGAAATTGTTGACCTTCACTTGTTTTTCTGAGATTC
The DNA here is from genome assembly GCA_928269145.1 of Agriphila tristella. Lineage (NCBI taxonomy): Eukaryota > Metazoa > Arthropoda > Insecta > Lepidoptera > Crambidae > Agriphila > Agriphila tristella. The sequence continues at coordinate 29,062,490 of OV743439.1, read as the reverse complement.
ATTTGTTTACCCGAAATCCACACACGTTGTATTTTTATTAAAATTCGAAAAATTGTACCCTTACCAAAATTTTGTGGAACAGATGAATAAGGTCTCATAAAGTTACCGAAATATTAACAAAAGTTATAAAAAATGCTTTACAATGCTGAAATAAATAAATTATACTTTTTCTGTACCGATTATAGTAACCAATAATTTATTAAAACAAAAAGTAGCAGCCCTGTTTGTCTTGCCGGTGCCTCGCCGGCGACGCGCCGTGCCGGTGACGTGCCGGCCGTCACGTCACCGGCGCGTCACCGGCCGTCACGTCACCGGCGCGTCGCCGGCCGTCACGTCACCGGCGCGTCCCCGGCATGGCAAACAGGGTTGCCACTTATTTATTATATATTGTTTGTTATAATAGGTAGAAAAAAGTACATTGTGGTGTAGAAATAAAGTATTTATTTATTTATTTCAACTTTAAGAACCTACTGTTTAAGTATTGTTTTTGGTAGTATTTTGGTAACTTTGTTAGACTTAATTCACCTTTACCACTAAGTTCAAGCAAAGGTACTATTTTTCGAATTTTAATAATAATACAACAATTTCTGTAGACAATGTTTTCATGCCTACACTTGTGTTCCGGCATTCATTTGTTTACCCGAAAATCCGACATTCGCATACGTTGTTGTATTTCTATTATAATTCGAGAAAATAATACTTACCTTTACTTAAACTTAGTGGAATAAGTAAATTAAGTCTAACAAAGTTACCAAAATATTTCCAAAAAACAATACTTAAACAGTAGGTTTTTAAAGTTGGAATAAATAAATAATTCTATATTTCCATACCACAATGTACTTTTTTCTACCTATTATAGCAACCTATACTTTATTAAAACAAAAAAGTGGCAACCCTGCTTGCCTCGCCGGTGAAGCGACGTTGACTTGACTGAAACGAGCCGGCGACGCGCCGGTGACGTGCCGGCGCCGGTGATCTGAACTGCTTGTTCACACATATTTTTGACGTTGACGGACGGGCCGGTGACGCGCCGGTGACGCGCCGGTGACGCGCCGGAGCTGTGGGAATGATCCTTAAAGCAGGTAGCATGTGATGAAGGCGCTGATTACTTAGATGCTGCCAAAGCCATAAACGATTCATTTTTCGTTGACGACTTGATGTGTGGAGAAGATACATTGCCATTGGCAATAGAAAAGGCTAAAAATATAGATGACATACTTAAAAGAGGTGGTTTTGTCTTACATAAATGGTGCTCGAACAATGCAGACTTCCTGAAAGAATTTGAGCCTACTCAAAGAAGTTCACATGTGAATTTAGATATCACCATTGATGGCACAGTTAGAGCATTAGGCTTGCAATGGAATATGGGTCAAGATGTATTCGAGTACAGTCTAAAACTACCACCATTGTCTGAACCAACAACTAAAAGAACTATACTGGCTGATGTACAACGGTTATTTGACCCACTCGGATTTGTAGCTCCAGCATTACTACCAGCTAAGATACTCATTCAAAGGCTGTGGCTGCAAGGCTTAACATGGGATGAAGAAGTAGATCCACCAACAGCTGAAAATTGGAAGCACTTACGTGAGACCCTGCAATATCTAAGTGATATCAAGATCAAGAGGTGGTTAAGCACAATAGAAAGTCAGAGAGGGAACATAACTATTCATGGGTTCTGCGATGCTTCCACCAAAGCTTATGCTGCTGTGGTATACGTAAGGGTTCAAAAGGAAGATGGAAATATATTGACAGAAATAGTGGCTGCGAAGACACGAGTAGCTCCAGTCAAACCTGTTTCACTACCTAGACTGGAGTTATGTGGCGCGCTGCTTTTATCGAGACTCCTTAAGCAAATAAAAACAGCAATGAATATACCTGAAGATCAGATCTTTGCCTGGACTGATTCAACAATAGTTCTTTCGTGGTTGCTTGGGGACCCTGCAAGATGGCAAACATTTGTCAGAAACCGTGTCGTGGAGATCCTAGACAATGTTGGCCACAAATGGTATCATGTGCAAACCACTGATAATCCAGCGGATGTAGCTACGAGAGGAGAGTCTGCATCTGCTTTGAAGGAAGATGAACAGTGGTGGAAGGGCCCAGAATGGCTGAGAGATAGAACAATTAATTACGCCAGACCTAAGGAATTAACAACTAATTTAGATGGAAGAAGCGAAAAAACGATGCAGGTAAACCTAGCACTGAGTGAAGACTTGGAACGGAATAGCGTCTTTGGGAAGTTAAAGATTTTCGACAGCTTACCGGAACTTTTAAAAACAATTGCTTACTGTAAAAGATTCCTCAAGGGAAGGAAAATGACAGATAAAGATATTCCGATGACGACAGAAGAATTGGATCAAGCTTTGAAATCGTGTATAAGGATAGTACAACAAGAAAATTTTGAAGAGGAAATTCAATCACTGAAACAAAGGGGACAGGTGAAAACAAATAGCAGAATCAAATCACTGCAACCGTATCTCGATGAGGATAATATTATCAGGGTGGGCGGAAGATTACTCCACGCAGATTTGAATCATGACCACAAACACCCTATAATTTTAGACAAAGCTAATCATCTCACGGTTCTTATTATAAAGGATGCCCATGCGAAGACACTGCATGGTGGCGTTCAGTTGATGTTGCAGTATTTGAGAGCTAAATTTTGGATATTAAAGGCCAAGGGATTAGTAAAGGCTAGAATACATAAATGTCTAATATGTGCCAAACAAAGTGCGGCGGCAAGGACACAACTAACGGCCGATTTACCTAAAATGAGGGTCACACCATCTAGAGCGTTCATACACAGTGGCGTTGACTATGCTGGCCCTTTCCAGGTCTTGACATCGAAAGGCAGAGGAATAAGGACTAACAAGGCCTATGTTTGCATATGTGGGCGATCTTACGTCAGAATCATTCATAGGAGCCTTCAAAAGATTTGTGGCTAGACGTGGAAAGTGTGCACATCTTTGGTCTGATCAGGGTCGCAATTTCGTCGGAGCCAACAAAGAACTGGTTACAGCCTGGAACGATGCCAAGTTAGAGTTCAAAGGTGCTATAGAAGATACGCTGGCGTTAGACGGTACACAATGGCACTTCATACCATCTTACAGTCCACACATGGGCGGGCTATGGGAGGCAGGTGTGAAATCTGTTAAATTTCATATGAAGCGAATACTATCTTCACATCTGACCTTCGAAGAACTTTCAACATTGCTTTGCCAAATCGAAGCTTGCTTAAATTCGAGGCCGCTAACTCCCATCGATGATACAGACACTGAACACTTGCCATTAACACCAGGGCACTTCTTAATCGGAGAAGCTCCAATCGTCGTTCCGCAACCAGACGTTCGTAACATTCCTGTGAGTCATCTTACACGTTGGCAGCACATACAGAAATTACTGGCAGACTTTTGGCATAAATGGCAGGCTGAGTACTTGTCAAACCTACAGCAAAGACGCAAATGGCTGAAACGGACTGAAGAGTTTGAGATTGGTAGTATTGTACTACTCAAAAGTGAAAACCTTCCTCCTGGTAAATGGGCGATGGGCCGAATCGTAGCCAAACATCCAGGCCCAGATAACGTGACTAGAGTTTACAGCGTAAAAAGTGGCAGTAGCGTAGTGCAAATAAATGTAACAAAATTGTGTCCTTTGCCAATTGATCTTAATTAGTTAATAGTAAAAAATTGTATTGATTACTTGCCAATTTCGTAAATTCAAATTATTAAGAAATTATTGCATGTTGTAATGGTAACCATTCAAAATAACATTCATGTAAATCTATGGTGCATTCTCACTTGTAGTTCTGTTCAGCACGACCTGTTTTAAAGGCCTAATAAGCCCTTTGGTGGGCGGCATGTTTACTCCAATTAACTGTAGGTAATTTGTCTGTATGCGTGAGCGCAGCACTACAGGTATGAATGTGTGTGTGTGTGAGTGACTGCTATTTAATGTGAATCTATTGGAATGATTTTTTAGTCCGAAATATATTATTGAAGCAAAACCACGTTGGTCTGATTTCTCCTCGTTAAGCTAAAGTGAATATTACAACCAGTGGCGTAACTATACCATCTGAGGCCCGTGGCAAATTCAGCGACCGGGGCCCTCTCTTAAGTGTTCTGTGGGCCCTCCCATATAAAAAAGTTTGACGTTTTAGTACCTATCATTTTTAACCAACTTCAAAAAAGGAGGAAGTTCTCAGAACAACGGTTTTTAGGGTTCCGTAGACTAAAGGCAAAAAACGGAACCCTAGATTCGTCTGTCCGTCCGTCCGTATGTCACAGCCACTTTATTCCGAAACTATTAGGATTACACAGTTGAAACTTGGTAGGTAGATGTATTCTGTGAATCGCTTTAAAAAATTATACAAAAATAAAAGATTAAGGGTCCCCATACGTGGAACTGAATTTTTTTTTTTTTTTCATCAATTCCAATACGTGCGGGGTAATAGATCTTTAAAAATGACATTGAGGTTTCAAAGACAATTTTTTCTCAAAGTCAACCGTTTAAAAGATATACACTGCCAAAGTGGTTAAATGTGTGTCCCCACCCCCTCTAACTTTTATTATAAGGGAGTAAAAATCTAAAAAAAAAATTGCTATAGATCTTAATAAACACTTTCAACGAAAATTGGTTTGAACGAGATATAGTTACGAGTATCAGTTTTCGCGATATAGTACATTTTCCAAAATCGCAAATATAAATTTGTTTTATACAAAAACTGTGAAAAACAAATTTATTTTTGCACACGAAAAGTGATCGTGGTATTAAATATTATTATGGTATGGTATAATAGTTCAGTAAAATTACGGGAGCTAGTATGACGAAATAGAAATCATTTGCAATAGCGGTCTTTCTTTTTTTGATCGTTAGATTAAATGGCTAGCTGTCATTTTGTAAATGAATCCAACTAATTTTCACAAATTTTTTTTACTTTACTGACCAAAATATTAATTTATTTAATTGCTTTAGCAAAATTGCTAATTACATACTTTCTTTACTTTTTGCTTGATTTGGAACTATAATTTGATTGTGAATGTAAATCCAACAAAAAAAGTTACAACTATGCTGTATTTTTTTGTATTCGTAAATTTAGTTGGATTCGTTTATATTAGTGTTTTATAATCACATCAAAGTCAGATTGCAAAATTACAGCTTATTACCATTTAATGTTTTGCGAACCCGTAATTTTACTGAACTATAAGGTAACTACGGAACCCTACTGCGCGTGGACCGACACGTTCTTGGCCGTTTTTTTTTAATCGGAAAGAACATAGTTCAGGTGTGGTTCCTTTCAAACTAAAATAGAATCATGACATCTCTCGAGGTCATAATAACCTCAAGAGTGGTCATATTTTAATTTCATTGGTATTGGACCTTGGACAAATACATAGGATATGCTTAGTGATCTTCGAGCAGCGACGGCTTCGTCCCAGAAGCCCGTCTTACTCTAAGTTAGTAAATTTAATTGAGATATTGGTAGATTTATGACAATCCAAAATAAACCGAGCTACGGTCTGCGACGTTCTGGACTAGACTAGGACTACGAAGGCACAACGGAACTCCTTAAAAACAAACAGCCTGAATTTGGAAATTGAGTTATGGGCATTGTACCATTGAAAATATTATATATCTACTTAAAGTTAAAAAAAATTAAGTAGCTGTAGACTTTTACGTACCTACCACGAAAAAAAGTTAAAAATAGAAAATCTATAAAAAAAAAGACATCATTCAAAAACCTGAAAATAAAAACAGAAAGGGCTTCAAAATTTCATAAAATGCATATCAAATTTTAATAAAACACGTCTAATGAATTCGGGGTGAGGCTTTTAGAGTTATTAAAAAAAAGTTCTCCTCCAGCCCTGTAGTATACTGGATATATATATTTAGACGATTGATTAATTATTTATTACATTTTGTTAATAACTCTATTTATTACGTTGTTCTTAAATATAAAAGTACCGAAACGTTAGTTGTAGTAATCAGGTGACTAGAGTCGCCCCACTAGAGTGAGTCGCCCCGCTACGCGCTATGCATAGGCTATAAATATGCGGTAGCGGGGCGGAGGGGCTCAGTCGTACTGGAGCCGCCACAGTGAACGGTTGAACAGCGGAGTAAGTGTTTCGTATAAGTACGTAGTTACAAGTGTGAAATAAATACTATTATAATCTATGCTGGAGTTGGAGTACTACAAATGGCGACGAGGATAAACTGTGAGTACTGCATATAATGTATTACTTCCCTCAACGAGTAACTAAATTTTTTTCAAAAAAAAAAGGAAAAGTGAGAGAATGCAGGTTATAAACGTGTCACTTAAAATAAGTTATTCGATTTCCAGTTATTTACAGATAAATGCATTATTAAAATAATTAATAAAATGTTGGCAAACTTCCAAGAGCTGTAAAACACGATTCGGTGCCTTCTCCCACGAAGCGACTCCCAGGCAACTAAAGTGGCATTGCACGTTTCCTACCAGTCGTTCGTGAATCGCTTTCATACAAATCCGCACACGACGCGACGCGACGGAAACGTTGATATGAAAATATCAATCGCGCGCTAAGATCCTGTTGGTCGTACGCTACCCGAGTTTCAGCCACGTTGCATGGCACAGAAAATTGCATGTATTCATCTCACAGACTATAAAGTGCATAACGAAATGAAGACCGAACAGGGCCAAAATATAAAACTAGTTTTGTAAATTGGAAATTATCATATTTCTGCTATAAATTTAAAGTAGAAAAACGTCTTCAGTACTACTCTAGTCATATTCGGTCGACATTTTGTGTCACACAGATTATAAAAATATAATTTTATTTTGTAGTCTCATTTGGGTAGCGCCGGGAGCGGCTAGGCTTCAGAAAGTAGCTTGTTACATAAGCGATGACCTAAGCCTAAGATTGCATCGCAATAGCGTCGCGTTTCGATAGCCGTGTGGGAGAAGGGCCTCGTAGATATTGTATAGCAATAGTGTTTTGTAACATCACTCATTTGCTGACTTAATTTACTATTCATTGATAAAAACATAGTTTTACAGCAATTGGATTTTTCGGGCATTACAAAGTATTGGTTAGAGAAGTTGTGAATTTAATAGCATCATATAATTAATGTTAGTGAACTGGTGGCAGTGTTATAATAAAGGACGCTCGTGAAGCGAGATGGTCTGACAGCAACGGACACTCGCGGAACGAGATGGTCTGATGGGCAATCGTGAAACGAGACGGTCTGACAGCAACGGACACTCGAAAATCGAGACGGTCTGACCGCAACGGACACTCGTGATCGAAAAGCCCTGATTAATCAAATAAAGCAAATAGCAATAACTGACACTCGTGAAGCGAGACGGTCTGACAGCAACGGACACTCGCGGAACGAGACGGTCTGACGGGTAATCGTGAATCGAGACGGTCTGACAGCAACGGACACTCGAAAATCGAGACGGTCTGACCGCAACGGACACTCGTGATCGAAAAACCCTGATTAATCGTGGATCTAAACGTTTGATAGCAAATAGCAATAACAGACATTCGTGAATCGAGACGGTCTGACAGCAACGGACACTCGAAAATCGAGACGGTCTGACCGCAACGGACACTCGTGATCGAATAGCCCTAATTAATAGTGAATTGAGACGTGAATGAAGTGATGAGAATCTAAAAAGAAACAAGTTGAAGTGTTTTCTGTTTAAGGCCAGCCACACACACGACGGAATCCCGATTCGGAATTGCTGTATAGCGTAAATCTTCCACAGTAAATAAAAAACTCGTCGATCGAGTGGTCAATATACGTACAACAAAGGCTCTTAATAATATCTGTATTCACAGGAGAAGCTGTGTCTGGTAAGCAATGGTGGGCTGTAGTGATAACAGTAATAATAATAATTATTAATAATATATATATTATTAATAATTAATTAATAATATAATTTATTATTAATAATTTAATAATATAATTAATAAAAATATTATTCATGTGATGCTTACCTTTATACTTCCGACTACTTTAGTTAAATAATTTTCAAATCTGGCAGTTCAGAACGTTTCAGTGCTGACTTGATTTTGAAAGTAACCTCATATATGTAATAAGTATATAAAATGCAGAAATAATAGCAGTAAACAAATAGTAGTTTTATGTAAAATTTTATTCTAAAACAAAATTAGCGGTAAAAATATATTGTCCAATCTGATAGCTCCATTTACCCAATAAAAAGAAAAGCGGAGGTCGACCACCTGACAACCCCAACCGAATTTCTTTCACCAGTTATTCTCAGAAGGGCCTCCCAACACAATTTGTGAACTGGTGGTAGACTCAGTAGTTTCCAATTTCCATATACCTAAATTGAAATAAGTATGTAAGTAAAAAACAAAAAAATATGACACTTAAATAGCTACTTGAATTTGAATGAGCGATTCTCTGATAGATGATAATTTTGGTTTCATTTTGTGTCGATTCAACTCAGTAGTAATACTTAGCCCCAAACCCACTAAGGGGCAGAGAAAAGTATGTCAAAAAGTCCTTTGCCTTTTTCTTAAAATCCTACCTACTTAGTTGTTCAATGACATCTAGGACTTTTTATATACTACCTTTTTTCTTAAACTGTTTTTGAAAACTGCTTATTGAAATACTTAAATAAAGTGTTTATACTAAAACATCAGAACATTAGTAACTTGTGACTCGGTACAAGTGTGCTAAAATTACATAAAAAGAAAAGCCAAGGAAAGAGAAAATCGAACCATATCCACAGGCCAATTATTGTCTATGAGAATGTATTTGTGCAAACTGTCGTGTGTTGAGAATCCGGAGTAGTTAATAATAATACATTAAATTCAAAATAAAACTGGTTCTGTTCTAGAGTGTATTTTTGTCTTGATAACTTTATTATGTTTTATCTCGTTTATTACTTGATAACTTAATAATCATTAATAACGGCTTTTGGAAGCTCGGTGACAATTGAAATACTTACCCAAAGGTTATGCAATGATGATTTCATAAACAGGACACAGCATCGTCGTTTTGCCGAGGACATAACACTTATTATAAAGTCGTAAAAAATCTAATTGAGCTAAATTAAAACACCGCCATGGTAAAACTATAAAATGGTTGAATACTTATAAATTAAAAGTAAATATGGGTAAAACGAAACAAATTATATTTAAAACACGTATTATTAACAAAAGTAACATATACATAAATTATAATAAAAAAAAAAAATAAGAAGTGACTTTGACAAAGTTCTTAGATAAGACGATCAATGTAACTGAAAGGTACATATAGGTTTAATAGAAGGCAAAAAATTTCAGAAACAGTTGCTTAAAGGAGATGTCCCAGCGTTACCCCAGTTTCATTTTATTTAATTACTTTCATAATTAAAAAATGCTAATTACATTTTATTGAGGTGTCAAGAATTGTTTTATATTTAGAAAATCAAATATAAAAACATAAAGTTGTTTTCTGAAGTATTTTGTGAAAAAATGTAAGTAAATAGTACTCTAATGATAAAAAATTGTGATTTAAAAGCGTTTTAACTTAAAAATCCCACTTTTGAATGCAGAAAATAATTCAATCTGATTCTAGAGTAAAATACCTACTCTGACATACTACTTTGATTAAGACGCGATAGACTTTCATTTCTTGAGAATGGTGGGGCAATGGCATGGCATAGACGCGATGGGACATGTCTTTTGTAATAAAGTAAATGTACAATGCTATTAATGTCTCTTCATTTATGTTGATATATGTATTCTATTAATAATAATATTATTTTGATATTACATTGTTTTGTTAATTGAATTATGATTATATTTCATTTTTATTTACTTATGACGAGTGATCATTTTAGTTTTCATTGAATGATCACGTACTACTTTGTAAATTGACTAAAATTTGAATGTTGTTGTTTTAGTAGAATGTGAAGAAATCTTTATGTAAGTAACATTAATTGTGCCACGCTCTGACAAGCAAATAATTAATTATTTTTATTATGAGAAACCTAGAAAAACTGAGATTCATTTAAGATTATCTAGTGTCATTAAATAAAGGGGAAAAGCCTTACAGACATATTAATGAAGTTCACAAGTCTCTCTCTTTTATTTGAAAGTTAAAGGCAGTTAAGACAAATAAGTAAATGGAAAAGAAAGGGAAAGACTATAGAGAACTATGATATAGAATTTTACACTATTTATAAAATATTTACAAAATTAGGACGATAAGAGTTTCAATTGTATGTCTACTTATATTCTTAGTATTCTTCTAAACTTTAATTAATAATTTATATCGCTTCCCTTTTTACTTTGCTCAGGAAGGTATTGTTGTACATTGTACCATTCTCTGAATGTTATGATTTTACAAATTAATTGTTCTTTGATTACTGTAATTAAATTTAGTTATAAAAAAATAAAACAAGAAAGGGATGTAGTATACTGGATATATATATTTAGACGATTGATTAATTATTTATTACATTTTGTTAATAACTCTATTTATTACGTTGTTCTTAAATATAAAAGTACCGAAACGTTAGTTGTAGTAATCAGGTGACTAGAGTCGCCCCACTAGAGTGAGTCGCCCCGCTACGCGCTATGCATAGGCTATAAATATGCGGTAGCGGGGCGGAGGGGCTCAGTCGTACTGGAGCCGCCACAGTGAACGGTTGAACAGCGGAGTAAGTGTTTCGTATAAGTACGTAGTTACAAGTGTGAAATAAATACTATTATAATCTATGCTGGAGTTGGAGTACTACAAGCCCCATCCGACTTCAATAGACTTAACATTATCTTGATTTTTAGAGGTATTCAATTTTGAAGCTGTTTTTGTTTCTATTTTCAGAGTTTTGAAGGAGCTTTTTTTTAATATCAACATTTCAAAAATTGTAACTTGTTCAGGATCTGGATATTCACTAGGGTCAGGCTCTGCTATTTTAGCACTTTCATCTTTTTTCCACTACTAAAATAAACGATTAAACAAACGAACTACAACGACTAAAAAAAAACAATATCACAAACAACCAATTCTCACAAGAAACGTACTGTGACTGTTGCGTAATGAAAGGACCCTTTTTACCCGACTACGGCGAAGCCAAAACGGAGGGTATATGATTTTTTGGATACAGAGATTTGAAAAAAGTGATTTTAGCTACCCATTATGTTAACAAAGGAATTTGACCATTGACCACCATCTGGTGCACTTTCATGTTTCAACTTTTTAGAGCCGCACGTGTACCTATCTAGTCCTTTTTTGTTCAGAGGTCATTAGTGACAGTAAAAATGCGAGCTTTTGTTTCCCATCCCATGCATTCTAATTTCCGCTTTACGTTTGTAACAGTTTGGCTAGGATGATGAACCCTATTGACAGTTTTTTTTTGCTAAATTTTGTAATAAATGTTCCTCTTGTGGTCACGGCCTCTCGAGCCGGGGGGCCCCTTCGGACCAGGGGCCCGTGGCATTTTGCCCGCTCTGCCACCCTATAGTTACGCCACTGATTACAACTCCACTTGCTTTTCCGATAAATGCCGCCCCATCTCAAAACTTGAATAAATTCACTAGGTGCTCTTGACTATACCTACAATAACATATTTCCTCATCCTCTTTAATATTAACTTGCCCTCCCCTGGGCCATGGGCTGGCGACGCCCTTGTATATTGTTACCTACTTGGTATAATAGTTGTCCACTCAGTATTTGTCACTCATTTAGAATTCTGCCAACTTAAATTATTTATCTCCCACATGTAGTCGCCCGTTTTACGTATTTTTTGTAATCCACAGTTTGTCGCCCAAAAAATAAACCGCTGCCAGGTTTAGTATTTAAGTGTCTCATTAACAGTCGTCTTTAATTATTTCCAGTCACCCAATTCATTAAATCCCGTAAATAAACAGGTTGATTGGGTTGCTATTTTTTTAAATAAAACTTAATAAGTTTTGATTGACTGTACTATTTCCGCCCAAGCATGATTCCGCCTAAACCAGGCCTCCATCACTCGCTCAAGGTCGCGCGATAAGAACCTACCGCTAGCCGTTCGTTCGAACGAACAAGTAAGCAAAGGGACGCCACACGCCCACCGCCGTACAAGCGCGGCATCTTACTGCCTGCGTAGGTATTGCCTCTTTATAATAGTAACAATGTCGAATCAACATTACCGTGCCGTGTGCGGATATCAAAATCAAAAAACCAATAAAAAATTGTTGTTTTTCACATTATGATATACGCTACGCAGTTCATTTAAAAGAAGACAACCTTAACGTTGCGTCATTAGAAAAGGTAAGAGCACGCGATAGAAAGAGAGGCAACTACTAAGTGAATATAAACTGTACTGCAGGCCATTGCGCGACCTGAATTGAACTTTATTGTGTCGGAGCAAAAGTTGCTATTTATTTAAATTACATGCGGCGTGCTGCTTCTGTACTTGTACTATTAGTTATTCTGTGCCTAAACTAGCTTCTGCCGTAACGCGAATCTGTCGAACAACCCGTAAGGGTTAGTTACCAGGGGGGTGATTTTGTAATTTTGTTGCAATCAACTCTGACAGAAATCGCAGTTACACCGCTGCTTTAGTAAGAACCAATGTGATAACTATCTTAACTAAAGCAGCAATGCAACCGCGCTTTCAATTGATTTCAATCGAGAATTGTTAGCAACAGCTTTACGTAATCAAGGTACAGGTAATTTCTACTTTAATATTTTTTAACTTACAATGCCCTTAAATTGACAATAGACAGTGATCCGCTGCAACTTAACTCGAGAATGTATGGAAAAGAGAAATTTTAACAGATTAAAATACGTCGTTTTGTACCGCAACCACTCTGAACTTAGTCAATTCAGTCGTACATTGTCAATTTAATCGCATTAGATAGAATTGTCATTAAATAAAAGTAAATCATAATTTAATAATTCATTTATTCATATTTTCAGGGATTTATGTCGAAAATATACATCTAAAATGATCAAAACTGCTCCATCACAATCTACGGGCCTGACATGAAATGTGTACGGTATGTAACATGTGTTTTGCATTGCTGAAAAATCTCTAACATCTAGAATGTGGAACAAGTAAACTTTTGCGGTCGGTATTGACAAATGACACTAAAAACACACTAAATTAAATATTGAAAGACATTTTTGCTGCTTTCTATGTTATTGTTGTCTTGGTATGTGTTGTTGTTAACAGTTAGCTAGTGTTAATTGTGACGCGCTAGTATTTCTGTCGCGTTAATTGCTGTTGCAGCACTTTTTGCCGTGCTGGGTCCTGTAGCGTTATTTGTTGTTATGGTGCTATTAGTTGTTGTTGTCGCGCTTGGCGCCGCTGAGCACGATGTAGGGCGAGTGCGTCTCGCGCTGCTTGTCCTGCAACATCTGCAGCGTGTTCAGCGGCGTGTCCGTCGAACTCATCTTCTTCATCAGCTGGAAGTTTAGTTTAGTTTTAGATTTTGCAGGAATATGAGTGAAAATACCGGGTGTAACAAGACCGTCAATGGAGCCGAGGTCTACGTATTTTGCCCATCATCAGAGCCATTTCTGTATAAAATTATGCTGGGAAACAATTTTTTTTTTGGTGTAAAAAAAAGCATTGCATATGTATGCAATGCTTTTACCATTACCACGCAATTTAACGCGTACAAAAGTCCGCGCCTGCGAGTGAATGCTACACAGCTGCGTGCGGCTGAGTTGAAAGGCAACATTTAGTGTGTGCTAATGAAATAATAATAAATTGAGTGATGACGTTTTGAAGCCATTGTTTGTTACGAAATACATGAAATTTTGATAATATTTCTGTAGACAAAAGGTAGAAAATAACGAATAAAATAAGATTTCATAAAAAATTTGAAAAAAACAAATTCTTTGACTTTCAATAACTTCGTAGCTATTGGTATCCCAGGTAGGCTAAAAGACAAAAAATGATCCTGATGATGGGCGGAATGCGTGGACTTCGGCTTCGTTGAGTTTCTTTTAACACCCGTTATAGATATGTAGTGCAAGATAATTGCCTTTGTGCGCAGCAAGACACTTTCTCGATTCGTCACATGAGATATTGGCTACTTTATCAAATAGCAACATTAGGTTTAGGACACTTTCAGAATTGGTCATAATATCTCGTAGTCGCATTATACATATGTCACAATATGAATTTGGCAAATTAGTATCTAGACACACACCCCCACTTATACCTACTTATCTATTAAGTATTCTAGCCTGCCTAGCATGACCGATTTATATCGCGTGATATAGCGTTTTATCACGTTTAACTGACAAAAAGACAAAGGAATTTGACAGTTGAGTGTCGATAAAATGCTATATCACGCGATATCACGATATTGGTCGTGCTAGGCAGGCTGGTGTAAAAAAATAACCAATAATATTGTACGAAGTCATTCTACCAATGAGTCTGTAAAGTTTATATATTTATTTATATAAAAGCACATGTTACAGTATCACTTTCACATCAATAATTGAGATATTAAACAATGTGTGATGGCCTGAAAAAACATACCCTGCTAGGGTGTTGCTTATTATGACTTAATATTAAATTAAAACATCAAGTATTATGGAGCAAATTAATTAACATAGATTGATATTTAGAGAGCTTCCCGAGGATTAATATAATCATTTGAGCTTATCGCACATATATTCTTCTACTGAGTAATAACACTTTTTAACTAGAAAGTCTTTTACTATATTTTTAAATTTATTTTCATTTTTTTCTATTTTTATGTATTTCGGTAGTTTATTATATAATTGTATACATCTACCGGGTGTATGGGACAGCTTGGCAAAAACTGAAACAGTAGCTTCAGACCATGATTTATGATTGAAAATAGCTGGAATTTTCTTCAGGAAAATTTTCAAATTTTCCGAGTTTTTTTCCACTTAATCTATGATGTGTTGATAACTAACAACAAAATCCTGCCCTATAAACATATTTTTAATAAAAAAAATGACAAAACCCTTACCCCGCAATGTACGCGTAAATTAGAAAATCTTTTAAAGCGCGCGAACTCAGCTGTTCGTTCGGCTACCGCCCGCAAGATCACTGCACTGACGAACGGAGCGGCAACGGCGCGCGCGCGGCAAAGCAAAGCGAACCGATCAAAGAGACCGCCGCGCCGCGCCGGTCGCGAACGTTTTTCTTTCAGTTTGACTGCGGCACCGCGTTTGCTTGCACGTTCGGAAGCTAGCTCACCGCTCGCTCGTGGATCAAATTGTCGTGAAGTGTTCGTGACTTCGTGTGTTGTGTCTGTTTATTTATTTCAAATAATTGTGATATTTTTTACATTATGAATCGACGTAATGAATCGTTTACTGCTCGTGAATATGGCCAAATGTTAATGTGTTATGGTGAAGCTCGGGGGAACGCGTCACTGGCCCTAAGACTTTATGTGCAAAGACATCCCAATGATCGTCATCCAGCCCACAGTCGTACCATTACTCGGGCATATCAACGAGTACTAGAAAATATGCCTATTGTGCCGCGGCAGGAAGGCGCTGGCAGATCAATTAGTGCTCGTTCGGAAAATGCCATTTTAGATGTTGTCCGACGTGATCCGCGTTTGGGAACCCGTACTGCAGCGAAAATTGTAAGGCGTAATCACGGGCCCCGCGTTTCACATTGGGCTGTACACAAAGTGCTCCGGAAGAACAGGCAACGTCCGTACCGTATCCACAAAGTGCAGGCGCTGGTGCCTGGCGACGCAATCCGTCGAGTAGCTTACTGCAGATGGCTTATTGATCGGCAGCGATTAAATCGCCAGTTTATTTCCAGAGTGGTTTGGTCCGACGAGTCCACATTTACAAGAAACGGTATGTGGAACCGACGTAATGCCCACATTTGGGCACATAACAATCCATACGCATTCCAACAGACGGGCCATCAGACGCGTTGGTCACTGAATGTTTGGGCTGGCGTGTACAATAACCGGATTTTAGGCCCCGTGTTCTTGCCGACGCGAATGGACGGTCGACGGTATTTGGAATTCCTACAGGGCGATTTTGAAATTTTTATGGAAATTCTGCGGGCTGACCAAGACCAAGAATGGGAGCTTATGGAAGACCTCCCCCTAGCCCAACTGCCTACCATTTGGTTCCAGCACGACGGCGCCCCGCCACATGTGGTACGTCCAGTCCGGCAGTACTTGGACAGCGTTTTCCCAAACCGCTGGATAGGGAGATTCGGTCCTCATGCATGGCCACCACGCTCACCTGACCTAACCCCATTGGATTTTTTCCTGTGGGGTTACATAAAAGAACGCGTTTACGTGACGGAGTGCGATACCGCGGCCCAAATGGAACAGCGCTTTAGAGAAGCTTTCGCAAAATTAAACGAGCAAATAAACGAAGATGCAACAATGATGCCCCGTCTTCATGCTGAGACTCTTCGCCGGGCAGAACTGTGCGTGGAGCTTGGAGGAAACCACTTCGAGCCATTCCTAATACGACCCGAGAGATTTTAGGTAAGAATTAATTTCATCATTTGTTAATTGTTTATTGTGTGTTAAGTTATGTGTATTGTGTGTGTGTGTGTGTGTGTGTTGTGTATTATGTGTTAAGCTTATTTATTCCAAAGTGGCACACACACGCTCGCGCTCCCGTTGCTCTCGATATTGAATGGATAGTAGGAAAGAGAGCGCGCACTGCACGCGCGCGCTGTCGGGTCGACGGTACGCAACGCGTTGTTTGCAATACATTGCGCAGTCGAAGTAAAATTGGAAAATTTAAAACGTTTACCTAGCATTTCCTGGAAAATAATTCACTCACAAAATATTTATAATAATGGTCAGAATTCATAGTTTTTGTTTTTGCCAAGCTGTCCCATACACCCTGTATAGTAAGGGCTGCATCTATACATTTCAATTTTTGGTTCAGGAGGAACAATATCATGCAGACGTCGTCGGGCATTTTTATTAAATTGAAAGTAGTTAAGATGTTTTCTCACAAATAATACTATTTCAAGGATATATATGCACGGGAAAGTTAATATATTTAGTTTAATGAAATGAGGTTTGCAAGATTCTGGCTGGCGAATATTTACAAGTATACGTATACATTTTTTTTGTTGTATGAATATGTCGTGTGAGTCTGTGCTATGGCCCCATAGTATAACACCATAGCGTAGCCATGCGTATGCATAAGCATAGTAGACATTTAATGCGCAGGCTGTGTTTGTATTTGTTTTTATAACCCATAATGCATAAATAAATTTAGAAAACTTTTTTTTATTTCACTGACATGACTTTTCCAATTTAGGTGGGTGTCTATATTGATGCCTAATAATTTAAGATTTGGTACTTCTTCAAATTTAAGGGATTTCTTTGTAACTGTTAGATCTGTTGGTTTCTTTTGGTATGGATGGAATTGTATGAGTTTGGTTTTTTTTATGTTTACTTCTAAATTATGTGCTATGAGCCAACTATTAAGTAATTTGTATGTGGATTCTATGTCACGACTACAATCAGTATTATTAGGACATTTGAACAGGATTGATATGTCATCTGCGAACAGTACAGTTTTATTTTGTGTAATTTTTGGTAGGTCGTTAATATAAACGAGGAATAATAAACATCCTAAAACGCTGCCCTGAGGGATAGAATGATTGATAGTGATAGTTTCGGATTGTATTGTTTGCTGAGTTCCGGTATTTTCATCTAAGTGTTCAATCTGTACATATTGTTTTCGGTTACTTAGATAAGATCTCAGCCAGGCCAAGACACATCCGCGTATGCCCATTTTGTCAAGTTTATTTAATAGGACTGAGTGGGATACCTTGTCATAGGCTTTGGACATATCTAGTAACAATCCAACGGCATAATGTTTATCCCTTATGTTATTCAACACTTCCTGAATGAAGGTATATACTGCAAGAGTGGTAGAACGTTTTTCCCGAAAACCGAATTGATTTTTGTCAAGGAGATTGTATTTTTCCAGAAATCGCTTTATTCTATTCAACATAGGTCTTTCAAATAATTGAGATAATGTGGATAAAACTGCAACAGGTCGGTATTGGTTTGGATCATTGCTTTTCCCACCTTTTTTGAGGATTGGTTTTATTCTTGCTAGTTTTAATGTGTCTGGGAAAGTGCGCTCTTGGAAAGACTGATTGATTATTTCTGTTATGACTGGCGTTAGTTCTTCACGGCATGCTTTAATTAGTATTGGAGGAATATTATCTGCGCCAGAACTGTATTTATTTGGAAGTGTTTTTATAATTGTATTGATCTCAGTTTGAGTGACGGGTTCAAGGAAAATTGAGTTTATTGATCTTTCAAGTTGTAGTGGGCCATTGTATTGATTTGTCTTTGTTAAATTATCATTGTTTCTTGCACCTACAGACACGAAATGTTTATTGAATAAGTTAGCTACAGTTACAGGGCATTTATGTTCAGAATTCTGAGAGTAAAGAGAAATGTTTTTATGGTTGGAAGACATACAATTATATTTCGTAATTTTATTTATTATTTGCCACATTGTTTTTGATTTATTGCTGGATTTATTAATTTTTTTGACATAATGTTTATTTTTAGATAGTTTTATACATTTCTTTAGTGTGGCAGCGTACTTTCTGTAATGGTGTTTAAGGGTTTTATTTTTAGATTCATTGGTGATTCGTTTAAGAGCTCTTTTATTTTTACAAGAAACTTTAATACCTTGTGTCAACCACGTGGATTTGTAATTTGGTTTTAAAGTAAAAGTTTTTTTTGGTATACATTTGTCTAAAATTTCCTGTAACTTATTGTGTAGTATGTTAAAATTTACATTTACATTTGTTTTGGTTATAAAATCGTTCCAATTAATTTTTTGAAGTTCTTGTTTAAATAAGTTTATATTTTTTTCATTATAAATACGTTTCGTAATTATTTTTTTACCATTAATTTTAATTTCTTTTGTTATTTTATAGATGAGACCTTTGTGGTCAGATATACCTAAGTCTTTTACATTAGCATTAAGTTTACACATATTGGTAAATAAGAGATCAATACACGTTGAGCTAGTAGCTGTTACTCTTGTTGCCTCGGTTATTAATTGATAAAGATTAAGTTCAAGCATCATATTTTTTAATTTTTGATTCAAGTTACAGTTCTCGAACATATCCATATTAAAATCACCTGTAATGATAATATGTTTGTTGCTTTCGGTTCTTATTTTATCTATCAGTTTGTCTACAAAATTAAAGAATGTATTAATCTGTCGGTCTGCTCTATAAATTATAATTAAAAGAATGTTAGGTTTCAATTCTACTGAACAGCATTCAATTACAGAATCTACAGATAAATTTGTGATATCAGGACGTTCTTTGTAGCAGGTTCCTTTCTTTAAAAGAATAGATACTCCTCCGCCTCTTTGGTTTTT
Source organism: Agriphila tristella (assembly GCA_928269145.1). Classification (NCBI taxonomy): domain Eukaryota; kingdom Metazoa; phylum Arthropoda; class Insecta; order Lepidoptera; family Crambidae; genus Agriphila; species Agriphila tristella. The sequence goes on along the minus strand of OV743439.1, from coordinate 29,043,161 downwards.
TCTACAGTATGATGCTCCAACTACGTAGTTTGGTATTTGCATGACATAATCCTTCATACTTTCAGTAATCCATGTTTCAGAAATTCCAACTGCATCAAATTTCTGTTCATTTATTATTGATTCGATTAAATCGATTTTGTTTCCTAAGCTTTGAACATTTTGTATAAGTATGTTAAAATCATTGGTTTGGGGTTTACTAATTGCAGGCGAAGGTAGGACTTGGTCTATTATCTTGGTGTGTTTAAATTTTCCTGGGGTTCCGAAAGGAGTTATTCTGGTTAAATCTTTCATTCATTTTATTAAATTCGTTGTGGAGTTCATTGTTATTTTCTATGTAACTTGTTGTTGTTTTTGTTGAATCTGTGTTTCTATTAATATTTATTCTTTTCCCTTGTATATAAAGTTGATTATCACGTATTACTGCGTGAAGACCTTTCTTTCTGGCAGATAGCATTTCTTCCCGGATTATCTTTCTTTCCTTGCGCATTTTTTCACTTAATAGTGGAAATATGGCAATGCCTGTTCCTTGAAAGTAGTGGCTATTTTCTAGCAAGTTTTTGACCATTCGTTTACTTATTAATTCTACAATTAAGGGTCTACTTTTGTTCTGATATTTTCCAATTCTGCGCGTATCTTCTATATAACCCGTGAGGTCTATATTATGAATGTCGTAGAACATGTTGATTATCCGTGTTTGTAGAGCATATTCAGGTTCTTTGTAAATTTCGTCTATTCCATATATCACAAAGGACTTTGAGGTATCTTCAGTCTTAGTTTCTATTCCGGAAGTTTTAAAGTTGTCTCCTAGTTGCGCAATTTCTTTTTTTAGGGTTTCATTTTCTCTTCTCATGGATTCTATATTTTGAGTGAGTTTGTCAATTTCCATTTTGCGTTTACAATTTTCTTGTTTTAGTATATCAGTCTCGTGTTTCATATCTTGTTTTAGTTGAGTAATAGCTCTGGTTATTTCTGTTTGAATAGTGCTTTGAATTTGAATTATAATGGACGAATTATTTTCTTGGAGTTTTTCTGTAATTATGTGGCTTAAGTTTTGGAGAGTAAGCTCAGCTTTTGGTGAGTTATCTTTAGGAGATGCTGTTTGACAGATCGTGTCACCAAAAATGCTTAAATCACCAACACTTGCTGATGCGTCTCTGCGTTTCCTTAGAGTGACATTATTTGCGTCTAAATTATTCCGTAAATCAAGGTGACGAACAGGAGTGTCAGTATTGTCTATTTTCGGCCTTTTGCAGTGGCAAGATTGGCAAATCCAAGTTTTTTTTATGTTCTTTGGTCATTGTGTTGTAGAATCTTTGGCAAGAAACGTTTGCACAGTCCAAATCGTATTTATCGTGGCACTGTGAACATGATAAATACTCTCGATGTGATATTTTTTTAAGACAACTAGCGCATTTCAAGTCTTCCATTTTCATTTAGCGCCCTCTTGTATTATAAATTAGCACTAATAAGTTTGTTTAAAAATGTACCAAATGTTCATAAATGAATTCGCAAATTCTAATATTCTGTAGTTTTGTTTTTCACTTAGTCTTTTAGTCTTATTATAGTAATCATAATTTAGATCACTTCTATTTCTATAGAAGCACAATGGGGAGGCGAAGGCAAAGTGAATTACAGATGGCGCTTAGTCTTTGGAACAATTGTCAGTTTGAGCTTATATTGTCTTGACTGTGTATTACGTGATTTTACTTTCTTAGATTGTATTTCTTCGGTTTTGCGGACAAACAATGTATTCTATGCTAACTTTAGCTCATATAAAAGAAGAATTACGGAAAAGAAAAGCCAAAACAACAGGCAAGAAAGTTTATAGCAACTTACAAAAAATTGCTAACAAGCATTACATTTCTTTAAATTTCGTGTAAGATTAACAAGTAATCTTTTTATTTCAGATTAGAAGCATATATGATTTAAATTTTAACAAAGCAACTGAGTGTGAATTTCCGTGTTTATAGTTGCCTGATGATGCCTTCTGTGCAATAGGAATTTCAGGTTTCTGTACTGGAATTTCTGTACCATCCAAAATTACACGAACCGTTTTATCATATTTATTTTATTATTCTAAGTTTCTTGACTGACTCTGGCATATAAAATTCTATTAATTCTCTGTTTGGCCCCAATATTGGGCTTATTCCATATTTGATATACCTATCAAATTCATCCAAGTTATAAATATGTTAGAAACTGCTGAGGTTGAAATATTAAAGAACAAAGCTGCTATAATTCAAATGTTGTTTTATTTTGGCGAAGCTTCATCAAATTCATGAAACATTCCTTTTGATTTATAATGTTTCTCAGGCTCAGCAAAGGAGAAAATCGAGGAAAAACCATATTTTTTTTGATATTTTTTTGCCCACTATTTTTTTTGTTACTGGGAAATCGATGAACTCCAATATTTTACAAGTTACATGCATAACAATGCGGCATTTTCTCAGTATAAAATTAAAAAGTGCAATACTCCAAGAGATTCCCATATGTTTTGACAGTTTCTTTGAGGCGGCTCGGTACCAACGACAAGACGCCACCTATCGGGATAAAATTGCGCTTTTCCTCCCCATTAAAATATTGTCACACACTTTCATAACAATTGTTCAATTAGCGCCCTCTATTGGTACAGGATTAATTATTGAATGTTCAGGTGTGCTTATTTTGAGCTGGATGCTAAACTATTTGTAACGCGGAGCTATTGTTTGCATTCAATAGATGGCGGTAAATCCGCAGGGATTAGAGAAAAAGTTAAAACACTGAAAAATCTTGCCGCTGTGAGGATCGAACTTGGTTTTGCAATCGGTTACAGTCATAGCAGTGCAGTACAGCGCCGTCAGAGCATTATTTGGAGTGGCGAAATATAGATGCACTTTGAAGCTTAACAACAGTCTTTGTTGATATTTGTACTTAGCACCGAGTTCAAAGTTCAATTCAATCGAGTGGCTTTGCACCAAAAACCGTTAATAAATTTGCACGATTTGAATTTAATTGCACTTTATTCAGTTTGTTTCTAAATATTGTTTCACTTTATTACTTGTTCATTATATTAATGTATATTTTTGTAAAGTTCTGACAGTTTACAGTGTTTTTTATTGTAGTATTCTTGGAAATACGCTGCACAGTTTTAATTAGGAATATTTCACTCAATTCATGGTTTTTCACTTCACTAACAACACTGCTTACTAATTTTATTAGCGACAATAGATATTGAACACTTTCAACAGTTTAAATAAGCTTTTACTATTTAGTTACAATTAATTTTATGGAGCCTATGTTTACTGCACGGCGCCATCTCGCGGTTTTGCAGTTTCATGGGTAGAATCACTTGCTATAATAGAAATTAGAAATTAATTTATTTGCCTTTGAATAGGGTACACTGAAGGTCTTAATCTAGTTTAAAAGCTCGGCCCATTCAGCCATTATCAACAGCATGCAAATTTTTATTCTTTACAAATTCAATATCTACTTAAATTAACATTGTTAGGTACTTGAAATAAATGCAATATTATTATATTATCGAATTAAATTATTCATAACATTTCAGTGTCAGTAAAAGATTCACAAAGTAATGTCACACAGATTATTGTAAAATTCAAATCATTTTAATATTAATAATAAAAAAGTCAGTCAAATTATTACCTAATTTTAGTGTCAAAATAATGTCAAACTAATACCTAATTTAATTTTTGAAATAATAACAAAGTATAATGTCGAGATACCTTAATTTAAATGTCAAAATAATACCCAATTCACATTTAAGGAATGGCAATGTTCAATGGACATTGTCCAGATATTCTTTTACACTGTAGAACATTTTATCGCTAAGCCATTTATAGAGAGCCGTCTTGAATTTATTCACATGTAACTGTTTTATATTTTCGGGTAACTTATTATAGATTTGTGTACACATCCAATAACATTTTTTTCGGAATAGTGCGTTACTAGGAATAACTGCCGAAATCAGTCTACTACCATTACGTGTGTTTCGTATGTATACGTCTTTAGCTTGTTTGAAATAATGAAAATTTAATTTCACAAATATTATCCTTCTTACTGTATAATGCGACTACAAGATATTATGACCAATTCTGAAAGTGTCCTAAACCTAATGTTGCTATTTGATAAAGTAGCCAATATCTCATGTGACGAATCGAGAAAGTGTCTTACCGCGCACAAAGGGATAATTGGTGTCGCATCCAAAAGACGGCGTAAATTGTTGGCAAGTTTTCGCTTTGACAAGGTTAGTATTCGAAAAATGTGAAAAGTCAGAATTCAATTTGCAGACTGTAGTGGTTATAGTAAGTGTACTGACCCCCTCCTGCACGGCCTTCTTGATGCGCTTCTCCTGCTTGTTCTTGCCGGGCCCCTTGCCGTGGAACTTGTGCGAGAGGTAGCGGAAGGCCTCCTTGGGGCAGAGCGCGCGGCCGTCGTCGTCCACGTACTCCAGCTTGATGTTGGGCCGGAACGACGACTTCTCGCGGAACTCCGACAGCGGGCCCGCGTACCCGCGCTCGCGCCGCCCGTACTTGTCGTCCTCGCTGGGGGGACAATGGAGATTATGTTCAGTTTTATCTACATCCATGCTTTAAATCCTCTGTAAAGGGTTCTGAAACGGTTAGTTTACTGCCAACATTATGATATCCGAGCTAGAGGAAGTCGCGCTGCGCGAAGTGTTACATTATGAAATTCAGTACAATATTATTAACACACTTTCGGAATATATAATGACGAGGAAGAGGAGGAAAGTCAAAGTCAAAGTGTTACATATCATGGGTGTTTTTAGTCCATATGTATGTATTAAAATATTGTTTTTTTTTAAATAAAAAATAGGTGTAGAAGTACATAATTAGGTATTAAAACACTCATGTGATACTATTATGTGCTATTATCACGCTCGGCTCAGCTTCGTGTAACAAACCTATATTCGTGTTTTAATACCCCTCATTATAGTAGTTGCATAAATAACTACGAGTATTACGGCTTGGCCATAAAGAGTAAAAATTAAATAAATTAGATGCGAGTGTTGGTGATTTTGACGTGTTTGTGTTTTTGTCAACTCTTTATGGTCAAGCAAATGTTTTTGATAGAAGTGTGGAGCTGAAATATGTTATGTAACCTTCTATCTGAGCCGATGTTTACACTTGAGCTACGAAGCGGACATTTCGCTCGATTTGAGACTGAATCGATAAACAGACGTAGGTTAGGTATGTATCGTGTGCTTTAGAAAGTCACGATTTCGACCAGTGCCCTGTTTATTAAAACTTACAAGCTACAAGTAAAATTTACATGAAACATTTTATACGTTTATGTAAATTATGTCTTTTTCCAAATAATTTATGCATGACACTTGTGAAAATTGTACAAATCCAGACACCCTCACAGATACTCAATATTTTCCATTGAGTTTTTATAAGTTGTAAGTTTTTTTTAAAGTTTACATTTTTTTGATTAACGATAATTTTTAATTTGATAATGATTAATATAAGTAATTTAACGTGTTTTGATAAACGTATTTGTGGAATTATTATTTTCATAAGTGCTTGTTTTTAAAAAGTACAATACGAAATTAGCAGGTGTGTACGAGACGATTAGGTGCATACGTACTTGTGCGCCTTGTCGTCGATGGAGTAGTTCTTGGCGGCGAGCAGGTGCGCGTGCGCGTTGCGCGGCGGCGGCGCGGGCCCGGCGCGCTCCAGGTAGCCCTTGCTGAGCGCCAGCCGCAGCGCGCCCGCCACGCCCGCGCCCAGCGCCGGCTCCGCCTCCAGCCCCGACACACTGCCTGCACACACACACACATTTTTTTATCACTACTTATTATAAAACAAAGTCCTGATTTTGGAAAATTCACCCCCTAAGGGGATAAAATAGGGGACTAGTGTTTGTATAGAAGTTTTTTTATTTTTTATTTTATTAAAGGTACTCCAACAATGTACATACAAAAACATACATAGGTATTTTTTTTTTTTTTTTTTATTTATTAGATACACCATCAACAATATCACATAACTTACGAACTAAAAAATACATAATTTATGAGACTGTGTGAATTATTTTTACAGGCGTATACAACACTTAAGACTTAATCAATGGTAGGTGCAAGTAAAGTGCTAAGATGAAATAATATTAACCTTCTACATTAAAAATGAAAAATGATTAAATAAATAATAATTTGAACATAAAATCTAACAATACACAAAAGAAAACTTATAACAATAATGAGAAAAAAAAAATGTTAGTATGGATGGACTATCATTGATTTAGTTCGACCTTAAAATGTTTTTTAATGCACTGGATGAATGGTGATAGATGTCAATGTCATCAGAGACTTCGTTACAGGCTTGCATGAGACGATTTAAGGGTGCTACTAATTTAGTACGACATACTGCTTTCGCGAAGGGCATTGTAATGGGTTGACGTGGGATCCTCCTTGGTACTCTAAAGTTAATTTCGGCTAACAAGTCAGATGCTACTATATTTCCATGCAAAAGCTTATGAAGCATTAAGATGTCGGAACATTTTCTCCGTTTCTCTAAAGTTTCCATCTTTAAATGCTCAAGACGTTTTCGATAACTCGCACGATATGGACAATTACGGCTTTTGTATGCTAAAAATTTAGTGAAGTTGCGTTGGACACGTTCTAGTCTGTTATTATGTGTATTGTATTGAGGATTCCAGACAGATGAGCCATATTCCAATACTGAGCGCACTAGGGAATTGTAAAGGCACGAAATTGTTTTAGTGTTGTGAAAACTCTTGCAATGTCGCTTTAAAAATCCTAACATTTTCCAGGCTTTATTAATAGTGCTATCGATATGCTCAACGAATGAAAGCTTTTCGTCGAATAAAATACCCAGGTCCCGAATAGTATGGACTTGGGTAAGTTGTGTCGTGCCGATTGTGTATACGGAAGGTTGTACTATTTTATTTTTTGTAAATTTAATAAACTGGCATTTATCTGCATTCAATACCATATTGTTAAGATGACACCACTCTTGTATCGAATCCAAATCCCTCTGTAAGAGATGTATATCCTCCTGGTTCCTTATAGGCTTATACAATTTCAGGTCATCAGCGAAAATGGAGCATTTACTAAAACGTATATTTTCAGAAATATCATTTATGAAAATTAGAAAAAGTATAGGTCCCAAAATTGAGCCCTGGGGGACTCCAGAGGTAGCAGTGAAAGATTTGGACTTATAGCCGTTAACCACCACTGTTAGGACCCGATGCTTCAAATAAGATTCAAACCACAATAGAAGGGGTCCGTGGATACCGTAGCGTTCAAGTTTACGAATCAAGATATTGTGGTCGACCTTGTCGAATGCACTGCTGAAATCTGTATATATGGAGTCCACTTCTACACGAGAGTCAACATACTTACTTATACTATTCAAGTAGTATGTAAGGTATAAACAAACATTTGCCACTAGAATGCTTGTATGACATCAATTACAGGTGTACTCAGCATGCATCAAAAAATAAAATGTTGGCCTTTAAAACTAATAATAAAAAAACGAGCTTACAATAATAATTAAGAATTAATAATCCAGTTACTAAAAAAAAAAAAAAAAAATTTTACAAGAAATTTTTAGGCACCTATATAATATTATACTTATAAATTTAGATAATTAGGTTACTGTAAAATCCTGTGGTCTGAGGCATTTAAGTTTAAATATTCTATGGCTATCAGCAAAAACATCTAAATTTACGTTTCCGTTGTTCTTAATAAAATTATTATAAGTTTTACATATTCTAACACATGGAGAATTCGAGCCCAAATTAGTTCTGCACAGAGGTGTGTGAAACAGATCCTTGTGGGTGTGTCGAGAGTTAAATCTCGGCACACGGAAGCTAATCCGATGTAATATTTCTTTGTCACATACTATACCATTCAGAATCTTATACAATAAGGACATGTCCATCATGCGTCTTCGATCGCTCAATTTATCCATCTTAAAGTGATCGAGTCGGTCTTCATACGAACTACGACTACTGATGTCACAAGATTTAAAAGCTAGGTGGCGGGTGAAACATCTATTTATGCTTTCGATCCTATCTGAATGAATATGGTAATATGGATTCCATACAGTACTTGAATATTCGAGAATACTTCTAACCAACGAATTATACAGCACTATCCTAGAGTTAATTCCCTTAAAGTTTTTTGTTATTCTCTTGATAAAACCCAACATACGGGAGGACTTCGACACTATGTTGTGACAATGCGAAATGAACGACAGTTTACTATCGATTATGACTCCCAAGTCACGTGCCTCTTCAATTTTTGACAATATCTGACCATTAATATTATACGATGATAACATCGGAAGTTTTTTCTTTGTAAAGGTCGTCTGAAAACACTTTGAGACGTTCAAAGTCATATGGTTGTTTGTACACCAATTGTCAATATGGTTAAGATCCTCCTGCAACAATCTAACATCTTCACCACTCACGATTTCTTTATAAATCTTCATGTCATCTGCAAATAAAGAGCAGTGACAATTCTTGATGCAATCAACAATGTCATTCACAAATAGCAAAAAAAGAATTGGACCAAGATGCGACCCCTGTGGAACCCCCGAAGTCGACACATATTGAACAGATTTACAACCATTTATAACAACTGATTGACACCGATTGCTAAGGTAAGACTTAAACCATGCCAGCAGCGCTCCTGATATTCCATACGATTTATGCAACTTGGATATTAAGAGTTCATGATGGACTTTGTCAAAAGCGCTACTGAAATCGGTGTAAATGGAATCCACTTGACCTCCAGCATCGACTTTCTCGACTAAGTAGCTCACATAAGATATCAGGTTCGTGCTGACAGACTTCCCCTTACAAAACCCATGCTGCTGATCTTTTATTAGGGATTTCGTGTGATTTGTAATAATGGGACACACCAATGATTCAAAAAGTTTGGAAAGAGTTGACAAAACAGACACTGGCCTATAGTTCTTAACATTTTGGGTTTCGCCTTTCTTGAATATCGGAACTATACGAGCCTCTTTCCAGGTATTCGGGAATGTACTGGTGACCAATGATTCATTAATGATTAAAAATACTGGATAAGCTAATGATGTCGCACACAGCCTTATGAAGTAAGGAGGCAAGTTATCTGGACCAGCTCCCTTGAACATATCCAACTTCTTCATCTTACGAAGAACCTGCCTCTCAGTGATACTTATCCTACTTAGATTTAAACTCGGATTACATATGCCACTAGCAGGAGTAGGAGTGGCAGTAGTAGCCGATCCCGAAGACGAAATGAACACAGAACTAAAATGCTTGGCGAATAAATTCGCAATGTTACCTTCCCCAGTTGTTTTTTGATCATCCAAGTGCATGCTGATTGGCATAGTATTTGACCCTGCTCTTTTATCTTTCACGTACTTCCAGAAAAACTTTGGATTCTCAACAACACTTTGTTCCACTTTATTCGTATAAATACCGTAGTCTACAGACACTAGTTTCTCACACCTGCTACGCAAAATCCTGTATTCATATTGGTCGCGAGGGTTGTTAAATTTTTTATGATTTGATCTTAGTTTGTCTTTTTCATGAATCCGCTTAATGAGATTTTTACTGAACCATGGAGGATAATGTTTATGAACAATTGGTTTATATTTAGGCACGATATCTTCCAGAACTCTATTCACAATGCCATAAAAGATATCAGTCATATCATCAACGGAACTACATTCACTAAATTCTGAATGCCAGTCGATACTCCTAAAGCGTAAGTTAAGTTTTTGATAATCGGCTTTATAAAAGTTATAACCTGTCCGCGGTTTGGGCTGAACGTTAGGGATGTTAGTAAACGGTACAGTAATTTCCAGTTGAGGATGTAACGGATCCAATTTACTTAATAGAAAATCTGGTTTCATTACATTCACACCTGACACATTGGTTAAAACCAAATCAAGAATTTTGTTGTCTGAATTAGTTATGTTATTGACTTGATTAAGACATGACACTGACATAAAATCGACAAGGCAATAACCAAGGCTAGATTCAAAGTTACTAGGATTTAGTGAATTTGTATCATTATTTAATGTCCACGATATGAAACTCATGTTAAAGTCCCCAATAATCAAAACATCTTCGACGTTGTTTATAATCTCACTGGAATTTTCTGAAAAACGGCGAAGTAAGTCTAGTTTTAATGGAGGGGGCAAGTACACGGAACACAAGCCTATCTTCTTCCGCAATTTTCCAGACTGCGCCTCGAGCGAGAAAATCTACAGATCCTCGTCCTCGGTTTCCCATTGCTTCATTCTACACGATTTGATATTTCGCTTAACAGCCACCAAGACCCCACCGCCTCTAGTTTTTGTGTTATCAGGGCAGGAGGACCGATCCTTGCGAAAAACATTATAGGCGGATCCCATAAATTCTCCATCATTAATACCAGGAATCAACCATGTCTCCGTGAGGACAATGACATCATAATCACATTGTAATATGTTCAAGTAAATTTGATTCGTCTTAGTTCTCATTCCCCTGATATTTTGGTAATAAATTTTCAGTTTGAATTTGCTAATATTTCAATCAGTGGCACATGATCATTTAGTGGGATTACGTTGACTTACTTTAGATTTTTGAGGATGTCATGACAGGATACACATTTTGCTTGCGATGACTCATCTTTGCGAATGTAAATTTTGCCATTCCTTACCCATACAAATTTATATCCAAGCGATTTTGCCTTCAATCTGGTAGCCGCATGTAGTGATTTATTTTCTGGTGATAAGTGCTCCGACACGTAAATTGGAATGTGATCACCTCCGATGCCAATTAAGCTAGTGTTCAATTTATCTTGTCGATTTTTCTTATTATAATTGGCTACAGCTGCCATGAACGTATCACGGCATCTATTGCTGCGAAACTTAATAACGACAGTACGTGGCCGTTTACTGGCAGGATTAATCTTTGCAACCCTATAGCATGAGAGAATGTCGCCATCTTCCACTTCACTGTGCACTAGTTTCCCAATTTGTTGTGTAGTTTTGGCCAGGTCTTCGTTTCTAAATTCCGGGAGACCATGTATCTCGATATTTGTGCTACGTGAATATTGCTCAATTGCAGACAAACGTGCCAGTGCGTCCTTGAGTGTTAGCTGTAGTGCATTATTATTCTCTATAAGTTTTTTCACATCTTCCTCTCTCTTAGCCATCACCGTGTTCAATTCATCATATTTCCCGTTCATAAAATTAATGGTATCCTTGAATGAACTTATTTCTTCACGCAGATTCTTCATTTCTGTCTGCATTATTTCACGTATCATTGCTGGCAGTTCTTTGGAAAGTGCCTGTTGGATCTCATTGTGTATAAGGTTCTGCATCTCTTTCCTAAACTCGGGTGACATCGCAGAACTACTCTCTGTACCTGACTGTATTGTGGAACTGCGCACTGGAGTCTCAACATTATCACCTTGCTTGGGTTGGTTGGATTTACACACTGGGCACTTCCATAACGCCCTAGAATCCTTAGAGAGCTTTTTATAATTATCTTTGGTGTAATTACAACACACATAATGGAAAGCTCTAGGGCACTTACTGCATGCGAGTAGATCAGGCGCAGATATAAGTTTATTGCAACCCCCACAAGTCGACATATTATTTTCAGAAGTCCCAAATAATTCGGGTGATTTTACAACAGTGGCAACACTAATTGTCTATGGTCGTGTCAATCTATATGTCAGTTGAATTTGGCAGTCAATTATAAGCAAGTAGGAGGAGGGTAGCATTCAAAACTTAATATCCAGAGAAGTTCTTGAGATGAAATCGCTTCAAATCACAATATATCCCCACACAACACAGGAACTATCAATTGAACAGATTAAGTACAGCCCACAGCACAGGTTAACATCTGTTTCACAGTGTTTATAAACAGTTTTACTAGTAATATGGAAAAATTAAAGAGACCAACAATGACGCAATTTGTTTTTTTTTTTTTTTTCGTCGTCCCTTTCGCAAAATATCCCTTTCGCAAAACGCGTCTTTCGCAGAATGTCCCCTTGGTATCAAATAAATATCACTCACGCCAAATTTCTATTTTGTTCGAAATGTTCATAAGTACGAGGGTACCTACTTATGAACATTTCGATGAACATATTAACTGATGATTATTACAATTTAGTGTTGTCAGTAGCTTAAAAATTCTCCCAAGTGGGTGGGTAGTATATTTTTCAGTTTCATAGAACATTTCGAACAAAATGGAAATTTGGCATGAGTGATATTTATTTGATACCAAGAGGACATTCTGCGAAAGGGGCGTTTTGCGACCAGGGGACATTTTGCGAAAGGGACATTCTGCGACGGAACGCTGCTAGTTAGCAGGATTCTTCTGGGCAGTTGCCCAGAAGAATCTTGTGATCTGTTTAGTAAGTTCTTTCATTCTGTGTTTCAACCGTCGTCTATGTCTGAAGATTTCAGTATTAATAATATTCGTGTACCACAGGATACTCCAGCTTTTGTGATTAATGACATCGAGTTGACTAGGTTGGAGGTGTGCAAGGCGTTGCAGATGGCGGATATTTCTAAAGGAGCTGGGCCTGACAATATACCTCTAATCTTTTTTAAAGAAACTGCTGCTGAAATTGATTATCCACTATGTCATCTTATTAATAAATGCTTAAAGAAGGGCGTAATACCTAATGTATGGAAAACTGCACGAGTGGTCCCAGAATATAAGGATGGATCAAAAATTGATATCAAGAAATACCGTCATATTTCCATATTATTCATTTATTTATTTGCTTCAAATATGGTAAATAAGATGGAAGGATTGATAAAGTCGTGGATCATCAGTAGCTACAAGGTGACCTTGATAGATTTACCCAGCATTGTACTGAAAATAATTTTAAATTGTAAAACAATTAGTTTTTCAAAAGAAGGTAATAAGCAACTGTAATTACAAACTTAGTGGTACAGATATTGTCAGGGTCAGCAGCATAAGAGATTTGGGAATCACTCTTGATAGCCAATTGCATCTTGACATTCATATACAGCATATAATTCGGAAAGCGTTTAAAATGTATGGTTTAATAATGCGGTCATCAATTGAGTTTAAAAATCTTCTCACTTATATCTGTTTAAGTCACTGGTCAGACCACAGTTTGAATGTGGAGTTTCGATTTGGAATCGCTTTTATGATAAATGTAATCACTCCATAGAAATGGTCCAGAAAAAGTATTTGCGTTGAGTTGAATACAGATGCCATCGGAAGCGTTTAACGTATAAGCTAGTTTAAAAAATATATAAACAAAACAGTCGTGTAAAAAGACGCTCTCAGCTTGACGCCATGTTAGACGTATTTAGTTGTGGTTCTGGTCATGTAAGAAACAAGGAAGTAATTAAAATATTATCAAACAGTTGTGTTGTATGTCCATCGCACCTTAGAGTTAATAACTTAAAAAAAACTAATACCTACTTGCTTAAATAAATAATTAACTATACAAGTGTAAATTTAAATTATTAACACTTAATTAAATATAATGTCACCTGCTCTTTTTTTGTTTCGTTTTTTTTCTGTAACACAAAATAAAATCTAGCTAAAACATAATGTAGATGTAAGTTGATGATGTGTATATGTGTGGGATAATTAAGTGCAACTTATAATTCAGTTAATGAAATAAGACGTGACCATTGTGTTGGATTTGTGATTAGTAATGTTTGTTTTGTTAAGACTAATTTTAAGGAATATTGTTAACCTGTTTGTGGTCCTATTTAAAGGCGGGTAGGGATGGTGACGGTTACGGTGATGGTAAGTGTAAGTTTAAGTGTATGTGGACGCGAAAGCGTAAACGTGAGAAGTGAAAACGTGAAAAACTTAAAAAGTGGCACGGGAAACGGGAATGGGAACGGGATACAAATATCTCTGGATGGCCGAAAACGCCTTCTACAGTATTTTTCAGAATTGTAAAGAATTTCTAAAATGTCCATGCGAATATGAAGTCACGGGCTTTAGCTAATAGCGTACATACCGGCGGCTAGGTCCGGCTGCGGCTCGGCGCGCGTGTCCACGCGGCTCCAGGCGCTGCCGCCCGCCGCCGTCTCCAGTTCCATTTCCAGATCCTCCACCTCCACCTCCTACACGTTGCACGAAAAGGAACAAATTAATACCAACAACCTAGAAATGAATTTACTGCTGTATAACAGCGTAACCTTTAAGGTCGTTCATTAATCACTACCTCCTTTGTGGTATTTCATTTTTACCAAACCCCCGACCTCCTTTCGAGCTTCACGTGTAAAATAAACGATCGCGTTCCGCGCGTCGCTGCGTACCTGCGCGTGGTGGCGCGGCGCTGGCGCGTCGCCCAGCGTGCGGCAGAACTCGGCCGTGGCGTCCAGCAGCATGCCGCCGTCGCCGGCGGACGGCTCCTCCTCCTCCGCGCGCTGCAGCACTTCCTCCACCTGCACACACGTATCATTCATACATCACGTCGCTTCTACAGTCGGCCAAAAAACACAGCTGAACGCCGCGCAAAACGCCCACGTGAAATTTTTTCCAAAATTCGCCTAGGTGGTGAAAAGGAGCGCAAAATTTTGTATGGCAAATAATATTTTCACCTCTCCAGCACGAAAAGGGCTCATTTGGCGCGTAAAAACTCGCAGCAAAATCGATTTTTGCTGCGAGCGTGAGGCAAAGTGCTTTTTTAATTTCTAACACCAACTTTTAAAAGAATAAAGAAAAAAAAATAAAGTGACAAGGAGAGACTTATAAAATTGATATGTGAGAAAAGGATAGATAGAGTGCTTTATGGTGTCATACATGGATTAAAAAGTAAAAAAAATAAAATGCACGGATATACCAAGGAGTTTTAAATAAGGATTATTAAAAAAGAAGGTTGATAATTCGAAATAAAAAGTATGGACGAAATGAGGTCGCATGTATGAAATAAATATAAAATAAGAAAAATTAATGAAATTTATAACAAATTATTGTTTTATGATTATAAATAAGTAAATGAATAAGATGGGATAATGATGAATAAGAGGAAAACACAGCGTAATGTAAAACAAAACGACGGGAATCTACTTTACTCTATGCATATTTTTTAGCATAGGTTTGATCGAACTATTTTTGTGATAAATGAGCGGTTTTCTGACAGCTGAGAATTTTAGTCTATTTTTATGTTGATAGATGGCGTTATTCAACTAGGTAGATTTTTTTTTAATTTTTCCTAGCAGCTGAGTATACCACTGAGTATATAACACTCGATACTGGCAAAAATTACTCCTTGAAGAGGAGTAGTTTGCCATAACCATGCATGCCAAAATTGACTGTCAAATTGACAAAATCCTTTGCTTTTTTCTGAAAAAGTTACGTACTTAGTTGAACAACGACATCTAGCCGTCTTTTAGGTACTACTTTTTTTTCTTAAACTGCCTTTTGAAAACCGCTCATTCACAGCCTTCTCTATCGTTGTACACAAGCCATGCTATTAGGTTTGGCAACGTTGCGCGTGAACCTATAGGCTGTTAATTTAAGATGGTCAAAAAAGCACCATGACTTCTAGTAAACGGCGTCTTTTTAATTTGTCGTAGTTGCTATTTGTGTCATGTGATTTGTGTCAAATCGGTTCACGCCTAGTACCGAAATGCGACGTTGCCAAACCTAATAGCATGGCTTGTGTACAACGATAGAGAAGGCTATGGCTCATTACAAAAAATGAGTGCGTCCAACGATGAAGATAGTTGTCTAACTCCAAAAGAGTTTAGTGAACGTGTTTCTAATGCAGAATTTAGCTTTTTAACAAGAAATCACGTGAAAATTTTCTCGCTGGTTGAGGTGAAAAGTTGTATGTTTTACACGAGACCAAAATTTTGTTCTGCCTCGTGCCTTTAAATCACTCACTGTGCTCAGTAGTCTATATTAGAATCACTGACTACTTCGCTAGTTCGTGATTTAAAGTCGCCACTCGCAGCACAAATTGATTTTGGTCACTTGTATAACAAATAACTATTTTCTGATCAGTTTAACTTGAAACTTGATATTAGTGCTCTTCAACACAATTCATTGTATACATGTTATGTTATATCGTTTTACAAAGTTCAGTCTTAAGGGGCGCTTACGCCGCGGGCGCGAGAGAAAATTAGGTATCGAAGCACTACCCACACAGCGATCGACGCACTTGCGCGGTTCACGCACACATCTACGCTTTAACAGTGGTCCGCTTGCGCTCAAATCTCAATCTAACCAAACCCTGAACATCGTACCAGTAGTACCTAAATTACTTAAAATCTTGTTGTATGGTCTGTCCTTAAAATGCATAATATAATGGTGATTGAATGAATCTTCTTTTTTTCATACATAAAATAGGATTATTCATGATCGTGAACAATCGAAATATTTAGATCAATCAAGGATACAATAAAAAAATAAGTAAATTATATTCATGCCTGTATAATTATATAATACACAATGCGACTCTAGATAAATTTTTACAATTATGTTTTTTTGCAGCATACAAATTAATAAAGATGAAGATGAATTAATTTCTTCTCAAATAAGAACAAATTAAAATATGTATGATACATACCTATCGGTAAAGAAATGTTTTAAGATATAGGTACCTACCTACATGTTGTTTAAACAAAATATGAGATTGACTACAATAAAAAAAATAAGAAAACAAATTGACATTATTGTGTATTAATTCGATTTCGACCTAATAGTCCAATCAATAAAGTAGTTGTAGAGTGCGTGAGCGGGAACACGTAGTGTGTACCAGTATTGTTGCTTGGTCTGTGGCGCTTGGAAACTGGTAATTTTTTTAAACCGGTTTGACGAAATTATAGATGTTTTTGAAAAAGGTTCTGTTCCTCTAACCGGTTTTTAAACCGGTTTGGAAAAATATGGGTATTTTTCACTAACCGGTTTTATTTTTCGGCCAGGACAACGAAATTAAGTTAGTGAAATCTGCGCCGTGGTCTCGAACCTACCGATTTTTGGTATTTCTGCCGAGCCTATCGTAATACCAAAATGTAAGGGTCAATTCAAGCTGGGCGTGAATCGAAGCGAAGCGAAGCGCGCGCATTGGTACTATTTTGACAAAAAACGGCCAGGCAATGTTAAAAATTCCAAGATGGCGGCCAACTTTTTTGTTTTTGGGCCGATATAGATGAAACTCGGTTTTTGGTACTATTTCGAAAATAAAACAGCAACGCGAGAATAAAAATTGAGAAAAAATCCAAGATGGCGGCCAACTTTTTTGTTTTTGGGCCGATTTTGATGAAACTCGGTTTTTGGTACTATTTCGAAAATAAAACAGCAACGCAAGAATAAAAATTGAAAAAATCCAAGATGGCGGCCAACTTTTTTGTTCTTGGGCCGATTTCGATGAAACTCGGTTTTTGGTACTATTTCAAAAATAAAACAGCAACGCAAGAATAAAAATTGAAAAAATCCAAGATGGCGGCCAACTTTTTTGTTTTTGGGCCGATTTCGATGAAACTCGGTTTTTGGTACTATTTCGAAAATAAAACAGCAACGCAAGAATAAAAATTGATAAAAATCCAAGATGGCGGCCAACTTTTTTGTTCTTGGGCCGATTTAGATGAAACTCGGTTTTCGGTACTATTTCGAAAATAAAACAGCAACGCAAGAATAAAAATTGGTAAAAATCCAAGATGGCGGCCAACTTTTTTGTTCTTGGGCCGATTTAGATGAAACTCGGTTTTCGGTACTATTTCGAAAATAAAACAGCAACGCAAAAAAAAAAATTGAAAAAATCCAAGATGGCGGCCAACTTTTTTGTTTTAGGGCCGATTTTGATGAAACTCGGTTTTTGGTACTATTTCGAAAATAAAACAGTAACGCAAGAATAAAAATTGAAAAAAATCCAAGATGGCGCCCAACTTTTTTGTTCTTGGGCCGATTTCGATGAAACTCGGTTTTTGGGTACTATTTCGACAAGAAAATAGCAACGCAATAATAAATTTATACACCGTCATTTTGTAGTCGTTTTAATTAACTTAAGGGTGTGTTGTACCAATGAAAATAAACATTTTTGCCCAAGAAACATGGGTCAAAAAACGACAAAAAATTTTGGTCCTCCCATACTAACTAGACAGCTAAAACATTGTATTTGTATGGGAAAGTCAAAAATTTTTGTCGTTTTTCGACCCATGTTTCTTTGGGAAAAAATGATTATTTTCATTAGTAGAGCACTCCCTTAAGTTAATTAAAACGACTACAAAATGACGGTGTAGAAAATCCAAGATGGCGGCCAACTTTTTTGTTTTTTGGCCGATTTCGATGAAACTCGGATTTTGGTACTGTTCCAAACTCTTTGTAATTTGTTGCGAACTCTTTTGTAATTGTTTTGATTACCTAGTTTATGAGAAAAAGAAACTGTACCCTTTTTGTTTTACGTAATGTCACTATATGTCACTATAGAAAATAAATTGATGTCACACGCAAAGCAAAGCTGTCGTAAATTATTTCTAATTATTCCTTTACATGTACTATTTCGAAAATAAAACAGCAACGCAAGAATAAAAATTGAAAAAAATCCAAGATGACGGCCAACTTTTTTGTTCTTGGGCCGATTTCGATGAAACTCGGATTTTGGTACTGTTGCAAACTCTTTGTAATTTGTTGCGAACTCTTTTGTAATTGTTTTGATTACCTAGTTTATGAGAAAAAGAAACTGGGGGCCTACAACGAGCTCTTATAGCAATGTCTTTTAGGTCTTACATTGACTTTTCGTACCACGACGTCCTATAAAGAAGGTTGTTTCTACCTCAAATTTCTTAGCAATTTTGTTGCGATCATCTTTAACTTGTTCACTCTTTGTCAAAAAATATCTAAGGTTGCCAACTTAACGCAAATTTAACTAAGTTACTAGGTATCTTTTACAAGTTCTATAACATATTTTTCTGGAAGAAACTAAGTTGTCATAAGAATGTCAACTCATAGTCGATACCAAGTATAGTAAGGATAAACTCACAAATCATATTTTCTTTATTCTGCATACAGGTAGTTTACTCAAGTAAATAATAACATGAACTTTTAGAGTTAATGGTGTAGACAACGAGTGCCCAGAATTTGAATAGTTTACACAACCGGGATTTGACCGGCTATCCTGATACATAAGAATAAGTTTTATTTATTCTTATGCCTGATATCCGAATGGCTGGTCATTTTGAAGTCCCTTTATTTTGTTTCAAAGTTTAGCAATTATTTGACTGTAGGTAAATCGTAAATGGTAGCAAATATAGGGAGCAACTTTTGGTCTCCAGCCTGACGTGAATCGATACAGACAACCAGCCATTCTAACGCTCACAGAAATCCGTCCCATTCTTATACCTAACATTCTTCCCATAATCGTAAGCGTTAATACGTCTAAGTAAGTCTATCTAAGTATAAAGTATTTTCGATACTTATTTTGTAACTACCCATGAAAAAGAAAAATAACATAGTAGATTCTTGTTAGCAACCCTAAGCATACATTTTAATACGTCAAATCTAGCGATCCTTTGGCGATCATAAAAGTGACAGGCAGGATGGAATCAAAATTATTAAGGCGTGTAGACACGAACGAACAAGAGCATGATGAACACGAACATTCACGAATATTTATTTGGTTCGCACAGTCACCATCAGAACTTGTAAAGGTAACTTGTAGTGCATGGAACTTATTGACATTTTAAACTGATCAGAAGTATTTGGTCACCTTGTCTGCTATGATATACTGATGGCAACTGTCCGTGTAAACATAAATCTCAGACTCCCAAGTCCTTTAGAGATAGAGTTAGAAGGCATTTCCTTTCCTCTTCTTCTGATTGACCATTTTTTTATTTTCTCCTTTATTTTAATTGCATTTATCTTTAGGTATAACTATTGTTTGTATTCATACAACACACTTGTTCTTCTCTTTTTTATCATTGCACCCACTCCCCTATATTTCATTTTTTCCATTTATTTAACACCCAATGGTTGCCTGGAAGAGATTGCTGATTGGCAATAAGACCGCCTCTTCTATACTTTTTTCTTTGTATTTTTGTCCCCTTTTCTGTAATATTTCTACTTGTGTGCAATAAAGCGTAATTTATTATTATTTTTAAATAAATTATCAGAGTGAACACGAACACTATAAATACAACACTTTCACACTGAACAACAAAATATTTTAGAAGATTTTTGACGCACACTATGGAGGCCGTTTGTTTTGTATAACAAAGACTTACCTGTGCTCGTGATGAGGAAGTCTTGATGATGAAAATTATTAATGCAAAATGTAATGTGTTATAATGACAAAGCAATAACAGCTTGTTTAAACCAGCCTTTTTCAAAACGATCTTTTTTCCAGCGATGTTGATATGAGCTCTACATAGATTCGTACCATGACATTTCTGTCAAACAAACTATGATAATAACGGGTGGCGCAAAAGTACTGGCACTAAAGAAAATACTTTTATTTTTTTTATATGACATTTTCTGTCATTCTGTTGTTGAAAATTGTGTAGTGAACAAATATAGAATACACTGAAAATAAACATGGACCGTTTTACTCCCCAAGAACGTGGAATAAATATGGATTTAGTGAGGGACGCTTTTCCAGGCCGAGTTATCTCTCGTTTTGGCGATTTGCCTTGGCCTGCAAGATCACCCGATCTGACCAGTCCAGACTTCTTTCTTTGGGGTTTTTTGAAATCTCGGGTGTATGTGAACAAGCCACAGACTCTCGCAGCTCTAAAAGAAAACATTCGTCAAGAAATAACGAACATATCGCAGGAAGTGTTACGGCAAGTTATGCAAAATGTCATAAATAGGGCTCAAATGTGTATCAACTCTGGAGGTCACCATTTAAAAGACATCATCTTTAAATCCTAATGGTACGAAATTTAATGGCACAAATATACATTTAAAAAAACCTAAATCTAGTTTTCTAATTTAGAAAAAAATTTATAGCTGAACCAAATAGGGTCTTTACTTTTGCGCCACCCGTTATAATAACCTTATATTATTCCCGCAAAGTACTGGGAAAGAACGAATAATGGACAACCTTTCAAAAATATAATATGTCGTTTTCACTTTGTATAATGAAAGTAGATACAAAATTAGGGGATACGTATTTTTTATTTAAACTTTTAATTGTTTTTTTGTATATTAAATCACTGTTTGAAATCTTACTCATTCTAAAAGAGCGTAAGTACATTGTCAGGAAGTTGAAATGTGTAGCTTTTGCCAAAAAAAATCAATTCTGATCTTATCTGTGACAATATGACACCATGATTTCGATAGTGATGTGGCATGGGATTTCTGTAAGTGATGTCGATAATAGACAACATTTTCATTTTGAGAAACTATATGGAGGTCGTAAGTATTATTTCGTTGATTACACATCTTTTTACTTTTTAGACATATCCAATATAAAATGTAAAAAATCGACAAAAACTAATTTAAACTAAGTATTTAAGTATTTGTTTCTTAATCAATCACGAAAAAAAGGCTGAACTCATTTTGGATAAAAAGCACACACATAGTTTATAACCTAGCGGAAACTAGTCAAGGAAATAAAAAGAACACGTTAAAAATATCAGTGTTTATTATTTTAGGCGTTCACTTTTTTAACTCTTTCTAGTTGTCGCTGCTAACTATAAATAGGTAATTGCTTCATGTCGTGTCGATAGCTCGCAGGCTCTCCTGACGTGTTACGTTTTGTGTTTTGTTGGATAACGGTGGCGCCTAAAACAAAGAAATTGAGCTTGTATTAGTACCTACATACAAAACATTATGTTACAACTGATTTGAGTTTTCAAATGTAAATCACGTGATTATTATTTATTTACATAAAAGAAAGTTGTGCCAAGCCATGTGATGGTTTTCTACTTTTTATTGTTCCCATCAAATATTAAGTAATAAAGTACAATAAAATAAATATCGATATAGAAATGCACATCACTAGGCGAAATAATATAACCTCTACGACATGTAATAAAAATCTGATATTTTCAAAATCAACAAAGAACTGGACACAAACGACTATTTGCAAAAAATATTAGTATATTATAATAGTTTTAAGCTATTTACACTACATAAAAACATCTAAAACAATATAAACTTACCGATGAAATCATAATGTTTATTGATTATTTTCATTTCTTTCTGTGCGAGATTTATAGCCTTTAATCACACAAGACATAATTTCACTGGTAACGCATAAGTATCCCAAACAATGCTATGACTTTCTTTTAAGTTTTTTACAAGAATATTTTATAAATTTCTACTTTTTACTAGTCTGATCAGAAATACTCTTGAATGACATTCTGTCACTATGATTTATTATGACAATGAATTTTATTTTTTAATGAATGCACAGATAATATAAATACAAGACAAATAGACTCAACTCAAACTTCCTGACATTCCCAAATTGGACTAGATTTTAGTTTTTTTTAAATAACGTAAAAAATACTGAACTAAACATTCTGAAAAGAAAAATATGAGCTTAGAACACTAAAATCTCGAAATGGTTTTCTAATTTTAGTACTTTTTCAAAATGAAATGTTGTCCATTTTACTAATAATTTGTCTATACCTTGCTTAGATATAGGAAAAAATACGCTATGTTGTGATTATTTATTCTGTGATTTCAACAATAGACATGAATGAACAAAGAGGTACCTACCTACTTAAGTCATGCCATGCGTAAATATGTCACTCGTCTCGTGATCAAAAAAATATTTACTTAAGACGACGCCTCGTGAAAAAATTTTTTTACAGGCTCCGCCCACTCACCCCTCGTATCCCATAGTGACATTCTGCCTTCAATCGTAAAGTTTGATTTTCGCGCCAAATGCCTGTGAGGTTTCATCGAAAGTTTAAAGAAGAAGAATAGAGAAACGATGGAGTCGCAAAACATTGTATTTAGAACATTTTCTTTGATAATTTAGGTATCTTCAAATTGAATGAAAAATGAAAATGAATACAAATACCTAACAATAGTTTATTAATTGTAAAAAAATACTATTATTATTAATAAAGTTGTACCATTCGGCGTTTTTCAATACATTTGCGAAAAACAGATTTGTAACTTTTGCGACAGAGGTCCATTTGGGGCCATCCATAAATTACGTCACACGTTAAGGGGGTCGACGACGTGTGGAGGGGTCCTAAATTCGTCAGTTCCAATTCAATAATTATTACTAGATATAAATCGTAAAATATGTGACGCCATCGTTTCTAGTTTTGCCCTTCAGAAGTGCGAGAAAAATAGTTTTAGAATTTTTAAAGCAATATTTATGGAGAAATGGAGAATGTGACGTCACTAAGGGTTTTTTACATTTCATTTAAATGTAAAAAACCCTTAGTGACGTCACAGCTCGGCACGGCGAAACACACACCTTTGCTCACATTTTTTTATCTGGCCTACCCACATAAAAGAAATAGGCCATTCAAAATGTCACATAAAGAGAAATGGGCAAAAGACGCGTTTAAGCCCGACCATTGGGTTTAAACACATAATTCCCCCCCTCCCCCCCCCCCCCCCGTAGGAGCTAAATTTAATTAAACAGATTTTATGCAATATGTTGTGTTTAAAATGAAGATTATTGAATTTACTCAAAAAAGCTTGTAATATGGTAATTATTTTGACAACCTTCTTTGAACAAAGTCGAGGTTGCCGTGCTCCTCCGATGGTGACGCAGCAAAGTTGTATGGGATATCATTATTGTCGAGTTTTAGCCACCAGCAATTTCCTTTGAGAATCCATTACTGTCGAGTTTTGTTTCAAACATATAGGTAGTTGGCTGAAAATACAACATTGTACAACGCACTTGACGTCGTTCATAAACACATCCCGCTCGCACACTATACGCCACACCTATCGCTCTCTCATTCACACTTGTTGTGGTAAGCGTGGTGAGCCGCCATTTTCAATCCCATTCTTTTTCTGCGCGTGTGTTGTATTATTGTATGTAGGGGGCGATGCGGGCGACGGGCGACGAACGCCTGCCGCCCGCACCTCTCACGACCCCCGTTCTCGTCTCCCCTCGCGCCTCTGTGCCCCGCAGGCGAGGACTCATTTAACGTGTGCGTTACCCCAGCAAAAAGTTGTGCTTTAGAGAGATGAGACCTTATCAGATAATTAGTGTGTTAAGATGAATAAATAATGAAAAATATTAGAAAAAATCGGCTCACCCGTATGTGATAATATGTAATAATGAAAAATATTTTTTCTAATATTTTTCATTATTTATTCATCTTAATATAAAAATAGCATTGTGAATGCAAAAATCTAAAAGTTTATAATTAGTGTGTCATGAGGAGAAATTTGTTTACTAATAGCAAAATTTGTGTGAATTGTAGTTTTTAAGATATTTGAGAAAAACTGATTTTGCTGGGGTCACGTTTTAAACATTACCCTGGCAAAAAAAGTTGTTTCAGCCTGGAACCAAATACATTAATAGATAGCTTTTGTTGCATAGTAAATGTTAGCAAATAGCAAAAATTGTGTGTGTTATGGTTCTTGAGTTATTTAAGTTTTTGCTGGGGTAACGTTTTGGGATTTCCCAGATCTCGAAAACGGTTCAACGCAGAAGTTTGAAAAAAATGCCACTAAGAGACCTTAATGGGGAGGAAAAGCGCAATTTTATCCCGATAGGTGGCATTTGGTCTTTGGTACCGGGCCGCCTCAAAGAAAGTGTCAAAACATATGGGAATCTCTTGGAGTATTGCACTTTTTAATTTTATACTGAGAAAATGCCGCATTGTTATGCATGTAACTTGTAAAATATTGGAGTTCATCGATTTCCCAGTAACAAAAAAAAATTGTAGGCAAAAAAATATAAAAAAAATATGCTTTTCTCTCGATTTTCTCCTTTGCTGAGCCTGAGAAACATTATAAATCAAAAGGAATGTTTCATGAATTTGATGAAGCTTCGCCAAAATAAAACAACATTTGAATTATAACAGCTTTGCTCTTTAATATTTCAACCTCAGCAGTTTCTAACATATTTATAACTTGGATGAATTTGATAGGTATATCAAATATGGAATAAGCCCAATATTGGGGCCAAACAGAGAATTAATAGAATTTTATATGCCAGAGTCATTCAAGAAACTTAGAATAATAAAATAAATATGATAAAACGGTTCGTGGAATTTTGGATGGTACAGAAATTCCAGTACAGGAACCTGAAATTACTATTGCACAGAAGGCATCATCAGGCAACTATAAACACGGAAATTCACACTCAGTTGCTTTGTTAAAATTTAAATCATATGCTTCTAATCTGAAATAAAAAGATTACTTGTAAATCTTACACGAAATTTAAAGAAACGTAATGCTTGTTAGCAATTTTTTGTAAGTTGCTATAAACTTTCTTGCCTGTTGTTTTGGCTTTTCTTTTCCGTAATTCTTCTTTTATATGAGCTAAAGTTAGCATAGAATACATTGTTTGTCCGCAAAACCGAAAAAAATACAATCTAAGAAAGTAAAATCACGTAATACACAGTCAAGACAATATAAGCTCAAACTGACAATTGATCCAAAGACTGAGCGCCATCTGTAATTCACTTTGCCTTCGCCTCCCCATTTGTTTAAATTTGTTTAAACGTTATTTTTTTATTTGGTTGTCGCAAACCAACGTAATTAAATGGTTTCGAAAAACAGAAAAAACGAATTTGCAAGTAAATAAGTGCACTTATAATTAAATAAACAGCTGTAAAAAATAGCCGTGGTAGACACTTACTACGTCAAGAATTTTAGGCTTTGTTACTTTACACGATATAAAGATATAAACAAATTTGATAAATTTTAGACCGGTCGTACTTTAGCGATCGAATACACAGTTTCCATAACATTAAGACACATGGCATACATTAAACAAATTTAAGTAATTCATTAACATTCCTTCCTGTTAATTTCAGCTTTCAATTACGCCTATCATGAAAGTTTTAACAAAAACAAGATTAAGACAGCAATTCTTGAATAAGCCGACCAAATTGTAAAGGTCACTAAAAAGCGACCGCGCCATTCATTAGCGTAACCATCTTAAATGAACGGGATGCTATGGATCTTTTGTTCTGGATTGACATGAGTAGGTTTGGTATTAAAATAAAACATTTGGTTTGATCAAACAGAAGCAATAAATTACTATAAATTTATATATTGATACTGACCAATAAATCACACTATAAATTGCTTACCGAGATTATTACCTACTTAGGTTTAGATTATTATTTACATTTATTTATAATTGAGTGCCTTCAAAGTTTTAACTTTCGTGAATCATTCATTACATTCTTTAAAACTACTATTAATCGCGTAAATGTATTCTTTGATATTAATAAACACGATATTAATTTATAAAATAGAAAACTAGTAAAATCTTTGCAATATGAATAACACTTTTCTTCATAACTGTACAAAACATCGGATGCTAAGCTGCTAATTTGCGAAGATAACCCGTACGTATGGTGCGGTCGCTTTTTAGTGACCTTTACAATTTGGTCGGCTTATTCAAGAATTGCTGTCTAAATCTTGTTTTTGTTAAAACTTTCATGATAGGCGTAATTGAAAGCTGAAATTAACAGGAAGGAATGTTAATGAATTACTTAAATTTGTTTAATGTATGCCATGTGTCTTAATGTTATGGAAACTGTGTATTCGATCGCTAAAGCACGACCGGTCTAAAATTTATCAAATTTGTTTATATTTTTATATCCTGTAAAGTTACAAAACCTAAAATTCTTGACGTAATAAGTGTCTACCACGGCTATTTTTTACAGCTGTTTATTTAATTATAAGTGTACTAGTTTACTTGCAAATTCGTTTTTTTCTGTTTTTAGAAACTATTTAATTACGTTGGTTTGCGACAACCAAATCAAAAACTAACGTTTAAACAAATTTAAACAAATTAAGGTCTCTTAGTGGTATTTTTTTCAAACTTCTGCGTTGAACCGTTTTCGAGATCTGGGAAATCCCAAAACGTTACCCCAGCAAAAACTTAAATAACTCAAGAACCATAACACACACAATTTTTGCTATTTGCTAACATTTACCATGCAACAAAAGCTATCTATTCATGTATTTGGTTCCAGGCTGAAACAGCTTTTTTTGCCAGGGTAATGTTTAGAACGTGACCCCAGCAAAATCTGTTTTTCTTAAATATCTTAAAACTACAATTCACACAAATTTTGCTATTAGTAAACAAATTTCTCCTCATGACACACTAATTATCTGATAAGGTCTCATCTCTCTAAAGCACAACTTTTTGCTGGGGTAACGCACACCATTTAACCGGTCGGCCTATAGTACCAATACGAACAAGAATTGTTAACGACATAATCGCCTAAAACGTCACGTTTTCGAGTTGTAAGCTATTAAAGTTGAACTGGTGGCGACACCACTGGGTAGATTTGAAGCTAAAATAAAACGTAGGTATGGGCTCTAGAATATTGTTTTATGGTCATCTAGGTCCCGTCTAAGTTGCTACGGGTGAGCCGATTTTTTCTAATATTTTTCATTATTTATTCATCTATAAAACAGCTTATGTCACTTTGTTAGATACCTACTTATTATAGCGTGCGCATGATGCGTGCCTAAATAAATAACGTAATAATGCGAGACGTAAGTATTCGTTTTGAGATTATTTATTATTATTGCTATTCTTTTTGCTTTGCCGTTGTCGCGTAAAGAGACTAATGATTCTGCAAAATAATAATATTTGTTCACGATCGAAACTTGTAAAAGTTAAAAGTTGTACCACGGGTCGGGAAAGAAATTTTATTTCACAATATTTATTAGTTTATTGTTTTGTTACGCAATGGCGACTCTTGGAAGTTTTGTTCTGTTGATAATTTTCATCTCCTAAAAATAGGTTGGATAAGTATTAGAGACTCTTTGTCTTTGAAATGTGAGAGAAATTAAAACTGTCATTGTCAGTATACTGTCATTTTACGTGTTTTGGCTAGTAAATTTTTGGAGCGCTCAAGCACAGGTCTGTCCTCAAGGAAGGCTCGCGGCCGTCTGAAATTTCGGTGCAAAGAGGTAAAGTAATATAGCTTCCCAGCGCAAAGAAAGGGACAACAATAGCGCACGCATTCCGAAATAAAATAACGTAAGCGACATTATGAAAATAGTTGATTTATTAAAAAACTTAATTATTTTTGAAAAAATTGGTTTTATCAAAAGTTGGAACTATTTATTACTTATCTTATTAACATAATTTCAGTTCAAACTATGAGTCCGTTTGCTTACAGTACTGCAAAAATGATATGAGAGGCATCAACTTTGGATTTTTTTTCTATCGAGAAAATTGTTTCCATTCATGTTTTGAGCTTGATCAAAAAATTTTGTTATTAGTCTATTTTAACATATTCCAAAATTAGAACAATAGTAGTAGGATCAATAGGACTAAATCTAAATTGAAAACCATGAAAATCCACGAGGTATCCTCTTAAACACTAAACAGCTATAATCCTTCGATTGATATAATTTATAACCACGTATTAATAATTGTTGATAAATCAATCACACACGTGATATCTTAAAAGTGGACAATTTAATACTTTTGCAGTAAACAGGATAGGATTCTACTCCAAAGAGCTGAATACGTCTTTTAAGTTCAAGTAAGTAAATTGGAGTATTATATTTATTGTTTTATGGTCTTAAAAGCAAGTACCTAGTGTAAATAAGTCGTTTTATACTGAAGTGCTCGTAACCGCTTGATTGAATTATGTTAGAGTATCTAACTACCTACTTACATTATTTTTGGTTATTTGCAGGTTTGCCAGGGAATCATACAGTGATAAACCCATAAACGCCATAAGCTTCCGACTTAAAAAGGATAATTTTGTACAACAATACTGTGACAATTTTATTAGATACTTATAGAAAAGATGTTTCATTTTGAAAAGTGAATATCATAAATAAATACCCATATCAAGTAATAAAGTAATCATTTTCTTTGCTCTTATTTATTTTGTACCATTGCGCTAGCTATAGCTAGGATTAGCAAAAGGACCGTGACTTTATTTCTATAAATTGGTTTTGTAAAATTTGTAGTTTGGTTTTGTGCATGTTCTACGACAAAAAAATCTAGGGTACCTACCTAAACATAGCTTAGCACTATCATAGGTGGGCGTGCTGTAATTAATGTTGATTTTGTTTATTTAGTAGGGACAACTTGTCTTAGTAATATGTTCCCATTAGAAGATGATTAATAAAAAGGCAATAATACAATACATGTACTGTTTTATTTTAAAAGGAAGTTGTGTAGATTTATAAGAGCACAAGCTCACTCACAGAAAGAAATCTCACGAACAAAATACCAGCAGAATTTGAGATTTTTCATCACAAGCCTCCAATTGTCGCACAGGTTATGAACAAGCTGGTTCTGCTACAAATGAAATCACCCGATGAACAAATAATCATCAAGTTAAAAAAAATCACATTCTGGGCGTAGTTAAATACGACGCCTTTTTCTTCACAGTAAATCTTCGTGATTTCGTGCCATTCTTTTGTCATCTAAAAATAATTGTAAAAGATAACTTATTTTATAAGTCTTATTTTAAAGAAAGTTCACTCAATATGAAATATGAGTGAATTATGCATATTGTTCACTATGAACAATCTACTTTTGGAACATTTACTTTAAATCATGTTGATTGTGTTGCACAAAAACACCCTTTTTAAGATCGCTGAAAGATCGCTAGATTTGACATAATTGACGTAAAACAAGATTGCTAGTTGTCAAAAAGGCAGCTCGTGGTACCATAGATATAGTATATTAAAAAGGGGTAGATGCGCCACCGAGCGACCGGGTGTAAGGGATAGATATATTATGACGTCAAAATATGGGGCTGCCATGATCGCAAAAAAAATACCCTAAAATCTAGTCGGAATCGTTACAGTAGGTACTTGAATTTCGTAGTGAGTGAAAGTCAACATTTTGACTCCGCTAATTAAACAAAGTATTGCAAGCGAAATCGCGAAAATAAGTGGTCCCGACCGACCACTCTTTTTGAGCTAAACAACTTTTGCGAAGTTGACATTTTTAGGGTTCCGTACCCAAAGGGTAAAAACGGGACCCTATTACTAAGCCTCCGCTGTCCGTCTGTCTGTCTGTCTGTCACCAGGCTGTATCTCATGAACCGTGATAGCTAGACAGTTGAAATTTTCCCAGATGATGTATTTCTGTTGCCGCTATAACAACAAATACTAAAAACAGAATAAAATAAATATTTAAGGGGGGCTCCCATACAACAAACGTGTTTTTTTTGCCGTTTTTTGGTACGGAACCCTTCGTGCGCGAGTCCGACTCGCACTTGGCCGGTTTTTTTGCTCGATATTGATAACGACTACAGGTAGACAGTTGAATTTTTCACAGATCATGTATTTCTATTGCTGCTATAACAAAAAATGCTAAAAACAGAAAAAATAACATTTAAGGGGGGCTCCCATACAATAAACATGATTTTTTTTGCTGTTTTTTGGTACGGAACCCTTTCCATTTCTCACGAATTTTATCTTCCGTCGGAAATCTGGAAAAATCAAATCTCTTGAAATTCCCTGAAATATGGGGTAATTATTGGGGAGATTTTTTTATATGAGTAGGCATCCGGAAATCGATTTATAAACCTACTGATTTTAGTGAACGTCAATGCTAAGCTGGCTTCTATTACGTAGATTAATACGCAATTTTCCCGGTTTGCATGTCAAATGTTTCCGAGGTTATTTTAAGAAATATTTTTTAGAGTTTTCCTATTTATCAGGTTTTTCATGATATAGCTAATGATTTAGCTCAGAAACTTGGTTCCTGTGAGATTTGAGAAAGAAATACGTGATCAAAATATAGAAAACAGTGTACTTACGCATGAAATGTAACACCCGCTTCTTTTCTTTATTTGTTGCTTTTGCAGCCAAATATTGAACACCCCACCATTTTGTAGGCTAGACACAAACACTACACATTCGATTTACAATAAATTTTATGTATAAATTAGATAGTAATCCACAAAACCTTTAATTTCTTTGGCACTTTTGATATAACCTCACTTGTTTGTTTTGCCTAGTTGAACTGTGCCTATAACCCGACCATGAAAAAAAGTCCGGTCGGTGATAGAGATAAAACATGAAACTCTTCTCTATTTCCTCCTATAGGAATCTCAATAAGACGATCTCGCTCTATCAAAGCATGTCAGACCCTTGCGTGGTACGGATTTATGGTACGGATTGAGTGAACGAGAAATGAATGATGACATGAAAAAGGGAATTAATTAAATGGGTAACTGGAAATAATTAAAGGCGACTGTAAATGGGATACTTAAATACTAAACTGGACAGCAGTTTATTTTTTGGGCGACAAAATAACTAAACGGGCGACTAACTTACAAACATACTCAAAACCGGCGACTACATATGAGTGATAAATAATTTAAGTTAGCAGAGAAAACTCTAAATGGGTGACAAAAATACTGAGTGGGCAACTATTATACCAAGTAGGTAACTATTATAACTGATTTAAGCTGCCCAACATGGTATTTTTAACACGTTTTTATTAGGCTGCTTTCTCGTTTGTTTGTTTTTTGTCATATCGGTTAGGATAGTAGTCATCTTTTTTAAATAAAATAAATGCCAAATTTTTTATATTTTGTGTGCCCTAAGGTTGTCGTCCAAATAGTAATTTGGTCACCCGCTACCCAATTTGTATTTTAAAGTCACCCATTTTCAATATCTGTAGTCGCCCTCGGTCCTTCACCCACTTAGTATTTCAGTACGCTATGTTCAGTATTTTTGATACCCAAAATGGGAATTTATTGTCGCCCAAATAGACGTGAAGGGGGATGGGAGAGGGAGATTGAGAGTGAGAGGGAGAGGAGACATATGTGGATTCAATTCTGAACAGGATTGGGAATGGGAACGAGCACAAAGGGGAACTGCACTGCACCTAACGGGGACGGGTCCAAACGGGAACGGGAAAGGGTAAAGAAACGGGAACGGGATATTTATATCTCTCGACCCATTTCTGTTTATTGTAATAAACTAGCTTCCGCCCGCGACTTCGTCCGCGTAGATATTAGAGAAAATCATTTGGGAACCTTCAGCCAGGACCCGACCAGCCATTTTAACGTGGTTAGGCACCCCATCAAGCCACAGAATAACTAATACCAAGCGAGTAGCTTCGTGCGAGGTTTGCCAAACGCGGCAAACGTCTTGCCTCATGAGGCAGTGCGCTTGGTGTGGACCCGCCTAATCACGTAAAAACGGCTGGTCTGATCCTGGTTGAAGGTTCCCAAATGATTTTCTCTAATATCCACGCGGACGAAGTCGCGGGCGGAAACTATTATACATAAAGTTTTATTCTAGGTACATATTTCTTATAAAATGGTATACTATTTACCACATTTACTATTTACAAAGCATAATTTCTTTGCTTTTTCCAAGCAATATCATTCGTTCATTCCCAGCACAAAACAAGATTGTTATTTGATGTCGTGGTACGAATTTGAGTGATATCATTTAGAGCTTGTAACAAGCTTGCTGGATATAAGCTTACTTATAAAAAAGGTGGGAGTAGGCCCCCTGTACCCTTTTTGTTTTACGTAATGTCACTATATGTCACTATAGAAAATAAATTGATGTCACACGCAAAGCAAAGCTGTCGTAAATTATTTATAATTATTCCTTTACAGGTACTATTTCGAAAATAAAACAGCAACGCAAGAATAAAAATTGAAAAAAATCCAAGATGACGGCCAACTTTTTTGTTCTTGGGCCGATTTCGATGAAACTCGGTTTTTGGTACTATATCGAAAATAAAACAGCAACGCAAGAATAAAAATTGATAAAAATCCAAGATGGCGGCCAACTTTTTTGTTCTTGGGCCGATTTCGATGAAACTCGGTTTTTGGTACTATATCGAAAATAAAACAGCAACGCAAGAATAAAAATTGATAAAAATCCAAGATGGCGGCCAACTTTTTTGTTCTTGGGCCGATTTCGATGAAACTCGGTTTTTGGTACTATATCGAAAATAAAACAGCAACGCAAGAATAAAAATTGATAAAAATCCAAGATGGCGGCCAACTTTTTTGTTCTTGGGCCGATTTCGATGAAACTCGGTTTTTGGTACTATTTCGAAAATAAAACAGCAACGCAATCCAAGATGGCGCCCAACTTTTTTGTTCTTGGGCCGATTTCGAGGAAACTTGGTTTTTGGTACTATTTCGAAAATAAAACAGCAACGCAAGAATAAAAATTGATAAAAATCCAAGATGGCGGCCAACTTTTTTGTTCTTGGGCCGATTTCGATGAAACTCGGTTTTTGGGTACTATTTCGACAAGAAAATAGCAACGCAATAATAAATTTATATAAAATCCAAGATGGCGGCCAACGTTTCTTGTATGGGAGCCCCCTTTAAATATCTATTTTATTATATTTATAGTATATTTATTGTTATAGCGGCAACAGAAATACATCATTTGTGAAAATTTCAACTGTCTTGCTATCACGGTTCATGAGATACAGCCTGGTGACAGACAGACAGACAGACGGACAGCGGAGTCTTAGCAATAGGGTCCCGTTTTTACCCTTTGGGTACGGAACCCTAAAAAACAGAGTTTCGTCAAAATCGGCCCAAAAACAAAAAGTTGGACGAATCAAATGAACCGAAACTCGATGGGGTAGCATGGTTTTATCATAGACTTTCTGTGGCCTTCTTCCGGTTCCATCATCTGGCCATGGAAACTACTTCCCGACAGAGTACTCGTCAAGACGAATCAAACGAGTCTAAACTCGATGGTGTAGCATGGTTTTATCATAGACTTCCTGTGGCCTTCTTCCGGCTCCATCATCAGGCCCTGGAAACTACTTCCCGACAGAGTACTTGTCAAGACGATTCTAACGCGTCCAAACTCGATGGCATACCATGTTTTTATCATACAATTCCTGTGGTCTTTTTCCGGCTTCATCATCAAGCCCTGGATTGGACCCAGTCAAGTAATAACTAATAATTCAAATAATAAAAGATATCGTGAAGTTATTCATAATAATAAGTTACACAGTAAATTTGATGCATAATCTATAACTTTCATACTTGCCACTATACAATTTTGATCAAGCAAATTGTGAATCGAAACACTGTGCACGAGATTTGTATATGGATACGCTTGAATACGCGGGTGCGGTCGTGGCTCAAAGCGAGACGTGCTCCTACTCTGACGATCTGGCAGGTACTGAGCTCCGACGCGTGGCGTGGTGAGCGCGGCTAATATAATTGCAACGCAGCGCTATACAAATTTGTATGGGGATTTCGGCCGAAAAAATAGAGAAGTTTAACCATTATTTTATACAAAATAAAAGTATATCTAAGGGAAAAAATCATTGTAGGTACTGCACAGTACCTTAAAGTGTATTTTGATTTAAAATTCAATGCGTTTCCGCTAATATTTACGCCAAAAATATGGCCCGCGACAAGCGCTTTTTAGGCGTTTTTAGAGATTTTCTGTTTTTTTTTTACAATCATCTGTAAGGTTTATACACAATTTTATGTTTGTAGCAACTAGAGAAACTTTTTAGCTTGTCGTATGATTTTTTTGGTGACTACAAGTTTATGTTTTCGATATAAAAAAATGGCCCGCGCAAACCCTGTTTTCCTATTACGGCCCCTTAAGGAGTTGAAAAGCGTGCAAAGTTAAAACATATCATGGATTTAGATAAATATCATGGGTGTTTTTAATCCATATGTATTAAAATATTGTTTGTTTTCCTAATAAAAATAAAAAAATGAATGTAGATAAAGTCTTGTACGCAACTGTACATAATTAATTAGGTATTAAAACACTCATGTGATACATTTCTTAAATTTGTAAATTACAAACACAGGCTGAACTTGGGCTCAGACTATGAGATCAAGTGCAAGCACCATCATTTACTTCCTTTGACCTTGCGAAGAGAGGCGACTGATCTAACTTTCCTTCTTAACATAATTAATGGCAAAATGGATTGTAGTGATCTACTTTCTTTGATAAATATAAAACTGCCCGTCCGCATTAACACAAGGCGAAATTACCTTGAATTTCAAGTAGATACATGTATTCCAAATTATAGATCTAATTCTTACTTTAACAGGGTATTAACTAATTTCAATCAAAATCACTCAGAAAATACTGACTTATTTACAGCGGGATCGAGTTATTTCTTTGACAATTAAATAATGTAGTTTTTCTTTGACAGATATTGGTATGGCTCTCTATATATATATTCATATATTACTCTCTTTTTTCTTATGTGTTATTTTTATTTTTTTATTTTATCTATAAGTAGGTACAATTTAAAAAGCAATTTAGCTTTTAGTTTGATAATGCATGTTTTTCATTTTTTTTCTTTTTTTCATCTGGATTCTATTCATTTCTATCACTGACAACTGATAAAGGCATGTTTGTTCTAGTTTTACCCTATCTATAAATTATTATATGAATGCTGTTTGTTTTCCATGAATAAATAAATAAATAAATACTATTATAAACCCACATTCGTGTTTTAATACCCCTTGTTATGGTACAGTTGCATTAATAACTATTAATAGATTTTGTACTTTTTAAAAGGGGCCACTCAACTTTGAAGGGTCATAAAACAAATAATATGTATTATATAAAACCAAGAGGTATACAAGCTACTCTAATACGTTTACGATTTTTATTAGTATTTCGTTATTTTATTCATTAGTCATCATCCCTCTTAATGGTGGATGGTGTTAATAATTTTGTCCAATCCAAGCGTGATGAAAAATCCTGTCTAGGATAATATCCGGATGGAGTCCGGTCCGAGCTCTTAAAACGTTTAGATCCCTATTGACGCCCCGCTACCATAACCCGATGCGAAGCGGTAGTATAGATAGGTAAGCTTGCATTACCTATATACGTAGATTCCCATGAGACTAAAAAAGTATTACATGGAATCAAATTAAATAAATGAGTTCGTACATGGTCACTCTCGGTAGAGCCACACAGAGGGCCCCAAAGAGCCGCATGCGGCTCGCCAGTCGCGTTTATTATCATCAGCCTATTAATTTCAATAGACCGTGAAAGTGTGACGTCACAAGTCTATTAGGGTTGTGGGCGTGCCTATAGTGCCCACAACGGTGGATCTGCGCTCGCACCGAACCGAACTCGATAAAATGGCGCCGAAAACTCCGTCAAGGACCCCGGGCGAGGTCAAACTCTGTATCTCGTGTAAGTGGACTGTTCTTGGGCAGCGCGGGCAGGGCGCGGGCGTGCGCGAGTCTCCTGGCGCGAGCCAGCGCCGCCTGCAGCTCCACGTCGGGCTCCGCCTCGTCCGAGTCCACGGCCAGCGAGCTCAGGCCGGGCTGCACCTCGTGTGTGTGGACTGACCTTGGGCAGCGCGGGCAGGGCGCGGGCGTGCGCGAGTCTCCTGGCGCGAGCCAGCGCCGCCTGCAGCTCCACGTCGGGCTCCGCCTCGTCCGAGTCCACGGCCAGCGAGCTCAGGCCGGGCTGCACCTCGTGTGTGTGGACTGACCTTGGGCAGCGCGGGCAGGGCGCGGGCGTGCGCGAGTCTCCTGGCGCGAGCCAGCGCCGCCTGCAGCTCCACGTCGGGCTCCGCCTCGTCCGAGTCCACGGCCAGCGAGCTCAGGCCGGGCTGCACCTCGTGTGTGTGGACTGACCTTGGGCAGCGCGGGCAGGGCGCGGGCGTGCGCGAGTCTCCTGGCGCGAGCCAGCGCCGCCTGCAGCTCCACGTCGGGCTCCGCCTCGTCCGAGTCCACGGCCAGCGAGCTCAGGCCGGGCTGCACCTCGTGTGTGTGGACTGACCTTGGGCAGCGCGGGCAGGGCGCGGGCGTGCGCGAGTCTCCTGGCGCGAGCCAGCGCCGCCTGCAGCTCCACGTCGGGCTCCGCCTCGTCCGAGTCCACGGCCAGCGAGCTCAGGCCGGGCTGCACCTCGTGTGTGTGGACTGACCTTGGGCAGCGCGGGCAGGGCGCGGGCGTGCGCGAGTCTCCTGGCGCGAGCCAGCGCCGCCTGCAGCTCCACGTCGGGCTCCGCCTCGTCCGAGTCCACGGCCAGCGAGCTCAGGCCGGGCTTTACCTCTGTACACACAAATATAGCGGCTCATTTTCAACTTACCATCCAAATTTCTAGGATGTGTCAGTCCATAAAACTAAACAACTTTCTCTAATACGGCTCCACTTGCATCTTAACGCATAGCTTAAAGCGTTAATCTAGGCATTACGCAGATGTGGCCAAGACTTTAACGTGTTAATTTACAAACGACAGTACTAGATTTACATAACGCCTTAGCTAAAGCGTAGTCGGACATTACCACTAACGTTAACGTTAACGCAGGTGGAGGTCAAATTTCACCACAAAATTTTGGTCATCCCATATACCTAGAAAAGGTAAATTTGTAAACTACCTATAACATCTAGGTTAATCTTCTTTTGTTACAAATTTTAGTGGATTAAATGAATATGAATATTAAATTGATCACGTGATCTCTTTGATTTGTATAGATAGTCGATTTTTTTACATATTTTGCCATTTGTTCCGTAGGAAAAGTTGTTCAGTTACATGGACTGAACATATCCTCAAAACCTGGATGGTGAATACAAAATGACCCTGTTTTATTTGTAAACAATTTGACAAGTCTTTAAGGTGGCACTCTGACCAAAAATGGCACCGCGGTGAATTTTATTTTATATAGTTATTTTAATAAAACTTTACGTAAAATATTGCGGTCTAGTATTTTTAGACGGTATCATTCAATGATTTCAAAAGGAAGGATGAGCCCATCCGAATATTTGCTTTATGATTCTTTCATACAAGCAAAATCAGCGACATCTTTTAGATCCCACTCGAACTACTGCCATATTAGAGGTGGGCAAAAAAGATTACTGAAGTGAACTATTTAGTTCAATTGGAGTTAAGGACAAGTTCACTCATCTGACTCCTTTGGGTCGCTAGTACTTTTAACTTTTTTTTATATTTTTATAATGGTAATTTTATCAGTTTTTCGATGGTATTAAGGCCATAAATAAAACGTAAGCATTACAAAATCTCAAACATGTTTATTTGAAATTAGATGTTTTTGTTCTTTTTCACAGCTATACTAAACTAATATTATAAACTATTTAAATTATTAAATATAAAAAGGAAAGATTTGTTTGTTGGTTTGATTGCTTGTAATGCAAAAATTCAAAAACTAACTGAACAGATTTTATAAAACTTTCACCTATTGAAATTATCAGCAAGTAAGATTAGCAGTATTTTATCTAAAAAAAATTAGAGATCCCAATGAAAATAGGAATAATGAAACGAAAGCCACAGTATATATTTTTGTCTAAAATAATTATTGATCGGAAGATGATGACATTCGTATCATGATATTAATCCTTATGCAACTAAATAATTACATTGTCAAGGTTGATTATTAACATGCTAATTCCTCCTAAAACATAAAGCGAGGGAAAGCAAAAAACTTTCCACGCAGACGGATTCGTGGGCGGCCGCTAGTACTGCATGATTATGGGAGGCAGGAGCTTCGTTTTCTGAGTTCAGTTATTTTGTTTTATGCGTGAATGCGGTAAATACTTCAATCTCAATTCGCGGTATTGGCATTGCTTTCAGCTTCCATAGTCCAGCTTTTGACATCCGTGTCATAAAAAGAGCAGAGCATATTCTTACGTTTTTAGGAGGACTGTTTTCGTTATTTTATCTACACCCATGCTTTAAAACCTATGTAAAAGGTTCTGCAACGGTTAGCTTACTGCCACCATTGGCGCGACCACGCGCTCAGCGTTGCATAATGAAATTCAGTACAACATTATAACACTCTCGCGGAAGACATAATGACGAGGAGGGGGAGGAAGGTCAAAGTCAAAGTCAACACCTTTATAGATGATACATATTATGGCTGTATATAAATATCGTGGGTGTTTTTAATCCATATGTATTAATATTGTTTATTCCCAAATAAAAATAATAAAAAAAAAATTGGGTGTAGATAAAGTCTTGTATGCAACTGTACATAATTAGGTATTAAAACACTCATGTGATATATTCGTGTTTTAATACCCCTCATTATAGTACAGTTGCATAAATAACTATTATGCAACTCCATATTTCTTTACGCACTAGATCATTAGGCAATCTGTAATTAAACTTTTGAAATTGTTGTCATTGTTTGCGCATCGTACAGGTCGACCCGCGCGATCCCCCCTCCCGCCACCCGCCTTCCCCCACTTACGTCCCGTGCGCGAGAGTAAGCGCGCGCGCCTAGATTTTTAGGATATAATGAAAAGTGGCTGACAACTGTGAATTTAAAAAGAAATAATTCATAGTTATCTCACGAACTTTTTTTTTTTACTTCCTTGAACATATATGACGGAGTCAGGAGGCGAGCGGGGTGTCTTCAGGATAAGGTTATTCACCGCCGAGCACGAAATAATAGTCTCTTTGCAATGTACAACCTCTATTCTTACAATCAACATTAAGTTAGCATAAAATAACGGATGATCGAACAGATTCACACGGATTCAAGTCGGTAAACGCGGCAAGTTCGACACAGCGAGGTGAACTCAAATGAACGACCGTTCACTACGGCTGCCGGTAACAGAATGTGCCCCCGACTAGGGATGTTCGATCCGATCCGATACTTGCGTGGATCGATACAATGCGTTACGATCCATTCGATTTTTGTATCGATACAATAGCATTCGATCCTTTGGCGGATCGATACACATACATAGCGGATCGGATCGAAAATATCGTATGATGTATTTATCGTATTATATATAGTAATTACTTAGAGAATATTTGAACTTGAATTTTTCCTTTGTTTAAAATACTATAGCATAGCGGGCGACGAAGAGATCCATATTTTTTATAAAAAAAATCTCCTATCAATTGTTGCCATATCATATTTCAATGTACCATAAAATTCGTCCTAACTATAAGAGTGCGTTTCATCTGTTATTACCTATGGCGTTATGTTGGTACCCCGGAAATTTATTCAATTTTGAACCTTATTCCATCGCAATAATAATAAATTTACTGAGTAGGTACCAACATAACGTCATAGGTAATAACCGATAAAACGCACTCTATATTGCTTTTTGTTTAGTTTGAGAGCAATTTTACTTCGTTAAAACGTTTTGTTCACTTTGACAACCAGCAACTCTTAATTTTGTTTTTGCGTACTTTAAAATGCAAATATTGGCAAAATTAAAAATATTTATTAATTTATTAAACATTACTAAATACATTAGGTACCTAATATCACGTTTATAATAAAGTGTGATTAAAAATTCGACTTTTCAAATATTTAATTCGATACTGGATCGATCCAAAAAATCGTATCAATTTTAGTGGATCGATCCATGGATCGATACAATAGATTACGATCCATTGCGATCCAAAATATCGATACAAGGTACCCGGATCGAACATCCCTACCCCCGACTACCCGAAACTAGCGTTCTTTACATTTTCCCCCTCCGGAAACGTCAAGACTGTTAACTGTCAAACTGACAAACATCAAACCTGTCAACTGTCACACGTCCTGCACAGACCACACACTCGCTGTATTGACCTTACCCAAGTGAGCCACTTGACGTTTCCGACTTGATAGTTACGACTAAACTCAATAGATGGCGCTAGGGGTGCCAATAATCTTGAGCAGCAAAGTGCTCACGCTCCGACATATATTTGATTTTGTAAAGGGGTCGCAAAATTACCTTGTAACGGGTGGCGCAAAAGTAAAGACCCTATTTGGTTCAGCTATAACATTTTTTCTAAATTAGAAAACTAGATTTAGGTTTTTTTTAATGTATATTTGTGCCATTAAATTTCGTACCATTAGGATTTAAAGATGATGTCTTTTAAATGGTGACCTCCAGAGTTGATACACATTTGAGCCCTATTTATGACATTTTGCATAACTTGCCGTAACACTTCCTGCGATATGTTCGTTATTTCTTGACGAATGTTTTCTTTTAGAGCTGCGAGAGTCTGTGGCTTGTTCACATACACCCGAGATTTCAAAAAACCCCAAAGAAAGAAGTCTGGACTGGTCAGATCGGGTGATCTTGCAGGCCAAGGCAAATCGCCAAAACGAGAGATAACTCGGCCTGGAAAAGCGTCCCTCACTAAATCCATATTTATTCCACGTTCTTGGGGAGTAAAACGGTCCATGTTTATTTTCAGTGTATTTTATATTTGTTCACTATACAATTTTCAACAACAGAATGACAGAAAATGTCATATAAAAAAAATAAAAGTATTTTCTTTAGTGCCAGTACTTTTGCGCCACCCGTTATAAGCTAAGCTTATTTGGCGAGTTGTTAGCGGAAATAAAAATATTACATTAGAGATGCAAAAATACAGGTTGCTTCTTTATTTACAACTGTTGTTTAACAATAGATTGTTTACTCTAGTTAGACAAAAATATACCTGTGTCGTCGGTGTCGAGCGGCGCGTTGCCGGCGTCGTAGTCGTCCACGTCTATCGGTTCCGCCTTCGGTTTCTTGCGTATCTTGCCCTGTTCATACATAAAGCTTATAAACATGACAGAAACGTGAAAAAACAGTCAAATATGTCATAACAGTGATTCAAGGTTAATATTGTCATCAAACTAGATGTCCTGATGAGTTAGATGTTTTCCGACTTTGAATGTTATCTGTGACATAGAGTAGAGTAATATAACGTAATTTGTGACACACAGTAATATAATGCAACGTCCACCCCAGACAGTAACATGAAGAATACGCGACCTTTTTGTGATTTAAAACTGAAGTGAATTAAAAAAAGCTTTTTAAAAAAAAGAAAAACCGCCTTCAAAAAACCTGAAAACAAAAACAGCTTAAAAATTAAATACCTCTAAAAAGCAAGAAATAATATTCGAATCATTCGTTACACATATCAATATTAATAAAACACGTCTATTGAAGTCGGGTGGGGCTGGAGGACAACTTCATTTTTTTCTAAAAGCCCCACCCGACTTCATTAGACGTGTTTTATTAATATTGATATGTGTAACGAATGATTCGAATATTATTTCTTGCTTTTTAGAGGTATTTAATTTTTAAGCTGTTTTTGTTTTCAGGTTTTTTGAAGGCGGTTTTTCTTTTTTTTAAAAAGCTTTTTTATTTTCAACTTT
Source organism: Agriphila tristella (assembly GCA_928269145.1). Lineage (NCBI taxonomy): Eukaryota > Metazoa > Arthropoda > Insecta > Lepidoptera > Crambidae > Agriphila > Agriphila tristella. The sequence continues at coordinate 29,001,030 of OV743439.1, read as the reverse complement.
TTAGTGGTAGGTATGTAATCGCAGCGTGTAAATATTTTTAAACTTTATATTATAACATTTTCAATGGTAAAATGCCCAAAACTCAATTTCCAAATTTATATATTTAATATTTAACGTTGCATTGCAAACCATGATTTGGTTTGTTTTGGATTGCCATAAACTTACCAAAACCTAAATCACTTTACATATACTATTTAACTTTGAGGAGTTCCCTTGTGTATCTTCGAAGTTCGAAGTCCAATAACGATGAAATTAAATTGTGACTATTCCTGAAGTATACCCTTTCAAATAAAAAAAGAATCATCTAAATCGGTTCATAAACAAAGATGTTATGTCCGAAATTCCATAAAAACTCGTGCGATGGCGAGCTAATTAATTGATATTTTTCAGGATTATGAGAAAACTACTGGCCAGATCTCTGAAAAAAATTTATGGGACCACACACTAACTATGTTCTTTGAGATAAAAAAAAGAATTGTACAAATCGGGTAACAACTGACGAAGCTATTTTAAAACATACATAAAAAAAAAAAAATAAAAAAAAAAATACCGGCGACTTGAGAACCTCCTCCTTTTTTTGAAGTCGGTTAAAAAATGAATTAATTGGTAGTGTTAAAGCAAGAACGATATTCATTTCATCGCTAGTGGTTTTCAACTACTACCTCTGAACCGCGTCCTTGACACTCGACGGGCGGCTGTGTGGAACAAACCGAGTGTTTTTAAGGGGCCATAATATGAAAACGTGGTTTGCGCGGATCATATTTTTATATAGAAAACGTAAAGTTGTAGCCACAAAAAACATACGACAAGCTAAAGAGATTATATACCTACAAGTATGAAATTGCGTATAAACCTCACAGATGATTGTAAAAAAAAATCAGAATATCGTCAAAAGCGCTTATCGCGGGCCATATTTTTGGTGTAAATAATAGCGGAAACGTAATGAATTCTACATCAAAATACACTTTAACGTACTGTGTAGTTGCTCCAATAACTTTTTTCAAGAAAGATAGTTGTGCTAAAGATAATGATGAAAAAACAATAAAAAACATCGAAAAAGTGCAGAAGTGAGGTTATTTTCCATATTCTTTACACGTGAAGAAAAAGACAGAGACAAATGATTTCGCACAACAACGGAGCCTTAACACGCCGCGCTACCTATATGTGTTACGAACCTTCCGCTTGGTCTTCTTGAACTTAGCGTGCACTTCTGCATCGTCCATGTAGTCGGCGGCGGGCCGCAGCGCGGGCAGTTGCAGCGACTCTAACCGCCGCGACACGCCGTCAGGGCCCGACAGCTGCGAGCGGCGCTGCACGACACAACACTATACTTTACCGAGCATACCTGGGGCCGTACCGGCTAACTTATATGGCTATCGTAATCGCTTTCATTCGACAGATAGATGTGAAACATTGCTACTTTTCTACAGTAAGTTTTTATTTATATCAAATAGAAGTAGCGATGTGTCACATCCATCTATCAAATGAAAACGATTAGGATAGCCATGTAAAGTTAGCCGGTACGGCCCCTGACACAATACTAGCTGTAGACTTCAAGTTTATATATAATATTTTGACGACCTCCGTGGTCAAGTGGTTCGCACGCCGGTTTTCAAGGCGTCACTTGAGGTCCCGGGTTCGATCCCCGGCTGGGTCAATGTAGAAAATGAACTTTTCAATATTGTCTCAGGTCTGGGTGTGTGTCATACCACCGTTGTTTCTGATTTCCATAACACAAGTGCTATAGCTACTTACTTTGGGATTGGAGCAATGTATGTGATGTTGTCTTTATAAAAAAAATAATTTTTGAAATAATTAATAATTATATGTGACTAGCCGCCGCCCACGACTTCGTCTGCGTGGAAAGTTTTTCCTATCCCTCGAGAACAATACTGTTTTTTAGGATGAAAAGTACCCTATGTCCTTCTCTGTAGCCCTGAGAACGTTTATGCAAAATTTCATGATTATCGTTTCAGTAGTTAAGACGTGAAGGCATAACAAACAAACGGACTTTCGCATTTATAATATTAGTAAGAATTGCACCAAAATATCGGAGCCACAAAAATAAACAGGTATACGATGTAAATCCTGACTTGTTTATTCTAATTTTTATCTTTTTTCTAAGTGGTTGAAATGCGTTTTTCTTTTCGAAAACTGGCTCGACAAAGAAAACAATTTAATTATCGAATTTGCTCACAAAATTTTATAAAAATCGTTTGAGAAATGCGACTTGTACAGGAGAACAAATGGACACACATACATAAGCATTTTTACCCTAGCTGAAGCAGAGACGTTTCGCTTACGCTGCACGCTCGCGCGGTCAACTAGTACAATAGAACAAAGTAATTATGATTTTAGAAACTATTAAAGTTTTACAGAGAAAAAAAAAATTCAAAAAGAATTGAAGATTCTAACAGAAATACTAACTTAAGAAACGAACTGCTGACTTATCTATAATACAAAAATCTCTGACGCCTGTGGCACATGGCACACCTCTGTCGCGAAACACCACGGTAAATTCCACCATGAGTTCGACAAGCGAAACAAATGCGAAAAACTTGTTCCAATGTATAAATTTTTCACGCGCGATTCCGGCCGGTCGTCTCCGACCATTGACACACGCGAAAGCGATGACGCGATACAGCTACGTAAATTCCATCTTTATACCGGGTGTAACAAGACCTTCAACGAAGCCGAGGTCTACGTATTCTGCCCATCATCAGGACCATTTCTGTTCAAAATTATAGCTGGGAAACGATTTTGATTTTTGGTGTTAAAAAATCATTGCATACTTTACCACGAAATGTAACGCGTACAACAGACCGCGCCTGCGAGTGTATGCTGCACAGCTGCGTGCGGCCGAGTTGAAAGGCAGCGTTTATGTGCGTGCTCATGAGATACATCGAGTGACGAGGTTTTGAAGACATTGTTTGTTACGAAATACTTAAAATTTTGATAATGTTTCATTGGACAAAAAGTAGGCAATAACAAATAAAATAATATTTCATAAAAAAAATGAAAAAAAAAATGTTTGACTTTGACCTTCAATAACTTCGTAGCCATTGGTTTCCCAGGTATAGTCTAAAAGACAAAAATGATCCTGATGATGGGCGAAATACGTGGACTTTGGCTTCGTTGAAGGTCTTGTTACAATCGTCGTCAATAGAAAATAATTCATAACGGAATTACTGCGGTGCAGCTGTTACTGATTCGCAGCGGAGGTGTGCTACAGGCGTTAACAGCACGCCTGAATAGAAGTATATTGCTCGCCTTAAGTTGTAAGACTAATGAATTTACACAATGTTGCCGACTCACCATCATATCTCGGAACTTCTTCGCTTCGACGGCGTCCTCGTCCCCGATGTGGAACCCCCTGGAGGTGTCGGGGCGGTCCTTGTGTATCTCGGCGTCGTACTTGGCCAGGACGGGTCTATCGTACCCCATTGCTGCCTTCATCTCTGCCTCATCATCGTACGCCTGATATCCCGCGCGGGCCTTCTTGCGCTCCTCGATGTTCTGTACAACATATCACATTCTATGGCCCGTATTTATAAACCGCTCTCAACGTCGAAAGCTATCTTGAGATTATACTTGACATGTTCTTCTTATAGGAACAACATCTCAAATATGATTTCAAGTTACCAAGTTAGCTTTCAAAGTTGAAAGCGGTTTTTATAAATACGAGCCTATGTTTCAATTATTTTTTTATTTACAAGATAGTTAAATTCTTTCTTTCTTATCGAATGAGGATTAGTGGCCACCTCTGGCCCCTATTTCACCAAATTGACATTTGTCAGTGACATATGTCAGCAATTTTTACAGTCTTTTTTACTTTAATAAAGGATAATCATGTTGCGAAACAGTGGAAAATTTTTGCAAGTCGACAATAATTGTCACGCAAACTTGACTTAGCTCCAATCTCATATCAAGAATTACTGACAAATCTACAAATATGTCGACTTGTAAAAAATATCCCTGTTTCATAACTTACCTGTCCCTTATTAAAGTAACGACAATTGTAAAATTAACCGACATATGTCGCTGACAAATGTCGACTTGGTGAAATAGGGCCCTGGTGTTAGAGTTTATCAAGCCGCCTGTAAGGCCTCTAACTTGGCTTGACTGTTATCAGATGACAACAGCCGGGACCGACGGTTTAACGTGCCCTCCGAAGCACGGAAGCGCTCAGTTGAAATACCACTTTAACGGTCACCCATCCGACACCTGGCCGGACCGAGCGTTGCTTAACAAACGTGATCGAGTACGATCAGTCAGTCAAGTTCCGCCATGAGCGCTAGTTAAATTAAAACAGATAAATCGAGCCCCAATCAGGTCAAAATGACGAACCCCAATTCATGATGTCACACAAACATCGATATGTTCCAAATAACTTCGCTAAATAGTACAATATGTTTTTTCTTATCTTCGATTATTTGTTTTAAGTTGAAACCCAGCAGACCCGGTGAAGTTCGAAAAGTTAGCCGATACTTAGGGCCCCAGATTGTACCTATTGGGAAACACAGACTTTTTTATGATAGGTAAGCAGCGCGATAGGTAAGAGGAGCCCTTTAGGCGCAATTGGTCCAATTCGCGATTGGTCCAATACACATTATTCGCGGTTGGTCCAATTCGCGGTTGGTCCAATTCGCGATTGGTGCAATTCGCGGTTGGTCCAATTCGCGGTTAGTCCAATTCGCAGTTGGTCCAGTTCGCGGTTAGTCCAATTAGCTCGGTGGCGCAGTGGTTTAGAGCCTGGCCCAGCGATTGCGGTGGTTGCGGTCATGGGATGGGTGATCAAATGTATTATCTTGAGCTCCTCCGTGCTTCGGAAGGCACGTTAAGCCGTTGATTCCAGCTGCATTTGTAATTGTTAACACCCACCAATCCGCATTGGGCTCGCGTGGTGGGTTATGGCCCGTCCTTATCCACCCATAAGGAAGGTCTGTGCCCCAGCAGTGGGGGCAATAAAAATGGCTGATGGACAAGCAAGCGTTTGCCCGTTATCACGCCTAATAGTAAGCGATGATGCGCACAGAAAAAAAGGATTTCTTAAAACAAGAAAAGATTTTTAAATCAAGATATTTTGTGTCTCATAATTTAGGGAAACAAATATTTTCTTGGTTCAATGCAATTTACTTTCGTTCAAAGCAATTTACTCTTGAAAGAAAGTAAAATTCCCTATATATGAGACAAAATAGGAGCGTTTTACCTACCATTAAAACGCATATTGTGTCTGTAGCCTTATTCGAAGCCTTGGTAAACAGATTGAGAATAGCGAAGCCTTTCCGTTTCCCGTTCAGCATCATTATTATAGGTCTATCTTACCAAATTACGTCACATCCGTATCCGATCTCACCCCACTATGTTCACCAGGCGGCCATTGCTGGTTTTCGCGCTCATTGCAGTCTCAAAATCTGAAAAATACTTTACAACTAATTAGCATTGAATGCATACCAGGCAGCCCTTGAAGGTAGGCTTCGAATAAGGCTACAGACACAATATGCGTTTTAATGGTAGGTAAAACGCTCCTATTGTGTCCTATTCGCCGTTATTCGAAGCCTTGGTAAACAGATTGAGACATTGTTTGTTATCGCCTGGTGAACAGGGACAGGACGCCAATGTGACACTTTAAATCTTAAATAGTTTATTACTTTTAAAAAATATTTTAATTTAGAGATCAAAAGAAATCATTTTTTTTTTATTAGTAAAGGGAAGAAAAAAAAATACAAAATCAACAATTAAAACTGAAACAAAGTCCATTGACAAATCAGCTTTAAATAAATTCTCATAAAATTTACTTAAGTAATTATTTAACATACATTATCTAACTCATAATATTCTAGTCATGTTATCGTTTAATATGACTGCTGGCTGACAGTGCATCTCTGCTTAAGTCGCGTCGATCGCCTACTTCAAAATTATCTTAGACAAGACAACGTTTTCTTCTCAGATTCTTTAATTACAACTGTGGTGTCAGTTGCTGCACAATTATTTCACTTCAAGATACAAACCTTACTAAAAAGATCTTTATAAAATCACTAACTGGATTATATCATAATAAAATAAACCTTTGTGAACGCGGTCACAAAGTTATTACTTCTATATCAGATACTTGATTAAATTAATTTAACGTAAACTGCGAACTGAACTCAATAAATACCTACCCAAAAATAAACGTTATAAGACTGACTTAAGCCAAAGGTAACTTTTTTAGATTTAACCTTTGGTGTTGATTAACTTAGGCCGACTAGCTAGCTAGAGTGTCTGTGTGCGCCACTGTCTGCGACATCTTGTTGTGTCACGTCTAACATAAATTTTATGTGTAGGTGGAACAAGCACTAGTATTACACGTAAGTGTTATATAAATTGCTATCGAATATTAATTAACATTAACAAGTCCCTTTGAATTTTTACACTTAATAAACCATTTAGTATTCGATTGGTCAGCAGTAGTCAGCTCACAACAGCTGTGTTAGCCAAAAACAAAACAAAAAAAAAATTGTTAAGTAGGTACATACTTATTTAGCTAAGTACTCACTACACTTATCTGTAACATTTTTAATTAGCATCGCAAAATTAAATGACATCTTAACATTGGGAATCAAAATACTAGGTATAGACAAAATAATAAATGTAATAGATAAAATCAAAAGATGAATTAAAAGAACAAATATGACAGTACTGCATATCAAAGAAAGAAATATGACTTTAATTATTTCAACATGTCTTTACTTTCTGTAGACAAAGTTTCGTCTTTTGTAGGTAAAGGAAAGTAAATAAAATATTTTATTTTTATCAATCTATAAAATAAATATTTAAAAGAAAATTAAATCAATTAAGTTTCTAAATGTCATGGTTTCTATGGCCATCGGAAAAACTGCACGCAGCATAAACTTAATACTTATATAACATTCGTTTTGAACTTGAATTTCTAACAATATAGCAAAAATGTTGCATATCAACAATGATAGTAATAATAAATTACAATTAATATACTTGCATTTAATTATTCAATTAAAATAACATAAATACTTTGGAATCATCCACCAAGAAGATTACCTCTGTTATCTAACAAATCAAGTATTAGCACTCGGATAAATAAACAAGAGCCGGGTGCCAGTGCTGCCCCATGGTAGTTAAGCTTTGATTAGGAAAACATATTTAAGTAACTTAATCGCAGACACCAACCAATATAACATCAGATCGACAGTGTTTACAATAACTGACTAATGTCAAAGTGCAATTAGGTGTATTATTTTAAAATGATTTCCAGAATACCTATGGTACATGTATGGTAGCTAAATAGAAGTGCTTTCATATTCTACTGAAATATTCAACAATTACTTAAGTAAGTATATAACAAAATGTTAACTTGTTATCTACACCGTGCTAAGATCATATTCAAAATATAGAATGATTCAATCAAGGTCTGAGTAAAATCGAGATTCCCCAAGAATTAAATAGGGTTTATATCACAACAAAACATTTACAAGTTAAAGTGATTTTTAAAATTCCTATCTATTAATGTACACCACAACGTGGTCAAAGTACAATAGAAACAAGCACTTTATGTATTTATGTACATACATATTACACGCCCCCGGCAAATCGGATATCAATGCACTTTGTAATAAAACCAACATCATCAGACTTAAATCTTCATAAAATTTAAAATGTAAAACAAGCACAACTCTTGCAGTGACCACTTAACTAAACCCACAGCTTTAAAACTAGCTAGGATATCTGATCTGTCCTCGGACTCATGAGACAATATTAGTCTTCAAAGCATACAAATGAATATAAAATTTTCAAACAAAACATAATATCTGCTACACTTATTTTGGTTACAGTGTATCCAAAAGGGACATCACCAGTTAGGTTAGATTAAAACTGTGACCTTTTGGTCACAACACGGCAAAATAAAGCGCGAGCCGAGCGAACGCATCGAGTGTGCCACGGCAGCGACCAGTGAAGCACCAGAACGCAACTGTTGGTGAACCTCCTTTGCGGCACCCGGACTTAGCTAGCACCCGGTTCGATATTTTTAATAAAGAAACATTTTAAATAACTGGAAGATATATTGATTGAAATATTCAATCGTAATAACTTATTTTACCAGGCCCACGGTTATAAAAATAAATATTAATAAATAACTCACCAAAGAAAATTTCAAAATGTCATCTTCTGGTTGTTCTGTAAGCAGCAACTAGTGGTTGTTAGAAACATGGTGCCCACCAGAACGGGAATATCTTGGATGATCCCCTTTTTAAGTTCCTCCCCCTCAGGGATTAAGGACAGTATTTACACAGAATAATTAAATAAAATAAAACGATAAAATGAGTTAAAATATGTACGGTGCCTGGACGGTGCTCATCAAAAGCCATCGTAAACAAAACATCAACCGACGGTGCTCAGGAGCGGCCGGCCGAATTTATGTTAAACCATAATAAATGTTTATCGAATGTAAATATATTTATTGATATTACATAACTATAATGACGGTGCCCATCAGAGGGTGACCGAATTTATGTTAAATAGTAAGATACTTAATCAACGGAATCCATCAGGAGTGACCGCCAGAGTTCATATCAAAGTATCAATCGACGGTGCTCAAAAGCGACCGGATAAATCCAAATTCAAAATATTGAAACTCACACAGCTCTCAACATGTGGGGCTTACTACCATAGAGGAAGTTAACAGCATGTTTTAATTACAAAATTATGTAGATACAACTTTCATAAACTTGTGTCAACGGTGCCAGGAGCAGCCGATAGACCTTCCCCGGTTCAGTTGCGGAACAAGCTGGAACCGAGGGGTATAATAATAATAATAATAGAAAATATCTAATTACTACGATAAACTTTTGACTTGCCTGCAATTAAAAATAGATTTCAAATTATTTAAAACAGTTCCCACAATTAATTTTATTGATAGAGCTGTACCCGACAAGCATATATATCAGTAGCACACATATATTCAATCAAAGGTTAAAATGAAGTTTTTTTTTTCTTTTTGTACCACAACCTTCGGTGGCGTACGCAGATAAGGTCCTTCAGGTTTCATCACAATCAAATTAATGGTTCTGGAAAGCATACAAATAAAAAACATTCATTTTTATTTATACACAAGAAAAGATTAGTACGCTCATTTTACTGGGAATTGAACCCGGGCCATTTTGCCCATTGATAGCGTTTACTGCCGCTGCATCAAATACGCCATCAATTGTAATATTCCGCAATCAAGTCAATATCTGACTGTTTAAATGTTTTAATTAAACACCAATTTACAGGCAAGATTCTTTTGTATAACCACTGGATACTTATTCTTGTTCAAAGTGCCTCGTTATGTATCACTATTCAGATTCAAAGCAGTGACTTAAAAAAATATATATATATATACTCGTTCAAACGACTACGGCTAACAACATCTCTCAATAAAATAGGGACAATGGTCAACACTGGTCAAGTAAAACTATGAGTCGAACGAAATGCCACGGCAATGGCCGGATAGTGCTAGGATTCAAGCAGCATATACTTTCTCATATTTTTAGAAACACAAGTATTTAAACAGTAGTAAATAGAGGTTATTATAAAAAAGGCTGGTGTACGCAGTGACAAAAACCGCAGGGCATGTATGAAAAGAGTGATGGATATGAATGAAGCGAAAGAAGTGTGCAAGGATCGTAGCAGGTGGCGATCCATAGTCTCTGCCTACCCCCATGGGAAACAGGCGTGAGTGTATGTATGTATGTATGTACAAGTATTTGTGTACTCAGCTCACATTCAACACATATAGCTTTACCAACAATGAATTGGAATCGTACGAAACATGTTTTCCGTAACATAAAATGTTCATAAGCATTAAATTTGTCAAAATTATAACGTTTTTAGGAGATCGCATAGGCCAAAAGCGAATATCACTCATGAACGGCAATTTTACGAATGTAAGAATTAACAGAAATAATTTTTCAACATATCGTGGGTAGATTCATATCATTATTAAATAATGGAAAAATTTCACTGACCTTATGGCGAGGCGTTAGATTACCTCAATCCAATTCAAATCACGCGTCATATTTACTGTAGATCCATGCCCTCGCCCTCGTTCTTTGCTACTCCACGAACGTGACGACTTAAAACGGAGACGACACAAAGTCGGACCCAACTAACACTGATTTTACGTATGGTTTTCAAATTTTTATGCACACGCATTTTAAATAACCGAAAATAAATCGTAAGATGTTACTTTTCAACAAAAAATGTAATATAAAATCTAAATTCAAATTAAGAATTTTACGAACGCTAACAGCGTTTGACCTACTTTAGAAAACTTTAAAATTCGAACGCTAACAGCATTTGACCAACTTAGGCAAAATTTTTTAATTTCGAACGCCAACAGCGTTTGACTAGATGTGAACGGTTGCGAAAAAAGGACGCCAATGAGCGCGAAAACCAGCAATGGCCGCCTGGTGAACATAGTGGGGTGAGATCGGATACGGATGTGACGTAATTTGGTAAGATAGACCTATAATAATGATGCTGAACGGGAAACGGAAAGGCTTCGCTATTCTCAATCTGTTTACCAAGGCTTCGAATAACGGCGAATAGGACACAATATCTTGTTTTAAGAAATCCTATTTATCCGTGCGATTTATAATAAAACGCACTTGTCTAGAAGATGCCTATTCACTCGCAACTTGAAGGTCCTCAGATTGTACCTATCCGGAAACAGATTCAGGCAAGGAATTCTATTCTCTAGTGGTACGGATGATAAAATTTGAAGCAAAAAGCTTAGTGCGAGTTTTTGGAATATCCACCAGAAAACAGTGGCGCTGATTCGTGCGTCTGGTTGTCCGATGGAAGAAGGGAGATGGCGGAATTAGGTTCTGCAATTCCACTGCACACTCGCCGAAATGTATCCAATAAAAACCGATTTACAACATTGCGTCTATGCTCGAGGCTTTTGAGCTTACTACAAACAAGATAATCGTCGCCGATGTATTCATGGCCCTCCGCTCAATGGATTCAAGCGTCTGGAGCTGGCTGGCTGAACCTAAGTTCAGCAAAGAGTATGATGAACCTAAGTTGAACAAAGAGATGCCTAAGCAAAGAGTAGCATTCCCTAGCGGTGTTTGTAGGTGCGTTACCTTCTTGTACTTCTCGTCGTCCTGTATGTTGACGTTCACGAGCACATCTTCGGGCGCGTCTGCTAGCACGTGCTGGTCGGCCAGCGTCAGCACCACGTCACGCTCCTCGCCCAACTGTGCAACACATATTATTTTTGGGTATGTTTCTAAAATTGGGTCTATTCCTACTTAGGGATATTAGAAAAAAAGAGTGGAAAAACAAATTTTTCTTTCCTGATATCCGCCAGTGGTGAACAAGTGTGAGACGACGGGAATAGGCCTATTATTGTAACCTTTCATGTTACAAACGACACATATTTTTATTTACTTTTTTTTTTTAAATAAATTCTTTACGTTGTACAAAGAGATATAGGACAAGTACAGTCCAAAATAACGAGAATTTTTTTCCAGCATTTACTACTCAACAATGTTTAAATGTGATGCTATCACTTTAATATAATATTTTTGTTTAAAAGAGACAGCATCACATGTAAACAGTGTTTTAATATATTTTGTAGTAAAACCGTAATTATTTTATAAGTTAACGAACCGTAGTAGCATCTCAAATAGTTAAAGTGCTAAGGGCTAATATGCAGATCGTACCAAACTTTTAGCTCCGTTTGAACACGACACGATCCATAATTTCTCGTAAATACGCAAATTTGTACGAAAAATAGAGCTTGCGGATGTGCGAAACGACTTCAGAGAACTAGAAGTTTGGTACGAGTTATAAAGTGAAGCAGCGACGTACCGCGTCGATGTCGTGCGCCACGCGCAGGCCGCGCAGGCTGTCGGGCGCATATGCGCGCGCGCGCTGCTCCTGCTCCTCTTCCTCGACCAGCGCCGAAACGCCAAACTCCGCGTCCAATTCGTCCAGCATCGCCGCCTGCAACCAAGTGCAAAGTATAATGACTACGTCATACTCATCATTCAAACCTTAAAACCTTTAGTAATTTGTTGACTTGGTACGCCATGAGCGTAGCGAGGTACGGGCAGGGAGGGGTAGCTGCGCCCCCCTATAGAAGGGCGATCGTTCACTGGTAAACTGCAATTCTAACGAGCTTCTTAGCTGGCGACGCTTTTTAAAAGACCTAAGAAACTAACAGGCTTGAAGCCTGGAATACGGATGTGATCTCTATATAAACTAGGATTTTCTTTGTCAGAGCCTTTATTTTTTGATTTGATAGTTCTATGATTGCATAGAACTATCAAAAGTACATAATTTAACAAACAATACAAAAAAAACCGGCCAAGTGCGTGGCGGGCCACGCCTGTAGAGTTCGGTAGTTACCATATACCATGGATTATTTAATTATACCACTATCATTTTTTACCTGCAAAAATAACTTTGTTTTTCATAGAGTGTATAAATGACAAAGTTATTTTTATTTTGTGGTTTTGGAAAATATACTATATGTCTAAAATTACTAAATATATCTCGTTCAAACCAATTTTCGTTGGAAGTGTTTATTAAGATCTACAGTACATATATTAAAAAAAAAATCACTCTCTTATTTTAAAAGTTAAAGGGGAGGGGGAGACACACATTTTACCACTTTAGCAGTGTCTATCTTTCAAACAATTGACTTTGAGAAAAGATTGTCTTAGAAACCTCAAGATCATTTTTACAGACCTATCTAAAGATCCGTACGTATTGGTTTGATGAAAAAAAATATTTTCAGTTTCAGTTCCATGTATGGGAGGCCCCCCTTAATTTTTAATTTTTTTATTTTTGTGTTAATATCGTAAAGCGGTTCAGAATAAATCTAACCGTGTAATTCTAATAGTTTTAGAGTAAAGTGGCTGTGTTTGCCTTTAGGCTACGGAATCCAAATGAACTTGTACTACCACAAAATGACCAATGGGGTTGGCAACGCAAAGCTAATCGCAAATGGCGCCAGCTGCGATCTAACCGCTATCAATACTTTGATTCGTTAAAATATGTCACAAATGACATTTGACATTTAAAACAACCAATCAAACGCGGTGGTACAAACGCTTGTGGCGCCATTAGTTCCCCAGTTTCCCGTTCTTCCATCAATTTTGATCTTAAAATCTAACACAGATTTACGTAAATTAGATAGTTTAGACAGTTTTGTATAACCATGGCTATAAATTTTAAACGTGACGATTTGTCAGCCGTCATGATAATTTCATACCCATTATGTCCACCAATTAAAAAAATAGAACAAACTTCTCATAGCTACACTGCAATGTAAACCAAATTGCCATGACAATTGACAAAGGATCATGCCGTATTCTGGGCCATGATGCGCATTAACCATACATATCTGTGACAGACTCTGTCATGTCAAAAAGGGGTAGATAACAAAATGTCATATAATAAGAAAATGTCAAACAATTATAACCCCAAGCGGCTCCTTGAGATTGAGATTTCTCTTTTTTCCCGCATAATATTTTAATGATATTCTTCCCACGCAATCACTATAAAATTACTATTGTATTTTGGTAATTTCATCAAAGCGCATCATGGCCTAGCTTGTATAGTAAAATCAGCATAATCCTTTGTCACTTTATTAATTAGAGCCCTGACTGTACGGTACACTACTTACTACTGAAGGCGAAATAAATATAAAACTGTAACTAGGCCAATGACACTCCGCGCTCTAAGCATGAAGTTATAAGTACGCGGGCCAATGCAGCGCGCTCGCCGCGTCGCATACTCGCACTCGTCCTACGTTTGTTTGTCACTTTCATTATTTGTATGATTTTCTTATACCATAATACGTACAATAGCTTTCCTTTTATAATATACTACGCACTTCATTTAATTACAGCAAGACAACCCTTACGTCGTTAGAAGAGATAAAAGTACACGATAGAACGAAAAGCAACTTCTAGGTGAATATAACTGTGGGGAAAGGAGCACAGTGCGACCTGAATTGCTCTTTATTGTGTCGGTGCAAGAGTCGCCATTTATTTAAATGATCTTGCGGAGTGTCCCTTCTGTACTTCTATTATATATTCTGTGCAGTAACATACCCTCTTGGCGGCGTCTTGCCTCTGCTTGTCGAGCTCGCGCGACTTCTTCACCCACGCCAACGCGTCCTCATCGTCGGACTCCTCCGCCAGAAGCGTCGTTTTCAATCTAGTAACAACAACACAATCAGGTGGTGCCAAATGATGTGATGATACTACAGGTGATACTGTTGCTTAAACTAAATAATTTTCTCCATGGAACATAGGTCGATAAAACGACAATAAATTCATACTTCCATACAAAAAGCATTGGTCAGCTGACCGACTTACTATGGAAAGGCGAAAAAAAATTAGTATTTCGACCTATTTTCCTTGGAGAATGTTGTTCAGTTTTATCACCTGATGGAGAATGTCACTGGGTCTGTTAAATCACTTGAAACTTTATGACCATGTAGCTAAATGTCTAGCAATACACATGTTTTTGTTTCATTTAAATCAAGCGAGTAGTTTCGAAGTTATAAGAGTTCGAAGGAAATGCCTAGCGTACTGAAATATGTGCTTTATTACGTACGACGTAAGGTTCACCTGTATGTCCGTCTAATGATGTCATTCTACAACACCAAATAACAGTGTTCTAGCTAGACCATATAACTTTTCTGTTTTAAGAGATATCGCGAAACATTTCTTCACAGTTGTTCATCTGGTCCCGATAAGATATTGGCTACACTAAAAATTGCTAATATTCTTCATTGAAACAAGACAAAAATAATGAAACTAGAGTTTGGTCAACGAAAGATGAGACCCGGTTGGAAATGGAACTGATTTTGCGCCTTATTTTAAGGTTCAGTTTCCAATAATTTAACTTCTAAACGTTAATTTAACAGGGAAAGTGGCGCCGCCATTTCAATCTCATCTTTCGTTGACCAGACTCTACAGTCGACATACTTTTGTTCTAATTTCCTCTTCTCCTTGCGCTCCTCGAGTTTCTCGCGCAGTTTCTCGGTTTTCTTCTGTTGTGTGATGTTGGACGCTGGCTTGTGGTAGAATTCACCCAAGTCATCCTTGATCTTGCCGTCATCTGTATTTTTACAAATAGTAAACTAATATACTGTAATGATAGCACGTCATAATTACACAGCTAATGGCCTATTTGCATAATGTCGATAGACTTCTGAATTTTCTTTGAAAATTTATAATGATATGGATTGCCTCGTCAGTGTAGCTCCGCACCAATTAGCCATTTTTTAATGTCCCCAGCGCTAGGGTATAGGTCTTCTTTATGAGTGGTAAGGAGGATAGGTTATAACCCACTCCGCAGGCCCAATGTGGATTAACGACTGCAAATGCAGCCAGAACCAACGGCTTAAAGTGTCTTCCGAAGCACGGAGGAACTCGAGATAATTAATGTTTGGTCACCCATCTCATGATTGACCCTTGCGAAACTTGTTAAACGTTCGCAATCGTAGGCCTAGGCGCTAAACCATTGCAACATCGAACTCCCCAATGTGATGATGATGATCATGATGATGTCCTCTTATCCGTATTAAGTAAAAATGTAATGTAATTCTTTTGGTTGAATAAATTATTATTATTATCCTTTATTAGGGATATAGGGCTCTCAGAAGGGACCTCCACTTCTTCCGGGCCACCTCAAGTTCCCCAATGTAGCCCCACTAATTAAAAAAGATTTAAATCAAATTAGTGTACCGGCGGTCTTCTCGGCGAGTTCGAGCGGCTTAAGTCCGAGCTTGGCGCGCAGCCGGTTGGTCGCGTCTATGGACAGGCTGTCCCCCGCCCCCGCGCCCCCCGCACCCCCGCCGCCCGCCGGCGACGCTGGCCGACCCACTTCCAAACTTTTATCTTTGTCTCTGCAATGTATGAAAAATATATCATAACAATGAGGATCAGTAACAGGTTTGAATCCTATAGTTTTATTGGTATAATATAAAAACATATTCATAGCTATGAAACTTAGTGAAAGATTTTTTGGAATCCGTTTAGAAATGGTTGAGTTAAAAGGGTTTTGAAGGAAATGCCAAGCTCAATGCAATATGTGCTTTATCACGAATGACATAAGGTTCGCGTACGTCTCGATGACGTCATAAGGACCCCCCAAAATAACAGTGTTATAGCACGTTTTAGCTCGTATAGCTTCTCAGGTTTAAGAGATATCGTAAAAATTTCTTCACAGTTAATCATGTGGTGGCATAAGCTTTCTGATAAGCCACTAAACAAAAATCGTTACTGATCCTCATTACTAGTAAAGTAAATAATTAACAAAAGTTACAATGCAGTAATTTAATATGCAAATACGACTGCCTTACAGGTCACCAGCACGACTCGTGAATGGTGAAATTGGAGGGGATTACTGCGTATCTTTGCAGTAGCCTCGCACCACCTCTCCCGCCATAGAGACCCCAAAATCACTTCTACGCATAGTATAGTATTATTATCTGTGTCACCGGTTAAGATCCGTGCCGAGGCCTGTACTAGAATAAGAATGAGAATCGCAAGGGCATGTATAACTAACTACGAAGAAAGAATGCTTGCGTTTACTATTTCAGCTGGGAAAAGCTGCAATAAAATGTGTGTGTAACAGACCTGTCATCCCGTTGGGCTTTGTGCGCCTCCCTGTTGCGTCGATCCCGCTCGCGCTCCCGCTCCTTCTCGCGCTCCTTCTCTCGTTCTCTCTCTTTCTCCCGGGTTTGTTCGGCGCTAGCACTAACGCTGCTGCTGCGGCTCCGGGGTCGCGCGCCGATGTCCTGCGCGAGGTGCGAGTCCACCGGCACCTCTTCAACTGTTAATGGAGAATCAACATTATTGATATCCCTATCCGCATTATCCAAGGTTATACTCGACTTGCAGAGCATGTCCATCAGCCATTTTTAATGTCCCCACTAATGGGGCACAGACCTTCCTTATCCATCCATAAGGAAGGAGGATGGGCCATAACCCACCACGCAGGCCTAATGCGGATTGATGGGTGTTAACGACTGCAATTAATGCAGCCGGGACCAACGGCTAACGTGCCTTCCGAAGCACGAAGAAGCTCGAGATAATAAATTTTTGGTCACCCATCCCATGACCGACCCTTGCTTAACCTTCGCAATCGCTGGGCCAGGCGCTAAACCACTGCACCACCGAGATCCTCAGAGTATAGCCTACTTTATATGGGGAGGCTAGGCTCTTCAAATTGATGCCAGGCCAAACGCACTCCGCACTTTAGCTTTAGGTAAGCTATAAAGTATCCGACAGGTTAATAGAGCTGAAGTCGTAATAAAAGATATTAGCTACGCGATAGAAAGAGAGGCAATTTCTAGGTGAATAATTGTAGGGAAGGGAGCGCTGTGCGACCTGAATTGCACTTTATTGTGTCGGCGCAAGAGTCACTATTTATTTAAATGATTTTGCGGAGTGCATATTATATGTCTCTGTCTTATCTGTCAGATACGGGATCAGAACTTGGCAGGACAAAAATGAGACAAAAGATGCGCCGAGTTTAGTAGCTGCTGCGCATCTTTTGTCTCATTTTTGTTTTGCCAAGTTTTAAGGCGGTTTCTGTACTTGTAGTATTGCCGGTATATGTATTGTGTCGATACTTTCTCTTATGAATTAAATTTTACCCTGCACTCACAATATTTACAAGTTAAGGTACAGTCAGCGCCAAAATAATCTGAGCATTAAAACCTACAAAATACATTTGACAAAAATCAACCTTATCTCAAAGTCATTAAGGTGCAGTTTCATTTGTTGTCTGAGAACATTGTTGACATAAGATTAATTTTTCGTAGGTTTGAATGCTAAGATCATATTGGCGCTGACTGTACAAGTTGGAAGCTGACTGCAGATAGCAGCATCAGACGACGTGTCGCGGCGACACGTAGCGGCTATGGTTTCTATGTATTTCTGAGACGATGACGTGTTGCTAGCTACGGAAAGTAATTCATAGAAATACATAGAAACCAGTAGTGTCGCTGCTACTGCTGCCTGCAGTCGGATATGAACTCGTACCTTTAGGTACTTAATTTTCTCTGGTCACACGAACCGGCGCCGGCGACACGACGCGGACGCGCGGATTGACTCTTTATTGTGCGCTCGATATTAATTCGCGGCATCACACAACGTGTATAACGTATCGCGAGTCGCGTCGCCGCCAGTCGCCGTTCCGCGTGGCCAGGCAGCACGTGTGTTTCATTCATTCACTAATGAGAGTTGTTGTAATTCATAAATTGAGCAGGTATCAATTTTATTGTATAACTAGCTTCCGCCCGCGACTTCGTCCGCGTAAAAGGCTAATATTATATGCATGAAATGCTTAAGACAACAAATACATTTATTTTTTTAAAGATAATTACTACATCCGTCTAAATATTAAGGGTTAAAGTATAAAATTGACGTTTACTTCTCACACACAGAGGCATTCATATCTTTTATAATGATAAAGATGTACATAAAGTTGCTACATGCAACTATATCAAGTTTGGTGTCTTTTTCTTATAATTCGAGGACGAGAAATTCATTTTTGGAACAAAATTTTCACTAACCCATTCAAAAATACCGCAAAATTAAAAAAAATCTCTACAATTTTTTTACACAGAATTAAAACTATGCAAATTTGCTCCAGAAAAAAATACTAGTGAATAGCTCAGTTATCCTACTAATATAAAAAAATAAATTTGTTGAACATTTTTTTCTAGAAACTACGTTAAAAAATATTTTATGTCGCGCGGCGGAATTTTCTCTACAATTTTTTTTATTTTCGAATATATTCTACAGAATTATGAAATTCGCCCCAGAAAAAAATATTGGTGAATAGCCCAGTTATTTTACTAATATAGAATAATACATTTGTATTTTACAAATTTTTATCAAGTAACTGCATTAAAAAAATATTTTGTGTCGCGTGGCGAAAACTTCTCTGCCATTTAGCTTTAGCTTGTGCATAAAAGTTTTAAAACATTTATGGTTGCTAAATAAATTAAGACTAACATTTAGTATGGAAAATGCTAATTCTTTAAAATTCTACAAAACGGCAATTTCATACTTAAACCCCAAATATCTTTCCAATTACCACATTATTTGTGATCATTTAAAAAAAAGTTAAAATGGCTATAGTAAACTATTCTTAAAAGATAGACATATTCCGCCGTCGCGGACTTTTTTGTAGACTTGTAAAAGAGTAACAATTCCATCATACATTATTTTGTTATGGCTCATAAGGTTTAGGTAGCGTTTTCGATGCAAGCTCACATTCCGCTTAATTTTTTCCGACATCTTCAACAATAAAATTATCGATATATTTCTACTAATTTACATAAAACCTCAACTTATTATACACCTAAAGTCTAAACTATTAGTGAAACCGCATTAAAACCCGTGCAGTAGTTTTTGAGTTTATCACTAACAGACAGACAGATAAATGCAGCGAAGGACTTTGTTTTATAATATGTAGTGATACTAGATATTATGGTGAATGAACGCGCAGGAATGTTTCTTTATCCAACTAATATTATAAATATGAAAGTTTGTGGGTTTGGATATTCGGATGTTTGTTACTCAATCACGCAATAACTACTGAACGGATTTGGTTGAAATTTGGCACACCGATAGTAGATAGCCTAGATTAAACATAGGATACTTTTTATCTCGATATTCCCACCGGAACGGGAACCTCGCGGGTGAAACCGCGAGCGAGCGCTAGTAAAACATAATAAACCAACAATAAAATTATACCTAATTATGAACTCTCCCTAAATTATATTACCTACACAAACTTATAGATACACAAATGTAGTACAAAAAGGAATGCCACAATTTCTAATCAATAGTACAATGATAAATAAATCAATAGAGTAGTTCTCATTTTAGATGTCATTTGAAAATTATGTTATAATTATAATAACTTAGCTATAGAGTACCTACATTAACGAATGTTGATGAATATTTACACTACAATGGTTTCAAACACATACTGCATTCAAATAATGTATGCCTGTAATTATTGTATGCCTGGGTCAACTTTGGATGACTTGATGAGAATTATTGTTAAAAAAACATTTAATAAAAACACTAATTTGATAATTTTGATAGGAAATAGGGGTAATGTGAACAAACACCAACTGATAGCTTATTGTAATTCCTTATTGTCTTTAAAAGTAAAAAAAGTGATTTTGTTCACATTCCCTTATTGCAAAAGTGTGTCACAAATGGAAAATAACTTTAGGTATCAGTTGAACGTAACATTGAATACGGTAGCATTTCATAATAGTGAACAGCTACACATAATTGACATCAATAAATTATTTAATAGTTTTTACTTGACAAAAGATAAGTTCTATCTGCCTAGTTCTTTTAGGAGACAAATAGCATTATCGCTATCTTTTTATTTTAATAATTTAGCCAATAATCTGGCTAGTAAAACAACTGCTTTTATTGAGCAGTCAACTATTGACATTAGTCATTCAACTTTGGAATCTGTTCCAAATAAAAATAATTATAACATTTTACTTAGTTCAAGTAATAATAATTTTTCACATTTAAATTACCATCTAGGACAATAGAGGCGTCCTCTAGCCCTGACTTAACAATAGAAAAGCCAAAGTGTTTAAGAATTGTACACCAAAATATGCAAGGCTTTTCTGGCAAAGATTTAGAAATAAGCTTATTCTTAAACTCTGAAGATATTGATGTGTTATGTGTTACTGAGCATTGGTTGAAAAAGCACGAATTACTTTTAAGTTTAGATAATTATAAAGTTGTTAGCTCGCTTAGTAGGAAATCTACTATAAGAGGGGGTTCACTTATTATTCTACACAATAGTTTACAATGTGTTCAGAGGACTTGTCCGGTTTCCCTATGACAAGTACGGGTAAGCGCCCCCGGACCCTCAGCCTCCGCTGCTGCAACCTCTCAACCCCCCCGCAGCAACGGTGTCCTTTTTGTACCCTGATCCGTCCCATTTTACACACTCCTATACCCACCTCACATCCCTATCCTAATCCTATTCCTTCCCCTCCGCTAAGCTAAGGTCTGCCGTGCCGATGGCTGCATGGCTAGGGGCGTGCCTAGTCATAAGCGTGCCACCCTGGAAATTGGTGCCCTCCAGGCGTAAATAGCCTTACCACACACGCGGGGCTCTGTGTGGTGGACAGTTGTCTTTCCCTAGCTAATCGTGGGAACAAAATGGTTTCAAATTTTTTTAATAAACCTGGCTGCGGCGATAGAGCTCGCCACTCATCACGCGTAACTTGTTTCTCTCGGGGCGAAAAGCGGGCATCGGAGACCCGTTTTGCTACGCTGAATGTATGTGGAGCGATGGAGGAGAAAATGGATGAGGTGTGTTTGATTATGGAAGAAAAGAAGTTGGATGTTTTATGCGTGAACGAGACGAAAAGAAAGGGCAAAGGAGTCTCAGAACATGGCCCGTTTAAAGTTCTGTGGTCGGGCGTTGCCGAAAATGAGCACGCGAGTATGGGCGTGGGACTCCTGCTGTCGGAAAGGATGATAGAATGCATGACTGAGTATGAGTGTGTTAGTCCCAGACTTCTCTGGGTTAGACTCAAAGTAGGATTACTTCGGATACGCGTCATTGGCGTGTATGCTCCCGATATATCCAAGTCAGCAACGGAAAAGGAGGATTTCTGGAAAAGTGTGGAAGACATCTTGAATGAATGCAAAGATAATGAAAGGATAGTTATGCTTGGAGATTTTAACGGATGGGTAGGTGTGAGAAGAGAGGGATGTGAGGGAGTTTTAGGAATATATGGAGACAAAAGAGTAAATGATAATGGCAGGAGTTTGATTGAGGTATGTTTAGAAAAGAATCTTGTGGTAACGAACACCATGTTTGACCACAAGGAAATTCATATGTACACTTGGCAGAGAGGGGAAAAGAAGAGTATGATCGATTTTGTGATTGTTGATGAAAGACTGAAGAGCAGAGTTGTAGACACCAGGGTCTTTAGGGGTAGTAACATTGGAACAGACCACTTTCTTGTAGTGTCTCGGGTTAGTGGTCTGTTCAAAAGTTGGCGTCATCGTCCCACAGTGTCAACAACGGAGCTGACTAGAGTAAAAGTTGAGAACCTGGATGAAGTGGAAGTGCAAAAGACATATTTGTGCAAATTGAAAGAACGATTGGGAAATGTGGCTGAAGTGAAAGATGGCAAGCTTGAGGAAGTTTGGGAAAAGTTTAAAAAAGGTGTGACTGAAACAGCTGAGGAAATATGTGGAGTGAGTAAAAGGAAGAATGCTCCCCCAATAAACTGGTGGGATAGTGAGGTCAGACAGATAGTGAATGAAAAGAAAAAAGTATGGCAGGATCTGCTGGCCATCAAAGCCAGTAAAAGAGTGAATGCAAGTGTTACAGAAGAGGATGTTGATACAGTTGCAAGGGAGTTTAAAAGGATTAAGAAAGTAGTGAAAGAAAAAGTAGACGAAAAAAAAGAGAAAGATGAAAGAAAAGTGTGACTTCAAACTCTGTGATAACTTTCGAGACAATATAAAATTGTTTTGGAAACAAGTGAAAACGTCTCGAAGTGGATCACATAAGTCTAAAATGAATGTGATAAGAGATGAAAAAGGTGAGCTAGTGACAGATGAAAAAGGTGTACTACAGGAGTGGATGAAATATTTTGAGAGTTTGTTTGAGGCGGATGGCTCTATGCTAGAAGCCTCGGATAAAAGGGTGGAAGACGAGGAAGAGACAGAAGTGGATGAAAGAGATATATATATGGATGAGATTATTAGTGCAATGAAGAGCATGAAAAAAGGGAAAGCAGCAGGATATGACAGAATTACTGTTGAAATGCTGAGAGGTGGGAAAGAGCTGGTTGCGTCCTGGCTGTGCCTGATCTTTAATAAATGTTGGAACAGTGGCAAAGTGCCGGAAGATTGGCGTAAAGCCGTGGTCGTGCCGCTGTACAAAGGGAAAGGGTCACGGCAGGATGCTAAAAACTACCGCGGGATCAGTCTTCTCAGCATTGTCAGTAAATTGTATGCAAAGGTACTGATTGAAAGAGTGATGCAAAAAACTGATCAGAGTATTTGGGATGTGCAAGCGGGATTCAGAAAGGGAATGGGATGCACGGATCAGGTCTTCTCCTTGAGGTGCTTAACCGAAAAACACCTGGCTAAGCACAAAAAGGTTTACTGTGCCTTTGTGGACCTGGAGAAGGCCTACGATCGAGTTGACAGGAATGAGCTATGGAAGGTGTTGTCCGAATACGGATTGGAGAGCAGACTGATTCATGCACTGAAATCTCTCTATGAGGATTCCCGTGCATGCGTCAGGATTGACGGCGTATACACTGACTGGTTTGGCATCTCTAGGGGTGTCAGACAGGGATGTGTTGCGTCACCATGGCTCTTTAATCTGTTTTTGGACAGTTGTATGAAAGGTCTGAAAGAACGTGACTGTGGGGTTGTGATGAATGGGACTCAAATCAAGTGCCTTCTCTACGCTGACGACCAAGTTATACTTGCGTCTTCTGCGCAAGAGTTGCAGGAAATGATGTCGGTTATGAATGAAGATTTTGTGAGAAAAGGGATGAAAGTGAATGTAACTAAGACTAAAGTGATGGTGTTTGAGAGAGATGAAGAAATGACTGACTGTACGGTAATGTTAGGTGGCGAAAAAGTGGAACAAGTCCGTGAGTTTGTATACTTGGGGAGTTTGTTCACAAGGGACGGAAAGAGTGAGGAAGACATAGAAAGACGAGTGAAGAAAGGAAATTCGGTGAGTGGTGCTATACACTCGGTTATGAGTAGCCAAACCGTTTCTGCAAAGGCGCGAATGGCTATTCATAACGGAGTGCTGGTACCGACACTGATGTATGGAAGTGAATCTTGGGTATGGCAGAAGAAGAATGAAAGCAGAATAAATGCGGTAGAGATGCGATCGTTGAGGAAAATATGCGGAGTAAAACTGAGTGATAGAGTGAGCAATGAGGTGATTCGCAAAAGGTGTGGTCTGAAAGATGATATAGTGACAAGAATTGAGAAAGGAATGCTCCAGTGGTTTGGTCACTTAGAGAGGATGAATGAAAGGCGAATCACGAAAGAGATATACTGTGCGAATGTGGAAGGAACGATTGCACGAGGGCGTCCCAGAAAAACCTACGCGGACCAAATAGAGGTTATTATAAAAAAGGCTGGTGTACGCAGTGACAAAAACCGCAGGGCATGTATGAAAAGAGTGATGGATATGAATGAAGCGAAAGAAGTGTGCAAGGATCGTAGCAGGTGGCGATCCATAGTCTCTGCCTACCCCCATGGGAAACAGGCGTGAGTGTATGTATGTATGTATGTATGTATGTAGTTTACAATGTAAAAAGCGTAGAGATGTAGTATCCCTCTCAATTGAACGAACCGTTGAGTTATCGTGCGTGGAACTTGATCAAATAATTATAGTATGCGTATATAGACCCCCCAAAGCGAATTACTCTGAGTTTGAGTCCACTATGGAGGAAGTTTTAAAAATAACTTGTAGGAAGAATAAAAAAGTCACAATTTGCGGAGATTTTAATGTCGACATCTTAGACCCTAAAATAGCCAAACTGTCGAGTAGGTTCATAAACCTATTTAAATCATTTAATTTGCTACATATTTTTAATGAACCAACGCGTATTACACCCACATCGGCAACCTGCTTAGATAATATTTTCTGTAACTGTAATGTCATTGAAAAATCAATTTTAAATAGTATTAAATCCGACCATAGTGGACAATTAGCCTCCATTGAGCACCATCATGTTCCGCCTAAACGGGAAATAATGTGTAGGCCAGTAAAAAACACTGTATTGAAAAATTCAGAACCAATGTCACAAGTAAAATTGAAACATTACCAGAACCAAATTTTGAAGCCAATAACCTATATAATCATTTATTTAGCATAGTTCAAACTGAATTTAGTAAAACTTTTAAACAAAAAGTCATCAAATGTAATGATAGTACGAAATTTAGTGATACGAACTTTATGCAGAGAAAGCTACTTCTAGTGATCCTAACTTCATTGAATTTGTCAAGAAGTATTCACAAACATTCAGAGAAGTCTGTATCTTAGCAAAGTCCAAGTACTTTGCAAATAAAATAAAATTAGCTAACAATAAAATTAAGGCTACTTGGAATATTATTAACAAAGAAACGGGCAAATCAAAATCCAATATAAATTCCTTCTGTTTAAAAACTGGTGATCAAACTTTTGAATCTGACAATGAGGTCGCTAAAGTTTTTGAAGATTTCTTTGCTAGAATACCTGTAGAAACTACCAGTACCCTTAGTGCTTGTCCCAACATCGCTGTCTCCCTTCTGGAGTCTAGTGTTGATAAGTGCAATGAAAGTTTTTCCTTTAAATATATAAATAGTGCAGATATCATTAAAGCTTTTAAAACAATTAATGTTAAAAAAACAGAAGATCTTTGGGGCATGTCAACAAGCATAATTAAATCAATAATTGATATACTAGCCCCTTACTTGGCTTTTATTTTTAACAAATGTATTGACGAAGGGGTCTTTCCTGATCTAATGAAAAATAGTAAATTGATTCCTGTTTTTAAATCTGGGGATAAAAGTGACCCAGCTAACTTTAGGCCAATATCTATACTACCAGCACTTAGTAAAATATTTGAAAAAATTATATACTCACAATTATTAGATTACTTCACATACAATAATATACTTCATAAAAATCAGTTTGGTTTTTCCAAGGGTAAATGTACTACTGATTCTGGAATTGCACTTCTCAAACATATTCTTGATGCTTGGGAAGAAAAGCAAGATGTAATTGGCATTTTCTGTGACCTTTCTAAGGCATTCGATTGCGTTGATCATCAAACACTATTAAAGAAGCTAGAACATTATGGTGTCTCTGATAAATCAGTTAGTCTTATGAAATCGTATTTGTACAATAGAACTCAGAAAGTAGTGATTAATAGAACTGAATCTACTGGAGCCCCCATCAATATGGGTGTGCCACAGGGATCAATATTGGGCCCATTGCTGTTTCTAATTTATATAAATGACCTTCCCAACTACGCGAATAATTTATGTGAAACAGTACTATTTGCGGATGATACTTCTTTAGTTTTTAAAGTAAACAGAGGTAATAACTGTTCGGACGAAGTAAATAGTGCCCTCTCTAAAGTTTCATACTGGTTTAATAGTAATAATTTAGCACTTAACCCCAAAAAAACTAAATGTGTTAAATTCTCATTACCTAATGTTGAGCAGACAAAATTAAATATTAATTTGAATGACGATGAAGTCGAGTTTATCGAGAGCACAAAATTTCTAGGTATCACACTAGATTCTCGACTGCAATGGGATCCACATATTGAAGCCTTGTCAAGTAGACTTAGTTCAGCGGCATTCGCTGTTAAGAAAATAAGGCTTTTAACTGATATTGAAACGGCAAGGTTAGTATACTTTAGTTATTTTCATAGCGTAATGTCGTATGGACTGCTATTGTGGGGCTCAGCTGCCAGTATTGAAAATATTTTTGTACTCCAAAAAAGAGCTGTTCGCGCCATATACAATCTACGGCGGAGAGATACCTTGAGAGAAATGTTCAAAGAAATAAATATTTTAACTTTGGCAGGCCAATATATTTATGATAATTTAGTTTATGTAAGGAAACACTATGATTCATTTGCTAAGAACAGCAATATTCACCAGTTCAATACAAGAAATAAAGATAAACTTGCCGTTCCAAGATTTAGGCTTGCAAAAACTAGAGGTTTATTTATGGGGAAAGGCATAACCTTTATTAATAAAGTTCCACAACAAGTGATTGATCTTCCTTTGCATGAATTTAAAAACCATGTTAAAAAAACGCTCATGGGTAAAGGCTATTATAAAGTAGATGATTATCTTAAAGATCTAAATGCGTGGAAATGATGTAACACATAACTTGCTAATAAGTACTTTGTTGAAGTTATATAATAAGTCTATGTTGTTGCCGATAATCCTGTCACCCTGTTGTATTGTAATTATCTGGTAACGATATATTCAAGTTTGTAAATATCGTTACTTATGGCTGTTACAGCTGATAAGTTTCTTGCGCCCGTTCTTCTTGTCAGCTAAAAAAGTCTGGAACGGGTGGTAGGAAAATATAGACGATTCAAAAGTACTTAATAATTAAGTTTATTTGAATAAAGCTTATTTGACTTTGACTTTGACTTTAATACATATTTCTATTTAGCTAACTAATATTAATTTATTTGTAAGGAAATATTTAACCTAACTTCTCATAAAATAGGATACATATTTTTTAATATGAGGCTAAATAAGTAAGTACCCTATACTCCAGCCAACTTACAGAAAGATTGTTTACAAACAAACTGCCCATACTTTACCTCAAAAGTACTTTTTTATTGCATGTTTCAATATATTAATATCATTGTTAGCTTAGTATGTTGTCCAAGGTGTTCATTGACTGAAACTTAACGTATTTGTTTCTTTTTTGTTTTAAAATCTGCAATCAGTGCTTTCCACTATGAGTATGAGCAAATGACTTGCAGTCTTTGATCGGTGTAGAGTGTGTCCCTCAGCAGAGACATCTCCTCCTTAATTCCTCCTTACAGGATATCTTTCCTTTTGAGGCACTTGGTATAGCTTCGAGTTAAAAGCTGCGATGCCAGAACATTTGGGTGTCTATCCAGTCTACTCCAGTATCTCTGGGTTGCATTGGCAATCTGTTCCATAACTGTACTCATTTCCAGGTGTTCATGTATTTCAATTCAAAGTTAGTGATATACCATATACTTCACTGATGGTTCGGAGTATCATATTTTGAGCTGTTTGGAGGCATGTGATGTAAAAATTGCTGGCACTTCCCCAGAGTTGGATACCATAGGTACATTTTGGTTTAAGAACTGTTTTATCAATATTAAAAGGTTGTTCTCTTATGCCAACTTGCTGTTTCCGCCCAGTAGCCACAGGAGACGCTTATAGCGGATGTTAAGTACCTCTCTTTTTCTTTTGTGTTCTCTCCAGGTAAGATGTCTATCCAGGTGTAGCCCCAGATATTTAACACAATCCTAATGGGGGAGTAACATATTTGTGGAATAATTTTACTACAAAAATTCACAAAGTTTTGTTTAAAAACATTCTAAATAAGATGGCTGGAGTATAGTACAAATCTATTCAAATTGATCAGATCTATTAAACAATACTAAAAGCTGGTTATATACTTAAAAAAGACTACACAACGTCCAAAGCGATTTGGCTCTTTCAAGGTTCCACACTCTAACAATATCATAAGGTCAATTTTCAATGATTCATTTTTTTAATGAATCATTAACAAACATAAATTATTATGTTAAGAAGAAGAATTATTATGTTAATCTTTTTTACGCATGATCGAAGTTTATAAGTTAAGATAGTTGTGTAGAACTAAGGGAAGGGGGGTGAAACTTACTTCCAAGAAGCGAAGATGGAGTTTTTTTCTTCAAAAAAGTCCCCCCTGATTTTATTACTACTAAGAGAATTTGAGAACAAGAACTGTCAAAATCAATGTAATAATTACGGTGATTTTATGTGTCTTTAAAAATTATATATCAAAAACTAATGATTGCCACATCTTGAGATTTTGGTAAATTGTACATCTATAAGGCCACTATTCGCAACAAATAGCTTATTGTGAGGTGTTGTAAATTGAAAGGGTGAGCCCATTTTTTTTCATTGGAACATGTCTTTCCGCTGTTTTCCAACTTATTCGCAAGTTGACATTATTTATTCACTAACTGAAGGTCCGTTTTGATACTGATATTTGACAATGTTATTTACCCACCTTACCACTGCAGCTCTGGCGACGCGGTGGCCCATCACGAAAGCCACCGAGTCTGAAATAATGAGCGGAGTATGCCATTATCATGTCAAACGAAACCACCGCCAGAAGTTATGATTATCTCACGCTTACATGCCTGTCTACTTGACTTAACTACCGTCAACGGTTTACATTGTTAACATTCAGGTCAGAACAGTACACAAAATAATTTGGCAAGTAAGTAATTCCAAGCTCCATACCAATATGTATAAAGGAATCGATGATAAAGTATTGTGAGATAACCAACACTTGCTGGCGCTGTATTGTTAATATTTAGAAGGGTTGCGAAACTAACCATCAGGGGAGCGGTCCTTTTTGCGATCTTTGTGTTTCTTGTGCCTTTTCCTTTCGCGCTCCTCGCCTTCCAAAGGTGAACGAGACCTACTCCTATGCTTCTTCTTTTTAGACTCTTTTTTATGCTTTTTTGAACCCATGTTTTGTACGAAATTTAATTTCGACAACAAGAACGTATATATTAAATGATGATAGTGTTTATCGGCGGAAAAATAAATAAATTAAACGTGTTCAACACAAATGAATCGATTCTTTGACATGTCAACAAACGGCCATTTTGTTTTTTGATTGGGTGCATTCCAATAGACAAGCCGCTGAGTCAGCGATCGCCATAGAGTAAATTTTAACCATGGAAAGTAATTTGTTTATAATGTTCAATATTTTACTTTCCACGGTTAAAATGTAGTCTATGGCGACCGATGACTAAGCGGCTTGTCTGTTGGAATGCACCCTCTTTGATTGTTGTCTTAAATATAATTTAGGCAATGGAAAATATGTTACACTGCCTAACAATAATCCTTTTACATATCATAAATAATGTAATCTCATTCTAACAAACTAACATCCAAAACAAGACGTGTCCCTGTGGCCGGAAAATGGGTGTGCGTTACCCCAGCAAAAAGTTGAGCTTTAGAGAGATGAGACCTTATCAGATAATTAGGCTCGTATTACAGAATCAAACTCAAACTCAAATCTCTGCTTGAGTACAGTTAGATAGGGATGGCGCTATTTGCGATGAATAGCACCATCCCTTTCTAACTGTACTCAAGCAGCAAGCAGTGCTTGAGTCTCGTCCTATAATACGGACCTTAGTGTGTCATGAGGAGCTAATAGCATGTGTGAGTTGTAGTTTTTAAGATATATGAGAAAAACAGATTTTGCTGGGGTCACGTTTTAAACATTACCCTGGCAAAAAAAGTTGTTTCAGCCTGGAACCAAATACATGAATAGATAGCTTTTGTTGCATAGTAAATGTTAGCAAATAGCAAAAATTGTGTGTGTTATGGTTCTTGAGTTATTTAAGTTTTTGCTGGGGTAACGTTTTGGGTTTTCCCAGATCTCGAAAACGGTTCAACGCAGAAGTTTGAAAAAAATACCACTAAGAGACCTTAATTTGTTTAAATTTGTTTGATTGTTAGTTTTTGATTTGGTTGTCGCAAACCAACGTAATTAAATGGTTTCGAAAAACAGAAAAAACGAATTTGCAAGTAAACTAGTACACTTATAATCAAATAAACAGCTGTAAAAAATAGCCGTGGTAGACACTTATTACGTCAAGAATTTAAGGCTTTGTAACTTTACACGATATAAAGATATAAACAAATTTGATAAATTTTAGACTGGTCGTACTTTAGCAATCGAATACACAGTTTCCATAACATTAAGACACATGGCATACATTAAACAAATTTAAGTAATTCATTAACATTCCTTCCTGTTAATTTCAGCTTTCAATTACGCCTATCATGAAAGTTTTAACAAAAACAAGAATATGACAACAATTCTCTAATAAGCCGCCTAAATTGTAGAGGTCACGTAAAAGCGACCGCACCATACGTACGGGTTATCTTCGCAAATTAGCAGCTTAGTATCCGATGTTTTGTACAGTTATGAAGAAAAATGTTATTGATATAGCTTAGATTCAACTAGTTTTCTATTTTATAAATTAATATCGTGTTTATTAATATCAAATAATACACTTACGCGATTAATAGTATTTTAAAAAGAATGTAATGATTCATAAAAGGTAAAAGTTTGAAGGCACTCAACATTACATAAATAAAGGTAAATAATAATCTAAACCTAATTAGGTAATAATCTCGCTAAGCAATTTATAGTGTGATTTATTTGTCAGTATCAATATATACATTTATAGTAATTTGTTGCTTCTGTTTTTTCAAATCAAATGTTTTATTTTAATACCAAACCTACTCATGTCAATCCAGTGACCACTGTGTTTGACAGGTAAAAACATTTACCCATAAAAACTGTTCCTACCTAGGAACAGTTTTTACGGAAACTACCTCGCATTTTTTCCATATAGGTATATTTCTCACCATTATTATTTATTTATTTAAACCTTCCCCTGGAACTACGACAAACATTTTAAAACCAAAATCGGCCAAGCCAATCTTAAGTTTTCGCGAGACTAACGTACATTTTATATTTAAAGATAACCTGACCATAAACTTTTGTACGCAACTGTACTAACAAAAGATCCATATTATCCCGTTCATTTAAGATGGTTACGCTTATGTATAGCGCGGTCGCTTTTACGTGACCTCTACAATTTAGGCGGCTTATTAGAGAATTGTTGTCATATTCTTGTTTTTGTTAAAACTTTCATGATAGGCGTAATTGAAAGCTGAAATTAACAGAAAGGAATGTTAATGAATTACTTAAATTTGTTTAATGTATGCCATGTGTCTTAATGTTATGGAAACTGTGTATTCGATTGCTAAAGTACGACCAGTCTAAAATTTATCAAATTTGTTTATATCTTTATATCGTGTAAAGTTACAAAGCCTTAAATTCTTGACGTAATAAGTGTCTACCACGGCTATTTTTTACAGCTGTTTATTTGATTATAAGTGTACTAGTTTACTTGCAAATTCGTTTTTTCTGTTTTTCGAAACCATTTAATTACGTTGGTTTGCGACAACCAAATCAAAAACTAACAATCAAACAAATTTAAACAAATTAAGGTCTCTTAGTGGTATTTTTTTCAAACTTCTGCGTTGAACCGTTTTCGAGATCTGGGAAAACCCAAAACGTTACCCCAGCAAAAACTTAAATAACTCAAGAACCATAACACACACAATTTTTGCTATTTGCTAACATTTACTATGCAACAAAAGCTATCTATTCATGTATTTGGTTCCAGGCTGAAACAACTTTTTTTGCCAGGGTAATGTTTAAAACGTGACCCCAGCAAAATCTGTTTTTCTCATATATCTTAAAAACTACAACTCACACAAATTTTGCTATTAGTAAACAAATTTTCTCTTTTATCGTCGATATCGTGGTTCAATGGTGTTTGAATGGTACCTAATGCTTTTTGACAAACTTCTCGTTTCTTAAACCCAAAACCGAAACACATATTTTGGGTTTAAGAAACAAGAACTGTCAAAAAGCATTACCATTCGAACACCATTGAACCACGATTATGACGTTAACATTAGCACTTGACCCCTGATAGACTTGCTGTTTGCTGTCGCTTGTGCTTAACTTCACAGCCAACATAATGTTTGTATTGCACTATGAGGCACTATCTATTACTCATACATACCTATTAACAAAAAGTTAAAGATTATGTGAAAAAAAAACGATAAGTAAGTAAACTTTTTTATTCAATTCATATACATATCAATAGACGAACAATCACAACAGTTTCATTTTTTATTGCAATCGACCAACAAAATCATTTGATAAAATCTCTAAAACATGAAATATCTTACGTTATCAATATAAAAATAGTATAAACCATTGATTTCCAACTTCCAATTCATTTGAGAAATATATAAAAAGTATATTTATAATTTTGTCATTTTATTGCCAGTCTTTGTAATTCAAAATAAGATCATAAAATATGTTTCATCTCATCTAAAGTAACAAATTACACCTTCTTTTAAACAAATAAATAAATAATGGTATAACTGGAATGCATTACGTCATTAAACACGCAGTACGTATACCATTTTATTTACTTACACACATTAAATGCTCTAAGCTTAAACATTACCTATAAATTCGATATTTGCGACATTATTCTGCCTACTGCTCTGTATAGTTACTTAAAAGATAAACATTATACTGTATTGAAACCTCTTAAATTTAGGTGTATCACTCTCATATAATAGGGTATTTTCCAAATTTTTAAAAACTGCTTATATTCAAAGATTGGGACGAACAGTATAACAGAAAAATGAAAATAAATTAAATAATGTCTTTTTTCTCCATTAAAATAATTAAAGTCAATTTTATTTTTAATGGTTTTGAATTTACCGCCAAAACGCTCAGTTCGATAATGTCTACTATGTGACGTCAACTTTGTGTTAACCTATATAGTCTGTGGTACAATTTACTCTATTGTTTACACAAAGTTGACGTCACACAGTAGACATCATCGAACCGAGCGTTTTGGCGGTAAATTCAAAACCATTAAAGTAAGTTTGACTTTAAATTGGTTTAATGAAGAAAAAAGGCATTAATAAATTTATTTTTATTTTTCTCTTATATTGTTCGTCCCAATCTTTAAATATAAGCAGTTTTCAAAAATTCGGAAAATACCCTATTATGCTCTGTGCCTTTCTAAGCTATTTTTAATCAATATGGACCATTATGTAAGATTGTAAGGAATATTTTTTTTAAACTATACAAAATTAACAGTTTATATTAAACACATTTAAAACTTATTCGATGCCTCTTTAAAAACCTTTTTTTTGTACAGTTATGCCTCATTAAAAATTCTACGTACATAATATATTTGGACCATCTTTTAGAAGCCTCAATGTCAAAGTTAGAATTTACTTCAACAAAAATTAAAGCAATCAATTGATCGATTAGTACTGTTCATTTGAATGTCGCTACAAATAGCCGATTTAGCAAAAACAATAGTAGCACGAAACTGACTACTTGGAGTAAGTCCAGGGGCCGTACCGGCTCACGCTCCGAAATTCGGAGCGGTAGCCGGTACGGCAAGTCTGCCGGGCTTCAAATTAATACAGATAAATCGAGCCCCAAACAGGCCAAAACGGCGAACCCCGATTCATGATGTCACACAAACATCGATATCTTCCAAATAACTTCGGCAAATAGTACGAAATTGCATACTTCGATTTATCTATTTTAAGTTAAAGCCCGCTAGATCTGCTGAAGTTCGGAAAGTTTGCCGGTAAGTAAGGCTAACTTCGAGAAGTTCCAGGTTCATTGATCGTGACAAACAATCAGTTTTATTAGAGATTTTATATGTTCCGGTGCTTGTTTATTAACATTAATAGAGAGCCAACGTGGAAGGGTGCCTAAAATAAATATAAGGCCCGCCGCATACAGACGGAACTTTGATTCAGAATTCCGAAATGGAAACTTTTATTTTTTGTTTCTATTTTGTTTTATTTCGTTCCGAATGCAGTAAATCCATACAAATCTATAGACCTATCACATACATGCAATTATTTATCTACATTGCTATGCCTGTTAAGGTGCATGTGATAATTAGTTACTTTAAGAACTAGCCTTTGATTCGATTGAAACCTGGGCGGTGCTGCAGTCTCTCCAAAGGTGCACACCTTCCTTTTGCCGATGATATAGTCCTTATGGCTGAGACCATGGAAGACCTGAACACAATGCTCGAAGATCTCCGTAGTGCTTCCCAAAGAGTGGGTCTTAGGATGAACATGTATAAGACGAAAATTATGTCAAACGCCCATGTTGTACCCTCTCCAGTTCATGTTGGGAACACTACACTTGAAGTTGTTGACCATTACGTATACCTAGGACAGGCAGTCCAGTTAGGTAGGTCCAACTTCGAGAAAGAGATCTCTCGTCGAATCCAACTCGGGTGGGCAGCATTCGGGAAGCTTCGAAAAATCTTCGCGTCCGACTTACCTCAGTGTCTCAAGACGAAAGTCTATGAACAGTGTGTGTTGCCAGTGATGACTTACGACAGTGAAACGTGGCCGCTAACTATGGGTCTCATAAGGAGGCTCAAGGTCACTCAGCGTGCAATGGAGAGAGCCATGCTCGGCGTTTCCCTACGTGATCAAATTAGAAACGAGGAGATCCGCAGGAGAACTAAAGTAACCGACATCGCTCGAAGGATTGCTCAGCTGAAGTGGCAATGGGCGGGACACATAGCGAGAAGAACCGATGGCCGTTGGGGCAGAAAGGTTCTGGAATGGCGACCGCGCACCGGACGACGCTCCGTGGGTAGGCCCCCGACAAGGTGGACCGACGATCTGGTGGAGGTCGCGGAAAGCCAGTGGATGCAGACAGCGCAGGACCGATCGTCGTGGAGATCCTTAGGGGAGGCCTATACCCAGCAGTGGGTGTCGTGTGGATATGATGAAGAACTAGTAGTTAAGTCGCATGTAGTGCAAATGTATAAATAAAGAAATATTCCGTTTCCGAATTACGCATCATATTCCGTCTGTATGTGGTGGGGCTGGTCTAACAAATTTATCTTAACGGTTCGTAAAATGAACCAGATCAATCAAACTTACTTGAAAAGAAAAGTGTTTAAGACTGATGGAAAAAGAGAAAGGACAGTGGGTTAGGCTGGTGGTAAAGGTTGATCCACCAAACGATCGAAAAACAACAGTGACAAGACAACATCAGTTTCGAAATAGGGTCTAATTTTAATCCACGTTTTAATAAAGGGGGTTAAATTTCAGTACATGATGATTGGAAAAAATAAGTGTACTAAGTAGATATCGCATAAGCAGATATCGGAATCTGCCACTCATTTTAGTCCCGCCTTTAAGTGATATGATTTGGGCTCTTTTTTTACTTCAAAAAAGGAAGTTTTAATATTTATAATAATGATTTTGAGATAATAAGCAAAGTGTCAATACATAGTAGCTCTCCGCACTGTCACAATACAATTTATTAATAAATAATAAAATAAAATAAAAATCATTTATTTCAGGCTTCGCACCCATAAATCAATATTAAGAGAGCCCCAATCATGTTATTTCAATGCGGCTTTGGAATGCCCGGCAGATTCCGACGTCTCAGGGGCAAGTCTGCTAATGTTAACGTCGAAATCGTGTTTCAATGGTGTTTGAATGGTAATGTTTTTTGACACAGTTCTTGTTTCTGAATCCTAAAATCAAGACACAATGTGTTACCGTTTTGGGTTTAAGAAACACAATGTGTTTCGGTTTTGGGTTTAAGAACCACAATGTGTTTCGGTTTTGGGTTTAAGAAATAAGAACTGTGTCAAAAAGCATTACCATTCAAACACCATTGAAACACGATTCCGGCGTTAGCATTAGCAGACTTGACCCCCTGGTCATCAGGCACGTGCTATGTGCGCGTCAGAGCAGCGCGTGCGCGGGCAGGATGCGCGGCGCGGCCTTGGAGGGCTCGCTCTCCCACGCCACGTGCTATGTGCGCGTCAGAGCAGCGCGTGCGCGGGCAGGATGCGCGGCGCGGCCTTGGAGGGCTCGCTCTCCCACGCCACGTGCTATGTGCGCGTCAGAGCAGCGCGTGCGCGGGCAGGATGCGCGGCGCGGCCTTGGAGGGCTCGCTCTCCCACGCCACGTGCTATGTGCGCGTCAGAGCAGCGCGTGCGCGGGCAGGATGCGCGGCGCGGCCTTGGAGGGCTCGCTCTCCCACGCCACGTGCTATGTGCGCGTCAGAGCAGCGCGTGCGCGGGCAGGATGCGCGGCGCGGCCTTGGAGGGCTCGCTCTCCCACGCCACGTGCTATGTGCGCGTCAGAGCAGCGCGTGCGCGGGCAGGATGCGCGGCGCGGCCTTGGAGGGCTCGCTCTCCCACGCCACGTGCTATGTGCGCGTCAGAGCAGCGCGTGCGCGGGCAGGATGCGCGGCGCGGCCTTGGAGGGCTCGCTCTCCCACGCCACGTGCTATGTGCGCGTCAGAGCAGCGCGTGCGCGGGCAGGATGCGCGGCGCGGCCTTGGAGGGCTCGCTCTCCCACGCCACGTGCTATGTGCGCGTCAGAGCAGCGCGTGCGCGGGCAGGATGCGCGGCGCGGCCTTGGAGGGCTCGCTCTCCCACGCCACGTGCTATGTGCGCGTCAGAGCAGCGCGTGCGCGGGCAGGATGCGCGGCGCGGCCTTGGAGGGCTCGCTCTCCCACGCCACCCCCGCGCCGTCCGCGTACCACCCGAACAGCAGCTGCGAGTCGCTGCTGTACGTCAACCTGTATACCAAACCACCCTCAATATCCCTGTTATTCTTATAGATGAGTTTTATTTTACTACTTCCGAATAATGCTAAGAAACATTAACTTAAGTAGGCACTACACTCATAAAATACTTAATCAAATGCGTATTGTTAGTTCACTATACTTTTCTAAATAGACGAGAGTAAACAATGTCATGTATAGTATGTGTGGCCGTGACAGTGTCACGTGTAGTACATTGTGCGGACGTACCCTTGCAGCGGCGGGGCGGGCGCGGGGGCGCGGGGCGCGGGCGGCGCGCTGGTGGCGGGGCGCAGGTCCCACGACGAGTACAGGCGGACGGCGCCCGAGCTGAGCCCGGCCGCCACCACGTTCACGCTGACGCCCTCCGCCGCGCCCGAGTAGCACACCGACGTCACGCGCTCCGGCACGCGCACGCTGCCTGCACACGACACCGTGCAGCGTTAGTTTACGTAAACGATGTCACAAACTTGTACCGACATACGACGATAAAAATAATGATCATACATAGACATGATAATGTGAACTTTACGCCCTGCAGGCGTAACAAAAATATATGCTACCTTAGATTGACAGTTTTTATATCAAAATAAAAGATTTACCTACATCGGATCGAGATCAAAATTCTTTTTTAAACTAGTCAAATTATTACATCACGGGGCCGGGGTAACAAAAGAAGATCAACACATTTAATATCTATCATTGACAATAACATTTCCGTTGCGTGTTTGACTCCGAATTAAAAGCTAATGTACAAAAGACAAAGATATAATGACGATTATGATTCCAAGTTCACTTTAAAGCACATACCGACAAAGCGCGCGTTGCACGTGTGCACCCGTATGATGGACTGGTATTTCTCCGGCGCGTCGCGCTCGTACGACGCCGAGAAGTCCTCCTCTGAAGACGCCTGCTCTAGGCTTTGCTCCTGCAGTAAACAATTGTGCATAAATTACACAATATTTCCTTCTATTTTACTCCTAAACGACAAGCTCGTTTAGGAGTTACTGGCCCCTTGCTGTGAAGGATTAACCCATAAAAAATTCAACAATTGCTTAGTTATTGCATCACGTCTAGGGGGCACCATATACGGCACCGAAAAAAACTTTTTCTTTTCTAAGACATAAAAAAATAAAAATTAATGTTTTATTTCAAGTTAATTTGTGTGGCCATGTAAAACGAAGGACTTACTAAGGATTAGTGGATGAAACTGAAAAAAAACACATTGCGCGGCCATTTTTAGGGTTCCGTACCCAAAGGGTAAAAACGGGACCCTATTACTAAGACTTCGCTGTCCGACTGTCTGTCTGTCTGTCACCAGGCTGTATCTCATGAACCGTGATAGCTAGACAGTTGATTTTTCACAGATGATGTATTTCTGGTGCCGCTATAACAACAAATACTAAAAGCAGAATAAAATAAATATTTAAGAGGGGCTCCCATACAATAAACGTGATTTTTGTGCCGTTTTTTGCTCGATATTAATAACTACTGCAGGTAGACAGTTAAATTTTCACAGATGATGTATTTCTATTGCTGCTATAAGAACAAATACTAAAAACATAAAAAAAATATTTGAGGGGAGCTCCCATACAACAAACGTGAATTTTTTCCGTTTTTTGGTATGGAACACTTCGTGCGCGAGTCCGACTCGCACTTGGCCGGTTTTTTTTACTATACACAACAGGCAAGACAAACAAGAATAGTGGATAAACTGACTAAAGATCGCGCTGCGCGGCCGTTTTACTAAAAACATGCATTTTTCTGAAAAGCCAGGAATTCAGAACAGGCATCCTCCATTACGTCTTAGATGGTAACCATATATAGAGGGCCCACAGGTGTGGATTGCTTAGGG
Organism: Agriphila tristella; assembly: GCA_928269145.1. Classification (NCBI taxonomy): domain Eukaryota; kingdom Metazoa; phylum Arthropoda; class Insecta; order Lepidoptera; family Crambidae; genus Agriphila; species Agriphila tristella. Next base: position 28,962,107 of record OV743439.1, on the reverse strand, counting down.
CACCAAGTAGTCTTTAATGCGGCACTGGTCCCTTGACATTGATTAGCAATAGGGATCCACACGTAAAAATAATCGCAAATGGCACCATCCACGACCCAACCGCCATCAATGATGATTTGTTAAAATACGTTTAGAAATGACATTTGAAACAAGTAACAAACAACCAATCAAACGATTTTAGTATAGTCGCTTGTGGCACTATTAGTTAGTATTCATTCTTATTGATTTACTAGCTTCTGCCCGCGACTTCATCCGCGTGGATATTAGAGAAAATCCTCAGGGAACCTGAACCAACCAGGATCCGACCAGCCATTTTTACGTGATTAGGCGGGTCCCCATCAAGCGCGCTGCGTCGCGAGGCAAGACCTTTGCCGCGTGTGGAGGGCCTCGTATGAGGCTTCCCGTTCCGTTCCCTTTCCGTCCCCATTCCCGTTCCGTTCCCTTTCCATTTTCGTACCATTTCCGTTCCATTCCCGTCTAGTTACCGTCCCGCTCCCATCTAGTTCCTGTCCCTTTCTCGTCCCGTTCCCATTCCGTTCCCTTTCGGTTCCCGTTCCGATCCCTTTCCGTTCCCGTCCCCATTCCCCTCTCCGTTCCCGTGCCCGTGCTCGTTCCCATTCCGTTCCCGTTCTGTTCCCGTTTTTTACCCCCTAAGGGGTTGATTTTCAAAATCACAAAATATATGTTTGCCTTTTTATTTTTAGACGTGCTCCTACGAAGTTTAAAGTTGTACCTAATATCTATTTTATATTATTATTCCATACAAAATTTTAACCCCATTTTACCCCTTTAGGGGTTAAATCATGTCCACCGTGTTGGACTTTAAAATAAATGTCATTTTTGCAATCGTCATCCCACAAAACCTCGATAACGACATCCATATCTATTTTTAGGTTTTTTACCCCTTTTCACACCCATTTCATCCCCTATGGGGGTTAAAATACTAACAAAAACAATATAGGTTGCGTTAGATTTCCATCCATAATCCTAAATTTAGCGATTTTTACTTCGAAAATGAAGAATTTTCTTCTATACACAACTTCATCCTCCTTTTTCACCCCTTCGGGGGTAGAATTTTGAAAAACACTGAGACATGTATTTATTAATTTTCAATCGTCAGCCTAAATACAAAATTTTGAGATCCTAGCTTCAAAACTGAGAGACTTTCATACAAACTTTCATCCCTATTTTCATCCCCTAGGGATGGAATTTTCAAAATTCCTTAATTAGTGGATACCTACACTGTATAAGTATCTGTGTGCAAAATTTCAAGTCTCTAGGTCCAGTGGTTTGGGCTGTGCGTTGATTTGTCAGTCATTTTGGGCTTTTTTTTGCCCCATTTACTACCTAAAGGGTTGATTTTCGGAAAACCACGAAACACGTGTTTACTTATTCGTCTTTAGAAGTACTCCTACGAAGTTTCAAGTCGAAATGTCTATTTAATATTTTTTTCCATACAAACTTTGAACCACCATTTCACACCTTTAGGGGTAGAATTTCCAAAAATCCTTTTTTAGTGGATGCCTACACTGTATAAAGTATCTTTGTACAAAATTTCAAGTCTCTAGACCTAGCGGTTTGGGCTGTGCGTTGATATGTCAGTCACCCCTTCACTTTTATATAAGAGATCATTGAATTATGGAGAAGAGTGATCAAACCTTGTTAATTAGAATGCTTTGACGTATCACAATCACGTAGCGTAAGAAGTAACTAAACACACTACTTATACGTTTTTTCACCTGTTAACTTTTGTCTATTGCAAGTTTCAATAAAACTATCTTAATGCGATGTCATTAGGTTATGTTGTCTGTGAATTGGATGAATTAGTGTTGGATTGATTGTGTGTGTGGGTGGTATAGTTACCGGGGTCCTTGGGCGGGGCTCGGGCGGGGCGGGGGCGGGGGCGGGGCGCGGCGCGGAGTGGTGCACGGACGCGACGTCGCCCAGCGTGGGGCTGATGGCCACCTGCGTCACCGGCAACATGCCGCGGTTGGGCAGCGTGCGGATGTAGCTCAACCTGACAAAATTAGTGCAAGTGTGGAAAGAGCTGATCGACGCTTAACATCTCTTTTTAAATTGATTATGAATTTGTGGTCTAGTAGTTCGTCCACTCGTCTAAGACGCTGGGGTCCCGGGTTCGATTCTCAAAGGTAAGATAGCCAGTTCCTCACTGATGAGGATTCCGGGAGTAGTGCGTGTAGCGGCGCGATTATACCGCTACATAAGCAATCAACGAATGACGAAGAAATGCAGGATCAGCGAAAAGTACAATATATAAACATTCAGCAGACCTGACGTCGCACTACGTCAAACTAATATCGAGACAAAAATGTATGGTGACCTGACTCACGATATCGAAGTTTTCTAAGCACTTCGCATAAATACAAATTCCAACACCAAGCAGTTGGACAGCGGTCCCCGAGCACAGACCCTTGGCTCGGTGGAAGTACTTCCCTTTTCGCTGAATATATGGTGAAGAGATCCTGCCTTCTGCCTTATCGTCACTTTACATCAGGTGAGGTGAAGGTCAAGCACTATCCCGTTGTGCATAAAAAAAACAGTTTTATGGCTATTATATCTATTATAAGTGAGCATTTTTCCGCAATCACACCTGGTGTTAAGTGATGATGCGGACTACGATGGATCATGCTCACTTAGATAAAACCTATTCATTCTAGCCTTGAAAAGGTCCAAGTTATAACTGCAGAAGAAAACACATCGGCAGGCAGCCTGTTCCACTCTTTTGACGCTGTAGTATGTGTATGTTGTGGCTTACTTGGTGAGGTCCCACAGCACGATGCGGCCGTCGGCGCTAGCGGTGACGAGCAGCTGTGCGCGCGCGCAGGCGGCCACGTGCGCGATGGGCGCGCGGTGCGCGTGCAGGGCGCGCCGGGACACGCGCGCGCGCAGCCCCGCCGCGCCCGGCCGCACCCACCACGCTTCTACGCGACCCGACGTGAACCCTACTATTAGCGGCTGTGCGCTGCTCGTCGTCGACGCGACGCATGTAATCTGACGAAAAAAATGCTGTTAAACTTATCTTTTATATTTTTTTGCAGTGTGATAAGTAATATCGACGAGGTCATGCCAGGCTAGACGCACTCCGCACTTTAGGTATGAAGCTATAAGTATACATGGCGGGCCGTTTCTGGGCCAATGTTAGAGGGCTGCCGCGCGCCGGCCGGTCCGCACGTTAGTTTAATACTCATTCACGCACTCGTCGCGTCGCGTATGGTCACACGCTTGTCGTGTCGCGTCCCGTATGGTCACGCGCTTCTCGCGTCGCGTATGGTCGCATGCTTCGTACGTTCGTCGCTTAAGATCCTACTAATATTATAAATGTGAAAGTTTGTGGGTTTGGATGTTTGAATGTTTGTTCCTCAATCACGTAAAAACTACTGAACGAATTTCGTTGAAATTTGGCACACAAATAGTAGATAAACTAGATTAAAACATAGGTTACTTTTTATCCCGATATTCCCACGGGAATGGGTACCAGGCGGGTGAAACCGCGGGCGGCCGCTAGTATTTAATAAAAATGTTTCAATATAAATAAAGCTTTTCTTTAAACATAGTACGTATAGTAAATTTTATTTAAAAATCCTTACAGTTACAATATTTAATTCAATCCCGTAAGCAGCGAAACGAAATTCCGGAAAAAAGCTTGTTCACCAAACGCGTCGTTTTGGGTGCTGGGAGAATCCGCCGTCTCGTCCCCTCAAACGATATTTCAGCGGCTCCTCCGAAGCGGTGAACTCAGTTGGAGGTGAATTGTAACCTGGACTCTTGGCGCGTCGCTGTAGTGCTGTTGGTACAATTCTCGTCTCTCTCTGATCGTAAATTGGCGGTTGCAGGTTCGTGAATTGAGGGGCCAGCCTTATCAATAAGAACACAGTCACTCAAGTTATACGATGTTTATTGGTCATAGCTACACGATTCAATACAGTGGTTTTACATGAAAATGGCGGCTTCGCTATATCTCTTTACACAGGATTCACTGGTTGTACAAACCGACTTTGTAACTTGTGCCTCACTAGCCTTGTATCACACTTCGCGATATTTTCTATTCACAGTAGATTTTACTTGCTTCAGTTTATGTTTATTAATTTTGTTACGGAGCGTCTCCTAGTCGCGTGTTTTACGGGCGGCCATGACAGACGGAAGCGTCAAGTTCGCATCCGGTTAACGAACAAGAGATGTGACACAAATCTAGTGTTGAGTTACGTATCGATTTTGCATGAACAAGGCTTATCCATGTAAGGCACCCATTACACGGTAGGTTTTGCTGTCAGTTTAACCACAGTCACGGACTGTGACTGATGATTAACCTACCGTGTAATGTAGTGCCACGTGGTTCTCTTTGAATACTGCCCGATGAGAGCCACGGAGCAAAGAAAATTAAATATAAGGAGTAAACAAAAATAAATAAAAGATGGTATGGGTTTAATGGTCTATATTGTTAAAATTTGGTTTACACCTTACATAAGAAAAATTCCAAAATACTAGCTTAGCGATAGGGGTCGCTTTACATGGGTACGATTTGGTTGGTGTGCGTTGGGCCGCAAAAGGTAAAAGTTACAGTTCTACGTCAAGAAACCGAGCCCTACATGGAGATACCACGGTTCACTAAAAGAGCTAAATTGTAGTGAAAGTTACACCGACCTCATGTGTCCGATATGATGACAACTTCTAGTTATTAATGCTCCTGTGAGTCTTGAATGAAATTAGGACTCGGTGGACAGCAATTTGTTCAGGCCGGTGACGTGGCCGTGGATGGACACCGTCCCAAAGTAGGGTATTCTCATAAAACGATGAGTCGAATAAAATTAACTTCCCATAGCTGTAACAAAATATGTATGATTAGCAAACTGGAAAACCGACCACGAACACGTTGTGCTATGCGGCATGGCGGCGTGGCGTGGGAAATAATATTTCCAAGATTCTTACCAGGTTTTCGCTGAACAGAATCCTGTTTAGCGGGTGTTCAAACCGCCTGCTCCCACCACCCGTTTGAAACTTTGCCTGGCCGAACTCAACCACAGTAAGTAAAATTGGAGAATCTGGCACACCCTCAAACCAGTGACCAGTGGTTCTACCTGTAATAAGAACAACCTCAAAAAAAATGTTCCTGGCGTCTTGCGACATCTGCATTAAACAGATAAAACTGCACTTACCTCAGTAGCGTTTTCTGACTATAAATTATTATGCGAGCGACTCTCGCCGCGTTAAATAAAATAACCAAATGGAATCTCGTTCATCACAACTGTCATCTTTCTTTTCTGAAAATCTGAAAACTTGTTTGGTGTTGCCCTTGCTTGTTTTGAAACTTCTTCCAAAACGTTCCGTTTTCCCAAATCCTACCATAACTTGAAATTAAAAATTGACCAAATATTTTTGTAAATAAAAATTTAACCTACATAAACAAATACCTGTGTTTTGTCGACTATAAATCTTTTGGACAAAACACAAAGAACTGTCACTCGACGCTTCAATCTGCAAAAAGGTGTTTGCGCATAACTTCATTAAAAGTGTCAGATAGAAGAATGTGACGCGAAATGGCAACACCGCGGCTCCAAAATCAGCCTTCCTATTGGGCGTTGTTGCTATTCGTCGAAATCAAGAATCTTATATTCGTATTGGTCGAAATCATGACACGCCGCACGCGCCATTTTCTATCGTCAAATTCTCTGCAAAACTGAAGCGAATATTGAGAGACTTTGTTCTGTTTTCCAATGTTTATTCATTTCAAAACCTTATTCAAATACTAAAAAATTCGAAAAGACATTTATTAAAGTTGCGGCTGCTACACACGTCCGCCAATGACGTTAAGGGGGAGGTGCCAATTCCTGTAAGGTACTGAAAACTACCATTTCGCTTCCGCGCCAAAATTTAAACTTGGGAATTGTCAGAACACAACGTTACAATACCCCCTCTCCTGAAAAAAAGGCGCTGCCCTCAGCGTCCTCAAACTACAAATCCTACTACTAACACAAACCTAGAAAAAAAATCTATTGAATGCTACGATTCAACGAACCATGTCGACCGACAACCCAAAAAAAAAATATATATATATACCCTGGACGTACAACCCGTCACCCTAGTGACATCACATTTGACGACACAGGACTTCCACTTAACGAGACAAAACACAAAACAACACCGCACAAACAAAACATTTACAACTCAAAACCAAGTTGTAAACCAAACAAGGAGACGAAACTACGCTCCTAAAAAAATTGTAGCATTCACCAAATACGCAAATGCCTACAGTTGTTGTGATTGTACAACAACTAAATATTCAAGATTAAAAAAAAATTGTGACATAAATTTCAGTCACCCAAATAGCAGAAAAAAACATGCCGGTTTCTTCCATAACGAGTCGTTTCAAAATTGGAGTATGAATTGGAAAAAAAAATATAAGTTTCACTACCTGCCAAACAGCAAAAATAAAAAAAATATCAAGATTTACCCGAATCTACACCTAGGTAAAAAAAATAGATTCGAAACTCGTAACAAAAAGTGAATTCTAACTCATTAGAGATTAGAACCACACAAAAAAACTAAACCAGTCCTCCATCTACCTATAGCTTGGCTACCGGCAATTCCCTGCTCTTTCACACCCAAATTCCTCCGCATGCAATCGTCATTCATTCGTTCATCACCATTTGTCCTTTCATACCTCACCATGCAAACCAAAAGTGTTACAGTGAAAATAACTGTAAACACCACACACAGACATACGCTTCGTGTGCCAAATTTCGTGTATTTGACACACTACTAGAGAAGATGTAATAAGTGCCCTAAGCTTTTAAATCCTTAATGTGCCAAGAACCTATAGATTGACCATCAGAAACCCTTTCCAAATCATACACCAAAGGCGATAAAACTTTTTTGACCCTACATTTCTCAAATTTAGGTGCCAACTTTGCCATTTTAAATTTTTGCGCATCACTCTGAGTAAATGTTCTCTTCCACACAACATCACCTACAGAAAATTTAGCCTCTCTTCTTCTTAAGTTATAGTGAGTGGTGTTCTCAGCATGGGCTTTTAATAAATGCTCGCGTACCTCTTCGAAAATGGTCTTTAAATTGTGAAATTCACCGGCGTATTCGTCCCTAGGTACCCCAGGTTCGTATTCCTTATCTGTGTCCCTATAAAAGGTACCACTAATGACTGGTTCCCTAGCATGTACTAGAAAAAATGGTGAAAATCCAGTGGACTCATTCACGGCACTATTAATTGCAAACTGAATTTTTGGCAATTGTTCATCCCATGTACGATGATTATCTTTAACGTAAGAAGCAACAGCTGTCATTATGGTTTTGTTGTATCTTTCAACCAAATTTACTTGAGGTGTGTAACGCGGGGTAAAATGGAGTTTCGGAACTTTATAACGTTCGAGCATTTGGCGGAATTCAGATCCTGTGAATTGCACTCCGTTATCAGCAATTACAGTCTCTGGAACGCCGTGTACTAAAATTACGCGTTGTTCCAAGTTTTTCACCACCTCCGCACAAGTAGCACGTCTCATTGGAAAAATTAAACAATATTTAGAAAAGCAACAGGTAACTACCAAAAGATAAACAAAACCAGAACGAGACCTTGGCATTGGACCGACGATGTCCACGGATAATACCTGAAATGGTTTATGGCAGACTTTCGGTTGACCCATTAAACCTGGAGTTGCCTTCTGTGATGGTTTGTATGCGGCGCAAGTGTCACAGTGTTTAATGAAATCAACGATGTCTTTGTACATTCCTGGCCAATAATACCGTAGACAAAGGCGTCTATGGGTTTTGAAAACTCCCAAATGAGCCGCTGTTGGTTCACAGTGGTTCTCCCTAATAATGGCCTCTCTCTGATCCTTCCGTACTACCAGCTTCCAATCAAATTCACTCAATAAACTAAATTTACTTTTTGAAAAACGATACAAATTACCATCCTTTACACAAAAATTAGGAAAATTAAGTGGATGCGACTTACAACCATTAAAAATTTTATCAAACCACTCGTCCTCCACAGAGTTGATCACGTTTAAGGTGTTAGCGTCCATAAGTCTGGATAACGCGTCTGGAACCACATTGTCTGTGCCTTTCCTGTGCTCAACCTGAAAATCGAATTGAGACAGTCGACAAAACCAACGCGCCAGTCTACCTGAAGGGTTCTCCAGCTTAGTAAACCATTTAAGAGATGAATGATCCGTGACAACTTTAAAAGGACGAGATCCCAAATAAGGTTCAAATTTCTCGACCGAAAATAAAACAGCTAAGGCTTCCCTTTCTGTAGCACTGTAATTTCTCTCTGCTTTATTTAAAGAACGACTTACAAATGCAATAGGGTGATCATGTCCTTCAATTTCCTGAGATAACATTCCTCCTAACCCATATGAAGATGCATCACAATGTACAGTGAAAGGCTTACCAAAATCTGGTACAGCTAAAACCGGTGCTGTAACTAGGGCGTCTTTCAAAGTATTAAAAGACTCTTCGGCTTCCTGTGACCAAGAGAAGGGTGGCGCATTCTTTCCACTACACGTCAACTTATTTAGTGGTGCGGCGATAGTCGAAAAGTTACGAATAAACCGTCTATACCAGGAACACGTTCCAAGAAACATTTTGACCTCACGACTTGAAGTTGGAGTAGGAAAGTTCAAAATTGCGGAAACCTTCTCCGGATCCGTTCTCAGACCGAATTCGTCTACAACGTAACCCAAATATTTAATAGAACTTCGGAAAAATTTAGATTTTGCAAAATTAATAGATAAATTAGCTTCCTTAAGCTTGTCAAACACCCGTTTTAAAAGTAGTAAATGCGTTTGGAAATCAGAACTACAGATAATAATGTCATCAACGTAACAGTAAACTGTTCCGTTGTCAATATCACTGCAGAACCCGTGACCCAACAACCTATCCATCAAACGTTGCTGTCTAGCCGGAGCTCCGCAGAGTCCAAACGGCATCACCTTAAATTTGAAGATACCTCTTCCCGGAACAGTAAAACTAGTCTTATCCTGCGACTCAGTTTGGAGTGGAATTTGCCAAAAACTGGAGCTTAAATCTATCGAGGATAAGTACCTAGCCTCCTTAAGGCTGTCAAGTATCTGAGGCATGTACGGAATAGCATATGCATCGCCCTTGGTAACGGCGTTAAGCTTCCTACAGTCAAGACAGAATCTCCAATCGCCACTCGCCTTCTTAACTAATAGAACGGGATTATTCCACGGACTTTCACTAGGTGTTACAACGTCTAATTCCAGCATTCTATCCAACTCGTCATTTAAGGCTTTCTTCTTTTCCGGCGACAACGGATACTGACCTATCCTAATAGGTATGGCCTCTCCCGTATCAATAACATGCTCAGTTAGAGGGGTCCTTCCTAACCCAATCCTTTCTGAAGAAATTGATTCAAAGTCTTTCACCATTGAATCAGCCAATTCTTTTTGACTAAAAGACAAACTATTATACGACTGAATACTATTTATTTGTTCTGAGTGAATTGAACTACAATTATTAAAAAATGATTTAGGAGCGTTCCTATAATCTATTTGATCAAAAATGTTCTTTCCTAAATCGAAAGATCTCCAAAAATCACAACCTAGTATCACCTCTGTGACTATACTAGGAATCACCAAAAATTTCACTACCCGGCTAATTTTACCAAAAGTAACCGGTACAAAAATAAACCCTAAAGATTCTAGTTGAACTCCATTTGCAACACTACACGACCTGTCTACACGCTCCTGAAGTTCAAACCCAAACTTGATAAATTGTTTATGTGCATTGTTCCCTAAAATTGAGATACAAGCACCTGAATCTAATAAACCAATAATTTCAAAATCATTCACTTTAAATTTTAAATAAGGCCTAACATCATTTTCACTAGGTGCGAAGAGAACCGAAGCGATGCTACGAAAAGATTTAAATTTACCCTCACTATCCACTAAATTATTACCTCGGTTCTCACCAACTAGTTTTTTGTCTGTGGTGAACTTTTAAAACTTGTGCCCTTACTGCAGTTCGGACACGATGTGACAGTAAAACCTACTTTGCCACATTTGAAACATTTTATATTTTGAGGTGTCACTTTACATAATCTGAAATTGTGGTTACCCTTGCCACATTTATAACACACTCGTTGGTTTGCAGAAGGCATTGAATTAGAATTAAACTGTTGTGATGTTGTTGGCGGTCTACTGGTGTTGTGTGTTGCTACATAATTAACTTGTTTTGCTTTACCCTTATAGCAAAATTCTTGACTCAGAAAATTCGACTTAGTCGGTTCAACAAAAAAATCCGAACGTTGGCGAGCAGATTCAAGTTTACGACATTTTGTCTTTAAATCGGAAATTGTAGTAATATCTAACAAAGCTAACTGTTGTGAAAAATACGGTCTGATGTTATGCAAAAGGATTTCAAGCTGCTTCTCCTCCGGCAGTGGTGATTTCAGTCTGTTGAATAGGCATGCCATTACTGAAAAATAAATGTGTGTTGGCTCCTCCATTCCTTGTGTTCGTGAACGGATCTCACCCAGTAACCTGTAATCATAATCGACCGGGTCAAATTCTTCGAGCAACAAAGATTTCAGTTCTGCCCAACTGTCAACCTGACTTTTAATGCCACGATACCACAGCAAACCCTGTTCTGAAAACAACTGAGCGGCTGAGTTGAACAACTTGCCGTCAGAAACACCATATGAAATTTGGAGCTCGTCGACACGTTCCAAAAATGAGCGTGGGTCTGTGGTCCCGTTGAATCTCAAGTTCCACTTTGCCACATTCCTATCACCAGAACATTCTGCAACTGCTACTACTGGCACCGGTTCAACCTGGGTATCGCTCTGATCCGGATGCTGTGCTCTTGTTGACAAGAAAAACTTTTCAGAAACTGACAATAAAAACTCAATTGCGCCAGACAACTCTGCCTTTTGTGACAAAACAGCAGGGTCATCCGACACAACTCGCAAAAGCCTATGATGTAAGTGTCGTACCAAACCACGGCATCTGCTCAAACAATGTGCTGTAACAGATTTTTCACTAAGTTTTGCTTTTAATTCTTTAATTTTATCTGAAATAATTTTAAGTTCCGAACCACTTTCAAACTCTGTTTCTGTGATTACCTCAGAGGGACACTCAATAAGAAGCTGTTTTAGTTGCTTTCTCAACAAAGGAACCGTAGAAGTCGGTGTTTCAGACCTAATTGTCACTTCATAAGTAAGTTCATCTTTTAAAAGAGAATGTACTAAAATTTCTAAATCCATCGTTAAGAACTGGTGGTATTTCCTTCACAAATAATTTAAATAAAAGGTAATATTAAATTATCAAACACTAAATCAGAGAAAACACAGTACTCAAGAAAATTATTTGTAATTGTATTGACCACAACGACACACCGCTTGTACAATATTGTAATATTTTGTAAATTTATCACCTAAATGTATAAAATGTAGGTAGTTTTAACAAAATGTATCAAATTTATAAACCAACTGTATGAACTTTTAAATTTAACAAAATGTATTCATTTTAAAAACAAAATAAAGTTTTAATCTGAAAACTGAAATCTTTCCTTTGAAAGTATGAATGTGTACACACACTAGTTTGTTACCAAATGTAAAATCTGATATTTATGTCTGTTTAGTTACAGTTTTACATAAAAACAATATAACTTGAAGTTAACTTTTAAACATGAAACATGTAGGTAGATACCTATACATATAAATCTTAGTTTTATAAAAACATATAACACATAACATAAAACATGGAACAAAAGCTTAACACTTAAAAATTAAAGGAAATGAAACAACCACACATGTGTTTTTTTTTCACTTTATAACATTCACAATAGCAGCACACCACAACATAAAATTACAAAACTAGAACGCGTGGTATTCCAATCCTAAAAATCAATTTAAATCTATGCCGCTACTGTTAAAAAAAACAAATTCCTAATAAAATGTTCCAAAGAAATTTATTAAATTGAAAAACAATTCTTTACTGTGGTTATGTTGTTCAAGCACAAAAAAAATATCTTAAATGTTGTTCGCTCAATAATTATGAACTAAATATTCTTGTTTGAAAAATATATTATGACTCTAAGTTACACAAAATACATAATGACTCTACCAAATACTTTCAAAAATATGATTCTAAGTTAAGCAAAAATATATACCTACCCTCTTTTCAAAATCAAAAAAAATAATATGACTCGACTGTAAACTTTTATTAAAACAAAAAAAACTCCCCTACTCTCTCCTACCCTCTCTCAATCTTTCAATCGTACTAAAATCATTCCATAAGTAAGCCAAAGGTGTGGGCCAGGACAAATCTTACACACACAATATTCCCTGCGGTCCGGGCCCAGATATGAGAAAGATGGGGGATATTTCTGACCAACACACACCAAACAATATCTTTAAATAAATGTGGGCGCCATTTGCCACGTGGTTCTCTTTGAATACTGCCCGATGAGAGCCACGGAGCAAAGAAAATTAAATATAAGGAGTAAACAAAAATAAATAAAAGATGGTATGGGTTTAATGGTCTATATTGTTAAAATTTGGTTTACACCTTACATAAGAAAAATTCCAAAATACTAGCTTAGCGATAGGGGTCGCTTTACATGGGTACGATTTGGTTGGTGTGCGTTGGGCCGCAAAAGGTAAAAGTTACAGTTCTACGTCAAGAAACCGAGCCCTACATGGAGATACCACGGTTCACTAAAAGAGCTAAATTGTAGTGAAAGTTACACCGACCTCATGTGTCCGATATGATGACAACTTCTAGTTATTAATGCTCCTGTGAGTCTTGAATGAAATTAGGACTCGGTGGACAGCAATTTGTTCAGGCCGGTGACGTGGCCGTGGATGGACACCGTCCCAAAGTAGGGTATTCTCATAAAACGATGAGTCGAATAAAATTAACTTCCCATAGCTGTAACAAAATATGTATGATTAGCAAACTGGAAAACCGACCACGAACACGTTGTGCTATGCGGCATGGCGGCGTGGCGTGGGAAATAATATTTCCAAGATTCTTACCAGGTTTTCGCTGAACAGAATCCTGTTTAGCGGGTGTTCAAACCGCCTGCTCCCACCACCCGTTTGAAACTTTGCCTGGCCGAACTCAACCACAGTAAGTAAAATTGGAGAATCTGGCACACCCTCAAACCAGTGACCAGTGGTTCTACCTGTAATAAGAACAACCTCAAAAAAAATGTTCCTGGCGTCTTGCGACATCTGCATTAAACAGATAAAACTGCACTTACCTCAGTAGCGTTTTCTGACTATAAATTATTATGCGAGCGACTCTAGCCGCGTTAAATAAAATAACCAAATGGAATCTCGTTCATCACAACTGTCATCTTTCTTTTCTGAAAATCTGAAAACTTGTTTGGTGTTGCCCTTGCTTGTTTTGAAACTTCTTCCAAAACGTTCCGTTTTCCCAAATCCTACCATAACTTGAAATTAAAAATTGACCAAATATTTTTGTAAATAAAAATTTAACCTACATAAACAAATACCTGTGTTTTGTCGACTATAAATCTTTTGGACAAAACACAAAGAACTGTCACTCGACGCTTCAATCTGCAAAAAGGTGTTTGCGCATAACTTCATTAAAAGTGTCAGATAGAAGAATGTGACGCGAAATGGCAACACCGCGGCTCCAAAATCAGCCTTCCTATTGGGCGTTGTTGCTATTCGTCGAAATCAAGAATCTTATATTCGTATTGGTCGAAATCATGACACGCCGCACGCGCCATTTTCTATCGTCAAATTCTCTGCAAAACTGAAGCGAATATTGAGAGACTTTGTTCTGTTTTCCAATGTTTATTCATTTCAAAACCTTATTCAAATACTAAAAAATTCGAAAAGACATTTATTAAAGTTGCAGCTGCTACACACGTCCGCCAATGACGTTAAGGGGGAGGTGCCAATTCCTGTAAGGTACTGAAAACTACCATTTCGCTTCCGCGCCAAAATTTAAACTTGGGAATTGTCAGAACACAACGTTACAGTAGTGACTGATGGTTGCATGATGTGATTTGTTCTTTCCATCTGACTGATCAGTCAAACGTAATTCATGACTGGTGGAATTTGACTGACGCTTGCATGACCATGTAATGGCCGCCTTATGATTTCTATGACTATTTCTGATACAAGTACGAAAAAACCAGTTTACCTACTCCGATCACTGATTAGTTAATTGATAGTCACTATAATTTTTTTTAACATCTTCTGTACTTGTACGTATTCTGTGGTCATACGCTCTAAGGCCCTGTCCTAATTGGCCATCAGTCGTGCGATGGTGCATCCGTCCGATGAAACTGGTCGTGTGACCGTGCGATCGAACCTAGTGATATCTATTGAATGTCCTAATTGGCGGTCGCGCGATTATGCGATGCGTCTATTGTTCAGCTTCATCGCAAGATGAAATCACAACGCATGATCGCACGACCGATGCCAATTAGGACAGGGCCTAAGGAAATAGTGAATGTACGATCTCTGAGTATTTCTTGTAGGTGTTAGTACCTGGTCGGCGGGCGGCACGTGCAGCAGCGGCTCGGACGGCTGGTCGCGGCGCAGCCGGAGCCGCACCACGTGGTCCCAGTGCCCCCACGACACCACGCCCCATATAGGCTCCTTGCTCCCGCCCCCCATAACACCCCCAACCATTGTTGACTCGTCTGTTCACAATATTTTAGAGTAAAACATTAGTTTGGGTCAGAATTTTAAAATCTGATGACTTATTTCCATATCCATATAAATTCGAAAAAAAATTAATTTTAATATCGAAGTAGAAAATTCATAATATTGATGTCATGAATACGACCTTTTATAAAAAATACCAAGGTTCCATCAATAAAAAGATTTCCTTATTAGTAGGTGCAACCTGAACATGTAGCTAAGCCCGTACGTATATTTACGGGCCTCAGTACCAACCTGGCAGCGCCAGCAGCGCGCAGGCGGGCGGCAGCGCGGCGGCGGCGCGCGCGTGCGGCAGCGCCACGAGCGCCGCGCAGCCCGCGGGCCGGCGCGCGCACGCCAGCGGCGGGTGCAGCTCGGGCGAGCCGCAGTAGCGGCCCCAGCGCACGCCGCGCGCGCCCCCGCACGCCTCCAGCTGCACGGTTAAAGCCAATGTCAAACATAATATACACTACGCAGTGATCCGTTTTACAGGTGTACGTTTTACCTGTAAACACACAATCTTTACTGTATCCATAGCAACGGACCCGATAAAAAGGTCTTGTAAATATGGTGTGAACATCACATCCAGTTGCGACGGATCCGTAAAAATAGTCCTCTAAAAACAGACCTGCTGTTTGAACGTACGATTACGTATACGTGCTGGCGGCTATGTGTGAGTGTGCCCGTAAGTGCGCACCATCGCCGCGGATGGTAGATGGTCAGGTACGGGCCGCCGCTACATTACCTGCGCGGGCGGGGGCGGGGGCGGCAGGTGGGGCGCGGCGTGGGGGTGCGGCGCGCGCAGCAGCTGGCGCGGCGCCTGCCCGTACGTGCGCACCATCGCCGCGGATGGTAGATGGTCAGGTACGGGCCCCCGCTACATACCTGCGCGGGCGGGGGCGGGGGCGGCAGGTGGGGCGCGGCGTGGGGGTGCGGCGCGCGCAGCAGCTGGCGCGGCGCCTGCCCGTACGTGCGCACCATCGCCGCGGCCGCCGTGCGGTCCAGCTCGTCCTCCAGCGCCGACGGGTCGAACCCGTAGTATGTCTACAAACGACACCACACGTGTAATTACGTCAAAATACAGTATCAACACTATAAAAAAGCAATAAAAATTTGACTGACTGTAATGGTTAACTAAAATGTCTAGCGGCAAAAGGCTGACCAGCAGACAAACGATTTGCAACATAACGTTCCATCGTTTTATCGTGGCCTGTCTGACCTGGCCCGATATGTCGTGTGAATGCGCCATTGTTCCTACGACAGTGTTAGAGTGGTCACATACAGACAAAATTTCAATTCGGAATTCCGAAATGGAATCATTCCGGACGCAGCTAATCCTTACAAATCTATGGACCTACCACCCACATGCGGGATTTTTCCCTACGAAATTTTCATACATTATCGGTATTCCGTTTCGGAATTCCGAAGCCGGCTTTATACTCACACAGGCGGGGAACACGTTGATGGCGTCGATGGCGGGCTGGCCGGTCTGCTTGTACCCGAACACGAGGTCGATCCAGTGCGGCAGCGCGTCGGTGACGAGCGCCGCCTCGAGCGCCTGCCGCTGCAGCAGCACGAACAGCCGCGACTCCGCCGCCCACGGGGGCACCTCCACGTCGTCCACGCCCAGCCCGCACTGCCGCACGCCCAAGTCCAGACCTACGACACGGTTGTTTTATGCACAACGGGATAGTTTTTGGCCTTCACCTCACCTGATGGTAAGTGACGATAAAGCCGAAGGTGGAAGCGCACTACACCCGGAATATTATCACTGAGGAACTAGCTATCTTACCTCTAACTGCCGGAACGCAACAATTTTTAAATTGTTGTTATAGCGTCAGACTTAGGTAAGATGGTGGTAGCTAGCCAGATGGACTTGAAATAAGGCCTGTCTATCAGCCATTTTATGTCCCCACTGCTGGGGCACAGGCCTTCCTTATGGGTGGTAAGGAGGACGGGCCATAACCCACCACGCGGGCCCAATGCGGATTGGTGAGTGTTAACGACTGCAAATGCAGCCGGGACCAACGGCTTAACGTGCCTTCCGAAGCACGGAGAAGCTCGAGATAATAAATTTTTGGTCACCCATCCCATGACCGACCCTTGCGAACGTTGCTTAACCTCTGCAATCGTTGGGCCAGGCGCTAAACTACTGCGCCACTGAAGTCCTCAAACAATGCCTATCACCAACCAAACCGAATACAAATTGTACCCTCCGGGAATCGAACCCGGGACCCCTGCATCTTACACGGGTGGGCGAATCACTAGACCAGAGAGGCGATTTGTATTAACTTGTATAACATGCGTCACGCCTTAACATTATAATGTTCAATCAGGGCCCTTATTTACAAACGTCCGAAACTTTCCGTATCCAATACTATGCTTTCCATATATTTACTCCATGGTTTCCATAACTTTTGTCAGTTCGGTCGGTTCAGTTGAGAATCCGTAATTTTACTGAACTATACAAGGTTTGTACACTTTGTATATGGAAGTCATAGCATCGGATACGGAAATTTTAGAACATTTGTAAATAAGGGCCCAGTAGTGTGAATTTTGTTTAGTAAAATAAAACTCATAGATATTGCACCGTATTGTCTAACAGCATAAATTTATGCACCAGAAATAAAAGTGGTTTCGAACAAAATGAAACACGAAGAGTTGCCACAAAACAAATAATTAAACTACTGGCTCTGTAGAGCTGTAGACTCACGTTTGTGATAATTTTTAGCATTTTTTGAAATGGATCCTGATCTTCGCCATTTTACAAAAATTTTAATAAACTGAATCGATAAAAAAAATATCATGCTTACAAAATTTCACGAGAATCAGGTGAGAAATGTGAACTGTAGATGAGAACAAACGGACAGCGGGACATAATACGAAAGTATTTTTGCCCAATATAAAACGGAGACGCTTTGCTAGCGAATCGCGCTCGCTCGGTCTTAAATAAATTCAACTATAACAATTGTATAAATAACGTCTAAACTAGAATTGAAAGCTAAGCTTTAACATGTGACAAGTTTAAAGTGTGTTCAGCAGCTGACCTTCGTTGTTGTGGAACAGCTCGGGCAGGTAGAAGAGCTCGGGGATGAGCTCCTTGACGTCGGTGGGCGAGTCGTTGGTGATCAGCCGCCACGTGGTCGCCAGCGAGTGGAACGTGCGGTCCGGCATGTCGAAGTTGTTGTCTAGTTCAATAACCACAAAATAAGTTAATGTATTTATTACTAGCGGCCGACCGCGACTTCGTCTGCGTGGACAGTTATTTTTGTCTATCCCTCTGGAACAGAACTTTTTTTTAATTAAAGATAAGGGTATCTTTAATTAAAAAAAAAGTTCTGTTCCAGTTCTGTACCAGTTTCGCGGTCGGCCGCTAGTAATAAATACATTAACTTATTTGTGGTTATTGAACTTCTCTGTACCCCTGACAACGTGTATGTAAAATTTCATTATGATCGATTGAGTAGTTAAGACGTGAAGGCGTAACAAACTTATTTTATTTTTATTTATTCACTAGCTTCCGCCCGCGACTTCGTCTGCGTGGATAGTATTTTGTCTATCCCTCGGGAACAGTTCCTTTTCTCGGGATGAAAGGTACCCTATGTCCTTCTCTGTACACCTGACAACGTCTGTGTAAAATTTCATGACGATCGATTCAGTAGTACAGTACAGACGTGAAGGCGTAACAAACAAACAAACAAACGGACTTTCGCATTTATATTATTAGTAAGGATTCATACATGCAAGTTAACTGTTGATGCGAAAATTAAACTGATTTTCGCATTTCTATTATTAGTAAGGATTACGGCCTGGCCACGGAACAAAGCGACCGGCGGCGGGGCATCACGACGCCACAAGCGGTTTTCTAGTCATGTCGTAAATTTGCCAATTTACCGCTGCCGCTGTACAGCAAGCGTGTCGATCGCGCATAATAAAGAGTCACCGGTCACTTTATTCCGTGCCCAAGCCGTAAGCAGTCATAGTATCCTGAAAAACTTATATCATGGACAATTTTCAGTAAGAAGAGAAATATGTACCTACGATATGGTGGTCCTATTGTGAAATGTAATGTTCTAATTAAGTAAAACCTGACTAAGTTGCTAACTTTACTTTTGCGACTAAAAACCTTCCCTATATGTTAGTATGAAGGTCCTACACTATCTGAGAGTTACTGGCACTGATCTTCAATTAAAAACCGAAATTGCCAATCAAAATTACTAATTTAACTATTGTAAAATTTTCCAAATACTAGACATAATCACGCGAGTCGTAAGTCGCGAGAGTAATTAGAAAATTTTGATTTACAATGCAAGAACATTACCAAATTCATATAATGTATGCTAAAGTTGATTGTTCGTACCCTGGTAGTTGAGGAAGAGCTCGGTGAAGGGCGGCAGGCGCACGAGGTAGTGCAGCACGCCGCCCGAGTTGCTGTACAGCGACGCGTAGTGGTGCGCCTGGCGCGCCACCAGCGGGCTGCAGCCCTCGCGCCGCGCCATCGCCAGGTCCTGCCACCATACCGAGCCGTCACCACCGAATACATAACACACATCATCGTCATCAGCCTATCATCGTCCACTGCTGAACATAATACACTGGGCGTCAGAAAAATCGCACCTTTAAAAAAATCTTCAAAGTTAATTTAATCCTAATTTAATGATAAGTGTTGTATATACTTCTTCCCCTTCGGACGTAGCCAACAGTCTCTAAAAACCGTTGAAATACTCGTCGATCGGAATCAATTACTGAGATTCAGTTTCCGAGCAACAATTGCACAATATTTGAGCAACTTCATGGGCAATAGTATCCATCTTAGGTATTCCTTTTTTTAATTAGACTGTTAAAGATAAAGCGAATTTACCCGCATTTCCTAAACTGACCGGCGGCGGCGCAAGCAATAACGCTTTAAGCGTTTAATTATGGTGACTGTTATGTTAATTTAATCAAACAATTATTAATTGAAAGCTCATTAAATGAACTTTCAATAGATATCAACCTTTACACAATAAAAAGTTAGCTAGCAATAGCAGGTGGCCAAGTCTACACTTATTTTCGAAGAGGTGCAATTTTTCTGACGTCGAGTATAGTACAAGTACAGAACGGATACTCCGCAAAATCATTTAAATAAATAGCGACTCATGCTCCGACACAATAAAGTACAATTCAGATCGCACAGCATTCCAGCGTGATTTCCTAAAGAGCGGTCTTATAAAACGTTATTGTGGCGTCAGTGGCCGCCTTCCTCGACATCGAGAAGGCCTTCGACCGGGTCTGGCATCCCGGCCTAATTCAGAAATTTATAAAAACACAGAGGTCCACCCGGCCCTCATTCTGCTGCTGGCCTCATTCCTAGAGGGCCGACTATTCACAGTGGCGGTGGAGGGAGTGGAGAGCGAGCTGCGGCCCATAAGGGCGGGAGTCCCCCAAGGCAGCTGCTTGAGTCCCACCCTCTACGCCATATACACCAACGACATGCCAAGCCTCAACGACCATCTTAGAGAGTGGGAGCCACGGGTCGAGCTGGCGCTATTCGCGGACGATAGCGCTTTCTACACTTCCTCCCCGTGGCCCAAAGCTGCTGCTATGCGCCTCCAGAAGCAGCTGGACCTCCTCCCGCCCTGGTTAGACGACTGGAGGATTGCGGTCAACGTGGGCAAGACCACCGCAATCCTCGTTGGCTCACACAAAAAACTGCCACCGCAGCTGACACTGAGGGGCGAGGCCATCAAATGGCAGCCGTCCACAAAGTACCTTGGCTGTCACATTGACCGCGACCTCAACATGGTCGCCCAGGTCGACCACGCTACGTCCTCGGCCCGCGCAGCAAGGGCCATCCTGCGCCCTGTCCTACAATCTCGCCTTCCCCTCAGAACCAAGAGGGCAATTTACAAGACTCACGTCCGGTCGCGGCTCACTTACGCCGCACCGGCTTGGTTTTCATTCTGTTCGCAGACCCAACGTGAGAGGCTGCAACAACAACAAAACATAGCGCTCCGCGTCATCACCCAGGCGGGGCGCTACGTCCGGAACCAGGTGATCGAACGGGACCTGGGCATGGAGCCTGTCCAGGACTTTGTGGGCCGTCTGGCGCGTCGAATGTTCGACCGCGCCGACCGAGGCCCCCACCAACATCTGCAAGGTATAGCCGCCACCCAATCACCACCGCCACCAACAACATCATCGCAACCGGGAAGAGCTCCTTCCCCCTCTCCACCAACATATGGGCCAAGAGGAAGACAGTGAAGGCGCTGCCCCGACATATTGTGCCCCCGCCATCTCCCCAGCCCACCCCACCCAATCCCACCCTCCCACCCTGAACCCCTTTCACTAAATATAACCCCTACCCTGTTGCCTAAGCCGTGGCCCGTTCGCAGGCGCTCGCTGGGCCTCCCCCATTATGGGGGTCTCACCCGGTGCGGCAGACCGCGCAGAGGGCCGCGCAGCAACCTCCGGCGGGGGTCACCCTACACGCCGAAAGGCGGCCGCGTATAGCGGCACACAACGCCGTGGGGCAGTCGCCCCATGAGATGAAGCCCGGGGAAGGAGCAAAAGCTCGAACCCGCACCCGCACCCAGCTGAAGACTACCCGACTAAATTCGCCGCCATGTTATGGCACCGTCATCTTAAGGTGCGTCCAGATATGTTCTTTTGCCCGTACCGTACCTCCGTTCCGATCAGCGTCGCGATCAAAGAACGCTAGTCTGGACGCATGTTCGGAACGGTGCGGAGGTACGCCGTCTCGATCGCCGACAGGTACGCTCCGATCCATCGCGAGTCGGTTTTTTCGCCCCGTTCAAAGGAAAAACGGAACGGAGGAACGGTACGGCGCTAGTCTGGACGTGATCGCGGCGACGCCGACGTTCGGAGGTTGTAGTACAGTAGCCCGTAGTACATTTAAATTACGAAAAAGGTTAGGTACCGTTTGCCGTTGTGATATAGTTATTTATTATGAAATTATAGATACTTTAACCCAAGTTTTACAGATCGCAACTCGCCGTAACCTATATTTGTATATCTCCAAAAATGAGATTTTTTGGAGATATACAAACCAGATAAAGTCCATCCATTTCATCTGGTCTTAAATCTGTGTATGGCTACTTTTCACAGTCTAACTATTATCAGTGGCAATCAAACATAGCGCTGTAGAACACTACAATAGCTAAACCATGTGATTAACCTCGAAAAATAAAAAATAATAATTTTTGGAGATATACAAATATAGGTTACGGCGGGTTGCGATCTGTTAAAGTATCTATAATTTTATAATAAATAACTTTATCACAACGGCAAACGGTAACCTTCTTCGTAATTTAAATTTACTACGGGCTGCTGTACTATTGGATCGGAACGTTGATACGGAACGGAGGTACGGTACGGCGATAGTCTGGACGTGATCGCGGCGACGTTCGGCGGTTTGATCGGAACGCTGGTACGGAACGGAGGTACGGTACGATCAAAAGAACATATCTGGACGCACCTTTAGGAAACCAAGGGGAATAGGAGATATACATATTATTTACTACACTGCTATGATATGCGCCTCCACGAAAAGGGATTGCATAAGATAAATTGAGATGAAGGTAAGTTCAATCTGTTTCCCAGTTTAGGCTAAAGTTATCACTCAGACTCAAAATAATAATGTTGTACGAGTTATCAATCTAATATCTCCGTAAAAATTGTATTCAAATCTCAACTTTATTGCCCTCTACAATACGCAATAGTATTATGAGTAAGAGTGAATTTTGCACTGACGTTGTACGTATTGATATAGTGCTGCTCCCGCTCGCGTCGCTGCACCCATGGGTCGGCGCAGGTCGCGGAAGGTGGCAAGCAAAGGTGGATCCAGCTAGCGCACCTGGTACTCTGTCAGCTCTGCATTTTGCATATCAGGGGCCGTATTATGACCTTCTTATTTCCAGGCAGTTTTCTGACTGGCTATCAATCTATCTCTTTTATTTGCTATACGACGAGAAAGAGATGTCACTACAGCAATTTATAAACCTGGCAGGATTTAAGAGCTTGTAATACGGCCTCAGGTTCTATGAGAGAGAGGAATGTTGCACTCACGTTATACGTGTTGATATAGTGCTGCTTCCGCTCTCGTTACTGCACGGCCATGGGGCGGCGCAGGTCGCGGAAGGCAGCAGGCAAAGTTTGATCCAGCTCTTGCACCTAGTACTCTGTCAACTCCGGGTTCTACATTAAGTACTATGAGAAAGAAGATTGTTGCACTCACGTTATAAGTGTTGATATAGTGCTGCTCCCGCTCGCGCCGCTGCACGGCCATGGGGCGGCGCAGGTCGCGGAAGGCGGCGGGCGCGGTGAGGTCCAGCTCGCGCGCGCAGTACTCGGCCAGCACGAACGGCAGCACCGGGTACTGCATGAGGTCGTTGTAGGACCGCCCCGCGAGCCCGTTCAGCCGCATCAGGTACTCCCAGTTGGTGATGCTGCCGCTGCGCCACTGGGACATCGCTTCTGATAGGGAATCTTGTTCCACTCTGAGGGTGAACATTTCAATTCATTACAACTGATAAAAAGTGTGAGAGGACAGGTACTAAATAGCACGGTACGACAGAGATATTGATGAATTACTCCGCACAAGATATAACAATATAAGGCTGAGTTGCACCACCTAACTTTAACAATAAAAAGCTTGTTATAGTACCGGTTAAACATAAGTTAGCCAATAAAAAAGGTTGTCAGCCAGCATGATGTCCTTTGACAAGTTTGACGTGACAAATAGGTAGCATTACCATTTGACAATAGCCTTAACTTTGACAGCGTTTTGGTTACACCTACTTTTATTGTTTTAGCTTTTTTAAACTGCGAGCAGGTTCTCATTAGAAACCCTAATGCTTTTGAGGCTTTTTTCGGGAAGTTTTCTATTTTTACATCAAAAATTAACTCAGTCTTGGATAATTCCAAGATCTCGCGTTTGGTTGACATTAGACAGAACATTTTTTTTTTATTTATATTCAAAATTAAGTTTGTTGCGTTTTCTTGAGAAAACCATCGAACAACATTTACTTATGTTTAGGTCGATTCTGTTCGAGCCACAATAGTTTTCAAATCTTATAAGATCATCCTGCAGTAAAAAGGAATCAGTTTCACTTTTTATTTCTTCAAAAAAATTCATATCGAATAATAGAATTTTTTAATGTTAAAAGGAATTAGACACGTCATTAATAAAAATTACAAATAGAAGTGGTCCCAATATGAAACCCTGAGGGACTATTGAAGGCACCACATTCCACGACGAGGAGAAACTGTAGGTGTGTTACTTGTGCGGCAGGTGGTGCAGGAAGGCGGCGCGCTCGGGCTCGGCGGGGAAGGCGAGCAGGTGCGCGCGCGCCGCCAGGAACAGCTCCACGGCGCGCTCCTGCAGGCACCGGCGCGCCTAGCGGGCTATAGCTACATGTAGTGTTACTTGTGCGGCAGGTGGTGCAGGAAGGCGGCGCGCTCGGGCTCGGCGGGGAAGGCGAGCAGGTGCGCGCGCGCCGCCAGGAACAGCTCCACGGCGCGCTCCTGCAGGCACCGGCGCGCCTAGCGGGCTATAGCTACATGTAGTGTTACTTGTGCGGCAGGTGGTGCAGGAAGGCGGCGCGCTCGGGCTCGGCGGGGAAGGCGAGCAGGTGCGCGCGCGCCGCCAGGAACAGCTCCACGGCGCGCTCCTGCAGGCACCGGCGCGCCTAGCGGGCTATAGCTACATGTAGTGTTACTTGTGCGGCAGGTGGTGCAGGAAGGCGGCGCGCTCGGGCTCGGCGGGGAAGGCGAGCAGGTGCGCGCGCGCCGCCAGGAACAGCTCCACGGCGCGCTCCTGCAGGCACCAGCGCCGCGTCACCACGCCGCGCACCGCGCCCAGCGCCCAGCACTGCCCCTCCTCCGCGCCCCACCCGTCCCCGCCCGACCACCCCTCCTCCGACCCTGAACTCGCTTCGTCGGGCACGAAGTGGATAGCTCTGTGTACAACAACAATATTTGTGATAACATCCAACGGGCCTAGAGATGGGTAAAAAAACCCGGTTTAAACCCGACCAAGACTTGGCTTAAACCCAATAAAAACCCATATTATATGTTATAGAAACTCTTTACAGATTTTTTTTATTTCTATTAATATGTCAAATAAAACGTTACTATGGAAATAATCAATACAAAAACATATTCAAAGGACGAAACATCTATGTTTTCTGAAGATTTTATTTAGTTCAACAAAATTGTCTATGGGGTTTACTGGGTTTAATCGTAAACCCAGCAGTAGGGCCAAAATTTGGTCCATTGCCCATCTCTTAGTAGGCCCTAATCAGAGCGTCACTAGTATAGTGTGTGTTAAGTCGTTTGTACTAAAATATTTAGTTATCATTATTGTAGACAGATGGCGTTGTAACTTGTTCTAAATTGGCTAACAATACCGCTCCGCACAACTCCAATCGAGGAATCGAGACTTGTTTCACCGGAGCAACTTTTGTCTTTGCGGCAAGTAATCGTACAAGTACAGTGTGTGTGACCTGTCTGTGAGCAGCAGCTCGCCGCGCGTCTCGCGGTCGACGGTGACGTGCGTGACGCGCGCCATGTACACGACGGTCTCGTCGGGCTGCAGGCGCGCCGCTAGCCCGTCGCGGTCCATGGCCCCGCGCCAGATCACGCCGTGCAGCGGCGGCGGCCGACGCGCTAGTTCTGTACACAATGTTACAATCGTATTCATATAACACAGGCTAAGACAACACAGTCGACTCTTAATAGTTTATTGCAATTGTGAGGCTGTTGAGCGATGTACATACAGGAACATCTCTCATTCATAAGATAATTAATATCTGAAGGAGTTAACACTAGAATGCAAAACTTTCGAAATCTACGGCCAGAAAACAGGCTGACAAAAAATATATAAAAAAAGAAGAATTAAATGATCAACTGACAAAAGTAATGATAAACTAAGAATAATAAATAGCAGACATACCAGCCTTGTACCGGTGCTCGGGTTTCAAGAAGCGCGGCGGTATCCTTAGGTGCGCGCGGCGCAAGCGCACGCGCACGCGACCCGGGCCTTCTGTGGGGTCCAGCTGCCACGACTGCGGGTACCCGCGCGGCTCGTGCCACACCGCTACAATACACACACTCATATACACATGCAATATTGTGAGCAAAGACCATCATATTAAAATGTCAAGCAGATCCTGCCAAACGATTTTTGCTCGAAATCGCAGTCGATCTTACGACTGCGGGTACCCGTGGGGCTCGTGCCACACCGCTGTAATACACCACGGACGTATATAAGGGGGGGGTTTTGGGGGTCCGGACCCCCCCCCCCCCATTGATATCCATCTTACTTGTCCAACAGAAAAAAAAAACATGCACCGCGCCGATTGTAGAAAACGATAGATGCTTAGTCCGCCGCAGGTGTATCTCGAGATATTATACGACACTCAAAGCGGAGGAAATTGTTGGTAATTTTAACTTCTTTAAAAGTGTTTTAGACAACTTTGCCGAAGAATGCATTTTTTTGAAGTTGTAACCCAAAAACTGAAATAAGTTGAGGTTTTTCGATCACTACGAAGTTAGCACAGGTCTTTCAGGGTTTCAGGTCAAGCAGGGGCGACCGCCCAGGGCTCCATTTTATATCCCCAGCCGCACACCTTTACAGTTTACCGTTATACAGTCCTACAATTACTATCGTAAATTCCCTTTTAGCGACAAAATCGTTATGGTGGCAAAACATGATCAGAACAACTTGGCAATATCTCGTCGAAACTTCATCGCTCGCTACCATGTGCCATTTAAGATTTGGTCATTGTAAAATCCAGGGGCCGTACCGGCTAACGAATCGATTATCGAAAAGTCTATCGAGTTTTAACTTAAAACAGAAAATAATAAAGTAAGGAATTTCGTCTTGTACTTTCTGTTGACGTAATTTGGAAGATATCGATGTTCGTGTGACATCATGAATTGGGGTTTGCCATTTTAGCCCAATTGGGGCTCGATTTATCTGTTTTAAATGGGGAGGCGAAGGCAAAGTGAATTACAGATGGCGCTTCAGTCTTTGGAACAATTGTCAGTTTGAGCTTATATTGTCTTGACTGTGTAATACGTGATTTTACTTTCTTAGATTGTATTTTTTTCGGTTTTGCGGACAAACAATGTATTCTGTGCTAACTTTAGCTCAGATAAAAGAAGAATTACGGAAAAGAAAAACCCAAAACAACAGGCAAGAAAGTTTATAGCAACTTACAAAAAATTGCTAACAAGCATTACATTTCTTTAAATTTCGTGTAAGATTTACAAGTAATCTTTTTATTTCAGATTACAAGCATATGATTTAAATTTTAACAAAGCAACTGAGTGTGAATTTCCGTGTTTATAATTGCCTCATGATGCCTTCTGTGCAATAGTAATTTCAGGTTTCTGTACTGGAATTTCTGTACCATCCAAAATTACACGAACCGTTTTATCATATTTATTTAATTATTCTAAGTTTCTTGAATGACTCTGGCATATAAAATTCTATTAATTCTCTGTTTGGCCCCAATATTGGGCTTATTCCATATTTGATATACCTATCAAATTCATCCAAGTTATAAATATGTTAGAAACTGCTGAGGTTCAAATATTAAAGAACAAAGCTGTTATAATTCAAATGCTGTTTTATTTTGGCGAAGCTTCATCAAATTCATGAAACATTCCTTTTGATTTATAATGTTACTCAGGCTCAGCAAAGGAGAAAATCGAGGGAAAAGCATCTTTTTTTTGATATTTTTTTGGCCACTATTTTTTTTGTTACTGGGAAATCGATGAACTCCAATATTTTACAAGTTACATGCATAACAATGCGGTATTTTCTCAGTATAAAATTAAAAAGTGCAATACTCCAAGAGATTCCCATATGTTTTGACACTTTGTTTGAGGCGGCCGGGTACCAAAGACCAGACGCCACCTATCGGGATAAAATTGCGCTTTTCCTCCCCATTGAAACTCAGCAGACTTTTCGATAATCGATTCGTTAGCCGGTACGGCCCCAGGAGCGGCCCTAGGGCGGTGCAAGCGGTGCGACTGCACTGGGCGCCCTCGTGTGTGGGGCGCTGAAAACGCCCGACAACCGGTCGACTATCAATCGTATTGTTGCCTGGTGAAGAGCGACGACGCGACGAATGAAACTAACCAAAAATCGCACTGCGCGGCCATTTTTAGTGTAAACAAGCAAGATTAGTGGATTAACCGCCTAAAAATCGCGCAACGCAGCTGTTTTTTTAACTATAAACAAGCAAGATTAGTCGATGAAACTGACTAAAAATTGCGCTGCGCGGCGGTTTTTTGCTATAAACAAGCAAGATTACAAGATCAGTAGGTGAAACTGACTAAAAATCGCGCTGCGCGGCCATTTTTTACCTAACAGGCAAAATAAAAAATTTTGGAATCGAAGATAGGGGGCGCCTCGTAGAAATGTCGCCCAGGACACTGGTAGTGCTAAAACCGGCACTGGCAGGCAATGTTAAATTTGTAAATGATAGATTAATTGGCGTTAGAGCACTGTTTTTTTTTGCGTTGAGGACCCCCCTTGTCAAAGCTATAGCTACGTCCGTGTAATACACACACTCATAACACTGAATAGTGCGATCACAGATCATCATATTAGAATCTCAGGCGGATCCTGCCAAACAATTTTTGCTCGAAATTGCAGTCGATCTGCGGAACTTGGTGAAAGCTTGGTCAAAACAGTACGCAACGAAACAACAGACGCAAATTAAATTAACCATTCAGAAAGCTAAGACAAGATATACCGTTACAAAAATCTCAAGAATTTGGTCATGTTTCAAAATACTAAAACAATATTTTATTTATTTATTTATTTATTCATGGAAAATAAACAGCATTTATATATTGATTATAGATAGGGTAAAAGTAGAACAAACATGCCTTTATCAGTTTTCACAGATAAAAATTAATATAATCAAGATGAAAAAAGATAAAAGATGAAAAACATGCATTATCAAACTAAGATTTAAATTGTACCTACTTATAGATAAAATAAAAAAGAAGTTTGGCTGACAAACTAATGCTGGATGGTTCGAATCTTCCGGTACTAATGGATCTGTACAGTGCTGGACAGTAATGTCGCCGATGGGAAAAATAAATCCAGTATACCATTTAAATGATTTCTGACATGATTGTATTGGTGTAAGTCGCATAAATTCATTAAACCACTTAATTCATTATGATTAATATTTGTACTGTGAAAGCTCGGAGTAACATAGTTGACGTCATTACTCGATGACCAGGATATGTCACTTAAGTTAATTTTTTTTATATTAATTATTTGAACGGTCAACGGACGGATGTTCAAACGCTAATAAGTTAGAGCAATAATAACTGTTCACGTTAAAAGTAATTTGACTATTCACAGACGCCTCAAGTAACTAAAATCGATTCTGAGTCGATTCGAATCGTATTACTGAAACACTTTTGAAAGGCGAAGATAATTTATTCCAAATCAACGTGGATTATATAAATCTGTAGAAATCACACGCCACCGCAATATAGCAAGGGATAGCGACATCTGTCGACTGTTTGACAAACTAAATTAGAACACTTAAGGTCGAGTTAAGTTAGGTGCCGTATTCCAAAAAAATAAAGTAAATGAAATAAAATATTAACAATAAGGAAGATTGAACAACTATGCACATAGAAAGTGGAAGTATACATACCTCGCTCGTGCGTGTGCGCGGCGATGAGCAGATGCCACCTGGCGGCGGCGCGGCTGCGCGCGGCGTGCGTGCGGCGCAGGTGCGTCATGAACCCCTTGCGCTCCGCGTTCTGCGCCTCCACCACCTGCCGCGTGATGCCCATCGCGCTCTCCGCCAGCCGCGCGCACACGCTCTCCTTGCTGAACACCGCCCTACACCAACATTATACCCACGTTTTAATATAACGAAAAGAAACAAATGTACACCATGTGAATAGGGATGATGACTAATGAATAAAAAACGAAATACTAATAAAAATCGTTAACATATTCAAATTTTAGAGAAGCTTGTATAGCTCTTGGTTTTTTATATTACATATTATTTGTTTTATGTTATGACCCTTCAAAGTTGGGTGGACAAATCCATTCAAAAAATATAACATTTGTTAAAATACATAACACATTTAATTCGTCCGTGTCTAAGAAACCATTTTGATAAACACAATATTTGATATAGCTGCCGAACAAATTTCCTACGCGTTGCATACAAACTACTCAAGCGTGACGTCATAACTGAGTAGCCGTTAGTATGGAGCGTTTTCGGGTGAGTCCAATTTTGTGCATTTTCAACTGTGATATCTCGGGCAGTTTTCATGCTAGCGAAATAATTCTTTTCTCGGCGGCGAGCCAGTCGGCGGGCAGGCGCTCGGGTAGCGCGGCCTGCGTGCTCACGGCCCAGTCCAGGATGGCTGTATGTACCTCGGTAGCTGGATAGCGGCGCGCGCGCTGGCCCTCGCCCAGCGCTGCAGGTCGCGGCGCAGCAGCGCGGCGGCCTCGGCGGCGAGGCAGTCGGCGGGCAGGCGCTCGGGCAGCGCGGCCTGCGTGCTCACGGCCCAGTCCAGGATGGCTGTATGTACCTCGGTAGCTGGATAGCGGCGCGCGCGCTGGCCCTCGCCCAGCGCTGCAGGTCGCGGCGCAGCAGCGCGGCGGCCTCGGCGGCGAGGCAGTCGGCGGGCAGGCGCTCGGGCAGCGCGGCCTGCGTGCTCACGGCCCAGCCGCGCGCCCAGTCCAGGATGGCCAGCTCCACGCCCGACCCGCGCTCCGCCTCCAGGTGCTGGTGCTGCAGCATCGACAGCAGGTACACCGCCAACTAAACACACAACCGCCTCACTTCATGCTCCAAAGTGACATATTTTATTATTTGACAGGATTGATTGACGAAAAGAAATCACGATGTCTTTCATAGCGTTAGGTCACGGTTTTGAAGAGTGCTACAGCTACAAGAATAATATCTAAAATAAAATTAGTCAAACTTATTATAAATTCGCTCGCTCACCTTTCTGCTGGCGGCGGGGTCGTGGGGCGCGAGCGCGGGCGGCGGCGCGTGGTAGAGCGCGCGCAGCAGCGCGGGCTGCAGGGCGCGCGCGCCGGCCGCGGGTGCGCCGCCCCACCACACCATCTCCTGCAGCAGCGCCGCCCACTCAGCGCCGCCGCCCGCCCACCAGCGAGGGCGGGAGCTCGACGCGCTGTTGCCGTTCACCGCTGCCACACGAATGGACCGATATTGATTTATTGGACCGAATTTAATATTTATACTGTTTTTAGAAAATAAAGCCTACGTGAAATAATAGTTACTGATACATTGATTATTATTTGTATACTAAAACAAACTCCAGTAACTTTGTGTAAAAAAAATATCAATAACTTTTTAGTTTGACAAGAGGCCACAAATTGATAGCTGTGTAAGGATGGGAGCCGGGAGTGTTAAATAAACAAGTATATTGTTTCAGCTGTGGTTTATTACTGCTCTAAAATACAAGAGGATCGATATTATATTTGGTTACAAGAGTACATACTTACTACCTATATTATACTATACACTACATGCCCATCGGCTAAAAAGAAAAAAAAATACAAGTCAATATTTTTTTTTAATAAAATTATTAAGTAGGTATTATATGTAATTGAGTATATGAGTAATATATGTATGATGAGATGACGTCATCTTTTATAATATAATTCCTTACGACTAGAAATTACATAACTCTGTTATTTATTTATGTATCTATCTTATAAGGTCTAGTTCTATTCTTATGTACCAACATTTCCTTTCCTTTATAATCTATTTTAAGATTAGGTTGACAATCTTCAATAACTTTGAAAGGTCCAATGTACAGAGGATCAAGTTTGTTTACACTTTGTTCGTTTCTAAGAAGTATCAGATCACCAACATTATATGTGATTGGATTTGTATAGCTATCATAACAAACTTTTCTTAACTCTTTGCTTATAATTAAATTTTCCCTTGCGTCATATTGCGATTTCTGTAGTCTATATTTTAGCTGTTTTGGATAGTCGTAATGATTATATAACGGATCAATTTGGAATGATAAATTACTGGGTAAGTTACAGGGTTTGCCAAAAACGAGCTCATACGGTGTATATTTAGTTTCAGTGTGTACGGTCGTATTGTAACCAAAACACCAAAAAGGTAACCAATTACTCCAATTTTGGGGTTCGTTATCTGTTTGAATTCGAAGGTATGAAATTAAATTTTTGTGACTGTTTTCTAAGCTACCT
Organism: Agriphila tristella; assembly: GCA_928269145.1. Lineage (NCBI taxonomy): Eukaryota > Metazoa > Arthropoda > Insecta > Lepidoptera > Crambidae > Agriphila > Agriphila tristella. The sequence goes on along the minus strand of OV743439.1, from coordinate 28,930,176 downwards.
ATAGACTGGTGGTGATATGCAGTGGATGTAATTTGCTTAATTTTCAGAATATCGCATACTTCCTTCATAACGTTAGAAACAAACTCGGTGCCCCGATCAGATATTATTTGACGAGGTATCCCGTATCTTAATATAAAATTATTAACAAATGTTGATGCTACTGAAATAGTATCCTTATTTTTAATAGCGTAAGCTTCAACATACTTACTTAAGTCACACTGTAGTGTGAGTATATATGAATTATTATCACTATCCTTACTTAAGGGCCCTACTAAATCTAAATAAATTCTATCAAAAGCGGAATATCCGGTATCCGTAAGAACCATGGGTTCTTTTCATAGCCTTCTTTAATTGCAAGCCGTGAACATAAGTTTGGCAACGTCTGTTACTGTCAGTTCGTGGTCATGCCGTCGGCCAGTCTCCATACTAAATGTATGGGAATATTTCAATTTTAAGAGGTCGATATTTTTTTTCATAGTAATCGTGTGAGGTTTTAAATAAGAAAATAATGTAGTTCTTTTATTGAAATGCTGTGTATATTAAACAATAAGAAAAATATCAATGTTAACCAGGAAAAAATGGCTGTCAAAGATGTCATCTTTTTTGTTGATTTTCTTCAGCAGGGAATTGATTTACACGCCCTCTAGCAATAAATGATATATCATTAGAAAGGTCTTTTAAAGACAAATATTTGCTGTTAATATACTTTATATCAATTGTTAATACTTTTGGAGTTAAAGGTTATTAAAGTATAAAAGTGGTTTATTGTCTATGGGATTTGATCTACTACACCTATAGAAATGAGTGCTATATCATAAGAACGGTATTTATATGACAAATATTTGCTGCAAACATACTTTCTATTAATTTTTAGTATTTTCGGAGTTTTAGGTCATTAATGTTGAAAAAATTGGTCAAGCTTAGAGCGTTATAACTCTCAAAGTACTATTAGTTGACGTTTATCGTAAAACAATAAAGTGTTTCAAATTTAAATACCTTTCTAATGATGTAAGATTTATTACTAGAGGAGGCTTAGATCAAAATGCTCATCGTACTAAAGGACCCCCGAAAAGTTCAAATAATTTGACTCAAACCTTATGTTCTAATAAATAAATAATAATAATAAATATAAAACTTTACTGAAATAATCTTACATCACAATTTACAACTAGTTTAAACGTAGATAATATAGGAAAAACAAATAATAAATAATTTTTAAAATAATTTTATACTATGAGCTTGACCACATGCGATGTTGCCGTTCTGATCAACTTCAGGGCTTGGAAGATATAGAAGGCTATGGTTCTTTTATATGTTTAAAGTGTTTTTGACGTAAACACTTGTCACAGCGATTTACGAAATCGGATACATCTTTTTCGAGTCCTGGCCAGAAAAATCGACGTTTTATGTTATTTATCATGCGCCTAATGCCGGCGTGCCCGCTTGTCGGCAAAATATGATAATCATTCAATATCACGCGTTGTGTATCTTTATCGTGTAGCGTGGTTTTTTTGCTGTTTTGTCGATTTCCCTTAAAGGGGAAGTTTTGTTGGTAGTTTGTTTCCATTAATGATAAAATTTATTTTTTGGCAGTATGCCTCATGTCCTTTTCCTTATTTCCGTAAAAAGTCCGTTCAAAATTCGCGGCATCGACTTATAAAAAAAAAAAAAAAAAAAAAAAGATTAAGATCGTATTTCTTATGGTCGTCCTTCGCCCACTTCAGGGGCCTTGGCGTTGAGCCCTTATCGCAAGGATTTTTATTCAATTGTTTACCTTTCATACTAGATCCCAAAGGTTAGTGTGAAAGCAGGCCTTAAGCAGTCGTGTTTAAGGCCTGCTTTTGAACTGAAATGGTATTTTTTTTTGTCCGTAATGTCGTAGGTTGTTTGACCGTGTTTGCGGGAAGTCCGATCCGATTGAAGTCGCTTTCGGCGGCGCGATGTCAGTCCAGTCCACGCTCATCATCGATGAGTGATCATGTGTAGGAAGTCGGAATGCGTCGTGATGGCGCGAGACTTGGAACGCAGCGAATATCAGCTGTGATTCATTCATATGATACAAAATTTTTCGGTTGGAAGGAATTTGATTTTATATCGCTGTTAAAGTTATTGGATTCGTAATTGTTCCTGATTTAAATAATATCTTGCAGCTATTCATTGTAATTTTCGTCGGCACCATAGAATTTCGCCAAGGTATATATAAATAAGTAACCTATTTGTGAATTCCTAGACATTCAGCTGTTGGCAGTGTGAGAATTTGAAATTTATTTTTATCATCATATTCGTTATTTACAGAGGGTTTTGGCTAATAAAAGCCGCCGAGAAGAGTTCTAATTCGTGTCGTGATATCCGATCGAAGGAGGAATACTGATTGACCGGATTCTAAACCATATAAAATATATTGTTATCAAGGAGCCGCAGGTATATCAAAATTTATTGCTATCCATTATCTAGTATTTACTGCAAGGGGTCTCTATCTATTTATTACTTTCAATTTCAGTTCTTTTCATGTGAAAAGAGACTTTGTAAGTTGAGAGCTACGGTATGTTTCTATGTCTCAATTCAATTCGAGTAGATTAGTCTGCTGTGAAGGGGATAGTTTAACAGAAAAGTCAGGGATCAGTAATATTTATTGTCAGAATGAACAGACAAGAATAGATTTCCCTCAGTTCTGCTATTCGCTGCAGGGTCTCCCCGTCATGGAATAGTTGTAGTCCATTTAAGGCCGACGTTGTTAAATTATGGTTTTTGTGCACACCATTCCAGGTGAAGAGTGGCGTACGTATCCAGCCACGAGACAACCACTGCTCTGTCGTCCATTCAAACCCAGTTAAGCGGGAAAAGTTGAAATAAACCGGACTTTGGTTTCTCACCCACGGCTCCGAGGCATAATTAATAGAAAGCAGCCATCGAAGCGTTTCTCTACTAAACAGACTCGCTGCGAGATATTCTAATAGGTACCAGTTAACTCTCAAATCTTTTTAACCCGTAAACTAACCGAAGTATAAGAATCCAGCTATCCGTACTTAGGCCTTCGAGTACGACCTACACGAGCTAGATTTATGTTAGATAATTACCACATTTCTGATATTCTAGGGCAGGCAATTCTTACCCACATAACGCTCTGCGGGTAGTTTTAAGTTTAACCTTTTAAAATAACCCCTCGGGAAAAAGATTAGATTCATAGCTTCGTTTTTCTTCGTGTCCAATCACCGAGTAAATTGGCAGATCTGCGATTACAACGTTGATGTTTATTATTGTATAGAATCAACCGTATTTCAATAAAACTGTAGTTTGCTGTAGACTGTACGTTAAGTGTTTATTTATTTTCCCTTGAGTTGTCATTAAGGTGAGTCATTCGCATGAGTTTATTTATTACTTACTGTTTCTTAAGCCAAAAAGGCAATAAGAGAGAGAAAAAGACATAACAATCGCTTATTCGTAAGACACCATTTAAAATATATAATAGTGGTCCGGACTAATTTTGGGTGTCATTAATCATTTGAGTTAACTCTTTTATTTCTTCATAATTATTTTCATTCTTTATTATACACACGCTATTTATATTTAATTGTTTACACATTTCACCCAGTTTCCTCACAAAGGCATCTCGTGCGCAATATGATCGGAAAGAGGGATTAATATAAATAATAAGTTTCTTTGAATTATCCCGTCTTCATCTTCGAGATTTAATTTGTTACAAAGTAGTAGCTCTGCTATACGCTCGCACTCTATCGCACGTCTTCAGCGCTATAGGAAGGAAAGAGAAAGCAATAGCCACCCCCTCTCTGCCTCCGACCAGCGCTGCCCGCCGCCGCGTCAACCTCATTCTTTGTTGCGCGCGCGCGCAAGACGCACGTCGGTCATCACAAAAATATTACTTTTTTGTTTAACTATAGTCTTAAAATCAGTGAAATTATAAACGTGAATTAATTCGTGAAAAACGGTAAAATACCGTCACTATGCAAGTGATACGAATGTTGAAGGTAGACTCACAATTTATCTTTTCTCTTAGTGATGAAAAGTATGCAAGTTATTCACAAAGGCAAACTGCCTTATATTTGCCTCGAGTCAATACGAGATATTGACCAATGGTACATTTTTCCCGAGCCAATACGTGATATTGGCCAGTGAATTTTTTTCCCGAGTCAATACGAAATATTGACCAGGGATACTTTTATGCGTTAATACGAGATATTAACCATCATTTTACAATAAACTGCCGAATACTTGCCTCGAGTCGATACGACCTGCTTTTGTGAGTTAATGTCTTCGGACGAATCCTTCGTATATTATGATTGAACTCAACTTACAGGTAAGTTTGTTTAATCATTATTAACCGCTTCATATTTTACAAAATATGAATAGATTTGCTGGTGTTAACTGCAAAATATTTGCTTTGAGTCAATACGACATACTTGCTTTTATAAGATATTTTTTCCCGAGTCACTGCGTGATATTGACCAGTGATAAGTACTACCTATATTATGAGCTAATACGAGATATTAGCCGTAATTTTATAAAAATATAAACCTAGATTTGCTGACGTAAACTGCAGATTATTTACTTTAAGTCAATACGAGATACTTCTATGTGTTAATACGAGATATTAACCGTTATTTTACAAATATTAATAAGATATTTGCTATCAAAAATGAAGGCCTAATAATCTTTTTCGTGAAACATCAAAATTGTTGTCACTGATACATGTATGTACAAGTACTTTTAAATGTTTCGGTTTTCTCGAACAACATTATAAAACAAAATTCTGATTCCTTCTTATTTTTTCTTCGAGAAAAATCTGCAATGACGTTGAACATCAAAATACACTCCCACAAGTGTTAAAGGTGCCCTTATGGTCAGTAAAATAAAAAAAAACAACATTACTGGCAAATTCATCTCCGATTCGTTGAAAATGAATCATGCTATTATCATGTATAATGCCACTACTGAAAATCGTTTGAACAGTGTCTTTAAAGACCGTCAGCGCGACGACACCTACTGCTCAGTTCTCTCTAAACTTGGAGTCTGCCACAACAACCACAACCATATCTTGGAACACAAGCAGTTGAGCCGAAGTGACGGACAACAATCAGCAGGGCCAGTTTAACGTGTTTCATCAGCCTTGTGGCACCTACCTGCAGCTTCCAGCTCCAAGGGCTACCCGTGATCTCCACTGTCGGCACCGTCGCGCTACCGGATCAGAACAAAAGGTCTGTACCTTGTTTTAGCTGGTCAGCTAAAATACGTTCTCGATTCGAGTAAAAACTATCAAACGACCGTTATGTGCTTGAGGTTATTTTCCAATACTAATCCTAAGTATTCAGTTACTTAAATTAAAAAATAAACAAATATATTTTATTTTCTTTACAAAAGAAAATTGAACATGTGGGTACTTTCTGAACATTTTACGGAGGATGCTAGAATGACTTAACTCATAACATGTGTCCTGATAATGTCATGGAACTACTATTAGTCCTTGAGAACGGTTGCTTTCACGCACAGCGCAAAAAGTATTTAAGACTAGCGGCCGCCCGCGGCTTCGCCAAGGAAATGTTTCTTGCTATCCCTCAGGAACAATATTTTCCTTTCGGGATTCAACGTACCGTATGTCTTTCTCTGTAACCCAGACAACGTGTATAAAAATTTCATGATGATCTGTTCAGTGGTTGAGACGTGAGGGTGTAACAAACAAACAAACAAAAGGACTTTTGCATTTTTTATATTAGTAAGGATGTTATTAAGACAATAAACTTCATGAGTTTTGGGTCTTATTTTTTGGCTTTTTCACAGCACTACACAGAATCATCATCTTTACTAGATTTTTAAACCAATAATTTTTACCCATTAATTACAGGCTTCAATGCCCTATTAAGATGATACTTATGTCTGGGTATTAATTACCAAAATTTCTCAAATTTTCAAGTATTAGAAACTATAAAAACAATGATTCTAATATTTAAGATCCTCATTAACTATCAAGAAAGTCCCATTACTCCCAGCTAAACATGTAAATTCTTTGGCCTTGTATTGAATTTCTAAAATTAGTAGTATATTGACAAATAAGTACAAACAAAATATTTTTAGAAGAAGTTATTAAAATCAAATAAAATACATTTTAGTGACTTTGTCAGATACTTGGGAACTATTACAGCAGTTTGTACTGCGGTAGCATTACTATTTTAACACTTAAAATTTTAATATTGAACAAGCTTAAGGCTTGTACATATTGAGCATTAATGTTTAACTATTTAAAATAATTAATATAATAATTACGTATTATATCGTACTATGTACCTTGTCAACTTTGTATTGTATGGTGGAAAAATAATATTTGTTTTCCTGATACGTTTAAATCAATATGATAAACGAATAGTTTTCAATACTTTCTCCGTTGCTTTGACAATGGACTGCGCAGCAGCCGGTCAAAGTGAGACAATATAAGATTTTGCACAAACGAGGAATAATTGCTGCTCATTAATGACCTGGATCTGCTTTTTTGTTATAAAATTCTTCGCATGCCGTGCGTATACTAGCACCGATGGGCTGCTACCCGATGGGCGGCGCCTACCACTGCGGCTGTGCTGGATATAGCTGGGACGCGCACCACGCCGTCTGTCTGCAGGTGCCTATACTGAAGTTTTTGTTATAATCAATAACACCACTGCCATTTCATAAATGAATCGGATTAGTGGTGTTCATTGCTTGCAATTAAATCAAATTACTAAATTGCTCGCGAGAAATGGCAGTGTTATGATAAACAATAGGCGTAGTAACGCCTCCCCAGCTTTCTTTTTCCTTACTTATTTAAAAAAAAAACTTATTTTATTGTACACGACAAAGCCAAATTACATAATAGCTATCACAGCCATGGTTTCTCAATGAAATAAAATAAAAAATAAAAGTTTTTTATTTTCTGCAATTACACAATACATTAAATAAACTTATATTATTAAAGCTACCTAGTAAACATAATAATATACTTGTGACAGGCAACTCCATTCCCTCGTTGAAACCTTAATCAACTTGCTGTTAAAGAAATAGCGATAGTAATAGTCACAACAAACGTTAATTTATTTTATCTGTTCGCAGAAAGAAACATCATACTCGCTGTCACTTTTCTCTGGCTGCATATTATAAAGCAAACGTTCCTTAGAAAACAAGTTCCTTAGTCAAGCGTTAGAAGTGTTTATTGATAGCTTGCCTCAGTATTTGAATAATAATGCAAGGAAATCTATATTTTTATTGGAAATAGTGCCAAGAAAGAATATCTTATTTTATATAAATTAATGATTTAATAGGTTTTCTAAATAACTGCTTTCTTAACGAACCCCACTAAACAATCATTGCTCAGATATCTCCTAATTATTTTAAATCTATATCAGCGGCAATGGTAACCTAAAAATAAAATAAAAAAATTTTTTTAGTTATGTTTGTTACACTACCGTTACGTTACCGTTACATTACATTACCGTTAGATACCGTTGGATCTTACAATAGTTTAAGATTACCGGTTGAACTTACTCCCAAATAACTTACATTTTGAACAATTAAGCACACATTGGTCACCTTGTTAGCCTTGGCTACAAGTGAATGAATACAGATCATGTACTTAATTCAATTAAGCAACTCAGTATTGTATTATATTATCTGAGGTAACACAGTAAGATTTGGCGAAATAATTTATTATTTAAAATTTAAATGGATAGATGTTTAATCACATCTTCTGTAAGTCTCAACTTGTTGAACTTTCCATTCTTTGAGTTTTTATTTCTGTAATAAAATTATTTGTGTTTATTTATATAAATATCTTAAATATTATCGCCATTATGAACTAATACAAACCCCAAAAAAAAAAACTTATCAATGCTGCCTCGTCACAAACAATTCGGCCGATTGATAAAATTTATAATGGAGGAATGTTACACCGATTTTTTTTTAAATCTCATTACCTGTTTATCATGTTGTGTAACATGTGGTTACATCGGCGCGGCGGCCAAGTTGCTGCCATTCGTGACGAAAAATTTGTTCACTTACTAGTCTGTGTCGAATTTTTCTGTGGATGCTATTCGTAATCTGCTGTTTGGACTGGACAATCGACAATATTTGCGAGTTTCCAGGATTCGGGCTCTAATTTTGCAGAACCGACATTGTAATAAAACAATTTTTTATTATTTTGCAGTTGCAGTGCAGGAGCACTGACTTATTTTTATCTTATTTAACTAATCCTTAAAATAATTTAATGTGTGTTCACTTACCCTTGTTTATTTATATAAACAAACAAGGGTTCCTCTAATAACATTGATATCTTCTCTAAACATCCTACTTTGTAACAAATTAAATCTCGAAGATGAAGACGGGATAATTTAATGATCAAACGAACTTACCCTAAGTGAAGTTCGATCTTAATTATCCCGTCTTCATCGAAGAGATTTAAAGTCCCAACCCTCCCTTGCTAGTTGTTTGTTCAACAACCGTATCCCTATAATAGATGGAGATATCAATGTATTTACTTACTACTCCAAACTGAATGAGGTTGACGCGGCGGCGGGCAGCGCTGGTCGGAGGCAGAGAGGGGGTGGCTATTGCTTTCTCTTTCCTTCCTATAGCGCTGAAGACGTGCGATAGAGTGCGAGCGTATAGCAGAGCTACTACTTTGTAACAAATTAAATCTCTTCGATGAAGACGGGATAATTAAGATCGAACTTCACTTAGGGTAAGTTCGTTTGATCATTAAATTATAAGCGAATAAATTAGACTTTTCGGATGTATTAAGGTCAAACCGCACTACAGCGGAGCGGCGCTGCGCGGCGCAGCACTGCAGCGGAGCGGCGCGGCCTCTTCTAAACGCACTATCGCGGCAGCGGAGCGGCGCGGCGCGGCTCAAATTGCCAGACGTAGCAAGATTTCATTGAAGTTGGACGCACGAACGAAAAGGGAACGCTCGGTCACGCGTTCCCTAGAACGAATTTCGAAGCAACGTTTTAGCAACACATCCTCATATTTTTTATTTATTTATTTGTGTTGAGTTATGATTATGATGATTTATGAAATGATCACGTAAAATACCACTTTGTAATTTAATCAAAATTTGTACACTGAAATATCAGTAGAAATAGATATTTCCAAATACTCTCTATAGACTGAAGCTCGATTATGAAGAAATATTCGGCCGCGCCGCGCGGCGCGGCGCGGCAAAATATTCTTTTGCACCCAAATCTGCAGCGCCGCGCCGGTACGCGCCGCGCCGCGCCGCGCCTCTCCGCTATAGTGCGGTTTGCATCATTGCAATCAATAGAAATAATATTTGGCCGCGCCGCGCCGCTCCGCGCCGCTCCGCTGTAGTGCGGTTTGACCTTTACTCTCTATATTTTTCCATTCCTCGTCACTAACAAATCTTAACTCCACGCAACCTTGTGGTTTTTTAAGGGCACCTAATACCTTCGGTTGATCAGACCTAGAGTTTAAGGTACTCTTATCGACCATAGGGTTGTCTCTCTCATTTCTGTCATTTTGGTCATTCAACTTTTTTCTCTGTTTCCGGGTCAAAACACACATCACCTTTTCATTCATCTCTTTTAGTTCTTCACTTGTTATTCGGATGCGAGACAAAGCATCTGCAGCTGCATTGTCCGCCCCTTTTACGTACTCTATAGTATAATTATATTCTTCTAATAGTAATCTAAATTTTGTTAAGCGACTGGAAGGGTTTGTCATGTTAAATAAATAAATTAAAGGTTTGTGGTCGGTTCTTATTATAAATTTACGACCATACAAGTACGGCCTAAAATATTTAACAGACCACACTATCGACAATAGCTCCTTCTCGATAGTTGGGTACCTAAGTTCGGCTTTATTTAAGCTACGACTTGTAGACTAAGCTCCCATTGCATGAAACCTTACCTCACAAGGTGGAAGAGCAGAAATGTGTTGCAGTAATAGATATTACTTAGGAACACTGGATTTTAGTGGGTTGCCATCGCATATCCTGGAAGAACATATATTTTTTTTCGTTTTCGTACCGCAATTTTGACCGAAAATTACATCATGAGGTGGAAGATCGAAATGTTAACCCATCGAAAGAGAAACATTCGGAGGTCAAAACCCGCATGGGTTGCCAGCCCCTACCCTGGCAGGTTTCAAGGTCAGCCAAGTTTTATGAGGCCCAAAAATGGGGTCACTTACCTCATCAGGTGGAGAGATAAAATTGATGCAGGTCGATAGCCCTAGTCGTGCCGTTCATGAATATATAGGGTTGCTTGCCTTCAGCCTGGCAGTTTTCCTGGTCAGCCACCTCAAACAATCTACACAGGTTGGTCAAAAGTTCTGTTACTGAGTTTCTTTATCGATTACTGGCCATTAAAACAAATGAAAAGAAAAAATAAAAATGACATATTATTGACAGTTTCATAAGCTATAACTCCATACCACACGTATATCATATTTTGTTTATTTCACCATGGAATGGGGGTTGAAGGAGAATCGTGTCGCTGTAATTGCTCTGCACAAATGTGGGCAGCCACCGAATATGATTTTCAAGTTGCTACAAAAGTTGAAAATCAACAAGCAATTTATTTATCGCACTATCCATAGGTACAGTAATACCTTGACCGTCGATGACCGAAAAAGATCAGGAAGACCACGCACCGTTCGGACACCAGCTGTGATCAAGGCAGTGAAGGCGAGAATCACGAGAAATCCCGTCCGGAAGCAAAAGTTATTGGCAATACAGATGACTGTGAAGAGAAGTTCCCTTAAAAAAATTATCAATGATGACCTTGGGCTTCACGCTTACCGTAGACGAAAGGGCCATCTGCTAAACGCACGATTGAAGGCTATGAGGTTAGCACGAAGTCGCGCTCTACTAAAGCGGTACGCACAAAACGGCCATCGAAAAATCTTGTTTACTGATGAAAAAATCTTCACAGTCGAAGAAAATTTTAACCGTCAAAATGATAGAGTATACGCTAAGAATAGTAAAGAAGCCAGCATGATTGCTCCGAGGGTCCAACGAGGTCACCACCCCTCATCAGTGATGATTTGGCTGGGGGTGTCCTATTCAGGGCTAAGTAAGGTTCATTTCTGTGAAAAAGGTGTGAAAACTGGCGCTAGAGTCTATCAAGATACCGTTCTGGAACCTGTTATCAAACCCTTAAGCCACACTTTATTTCAAAACCAGCCATGGGTCTTCCAGCAGGACTCTGCCCCTGCGCACAAAGCAAAATCTACACAAGCATGGTTTCGGGCTAACAAAATTGATTTTATCGCGCAGGAAGAATGGCCATCCTCCAGCCCAGACTTAAATCCTCTGGATTATGCCATATGGCAACTTATTGAGGAGAAAGCATGTGCTAAGCCCCACATGAATCTCGACTCTCTTAAGCGCGCTATTCTCAAGGCAGTCGCAGAATTGGATATGGTGGTAGTTCGTGCTGCCATCGATGACTGGCCTCGTCGTCTAAAGGCGTGTATTCATGCCAGAGGCGGTCATTTCGAATAATTTTAATACATGATAATCTTAAATATTTGTGCTTTCATTTGGTATATAATTCATTGTAGCATTATTTGTAAATTTAGTATTATTCATGTTTTCCATAGTTACAGAACTTAGTAACCAACTAGGTATATCAATATCTCGGAAAAACGAAAAATTCTTGTAAAGACGCTTTGATTAGGAGTAAATTTTATACAAACCGTGGTATTCAATTAAAATCTACGCTCTGGCAGTCTTGCGCCTATTACAGTGTTGAAATAATAAGGTAAATGCACCAGTTATGGTCATTTTTCATTGGTATCTTCAAAATATTGAAAAAAGTAATGTAGTTGTTTAACCTCATCAAGTGGCTCGATGAAACTGATGCAGATCGATAGCTCCAGACGTGCCGTTCATGAATATATAGGGTTGCCTGCCTTCAGCTTGGCAGTTTTTCTGGTCAGCTACCTCAAACAATCTATATCAATATCTTAAAAAAACGAAAAATTCTTGTAGAGACCTTTGATTCGGGGTATATTTGATACAAACCGTGGTATTCAATTAAAATCTACGCACTGGTAGTCTTGCGCCTATACGGTGTTTAAATAATAGGGTAAAGGTACTAGTAAGTGGTCATTGTTATCTTCCAATACGGAAAAATGTATCTGTTTTAGCGTTCTCATACCAGAGTGATAATCTTATACTACGTATAACTTATTTTGATATTACAATTGTAAAAAATGTACATAAAAAGGAAATACAAAATCACGTACATACTTTTTTTTATTCAAAGCCAGGGAGTTCACAAAATCTTCTCTTTCTTACAACTGGTTGATTATTGCATAGCTTTTAATTGACACTTCGCTAGAAAAATGTAAAAATTTTAATATATTAAATTTTGGAATATTAATGTCGTAAAAAAATACTAAATTTGACGATTTGAAGTAAATACTTTTATTTGGTGATATTTAGGATTATTTAACAGAGTTAGTAAGTCATTTTTATTACACAACTATCCAAAAAAGTGTATTGTGTTCGGGTTTGATGTATTATGTATGTGAGTTTCTTATTTCACTATAACATCAAAACACCTGAACAAATTTGGCTGTGAGAGGTATCGTTAAATTAGAATCCTTACATCACCCCAAACGACACTAACAATAGATTTTTGAAAAATGACAATAATATATGTCAGCTGCATGACACCATTTATTTATTTTTTGCAATGATTACAAAATTAAAGGCCTTGATGAATACATTCCAAAACTAATAATTTGTAACTAAAATGTATGAAATAAAAAAAAACATCACTGCCCTGCCAAAAATGAACCAGTTAAATAAAAAGTATTATTGCATACTTGGTTTCTCAGGATTTTAGCTTTTAAACAATCAAAACACGATAAAAAGTATCCTATATTTTAATTCAACAATCTGTGTCCCTATCTAAATCCGTTGAGCCGTTTTTGCCACAGAAAAAGCAATAATTAGAGTTTTTGCGTGATTGAGTAACGAACATCGAAACTTTCATAATTTTATAATAATACTAGCTTCCGCCCGCGACTTCGTCCGCGTGCATATTAGAGAAAATCCTTAGGGAACCTACAACCAGGATCCGGCCAGCCGTTTTTACGTCATTTGACGGGTCCCCACCAAGCTCGCGAGGCACAACGTCTCGCGTGTGGCAGGCCTCGCACGAGGCTGCGCGCTTGGTGGGGACCCGCCAAATGACGTAAAAACGGCTGGTCGGATCCTGGTTGTAGGTTCCGTAAGGATTTTCTCTAATATGCACGCGGACGAAGTCGCGGGTGGAAGCTAGTTTATTACAATAATCATAATTGGGTCCAGATATCTCCCTCTCCCTCTCCCTCTCCCACTCCCTCTCCCTCTCCCACTCCCTCTCCCTCTCCCTCTCCCTCTCCCTCTGTCATATTCGCAATCACCATCCCATAAAACCTCAAGAACGGCATCCATATCGATTTTTATGTTTACTTACCCCATTTACCCCCTAAGGGGTTGATTTTCAAAATCACAAAATAATTTGTTTGCTTATTTATTGCAATTTTTAGACGTGCTCCAGCGAAGTTTAAAGTTGTAATTTCGATTTTATATTCTTTTTCCATACAAAATTTGAACCCCATTTTCACCCCTTTAGGGGTTAAATCATGTCCACCGTATTGGACTTCAAAATAAATGTTATTTTCGCAATCGTCATCCTAGAAAACCCTAATAACGACATCCATATCGATTTTTGGGTTTTTTACCCTATTTCACCCCCATTTCACCTCCATAGGGGTCAAAATACTAACAATAACGATATACGTTGCGTTAGATTTCCATCCATAAGGTTAAATAATAAATTTAGTTATTTTTACTTTGTAAATGAAGGATTTTCTTTACACAACTTCATCCCCCTTTTCACCCCTTCAGGAGTACAATTTTTAAAAACGCTGAGACAATTTATATAAATATTCAATCCTTAGCCTAAACACAAAATTTGAAGATCCTAGCTTCGAAACTTAGGAACTTTTATACAAATTTTGGGCCCCCGTTTCACCCCCTTGGAGGGTGAGTTTTGAAAAATCCTTTCTTAGTGCACCCTTAGACCTCATAAGGAACCTACGTGTCAAATTTGGAGTCTCTAGACCCCCCGCGACTTTATCTTCGTAAACAGTTATTTTTCTATCCCTCGGTAGGTAAAAAATAGCTATAAAGTACTTACTTTTAACATTGGAAATGTTTTTTCGATCGCATCTGTATAGGGCCCTGTTTTCGGCAAAAGTGGGACATGCCGATATTTCCGTTATTTCTAGGTCAATATAGTTCATTGATATGTCAAAATATTTGTATTTACAAGGCCTACAATGTACCAAAAAAGTCATACATTTATTTTTTAAACTTAAAAAAATGCTCTAAATGGGTCATTTTTTTGGAGTCCGTAATGTACCCAACATCTAGTCTTAATAGTAATAATGTTTACATAAAATCTACATTTTCTTATGGAGGTAGGTTATATCTCCGGATGCTTTTCGAATTAAAAAAAATATATTATTATTTTAGGAGTTAAGATGACTTTAAACTGTAGGTTTGAGCGTCTCGGCGTGCGCTTCTGGATTTTTATTTTTTTATTTTATTTATTATGGTATACTTACAGCTAAACATACACAACATTTAATTTATTGTCGCTTGTTACATAAGGGCATGTATGTAAGCCACTTAAAAGTATACACAGCATTCTTAGAAAAGTAAACATAACTATATTAGAAACTATATGAGAAAACTAAAACAAAAACAAATTAATATTGCAGGCTACATTACGTCTAGGAACTATGAGACTACCTACCTACTGACCAAAACAAGAATTTATTAGTATAGGAATATTTAATATAAGAATATTTAAATTAGATTCAAGCAATCTCAACTAGATTCAAACAGTTTCAACAAATTTGATTGAAACTTATTTTGTGACAAGTGAAAAATATCCAGGTCAGGTGATTGTTCATTAAGGCTATTGTATGTGTTACATATTCTAGCAAGGGGATAGTGACGACCAAGATTAGTTCGGTGTGCGGGCAACGTAAAGGTTTTTGAAAGGGGCTTTCTTGGACATTTTCGAGGGACAGTTATGTTGAGGGAGGCCAGCAGGTCAGGACATGAGATTTTTTGATTGATGATTTTGTAGAGGAATGACATGTCTATAATTGAACGACGGTTTTTCAACGAAATCATGCCAAAAAATGACAATCGCATATTGTATGGAACTCTGTGGCTTATACCCGGTGAAATATAAGCTAGGTGTCTTGTGAAGGCTCGCTGAATACTTTCCACCCTTTGAGATGAGTTGGCATACACTGGATTCCATGCAATAGACGCAAACTCGAGTCTGCTTCGAACTAGGCTGTTGTAAAGTATGATTCTTGCGTCTTGCCGCTTAAACCCTTGTAAATTACGCTTCAAAAAACCCAGCATTTGGGCAGACTTTTTAACAACAGCGTCAATGTGAAAATTGAATTTTAATTTATTATCTATTATGACTCCGAGATCCTTTACTCTATCAACCTTTGCCAAAGTATTACCGTCTAGCAAGTAAACCGTATTTATACTGTTAATTTTTTTCGTAAAACTTATGTGAAAACATTTTCCCAGATTTATAGTCATGCCATTATTTATGCACCAATTATTGATGTTGTCAAGGTCAGATTGCAAAAGTTTAGCATCAGATAAATTATTAACGGTCAAGTACAGTTTAAGATCGTCAGCAAAGAGTGATGTTTTACTGTGTTTAATGCAAGTAGTAATGTCGTTAATAAAAATTAAAAACAAAATTGGACCAAGATGGGAACCTTGCGGAACACCAGATTCTGCATAGTACACCTTAGATTCATATCCAGCTACAGATACCATTTGAGGTCTTTTTGCTAGGTATGAGCCAAACCACAGAAGCAAAGATCCGCCTATTCCACTGTTTTTTAATTTTGACAAGAGTATTGCATGACTTACCCTGTCAAAGGCGCTACTAAAATCTGTGTATATTGCGTCGACCTGCCTGCCTGCATCAACATCTTTGGATATGTTAGAAATCGTAGCGGCCAGATTTGTGTCTACAGAACGTCCCCTTCTAAATCCATGTTGAGATGGTGATAAGCTGTTTTCTACGAGGTTGTAAATATGTGGGTATACCAAAGATTCAAACATTTTAGAAAAAGAGGACAAGATGGATACGGGCCTATAATTTTTCACAGAAGTTTGATCGCCTTTTTTGTGAATGGGTACAATTCTAGCCTTTTTCCACTCATCTGGAAAAACGCCTTGCTTTATAGAATTATTAAATAATATCATTAAAGGCAATGCTAGAGCACGTCCACAACGTATCACGAATAATGGCGGGATATTATGGATTTACGTATTAGGAATTTTTGTCGATAAATAGTTTGGGATTTCATTAAGTATATTTTTGTTTGTAATTCTGTTGTTTTGTAAATATTTACTAATTCGAAAAATAAAATAAATATGCATGTTCATACAACAAAGCTGTACCTAGTTAGCATGTAGGTAGTATAGAAGTAGTATTGGAACGTCTTTATTTTCATTTAACAATTACTTACTATAACAAGTTTTGAAAAATATTATAATATTAATATTCCTCCATATAAGTTCGTTTTATTATTTATTGCTGAAGATCATTTCCAATGCCATTTGAAAGTCATGTGGTGCATGAGATCTGTGAATTTTTTCCTGAACGATGGGTACTCTATTTAATTTTCTGTACCCCTGACATGCCATGATGATTGGTTGATTATAGTTAAGACATGAAAGCGTAACAAATAAACAGATAAACTTACTTTCGCATTCTGTAATATTAGTAAGGATAGTAGGATTCAGCTCAAATATGTCCCCCTCCTGTAATATTAGTAAGAGTTCCAAATTATATCCCATCGAGGAGCATAGCCTACCTTACACGTCAACGATATTATTAATGTGGATGAAAATATTGAAAACTAGCGGCCACCCGCGGTTTCACCCGTTTGGTTCCCGTTCCCGTGGGAATATCGGGATAAAAAGTATTCTATGTTTTAATCCAGGCTATCTACGATCTGTGTGCCAAATTTCAACCAAATCCGTTCAGTAGTTTTTGCGTGATTGAGGAACAAACATCCAAACATCTAAACATCCAAACATCCAAACCCACAAACTTTCACATTTATAATATTAGTAGGATAATTCCGATATTGGTTGTGATACTTCTTATGATAAAAAAACAACTGTGTGAAAATTTGTTTTTGATGTTAACTTGTCGGAATAATATCGGGCACCATTCGCCTCTGCACACACGCACGCACACGGCACTACACTATGTATATTTTTTACAATTATAATATCAAAATAAGTAATACTTAGTATAAGATTATCACTCTGGTATGAGAACGCTAAAACAGATACATTTTTCCGTATTTGAAGATAACAATGACCACTTACTGGTCCCTTTACTAACCAAAGGGTAAAAATAAATCAAACATTCAGTGAAAAGACCCAAGTGGAATATGGCGTCCCACAAGGAAGTGTTTTAGGCCCGTCATTATTCCTGATTTATATCAACGACTTGTGCAACATGCAGATAAAAAATTGCCAAATTTTGTCTTACGCTGACGACACTGCCGCCATTTTTACTGGTAACTCGTGGAATGACGTAAAATCAGAAGCCGAGTTTGGTCTTAGTAAAATCAGTGAATGGTTGAAGGTAAATCTACTGACACTGAACACCCTTAAAACAAATTATATGTGTTTCTCTATTTGTGATGGGACACAGCCAGATGACACCTTTGACATTAAAATACACTCCTGCAGTCGAACGCTAGAGACTTGTTGCTGCCCGGTGATAAACAGGGTTAGCACCACTAAATATCTGGGGGTAATGTTAGACCAACGTCTCTCATGGCAGGCGCACATTGATCTGGTGGCTAGTCGAATAAGAAAGATAATGTGGATTTTTAAATCACTTAGACACGTAACCACAAAAAAAGTGCTTAATCTTATTTATGTTGCGTTAGTACAGTCAATCATAATTTATTGCATAACTGTTTGGGGAGGAGCACTGAAAACAAAATTTTTAGACGTGGAACGAGCACAAAGAGCTCTACTAAAAGTAATGTTTTTCAAAAAACGCAGGTTTTCTACTCATTTACTGTACAGCTTAGCGGATGTACTTTCTATTAGGAAATTGTACATCCTCCACGTTATTTTAAGGAAACACAGGACTCTGGTATATAGACCTAATGTTACCCAAAAAAGAAGGAAGCATATTATGGTAATCGAAACACAATACACACGAACTAGCTTTGCTCGAAATCAGTTTCAACATTTATCAGCATATTTATATAATAAAATAAACAAAATTTTAGAAATATATCCAATGACTTATCGGGAATGTAAATCTAATCTTACCAAATGGTTAAAGACATTAGATTATGACGAAACCGAAAATTTACTTAAACATGATATAATATAGCACACACACACGCACACACACACACACACACACACACACACACACACACAAACACACACGAAAAACAAGCTCAATTTTTTACTTATATTTTTAATTAGTTAAGTCTTAAGTTTTAGTAACTTTATTGTTTCTTTGATTATAACTGTACTGGTTTATAATTCTGTACATGTATGCTTTGTTAAGGAAGAGTGACTCCTTCTGGCACAGGTGCCTTGGCACTTAAAAGTGGGAGCCCACCCTTAAATCTCTGTTAAACTAATTTGTTACAGAAATAAACATTTTTCATTTTTCATTTCATTTTCATTATTTCAACACCGTATAGGCGCAATACTACCAGCGCGTAGATTTTAATTGAATATCACGGTTTGTACTAAATATACCCCGAATCAAAGCGTCTTTACAAGAATTATTCGTTTTTCCAAGATATTGATATAGATTGTTTGAGGTGGCTGACCAGAAAAACTGCCAGGCTGAAGGTAGGCAACCCTATATATTAATGAATGGCACGTCTGCGGCTATCGATATGCATCAGTTTCATCGAGCCACCTGATGAGGTTAAACAGCTACATTACTTTTTTCAATATTTTGAAGATACCAATGAAAAATGACCATAACTGGTGCATTTACCTTATTATTTCAACACTATAATAGGCGCAAGACTACCAGTGCATAGATTTTAATTGAATACCATGGTTTGTATTAAATATACCCCGAATCAAAGCGTCTTTACAAGAATTTTTCGTTTTTCCAAGATATTGATATAGATTGTTGGAGGTGGCTGACCAGAAAAACTGCCAAGCGGAAGGCAGGCAACCCTATACATTCATGAACGGCACGTCTACGGCTATCGATCTGCATCAGTTTCATCGAGCCACCTGATGACGTTAAACAGCTACATTACTTTTTTCAATATTTGAAGATACCAATGAAAAATGTCCGTAACTGGTGCACTTACCCTATTATTTCAACTCCATAATAGGCGCAAGGCTGCCAGTGCGTAGACTTTAATTTAATATCAGGGTTTGCCCTTGATCATAGCATCTTTACATGACTTTTTCGTTTTTCCAAGATATTGATCTAGATTGTTTGAGGTGGCTGACCAGAAAAACTGCCAGGCTGAAGGCAGGCAACCCTATATATTCATGAATGGCACGTCGAGGGCTATCGATCTGCATCAATTTTATCTTTCCACCTGATGAGGTAAGTGACCCCATTTTTGGGCCTCATAAAACTTGGCTGACCTTGAAACCTGCCAGGGTAGGGGCTGGCAACCCATGCGGGTTTTGACCTCCAAATGTTTCTCTTTCGATGGGTAAACATTTCGATCTTCCACCTCATGATGTAATTTTCGATCAAAATAGCGGTACGAAAACGAAAAAAAATATATGTTCTTCCAGGATATGCGAAGGCAACCCACTAAAATCCAGTGTTTCTAAGTAATATCTATTACTGCAACACATTTCTGCTCTTCCACCTTGTGAGGTAAGGTTTCATGCAATGGGAGCTTAGTCTATTGCGAATGCTACTGGTTTGTTACAGGCGCGGTCCGAGGGGGGGGGTCACGGGGGACATGACCCCCCCCAAAATCGTAAACGTCAAATAGAAATCTTCTATTTGACGCCTTATTTAGCAGTACCGACAGTAGGGCGATGCAAGCGGTGTGATAGCACTGGGCGCCCTCGTGTGTGGGGCGCCGAAAACGCCCGACCACCGGTCGACTATCAATCGTATATACCTGGTGATGAGCGACCAAGCGACGAATGAAACTGGCAAAAATCGCACTGCGCAGCTATTTTTTAATATAAAAAAGCAGGATTAGTAGATGAAACTGACTAAAAATCGCGCTGCGCAGTAGTATTTTTTCTGTAATAAGCAAAATTTGAAATTTAGCAGACGAAACTGACCTAAAACTGCGCTGCGCGGCCATTTTTAAGGTTCCGCACCAAAATGGTATTTACTATAAACAAGCAAGTTTACAAGATTAGTAGTTGAAACTGACTAAAAATCGCGCTGCGCGGCCGTTTTTCTTTACTATACACAAGCAAGATTAGTAGATGAAACTGACTAAAAATCGCGCTGCGTGGCGATTTTTTTACTGTAATAAGCAAAATTAGAAGATTAGCAGATGAAACTGACAAAAACTGCGCTGTGCGGCCATTTTTTACTATAAACAAGCAAGGTTACAAGATTAGTAGTTGAAACTGACTAAAAATCACGCTGCGCGGCCGTTTTTCTTTACTATAAACAAGCAAGATTACAAGATTAGTAGATGAAACTGACTAAAAAACGCGCTGCGCAGCGGTTTTTTTACTGAAATAAGCAAAATTAGAAGATTAGCAGATGAAACTGACTAAAAACTGCGCTACGCGGCCATTTTTTTTCACTAACAAGCAAGGTTACAAGATAAGTAGTTGAAACTGACTAAAAATCGCGCTGCGCGGCCTTTTCTTTTACTATAAACAAGCAAGATTACAAGATTAGTAGATGAAACTGACTAAAAAACGCGCTGCGCGGCGGTTTTTTTTTACTGAAATAAGCAAAATTAGAAGATTAGCTGATGAAACTGACTAAAAACTGCGCTACGCGGCCATTTTTTTCCACTAACAAGCAAGGTTACAAGATTAGTATTTGAAACTGACTAAAAAAACGCGCTGCGCGGCCTTTTTTTACCTAACAGGCAAAATTGAAAATCTTGTAATCGCATATAGGGGGCGCCCTTAGAAATATTACCCAGGGCGCTGGTAGTGCTAAAACCGGCACTCCTTCTACAAGGTGTTTGGTAAAAGCCTTATAAAGCCGAATATGGTAGATAGGGACCATCAAACTGAACATCTTTTACTATGGGACCAACTCTGAAATCGCGAAAAAAAAATCAGCTGTTTCATACAAAAAATAATAACGAAAATATCAAAATGTATGGAACAGCTGATTTTTTTTCGCGATTTCGGAGTTAGTCCCATAGTAAAAGTTGTTCAATTTGATGGTCCCTATCTACCACATTCGGCTTTATAAGGCTTTTACCAAACACCTTGTATAAATTTACAAAATTTATTAGTGACCCCCCCCCCAAAATTACAGGCTGCGACCGCGCCTGGTTTGTTATCGCTATTACTCAATACTGATCCTATTGCAAAACCCGAAGCATCGGTTTGCAAAATAAATGTATTATTGCTGTCGAAATTTGGATATTGAAGTAACGGTGGAGTGATTAACGCCTTTTTAAGGGAAGAAAAAGATTTTTGACATTCTGAGTCCCAATTAAAATCTACATTCTTGCGGCAAAGCCTATTGAGAGGTAAAGCTTTCTCTGCAAAGTTAGGAATAAATTTCCTGTAAAAATTAGTAAACGCTACAAATCTTTTAGTTTCATCAGCATTTTTAGGGACTGGGTAATTTTGAACTACATGAATTTTTTCCGGATCGGGTTTTATACCTTCGGTGGAAATAACATGACCCAAAAATTGCATTTCTTTCCTTAAAAAGTCGCATTTATTCGGATTTAATTTTAGGTTAGTTTTTCGAAGTCTAGTTAAAATATCAATTAAATTTTTATTATGCATATCCAAATTTCGGCCAAAACAGATTAAATTGTCTAAGTAAATAAATAACTTGTCGTATGTGAGACCAGACATAGCCACTGTCATAAGTCGTGAAAAAGAACTTGGACTGATTTTTAGTCCCATAGGGAGACGTGTCATTTGATATTGACCTGACGGGGTTGTGAACGCTGTGTACTTTCGGTATGCTTGAGATAAATCTAATTGAGAAAAATACATTGCGCCCGATAGTGAATCTAAAATGTCAGTTATGTTCGGCAATGGGAATTTATCGTCTAATATTCTGTCGTTAAGTTTACGAAAATCAATTACCAGCCTCCACTTCTTAGAATTATCGTCTGATTTTTTAGGTACTAATAGAATAGGGCTAGACCATTCACTTCTCGCTGGTTCAATTATGTTATCTGAAATCATTTTTTGAATTTGTTTTTCGACTTCAGAACGCTGTGAGAATGGTAAGCGATATTGTTTCACATATATACGGGTTCCGCATTTGGTTTTAATTGTATTGTTTGGTCATACAAATTAGAGGTAGTTAATTTATCCTTAGGTAAATGAAATACATCGGAAAATTTCGCACAGATATTTTCTATGGATACACGTTCTTCGTTATTCAAATGATTTAAATTGAGATGAGAAAATAAATTACGCACCCTATCTCCACTGATATCACTACTTTCAAAATTACATAAATCATATTCCGTTAGTTTGTGTACCTCCGGTCGGAAGTAATTAAGGTTCACTTCCGTTTCGCGAGTATTCAATATTTGAATACTAATTTTACCATTTTTTGGCTTGTTTATACTACCAGCCATGAAAACTCCCTGACATAACTCTCCTGGTAAAACAACACACTCCTCATTGATGGTACTATCGACAACAAAAAATTTTTCGCATCTCGGTGGAATAGTTAGAAATCCCTTTTGACCTAAAGATCCGCTAAGCATAGGAATTACTATACGATTACTATTATTATAATTGAGTGACAAAGTATTATTTTCGAAGTCTAAAATAGCTTTATACTTGTGCAAAAAATCTCTACCTATTATTCCCTCTTGCCTACATGGTAGGTAATCGATCACATAAAACTTGTGTTCGAATACCTGCCCATTTATGTTAAGCGTAAGATAAACATAACCGATTGATTGTACTTTGCCCCCTATACCATTAATGTAGATGCACTCCTGATGCAATGGAACATTCCATCTATGTACAGTTTCGTATTTCAGTGCAGACATCGATGCTCCAGAATCAACTAGAAAATTATATTTGGAATCTTCGACTAACAATTCCACTGAGCTACTGTAATCACATGCTAATATATAATTATTATCGAAAAAACTGCATGGGTTCCTTATTTGTCATCTCTCCATTATGAACCGAGTTCTCGGTGGATGTATGGCCCGATTCTAAATCAGTTAGGTCATTATTCATGTAATGCATATTATTACCGCGATTAAAAGTACGACTTCTGCCGCCGCGATAAGTTCGAGATTGCCTATAACTGTTGCCTCCGCGTGGTTGACTCGGAGTTCGGCCTCTTGTTCTATTTATAGAAAATTTCGCGCGTGTGTTATTACCTTGCGAAAATTGCGTGTTAGGGTATCCCAATCGCCTAGAAAAAATACCTCTGTTAGAACCTCGGAACTGGTTAGTGAAATTTGACCTTCCGCGACCTCCAAAGTATACTGCAGGCTCCAAGTTTTGGCGACTGCATGACGCTTCCTCGTCCTTGGCCGCTCGTATTGTGTCCTTCAGTGCTGAATAATTGCGCGCCGATAATATTGTGCTAAGTTGCCGATTTCGCAAACCGTCGGTGAAGCTTTTGATGGCGAGCTTCTCATTCAAAGGTCTTAATATTTTGTACGCGTCTTGATTACCGTCAGCTTGCGACATCGTTAAATTAACGAACAACTCTTCGATTTTTCTACCATAGTTTTCTAGAGAATTACCGTTTTGTCTTATCATAACTAACTCGTTATGAATGGAAGTACTCGATTTCTTTGTAAGCAAATGTACTCGCATGTCCTGAATTAATGAATCACAATTATCATACGAAGTTGATAATCGTAATTTGGCACTTTCATTTAATCGTGTTTTTAAAACAAATTGTATGAGCATATTCTTACCTTCATTATTGAGAGTAGAGTTGTACAGCTCTATTGCATCGATAAGGTTTTTGGTGACGCTCTCATCACCAGTCATCACCGGGATCAGCGACACAGCAGTTTTAAAATCAAAAGCTGCCATGGTGTTTTGACTTTCAACGCCGACTGTACACTCAGAAACGTAGCTTTTTGAACAAAAACTTTCTATTTGCTCGTATGTTTCTTTTATTAAATCGCAAAATGACTGCAAGTCTTTTAAAAGGTTACTCTCTATTTGTTTCTTTTCTATTTGCTCTAAAATTAATAACATGCATTCCTCAAAACGCTTACGTAATATAATAGCCTCATTTAATTTCTGTTCTAAAATACTTCTAGTTCTCTTATTGTAACTTAACTTTACTAAATTATCTTTTATATTCTTAAGTTTGGCACAAATATCTTTTATTTCATCAGCCATAAAAATTTATTAATAGTATAAAGAGAGTATATAAAAAAAAATCTACACAAATTAATAGGTGTAGTAATACAACCTTTTAAGTAATTAATTACAAAATATTATGTATGTTTAGTATATTTGTTTCATTACAAAAATAAGCAATATACTTTATTTTTTATCATTCTAAGACACTAGCAGTAGGTAAAATTAAAAAAAAGTTCTTATAAGGAAAATTAAAGTTTATGCTGCGATTCACAGAATACGATGTAGAATAAAGTCGTGCACTTTTGAACGCTTTTATCAACTTCACTAAATCACTATTCACGCACTTGTACCTGGCAGTCCTGGAACTGGGCGGTGTTGACACTCGTAACAGCCACGGTCTTCACGAATAGGTCGTCTAAATGAGCGCCTCAGGGATTGTGCCCATACCTCATTCCGGATCCATTCCTGGTGGCACCTTTTATACAGCATATACAGTCCGAAAAGTACCGCGATAGCTATCATAGTGCAAATGAGCACTAGAACAATGCTGATATTCGACAGGTGATATTCCTGGCTGTTGGAACCAAGGGCATTTTGGTTTAAGAAAAATTCGTCCTTTTCTATATTAGACCGGCACATTTTGAGTTTAATAAGAGAGTACCACAAAACATAAATTATAGTTCATGACTCGCGCGGCCGAACTCCGGCAACCCGCCTCGTATGGCAGGGTCGCCATGTAAGGATGGGAGCCGGGAGTGTTAAATAAACAAGTATATTGTTTCAGCTGTGGTTTATTACTGCTCTAAAATACAAGAGGATCGATATTATATTTGGTTACAAGAGTACATACTTACTACCTATATTATACTATACACTACAGCTGTAAGGGTTGAAGTAAATTAAAACAAATTCTAAAATAAGTAAATTTAAAATAGACGCAGCCTATTTTCTAAAGTAAATCAAATGTAAGAAGCTTAGTAGTCATAGGACCCGTCGAGTCAGTGTCTCACTAACCTGCCAGCAGCGTGTGTACGAGCCTCGCGTGCAGCGCGGCGTGCTGGTCGCTGGGCAGCGGCTCCAGCGGCGAGTGCGTCAGCAGGAACGCCACCGCGCGCTGCACGGTGTTCAAGTGTCAGTGTGCCACTAACCTGCCAGCAGCGTGTGTACGAGCCTCGCGTGCAGCGCGGCGTGCTGGTCGCTGGGCAGCGGCTCCAGCGGCGAGTGCGTCAGCAGGAACGCCACCGCGCGCTGCACGGTGTTCAAGTGTCAGTGTGCCACTAACCTGCCAGCAGCGTGTGTACGAGCCTCGCGTGCAGCGCGGCGTGCTGGTCGCTGGGCAGCGGCTCCAGCGGCGAGTGCGTCAGCAGGAACGCCACCGCGCGCTGCACGGTGTTCAAGTGTCAGTGTGCCACTAACCTGCCAGCAGCGTGTGTACGAGCCTCGCGTGCAGCGCGGCGTGCTGGTCGCTGGGCAGCGGCTCCAGCGGCGAGTGCGTCAGCAGGAACGCCACCGCGCGCTGCACGGTGTTCAAGTGTCAGTGTGCCACTAACCTGCCAGCAGCGTGTGTACGAGCCTCGCGTGCAGCGCGGCGTGCTGGTCGCTGGGCAGCGGCTCCAGCGGCGAGTGCGTCAGCAGGAACGCCACCGCGCGCTGCACGGTGTTCAAGTGTCAGTGTGCCACTAACCTGCCAGCAGCGTGTGTACGAGCCTCGCGTGCAGCGCGGCGTGCTGGTCGCTGGGCAGCGGCTCCAGCGGCGAGTGCGTCAGCAGGAACGCCACCGCGCGCTGCACGGTGTTCAAGTGTCAGTGTGCCACTAACCTGCCAGCAGCGTGTGTACGAGCCTCGCGTGCAGCGCGGCGTGCTGGTCGCTGGGCAGCGGCTCCAGCGGCGAGTGCGTCAGCAGGAACGCCACCGCGCGCTGCACGGTGTTCAAGTGTCAGTGTGCCACTAACCTGCCAGCAGCGTGTGTACGAGCCTCGCGTGCAGCGCGGCGTGCTGGTCGCTGGGCAGCGGCTCCAGCGGCGAGTGCGTCAGCAGGAACGCCACCGCGCGCTGCACGGTGTTCAAGTGTCAGTGTGCCACTAACCTGCCAGCAGCGTGTGTACGAGCCTCGCGTGCAGCGCGGCGTGCTGGTCGCTGGGCAGCGGCTCCAGCGGCGAGTGCGTCAGCAGGAACGCCACCGCGCGCTGCACGGTGTTCAAGTGTCAGTGTGCCACTAACCTGCCAGCAGCGTGTGTACGAGCCTCGCGTGCAGCGCGGCGTGCTGGTCGCTGGGCAGCGGCTCCAGCGGCGAGTGCGTCAGCAGGAACGCCACCGCGCGCTGCACGGTGTTCAAGTGGCGCGCCGCCAGCTCGCCGCGCTCCACGCGCCCCTCCCCGCCCAGGGACACC
The DNA here is from genome assembly GCA_928269145.1 of Agriphila tristella. Taxonomy (NCBI): domain Eukaryota; kingdom Metazoa; phylum Arthropoda; class Insecta; order Lepidoptera; family Crambidae; genus Agriphila; species Agriphila tristella. The sequence continues at coordinate 28,903,224 of OV743439.1, read as the reverse complement.
GCTGATGACAACACTGTTTCCATATAAATAATCATGTTTATTTTATTTAAGAAAGGGTGATCGAGAGATCGTTTCGAAGACGTAACTCACGCCATAAAAGTCTTTTATTTTTCGTAAAAGAGAAAAGCGCTAACAAACCAACACAGCGGTCAAAGTGACAGGTTAAATTGAGATGCTTAACAAATCGTACCTGTGGTGAAGTATGCGGCGTACGAGGCGGGCGCGGCGTCCGCCAGCCGCCGCTCGAGGTGGTCGAGTTGTGCGAGGAACAGCGCTATCTGCGCGTCGCGCGCCGCCACGCGCACCGCCTCGCCCGCCTCGCCCTCGCCCGCGGTTATCTCCACGAACGTTAGCATGTGGTGGATGTCACAAAGCGTCTGACACAAACCAGATATAAAACCGTGGTCAATAAATAACTATTTTCTTTAAAATATAGGTATGTAGTACAGAAAATAACCGACCTTTTACGTTATAAAAATAAATTTCGGTCCATGTGATGAGGTCACTAGTTTTAGCGATAGTTAGGAATGTATAACTGTTAATTTAGAAAGGGCCCAATTTGAATGATTATTGAATGCATCACAATCGTTATGAAATTTACAAATTAGTCTACTTTTATGTATGCTTTAGTTTGAAATACGAACTTTAGACATTGCAATTATTTTCAAGATACGAAGATTACCTGATCTACTTGACGAGTAGTTAAAAACTTTATTGTATTGTAAGTCGACAGAGTTGCAATTTATAGGAAAATTAAGTTTGAAAATCAATCTCTGTAAAAACATTAAAATTCCATCATATTTCTCCTTGTGTAATTACCTGCATGCCGTGGTGCGCCTGCAGCGCGTGCAGCGCGGCGTGCGCCAGCAGCTGCTGCAGGTCACTCGCCAGCAGCGCGCCGCCCTCCTGCAGCGCCGCGCCCTGCTGCGCCGCGGCGCGGACGGCGCGCACCACCACCTCCGCCATCGACACCTCGTTTAGCACGCGCAGGGATGACTGTATTCGAAAAATAAAAAAATATTGTGAAAGCTGCTGGCATTGGAGACGAGACTGAGACATACGATGCGATTAGAGTGACAATAGTTAGTGTTCCGCGGCACCTTCACTCGAGAATGTATGGCAAAGAGTACATTTTACAGAGCGAACGCAGCACGCATGCAGCCAGGCAACGTTGCGTCTGTCGCTACACACACGAGGTTACACACCTTGTCTATGAGGCGGCGCAGCACGAGCGTCATGTTGTGCGCGAGCGCCACGTCGCGCACGCAGCCCGGCAACAGCGCCAGCAATGGCGGGCAACGTTGCGTCCACTCTTCGCTCGCCTCCACCCAGATGTCTTCCTATAAACAAATTACTCGCTTAACATAAGAAACTAACTGCACCCCAAAACACTTGTAAAATATCACACTCACATCCAGTTGATCTTCAAGCGGAACGTCGCATTTAGTAATAAGCGCCGCACAAGCAGTCGCCAATTCCCATGTGCCTTCGTACAAGGATATCTGAAAATATGTACATTCAATGCCACACTCAAAAAAAAATGGATAAGTACGAGTATGTTGCGGCCTGGACAAGCAACTGTTCGTACTTCACAACCGGCGTTGCCAGCAATTAGACCTATACAAAACGAGATGTTGATAAGCAACAGCCGCTCTGTTGCGTGGCCAGGCCGCTCTGAGACTGCACTAAGGCACCTGACCTGGTTGGCGAGATGCAGGTAGCAGTGGTTGTTCTTGAGCGCACGCGCGAGTTCCGGCGGCGCGCGGCGCTGCAGCGCGGTGAACACGCGCACGAGCGCCGCGCGCACCGCGCCGCTGCGGTGGTTCGCTAGCACGATCAGGCTTTGCGCGTTCACTGCGCCGTTTAACGCCTGCCACAAACATTATGATGTTGAGTTGCCGATTAAAATGTTACAACGTCCTAAAATAAATCAAAAGGCCTGTTTGTAATTTGCGTTTAAACAGTTTTTAGGGTTTAAGGTTTTCAGGGTTTGTAAAGGGTAATTATATTTAATAAACTTTAAGGTTTTGTAAATAGAAAAAGACAGCGCTGCGATCAAACCTGCGCCAGGTGGTGGTCGGGCAGCACGGCGATGGTGTCCCGCAGCAGCAGCAGAAGCCCCTCGCACGCCGCCACCCCGGCTCCGTCTCTGTCTCGCACACATCTCGCTCCCTCTCACACATTATACCTGCGCCAGGTGGTGGTCGGGCAGCACGGCGATGGTGTCCCGCAGCAGCAGCAGCAGCCCCTCGCACGCCGCCACCCCGGCTCCGTCTCTGTCTCGCACACATCTCGCTCCCTCTCACACATTATACCTGCGCCAGGTGGTGGTCGGGCAGCACGGCGATGGTGTCCCGCAGCAGCAGCAGCAGCCCCTCGCACGCCGCCACCCCGGCTCCGTCTCTGTCTCGCACACATCTCGCTCCCTCTCACACATTATACCTGCGCCAGGTGGTGGTCGGGCAGCACGGCGATGGTGTCCCGCAGCAGCAGCAGCAGCCCCTCGCACGCCGCCACCCCGGCTCCGTCTCTGTCTCGCACACATCTCGCTCCCTCTCACACATTATACCTGCGCCAGGTGGTGGTCGGGCAGCACGGCGATGGTGTCCCGCAGCAGCAGCAGCAGCCCCTCGCACGCCGCCACCCCGGCTCCGTCTCTGTCTCGCACACATCTCGCTCCCTCTCACACATTATACCTGCGCCAGGTGGTGGTCGGGCAGCACGGCGATGGTGTCCCGCAGCAGCAGCAGCAGCCCCTCGCACGCCGCCACCCCGGCTCCGTCTCTGTCTCGCACACATCTCGCTCCCTCTCACACATTATACCTGCGCCAGGTGGTGGTCGGGCAGCACGGCGATGGTGTCCCGCAGCAGCAGCAGCAGCCCCTCGCACGCCGCCACCCCGGCTCCGTCTCTGTCTCGCACACATCTCGCTCCCTCTCACACATTATACCTGCGCCAGGTGGTGGTCGGTCAGCACGGCGATGGTGTCCCGCAGCAGCAGCAGCAGCCCCTCGCACGCCGCCACCCCGGCTCCGTCTCTGTCTCGCACACATCTCGCTCCCACTCACACATTATACCTGCGCCAGGTGGTGGTCGGTCAGCACGGCGATGGTGTCCCGCAGCAGCAGCAGCAGCCCCTCGCACGCCGCCACCCCGGCTCCGTCTCTGTCTCGCACACATCTCGCTCCCTCTCACACATTATACCTGCGCCAGGTGGTGGTCGGGCAGCACGGCGATGGTGTCCCGCAGCAGCAGCAGCAGCCCCTCGCACGCCGTCCACCCCGGCTCAGCGCCGGCGCGCAGCCGTCTCTGTCACACACACATGCCATCTTACTCACTCTTATTCATTTACACTAGCTTCCGCCCGCGACTTCGTCCGCGTGGATATTAGAGAAAATCCTTAGGGAACCTTTAACCAGGATCCGACCAGCCGTTTTTACGCGATTAGGCGGGTCCCCACCAAGCGCGCTGCCTCGCGAGGCAAGACGTTTGCCTCGTGAGGCGGGCCTCGCACGAGGCAGCGCGCTTGGTGGGGACCCGCCTAATCGCGTAAAAACGGCTGGTCGGATCCTGGTTAAAGGTTCCCTAAGGATTTTCTCTAATATCCACGCGGACGAAGTCGCGGGCGGAAGCTAGTTTTTTACAATAATCAGAATTGGTCCAGATATATTAGTAGGTATCTCGTCCCCGTCCCTGTCCCCATAAAAGCTCAAAAACGACATCCACATCGATTTTCATGTTTACTTACCCCATTTAGGTACCCCTAAGGGATGATTTTCAAAATTACAAAATAGGTATGTAATTGTCTATTTATTTCTAGACGTGCTCCTACGAATTTTAAAATTGTAATGTCTATTTCATATTCTTTTTCCATGCAAAATTTGAACACTATTTTAACCCCTGTAGGGGTTAAAATCATGTCCACCTTGTTGGACTATAAATTAATGTCATTTTCGCAATCACCATCCCATAAAACCTCAAAAACGACTTCCACATCGATTTTCATGTTTACTTATCCCATTTACCCCTAAGGGATGATTTTCAAAATAACAAAATATAAAATTGCCTTTTTATTTTTAGATGTGTTCCTACGAATTTTAAAGTTGTAATGTCTATTTAATATTATTTTTCCATACAAAATTTGAACCCCGATTTCACCCCTTTATGGGTTAAATCATGTCCACCGTGTTGGACTTCAAAATAAATGTCATTTTCGCAATCACTATCCCATAAAACCTCAAGAACGACATCCATATCGATTTTTATGTTTACTTACCCCATTCACCCCCTACGGGGTTGATTTTCAAAATAACAAAATATATATGTATATTTCTTTTTAGACGTGCTCCTACGAAGTTTAAAGTTATACTGTCTATTTCACATTGTTTTTCCATAAAAAATTTAAACCCCATTTTCACCCCTTTAGGGGTTAAATCATGTCCACCGTGTTGGAATTCAAAATAAATGTTATTTTCGCAATCGTCAACTCAGAAAACCCCAATAACGACATCCATATCGATTTTTAGGTTTATTTACCCCATTGCACCCCCATTTCATCACCATGGGGGTTGAAATTATACCAATACAATGTGCGTTGCGTTAGATTTCCATCCATAAGCCCAAATTACAAATTTAGCGATTTTTACTTCAAAAATAAAGGATTATCTTCTAAACACAACTTCATCCCCCTTTTCACCCCTTCGGGGGTAGAATTTTGAAAAACGCTGAGACACGTATTTATTTATTTTCAATCATCAGCCTAAACACAAAATTTGAAGATCGTAGCTTCAAAACTGAGGGACTTTCATACAAACTTTCATCCCTTATTTCATCCCCTTAGGGATGGAATTTTCAAAAATCCTTCCTTAGTGGATGCTTACACTGTATAAGGTATCTGTGTGCAAAATTTCAAGCCTCTAGGTTCAGCGGTTTGGGCTGTGCGTTGATATCTCACTCAGTCAGGACTTTGAATTTTATATATATAGATAGAAGATTAACCTATCTCACTAAAACACTAATCCTTACCGAATAAAACAGTAGAAAAAGTCTGTCTGTACATTAAATATATTTAAAAAAAATATCTGGGGCGATGGAGACATAGTAATAATAGAGTAAGAATTTAAAAAGTGTGTCTGTCTGTTTGTTTGTCTGTTTGAACACGCTAATCTCCGGAAATACTGAATGGATTCGAATGAAACATTTTTTGTTATATAGCTGTTAAGCCTAGGCATAGTTTAGGGTATAATTTTGGAAAATGGAACACCTGATGCAGAACCATAATGGTCCAACTAAACTATAAGGAATATAAAAATGACGCTTTAACAAAACCTGTTCAGCCTGATGAGCATTTTTTGGTAAGGTATAAAAATCGAAGATCTGGAACACCTGATGCAGTACCATAATGGTCCAGCTAAACTATGCAAAATATAAAAGTGACACTTTAGCAAAAGTTGTTCAGCCTGATGAGCATTTATTGTTGAGGTATAAAATTGAAGATCTGGAACACCTGATGCAGAACCATAATGGTCCAGCTAAACTATATTAAATATAAAAATGACACCTTGGCAAAAGTTGTTCAGCCTGATGAGCATTTTTTGTTGAGGTATAAATATCGAAAATCTGGAATATCTGGAAGACCTTATATGAATACCCCGGAGTCATAAAGTCCACGCGTACGAAGTCGCGGGCATTAGCTAGTACAATAATAAAAATGTGATGGAAGCGATTTCATTTGAGTACAAATGTTTATCTCTCATAGTCTAATGGCCGAATACTCAAACGCTACTTAACTTTGAGCGGCTCTCAAACAGCATGCTGTTTTTGTCATATCTTTGACGTTTAATGCGACAGGACGACGTTTGAGAGCCCCTCAAAGTTAATTAGCGTTTGAGTATTCGGCCATAAGAAACAATGACAATAGATTATCTTATTTCTATGTAGGTACCTGTTGATAAATGCCGCCAGTGTAGAGGTCGACGGTGGTGTGTTGCACGTCGTCGTGATCTACAACAATGTACTCGGTGAGGTCCGCGTCGCCGGCGCCGGCGTCCGGCGCGTCCGGCGCGCGCGCCGCCCGGTCCCGCCGGTCTGCAACCGGCACGAACCGCACACGATACTCGCGCCGCGCACTACCGCCTACGTGCCACGCCCACCAACACCCACACTCACTGCTCTATAGATGAGCGGTCTAGGACAACGAACGCGCCTAGCATATCTCTTATTATTGCAAAATAACTAAACAACCTATCTTTGTTTAAATTTATTTATCCAAATAACATTACAATTATTCTAACAATGGCTTTACGCTTATAAATCTACGAGGTTTTTCCAAGCGTTGCACATTCAATTTGGACGATAACATTGAAATAAAAACATCTCCCTGAACACAATGAACAATTCCTTTTCTCAGCTTACTTTTTCATCTTTATAACGTAACTGTCCGACACTCGGCGTTGATTAATTAAACGAGACGAAATCTATCAGGATTATAAATAAAGGATGTAAAAATACCTCAACGAAGTCGAAGTCATCGCGTTCCGCCCATCATCATAAAAGGAATTAAAATAAAACGTCATGAGCAATTAAAAGTTCTAGTTTTAATTGTATCTCTGTATAATTATTTTTGGTATTTAACAAGAATTCCAAGCATACAATTACTCGATATCATGGGAAAGTACTAGTATTACCAGTTTAAACAGTATTCAATACAATAATACACTGATACCTGACCTTAAGCAGTGGTATCTCTCCAGCAGGAATAGCGTATCGCGACAAATTTATCAAAGTCATCTGGTATTATGACTTTATTTAACAACTTTATTGAAAACACTTAATTCACCGTTCAACCTTTCACTGTGACGACTTGAGCACGACTGAGCGCGCCTCTACCCCGTCACCGCATATTTAAACGTTATGCGTGGCGTGGTAGGGGCGAGCGTGGCGTGACTGGCGTGGTAGGGGCGACTGCAGTCACCCGATTACTACAACTACCGTTTAAGTACTTTTAATGGAATAAACACACAAATTTAGTTGTACTACATGGTTCATCACGAATAATAATTAAAGTAATTTATACAGTAACCTTACAGTCGGCCATCCTGCTAGAGCGAGTCCCATCGCGTAAAACAATATCTTTTATAACTCTGAGTACATCCATTCAATTAGTCATAAAATATTCTTAAATAAAAACATCATTTTATTAGAAGAAAAATAGCAGCCTTCCAACAAAATATTTCGCATTTTTGCGAAAGTCATAATTATTATTTAATTACATTACAAATATTTATTGCATGACACAAAACGTAATTACGTTTTTATTTATACATAAGTAGGTATCCAGAAAACATCCCGTTAGAGAAAGGGTATGTATATAAAGTGACATTTATTTGTCTACAATTAACGTAATTAGATTACTTAATTTAATTAAACTTAAAATTTTACAATTCAATTCAACTCTGTTTACATCAATAAAAATATAGTCGTATGGCATTTCATCCGAGCACGTTATAAACACGAGCAATAGCTTGTTTAACGATAGATTATCAACATCAAAATTCATTAATATAATTACAAGATACTTTAGAAATTAAAAATGAATGTATACCTTAAATAAATTGCTAAGGGGTTAATATTTCATTGCACCGAATTATAAAGATTGCAAACTTAGAAATATTTTTTTATCATTAGCTATTGCAACTTATTTTATTTACTTAAGTCTTAGACTCATTAGTTACGTGTAGGCATTTCAATATTTGTCTCCAATACAAACTTAGTTTAGAAAAATACCTACTAACAACAATCAACAAAAAGTCATCAAAACGCTATAAAAGGCTCATCATTAAAATAGAAAATTGAAGTAATCGTTTCTGTAAATATGTATATATATATATATATATATTACTAAATACTATATTGAATGTAATATCTTTCTCATACCATTTGTAATGCTTGAAATACTTTTATAATTTTTATACCATATTAATTAAAAAATCACGCGCGGCGGCGCTATGGCTATGGGCAGCATTAATTACATGGATTAGACGTTTCAATAAAAATTTGCCCTGAGATAACTTTGGGGTGCACCCAGTGCTTCAATTAGTGTAACACAGTGACAGAAAAAGCATATTTCAGTGACACATGTCATAAACTATTATGATATCCAATAATTTAATCATCAATTTGCAAAAAGTTTTCTTTCTTCTAAGTAGTTATTGTACCTACATAACACTTGTACTATTATGTATTTCGTGACACAACTCAGTAAGAGTAAAATTTGTTACTTCTTGAACTAATAAAAAATAGCATTCTACATTACAGCAAGGTAAAAAAAACTTTTTATTTTATTTACAAAGTATTCTGAAGGTCTTTTAAATTAGTAATGGTTTTAAATTTACCCTTACTAATTTAACCAGGTTAACCTTTTGTTTAGTTATATACATTAGCATACTTCCCTATATAATGGATATGTAAATGTAATATGTACTAAAGAGAAGTTTAGATATCGTAGAAGTGACTCCACTATACACACAGTACGTTATGTGGAGGTACCTTCCTTGAATATAACTGCACATTTTAAAAACTCGATCAGAATAAACACTAAGTAATAAATGATTTTAGAAATCAGTATTTTGGTAATCTTACTTCCCATAGCGGGCACACAGAGTCCAAATACAAATCACATTATGTATTATCAATCCATGTACAAAAGTAATTAGCTATAATCCCACACAAGCACCACCCTCACTATCTATCTGGTTTAAGTTTTTTTTCCAGTACCTACGGTGCCCAATATAATGTGTTCTAAAAGCAGATTGAATTGTCCTACTAAGTAAGTAGTTACTTCATTCTATCGCGACCCTCAGTCATGAGGAACAAGAAAAATCATGATAAAAGGATTTTTTTTCTTTTTAATATTATTTCATTTTAATGAGGAGCACTGTCATCACCAGGACCGTGCGTTAGTCTACAGAATTACTTAATTGTTTTGTGAAAAGTTTCACCTAGTTTATGGATCGCCTTGAATTTCTCAAATAGAAAAGGCAGGGTAAATTACCCAATTATTGGTATTTAGAGTAATAAACCGAAACAATAAATTTTGCCTATTGATTTTAGTAGCTCTATTTGAAATAAACATAGTGGGTGCTACACGCAACGCAATACACAATACGGATTCTCTCTTTTTTTTTTTGTATTTTGTATGTATGTCGTTTTAAGCTATTACCACCACACATACACCATCATATTATGTATAAATAAATAAACCCATAGTCCATTCATTAGTACCCTTCAACCTATTATTGGCATGTACCGATCAAATTACTGGTACACCTTACGCCAATAATAATTTAATAGGCAACAGTTAATAAAATTATAGGTATTATTCTCAGTACCTTTATTAAAATATTGGCATGCTTTCACCAAGTACAGGTACAACTTAGAAGTTTTATTTTCGACTATTGGAATAGGGCCAATTTTTTGAAGCCTTATAGAAAACTTCATTATTATTTATGAATTATTTAATTTCAAATTTGTCCTGAATACTAACATAGGATTTAAGTTAATTGTTACTAACAAAATGGATTGTAATATCTGAATTATGAAATAAATTATTATTATTATTTCCATTATTTGATTAAAAAAATACATTAAATGATCATTGAAAATAAGGTTCTAATTTCTCATTAGATATTAAGATAATATGCCAAAACATTATAATTGAGTTTTTTCCATAATTAGGTAACACAGTTTATCGAATAATATTCATGTTTTTTTTTATGTTAAGTTTAGAGTGCCAACAAATATAAGGGTGTAATAACAGGTTAAGTCACCCCTACATGATTGACGTGAGAAAATTATGTTAAAATTGTAATAATCCGGTATCGGAGATAAAATGCAATGAATACGAAAATAATTATTTTGTCTAGAAATTGTATCATTGATTACGAAATTTCATTTCATTTTTTTCATTTAAAAATTCTTTATTTCATATTATAAACAATATTGTAACAAGTACTAAGATAATACATGTACATTGATTAATTTAAAGATACTTCATTAGGCTTAACTTACCACCTACGAATGCTTTAGAAATATATGTTATTCCACTTTAGTTTTATTATCTTGAAATATTAACACACAGTATTTAAATGGCACTATTCGCAGACAAAAAAAATCTACAAAACAAAAGTGATTTCCTTATTGCATATCAGATTACGAAATAAAAAGCACAATAGTTTTGTTTTTCAATAACATTTGTAGGAATGTGAAGGAAGAATTAGAATTAATATTAAGTATAGTAAAATTACTGTTGCATTATTGTGTATTATGAATATAGTTTTATTTTAAGATTTATATGTAATTATTTCTTTTATTTATTGTTTGTTCAATTTTTTTTCTTATCAAATTGGATCAATAATTGTTATCTGAAATAAATGAATTTTATTATTTTTCTTTTACTACCGGTAAACTTCAGTAGAGTAGGTCATTGCTCACAATGGCCATTTAAAAATATATACGCTCAATACACCATTATAAATGGCATCACATTCTATGTTTTACTAATTACTCATTAAATGACTTGGCAACAGATGCACGAGCTGATCATAGTGTAGTAAAATTAATAAGAATAATATTTGAAATTGAATTACTAGTTTATTAAAAGAACGGTAGGTATAGCCATAATTGGCAATAATACATGGCTGGACTCATTGGACTCAATTAGTTGCATTGCAGTAAATACATTTAAAGAGGATTTACATTCAGCATACTTAATTATTTGCTCTTTATTGTACTCACAAAAGAGTTGCAGAGGAGTTATTAATTAAATCATTGTAAGGAGAACTGGATTTATCTTTCAGATAGCTTTCTTGCAGGTTCCAGCAAACCCAGGACATGTTAGGGATTTTTCAAGTAAGTATGGATAAGTTATGTACTGCAAATATCTAGAGTACTTATGTTTATATTGGTTTTAGTGTGCGTTCGTCGCATCTATATCTATCATTTTAACTAAGAAAAATAATATAAACAAAACAGTAAAATAATACTTATAACGATGATAAAACATTCTGATGATTTAGATTTAAAAGAAATGATTATAATAATTATAATCTAGAAAACTTGTTAAAAATTACCTTACGGATGTTCGCAATAATTTTACTTGCTTGTCAAACAATATGGCTAAGAACAGTTATTAAAAAATAAATTTAAGTGGAACAAAATTAAGAGAACTTGCATGAGTTGCATGTTCAAAAACCAAATACATAAACAGTTTTTTTTCACGCTACATACTTAATGTAGTAGTATGTAGCGTATAGTAGCGTGTAGTATTTAGACTATGTACATCTAACATAGCAAAACGTTTAAATAATATAAACAGGTGGGTTATTAATTAAGATAAAGATTGCTATCAGATTCAAGCCTCGTACGTACTAAAGTCAACCCTACTCTAGATGATTTTATTACTTAGGTATTTACTTCTTACAACAGACAATTATAATTGCATTCACTTGATAATGCTCTGATAAATTTTGAAAAATGAGATATTGAGAAGCAAGCTTCATGTCCAAGAAAAGTTATAGTCTACCTAAGACTTTCTTTATCTTCGAATTATTTATATTATTCTCTTTAAGCATTTGCGTAAATTATACACACTTTTTCTTTATTTAATAATCAATAAAACTAACTTAAATTAATGTTATCAACTCAATCTATTGCAATTCTTTTCAAATAAGTATATTCATCGATGAAGTCTGTCTTAAGCCTAAGTTATGACTCTTGATATCGTATAAACCAGCACGAATGCTTGCGACTGTAGCTGACTTTCAAGCGCCCGCTTCCTTACTCAAGATATTGCCGTCTGAATATTTTACTAGTTGTTACTACGGACGCCTTACGCTCTCACAGCTGCGTCTTAAATTGTACAATTTTGAACAAAGATTACACAGTATTACTTAATTTATCGATCGATATGATAACCAATAATAGACCTATAGTCTCGGAACATAATATAAAAAACGTAGCTAGCTTTCTAGTTATTCTTAATAACAGTTTTTTTTTAATAAGAAATAGTTTATTTGTTATTAATTAAAAATGTGATAATGCCAATAATTTCGATAATTCTTACTATGAAAATTCCTTCTAGCGTTGTACGGCCTCTCAAGGATGATGCCTTACGTTCTCACAGCTGTATTTTAAAATATATAAACAGCTTATATACGACACACCGAGCGCTTGCGGCTTTGCCCGACTATGTCAGGCTCCCTTCCGCTCCCTCACTCGTGTCGCAAAATATTACGATTCGAAATTGCGTTTGACGCTTTACGCCCTCATAGCTGCGTCTTAATTATATAAACAGAGAAAGTAAATAAGACATACCGAGCGCTTGCGGCTTTGCCCGACTATGTCAGGCTCCCTTCCGCTCCCTCACTCGTATCACTATTACAATTTGAAATTTCGTGTAACCACGTAGTGGACGCTCAACAGCATCAGTTGGAGTCAAAATTGTTGCTATGAATCTTGCACTCAACTTCCAATTTGCGATATGCATTTTTCATTGCTGAAACTTGCACAAAATTTTATGTAATTAATCACTATTTGTCACCCAATAAATTTAGAATGGTCTTATCATATTTAATTAATTGGGCAACTGAATTGTTATATGATTGTAGGTACAGAATCCGTAATCTATGCTCAATATGTTACGTGACACGTGATCTTATTTGTATTCAATGTAAAAAGACAGCAGGGATGGGAAAATGCTAAATTGATCTTAAAAGAACAGTTATTTTCCAACTTTAACTGTAATATTGGTAATATTAGTATTATATCAGTATCAACAAAACGTTTCATGAAAACTAAACCTGTATTAGAGAAAACTATCTTAGAGAGAGAGAGTGGAAAAAAATTGCTACGTAATCCGCCTCTGAGCACTAGAGTGAATAGTTATAGATGATTAGCACAAAAACAAAAAAAACTTAAGGGTTTTAATGATTTCTATAAATAATTTCTCCCTCTAGTTATCATCATAGTATGCTTACGTGGAATTCTCTATTTTATTTATTTTGTGCGGGCAGGATAAGCGAGAATTCTAAAGAAATCTCGTTTATCCCACTTCTGAAGTTAAAAGGAATTAAAATAAAACGTCATGAGCAATTAAAAGTTCTAGTTTTAATTGTATCTCTGTATAATTATTTTTGGTATTTAACAAGAATTCCAAGCATACAATTACTCGATATCATGGGAAAGTACTAGTATTACCAGTTTAAACAGTATTCAATACAATAATACACTGATACCTGACCTTAAGCAGTGGTATCTCTCCAGCAGGAATAGCGTATCGCGACAAATTTATCAAAGTCATCTGGTATTATGACTTTATTTAACAACTTTATTGAAAACACTTAATTCACCGTTCAACCTTTCACTGTGACGACTTGAGCACGACTGAGCGCGCCTCTACCCCGTCACCGCATATTTAAACGTTATGCGTGGCGTGGTAGGGGCGAGCGTGGCGTGACTGGCGTGGTAGGGGCGACTGCAGTCACCCGATTACTACAACTACCGTTTAAGTACTTTTAATGGAATAAACACACAAATTTAGTTGTACTACATGGTTCATCACGAATAATAATTAAAGTAATTTATACAGTAACCTTACAATCAAGACCATTTTTGTGTTACCACGACGGGTGACAAAAGTTTTAAACTATACCTGGGAAATCAATTGTCATGATTTTTGTGAAAACTAATTTTATACGTTATTTCCAAATTTTTTGTCCAAAGAAACGTCATCATAATTTTAATGCCTAGTTCCAAATCACGCCAACAGCACTGTTAGCGTATAATCCATTAAATTAAGTAGGTACGCAAATACCCTATTTGTGTAATATTTTGTGACTTCTTAATTTGGTCGGATTTGCGCTAACAGCGCTGTGAGCGTGATTCGGAACGCGGGGTAAGTGTTGGCAACATAAATTGTTAAGATTAAATATTTAACTTTAGCAACATTTAAAAGATTACCAGTTATCTGTGTTCGAGCTGTTTCCGCTCTCTCTGTACTTACATCGTGTGTGTGGACGTAATAAAATTAATTTCAGTCAATTAAATCAGTGTTCCTATTTGCTGCTTCTGTCCAACGAACAAACAATAACAGTCCATTGCTCGCAACCCTGGCTGTCGCACCATCTGCAGGTATTTTATGGTGTTCGCATCATAAATTGGTCCATCATCGCAACGCCAGTGAAACTCCATCTACGTGTATCATCGGCTACCTACCACCATCTCTGCCAACGAAAACGCGTAAGAAGAGGACAGACAAGGATTTCTACCAAAAAACTGTTCGAAATTCATATAGAAAGTTATCGTGGTCATCCCTGCAAAGCCGCCATTTTTAGGCATCCATCATTCATTGTTCGGTGAGACAAGCCATCTTTATTCAACGCTACGACTCCATCTTGCCCCCATTGGTACGTTTCAAACTTCGCGCCAATACTTCACGTCACCACACGCACCAATCACAGCGAAGACGAGCGCACGGAAGCAAGAAGAAAGAAAATTTGTGTTGGCAACACTGCTGCGCCATCTTATTATTTAGGTTGATCGCAACAACTTCGCGCCGCTATATTGTATCGGGTTGTATTCTATTCTATGAACTTCGCGCACAGCGACCTTTTTTTCTCGTCGTGAAGGTTGGTACACCTGCATTCGTCGTGAATCGATCGATCGATGCGCCACCTACTGCCCACTGGAACGAAACTACTTTGTATTTCCGGTGTATAGCAAAGCAAAGCGTCATCTTTTTGTATTGTAGCCATTTTGTAAGTAAAAGCTTGTCTGCACAATTATCGTGTTGAAATTACATATAACGAAAGTAAAAAAGTTGTCTTGTACTAGTTTAGATAGTGACAAAGTGTACCATGGCCGAATTAAAGGTTTTAGTAGCCGGGAGGGGCCATTCCAAAGGGTCGATATCAAAAATGACAAAATACATGGAGTCGGAAAAATTCTTGCAGTACCCAATAGAAAAAGTAAAAGCTATCAAGGAAAGAGTTTATAGTGTATTCAATGATTACAACAAATATTGCGTTCAGATTAAGGCACTGGATCCAGAAGACACCGAGGATCCAAGTATCATCGAAGATTATTATCTCGATCTAATTGCGTATTTGGACAAATTAATTACAGACAAGGCTGCTTATTATTCAAAAGAAGTGCAATCGACCCCATGTACCTCCAAAATAAAGCTTCCAAATGTAGTAATTCCAACATTCACAGGTAATTACACACAATATTATGAATTCATAAATCTGTTTACTGCCATGATACACAACGACTTTGCACTTTCCCCAGTGCAAAAACTTTATTATTTAAAAGGTTTTTTAAGTGGGGAACCGCAAACACTTATACTAAACTTACCACTTCAGGATGACAGCTATACCGAAGCGCTAAAGCTCCTAAAAGAAAGATATGACAATAAACCAAAAATAGTGCAAGAACACATTTACACACTATTAGATTTAAGCAACATAACTCGTTCTACACCTGCTAATCTGCGAAAATTTATTTCAGAGGTGAAACAACATTTAGCAGCTCTCCGGAACTTGGATGAACCCGTTGATACATGGGATAGTATTATTCTATGCATATTGTCTAGGAAACTGGATATGTTGACCAGCCGTGGCTTTCAAATGGAGCGTGATACCAAGTCTCGTCCCACTACAAAGGAATTTTTGGAGTATCTTGAACACCGTGCTCTCGCGCTTGAGAACACAGAATACTCCCCTAAGCCTCAAGGACAGCGCCTGGCCACAAATGCTGTAGTTGCACAACAAGCCTCCGCATCATGCATTTACTGTAAGTCTGCACATAAATTATTTCAGTGTCCGAGTTTTAAAATGGCTGCACCGCAGAAACGCATAGAGTTTGCAAAAACAAACAATTTGTGTAACATTTGCTTATCGATACACAAACACAAATGTAAGTTCCATTTTAGGTGTGATGAATGCAAAAAAGACCATAATACCTTGCTGCACTATACTGAATCACAGCAAGCCAATCCATCTGTCACTTTGCTTTCAAGCGCTTCGCAAGGTCAAGTTTTACTGCCTACTGCAAGAATAAAACTACTTTCTCAGTCGGGCACAACGATTTATGCCAGGGCATTATTGGATAGCGCTTCGCAGGCTTCATTTGTCACACAGAAAGTTGTGGACCTGTTAGGTATAACACCTAACAAAAGCAATACAACCATTATAGGTATTACTAATACGGAACAATCCATTAACCAACGCATTAATCTGGAAGTCCATTCCACTGTTTATCCATTTAAAATCAATGTTGACTGCCACATAGTTCAAAAAATTACTTCTAAATTGCCGCAAGTTCATTTCAATAAGTCACAATTCACTTTGCCTGCGCACTATAAGCTAGCCGATGAGAGCTTCAACACGCCTGGAGATGTACACCTTTTGCTTGGAGCTGATGTATTTTTCCAGGTGCTCCTGCCACAGCTTGAGACCAGCGTATCTCAGAGCAGCCAGGGTCCTGCATCAACGAGCACACCACACTCCAAGCAGCCATCAATAGTTCACACTTCCTTCGGGTACATAGTAGCAGGCCACAGCAGTAACGAAGCTACTCAAGCAACTTCTATGAAAAAGGTTGTATCTTTATTTTGCCAAGAATGTAATAATAATTTAAATGACTCATTAAGTGCATTTTGGAAGTCCGAACAAGTGCCTGAAATCTACCCAGATCAATTGCCAGAGCATCAGTATTGTGAGAATTTTTTTAATGAGACGGTTAAGCTTGAAAATAATAAATTTCAAGTTTCGATGCCTATTAAGGTCCCATTAGAACAAGTTAACTCTGAGCTAGGGGAATCATTTCATTTGGCATATAAACGATTCATAAATTTAGAAAAGAAACTGCATAAAAATCAAAAACTTTTCTACGAGTACAAAAAATTTATTGATCAATACATTGAATTAAATCATGGTGAGTATATCGATATTAACAGCTATGACCTGTCAAAGGAACCTGTTTATTTTCTCCCTCACCATGCAGTGATAAAAGAAAACGCTCGCACAACTAAATTAAGAGCAGTTTTCGATGGCTCTATGCCTACCAACAAGAAAGTTTCATTAAACAACCTTTTACTAAATGGTCCAGTAGTACAAAAGGATCTCTTTGATACTCTTATAGCATTCAGACTAGATAAATATTTCTTTGTTTGCGATATTCGAATGATGTTCAGGTGTATAGAGTTAGATCCTAGTCAAAGATCCCTGCAAAATATATTATGGCGCGAATCTCCTGACCATGATATCAAATGCATACAGCTCAAGACGATAACATATGGTTTAAAGCCATCTTCTTATTTAGCTACAAAATGTCTTATGGAACTAGCAAAAAGATATAGGGTTCAGTTTCCATTAGCAGCTTCAATATTAGAAAATAATACCTACATAGACGATGTTTTGTCTAACAGCGATTCTGAAGAAAAAATATTAGAAATGAAGTCACAGTTAGAACAATTACTTGCTCTGGGTGGATTTCAGCTGCACAAATGGGCTTCAAACTGCAATAAACTCCTAGAAAACGTACAGCAAGGTGGCACAATCAGCATCTCAGAACTAGATCTGCAGAAACATGACATGTCTTTCAAGGCACTAGGCGTTAATCTTGATGTAAAAAGCGATGTGTTTAAGAGTTCTTGCCCTGAAATCTACAGTAGTGCAAATGATTGCAAACGTGATATACTTAGCTACATAACAAAGTTCTATGACCCCCTAGGTCTGATTGGACCAGTATTTGTTCGCGCAAAAGTAATCATGCAGAAGTTATGGGCTACCAATGTAGACTGGGACTCAACTCCTCCAGATGATATCAGACAGTTATGGATAGAATTTATTAGGGACTTGTCTCGAATGAAGCCAGTTAGTGTATCTCGCTGCGTAAGACCCAACGACTCCGTCGTCAACCAGCTGATAGGTTTCGCCGATGCGTCAGCTGTAGCCCATGGATGCTGTCTGTACTTGCGATCCATTGATACACAAGGTAAGGTGCATGTCCATCTGCTATGCTCTAAGTCGAGAATAAACCCGTTAAATAAGGAGTTAACGGTTCCACGGTTGGAGATGAATGCGTCGCTGCTGCTCGCCAGGCTGACAAGGAAAGTACTCACCATACTTGGTAACAAAATACATGTCAGTGACACACACCTCTTCTCAGACTCACAGATAGTTTTAGCGTGGCTTAGAACCGATGTAGCAAAGTTACATACCTACGTCGCGAACAGAGCTAGGGCTGTAGGAGAGCTAACAAAAGGCTGTCATTGGCATTATATAATCTCTGAGGACAATCCTTCAGATTGCCTCAGCAGAGGTCTTCAACCTCATGAGCTCAAAGAACATAGTATGTGGTGGAACGGGCCATCCTTTTTGAGTAATAAAGATCACAAATTTGAATCACAGATTGAGATTCCAATAAATTTACCTGAATTGAAATTTAATACCGATAAACAAATACTTGTATGTGCCACCACTGCTACAACTGATTCACACCTTTATGAGAAATTAAATAAATATTCAAGTATTCACAAAATGACTCGTGTACTTGCATTTATATTAAGATTTTGTAATAACGTTAAGCCAAATGTTGTTAAGCAAAAAGGTTTCTTAACAGCATCCGAATTAAATAAAGCTTTAATGCTTATAGTAAAACATGAACAACAAAAATCTTTTTCAAGTGATATTAAATCTCTACAGTCTAATAATAAGGTCAGTAGCAATTTACTGCCATTGACTCCCTTTCTTGATGCCAGTGGTGTGATGAGAGTAGGTGGCCGTTTACAAAACGCTTCAATCCCCTACGCGAACCAACATCCTGCTATATTGCCTAAGGATTCAAATATCACAGCCTTAATAATTAGAGATGAGCATATCAAATTATTACATGCAGGACAAAAGCTGTTATTAACGTCCCTCAGACAAAGATTTTGGATAATAGATGGATTGCGAACAATAAAAAAGATTATCTACAAATGTGTAATCTGTTTCAGGATGAAGGCTGAAGCTGCAACTCAGCTAATGGGTTCCTTGCCTGCGCAACGTGTCAACGCATGTCAAATTTTTAAAAAAATTGGAATCGATTTGGCTGGGCCGGTTTCTGTCAAGAACAGTCGCATCAGGAAACCAACCATAGGAAAAGGTTACATAGTTTTGTTTGTTTGCTTCGCCACAAAGGCCATTCATCTGGAACTTGCTTCTAATATGACCACTGAGACGTTTCTTGCTGCGTTTAAGAGATTTATTGCTCGAAGAAACTTGCCCAGCGATGTACACTGCGACAACGCTGCGACGTTCAAAGGGGCAAGGAACCAATTAGATGAATTGTACCGCTTACAAGCCTCTCAGAGCCACCAGCATCAGGTACAGTCCTATGCGTCCTCCCGGGGGATAAATTTTCATTACACCCCTTGCTATAGTCCTGTATTTGGTTCCCTTTGGGAGAGTGGAGTTAAAAGTATGAAACACCACCTGAAACGGATTGTAGGAAACGCTTTGCTTACATATGAAGAACTGAACACTGTACTTGTAGAAATAGAAGGTGTATTGAATTCGCGACCGCTCACTGCTGTGTCTGCAGACCCAAACGATTTTTCATACTTGTCACCGGGTCATTTTCTCACAGGTTCACCATTAAACACATATCCTGAACATGATATCAAAGATAGACCCACTAATTTGCTTAAATTTTGGTCTATTGTTATTAAAATGAAGCAGAACTTTTGGAGGTACTGGAGTAAACAATATTTATGTCTATTGCAAAGTAGGCCAAAATGGCGTAATGTAATGCCTAATATTAAAATAGGTAGTTTAGTAATACTGCGTAACGATAACACGTCCCCTTTGCAATGGCCCATGGCGAGAATTACTAATATTTTCCCAGGAAAAGATGGTAAAGTGCGTGCGGTCGAAGTAAAGACTCCTAACGGCCACATTCATAATCGGTCTGTCACTAAACTTTGTGTATTACCCATAGAGATGTAAGACTATTTTTTATGTTCTAATCTGGTTTAGTAGAAATTACAATATCTAACTTACTGCACTACATTGTACCTACTTTGTTGATAAAAGTAAAAAGTATAAAATGTAATAGTATATTACAACTTTGTAAGTAGCTAACTTTCATAAAAATTCTAAAGTATTTTTAATTTTTTTGCTGTGTGTGGAACTTATCTATAAAAGATAAAAATGTACTTTCTGTATTTACAGATATAACTCTAAGGTAGCTAGATAGCTCTTACTTATCCTAAAATTTTAAATGTTGTTTAAAAAACTTATCGTATTGTTACTTTAATACTTAGCATGTTTCATACGCAGATACTTCGTCGAATATTTTAAAACTTAATGTTGAATATTTTAAAAATTCACATAGAATCGAATATTTTAAAAATTCTCATTGATTGTTTTTTGTCAGTGATAAAAATTGTAATGAACATATACTTTATCGAATGTAATAGACAACAGTTAGCTTGGGTTATAAATTTTGTAATTTTATTAAGAAAAAACATGTATTTTTTTTAATTTCTTAGGCCGCAGCTTATGTTGGCAACATAAATTGTTAAGATTAAATATTTAACTGTAGCAACATTTAAAAGATTACCAGTTATCTGTGTTCGAGCTGTTTCCGCTCTCTCTGTACTTACATCGTGTGTGTGGACGTAATAAAATTAATTTCAGTCAATTAAATCAGTGTTCCTATTTGCTGCTTCTGTCCAACGAACAAACAATAACAGTCCATTGCTCGCAACCCTGGCTGTCGCACCATCTGCAGGTATTTTATGGTGTTCGCATCAGTAAGTATTTCGTAATCCATCACTCAATGTATCTTATGTGCACGCACACAGACGTGACTTTTTTTAACACCAAAAATAAAAACCGATTTCCAGAAATAATTTTGGACAGAAATGATCCTGATGATGATGGGTAGAATACGTAGACCTCGGCTTCATCAAGGATCTTTTTACACTCTCAAATGTGACCAGCTGTCACGGTAGGGGGTCAAAAACCATGAAATTCGATGGCCCCTAGACACTAACGGTCACAAATTAACCACTCATCTATATATTGCACATAAATAAATTTTACGAAGCCAATGTAAAAGGATTTTTGGAAGCGAACAAATTTAAATTTTGCATTAGCGTGACATGTAAACATACGCGTGCGGCGACGAGTGTGTGGAAAGCATAATCATGCACGTATAGGAAAATTACATACAAAATAATTACAACATTATACAGAAATGATATGCATACAGTACATAATATAGTGGTGAGAATACACGAGATAGCACGAGAGGTTTTGCAGAAGGAACGCAAATCTTTCTATCCATAAAATGACCGAAATGACTGGCAGTGAAATAGCTATGCCAAACTGTCTCCTGTTATTGATATGATTTGCGCAAAGCTAAAATGCAAAATAAGTTACAACAGTAGTTTTTCCAAGCGACTTTTGTGCTTGCCTATAGCGAATTTGTTTTCAAAATATAAAGCAAGCCATTCACAAAAGATGAATCACCAAAACTTTAATTAGAAAACTTTAACAAACATTCGCAGTGTCTCTGACTGCTATTATTTCTTGCAGTTTGATTCTAAGTTACTTGCTACATTTTGCACAGGTTTTAGAGACATAATCAGGCCTCCTTCACTCGCTCAAGGTCGCGCGATAAGCACCTACCGCTAGCCGTTCGTGCGAACGAACAAGTGAGCAAAGGGCCGCCACACGCCCGCCACCGTACAAGCGCGGCATCTTACTGCCTGCGTAGGTATTGCCTCTTTATAATAGTAACAATGTCGAATCGACATTACTGTGCCGTATACGGATGTCAAAAACAAAAAACCAATAAAAAATTGTCGTTTTTCACATTATGTTAAACGCTACGCAGTTCATTTAAAAGAAGATAACCTTAACGTTGCGTCATTAGAAAAGGTAAGAGCACGCGATAGAAAGAGAGGCAACTACTAGGTGAATATAAACTGTACTGCAGGCCATTGCGCGACCTGAATTGCACTTTATTGCTTCGGAGCAAAAGTCGCTATTTATTTAAATTACTATGCGGCGTGCTGCTTCTGTACTTTATACTATTACTTATTCTGTGACATAATGCGCAAACAATTAGATAATTACATCGTTAAACTTACCAAGTGATGGTTCTGAGCTTTCCGAAGTAGCGGAATTGTCCGTGTTCTTGCTGGAACAAAGTTGGTATAGTTAACCATTTTATAAAGGTTATACAATTCGCAAAATAAACATGTATAAAATTGTTAAACTTAAGGGTCCGTAATAGGAAAACATGGAGTGGGAAGTCCCTATTTTTCATATAGAAAGCGTTGTAGCCACAAAAAAAACACATGACAAGCTAAAGAGTTTCTCTAGTTGCTACAAATATTAAATTGCGTTTAAACACATAGATGAAGGAAAAAAAACAGAAAATCACTTAAAGCACTTGCGTAGGTTCATTTTTTTGGCGTAAATAATAACGGAAACATATTGAATTCTACATCAAAATACACTTTACATAATGTGAAGTTTCTTCAAAAACTTTTATTCAAGAAAGATAAATGTGATAATGATAATGATGAAAATAACAACGAAAAACATCGAAAAGAAGGAAATGAGGTTATTTTCCTTATCCTTTACATGTAAAGAATAAGACAGAGACAAATGTTCCAGCGTAACCGAGCCTTAACATTGTTTGTTACCTGTTTTCCTTGATTTGCGAGTTGATAATGCCTTTCATCTGCTTGGTGGATTCGACGCTACTCTCATGGTCTGTTCTCTCGTCGGACTCTATAGTTTGGAGCAAGTCCGGTAGCACCACGTTGGTGTCGTCGGTCGGTTCGTCGGTGACGATGCGTTTCTCTTTTGCCTTGCGCCTGACGGAGGGCTTTCTCTTGAGGTTGTTGAGGTCGCTCATCTCTTGCGTCTCTGGAGTCAGGAGGAAATAGAAGTTGGCGCGGGAGTGGGTCACGAACGTGTCGCTAGCCTGTTTGTGGAAACAATTTATTAAGAATATAAATGTTATTCGAGTGAGGCGTTACGATTGTACAAGCAAACGATGCGTCGCACGATGAGATTTAACACACATTTCTTTTTAGAGTGTCTCAATGGGGTTGGCAACGCAAAACTAATCGCAGATGGCGCCAGCGGCGGTCTAACCGCTATCAATACTTTGATTGGTTAAAATATGCCACAAATGACATTTGATATTTGAAACAACCAATCAAATGTTTTGGTACAACCGCTTGTGGCGCCATTAGTTCCTCAGTTTCCATCCCCATTGGTCATCGCGCGTCAGTTTATAGAAATACGTCATCGTAACCAACGTTCGAAACCAATTAGGACAACGTCTGATGATTCGAACGTGAATTTCAAATACATGCATGTGTGATGATGCAAGTTACGAAAGTGATGGTGCAGGTAAAAACGAATAAATTGAAAAAATATATGAAACTCAGATTCAATTAAGTGGTGAAACAGAGAAAAAAATAAAAGGCATTATATCGTTCATAAATGTATCATTATTGCTGCAGAAGCCCTGAAAAATGACACAGTCGTAGTGTGTATGAGTGTGAAAGAGACAGACCTGGTGCATGAGCAGCAGGAAGTCAGCCAGCATCGCGATATGGTGCAGCTGCGGCGGTGAGCCCAGTAGTCCGCGAACTACGCACACTAATGCGTTGCTGCCCGCGGGGCCGAGCGCGCCGCTGTCAGAGTTCAGGAACCGTTCCTGAAATGGACTGCCGTTGGATCAGTCTGCTATGGTCTACACTACACCACCGACACAGAATAAGTACTACGTACAGAATGGACACTCCCGCCCCACCCCAGAATCAATAACCTCACCCACCCCGCGAGTTCGTGTGCCGAATCGTATGCTCGTTTAGTCGTGTTTGTCAAATGTCAACTTATTTTGATATTCAAAGCAATGCGTCGCAACTTTATTTACCAACGTTTGAATTATGAATTGAACACCGAACACGTTAGACTTACACACACATTTGCGCGTGTACAAAACGTTATATGACGTCATCTGTTTATAATGGTGCGGTTGTATAAAGTATCCGGGGTGTGACTGTACATTGTATTTTTATTATAACAGGTGTAACAAGGAACTTAACGAAGCCGAAATTCACGCCTTCCGCCCATCATCAGGATCATTTTTTTGTCTTTTAGACTATACCTGAGAAACCAATACAAGTTATCGAAGGATAAGTATTTTTTTTTATGAAATCTTATTTTATTCGTTATTTCCTTTTTTGGCTTCAAAACATCATCATTCAATGTATTTCATGAGCACGCTCATAAATGCTGCCTTTCAACTCGGCCGCACGCAGTTGTGTAGAACACCAAAAATTAAAATCGTTTCCCAGCAATAATTTTGAATAGAAATGGTCCTGATGATGGGCCCTGATTCCCTGCTGATTGCCTGCCTGAACTATAGTAACCGACATCACTCGAAGGATTGCTCAGCTAAAGTGGCAGTGGGCGAGACACATAGCGAGAAGAACCGACGGCCGTCGGGGCGGGGTGGTTCTGGAATGGCGACCGCGCACCGGACGACACTCCGTGGGTAGACCCCCGACAAGGTGGACCGACGATCTGGTGCGCGGTCGCGGTGCGCCGCTGGATGCGGGCCAAGCAGGACCGATCGTCGTGGAGATCATCGGGGGAGGCCTATACCCAGCAGGGTGTCGTGCGGCTGATATGACGATGGGCAAAATACTTAGACCTCGACTTAGTTGAGGGTCTCATTACACTCGGCAGATAGTTAAACATAGTGACCTTGCAGGCGCGTAACACGTGCGGTAACAGATGCGCGCGCGCGCACTGCAGGTGGTTGTAGCGCGCGCGCGGGTGGCGCGGCCGCAGCAGCGCCGCCGCGCACTCCAGCGCCAGCTCCCACAGCGCCCCGCATGTAGTACCTTGCAGGCACGCAGCAGGTGCGGCCGCAGCAGCGCCGCCGCGCACTCCAGCGCCAGCTCCCACAGCGCCCCGCATGTAGTACCTTGCAGGCACGCAGCAGGTGCGGCCGCAGCAGCGCCGCCGCGCACTCCAGCGCCAGCTCCCACAGCGCCCCGCATGTAGTACCTTGCAGGCACGCAGCAGGTGCGGCCGCAGCAGCGCCGCCGCGCACTCCAGCGCCAGCTCCCACAGCGCCCCGCATGTAGTACCTTGCAGGCACGCAGCAGGTGCGGCCGCAGCAGCGCCGCCGCGCACTCCAGCGCCAGCTCCCACAGCGCCCCGCATGTAGTACCTTGCAGGCACGCAGCAGGTGCGGCCGCAGCAGCGCCGCCGCGCACTCCAGCGCCAGCTCCCACAGCGCCCCGCATGTAGTACCTTGCAGGCACGCAGCAGGTGCGGCCGCAGCAGCGCCGCCGCGCACTCCAGCGCCAGCTCCCACAGCGCCCCGCATGTAGTACCTTGCAGGCACGCAGCAGGTGCGGCCGCAGCAGCGCCGCCGCGCACTCCAGCGCCAGCTCCCACAGCGCCCCGCATGTAGTACCTTGCAGGCACGCAGCAGGTGCGGCCGCAGCAGCGCCGCCGCGCACTCCAGCGCCAGCTCCCACAGCGCCCCGCATGTAGTACCTTGCAGGCACGCAGCAGGTGCGGCCGCAGCAGCGCCGCCGCGCACTCCAGCGCCAGCTCCCACAGCGCCCCGCATGTAGTACCTTGCAGGCACGCAGCAGGTGCGGCCGCAGCAGCGCCGCCGCGCACTCCAGCGCCAGCTCCCACAGCGCCCCGCATGTAGTACCTTGCAGGCACGCAGCAGGTGCGGCCGCAGCAGCGCCGCCGCGCACTCCAGCGCCAGCTCCCACAGCGCCCCGCATGTAGTACCTTGCAGGCACGCAGCAGGTGCGGCCGCAGCAGCGCCGCCGCGCACTCCAGCGCCAGCTCCCACAGCGCCCCGCATGTAGTACCTTGCAGGCACGCAGCAGGTGCGGCCGCAGCAGCGCCGCCGCGCACTCCAGCGCCAGCTCCCACAGCGCCCCGCATGTAGTACCTTGCAGGCACGCAGCAGGTGCGGCCGCAGCAGCGCCGCCGCGCACTCCAGCGCCAGCTCCCACAGCGCCCCGCATGTAGTACCTTGCAGGCACGCAGCAGGTGCGGCCGCAGCAGCGCCGCCGCGCACTCCAGCGCCAGCTCCCACAGCGCCCCGCATGTAGTACCTTGCAGGCACGCAGCAGGTGCGGCCGCAGCAGCGCCGCCGCGCACTCCAGCGCCAGCTCCCACAGCGCCCCGCATGTAGTACCTTGCAGGCACGCAGCAGGTGCGGCCGCAGCAGCGCCGCCGCGCACTCCAGCGCCAGCTCCCACAGCGCCCCGCATGTAGTACCTTGCAGGCACGCAGCAGGTGCGGCCGCAGCAGCGCCGCCGCGCACTCCAGCGCCAGCTCCCACAGCGCCCCGCATGTAGTACCTTGCAGGCACGCAGCAGGTGCGGCCGCAGCAGCGCCGCCGCGCACTCCAGCGCCAGCTCCCACAGCGCCCCGCATGTAGTACCTTGCAGGCACGCAGCAGGTGCGGCCGCAGCAGCGCCGCCGCGCACTCCAGCGCCAGCTCCCACAGCGCCCCGCATGTAGTACCTTGCAGGCACGCAGCAGGTGCGGCCGCAGCAGCGCCGCCGCGCACTCCAGCGCCAGCTCCCACAGCGCCCCGCATGTAGTACCTTGCAGGCACGCAGCAGGTGCGGCCGCAGCAGCGCCGCCGCGCACTCCAGCGCCAGCTCCCACAGCGCCCCGCATGTAGTACCTTGCAGGCACGCAGCAGGTGCGGCCGCAGCAGCGCCGCCGCGCACTCCAGCGCCAGCTCCCACAGCGCCCCGCATGTAGTACCTTGCAGGCACGCAGCAGGTGCGGCCGCAGCAGCGCCGCCGCGCACTCCAGCGCCAGCTCCCACAGCGCCCCGCATGTAGTACCTTGCAGGCACGCAGCAGGTGCGGCCGCAGCAGCGCCGCCGCGCACTCCAGCGCCAGCTCCCACAGCGCCCCGCATGTAGTACCTTGCAGGCACGCAGCAGGTGCGGCCGCAGCAGCGCCGCCGCGCACTCCAGCGCCAGCTCCCACAGCGCCCCGCATGTAGTACCTTGCAGGCACGCAGCAGGTGCGGCCGCAGCAGCGCCGCCGCGCACTCCAGCGCCAGCTCCCACAGCGCCCCGCATGTAGTACCTTGCAGGCACGCAGCAGGTGCGGCCGCAGCAGCGCCGCCGCGCACTCCAGCGCCAGCTCCCACAGCGCCCCGCATGTAGTACCTTGCAGGCACGCAGCAGGTGCGGCCGCAGCAGCGCCGCCGCGCACTCCAGCGCCAGCTCCCACAGCGCCCCGCATGTAGTACCTTGCAGGCACGCAGCAGGTGCGGCCGCAGCAGCGCCGCCGCGCACTCCAGCGCCAGCTCCCACAGCGCCCCGCATGTAGTACCTTGCAGGCACGCAGCAGGTGCGGCCGCAGCAGCGCCGCCGCGCACTCCAGCGCCAGCTCCCACAGCGCCCCGCATGTAGTACCTTGCAGGCACGCAGCAGGTGCGGCCGCAGCAGCGCCGCCGCGCACTCCAGCGCCAGCTCCCACAGCGCCCCGCATGTAGTACCTTGCAGGCACGCAGCAGGTGCGGCCGCAGCAGCGCCGCCGCGCACTCCAGCGCCAGCTCCCACAGCGCCCCGCATGTAGTACCTTGCAGGCACGCAGCAGGTGCGGCCGCAGCAGCGCCGCCGCGCACTCCAGCGCCAGCTCCCACAGCGCCCCGCATGTAGTACCTTGCAGGCACGCAGCAGGTGCGGCCGCAGCAGCGCCGCCGCGCACTCCAGCGCCAGCTCCCACAGCGCCCCGCATGTAGTACCTTGCAGGCACGCAGCAGGTGCGGCCGCAGCAGCGCCGCCGCGCACTCCAGCGCCAGCTCCCACAGCGCCCCGCATGTAGTACCTTGCAGGCACGCAGCAGGTGCGGCAGCAGCAGCGCGCGCGCGCACTGCAGGTGGTTGTAGCGCGCGCGCGGGTGGCGCGGCCGCAGCAGCGCCGCCGCGCACTCCAGCGCCAGCTCCCACAGCGCCCCGCATGTAGTACCTTGCAGGCACGCAGCAGGTGCGGCCGCAGCAGCGCCGCCGCGCACTCCAGCGCCAGCTCCCACAGCGCCCCGCATGTAGTACCTTGCAGGCACGCAGCAGGTGCGGCCGCAGCAGCGCCGCCGCGCACTCCAGCGCCAGCTCCCACAGCGCCCCGCATGTAGTACCTTGCAGGCACGCAGCAGGTGCGGCCGCAGCAGCGCCGCCGCGCACTCCAGCGCCAGCTCCCACAGCGCCCCGCATGTAGTACCTTGCAGGCACGCAGCAGGTGCGGCCGCAGCAGCGCCGCCGCGCACTCCAGCGCCAGCTCCCACAGCGCCCCGCATGTAGTACCTTGCAGGCACGCAGCAGGTGCGGCAGCAGCAGCGCGCGCGCGCACTGCAGGTGGTTGTAGCGCGCGCGCGGGTGGCGCGGCCGCAGCAGCGCCGCCGCGCACTCCAGCGCCAGCTCCCACAGAGACCCGCGCCGGCCACCTGGCTGCCCTTCCACCTCCCATACCACATTCTATCATTCACATAAAAAGAAATATTTTACGTAATTAAATAAAAAAAAACGAAAAAATTTTTTTTTGATATTAACTTCAGAACGAATTTATATTGACATGCTTTTTAAACACAATACCAAAGAACTTTGATGGTTTTTCCAAAGGCCGCGGTACTGGAAGTTCATCTGCTACGAAATTTCTACTGTTTGTTGTGTATATTATTGTTGATTATTTGACAAAAAACTAGAATATAAAGTACCCCCGTTCTTTTTAAGTAATTATTTAAAATAAAATAAAATAATCTAGTTGGCATCACACAGAAGTACGACGCAATGCACTCACTCATGGTAGGATTCCAACAGGCTAATCGCTAGGTCATTGATCGCCATGGAAAGGACAATATTTTTAACATTTCCACTCCCGCGGTTCAACCGTGGCTTTTAGACGCAACTGCCGCAAAACGCTGCGTGCTTCCGCTCAGAACTTCCGTTCAGCAGGCTGATTATCTAATTAAAACCACCTAGCGACCATTACGAAATCGTCGCTGTTAAACTCGATTTCGTGCCACCATTCTAGTTTCTAAGGTTCCAACGGACGACTAAAGTACGACTAAAATATACAAGCACTTGCAAGGATATGCTCCAAAATTCGTATTATCTAACTCAGTAACCGCGACGCGGCGAACTCGCAATTTCTTCTGTCAAACACGAACCAGACAATACGTAATTTCTGATTAGTTTTCGATAAATTCTTAGCCTTACCTTTAACAACAATTAAACTAAATTGATAAAATAAAAGGCCTGTCTTTTAATACCTACACGGAATTTGCAATTTTGTATGCGAAAAAAATGTTTACAAAATTCGAAGCGAAAACAAAAAAGTTATGTTCACAGAACACATATGGTCACAGACTACTTTCGGTAAATAGTAAATTGTACAACAAGTGCATAAAATGGGTTTTATGTACGAGTTATACACTCTGCTTTTCACTTCGCTTGTGAGGAAATTAAACAACAATAATGTATGTAAAAATAAAAATTCTTAAATTTTAGTGACAAATTATATATTTTTGGAATGTGCTCATCAAGACCCTTCATTTGATACCCATATTCAAAAATTTAAAAAAAAGTTTTTTCACTTCTCCAGCACGAAAGGGGTGCTTTTGGCGCGTAAAAACTCGCAGCAAAATCGGTTTTTGCTGCGAGCGTGAGACAAAGTGCTTTTTTAATTTCTAACACCAACTTTTAAAATAATAAAGAAAAAACAAATAAAGTGACAAGGATGACACTTGTAAAATTGATATGTGAGAAAAGGATAGATAGAGTGCTTTATGGTGTCATACACGGATTAAAAAGTAAAAAAATAAAATGCACGGATATACCAAGGAGTTTTAAATAAGGATTAAAAAAGAAGGTTGATAATTCGAAATAAAGAATATGTAGGTAATGAGGTCACATGTATGAAACAAATATGAAATAAGAAAAATTAATGAAATTTATTAACAAATTATATGTTTTATGATTATAAATAAATAAATAAGATGGAATATTAATGAATAACAGAAAAACACAACGCAATGTAATCAAAACGACGGAAATCTACTTTACTGACTCTATGAATAAAATTTTTCAGCATAGGTTTGATTGAATTATTTTTGTGATAAATTACAAAAATGAATGCGTCCAACGATGAACATAGTTGTCTAACTCCAAAAGAGTTAAGTGAACAAGTTTCTAATGCTGAATTAAGCTTTTTTTTACCAGGAAAGTCACGTGAAAATTTTCTCGCTGGTCGAGGTGAAAAGTTGTATGTTTTACACGAGACCAAAATGTTGTTCTGCCTCGTGCCTTTAAATCACTCACTGTGCTCAGTAGTCTATATTAGAATCACTCGCTACGCTCGTGATTCAATTCTAGACTACTTCGCTAGTTCGTGATTTAAAGTCGGCACTCGCAGCACAAATTGATTTTGGTCACTTGTATAATAAATAACTATTTTTCCTAATTTTTTGTGACAAATTATATATTTTTGGAATGTCCTCATCAAGGCCTTTCATTTGATACCCATATTCAAAAATAGAAAAAAAAATATTTTTTTCTTAATTTTTTGTGACAAAATATACCTATATTTTTGGAATGCCCTCATCAAGGCCTTTCATTTGATACCCATATTCAAA
The DNA here is from genome assembly GCA_928269145.1 of Agriphila tristella. NCBI lineage: Eukaryota > Metazoa > Arthropoda > Insecta > Lepidoptera > Crambidae > Agriphila > Agriphila tristella. The sequence goes on along the minus strand of OV743439.1, from coordinate 28,872,452 downwards.
AATTGAAAAAAAAACTCATTTTTTATAAAAAAAATATAATTTTGGAATGTGCTCATCAAGGCCTTTCATTTGATACCCATATTCTAAAATTGAAAAAAACCTCATTTTCAAAAATAAAAAAAAAGTATTAAGTATAACACAACAAAAAATTAAGAAACAGAATGAAATAACAAGTTAATTCAACGAAGTTAAATTGCGTGTGTGGCTGTTTACCTGACGACCTTTGTCTTAAAGTCTGAGACTTAGACGAAGATTTTACTTTATGCACTAGAGCATAAAAAGCGATTTTATGCAGCCTATACCCAACATAAGGACGAACTTTACGAGCATGAGAAGTGAAATAGTAGATTGTTATACAAGACGCTAAAATGACCCATTCCCTACGAGGTAGTTTTATTCCCGAGCTTTAGCGAGGGAATAAATAGAAACCGAGTTACAATGGGTTTTAGCGTCGTGTGTTACACTCTACTTTTCACTACGATTGCGAGAAAATAAAATATAATATTGAATACCTAGTTTATACTTCCGTAAACGAATCCACTCGTTTTTCTATCCTCCACTTCATAAACTTTTCATACAGTATTTAAATAAATGATTTGTGCTTGACGGCAAAAGATTAAAATTATTTCTTTCCCATTACTTACAGTCTCACAATTCAATCAGTTTGGTATTAGAGAAAAGTTCTCTGAAGTTTTCGCGCCTTTTTTAATTTCTACTGTAGCAGCTAAGAAACACAATGCACGCATTCTACGATCAAACTTAAAGTCACAGAGTATAAATAAGTCTATGATTTCACCGAAGAGATCGCTGCTTTTAGTTCCATTTTCAAAAATAAAAATTAGAAACAGTATTAAGTCAAGCGAGTCTTTATTCGTGATTATGAATAAAGACTTTTTCGTTTTAGTAGGCTCATTGGTAATAGACAAACATTAAAAAAGAAAAAACTTTATCCCCTAGGGGTAATTTTGCTATTTTATCCTGGCTCTTGTACCTTACAAAGACGTACTTTTAGAGCAGGAGGAGTGAAAAAGACTTTTCAGTTGCTCCCACCGGTTACCAGTGGCGCTAGTTTCTATGGAGATCTTAACGAGCATGAGCATAAGAATCAGCGACTGCATACATAATACCAAACCAGACCCCCTAGCCAAAGTAACATGCAAATCTTCGTTATCGCTTCGCTTTCGAAACATGTATGGGATTGACATAAAATAAGGTTTCGTTAACTATCGAATTTTAAAACGTCAAATCCATACATGTTTCGGAGCGAAGCGATAGCGAAAACTGGCAAATGTTACTTTGGCTAGGGGGGCAGTGTCTCGGTCGCACGACGATTTCGAAATAATTCAAGAATCGAGATCGGTCGCTCATTTTAGATAATCAGCCTGGGTCCGTTGCGGAATTACGCGAAAAAGTCGTATTAACCTAGTTTATAAACTATACTTTTAGAATGTGTATTAAATTACCTTTAAAACAGTATATCATTTGTATTTAGTCTAAAAACAACCATCTACAAAAAATCGGTGAGAAAATCGAAACGAGTTGCGACAGATCGCTGTTAGAACATCGTTGTTATTTCTACATAAAACACTTTGTCAATATTTTTATTGTTTAATTTCAATTAGGATACCTCATTGGTAATAGTAGTTTGTTACACAAGGGACGTAAGTGAGCTATTACAGAACAAGATCCAATTTGGCGCCCGTGCGAGCGCAGCTCGCAAAGGGCGCTAATGGATCGAGTGCACCCGAGATATTTAGACGCCCGAGCGAGCGAAGCGAGCGAGGGCGAATATAGTTCGAGGGTGTAATAGCTACTTACAACCGAGGTAAGCATACTACTTTACATCATTCATGCGAGGTAAATTTAATAAAATTAAAAATGAAAATGAAAATAAAAATAAAAATAAAAATCAAAATCAAAATCAAAATCAAAATCATAATGAAAATCAAAATCATAATGAAAATCAAAATCAAAATCACAATCAAAATCAAAATCAAAATCAAAATCACAATCAAAATCAAAATCAAAATCAAAATCAAAATCAAAATCAAAACCAAAACCAAAACCAAAACCAAAACCAAAACCAAAACCAAAACCAAAACCAAAACCAAAACCAAAACCAAAACCAAAACCAAAACCAAAACCAAAACCAAAACCAAAACCAAAACCAAAACCAAAACCAAAACCAAAACCAAAATCAAAATCAAATCCAAGGAGTTTTGCATAGCTTGAACGGAAATGAAATGCCGCCATATTTATTGTTTTTTTTTCAGTAAAAAGTTTCCACATTTTATAATATAAGAAAAGAGATTGGTTCACTAAGGAGTTTTAAATGCTTGAATTGTAAAGTGTACTTTACAGTTAAAGCATTCACCATGCTTGAATTGTAAAGTGATTTGAAAATGGAACGTTCTATCTAAACAATGCACTGTGTTGCACATGCCAACTTACACGGCCTCTTACTATACTAGTAAATCCTAGTTGCCGAGCAGTATGATGTAAATAAATTTACAATCCATGGTAAAAAAAATTACGATGCGTACAGTGACTCAGCGATTAGTCCGTTGGAATGCACCGTTATGACATTGACAGTTGATTGAATAGACATTTCATTCATTCATCATTTACACAGATTAGATTAAATGTGACAAGCAAGAGCATGACGATCATCCATTATTTTTCTTTTATAATTTATTTTTCTAATTTAGCTTAAAAATAAAGCAGATTCCCCCTTATAAATAATATTAATTTACGTGCAATATTATAAATAAATGATACGCCTATTTTAATGGTGCGTTCGTAATGTGTGTAGCCTTCTTTACATTTTATTGTTTTTTTTTTTTTTTTTTATTAAACGGGGGTACAAAAAAAATTAAAAAAATGGTAATGTTAGCTTATTAAATAAGCTTTCAAATGAGATGAGAGAGGACTTTCGTAAGAGATGGTTGCCAAGTACCGATTTTCAACCGTCTCCTTTTAAAATTTAAATCCTCGTGTTATGCTATTCGTGTTTCAATACTCCTCATTATGCAACAGTTTCATAAACTCATATTATTCAATTAAACAACAGCGCCCCGCCCCGTCCCTGTCCCCCTGCACTCGTCACCTGGTGCTCGTCGAGCAGCTTCCAGGCGCGCATGACGAGCGCCAGCAGCTCGGGCTCCAGCAGCGCGGCCGCGCCTCGCTGCACCACCAGCGCGCCTCCGCCCGCGCCTCCAGTCAATACGCTCGCGCTGCAAGCTTCCTCCATTATCACCTGCAATACGTCAAATAGAGTTATCAAGAAATCTTGATAATACATATATATACATGCTACGTAGAATGTATCGCCGAGAAACTAGCTACAATGTCGCTTGTATATACGTCGCTACTTCATGTTAATATGACACACCTGTAACAGCGCGGGCGCGGGCTCCGCGGGCAGCACGGCGTGCAGCATGTCCAGCGGCGGCGCGCAGTACAGCGCGGCGTACAGGCGCCCGTCGCCGCGACACGCGCGCAGCACTAGCCGCAACGCAGCCGCCTGGTCTTCCGGCGACGCATCCAGCTCCACTACCTGATAAATGAACACAATCATCATCATATCAGCCGCACGACACCACTGCTGGGTATAGGCCTCCCCCAAGGAACTCCACGACGATCGGTCCTGCGCTGCCCGCATCCAGCGGCGCACCGCGACCGCGCACCAGATCGTCGGCCCACCTTGTCGGGGGCATTGGACGGGGTAAGTGGGACTATTGTATCAATCGCCACTTCCCCGGCCTGCACCGGTCCTTTCGGACTCCAGAACCTTTCCGCCCCAACGGCCATCAGTTCTTCTCGTTTTCTCGCTATGTTTCCAGCCCACTGCCACTTCAGCTGAGCGATCCTTCGAGCGATGTCGGTTACTTTAGTTCTTCTGCGAATCCCCTCATTTCTGATTCGATCACGCAGGGAAACGCCGAGCATGGCTCTCTCCATCGCACGCTGGGTGACCTTGAGTCTCTTTATGAGACTTATAGTTAGCGACCACGTTTCACTGCCGTAAGTCATTACGGTCATAACTGGCAACACACACTGCTCATAGACTTTAATCTTAAGACACTGAGGTAAATCGGACGCGAAGATTTTTCGAAGCTTCCCGAATGCTGCCCATCCAAGTTGGATTTGACGAGAGATCTCTTTCTCGAAGTTGGACTTACCTAACTGGACTGCCTGTCCTATATATACGTAATGGTCAACAACTTCAAGTGTAGTGTTTCCGACATGAACTGGAACGGGCACAACATGGGCATTCGACATGATTTTCGTCTTATCCATGTTCATCTTGAGACCCACTCTTTGGGAAGCACTCCGGAGATCTTTGAGCATTGTGTTCAGATCTTTCAAGGTCTCAGCCATAAGAACTATATCATCGGCAAAACGAAGGTGTGTTAGGTACTGGCCATTGATGTTGATGCCAAGTCCTTTTCAGTCTAGAGTTTAAAGATGTCCTCCAACGCAGCTGTGAACAGTTTCGGAGAAATAACATCTCCCTATCTTACACCTCGCTGCAGTTGGATAGGATTTGTGCTCTGGTTCTGTACTCAGACCGAAATGGTGGCATTTTTGTTTAAGTACCTCAACACCTCGATATTCCTGTAGTCCACTTGGCATCTTTGGAGAGACTGCAGCACCGCCTTGGTTTCAATCGAATCAAAGGCTTTCTCATAGTCTACGAACGCCAAGCAATAAGTTCCTACATGTTCACAATATTAATGCGAAACAGGCAATAGGTAAGAACTAGTTAAAACATTAAAAAACTTTAACAAACACAAATATTTGAAAATTCAAAGTACGGTTTTTATCATCCGTTTTTTAACTCTGGCGAAGAGTTAGAGTAAACGTGGAGCCCCTCCTAGCACGCGCAGGGCGGCGTAGTCTCTTCTTCTTCTTCTTATTTTGTTTTGGCAATCTACTTTCCTCTTGGAAGTAAGTTTTGCCAGTGTCAAGTGTTGAATAGTTCAGTGATAGTATTGTTTCAGTTTACATTAGAATACGGGTGCATTGCATTCCAATGTTGCTTAGAGCATTTAGCACCAAGTATATCAAGACAGTTTACTCGGTAAGTTCTGCTGAGGTAGCCACCACGACAATAAAAGTCTCAACTTCACACAACCAAGATCGTGCCTATTTCAATTATCCCACATATTGTTCAGGTTAGTACACTTTTACCACAAAACTGCACCAATTTTAAGACACAATATCCACTATGAATCAATTTGCATCAAAATAGACACCGAACCGAACTCGACAAAATGGCGCCAAAAACTCCGGCGAAGCCTCTTTGCCAGCACTTGTCTGGTGAGCCCACCGACCGATATGATCTTACATAAGTTACAACATATCCTATTAATAGTGAGTCCACTGACCCTGGCGAACAGGTACAGCAAGTGTGGCGCCCCTCCGAGCGCGTGCAGGGCGGCGTAGAATCCTCTCTGTCGGCGCACGTCGGGAGAGCCCGCCCACCGCGTGCGCACCGCCTCGGGCGCGCCGCCCCCGCCCGCGCCCGCGCTCGCCCCGCCCACGCGACCGTAGAACACTGATAACATTAGAAATACATTATGCACCCACTATTGTGGCACAGACGTTCCGTAACAAGAACAGGTAATAATCCATCATGACTCGCAACCACAAATGTCGATTTAAAACAACCCTCCAATCTGAGATACCCAAATATCCAGAGAAAAATCATTATTTATTTGAGATCACACTCTGAGAAACTGGCAAGATTTACTTGACACATTTGCATTGCGACTATAACACCTCCAGGCGTTTGTCATATAAAAACTAACTACATTCCCACATTACTCCACATAGCACTCAGCGGTGGGCATGGCGAGCGCCGGCTGGTGGTACAGGTTGAGCACGTGCGGCGCGTGCGCAGAGAACGACACCAGCACGCTGTCGTGCAACTCGCGCAGCACGTAGCTATACATTCCCACATTACTCCACATAGCACTCACCGGTGGGCATGGCGAGCGCCGGCTGGTGGTACAGGTTGAGCACGTGCGGCGCGTGCGCAGAGAACGACACCAGCACGCTGTCGTGCAACTCGCGCAGCACGTAGCTATACATTCCCACATTACTCCACATAGCACTCACCGGTGGGCATGGCGAGCGCCGGCTGGTGGTACAGGTTGAGCACGTGCGGCGCGTGCGCAGAGAACGACACCAGCACGCTGTCGTGCAACTCGCGCAGCACGTAGCTATACATTCCCACATTACTCCACATAGCACTCACCGGTGGGCATGGCGAGCGCCGGCTGGTGGTACAGGTTGAGCACGTGCGGCGCGTGCGCAGAGAACGACACCAGCACGCTGTCGTGCAACTCGCGCAGCACGTAGCTATACATTCCCACATTACTCCACATAGCACTCACCGGTGGGCATGGCGAGCGCCGGCTGGTGGTACAGGTTGAGCACGTGCGGCGCGTGCGCAGAGAACGACACCAGCACGCTGTCGTGCAACTCGCGCAGCACGTAGCTATACATTCCCACATTACTCCACATAGCACTCACCGGTGGGCATGGCGAGCGCCGGCTGGTGGTACAGGTTGAGCACGTGCGGCGCGTGCGCAGAGAACGACACCAGCACGCTGTCGTGCAACTCGCGCAGCACGTAGCTATACATTCCCACATTACTCCACATAGCACTCACCGGTGGGCATGGCGAGCGCCGGCTGGTGGTACAGGTTGAGCACGTGCGGCGCGTGCGCAGAGAACGACACCAGCACGCTGTCGTGCAACTCGCGCAGCACGTAGCTATACATTCCCACATTACTCCACATAGCACTCACCGGTGGGCATGGCGAGCGCCGGCTGGTGGTACAGGTTGAGCACGTGCGGCGCGTGCGCAGAGAACGACACCAGCACGCTGTCGTGCAACTCGCGCAGCACGTTACTCGGCATGTCGTACACCTATATTATAATAGTATACTTTGATTTTATTAATTACCTTGTAAAATGTACTTATTATATTTCAATAAATTAAATGTTATTCTGCTGTACATGAAGTTGTTTTGTTTTTTTTAACATCGAATAGAATAATTATTTATTTTTCATAGGTGCAGATACAATGTTTTTGTACAAGGTTTTTTACATAATGAACAATATAGTACATTTGCCTGAACTAGGAAATCCTGTGTTGCGATTTGTACTAATAATATTCACAAAAATTAGTTAATCACTAACTTATTAGTTAAGCAAATATTTTTTTACACAATAAAAGTTAAAATTAAAGTAGTTACATATATACATTAAAAAATATTCTTAACTTAACACATGTTATTATTTTAAAGGTACTTCAAAAGTAAAAATAAGCACCTCACCTGATCCCAATCCATGTTGGAGTCGATGACATTTGGTGTCAGCACAGCAGGGTAATTTGGTGTTTCGCAACGCACCTGTCAAATGGTAACGAAGTAGTGTAATGACTGTTTCTCCTTTCATTTTTTGTAAAATTATTTGCAAAGATTTTTTTAATCGGATAAGTATTTTTCGGTATTTTCGGATATTATTACCACGTATAGGTAAATCATATCACCAATACAAATACAGCTACTAGACCTTGCAGCTGCAGCTAATCAACTTTTATTATTATCATATTATTGATCTTCCTTTGGATGAATTTTGCAGTGTTGGCAATTCGGGGATGTTTATTGAAAGTCTGACTGCAATCAAATAGTGATTTATTATAGTGCTGCACAGGGCTTATATACGAGGAGAGAAGAGTGTGTGTTTAGGTACATGTTAGTATACACACTACAATTTAAAAACCACGTTAAAAAGGCGCTCATGAGTAAAGGTTATTATAAAGTAGACGATTATCTGAAAGACCAAATGCCTGGAAATTGTGTAACACATAACACACAACTTGCTAGTATAAGTAACTTTTTTGCCAATAATCATGTTGTGTACTTATTTGGTAACGATTATATTGAAATTGTAAATAAAGTTATTAATGTCACTCTTAATATCATAGCGGAAAAGGTTGACCTGTTCTGTTGCTCTCTTAGTGAATTCACTAGAATAGCATTATTTGTTATTAGTTATTTACAGAAATAATTATTGCTAAGTTAGAGTTACATTCTATGTACATAAAATTATATATCTACACTATCGCATTGGGTTAACACCTGTAATGATAGCTTGTAATGTGGTTAAATAAATAAACACATAATTTCTGTTAAAGCTGATAAGTTTCTTGCACCCGTTCTTCTTGTCAGTTAAAAAAGTCAGAAACGGGTGGTAGGAAAATATAGACGATTCAAAAGTGCTTAATTATTAAGTTTATTTGAATAAAGACACTGACTTTGAACACTGTGTGAATATGTTAAAGTATTATTTAGGATATAAACGTGTAATACTAACGTGGCAGGCGTGGTGCGGCGCGTGCGCGGCGAGGTGCAGCGCTATGTGGCGCGTGAGGCGCGGCGCGCGGTACACGCGGATCTCTGATAGTTCGTACCACCCCCCACTGGCATTTGAACTTTCGCACGCGTCGCCGATTAGGACGTTTGTGGCGCTCACTTTGCGGGATAGGATGCCTGGGTAGTAAGGAAATAGATGATTTATTTTCAGCCCTAGATATATAGCATGTCATCGAGAAAAATAACTGACTTAAAGTTAAGGCCAGCTACCACCATCTTACCTAAGCCTGACTCCATAAAAACAAAATTGTGTTCTGGCAGTTAGTGGTGAGGTAACCAGTTCTTCAGTGGTGATTCCGACTGTAGTGCGTTTACACTTTCGGCCTTATCGTCACTTAACATCAGGTGAGTGAAGGATGGGCCATTAAAATGACAGAGGTATCGAGAATATCATTGACGATCCAAGTAAGTTTTCTAAAGACCACTAATATGTGGTCTTTAGAAAACTTCTTCTTCGAATTCAATTGAATTCGACTTGTGTTTTGTAGGTATTTTTGTAAGCATAGTTACATTTGGCATACTAATAAGATTTATGACACAAGGTATGTGCAAAATCACACATTCAGATACGCTTCATTTAACATACCTTGCAGCGGCAACGAAACAGTTTCACACTCGTAGCCGTTGATAAACAGAGTAACCTGCAAAAATAAGCCACTTGTCATTCCTATCACGATAATTGGTCTGTCGAGCCCGATCGCTTAATAAATAACATACCTACACGCAGCGAACTAATATCTATGGAACTAGCAACTCAAAAAATGGCACCATGTAAATTACGATCAAGTGGGCGGGGTTAAAAAATTACAACCCGAGTAGGGTCAGCCACGCGCCCAGGGACGCGAGTCATTTATTTATTTACATCATACTGCTCGGCAACTAGGATTTACTAGTATAGTAAGAGGCCGTGTAAGTTGGCATGTGCAACACAGTGCATTGTTTAGATAGAACGTTCCATTTTCAAATCACTTTACAATTCAAGCATGGGTGAATGCTTTAACTGTAAAGTAACTTTACAATTCAAGCTATGTCAAACTCCTTAGTGAACCAATCTCTTTTCTTATATTATAAACTGTGGAAACTTTTTACTGAAAAAAAAACAATAAATATGGCGGCATTTAATTTCCGTTCAAGCTATGCAAAACTCCTTGGATTTTGATTTTGACTTTGATTTTGATTTTGTTTTTTTTTTTTTTTTTTTTATTTTTTTTTTACTTTTTTTTATTTTTTTTTTATTAAATTTACCTCGCATGAATGATGTAAAGTAGTATGCTTACCTCGGTTGTAAGTAGCTATTACACCCTCGAACTATATTCGCCCTCGCTCGCTTCGCTCGCTCGGGCGTCTAAATATCTCGGGTGCACTCGATCCATTAGCGCCCTTTGCGAGCTGCGCTCGCACGGGCGCCAAATTGGATCTTGTTCTGTAATAGCTCACTTACGTCCCTTGTGTAACAAACTACTATTACATCATACTGCTCGGCAACTAGGATTTACTAGTATAGTAAGAGGCCGTGTAAGTTGGCATGTGCAACACAGTGCATTGTTTAGATAGAACGTTCCATTTTCAAATCACTTTACAATTCAAGCATGGGTGAATGCTTTAACTGTAAAGTAACTTTACAATTCAAGCTATGTCAAACTCCTTAGTGAACCAATCTCTTTTCTTATATTATAAACTGTGGAAACTTTTTACTGAAAAAAAAAACAATAAATATGGCGGCATTTCATTTCCGTTCAAGCTATGCAAAACTCCTTGGATTTTGATTTTGATTTTGATTTTGATTTTGATTTTATTTTTATTTTTATTTTTATTTTTATTTTTATTTTTATTTTTATTTTTATTTTTATTTTTATTTTTATTTTTATTTTTATTTTTATTTTTATTTTTATTTTTATTTTTATTTTCATTTTCATTTTTATTTTTATTAAATTTACCTAGCATGAATGATGTAAAGTAGTATGCTTACCTCGGTTGTAAGTAGCTATTACACCCTCGAACTATATTCGCCCTTTGCGAGCTGCGCTCGCACGGGCGCCAAATTGGATCTTGTTCTGTAATAGCTCACTTACGTCCCTTGTGTAACAAACTACTATTACATCATACTGCTCGGCAACTAGGATTTACTAGTATAGTAAGAGGCCGTGTAAGTTGGCATGTGCAACACAGTGCATTGTTTAGATAGAACGTTCCATTTTCAAATCACTTTACAATTCAAGCATGGTGAATGCTTTAACTGTAAAGTACACTTTACAATATATTGTTTTAAATTTCCATGGTTATTGACGTTAATAGAATAAACTATGTCGGGATTTACACCTTCCGTGTAAATCCCGACATAGTTTATTCTACACTTTACAATTCAAGCATTTAAAACTCCTTAGTGAACCAATCTCTTTTCTTATATTATAAACTGTGGAAACTTTTTACTGAAAAAAAAAACAATAAATATGGCGGCATTTCATTTCCGTTCAAGCTATGCAAAACTCCTTGGATTTTGATTTTGATTTTTATGTTTATTTTTATTTTTATTAAATTTACCTCGCATGAATGATGTAAAGTAGTATGCTTACCTCGGTTGTAAGTAGCTATTACACCCTCGAACTATATTCGCCCTCGCTCGCTTCGCTCGCTCGGGCGTCTAAATATCTCGGGTGCGCTCGATCCATTAGCCAAATTGGATCTTGTTCTGTAATAGCTCACTTACGTCCCTTGTGTAACAAACTACTATTTTATTGAATTCATTAATTAGTATTTAAACATGTTTAATCTGCTTTGTCAATACAAAATGTCAAATGCGCCAGAATACAATCTAATTCCGCTTGTGCGCGCATTGTAATAAGTTATGTTTTAATTGATTAAGTTGATTGAGTTTGCGGCCTTTTGTGATTTGGACTTTGTAAAACGGGCTTGTGGTATTTTAAAGCAATAATTGCTTTTGCAATTACACTTCCATAGATTTCGTTAGCTGCCTACACATGTGTATGCTAGGCTTATGAACGCTCGCTGACGTTGAGCGCCACGAGTACATAAATTAAAGTGTGATTTTGACAGTAGGTTCGCTCTGGCCATATTCGAAAACGCTACGTCACTTGTTTGTTACGTCATTTGTTTTGTTGCACCAGAAACTCCTTGATAATGATGGCTTTTCAAAATGACAAAAAACGGCGACAAATAGATGGCGTTGATAAAAAGGTATGTGTCAATGTGATTTTTTTTACTAAGCTTCGAAGAGTACATAGGTTTTTTTTGAAAATAATAGTATTCATATTTCCTTAGAATACCCTTTGTGCTATCGGAATACACTTAGGGTAGAGTACATAGGTAGGCAGTGTAAACTCTAAAATGTTTCTTTTTAGGCGGACGTCAGCCAGCGAGCGCTTACTTGCCTCTTGGCCGTTTATTTTTAAAAGTTAATTTTGACACTTCTCTTACCATCAACGCCATCTAGTAAGGCAAATAGTTACTACTTTTATTTTATAATGTCACTTTTATTGTTTTGGCGGTGAAACAATGATGGATGTAATTTTGATCAACAATAGTTTCAAATGCCAAAAACAAGTAATAATTTAGACGGCGGTGCATATGTATGTATAGCGGTTGGCGGACTCCCGCCACCCCCGCTCCTCGCTCCGCTACTGTTGTGTTGCACCGTCTGTTTCCATTTTGCGCGTAAACAGTAATCGCTAGAATAACGTAAATAGTTGGTCCTTCGAGCCGGACTCGTCAACGTACCTGCACGTGTATACGCCGCTTGTGCACGCGCTCGCTCACGTTGAGCGCCACGAGCGTCCAGCGGCGAGCGCTTAATGCCGCTGGTACCCGCGCCTCGCTCACCGCCCCCGCGCCCGACCCCGCCTCGGGCCGAGACACGCGGAATATTATTGAACCTAATAAACGATAAACATAGTCACAACCTGCGTAGATAAGGAATGGGATTGAAAATGATGGCTCGCCGCGCTTTCAACAATAAGAGTGAAAGAACGAAAGGTGTGGCGTTTAGTGTGAGAGCCAGCAGTGAATATGAACGACACCATTTTTAATCTCTTTCTTTATCTGCGTAGATTGTAATAGAAATAAATAGAACAGAAACTCTTTCTGTTTGTTTGAAATTATTTCATACTAGCGGCCGCCCGCGACTTCGTCTGCGTAAAAAGTATTTTTGCTATCCCTCGGGAACAATAATTTTTTTTGGGATAAAAGGTACCCTATGTCCTTTTCTGTACCCCTAACAACGTGTATGCAAAATTTCATCATGATCGGTTCAGTAGTTAAGACGTGAAGGCGTAACAAACAAACAAACAAATAAACAAACAAACGGACTTTCGCATTTATAATATTAGTAAGGATTAGCAATAAAATATTAAAAAAACCAGCCAAGTGCGAGTCGGACTCGCGCACGAAGGGTTCCGTACCAAAAAAACAGCAGAAAATCATGTTTGTTGTATGGGAGCCCCTCTTAAATATTTATTTTATTTCATTTTTAGCATAAGTTGTAGCAGCAATATAAATACACGATCTGTGAAAATTTTAACTGTCTACCTATAGTCGTTATCAATATCGAGCAAAAACCTGCAAAAAAATCACGTTTGTTGTATGGGAGCCCCCCTTAAATATTTATTTAATTCTGTTTTTAGTATTTGTTGTTATAGCAGCAACAGGAAATTAAAGCAGCAACGAAATACATCATCTGTGAAAATTTCAACTGTCTAGCTATCACGGTTCATAAGATACAGCCTGGTGACAGACAGACAGACGGACAGCGGAGGCTTAGTAATAGGGTCCCGTTTTTACCCTTTGGGTCCGGAACCCTAAAAAGCGTTAAAAGAGAGACAAATTATTGCATATGCCTCATATTCTATGACGGCGTTTAAGTACTATCTAATTTATTATCGAGGAAAATAATGATCACGTCAAAAGCTATGCTGTGCGGATATAATTTACCGTTTATTTCGCACAAGATAGATCTTTTCATAACTAAAGTTAACCTCACACAGTGGTTATCACTCTCAGGGCGGCCCGAGGGCGGTGCGAGCGGTGCGACCACACTGAGCGCCCTCATGTGTGGGGCGCTGAAAACCCCGACCACCGATCGACTATTCATCGTATTGTTGGTGGTGACGAGCTACAACGAGATGAATGAATGAAAATGACTAAAAATCGCCTTTTTTACTATAAACAAGCAAAATTACAAGATTAGTGAATCAAACTAACCAAAAATCGCGTCGCATGGTCGTTTTTTTTACTATAAACAGGGAAGATTACAAGATTATTGAATGCAACTGACTAAATATCGAACAAACGTTAGTAATCTACTCTTGCGAGGTTGTTGGTGTTCCACAAATAACCCTGCATATTACAGGCAAGAAAGAGGAGCGCTATAATTTAATCTCGCACCGTCATAAAACTTGCCTCGGTCCGTCCCTGATCACTCTCTCCTAGTAAAGGAACAAATGTAAATCCTACTAATATTATAAATGTGAAAGTTTGTGGGTTTGGATGTTTGTTCCTCAACCACGCAAAAACGACTTAACGGATTTGGTTGAAATTTGGCATACAGATAGTAGATAGACTGGATTAAAACATAGAATACTTTTCATCCCGATATTGCCATGGGAACAGGAACCACGCGGGTGAAACCGCGGGCGGCTGCTAGTACCTAATAATAGTAACATAACATCATCATACCGGTGGCGCAGTCGAGCCACATCTCGAACAGCAGCGAGTCGTTCCCCAGCGAGAGCACGTGCAGCGCGCGCCCCTCCCTGCGCGCGCGCCCCGCGGGGGAGCCAGCCTCTGCGTCATCTGTCGATACATATTATTTTAATGAAAATCACACACAACATCTACAACACGCGCTAATGATTTTAAGATAAAAAGGGTCTATGTGCTGCTTGGTTGCACACACGATCAAAGTGTCGAGTGACTGCAACCGCACTGGTGGCCGATTCTCACGCGATAGCCAACATGTCGAAATATAGATGCGCTGAAATAAAATACCGGATCTGCCATTTTGTTTATTGAAATCTTTTTTTGGTTTTCTCGAAATGACACTATAGAGATATGTCAATATAGCTATCAACGTGTGGTCAACAGTGGTAAAGATTGAATATCTCGAACGTTACGTTAATCGAAGAGACAAATTGTCTTTTTGTCTCTTCGAGATGGAAAGAAAGAAAGAAATATGGGTGACCATTCGGGACTGCAATCCTACTTTTGAAGAGGGTGGGTACGAGATCGGTAGCAATAGGGAATATGCATCAATTTTTTTTAAACCTTAATCAAAAGTATAATTCGTGAGAAAGTTAACTGTAATATTAAAACTTTTCTCTTGCGGTTTTTTCTCGTGATATAGTTACTTGAAGTTAGCGCGCAGCAGCACCCGCCGAAAACGCTCCATACAAAACGGTGACGTTTGTATTTGACATCACGTTTCAGGTGTGTTTCGGCGCGTTTAATATGGAGTTAGCCAATAATCTTCAATTATCTCCCTAAATTTTGCGTTTAAGTACATATGTGTCATACAAAATATTGTTTCTTATTCGATATTCTATCTGACTGTAAAGTGTATTATAGCCGAAAATGAAAAAAAAATCGTTATTTTCTCCTGATTACATCGTGTGATAAAACTAGGATTATACATTTTTTATTTTTTTCCTGTTCCATCATGTTTTTATAAGTGTTCGCAGCGATCAAGCTCAAATTCATCAAAATCGGTCACTTATGCATATCCCCTATTGGGACTGCGATGACGAATTTAAGCAGTTCTAAGAAATGGCCAGGTGTGAAATGGGTGACCGTTTGGAACTGCAATAACGAATGGTAAACTACTTTTGAAGAGACTGTTTACGAGATGGGTGACTATTTAGGACATTTTAGGTTTTTTTTTATTGATACAGCAGAGAATGATATTCGCTGTAAGTACAAGTTACTCGAACATGGGTCGTCATCTCGTGTTTTTGCACAAGAGTGTACCAGTAAGCGGTAGATACCTGCGTGCACGTGCCTGACCCACGCGTGGGCCGCGAACCCCTGCAGCCACGCGGCCCAGCCCGCCTCCGCCACGCCCCGCCCCCACGCAGTATGCGGTAGTTACCTGCGTGCACGTGCCTGACCCACGCGTGGGCCGCGAACCCCTGCAGCCACGCGGCCCAGCCCGCCTCCGCCACGCCCCGCCCCCACGCAGTATGCGCTAGTTACCTGCGTGCACGTGCCTGACCCACGCGTGGGCCGCGAACCCCTGCAGCCACGCGGCCCAGCCCGCCTCCGCCACGCCCCGCCCCCACGCAGTATGCGGTAGTTACCTGCGTGCACGTGCCTGACCCACGCGTGGGCCGCGAACCCCTGCAGCCACGCGGCCCAGCCCGCCTCCGCCACGCCCCGCCCCCACGCAGTATGCGGTAGTTACCTGCGTGCACGTGCCTGACCCACGCGTGGGCCGCGAACCCCTGCAGCCACGCGGCCCAGCCCGCCTCCGCCACGCCCCGCCCCCACGCAGTATGCGGTAGTTACCTGCGTGCACGTGCCTGACCCACGCGTGGGCCGCGAACCCCTGCAGCCACGCGGCCCAGCCCGCCTCCGCCACGCCCCGCCCCCACGCAGTATGCGGTAGTTACCTGCGTGCACGTGCCTGACCCACGCGTGGGCCGCGAACCCCTGCAGCCACGCGGCCCAGCCCGCCTCCGCCACGCCCCGCCCCCACGCAGTATGCGGTAGTTACCTGCGTGCACGTGCCTGACCCACGCGTGGGCCGCGAACCCCTGCAGCCACGCGGCCCAGCCCGCCTCCGCCACGCCCCGCCCCCACGCAGTATGCGGTAGTTACCTGCGTGCACGTGCCTGACCCACGCGTGGGCCGCGAACCCCTGCAGCCACGCGGCCCAGCCCGCCTCCGCCACGCCCCGCCCCCACGCAGTATGCGGTAGTTACCTGCGTGCACGTGCCTGACCCACGCGTGGGCCGCGAACCCCTGCAGCCACGCGGCCCAGCCCGCCTCCGCCACGCCCCGCCCCCACGCAGTATGCGGTAGTTACCTGCGTGCACGTGCCTGACCCACGCGTGGGCCGCGAACCCCTGCAGCCACGCGGCCCAGCCCGCCTCCGCCACGCCCCGCCCCCACGCAGTATGCGGTAGTTACCTGCGTGCACGTGCCTGACCCACGCGTGGGCCGCGAACCCCTGCAGCCACGCGGCCCAGCCCGCCTCCGCCACGCCCGCGCTGCACGCCGCCGCCCGCCACGCCGACCACACACCTGCATGAACAGATAAATTGAATTAACACCATTCAATTATCATACAAACGAGATATCTTTAAAGATACCGATATTCGTCTATGAAATTGCTATCTATTAATTGTAACACTTTGGCCCTTAGTTCTGACTTTTATCATTAATGTAATTAAGAAGAAATGCCTCAAGAATCAAATATCAATAATAACAAGTGTTACCAGCCGCTGTGTGTTGATCACGCAGCCTCTGCGCGAGCGCCTCGGCCTGGTGGCAGGGGGGCGATATCCCCCCCGCGACCGCGCCCGCACCCTGCGCCGGGTCCACCACCAGATCTGACAATATATTGACACGAATGTTACATAGCAATCGATCGCAAAATGTATTGTTTTGGAACAATAATGTCTATCAAGATAATAAATACTGATAAAATAGGAACGCTGTACCCAGACAATGTAAAATCACCGTTTTAGCTGTACCTACCCTTGTGACACAACAGATTTTGTTGTTAAAAATTAGAATCGTTTGAACCCGAATATCATGAATGTAGATAAAAGAAAACAACCGTAAAGATAAATAATTGTAAAGCTAGTGAAGATAATTATATTTTCACCTCTCCAGCACGAAAAGGGTGCTTTTGGCGCGTAAAAACTCGCAGCAAAATCGATTTTTGCTGCGAGCGTGAGACAAAGTGCTTTTTTAATTTCTAACACCAACTTTTAAAATTATAAAGAACAAACAAATAAAGTGACAAGGATGACACTTGTAAAATTTATATGTGAGAAAAGGATAGATAGAGTGCTTTATAGTGTCATACACGGATTAAAAAGTAAAAAGATAAAATGCACGGATATACCAAGGAGTTTTAGATAAGGATTGTTAAAAAAGAAGGTTGATAATTCGAAATAAAGAGTATGTAGGTAATGAGGTCACATGTATGAAACAAATATGAAATAAGAAAAATTAATGAAATTTATTAACAAATTATATGTTTTATGATTATAAATAAATAAATAAGACGGAATATTAATGAATAAGAGAAAAACACAACGCAATGTAATCAAAACGACGGAAATCTACTTTACTGACTCTATGAATGAAATTTTTCAGCATAGGTTTGATTGAATTATTTTTGTGATAAATTACAAAAATGAATGCGTCCAACGATGAAGATAGTTGTCTAACTCCAAAAGAGTAAAGTGAACAAGTTTCAAATGCTGAATTAAGCTTTTTTACCAGGAAAGTCACCTGAAAATTTTCTCGCTGGTCGAGGTGAAAAGTTGTATGTTTTACACGAGACCAAAATGTTGTTCTGCCTCGTGCCTTTAAATCACTCACTGTGCTCAGTAGTCTATATTAGAATCACTCGCTAAGCTCGTGATTCAATTCTAGACTACTTCGCTAGTTCGTGATTTAAAGTCGCCACTCGCAGCACAATTTGATTTTGGTCACTTGTATAACAAATAACTATTATTAATTTATCAATTTACATGCAGGCTTACAGAGCTAAAGCTTCCAACACCCCAATGACGTGTGATAGGAAAAAACAAACAAACAAACGAGAACGCAACCTAATAAAAACGTGTTAAAATATTAATGCGTGCTGCGCCAATTCCTAATGAAGACAAATAAAAAGAAGAAATGAGGCCATAAAACTTACCAGCGCAGGAACTCAGGCGCATTAGCGGGCGCTTTGTTCAGCAGCCGTTGCAACGCGGCGAGTATCACGCATGGCGACGGCTAGTAAGTACCGCAGAACACATGAAATGTCTTACCGGCGCCAGCAGGGCTCGCACACACAGGGAACGCGAGCGCGAAGTCGGGCGCGTTAGCGGGCGCCTTGTTCAGCAGCCGTTGCAGCGCGGCGAGTATCGCGCTCAGCGGCGGCGCGTCGGCCAGTAAGGACCGCAGTAGCGCAGCTAGCTCCTCGGCCGACAGACTGCTGCCGCCCACTGATACTACCACTTCTAGCACGCTTCGCTGTAGCTCTGGTAGAATATTTTTTTTAATATAAAGGATTTAGAAAGGGGTAAAAGTAATTGACAATAACATTATTATTATTATTATTTATAATCATACCATGTTTTATTTATAATCTACGAAAAGGATGTTTTGCTCCGATAAATAGCTTAACATTATTTTTAAAAAGTCAAAATCTGCGTGGTAATGACACGTGTGGTGAGCAGAAATGCTTATTGTGTAAGAGACAACGATTTGCAAAGTTACACGAGTATAATTTACATATTCTGGATATCTTCACTGAGTACTTTTGATCAGTATCTTCGCAGTAAATTATAAATCAATAATTACCAGCTAGGCGTGGACAGCGCGTCGTGAGCAAGCGAGCGGGGCGAGGCGCTAGCAGACGACTCAATAAAGAGGGAGAGGGTTGAGTGTTTGTGTTGGTGTTGGCGGGGGCGGGGCGCGCGGGCGGCGCGGCGAGGCGGGCGGCGCAGGCGCGCGCCACGCCCGCGCCCACCGCCGCCGCCGCCCACGCCTCCTCCGGCACTGCCGCCCCGCCCTCCACCGCGTCCATCACTCTGTGAAAGGATATTACTGTAAACATACGTGTTAAAAAAACCCTGAAGGCGAATATAGTAGATAGGGACCATTCAACTACATATTAAGAGTGCATTGTGCGTCCTCTAGCGCCGCCAATCAAGAAAAAAACATTACAACAAAATAACCATGTCTAATAAAATTATGAAAAATGTAAAAACTTGTATTAGCTTTCAACTATTTTTCTATGTGTTAATTCTTAGTTTAAATGTCTTCGCGTAGTTGATATGGCCACTTTAGGCGTTAATCCAGGTTGTAACTACACAAATACATTTAAACCAGGAAAAAACGCATACAAAAATAGTCCACCAATCCACCATAATAATAGTCCACCAAAACCAATATTACTTTTCATATTTTTTTGAATTTTATTAAACATAAGTAGTTATTTCGTTATGTAATGTATTATATACATAGTATGTACCATGGGCAACAGCGACTGCTAAGGTCAAAATCGCTTGCACGCCGCGCCGGCACAACCATAGGTTTAGTTCGTGTAGGGGCGATATAGGCCAGTAAAATCTAATAAATATGTTTCCTAAAATCGCAAAATGCGATGTATAGCTGCATTTTTGCTATGTTATTTGTGCCCCTTAGGAGAGTGTGAAACTATGTTAAGCAAGCAAAAAAAAGTTGTGCTAGCTGCGTTATACATGAAAAACTGCAAAATAATCAGCTTTTGCAGTTTTATTCAAAAACTATAGGCTTTTGACATTAGTTGCCAACATCATTATGAAAGTGTATTAAATTTTAAACAATTAAAGCCAAACTTCAGCTCCGTATGTCTAATAGTTTTTGAGTTATGATGCTTGAAACTTTGACACTCGCCGGCATATCTAACCGCCTACACCGTTATTTTCATACAAACATGCTCACTTCACAGTCTCATAAATAAAAAAGGTTGTGCATCCAAAAAGAGGAAAAGGTAAACCAATTTTCTCGTTCCATACAATGATATATGGTATTAAAATTATGCATTGCTTTACTGCATTTTTGGCGAAATTGAGAGATGTCTATGCTTATTTGACATTCTTATTCGAAAAACGAGCACCTTCCTAATCTATCAACATACAAACCATTGCAGAGATGCGTAAACTTTTATATTCATGCGACTGTGAAGTGAGCATGTTTGTATGAAAATAACGGTGTAGGCGGTTAGATATGCCGGTGAGTATCAATGTTTCAAGCATCATATTTCAAAAACTATTAGCCATACGGAGCTGTGGGTTAGCTTTAATTGTTTAAAATTTAATAAATTTTCAAAATGATTCGGGCAACTAATGTCAAAAGCCCATAGTTTTTTAATAAAACTGCAAAAACTGGAAAAAAATGCGGTTTTTCACGTATAACGTAGCTAGCACAACTTTTTTTTGCTTGCAAAACATGGTTCCACACTCCCTTAAGGGGTCCAAATAACATACCAAAAATGCAGCTTTACATCGCGTTTTGCGATTTTAATGTAGATTTTTACTGGGGTAATACGCGCGCACACGAATTTTGTTGCAAACTGGTTAAGCGTCGCTGTTGCCCATAGTACCAAAACCTATGTACAAATATCCAAAAATAAAAAATAAACGATTTGGATTATTAAAAAAATACGTTTCATTTATGATACTTTATAATACTGTAAAGTTTCGTCTACTGAGGATTTACTGTGGGGGTCCACTACTTTCCTATCCTACACTATATCGCATAAAAACACTCAAACACCGCTAGTTAATTTTATTCAGTCTTTTGACAGAAAAAATAGAATTTTTTTTCAGAACGATCAAATTACTTTATGATCTGTTAAGATAACTGTAAACCGACAGATCTATTTCAAACTATAAGGATGACTTGAAAGCGTAGTTTCCTAAAGACTTACAAATAAAATCAACGAAGTCTGACGTGTACTCTAGACGACCCTGTGGTTAAGCTCGATCGCTCCAATAACGGGAGTGCAACCGCAAATATGCATGTTGCATAACTTTTACAAGTCAAGCTCTTTCGCGGTAAATACTAGGCTGATTAAAGACGTTATCGATTGTTGAAGAGTTTTAAATTCAAACTATTTTTGATTTAGAGCTTTTACTAACAATAAATCGCTCAAAAACTCAAACAATATAAGTTATCACGACATCGCACTTATCAAAAATTACAGTTTTCTAGCACCAAGGGCCTCTGAGCTAAGCCGCGGACGGACGGACGGACAGACGGACATGGCGAAACTATAAGGGTTTCTTATTGACATGACTACGAAACCCTAAAAAGAACATTGCGAGTTATAGATACTTTGACATCTACAAAAAGAATGTTATGCCTGAAAATCTATTAAAACTCGGGCGATGGCTAGTTCAATCATTGATATTTTTTAGAATTACGGAAAAACTACTACTTAGATCTCTGTAAAAAAAATACGGGACTACACCTGAGCTAAGGTGTTCTTTCAGATAAAAACATAACAACTGGCGAAGTTCTGGTAAAATATACATAAAGAAATACCATCGACTTGAGCACCTCCTCCTATTTTTGAAATCGGTCAAGAATGTAATTATTACAATAACTATATTCTTTTATGTCAAAAAGTTTTGTCTCCAACTTTTAGCCTGGCCACACATGCGGAATTCCGAATCGGAATGATTACGAACAATGAAACACAAACACACCAATCAAATACAAATCAATGGACCTACCACATGCATGCATTATTTCGTTGGGAATTTTCATACATCCTACTATATATTATTATAATATTATAAATGTGAAAGTTTGTGGGTTTTGATGTTTGGATGTTTGTCCCTCAATGACGCAAAAATGGCTGAACATTGATACACAGAATTTGATACACAGATTTGGATGAAATTTGATACACAGATAGTTAATAGCCTAGATTAAAACATAGGATACTGTTTACGTGCCGTAAACATGCATTTCACAGCGCAACACGGAACACGGAATTGACCTAGAATAATATTTAAGAATGTCAAATAAGCATAGACATCTCTCAATTAGAGGAGTTAGATCGTGCGTAAACCAACACCGAACATTCGGTGTTGGTTTACGCACGATCTAACTCCTGAGGATGCCCCGGGTTGGGGCGAAACACGTGTAGAGTAGCCTAATTGGTGAAGGTGCAAGGTGTGTTGCTGTCTTGCTAAATGCAGGTATTGTGCACTGATATTTTGTGGTGTGCATGTGCATATTATTGCGGGCGGGCGGGCGGTGCATCTTGCATATATTGTTTGCGGAAGTAAGCTACATATATTTCTTTTTTCAAAATGGTTTGGGACTTCCGCCAAGTGACGCCTGATTCAATCAAATACTTAGAATAATATTGCTGCATTGTCAAAACAAATACAGCATCTGAATCTTGTTACTCACACATCGTTGTAAATAAATTAATATACACATATGTAAATAATTTTGTATAAATTAGCATAGCAAAAGAAAATAAATGTGACATTCACCAACTGGACTTCAGACGTTGTTACTCTGTCGGACAGATCGACCCATCATCTACGAATCCTCTCACTGCGGCCAAGACACCTTTAGCCGTCAGATATCTGATTAGTCTTGTGAGCCTGCTTGACTGGCAGTGAGAAAATCCATCCTTATACCTTATTCCTTCCACTCTCCGCTTGTTACCTTAGGTCGACTGGTACAAGCATCCTTATTTATTTATATGTGTATTTATTAACTTATGGTTAGGGCTAGGGCTGTTAGGGCGCTAGGGCTGTAGGGCACTAGGGTTGTCAAGTAGGATAGTTCTACCCTTTCCAATTCATGTAAAGAGGGCTGGGGGAAACCTTGCTCCCTTACATTTTGGTCCTTCGAGAAATTTTGATTTGGACATTTGGTCCTTTTAAACTGAACCACGCGGTCCCTCTTTTTCCCTGTTAGGTATAGGACTGACATTGGACTGACTGACACTCTAGAGAATTGCGTGCTGGTGTACTCAACAAGCATCAGTTGCGTAGTGATCTGGGGTACAAAGTGCTTAGTGTTCCTGTTGGAAGGTTACTCGTACGGTAGCGGATCGGTTGCTGGCCTCCCACAAGCGGGTCTCACCAGTAATTTAGAAGTCGCAAAATACCGTAAAAAGAGGACGCAGGGGCACTTAGTACTGACATATTCGACATATTCGACATATTCGCTATCAAAGTAGGGAAAGTAGGGTGATAGGGAAACTAGGGACGTAGGGATACCAAAAGGACGAAAACAAGAAGAATGGAAATCTCAAATTTCAATGACCTTATAAAAAGCCAAGAGGCGGACTGTGCAGAATTAAAACGAATAAGGGATAACATCAAAAAGGGTTCATCAACCAGGAAGACTCAAAAATATATTGAAGACCGAAGAGTAACTATTGACAGTATTTACCATCGAGCGGCGCAAAACCACCGACTATTACAAGAATATCGACTCATAAATATATGACATTAAATTATTTCGACACACAAATAAGAAAAACGTACGACGACGCAATGGACCACTTGCGTATATGTGAAGACAAGTTAAAAATTGCCGATATACAGATACAGACATGTTCGACCGACGACAAACAAGACAAGGGTGTCAGTTCACCTAAATTATTTATTCAAAAATATCGACTTAATCAGCTGGAGAAAAAAGTATCGACGGCATTGACCGCCATTTCTGAAAATAAACCAGGTTGGCATTTACAATCATTGTTGACAAACATTGAAAAATTTTTTCAAGAAATCGACGAAAATAATATACGGTTGCTAATGGACGAAAGTACAGTCACCGACGAATACATATCACAAGACTGGTTTGGGCGCGCTCAAGAAATGGTAGACGATATAATAGAAAAACTGCAAGAGAAAATTAACGAAAACAGTAAACAACAGAACAGGATTTCCTCAACCAAGTTACCCAGAATTACCATACCGAATTTTACGGGAAGTTACGAGTCGTGGAATTCATTTTACGATTTATTTAAAAAGATAATTGACGACGACTGTACTATTTCTACGACAGAGAAAATGCAATACCTAAAGACTCACATTCGAGGCGACGCGGAAAAGCTGATCAAGCATTTGACGATAAACGAGGCTAACTATAAGGCAGCGCTTACATTACTCATAAATCGCTATACAGATGAGCGAGCTATAACGCAAAGATTTATTGATAGAATACTTGATCTGCCAAAAATTAAGTTTCCGAATGCGAAAATGTTACGAGATATGCATGACTGTATTAATGAGAGTTTAGAAGCGTTAAAAAATCAAGGCATCGACATTTCCACATGGAGCCCGTTTTTGTCACGCATAGTAAGTCGAAAATGGGACAATGACACCAACATGAAATATGAAGACCACCTAGAAGAACCAAATAAGTTACAAGATTTTTCAAAAATGATGAAATTTTTAGAAAAACGATTTAAAAGCTTGGAGACAAGTAAATCATCAACAACTTTCAATACGCCAACGCCACCGTCACTGAAAAATCAAGACAATAATTCTAATGATTGGCAAGATAAAAAAGGCACATGTTGGTATTGTCACAAAGATCATAATATTAATCACTGCCTATCATTTAAGTTATTAAACGTGAATGACCGCATTAAGAAAGTACGAGAAAAACAAATGTGTTACATCTGCTTAATGCATGACACGAAAAAAGAATGCGTCAGTTTAAAATACAATAAGTGCGAAATATGTAATAAGGCGCATTCTACGTTATTGCATAGAAACGTAAACGAATATTTATCATCAAAAAGTCAAGGTCAGAGTCAGAGTAATGAAAATAAATACGGAAAGCCAAGTTCCTCGAAAACTTATGCACCGAAAATACAAACGAAAGAGAATCAAGTCCGAACATTCGGTGTTGGTTTACGCACGATCTAACTCCTGAGGATGCCCCGGGTTGGGGCGAAACACGTGTAGAGTAGCCTAATTGGTGAAGGTGCAAGGTGTGTTGCTGTCTTGCTAAATGCAGGTATTGTGCACTGATATTTTGTGGTGTGCATGTGCATATTATTGCGGGCGGGCGGGCGGTGCATCTTGCATATATTGTTTGCGGAAGTAAGCTACATATATTTCTTTTTTCAAAATGGTTTGGGACTTCCGCCAAGTGACGCCTGATTCAATCAAATACTTAGAATAATATTGCTGCATTGTCAAAACAAATACAGCATCTGAATCTTGTTACTCACACATCGTTGTAAATAAATTAATATACACATATGTAAATAATTTTGTATAAATTAGCATAGCAAAAGAAAATAAATGTGACATTCACCAACTGGACTTCAGACGTTGTTACTCTGTCGGACAGATCGACCCATCATCTACGAATCCTCTCACTGCGGCCAAGACACCTTTAGCCGTCAGATATCTGATTAGTCTTGTGAGCCTGCTTGACTGGCAGTGAGAAAATCCATCCTTATACCTTATTCCTTCCACTCTCCGCTTGTTACCTTAGGTCGACTGGTACAAGCATCCTTATTTATTTATATGTGTATTTATTAACTTATGGTTAGGGCTAGGGCTGTTAGGGCGCTAGGGCTGTAGGGCACTAGGGTTGTCAAGTAGGATAGTTCTACCCTTTCCAATTCATGTAAAGAGGGCTGGGGGAAACCTTGCTCCCTTACATTTTGGTCCTTCGAGAAATTTTGATTTGGACATTTGGTCCTTTTAAACTGAACCACGCGGTCCCTCTTTTTCCCTGTTAGGTATAGGACTGACATTGGACTGACTGACACTCTAGAGAATTGCGTGCTGGTGTACTCAACAAGCATCAGTTGCGTAGTGATCTGGGGTACAAAGTGCTTAGTGTTCCTGTTGGAAGGTTACTCGTACGGTAGCGGATCGGTTGCTGGCCTCCCACAAGCGGGTCTCACCAGTAATTTAGAAGTCGCAAAATACCGTAAAAAGAGGACGCAGGGGCACTTAGTACTGACATATTCGACATATTCGACATATTCGCTATCAAAGTAGGGAAAGTAGGGTGATAGGGAAACTAGGGACGTAGGGATACCAAAAGGACGAAAACAAGAAGAATGGAAATCTCAAATTTCAATGACCTTATAAAAAGCCAAGAGGCGGACTGTGCAGAATTAAAACGAATAAGGGATAACATCAAAAAGGATTCATCAACCAGGAAGACTCAAAAATATATTGAAGACCGAAGAGTAACTATTGACAGTATTTACCATCGAGCGGCGCAAAACCACCGACTATTACAAGAATATCGACTCATAAATATATGACATTAAATTATTTCGACACACAAATAAGAAAAACGTACGACGACGCAATGGACCACTTGCGTATATGTGAAGACAAGTTAAAAATTGCCGATATACAGATACAGACATGTTCGACCGACGACAAACAAGACAAGGGTGTCAGTTCACCTAAATTATTTATTCAAAAATATCGACTTAATCAGCTGGAGAAAAAAGTATCGACGGCATTGACCGCCATTTCTGAAAATAAACCAGGTTGGCATTTACAATCATTGTTGACAAACATTGAAAAATTTTTTCAAGAAATCGACGAAAATAATATACGGTTGCTAATGGACGAAAGTACAGTCACCGACGAATACATATCACAAGACTGGTTTGGGCGCGCTCAAGAAATGGTAGACGATATAATAGAAAAACTGCAAGAGAAAATTAACGAAAACAGTAAACAACAGAACAGGATTTCCTCAACCAAGTTACCCAGAATTACCATACCGAATTTTACGGGAAGTTACGAGTCGTGGAATTCATTTTACGATTTATTTAAAAAGATAATTGACGACGACTGTACTATTTCTACGACAGAGAAAATGCAATACCTAAAGACTCACATTCGAGGCGACGCGGAAAAGCTGATCAAGCATTTGACGATAAACGAGGCTAACTATAAGGCAGCGCTTACATTACTCATAAATCGCTATACAGATGAGCGAGCTATAACGCAAAGATTTATTGATAGAATACTTGATCTGCCAAAAATTAAGTTTCCGAATGCGAAAATGTTACGAGATATGCATGACTGTATTAATGAGAGTTTAGAAGCGTTAAAAAATCAAGGCATCGACATTTCCACATGGAGCCCGTTTTTGTCACGCATAGTAAGTCGAAAATGGGACAATGACACCAACATGAAATATGAAGACCACCTAGAAGAACCAAATAAGTTACAAGATTTTTCAAAAATGATGAAATTTTTAGAAAAACGATTTAAAAGCTTGGAGACAAGTAAATCATCAACAACTTTCAATACGCCAACGCCACCGTCACTGAAAAATCAAGACAATAATTCTAATGATTGGCAAGATAAAAAAGGCACATGTTGGTATTGTCACAAAGATCATAATATTAATCACTGCCTATCATTTAAGTTATTAAACGTGAATGACCGCATTAAGAAAGTACGAGAAAAACAAATGTGTTACATCTGCTTAATGCATGACACGAAAAAAGAATGCGTCAGTTTAAAATACAATAAGTGCGAAATATGTAATAAGGCGCATTCTACGTTATTGCATAGAAACGTAAACGAATATTTATCATCAAAAAGTCAAGGTCAGAGTCAGAGTAATGAAAATAAATACGGAAAGCCAAGTTCCTCGAAAACTTATGCACCGAAAATACAAACGAAAGAGAATCAAGTCCGAACATTCGGTGTTGGTTTACGCACGATCTAACTCCTGAGGATGCCCCGGGTTGGGGCGAAACACGTGTAGAGTAGCCTAATTGGTGAAGGTGCAAGGTGTGTTGCTGTCTTGCTAAATGCAGGTATTGTGCACTGATATTTTGTGGTGTGCATGTGCATATTATTGCGGGCGGGCGGGCGGTGCATCTTGCATATATTGTTTGCGGAAGTAAGCTACATATATTTCTTTTTTCAAAATGGTTTGGGACTTCCGCCAAGTGACGCCTGATTCAATCAAATACTTAGAATAATATTGCTGCATTGTCAAAACAAATACAGCATCTGAATCTTGTTACTCACACATCGTTGTAAATAAATTAATATACACATATGTAAATAATTTTGTATAAATTAGCATAGCAAAAGAAAATAAATGTGACATTCACCAACTGGACTTCAGACGTTGTTACTCTGTCGGACAGATCGACCCATCATCTACGAATCCTCTCACTGCGGCCAAGACACCTTTAGCCGTCAGATATCTGATTAGTCTTGTGAGCCTGCTTGACTGGCAGTGAGAAAATCCATCCTTATACCTTATTCCTTCCACTCTCCGCTTGTTACCTTAGGTCGACTGGTACAAGCATCCTTATTTATTTATATGTGTATTTATTAACTTATGGTTAGGGCTAGGGCTGTTAGGGCGCTAGGGCTGTAGGGCACTAGGGTTGTCAAGTAGGATAGTTCTACCCTTTCCAATTCATGTAAAGAGGGCTGGGGGAAACCTTGCTCCCTTACATTTTGGTCCTTCGAGAAATTTTGATTTGGACATTTGGTCCTTTTAAACTGAACCACGCGGTCCCTCTTTTTCCCTGTTAGGTATAGGACTGACATTGGACTGACTGACACTCTAGAGAATTGCGTGCTGGTGTACTCAACAAGCATCAGTTGCGTAGTGATCTGGGGTACAAAGTGCTTAGTGTTCCTGTTGGAAGGTTACTCGTACGGTAGCGGATCGGTTGCTGGCCTCCCACAAGCGGGTCTCACCAGTAATTTAGAAGTCGCAAAATACCGTAAAAAGAGGACGCAGGGGCACTTAGTACTGACATATTCGACATATTCGCTATCAAAGTAGGGAAAGTAGGGTGATAGGGAAACTAGGGACGTAGGGATACCAAAAGGACGAAAACAAGAAGAATGGAAATCTCAAATTTCAATGACCTTATAAAAAGCCAAGAGGCGGACTGTGCAGAATTAAAACGAATAAGGGATAACATCAAAAAGGGTTCATCAACCAGGAAGACTCAAAAATATATTGAAGACCGAAGAGTAACTATTGACAGTATTTACCATCGAGCGGCGCAAAACCACCGACTATTACAAGAATATCGACTCATAAATATATGACATTAAATTATTTCGACACACAAATAAGAAAAACGTACGACGACGCAATGGACCACTTGCGTATATGTGAAGACAAGTTAAAAATTGCCGATATACAGATACAGACATGTTCGACCGACGACAAACAAGACAAGGGTGTCAGTTCACCTAAATTATTTATTCAAAAATATCGACTTAATCAGCTGGAGAAAAAAGTATCGACGGCATTGACCGCCATTTCTGAAAATAAACCAGGTTGGCATTTACAATCATTGTTGACAAACATTGAAAAATTTTTTCAAGAAATCGACGAAAATAATATACGGTTGCTAATGGACGAAAGTACAGTCACCGACGAATACATATCACAAGACTGGTTTGGGCGCGCTCAAGAAATGGTAGACGATATAATAGAAAAACTGCAAGAGAAAATTAACGAAAACAGTAAACAACAGAACAGGATTTCCTCAACCAAGTTACCCAGAATTACCATACCGAATTTTACGGGAAGTTACGAGTCGTGGAATTCATTTTACGATTTATTTAAAAAGATAATTGACGACGACTGTACTATTTCTACGACAGAGAAAATGCAATACCTAAAGACTCACATTCGAGGCGACGCGGAAAAGCTGATCAAGCATTTGACGATAAACGAGGCTAACTATAAGGCAGCGCTTACATTACTCATAAATCGCTATACAGATGAGCGAGCTATAACGCAAAGATTTATTGATAGAATACTTGATCTGCCAAAAATTAAGTTTCCGAATGCGAAAATGTTACGAGATATGCATGACTGTATTAATGAGAGTTTAGAAGCGTTAAAAAATCAAGGCATCGACATTTCCACATGGAGCCCGTTTTTGTCACGCATAGTAAGTCGAAAATGGGACAATGACACCAACATGAAATATGAAGACCACCTAGAAGAACCAAATAAGTTACAAGATTTTTCAAAAATGATGAAATTTTTAGAAAAACGATTTAAAAGCTTGGAGACAAGTAAATCATCAACAACTTTCAATACGCCAACGCCACCGTCACTGAAAAATCAAGACAATAATTCTAATGATTGGCAAGATAAAAAAGGCACATGTTGGTATTGTCACAAAGATCATAATATTAATCACTGCCTATCATTTAAGTTATTAAACGTGAATGACCGCATTAAGAAAGTACGAGAAAAACAAATGTGTTACATCTGCTTAATGCATGACACGAAAAAAGAATGCGTCAGTTTAAAATACAATAAGTGCGAAATATGTAATAAGGCGCATTCTACGTTATTGCATAGAAACGTAAACGAATATTTATCATCAAAAAGTCAAGGTCAGAGTCAGAGTAATGAAAATAAATACGGAAAGCCAAGTTCCTCGAAAACTTATGCACCGAAAATACAAACGAAAGAGAATCAAGTCCGAACATTCGGTGTTGGTTTACGCACGATCTAACTCCTGAGGATGCCCCGGGTTGGGGCGAAACACGTGTAGAGTAGCCTAATTGGTGAAGGTGCAAGGTGTGTTGCTGTCTTGCTAAATGCAGGTATTGTGCACTGATATTTTGTGGTGTGCATGTGCATATTATTGCGGGCGGGCGGGCGGTGCATCTTGCATATATTGTTTGCGGAAGTAAGCTACATATATTTCTTTTTTCAAAATGGTTTGGGACTTCCGCCAAGTGACGCCTGATTCAATCAAATACTTAGAATAATATTGCTGCATTGTCAAAACAAATACAGCATCTGAATCTTGTTACTCACACATCGTTGTAAATAAATTAATATACACATATGTAAATAATTTTGTATAAATTAGCATAGCAAAAGAAAATAAATGTGACATTCACCAACTGGACTTCAGACGTTGTTACTCTGTCGGACAGATCGACCCATCATCTACGAATCCTCTCACTGCGGCCAAGACACCTTTAGCCGTCAGATATCTGATTAGTCTTGTGAGCCTGCTTGACTGGCAGTGAGAAAATCCATCCTTATACCTTATTCCTTCCACTCTCCGCTTGTTACCTTAGGTCGACTGGTACAAGCATCCTTATTTATTTATATGTGTATTTATTAACTTATGGTTAGGGCTAGGGCTGTTAGGGCGCTAGGGCTGTAGGGCACTAGGGTTGTCAAGTAGGATAGTTCTACCCTTTCCAATTCATGTAAAGAGGGCTGGGGGAAACCTTGCTCCCTTACATTTTGGTCCTTCGAGAAATTTTGATTTGGACATTTGGTCCTTTTAAACTGAACCACGCGGTCCCTCTTTTTCCCTGTTAGGTATAGGACTGACATTGGACTGACTGACACTCTAGAGAATTGCGTGCTGGTGTACTCAACAAGCATCAGTTGCGTAGTGATCTGGGGTACAAAGTGCTTAGTGTTCCTGTTGGAAGGTTACTCGTACGGTAGCGGATCGGTTGCTGGCCTCCCACAAGCGGGTCTCACCAGTAATTTAGAAGTCGCAAAATACCGTAAAAAGAGGACGCAGGGGCACTTAGTACTGACATATTCGACATATTCGCTATCAAAGTAAGGAAAGTAGGGTGATAGGGAAACTAGGGACGTAGGGATACCAAAAGGACGAAAACAAGAAGAATGGAAATCTCAAATTTCAATGACCTTATAAAAAGCCAAGAGGCGGACTGTGCAGAATTAAAACGAATAAGGGATAACATCAAAAAGGATTCATCAACCAGGAAGACTCAAAAATATATTGAAGACCGAAGAGTAACTATTGACAGTATTTACCATCGAGCGGCGCAAAACCACCGACTATTACAAGAATATCGACTCATAAATATATGACATTAAATTATTTCGACACACAAATAAGAAAAACGTACGACGACGCAATGGACCACTTGCGTATATGTGAAGACAAGTTAAAAATTGCCGATATACAGATACAGACATGTTCGACCGACGACAAACAAGACAAGGGTGTCAGTTCACCTAAATTATTTATTCAAAAATATCGACTTAATCAGCTGGAGAAAAAAGTATCGACGGCATTGACCGCCATTTCTGAAAATAAACCAGGTTGGCATTTACAATCATTGTTGACAAACATTGAAAAATTTTTTCAAGAAATCGACGAAAATAATATACGGTTGCTAATGGACGAAAGTACAGTCACCGACGAATACATATCACAAGACTGGTTTGGGCGCGCTCAAGAAATGGTAGACGATATAATAGAAAAACTGCAAGAGAAAATTAACGAAAACAGTAAACAACAGAACAGGATTTCCTCAACCAAGTTACCCAGAATTACCATACCGAATTTTACGGGAAGTTACGAGTCGTGGAATTCATTTTACGATTTATTTAAAAAGATAATTGACGACGACTGTACTATTTCTACGACAGAGAAAATGCAATACCTAAAGACTCACATTCGAGGCGACGCGGAAAAGCTGATCAAGCATTTGACGATAAACGAGGCTAACTATAAGGCAGCGCTTACATTACTCATAAATCGCTATACAGATGAGCGAGCTATAACGCAAAGATTTATTGATAGAATACTTGATCTGCCAAAAATTAAGTTTCCGAATGCGAAAATGTTACGAGATATGCATGACTGTATTAATGAGAGTTTAGAAGCGTTAAAAAATCAAGGCATCGACATTTCCACATGGAGCCCGTTTTTGTCACGCATAGTAAGTCGAAAATGGGACAATGACACCAACATGAAATATGAAGACCACCTAGAAGAACCAAATAAGTTACAAGATTTTTCAAAAATGATGAAATTTTTAGAAAAACGATTTAAAAGCTTGGAGACAAGTAAATCATCAACAACTTTCAATACGCCAACGCCACCGTCACTGAAAAATCAAGACAATAATTCTAATGATTGGCAAGATAAAAAAGGCACATGTTGGTATTGTCACAAAGATCATAATATTAATCACTGCCTATCATTTAAGTTATTAAACGTGAATGACCGCATTAAGAAAGTACGAGAAAAACAAATGTGTTACATCTGCTTAATGCATGACACGAAAAAAGAATGCGTCAGTTTAAAATACAATAAGTGCGAAATATGTAATAAGGCGCATTCTACGTTATTGCATAGAAACGTAAACGAATATTTATCATCAAAAAGTCAAGGTCAGAGTCAGAGTAATGAAAATAAATACGGAAAGCCAAGTTCCTCGAAAACTTATGCACCGAAAATACAAACGAAAGAGAATCAAGTCCGAACATTCGGTGTTGGTTTACGCACGATCTAACTCCTGAGGATGCCCCGGGTTGGGGCGAAACACGTGTAGAGTAGCCTAATTGGTGAAGGTGCAAGGTGTGTTGCTGTCTTGCTAAATGCAGGTATTGTGCACTGATATTTTGTGGTGTGCATGTGCATATTATTGCGGGCGGGCGGGCGGTGCATCTTGCATATATTGTTTGCGGAAGTAAGCTACATATATTTCTTTTTTCAAAATGGTTTGGGACTTCCGCCAAGTGACGCCTGATTCAATCAAATACTTAGAATAATATTGCTGCATTGTCAAAACAAATACAGCATCTGAATCTTGTTACTCACACATCGTTGTAAATAAATTAATATACACATATGTAAATAATTTTGTATAAATTAGCATAGCAAAAGAAAATAAATGTGACATTCACCAACTGGACTTCAGACGTTGTTACTCTGTCGGACAGATCGACCCATCATCTACGAATCCTCTCACTGCGGCCAAGACACCTTTAGCCGTCAGATATCTGATTAGTCTTGTGAGCCTGCTTGACTGGCAGTGAGAAAATCCATCCTTATACCTTATTCCTTCCACTCTCCGCTTGTTACCTTAGGTCGACTGGTACAAGCATCCTTATTTATTTATATGTGTATTTATTAACTTATGGTTAGGGCTAGGGCTGTTAGGGCGCTAGGGCTGTAGGGCACTAGGGTTGTCAAGTAGGATAGTTCTACCCTTTCCAATTCATGTAAAGAGGGCTGGGGGAAACCTTGCTCCCTTACATTTTGGTCCTTCGAGAAATTTTGATTTGGACATTTGGTCCTTTTAAACTGAACCACGCGGTCCCTCTTTTTCCCTGTTAGGTATAGGACTGACATTGGACTGACTGACACTCTAGAGAATTGCGTGCTGGTGTACTCAACAAGCATCAGTTGCGTAGTGATCTGGGGTACAAAGTGCTTAGTGTTCCTGTTGGAAGGTTACTCGTACGGTAGCGGATCGGTTGCTGGCCTCCCACAAGCGGGTCTCACCAGTCATTTAGAAGTCGCAAAATACCGTAAAAAGAGGACGCAGGGGCACTTAGTACTGACATATTCGACATATTCGACATATTCGCTATCAAAGTAGGGAAAGTAGGGTGATAGGGAAACTAGGGACGTAGGGATACCAAAAGGACGAAAACAAGAAGAATGGAAATCTCAAATTTCAATGACCTTATAAAAAGCCAAGAGGCGGACTGTGCAGAATTAAAACGAATAAGGGATAACATCAAAAAGGGTTCATCAACCAGGAAGACTCAAAAATATATTGAAGACCGAAGAGTAACTATTGACAGTATTTACCATCGAGCGGCGCAAAACCACCGACTATTACAAGAATATCGACTCATAAATATATGACATTAAATTATTTCGACACACAAATAAGAAAAACGTACGACGACGCAATGGACCACTTGCGTATATGTGAAGACAAGTTAAAAATTGCCGATATACAGATACAGACATGTTCGACCGACGACAAACAAGACAAGGGTGTCAGTTCACCTAAATTATTTATTCAAAAATATCGACTTAATCAGCTGGAGAAAAAAGTATCGACGGCATTGACCGCCATTTCTGAAAATAAACCAGGTTGGCATTTACAATCATTGTTGACAAACATTGAAAAATTTTTTCAAGAAATCGACGAAAATAATATACGGTTGCTAATGGACGAAAGTACAGTCACCGACGAATACATATCACAAGACTGGTTTGGGCGCGCTCAAGAAATGGTAGACGATATAATAGAAAAACTGCAAGAGAAAATTAACGAAAACAGTAAACAACAGAACAGGATTTCCTCAACCAAGTTACCCAGAATTACCATACCGAATTTTACGGGAAGTTACGAGTCGTGGAATTCATTTTACGATTTATTTAAAAAGATAATTGACGACGACTGTACTATTTCTACGACAGAGAAAATGCAATACCTAAAGACTCACATTCGAGGCGACGCGGAAAAGCTGATCAAGCATTTGACGATAAACGAGGCTAACTATAAGGCAGCGCTTACATTACTCATAAATCGCTATACAGATGAGCGAGCTATAACGCAAAGATTTATTGATAGAATACTTGATCTGCCAAAAATTAAGTTTCCGAATGCGAAAATGTTACGAGATATGCATGACTGTATTAATGAGAGTTTAGAAGCGTTAAAAAATCAAGGCATCGACATTTCCACATGGAGCCCGTTTTTGTCACGCATAGTAAGTCGAAAATGGGACAATGACACCAACATGAAATATGAAGACCACCTAGAAGAACCAAATAAGTTACAAGATTTTTCAAAAATGATGAAATTTTTAGAAAAACGATTTAAAAGCTTGGAGACAAGTAAATCATCAACAACTTTCAATACGCCAACGCCACCGTCACTGAAAAATCAAGACAATAATTCTAATGATTGGCAAGATAAAAAAGGCACATGTTGGTATTGTCACAAAGATCATAATATTAATCACTGCCTATCATTTAAGTTATTAAACGTGAATGACCGCATTAAGAAAGTACGAGAAAAACAAATGTGTTACATCTGCTTAATGCATGACACGAAAAAAGAATGCGTCAGTTTAAAATACAATAAGTGCGAAATATGTAATAAGGCGCATTCTACGTTATTGCATAGAAACGTAAACGAATATTTATCATCAAAAAGTCAAGGTCAGAGTCAGAGTAATGAAAATAAATACGGAAAGCCAAGTTCCTCGAAAACTTATGCACCGAAAATACAAACGAAAGAGAATCAAGTCCGAACATTCGGTGTTGGTTTACGCACGATCTAACTCCTGAGGATGCCCCGGGTTGGGGCGAAACACGTGTAGAGTAGCCTAATTGGTGAAGGTGCAAGGTGTGTTGCTGTCTTGCTAAATGCAGGTATTGTGCACTGATATTTTGTGGTGTGCATGTGCATATTATTGCGGGCGGGCGGGCGGTGCATCTTGCATATATTGTTTGCGGAAGTAAGCTACATATATTTCTTTTTTCAAAATGGTTTGGGACTTCCGCCAAGTGACGCCTGATTCAATCAAATACTTAGAATAATATTGCTGCATTGTCAAAACAAATACAGCATCTGAATCTTGTTACTCACACATCGTTGTAAATAAATTAATATACACATATGTAAATAATTTTGTATAAATTAGCATAGCAAAAGAAAATAAATGTGACATTCACCAACTGGACTTCAGACGTTGTTACTCTGTCGGACAGATCGACCCATCATCTACGAATCCTCTCACTGCGGCCAAGACACCTTTAGCCGTCAGATATCTGATTAGTCTTGTGAGCCTGCTTGACTGGCAGTGAGAAAATCCATCCTTATACCTTATTCCTTCCACTCTCCGCTTGTTACCTTAGGTCGACTGGTACAAGCATCCTTATTTATTTATATGTGTATTTATTAACTTATGGTTAGGGCTAGGGCTGTTAGGGCGCTAGGGCTGTAGGGCACTAGGGTTGTCAAGTAGGATAGTTCTACCCTTTCCAATTCATGTAAAGAGGGCTGGGGGAAACCTTGCTCCCTTACATTTTGGTCCTTCGAGAAATTTTGATTTGGACATTTGGTCCTTTTAAACTGAACCACGCGGTCCCTCTTTTTCCCTGTTAGGTATAGGACTGACATTGGACTGACTGACACTCTAGAGAATTGCGTGCTGGTGTACTCAACAAGCATCAGTTGCGTAGTGATCTGGGGTACAAAGTGCTTAGTGTTCCTGTTGGAAGGTTACTCGTACGGTAGCGGATCGGTTGCTGGCCTCCCACAAGCGGGTCTCACCAGTAATTTAGAAGTCGCAAAATACCGTAAAAAGAGGACGCAGGGGCACTTAGTACTGACATATTCGACATATTCGACATATTCGCTATCAAAGTAGGGAAAGTAGGGTGATAGGGAAACTAGGGACGTAGGGATACCAAAAGGACGAAAACAAGAAGAATGGAAATCTCAAATTTCAATGACCTTATAAAAAGCCAAGAGGCGGACTGTGCAGAATTAAAACGAATAAGGGATAACATCAAAAAGGATTCATCAACCAGGAAGACTCAAAAATATATTGAAGACCGAAGAGTAACTATTGACAGTATTTACCATCGAGCGGCGCAAAACCACCGACTATTACAAGAATATCGACTCATAAATATATGACATTAAATTATTTCGACACACAAATAAGAAAAACGTACGACGACGCAATGGACCACTTGCGTATATGTGAAGACAAGTTAAAAATTGCCGATATACAGATACAGACATGTTCGACCGACGACAAACAAGACAAGGGTGTCAGTTCACCTAAATTATTTATTCAAAAATATCGACTTAATCAGCTGGAGAAAAAAGTATCGACGGCATTGACCGCCATTTCTGAAAATAAACCAGGTTGGCATTTACAATCATTGTTGACAAACATTGAAAAATTTTTTCAAGAAATCGACGAAAATAATATACGGTTGCTAATGGACGAAAGTACAGTCACCGACGAATACATATCACAAGACTGGTTTGGGCGCGCTCAAGAAATGGTAGACGATATAATAGAAAAACTGCAAGAGAAAATTAACGAAAACAGTAAACAACAGAACAGGATTTCCTCAACCAAGTTACCCAGAATTACCATACCGAATTTTACGGGAAGTTACGAGTCGTGGAATTCATTTTACGATTTATTTAAAAAGATAATTGACGACGACTGTACTATTTCTACGACAGAGAAAATGCAATACCTAAAGACTCACATTCGAGGCGACGCGGAAAAGCTGATCAAGCATTTGACGATAAACGAGGCTAACTATAAGGCAGCGCTTACATTACTCATAAATCGCTATACAGATGAGCGAGCTATAACGCAAAGATTTATTGATAGAATACTTGATCTGCCAAAAATTAAGTTTCCGAATGCGAAAATGTTACGAGATATGCATGACTGTATTAATGAGAGTTTAGAAGCGTTAAAAAATCAAGGCATCGACATTTCCACATGGAGCCCGTTTTTGTCACGCATAGTAAGTCGAAAATGGGACAATGACACCAACATGAAATATGAAGACCACCTAGAAGAACCAAATAAGTTACAAGATTTTTCAAAAATGATGAAATTTTTAGAAAAACGATTTAAAAGCTTGGAGACAAGTAAATCATCAACAACTTTCAATACGCCAACGCCACCGTCACTGAAAAATCAAGACAATAATTCTAATGATTGGCAAGATAAAAAAGGCACATGTTGGTATTGTCACAAAGATCATAATATTAATCACTGCCTATCATTTAAGTTATTAAACGTGAATGACCGCATTAAGAAAGTACGAGAAAAACAAATGTGTTACATCTGCTTAATGCATGACACGAAAAAAGAATGCGTCAGTTTAAAATACAATAAGTGCGAAATATGTAATAAGGCGCATTCTACGTTATTGCATAGAAACGTAAACGAATATTTATCATCAAAAAGTCAAGGTCAGAGTCAGAGTAATGAAAATAAATACGGAAAGCCAAGTTCCTCGAAAACTTATGCACCGAAAATACAAACGAAAGAGAATCAAGTCCGAACATTCGGTGTTGGTTTACGCACGATCTAACTCCTGAGGATGCCCCGGGTTGGGGCGAAACACGTGTAGAGTAGCCTAATTGGTGAAGGTGCAAGGTGTGTTGCTGTCTTGCTAAATGCAGGTATTGTGCACTGATATTTTGTGGTGTGCATGTGCATATTATTGCGGGCGGGCGGGCGGTGCATCTTGCATATATTGTTTGCGGAAGTAAGCTACATATATTTCTTTTTTCAAAATGGTTTGGGACTTCCGCCAAGTGACGCCTGATTCAATCAAATACTTAGAATAATATTGCTGCATTGTCAAAACAAATACAGCATCTGAATCTTGTTACTCACACATCGTTGTAAATAAATTAATATACACATATGTAAATAATTTTGTATAAATTAGCATAGCAAAAGAAAATAAATGTGACATTCACCAACTGGACTTCAGACGTTGTTACTCTGTCGGACAGATCGACCCATCATCTACGAATCCTCTCACTGCGGCCAAGACACCTTTAGCCGTCAGATATCTGATTAGTCTTGTGAGCCTGCTTGACTGGCAGTGAGAAAATCCATCCTTATACCTTATTCCTTCCACTCTCCGCTTGTTACCTTAGGTCGACTGGTACAAGCATCCTTATTTATTTATATGTGTATTTATTAACTTATGGTTAGGGCTAGGGCTGTTAGGGCGCTAGGGCTGTAGGGCACTAGGGTTGTCAAGTAGGATAGTTCTACCCTTTCCAATTCATGTAAAGAGGGCTGGGGGAAACCTTGCTCCCTTACATTTTGGTCCTTCGAGAAATTTTGATTTGGACATTTGGTCCTTTTAAACTGAACCACGCGGTCCCTCTTTTTCCCTGTTAGGTATAGGACTGACATTGGACTGACTGACACTCTAGAGAATTGCGTGCTGGTGTACTCAACAAGCATCAGTTGCGTAGTGATCTGGGGTACAAAGTGCTTAGTGTTCCTGTTGGAAGGTTACTCGTACGGTAGCGGATCGGTTGCTGGCCTCCCACAAGCGGGTCTCACCAGTAATTTAGAAGTCGCAAAATACCGTAAAAAGAGGACGCAGGGGCACTTAGTACTGACATATTCGACATATTCGCTATCAAAGTAGGGAAAGTAGGGTGATAGGGAAACTAGGGACGTAGGGATACCAAAAGGACGAAAACAAGAAGAATGGAAATCTCAAATTTCAATGACCTTATAAAAAGCCAAGAGGCGGACTGTGCAGAATTAAAACGAATAAGGGATAACATCAAAAAGGGTTCATCAACCAGGAAGACTCAAAAATATATTGAAGACCGAAGAGTAACTATTGACAGTATTTACCATCGAGCGGCGCAAAACCACCGACTATTACAAGAATATCGACTCATAAATATATGACATTAAATTATTTCGACACACAAATAAGAAAAACGTACGACGACGCAATGGACCACTTGCGTATATGTGAAGACAAGTTAAAAATTGCCGATATACAGATACAGACATGTTCGACCGACGACAAACAAGACAAGGGTGTCAGTTCACCTAAATTATTTATTCAAAAATATCGACTTAATCAGCTGGAGAAAAAAGTATCGACGGCATTGACCGCCATTTCTGAAAATAAACCAGGTTGGCATTTACAATCATTGTTGACAAACATTGAAAAATTTTTTCAAGAAATCGACGAAAATAATATACGGTTGCTAATGGACGAAAGTACAGTCACCGACGAATACATATCACAAGACTGGTTTGGGCGCGCTCAAGAAATGGTAGACGATATAATAGAAAAACTGCAAGAGAAAATTAACGAAAACAGTAAACAACAGAACAGGATTTCCTCAACCAAGTTACCCAGAATTACCATACCGAATTTTACGGGAAGTTACGAGTCGTGGAATTCATTTTACGATTTATTTAAAAAGATAATTGACGACGACTGTACTATTTCTACGACAGAGAAAATGCAATACCTAAAGACTCACATTCGAGGCGACGCGGAAAAGCTGATCAAGCATTTGACGATAAACGAGGCTAACTATAAGGCAGCGCTTACATTACTCATAAATCGCTATACAGATGAGCGAGCTATAACGCAAAGATTTATTGATAGAATACTTGATCTGCCAAAAATTAAGTTTCCGAATGCGAAAATGTTACGAGATATGCATGACTGTATTAATGAGAGTTTAGAAGCGTTAAAAAATCAAGGCATCGACATTTCCACATGGAGCCCGTTTTTGTCACGCATAGTAAGTCGAAAATGGGACAATGACACCAACATGAAATATGAAGACCACCTAGAAGAACCAAATAAGTTACAAGATTTTTCAAAAATGATGAAATTTTTAGAAAAACGATTTAAAAGCTTGGAGACAAGTAAATCATCAACAACTTTCAATACGCCAACGCCACCGTCACTGAAAAATCAAGACAATAATTCTAATGATTGGCAAGATAAAAAAGGCACATGTTGGTATTGTCACAAAGATCATAATATTAATCACTGCCTATCATTTAAGTTATTAAACGTGAATGACCGCATTAAGAAAGTACGAGAAAAACAAATGTGTTACATCTGCTTAATGCATGACACGAAAAAAGAATGCGTCAGTTTAAAATACAATAAGTGCGAAATATGTAATAAGGCGCATTCTACGTTATTGCATAGAAACGTAAACGAATATTTATCATCAAAAAGTCAAGGTCAGAGTCAGAGTAATGAAAATAAATACGGAAAGCCAAGTTCCTCGAAAACTTATGCACCGAAAATACAAACGAAAGAGAATCAAGTTCAAAAAATTTCATCAAACGCGTATACACAAATTAATGAAATTCGAAAGACCGTACTGTTGGCCACAGCCTTAGTACAAACTACGACAATTGACGGATCGCCACAATTATTACGAGTTTTATGTGACCAAGGCTCGGAAGCATCGTTGTGTACTGAAGAAGTAGCACAACTTTTAGGGTACCCTAGACGAAAGATAAAAGCCGAAATAAAAGGCATCGCAGACGAAAATCCTAAGATGTCGAATCATATGATTGACGTCACATTAAAACCCAGATTTCCAAGTGCATATCAACTACAGACATCGCTAATAGTATTACCAAGACTTACCGGGGCATTGCCAAAGCAAAATTTGCGACCATTTGATCAAATAAAGCTGGAAAATAAAATAATTGCTGACCCTACTTATTACAAGAGAGGGCCCATTGATATAATTTTGGGTGCGGAACACTATAGTAAATTAATAATACAAGGATTTGAGAAGCTAGAAAATGGTATTATCGCACAGAATACTGAAATAGGATGGATACACTCAGGATTTTGTAACAATGAGAGTTGTACCGGGATGAAAATATTAAGCTTAATGACAAGCGCCGAAGAAAAGACATTAACACAATTCTGGGAATTAGAAGAAATAACAGACGAGAAACCATTAAAAAATGACGACCAAATATGTGAGAATTTTCACGACAAAACGACAAAAAGAAATCCAGACGGAACCTATACGGTTAGACTTCCAATTAAAGACAGTTCTCTAGAATATGGAAATACGCGTCAAAAAGCCATGGCTCGACTCATGCAATTAGAAAAGAAATTGGACAAAAACAGTAATTTACGACGGCAATACAATGATTTTATGACAGAATATTTAACAATGAATCATATGCGTAAAAACTTTCGACTTTTTTACATCAAATTGAGGCATGTTTGAATACGAGACCTTTATGTATTCAGACTGAGAACATTAATGACAATATAGTATTAACTCCAAGTCACTTTCTGATTGGTCGCGAGGCAGTCGGCTTTCCCGATCCCATATCAAACATGAATACTAACTTAATAAATTGCTGGAAACATATTCAAAAAATGAAAAGAGATTTTTGGTTATGTTGGACAAAAGAATATTTACATCAATTGCAACAGCGATATAAGTGGAAAGCGAATGGAGAGAATTTAAAAGTCGGTACAGTCGTACTCATTAAAGACGGAAACATAAGTCCTAGTAAATGGCCGTTAGCGAGGGTCAAGGAAATTCATCCTGGAAGTGATGGTGTTACGAGGGTCGTGACGCTTCAAAGAGCACAAGGATCTGATCAGAAGAGGGCTATACACTCCCTTATACCATTACCAGTGAATGAAAGTTTAGAGACAAGTGAAGACAAAACGCCTGTACAAAGTAACGTAGCAATTGTGGAAGAAAACAACACAAGAAAGCATAAGAAAAATTCATATAGGAAACCGTATTATTGGTTTTTAATGATAATGTTTATCTTTATACAAATGTTGGCACAAACAGGAGCTTCATATACAATAAAAAATTTGGAACCTGGATTATACATAGAAAAGATAGGAAATACTACTTTAGACAGAGGTACTTTTAGAATAGAAAAACATTACGAAAGAAGTATTTTAAACCAGAAAGTAGAAGCTACAAAAGAAATATTAGATCAATTTAAATCGCTTTGTTACCATGCCAAAACGCTATATCGTGATACTCATTGTATACAGTACATTAGTCATTTACAAGAGGAGGCAGAGAAGGTAGAAAAAATTAACGAATATTTAAATGAGTTAAATCAGACTAGAAAAAAGAGAGGTTTATTGGGACAAATGATGACTTATTTATTCGGTGTCAATGACGAAGTTTACAGAGATATTGATTCATTGGATAAAAACCAGCAAAAACTTATTGATGCAGCGAATCATCAAACAAAATTTATGTTAAAAACCATAGCAACAGTTA
Organism: Agriphila tristella; assembly: GCA_928269145.1. NCBI lineage: Eukaryota > Metazoa > Arthropoda > Insecta > Lepidoptera > Crambidae > Agriphila > Agriphila tristella. The sequence continues at coordinate 28,828,690 of OV743439.1, read as the reverse complement.
ACCAATCGGAAACCAGAATACAGGAAAAATTAAATAGTTATCAAACAAAACTGAATCAAGTAATATCTTACATAAACAACAATAACGGATGGTATCAATCGGTAGATCGTAACACGATTCAACTATATATGTTACATTCATACCAAATGGGTTATAACTATATAGCTGAAATAATATCTTACTACGCTGGTATTATGGACATTTATTTATCAAAAGCAACAATATACAGGGTTATTACACCAAAGAACATCGCAGACATTATAAAAGCAGCTAACAGCAAGTTACCATCAAATCTTAACATTATTCAAAATCAATTACTTGATACAAGATTATCAGAAAACGAAACTCACATTACGGTCTTAGCATATTTCCCTATTACAGAAAAAGCCAAATATACTTTATTACATGTGACTCCAATACCAATGAAATACCGAGATGGGATTTATCAGAGTTTGGATATTCAACAGTCAGTTATAGGAATAGACTACAATAATGAAAGATATTTTGAACTTACCCATGAAGAATTTAAAGATTGCTTACATAGATTCAATGATTACATTTGTTTTCCTGTGGCGGTGAAGAACATGCAATTAAATAGAAATTGCATTGTTGAATTTATTACAAAAAATGAAACTAAGACGGACTGTTCGACTCGAACTTACAACGTTACAAATGAAATTATATGGAAACAAGTACAAATGACAAATACGTGGATATATGTGACAAAACAAAAAGAAACTATATCTATTGTATGTGACGGACAAAGAGAAGAGGTTTCTATTCATGACGTCGGAATCATACAAATATCAGAAAATTGTATTATAAAGACAATCACTACTACGTTAGTTGCTAAAAGAGTTATTTCGGAAAATGTAATAGCATCGTATAGTAAAAAATCTGAATTTAAACTAAGTAGTAACATTACTGTATTAAATAAGTATAATAATATTAAGAAGGAGCAAGTAATAGATAGTTCTAAAGATATTTTTAATAATTTAGCTAACGAAGAAGAAACGTTACAGACAACCCTAGACAACACCGTGTGGAGTAGCATAACTATTCAGACATACGTAGCTAGCTTATCAACGTTATTAATATTTTCTTTTATAGTTTTAGTGATATATTGTTTCGGTCCACAGATAAGACAAAAAATACAAAATCTGGTGACAACACGACGGGTTGACGCATCACCCAACAGCAGCCCATCTGAAGATCAACAGTCCAACACCCAGTCAGCACCTCAAAGTCAGACTCAGACGTCGCCGATATACGCACGGCCGTTTCCTCGCAAACCATCACCGGGACCTGCACTGGAACTCTATCAACTGGACTCCGTTCCTGAGAGGCGCCAAAATGTTTACGTGCCGTAAACATGCATTTCACAGCGCAACACGGAACACGGAATTGACCTAGAATAATATTGCTGCATTGTCAAAACAAATACAGCATCTGAATCTTGTTACTCACACATCGTTGTAAATAAATTAATATACACATATGTAAATAATTTTGTATAAATTATATTATATTTATATTATATTATATCTTCTCCAATTCACTTAATGTTTTTAGAAGGAAATTGGGCGAATTATTGTTTTTGTAAGTTATATATTTTCCTGTACCTTGTAGTAATTTTATATTTAAGCCTTTTAGCGCATAGAGTGGTATGTTTCTTTTGCTATTTACCCAAAAGAAAATTAAAAGTGTAATAATAATTCTTTCTTGTATATCCGTCGCTTGTATGCACTACTTACTTAGTTTAATAATACATTAATTTATGGTACTGTAGGTCTAATTGTATACCTTATCTTAAAATTGTATGTATATGACTGTTTGCTACCTAAATAAATAAATAAATAAATAAATAAATTAGCATAGCAAAAGAAAATAAATGTGACATTCACCAACTGGACTTCAGACGTTGTTACTCTGTCGGACAGATCGACCCATCATCTACGAATCCTCTCACTGCGGCCAAGACACCTTTAGCCGTCAGATATCTGATTAGTCTTGTGAGCCTGCTTGACTGGCAGTGAGAAAATCCATCCTTATACCTTATTCCTTCCACTCTCCGCTTGTTACCTTAGGTCGACTGGTACAAGCATCCTTATTTATTTATATGTGTATTTATTAACTTATGGTTAGGGCTAGGGCTGTTAGGGCGCTAGGGCTGTAGGGCACTAGGGTTGTCAAGTAGGATAGTTCTACCCTTTCCAATTCATGTAAAGAGGGCTGGGGGAAACCTTGCTCCCTTACAGATACTTTTTATCTCAGTCAAAGGTTCCCTAGAGATCTTCTGAGCAACCACGCGGACGAAGTCGCGGGCGGAAGCTAGTTATTGATATTCGCATATATATTCTGATATAGAATCAGATTCCGTCCTCATGTGGCCTCTGTTAAGAAGTGTATACTAACTTGTTGATGATCTGCGTGAGTATGTCGACGACGATGACGCACAGCTCGGGGTGCGCCAGCCCGCCCGCCGCCGCGCACTCCGCGCCCAGCGCCGACTGCTCGCCGAACGCGGAAGCTATGCCCGCTAATACAGACCAAATGTTCATTAAACCAGCATCAAACTACTAAAACTAGTACAACCTGTTAAAAAAAACCTAATGTCGAATATGGTAAATAGGGACCATCAAACCGAACAACTTTATGGGACCAACTCCGAAAACACGACAAAAACAACTGATTCATTAAAAAAAAATCGAAAATATCAAATTTATGAAACAGCTGTTTTTTTCTCGATTTCAGAGTTGATCCCATAGCAAAAGTTGTTCAATTTGATGTGATGGTCCCTATCTATCATAATCGGCATTACTCTGCTTTTTTTGGCACGTTGAATAGAATTATTTTTTTTGAAGTGATTCTAAGAACAAAACTTAAGTGTTTGAGATTCCAAATAAACTCTAAGAAATCTCAAGATCAGCACCACACATAATAATCTATAATAGCTTTTCTATAAATATATTTCACCTAATACTCAAATATATTTCAAATAATACATACCAAAAGACTTATCACTAAGAGGTGACGATTCTGAGAGCCTCCTAGTTTTTTCAGAAATGACATCAAAGTTGCCAATTTCCACATCAGCCTGAAAAACATTTTCATAAGATGTACCTACAGTAACTATAATAATAGCTATTGAATATCCGGCCATTTGAACAATGTAAAAGGTACAGAAGAAAAACAAGTGACAAACTGCCTACTTCATGAAAAGTCAGACAGAATTCTTCCTTTGTCAGACGGGTAATTATAAGGGCTAGTTCTTTAAACTCCTAACCCCCAGATCCAATAATCAATCTACAGATAGAGATACGCCTAATCCAGATGAGTTGGTAATAAACTAATAAGCAACTAATCTGGATTAGGCCTGCCCTATCTGTGGATCGATTATTGGGCCTGGCCCTTAGTCAATAAATAGGGAATGCATTGCATGCATGCTGTTAGTCAATAAAAAACAATTTCAATACGACAATGAGTGTCTATCCCTAAATTTACAAAGACAGTCGTCAAAGTAATTTGTGTATGCAGTAGGATTCAGTGTACATCAAACATCGATTGCAATAGATTACTGAAATTCCACAATCAAAAAGCATTCATGCAAATGAACACTGAGTCGTGAAAGGACCATTGTGCGAAATGACCAATCTTTGTAAAAATTTAAGCCGGCCATATACAGACGGAATCTAGATACGGAATTGGGTGTCCCTTGACTCGCCTAAAGTCATTGGTCCTAATTTCATTTGGCCGAATTTCTTTGGCCTAAACTCCTTACGTACAATTATTGTTTGGCCTAATAGATTTTTTCGCATCTTTGTCGTTTCGCCTAAACATTAAATTCCCTAATTATCAAAACGACTAATGTTAATTGTCCTAAAATTTATTAGCATACATATCTTTTGACACAATAATGACTACGCCGAAGTATTGTTAACCCTAATATTGTCTTGCATACATAATTTTTGGCATAACAATATTGTATTGCATTCAAGTTGGTGACAGAAACAAATCGTCAAAAAACGGGCCTGAGGCCCCCCGCTATAAAGAAAAACTTTTAATGCGAACACCATAACGTTAGGTTAGGTTAGGGTTTTGAACACTTTTATAATGCTTGCATGCATGCATGCTGCATGCTTGCATGATTTTATGCATGCATGCTTTTTTTGCATGCTTGTTCACTTGCTCGGTTGCATGCCTGTATGCTTGCTTGCATGTTTGCTTGCAAAATGCTTGCCGGGGGGTGCAGGGGGGCTGGCCCCCCTGCTCGGGGGGGTCGAGGGGCCTGAGGCCCCCCGCTATAAAGAAAAACTCTTAATGCGAAGACCATTAGGTTAGGTTAGGTTAGTGTTTTGACCACTTGCAGCGGAGCGAGCGAAGCGAGCGGCGCTCCCTAATGCTTGCATGCATGCTGCTTGCTTGCTTGCATGCTGCTTGCTTGCTTGCATGCTGCTTGCTTGCTTGCATGCTGCATGCTTGCTTGCATGCTGCATGCTTGCTTAAATGCTGCATGCTTGCTTGCATGCTGCATGCTTGCTTGTATGCTGCATGCTTGCTTGTATGCTGCATGCTTGCTTGCATGCTGCATGCTTGTTTGCATGCATGCATTCCTTGCTTTTTATTGCATGCATGCATATCTGCTCTTGCTTGCATGCAAGTATGCATGGCCTTGTTTGCATGCATGCATGCGTGCCATGCAAGCATGCTATTTGATCTTGATTGTACTTATGTTGTCATGTTTGCTTGTGTGCATACTTGCTTGCTTGCTTGTATGCTTGCATTCTTGAGTGTGATAGGCAATTAAAAAGACAACGACAGGTTTATCTGCTCATTCTTTATTTTTAATTACTTACCAAAAACATAATTTTTCGTATTTTAAATCATGTGCAATTGTTGTTAATTGTTGGTAAAATTGTTCAAAAGTGTTTAGTGAAATTGAGTAATTTTCAATTTACAAGTAGTAAACAATACCGATTAAAAACGATTATTCCTATAATGATTAAGGGAAGTAAACATTCGGCAAAAAAATATTAGGCGTTACACAATTGTGCGAATCGTTATTTAGCACTTTTAAATATTAGGGATTATGAATAGTTATGCTTAATGATGAATTTAGGAAGTAAACATAAGGCGAAAAAATTTTAGGCGAAGTGAAAATAGGCCAAACAAATTCAGGTCAAATGAAAATTGTGCAAAAAGTTTTTAGGCCAATAAGTAGTGTGCCAAAGACAGTTAGGACAAAAAAAAATAGGCATTCCAATATATACCCTACAGAATTACGAAACGGAATATCGATAATGTATGAAAATTCCGTGGTGACCATCAGCCATTTTTAATGTCCCCACTGCTGGGGCACAGGCCTTCCTTATGGGTGGATAAGGCGGATGGTGGGTGGTAACGACTGCTAATGCAGCCGGGACCAACGGCTTAACGTGCCTTCTAAAGCACGGAGCTCGAGATAAAAAAAAATTGGTTACCCATCGAATGACCGACCTTTGCGAAAGTCGCTTAACCTCCGCAATCGCTGAGCCAGGCGCTAAACCACTACGCCACCGAGCTCCTCATGTGTGTGGTAGGTTCATAGATTTGTATGGATTAGCTGCGTTCGGAATAATTTCATTTCGGAATCCCGGATTGAAATTCCTCCTGTATGAGGCCGGCTTTACAACGAGTATAGGTATTTAGGGAGCCGGCATTTAACTTGGTAAGACAAAGATGAGACAAAACATGCGCCGAGTTTAGTGTTTGTAGTTACTGCGCATCTTTTGTCTCGTTTTTATGTTGCCGAGTTACGTGCCGGGCAGTATACCTCATAGCCCTCGTCGGGCCTGGCGGCGGGCGCGTCGCTGCGCTCGCTGGCGTAAGGGCCCGACGCGGCGTCGTCGCCCGACGAGCCCTCCGCCGAGCTGCTGCCCGCCGCGCACACCAGCGGCGGCACCTGCCCAACACAACCATCATTTAGGCTGTTCCAAAAGTTTTTAGCTTAATAGTAAGTAAATATAATATTTTCATTTCTGAAATAATTTTTATTAGACGGCTAATTTATTTAAATATCTCCGTGGTGTGGTGAAAATCACTGACGCATGGTCATTTTTTAATATTTTTTTAAATAATAAGTTGCTCTTCTTTCTTTTGCATACCGGACGACTTCTTGCGGAAACCGTTTTTGTCATAGCTGCTAAAACTATCGACTTTTTGACTAGGGAAATTATATTCCGTACATTACTTACGTAAACTTCTATGAAACCGATGGTCATGTTTTGCACTATTTTAGTAACGCAGAAGTTTGTATAGTTACTGTCAAAACAACATGTTGTTAAGATATTTTTCTCTCACTTTTGCAATCTTAATTTAATTAAATTATGTTATGTTTACTTAGCGTCATTACTATTTTAAATACCTGTGCGTGTATAAGTAGTAATAGAAAAAAGATATTGCTAAACAAACCCATAAATGCAATTTCAATAACTTACATATATTTCCCATACCATAGATTGTCCTTGGATCATGCACATACCATACCCTTAGGCAATGTTACTTTCACGGATTTAATTATTCACCATAGGTAACTCTGTAAATGACGTACATACCAAAGTTATGTTTCGATCGACTGTTGTAACTTTCAAGTTTTTTATCCAGAAATTTTAAGCATTCCTCTTTATCTGTTGCTCCAATAAATACTTAAACTCATCTGTGTATGCAAACGGAAATTAAACATTAACGTGGGGCAGGTCAGGCCGGCCGGCTTATTGAGTCAAGTCGCATCGCAATAGATACGTACATTCTTAAACCATCGCCTTGATGATTATTTTTAACTTAGAATTTGTCATTCAACAACCAAATGATACCTAAGAATCGATATTGGATGAGGTATGGTGAGAAGAGAAACAGGCCTATCTATTAGCTAAATAACAAAACATATTTTTCTTCATTCTACATATTTTTTCATTGTTTAGCCATGGAACTATTGTTTTTAAGCCACAATAATAGTTCCCAATACGCATAAAACTTACAAGACTAGGTTTCTTCATCATATCAACACAACACTATCACAAACAGTTCATAAACATTAATAGAACGAACATAGAACTAAAACAGTCACACAAATATCAAAACTGTAGATTCCGGTAACCAATTTAGGACGATTAAAAACGCCGATAGTTTCGTAGGCAAACTAGTTTGACCATACCGAGCGGTTAAAAGATGCGAGAGTGGTTTATGCGAGGACGCTCGCACGTGGACTGCCGTCCGGCGGACAGTTCTGTAGATTACATTTTACTAAAGTGAGCAGTTGTATGGCTGCGGGGCCAGGCTTAGTTCACTGCCAATGTTAAGTAGAACAACAGCATCGTATTGATGCCTAATTGGATGTGGGGAAACCTGCGGTGATTTAGATTATCACATTTTGGCGTACGAGGTTGTTAAACAGTTAAGGACCTTAATTACGAAGTTCATTATTTTGAATTAGAATCCTGCTAACGGTTTTGTAGTTACTATATTTATGATTGTCAATTAATATTTTCGAAAAACTAATGGTTTTTGCACGTAAAAAAATATTAAATGTATAAGGAAGTCGGCTGTACTTGATATATCAACTTTTTGCTGCCTTGATAGTTTTTTACTACTCAAGGCTAAATAAACGTCTAGGCATAGGTAATTCCTAATTACGTTTTTTTAATACTAATCTTCTACTCGATTAAGAATCATCAGTTAGGAATTCGAACATCATAATTGCTGTTATCATAGTAGTTTATATCGATAAGTAATACCATGTCTTACTATTTTGTATTTAAAATGCCATACACAGAGAAAACATCGCAAAAAGTCAAAATGAAACTTAATACTTTTTAAGGCAGATGCAGACTGTTATAATGATGAAACCAAATCACCCTATATAGTCGGTCTAATGTGTACGGTCCGCGGCCGCGTGCTCAGAACCGGTTGTATGATGATGTGTCACCCGCACATTAGTGACGTAACATTGAGTTCATTAACTGTATGTTGGGATCCGAGGGAAACAGGGAACTTTTTTTACGATAAGTTTTTTGGATTAAAGTTTTGGTTGACGTTTAAAATGTCGATGTTTTTCTGATGTTGAATAAATTTATTATTAATGGGCTGTATAACGTAAAAAAACACATTATTGAACCACGATTTACACAGTATTACCAGATTGGTATTACTTGATTAGTTGATTTATCGGTCCCAAAACATAAAAGTAGATTATTTATAGCAGTTACGTTATTGACAGAAACGTTTTCTCGATAGAAAAAAATCTAAATCTAATAAAGTAACCTCTAATTTTGTAGTTTTTCAATCAAAAATAAATATTTTATCTTGAAACTATAATTTATTTTTAATTTATTTTAATTATTTGGAAGACCAACAGCTAAATTTAACACAGTAGGTTGTCGATAATTTCGATAATTTTTACTTTAAAATTTTTTCCAGCATTATTTGCATAAAAAAGAAAATAAGTGCATAATTACTCGTGTTTTGTTAGTGTCTTTGTATATTTACTCAAGGACATCAAAAAGTAAAACAGGATATTAAAAAAAGGAGAGGTTACTAATTAAGAATTAGGAGTATGGTTAAACTAAGTGGTGTCGGGTTTGTTTCACTAGGGCGGACATTTTTTTGGTGGTAGTACCATTTACCAAACCCACAGTTTCCCTTGACATTCGTAAGTCGTTGTATATGATGTTATTCAAAATCGTTAATAACTTTGTTGATGCACCCGCAATACTGCACAATATATCATTCCGAGTGCCTCGTAGATGTGAGCGTTTATGCACTAAAAAACGTTTATTCTCTATTCCTCGAAGTAGGACTTGTTATGTTCAAAATAGCTTTATCAGAAGAGCCTGTAAATATTATGACGAAAACTTGTCCAAAATTGATTTGTTTAGTGGCTGCTCGTTAACTTCTTTCAGAGCCTCTTTGAAAGATTTACTTAAGGATGCTTAAATTAAATTTAGAAAATGTTAACTTATCTATTATTATTTTTTTGTTAAAACAGTTAGTAATCTAATTGGGTAATGTTACCACTGCCATTGTTTAGCATACTCTACTCTTTTCTTAGTATATAGTCGTATAGATTTTATAAAGCTAGGAAACTATAGGTCTATAATTAACACTTTATTTAAGTCAAATTCTTTGTATGACTGTTTGTTTCTATACATTAATAAATAAAAACCTGAAAACAAAAACAGCTTAAAAATTAAATACCTCTAAAAAGCAAGAAATAATATTCGAATCATTCGTTACACATATCAATATTAATAAAACACGTCTATTGAAGTCGGGTGGGGCTGGAGGACAACTTCATTTTTTTCTAAAAGCCCCACCCGACTTCATTAGACGTGTTTTATATTAATATTGATATGTGTAACGAATGATTCGAATATTATTTCTTGCTTTTTAGAGGTATTTAATTTTTAAGCTGTTTTTGTTTTCAGGTTTTTTGAAGGCGGTTTTTCTTTCTTTTTAAAAAGCTTTTTTATTTTCAACTTTTTAGTGGTATGTAAGCGCAGCGTGTAAATATTTTTTAACTTTATATTAAAACATTTTCAATGGTAAAATGCCCAGAACTCCATTTCCAAATTTAGGCTGTTTGTTTTTGAGGAGTTCCGTTGTTTCTTCGTAGTCCAAGTCTAGTCCAGAACGTTGCATCGCAAACCATAATTTGGTTTGTTTTGGATTGCCATAAACTTACCAAAACCTAAATCACTTTACATATACTATTTGACTTTGAGGAGTTCCCTTGTGTATCTTCGAAGTTCGAAGTCCAATAACGATGAAATTAAATTGGGACCACTCTTGAAGTATACCCTTTCAAATAAAAAAAGAATCATCTAAATCGGTTCATAAACAAAGATGTTATGTCCGAAATTCCATAAAAACTCGTGCGATGGCGAGCTAAATAATTGATATTTTTCAGGATTATGAGAAAACTACTGGCCAGATCTCTGAAAAAATTTTATGGGACCACACACGAACTATGTTCTTTGAGATTAAAAAAAGAATTGTACAAATCGGGTAACAACTGACGAAGCTATGTTAAAACATACATAAAAAAAAAATAAAAAAAATAACGTCGACTTGAGAACCTCCTCCTTTTTTTGAAGTCGGTTAAAAATAAAATAAAGTAAAGCTGGGTCCACACGGCACCAACTTACGCTGTGCAAACTGTTGCACAAACAAAAGTCTGTACAAGTCTCATCGTTCACACGGCACAAACAATGGACAACATTTCATTTTGAGAAAGTACTAAAATTAGAAAACCATTTCGAGATTCTAGTGTTCTAAGCTCATATTTTTCTTTTCAGTATTTTTAGTTCAGTATTTTTTACGTTATTTAAAAAAAAACTAAAATCTACTCCAAATTGGGAATGTCAGGAAGTTTGAGTTGAGTCTATTTGTCTTGTATTTATATTATCTGTGCATTCATTAAAAAATAAAATCCATTGTCATAATAAATCATAGTGACAGAATGTCATTCAAGCGTATTTCTGATCAGACTAGTAAAATGTAGAAATTTATAAAATATTCTTGTAAAAAACTTAAAAGAAAGTCATAGCATTGTTTGGGATACTTATGCGTAAACAGTGAAATTATGTCTTGTGTGATTAAAGGCTATAAATCTCGCACAGGAAGAAATGAAAATAATCAATAAACATTATGATTTCATCGGTAAGTTTATATTGTTTTAGATGTTTTTATGTAGTGTAAATAGCTTGAAACTATTATAATATACTAATAATTTGTGCAAATAGTCGTTTGTGTCCAGTTCTTTGCTGATTTTGCAAATATCAGATTTTTTTATTACATGTCGTAGAGGTTATATTATTTCGCCTAGTGATGTGCATTTCGATATCGATATTTGTTTTATTGTACTTTCTTACTTTATATTTTATGGAAACAAAAAGTAGAAAACCATCACATGGCTTGGCACATCTTTCTTTTATGTAAATAAATAATAATCACGTAATTTACATTTGAAAACTCAAATCAGTTGTAACATAATGTTTTGTACTACAAGCTCAATTTCTTTGTTTTAGGCGCCACCGTTATCCAACAAAACACAAAACGCAACACGTCAGGAGAGCCTGCGAGCTATCGACATGAAGCAATTACCTATTTATATTATAGTTTGCAGCGACAACTAGAAAGAGTTAAAAATGTGAACGCCTTAAAATAATAAACACTGATATTTTTAACGTGTTCTTTTTATTTCCTTGACTAGTTTCCGCTAGGTTATAAACTATGTGTGTGCATTTTATCCAAAATGAGTTCAGCCTTTTTTTCGTGATTGATTAAGAAACTAAATAAATTAAATTAGTTTTTGGCGATTTTTTTACATTGTATATTGGATAGTTCTAAAAAGTAAAAAGATGTGTAATCAACGAAATAATACTTACGACCTCCATAGTTAAATAATAAAAAAAACAGTGGGTGTTTGTCACTGTCACGTTTTGTTTGTTGATGAATTGTTACTTGTTTTCATCGTTGTTGAGAAATATTATTTTCATGTTATTCTCTCTGATTTTTTACTGAATATGAAGCGAACGTCTAGCAGCTCGTGTTTAATTAAAATATTGTTTGTAAAATGACTAGCAAAGGAGGCGCAAATGTGGAAATTTGACAATTGAATTTTTCGAAATTTTTGCAAAATGTTTGAGATATGTAAAAAAACATATTTCAGTCCAGCTTTCCGGCGCTGTTTGTTTTATTTTATTTTATTTTATTTCATAGGAAAACATACAGTGACTTAATAGCTTTATAAGTAATCCATGTAGGAGTCTATGCACCATTATAAGTTTTCGCATATAACATCTAATGCTTGCTAATTAATACGAAAAAACATGCACTCACACACTAAATATAAACAATAACAAAGCATATAAGCAATAAGATAAAACACAAATTAAGAACGGACAGTCAGAGAACCATCGAACCACTTCTGCACCATTAGATTTTGAATACTTCGCGGGCTTGAGTTAAATAGATCGAAATCGGTAAAATCTACAATTTTATTATACTCTATAGCTGCTCTAATGAAAAAAGAGTTACGACGATATTTAGTCGCGGACCGCGGCACGGCAAGACATGCCGGTCGTCTTAATGTGGTTCTCGCTGGTACATAAAGATGAATATTGGAGAGAAGTTCCGATGAGTCTATTTCATTTTGAGCAATATTCAAGAGGGTTTTTAAATCTGAAATATTACGCCTTATCTTCAATGGTAAGATATGGTGGCTACGACATCTATCGTCATAACTAGGGTCAGAGCTTCTACATTTATATTGCAAAAACTTAAGGAATCTGCGCTGGACTGATTCAAGTCTTTTGACTGCATAATCATACTGCGGGTTCCAGACTTGCGAACAATACTCGAGGACGCTGCGGACAAACGAACAGTAGAGTATCTTGATCACTTTGATGTTATTGAATTGCGAACTAGACCTAAGGACAAATCCTAAAGCCTTATTAGCTTTTTTGGCGACGGCATCAACGTGCTTCTCGTACGTTAGCTTGGAGTCATGAATGATACCCAGGTCCCGGATTTCATCAACCTGTTTTAACCCTACATTACTGAGCTCATATTTGGTCAAAATATTTATCGGCTTACGACTAAAAGTTATGAAATAACATTTATTAATATTTAATTCCAATTTATTTAATTTACAGTATTGTTCAAATGATACTAAATCCCTTTGTAGAAGAAGGCCGTCATGAGCGTTTGTAATTTTCTTAAATACTTTCATGTCGTCGGCGTATAACAAAAAATTTGAAGATTTAAAACAAGAAGCTATGTCATTGATAAAAATATTAAAAATCAATGGAGCAAGCAAGGACCCCTGGGGAACACCTGAAGGGACGTTGTTCCAGATAGAAGAGAAGCCATTTATGACTACGGCTTGGGATCTATTTTTCACATATGAGGTAAACCATCTGTATAAATTTCCCCTTATTCCGGCTTTAAAGAGTTTCTGCAGAAGTATTTGATGGTCAATACGATCGAAGGCCTTTTTAAAGTCAGTAAACACCGCGTCTACTTGTCCTCCCGAATCCATACCAGAAAAGACAAACTCTGTAAAAGAAAGTAAATTAGATGTTGTCGATCGCTTTTTTAAGAAACCGTGCTGCTCGGGTATAAAGAAAGATTTTAAACTATTATAGACCTGTACCTTGATTACGTAAAGCTGTTGCTAACAATTCTCGATTGAAATCGATTGAAAGCGCGATTGCATTGCTGCTTTAGTTAAGATAGTTGTCACATTGGTTCTTACTAAAGCAGCGATGTAACTGCTATTTCTGTCAGAGTTGATTGCAACAAAGTTACGTAATTACCCCCCCGTTTATATACAATTCTTTCGAGGATTTTGGCGAAAATGCAGAGCTTGGAAATTGGTCTGTAATTTGTGACGTCATTTTTAACGCCATTTTTATGGATGGGACTGATGAAGGCGGATTTCCATAGTTTAGGTACTATTCCTTCGGAAAGTGACTTTTTAAATAGGATGGATAGAGGTATAGCTAGAGAATCCGAGCATTTAACTATAAATAAAGGTGTGATTTGATCGGGCCCTGCACCCTTTGATAGATTAACACTTTTTAGTAATTCTAACACTGTCTCTAAATCAATCTCGACGTCGCTAATATTGTCGACGGAGCTGCAGTCAGAACTACTTAAGGGTTCATCCGCTACATGATCAGTCATCTGAAGGAAGGTCGATTGAAAATATTGAGAAAAAAGATTACATATGTCTTCACCGTTGTCGGTCGACATTCCTTCATAGCACATAGTGGATGGAAGGGCATTGGAACCTTTCTTGTTTGATTGAACAAAGGACCAAAAAGCTTTAGGGTTCTCAGTAATGGCTTCTTCCGATCGCTTAATATACTCGTCGTAACATTCTTGTTCCACACGCTTGGCTCTCCTACGAAGACGGGAGAATGCTTGATAATCAGAGGTGTTGCCGTATACCTTGTACTTACTGTGAAATTTCATTTTTTCATTTAATAGTTTTTTGAGCGAAGCGGTGTACCAAGGTGGATACGAAATAGTATTAACTAATCGATGAGGAATGTATTTATCCCTAACGTTATGTAAATATGTATAAAAATCAGTTACTGCATCATCCAAAGAACTAATATTGCCCAGGCGACTCTCCCAATCTATTTCATTAAGGGATTTTTTAAGTGAGTCATAGTCGCCTCGCTCGTAAAAGTATTTAACTCTAGGTATAGTTTTAAGAGTGTTTTCTATGGATAGGTTGACGGAAATGTTTAAAGATACGTGATGCGAGTCTTCAGGTACTAAAGGGTCGGTACAAGGGGTCACTGATATTTCTTTATTGCTAAGCGCGTAGTCTAGAATTCTATTGTTGATATTTGTACAATTATTATACTGAGAAAGATTACAGGCGTCTAGGGTGTCAAAATAAAATTGCTGTGTTTCACCAGCTAATCCTGACGGTTGCAGAGGACTTCGTTCGCCCGACCATTGTACGTTACTAAGATTGAAGTCACCGGTAATTAAAAATACATCGTTAGGACAAGAGTTGACTATAAATGATAACTTTTCCGTAAAGTTACGCAGCTGTATATTAAATGAGTTCCCAAGGTTTTCCTGACAAAGATACAAACTACATACGTGCAGACAGGTAGAATTTTTTGTCTTACTTAAGTTGATAGATACCCAAATGTCTTCAGCGGAAGAAGACCATTCGGGACGAGCTATTTAAACGTCGACTTTCTCAAAATGAAAATGTTGTCTATTATCGACATCACTTACAAAAATCCCATGCCACATCACTATCGAAATCATGGTGTCATATTGTCACAGACAAGATCAGAATTGATTTTTTTTGGCAAAAGCTACACATTTCAACTTCCTGACAATGTACTTACGCTCTTTTAGAATGAGTAAGATTTCAAACAGTGATTTAACATACAAAAAAACAATTAAAAGTTTAAATAAAAAATACGTGTCCCCTAATTTTGTATCTACTTTCATTATACAAAGTGAAAACGACATATTATATTTTTGAAAGGTTGTCCATTCAGTTGGTCGTTTGGCAGCAGAGGAGTAGAGTCGTATAATCGTATTCCAATTGTGGTGAATGTGAAGCGAACAATGGAAGATATATTTATGGGTAGATATAGACGGTTATTATTGTTAGCAGGAGCGGTTATTATTGATATCAGATATGAAAAAAATGTTTAAAAAACAAAAAAACCGACTTCAAAAAACCTGCCTATAAAAAGCAAGAAATAATATTCAAATCATCAGATATAGATATTTTATCATTGTTATAGGCATTATCATTGTTATAATAAAAACACGTCTATTGAAGTCGGGTGGGGCTTTTAGAATATAAAGAAAAAGTTGTACTCCAGCCCCACCCGACTTCAATAGACGTGTTTTTATTATAACAATGATAATGCATATCTATATCTGATGATTTGAATATTATTTCTTGCTTTTTATAGGCAGGTTTTTTGAAGTCGGTTTTTTTGTTTTTTAAACAATTTTTATTTTTTTTATTTTTAGTGTAAGTACCTTCTGTATTAGGTATATTATTTAGGTAAAAAAATCAACTCAGCCAAACGTAAGATAATCGCGGAGAAACATACATACATACGGGTCAAACTGAAAACCTCCTTTTTTTGAAGTTGGTTAAAAAAACTACACTAACGTATTCCTTTTCTAACAAAAAAATATCATCTAATTCGGTTCATAAATAAAAAATTCGTCAAGATAGTTGATGCAAAATGATAGTATTTTTAGGATTACTTGAAAACTACTTGACCGATTTGAAAAAAAATTAAATGGGACCATCTCGCAAGCAAACTCAATCGAACAAAAAAAGAATCATCAAAATTGGTCCATAAATGTCGAAGATATGCGCGAACAACGATAAAAAAAAAACATACAATCGAATTGAGAACCTCCTCCTTTTGATGAAGTCGGTTAAAAATAAAAATAAAACAAAACGAACTAAATGGTCAAAAGAATGGTTATTAAAGAAACAAAAATACTATCATATAAATTTGCTGAAGGAATCGTCAATAATAATATATTCGATTATAAATTCTCTGGAATATTTTCTCAGGTCATTTATTTTCAATTTTAAATACCTTAAAACACTCAAACAAGTTTGAACTTGCGTCCATACGATGCAATAGTTTGCGCAAACAGATATTTTTGCACCGATTTTTTGATACAAAATACAAATCAGCACAACTTTTGCGCCAACTGCAAACTCGACGTCTACACGTTAGTTTTGCACAAACTTCATTTGCACAAACACGTTGCGCAAACATAAGTTGGTGCCGTGTGGACCGGCTATAAGTCACCGCGCCGCCGCAATACATTTGATTCATCAAGATACCTTATCGTGTGTCAAGCGCGGCGTGGCAATGGCAGCCCTGGATAGCGGTCGCTAACGCCCCGCCCGCCCGTGACCCGCTACCAAACAGCTCACAATCACAGTCTAACCACACCCCCGGACACTCCACACAACCGCTCCGGTATAGTTACCTATTAGTTACATAGTCACTAAACAGATGACGTTTTGTACACGCGTAACTGTGTGCGTAAAGCTAGGGCTACTACGGGAATCGTGTCGCCTCATTTAACAATACATATGTATTTATTTACCGGTGATGACAAATGTTTCCATGAGTGATATTAAATGTTTTGCCTTGCATTTTGCAACTTAAACTCGAGCTGCCGCGCCGTGCACGAAAGTTGATAGGTGTTGTCACTCACGTCTTTGACTCACGACTAAACGACTTAAACGAGCACACGATTCGTTGTCATTCACGTCTTTGACTCACGACTAAACGAGCACACGATTCGGCAGATGCACTCGCGGGGTGGGGTGAGGTAATTGATTTTAGGACGGGGCAGGGAATGTCCTTTTTGTACGTAGATCTATTCTGTGGCTTAGCCAAAATCATTATAACCTACCGACTCACCTTGGCATGTGTGACCCATGGCGCGGCTGCAGCGGCGCTGGGCGCGGCGGCGGCGACCCTCACGAGCGCGTCGCACAGCGCGCGCAGCCCGCCGCCCGCCACCAGCGCGCACGGCGCCCGTAGCGCGCCACGTACCACGGAGCGGCTCACCTTGGCATGTGTGACCCATGGCGCGGCTGCAGCGGCGCTGGGCGCGGCGGCGGCGACCCTCACGAGCGCGTCGCACAGCGCGCGCAGCCCGCCGCCCGCCACCACCGCGCACGGCGCCCGTAGCGCGCCACGTACCACGGAGCGGCTCACCTTGGCATGTGTGACCCATGGCGCGGCTGCAGCGGCGCTGGGCGCGGCGGCGGCGACCCTCACGAGCGCGTCGCATAGCGCGCGCAGCCCGCCGCCCGCCACCAGCGCGCACGGCGCCCGTAGCGCGCCACGTACCACGGAGCGGCTCACCTTGGCATGTGTGACCCATGGCGCGGCTGCAGCGGCGCTGGGCGCGGCGGCGGCGACCCTCACGAGCGCGTCGCACAGCGCGCGCAGCCCGCCGCCCGCCACCAGCGCGCACGGCGCCCGTAGCGCGCCACGTACCACGGAGCGGCTCACCTTGGCATGTGTGACCCATGGCGCGGCTGCAGCCGCGCTGGGCGCGGCGGCGGCGACCCTCACGAGCGCGTCGCACAGCGCGCGCAGCCCGCCGCCCGCCACCAGCGCGCACGGCGCCCGTAGCGCGCCACGTACCACGGAGCGGCTCACCTTGGCATGTGTGACCCATGGCGCGGCTGCAGCGGCGCTGGGCGCGGCGGCGGCGACCCTCACGAGCGCGTCGCACAGCGCGCGCAGCCCGCCGCCCGCCACCAGCGCGCACGGCGCCCGTAGCGCGCCACGTACCACGGAGCGGCTCACCTTGGCATGTGTGACCCATGGCGCGGCAGCAGCGGCGCTGGGCGCGGCGGCGGCGACCCTCACGAGCGCGTCGCACAGCGCGCGCAGCCCGCCGCCCGCCACCAGCGCGCACGGCGCCCGTAGCGCGCCACGTACCACGGAGCGGCTCACCTTGGCATGTGTGACCCATGGCGCGGCTGCAGCGGCGCTGGGCGCGGCGGCGGCGACCCTCACGAGCGCGTCGCACAGCGCGCGCAGCCCGCCGCCCGCCACCAGCGCGCACGGCGCCCGTAGCGCGCCACGTACCACGGAGCGGCTCACCTTGGCATGTGTGACCCATGGCGCGGCTGCAGCGGCGCTGGGCGCGGCGGCGGCGACCCTCACGAGCGCGTCGCACAGCGCGCGCAGCCCGCCGCCCGCCACCAGCGCGCACGGCGCCCGTAGCGCGCCACGTACCACGGAGCGGCTCACCTTGGCATGTGTGACCCATGGCGCGGCTGCAGCGGCGCTGGGCGCGGCGGCGGCGACCCTCACGAGCGCGTCGCACAGCGCGCGCAGCCCGCCGCCCGCCACCAGCGCGCACGGCGCCCGTAGCGCGCCACGTACCACGGAGCGGCTCACCTTGGCATGTGTGACCCATGGCGCGGCAGCGGCGCTGGGCGCGGCGGCGGCGACCCTCACGAGCGCGTCGCACAGCGCGCGCAGCCCGCCGCCCGCCACCAGCGCGCACGGCGCCCGTAGCGCGCCACGTACCACGGAGCGGCTCACCTTGGCATGTGTGACCCATGGCGCGGCTGCAGCGGCGCTGGGCGCGGCGGCGGCGACCCTCACGAGCGCGTCGCACAGCGCGCGCAGCCCGCCGCCCGCCACCAGCGCGCACGGCGCCCGTAGCGCGCCACGTACCACGGAGCGGCTCACCTTGGCATGTGTGACCCATGGCGCGGCTGCAGCGGCGCTGGGCGCGGCGGCGGCGACCCTCACGAGCGCGTCGCACAGCGCGCGCAGCCCGCCGCCCGCCACCAGCGCGCACGGCGCCCGTAGCGCGCCACGTACCACGGAGCGGCTCACCTTGGCATGTGTGACCCATGGCGCGGCTGCAGCGGCGCTGGGCGCGGCGGCGGCGACCCTCACGAGCGCGTCGCACAGCGCGCGCAGCCCGCCGCCCGCCACCAGCGCGCACGGCGCCCGTAGCGCGCCACGTACCACGGAGCAGCTCACGGCCTTCGACCGCCCGCACGTCACGTCTACAACCAAACAACTGTTGCACTATCGTTTCCAACAGGCTGTATTATTTAGGCACACTCCGGACACTCCATACAACCGCGCCATCATAAACAGATGACGTCAGATGACGTTTTTGTACACGCGCAACTGTCCCCGCGTTCCAAATCACACCAACAGCACTGTTAGCGTATAATCCATTAAATTAGGTAGGTACACAAATACCCTATTTGTGTAATATTTTGTGACTTTTTAATTTGGTCGGATTCGCGCTCACAGCGCTGTGAGCGTGATTCGGAACGCGGCCTGTGTGTGTAAGTCAAGGGCTACCGTGCAGTTTGAACTGTACGAGCGGCGTTCAATTCAGATTTCCAATTTTTTTTGGTAAATAAAGTTACGACGCATTGCTTTGAATAACAAAATAAGTTGACATTTGACAAACTCGACTAAACGAGCACACGAACTCGCGGGGTGGGGTGAGGTAATTGATTCTGGGGCGGGGCGGAGAGTGTGCTTTCTGTACGGTAGTACTTAAATCTATTATGTGATTAAGGTGCGATATAATTTGGCTGTTATATTGAGTATTTGGATATTGCCATGAAGAATGTGGTCGACGGAAAGGCAATGCATGGAAATTAAGAGACGTCTGACTACGCAGTTTTGATTTTTATGTTATTTGTTATCGAATTACTCACTCTTTACTGTTACTCAACTTTCAACATAAAAATCTAAACCATATCTAATAAGTTTTTTGGACGCGTCCCAGTAGCGATATTTTACCCATCTCTCCTGTTTTAAGCAATAGTAGTTTTATCAGCTAAAAGTAGAAATGTTTCATAAGGAAACAGGGTCTCAGTCAAAATAATGTTAGATTATTTCATTAGCTGAGATACTTAAAAATAGTACTCACCAGACACTGAGAATTGCACTGTGAGCAAAGCCTCCAGAAGTTTGATCAGCAGCCTGGCTTCAGAGTCACCGCAGGAGGGCGCGCCCAGCTGTTTGAGCGCCACCTTCAGGAGCGCGAAGGAGTTCAACAGCGCCGGCGAGGCTGCCACGTGCGCGCGGAACACCGCCGCCTGCACGCACAGCATGGCGCAACTCTTCCAGAACGTACACACGTTCTTCAACACACTCAAATGATCCTCCATCGACTCCTCCACCACGTATTCACTAGATACCAAACACGTCTTTATATCCAGAGGAGACGACATCTTCCTCTTCGACGTGTCGTCCCCGCTAGCTGACAAAGACAGCATTTCCTTCTCTTTACTCAGATCACACAACTCCTCGAACTCTTCTTCAGATAACTTCAGCCTGTATATTTTGAAAAACTTCGCCGTCATATCTGATAGGGATTTAAACAGCATCTGGACGGAAGCTAGCGAACTCATCTCTCTGTAGTACGAATGTTCGGAGTTTTCTTTCATCAGTTTGAATATCTCGACGATGATGGCGATCTCCAATATGCAACAACATTGGTTTGCAAATTCTGGTAGCGCAACTAATTCGAGGACGTAGCTGAGTCCGCCTTTCTGAATGAACTGTTCCGCGAACGAGACGGTGTTTAGAAGGCTCGCGAAGATATTAAGACATGATGTAGTCAGGAAGTATGCAGAGTCCTCCAGCCTTATCATGTACCGGTGTTTGGCCACTATGAATGTGGGGTAGATAACGCTAAATAGCAGTTCATATTTCATTTCCATGCGGCACTTCGGAGTGACCCGCAGCAGGTGGCTGACTGTGGCGTGCAGCACGTTGTTGTGGTTGTCCAGTTGGAGTAGCGAGTTGTAATGAATGAGGAACGACCACGTGTTCTTTCTTTCGACGGGACTCACGTGCGAGCACAATTTAGTTACTGATTTTAGAGTTTCTCTGCGGTCCTCAGCGCAGGGTTCGCAAATAGAGCACGGCAATTGGTCAGTCACTTTTGGTATTAATACACTAGCACCGAGTTCGCCGTACACGGTATATTCGAGAAGCTGCAGACAGGTGGTGGCGACGCTGTGGTGCGTCAGCATGAGCCGCACGATGCTCTCCATGAGCGCGCCCGGCGTGAAGCAGCAGCACACCCCGCAGTCGAGCATCACCTTGAGCGTCTTGTTGCGGAGCACGGGCCGCGCCGCCACCTCCTCATCGGCCACCAGCGCCGTCAGCGTCCCGTACAGCACGGACACGCAGCACGCGGCAGAGATGGGGACCGGCCCGGCGACGGCCTCGCCCAGCACGTCGTGGTGATGGTGCATCCCGGCGATGACCCTCGCGCGACACATTTTATGTCTAGTCCTCGGACACGCGGCGGAATGTATCACTTCACTTCGCACTCGTTTCATACCACTTATCAGTTTCCCTATAGATTCGATAAGTTTTTTGATTAACACTACCGTTTCGTCTTCGTCGACACCGGGTATTCTGATCATCAGCTCGATGCAGTCTTTTAAAAGGCCTCCTTTCAAGCATTCACCGTAAAGTTTGAACTGCTCGGTGAATTCCCTCAATTTCTCTACGCTTCTACACTGCATGAGCAAACAGTGAAAGAATGCAGTGATCGAATACGCAACACCGAAAACGAATTTGAGCAAATTTTCCGATTCAGTCTTACTTGGAGTTTCAGTCTCTTTAGCACGCTTTTGAGTCTCAGTTTTAGTTTGATACTTGCTGCTGGACTTACAAACTACGTCTTCTAACAGCCGCAGCAGCATTGGCAGGATTCCATTGTTAATTAATTTGGCACAAAGGTCGGAATGTACGAGTACTTTATCTAATGACACTATTAGAAGTTCCGTGAGGGCCACCTTTATCCGGGACTCTTCACAGGAGTCGTGTTGCTCGGCCTGGCCCGGGACGGAGCCGAATTGTAAAGAACAGAGATTTCGCAAAGAAAAATTTATGCACTGTACAGATATTTGTGATCCTTCGGAACCGGATAAACTGCTCTCGGTTTTACAAAGTTCTTGTAGCAAGTCAGTTATCATCAGAATGAACTGGAATGATGAGATTTCCGTGTTGATTATTTCTTTGTGCCTGTCGTTGATATAATCGTCGGCTTTGGGCTTAGGTTTGCGCGGCGAGTGGTACGGGTCGCCGTAGAACGCGTCCGTATACTCGTTGGAGGAGCGCAGTGGGTTGAAGTAGTCGAAGTCGTCTTTAGGGCCGCTGACTTTGATCGCCAGCGACCGGTTTAGAAGCTGTAAATCGTCGTTGGAGTCGCACGACTCCGACGATATGTCTTTGATCGGGTTCCTCCATCCTTTTTCTGAGGAGTCTGTCTTTGTGTAGCCACTGAACCTTGACCTATCAAAAATATTTATTTTTTATATTTATAAACAAAAGAATGGCTAAAAGTAAAATACTTGCAGACTAGAATTTTTGTACTGACAAAACACGGAAATATGGACTAAATATACATTAAAAAAACAGCAATTGTTTTGCAATAAATATCTTTATTAATATGTTTTTGATGGTGTACCTTCCAGTGGCCGAGCCTCTATCTGAAGAGTTGGCGGAGTTGGCTTTAGAGCCGGGGCTGCTCACCGACTTTGGTTTCTGTTTAGACCATATCCTGTAACAAAATTATCATGTAAAACCAGGGGCCCTATTTTTGAATCGATCGGCTGGCGTCGAGCGCTCGTTTCTACTGATTTTCGTTCGACATATGGCTCAAACGTTCGAAATAGAGTCATATGTAGAAAGAAAATCAGTAGAAACGAGCGCTCGACGCCAATCGAGCGATTCAAAAATAGGGTCCCAGGGCTCTGTCCTTCCGCGCGCGAGTATGAAGCGCTCGGCGTCCTCAGAGAGGACAAATTTTATACGTCAGAAAAGACAAAATCTACGCGATAGAAAGAGAGTCAACTACTAGGTGAATATTTTGTAGCGAAGGGAGCGCTGTGCGACCTGAATTGCACTTTGTTGTGTTGGAGCAAGAGTCGCAATTTAGTTAAACGATTTTGCGGTTTGTACAATGGTCTGGAATAGAAGCGTCATTTTTCCGTCTGTTCTGACACCCGTATTCACAAACACACCAATCACACGTCATACCTACGTAAAAAAAACGAACCAATCACAGATTTATTTCAACAGTGCATTCGCGTAGTCAAGGGACGTTTGAGTGGTGTTTGTTTGTGAATACGGTTGTGAATTAAATACATACCAACAGAAATACATCATCTGTGAAAAAGACATCAGGCAAATACCTTTGACAAAAAACCCAAGAATGTATAGCATTTTTGTTTTTTCCAAAATTAAGACTTGTAATTAGTAAGTCATACAAAATATTCAGATTTTAACAAAGCTTTATATTATGAGAGTTATTTGTGTTTGAAACTTATATTTTTTACACTATTACACATTACCGACACTATTACAGCAACACCAGTTACACGACCAAAACGTTTTGATAACTGCGCTAGTGATTAATTGGTGTTCTACCGAAATTCCAAAATGTACTAAAAAGCATAAAGTCAAGTCTCCAGCGACAGTTTTTTCGAAAACATTCAACAAAATCTATCAATCAATACACAAAGTCACGTTTTTTTGCTTTAGAACCAAGACGGAAGAAGTGTGCATATGTCGTAACAAAACGCTGTTTGATAGTTGATTGACAATGACAGTTAACTGACAGTAAAAGTGACAGACCGCCACAGGCCGACCAATCGGCTTTCACGTTTTGACAATTGGCTGTCAATGTCAGTCATTCAAGATTACATTGATGACATGGAAGCCACAGAGTATCAATGACAAAGATGTCTTTTGAATCGAAATACTTCCGATTTTTCAGTAATTTATTTTTCGAAATGAAGGAGTTTAAAAATAAACTTGCTACTGTTTTATTATTCTAATAATACATATTGCTTAAATGTAACAGAATTATTCTTATACATCTTTGGGTCTGATGTGCCTGATGTCCTTTCAACTGTCTAGCTACTACGGTTCATGAGATACAGCCTGGTGACAGACAGACAGACAGACGGACAGCGGAGTCTTAGTAATAAGGTCCCGTTTTTACCCTTTGGGTACGGAACCCTAAAAATGAGATATCTTCTATGACATGCTTCAATTAACAGTTGTACTTAGATAAAAATATTTTGGGGCAGAGGGGCAGATCTTTGCCGGAAATGGAAACAATCTTGCATATAAATAAGCACTTTAGGTAATCAGCATTATAATAGCTTACTATTACTGCTTAAGGGGCCGTACAACGCCAAATACACATTTTTGAACAAAGATTTCACATAGTATTACTAGATTTATCGGCCCCAAAAAATAATGTTCAAAGTAGATTATAGTACTTAGTTTTGTGATTGACAGAAGCATGATAGCTAAAACTTTTTCTATAAAAAATCGTAAAGTGAGCTCCAATTTTGTAGTTTTTACTGATGTGCCAAGCCAACCCAACCAATAATGAACCTCTAATTTTGAAACCATAATAAAAAGACACCTTAACTAGCTCTCAAGCTTTGTGATTTTCAGTTTTCCTAAAAAATTTACAATAATTTAAAAAAAAATACAAATAGAAAATACGAAATCCGTTGGACTATAAATGTTGTGCGTCTACACGCTCTTAGGTTAAGCATGCCAAACAATGTGCATGTGCACGCCTAACAACATTCATCGCCGAACGGACTTCGTGGATAGAACATCTTATAGAAATAGAATACCGAGTGGAGAAGAGCTGGTGTATGGGCGTGGTGCGCGGGGCGGGGTGGGGCTGCGGCGCGGCGGGGGCGGGGGCGGCGGCGCGCGCGGCGCACAGCTCGCCGAACAGCCACACAAGCACCGAGCTCAGCTGGCGGCAGCACGACAGCCCCTGCCGACCACACGCCGACGTGAGCTGGGGTATATCTCAAACATCCATCCATGTTTGGGAGGTGGAACAGATTATCACATAGACTTACCAGACGAAAACACATCAATCTACCTATGTCTCTGGTTATCTTTTTTTTCAAATGTTCAAATGAACTGACATAAGCAGTTTTAGAAACAGTTCCAGAATTGGGTGAAACAAAGGGGTACGGGCACAAATATATGGACTCTGATCCTGAACCCAATAGATATAAATAGTATATCGTTAGAAAGGTATATTCTCATAAAACACGAATAGGTATGGCGCTTGTCCTGATATTCTATGGACCCGCCGCCATTAAGCGTCTTTCACTGCTGACTGTACTATCCGAAATACTGAAAACACATACTTTATAAGCCGATATCTCGAGTCGGACAACAAATCCAAATGTAACCCCATAATAATAACTTTTTTCCTCTTGGAAAGACTTATCCATCGATGTACGATTCAATTCTATCTTCTCTTATATAAAAGTGAAGGGGTGACTGACAAATGAACGCACAGCCCAAACCACTGGACCTAGAGACTTGAAATTTTGCACACAGATACTTTACAGTGTAGGTATCTACTAATTAAGGATTTTTGAAAATTTCATCCCCTAGGGATGAAAAAGGGGATGAAAGTTTGTATGAAAGTCCCTCAGTTTTCAAGCTAGGATCTCAAAATTTTGTATTTAGGCTGACGATTGAAAATTAATAAATATATGTCTCAGCGTTTTTCATAATTCTACCCCCGAAGGGGTGAAAAGGAGGATGAAGTTGTGTATAGAAGAAAATTCTTCATTTTCGAAGTAAAAATCGCTAAATTTATAATTTAGGATTATGGATGGAAATTTTAACCCCTATGGGGATGAAATGGGGGTGAAAAGGGGTAAAAAACCTAAAAATTGATATGGATGTCGTTATCGAGGTTTTGTGGGATGACGATTGCAAAAATGACATTTATTTTGAAGTTCAACACGGTGGACATGATTTAACCCTTAAAGGGGTGAAAATGGGGTTAAAATTTTGTATGGAAAAATAATATAAAATAGACATTACAACTTTAAACTTTGTAGGAGCACGTCTAAAAATGAATAGGCAAATATATATTTTGTTACTTTGAAAATCAACCCCTAAGGGGGTAAATGGGGTAAGTAAACATAAAAATCGATATAGATGTCGTTATTGGGGTTTTCAGGGATGACGATTGCAAAAAATACATTTATTTTTAAGTCCAACACGGTGGATATGATTTAACCCCTAAAGGGGTGAAAATGGGGTTCAAATTTTGTATGGAAAAATAATATAAAATAGACATTAGGTTCAACTTTAAACTTCGTAGGAGCACGTCTGAAAATAAATAGGCAAACATATATTTTGTGATTTTGAAAATCAACCCCTAAATGGGGTGAGTAAACATAAAAATCGATATGGATGTCGTTCTTGAGGTTTTACGGGATGGTGATTGCGAAAATGAGATTTATTTTGAAGTCCAACGCGGTGGACATGAAACATCATGAACCTGGACCTGGACATGCACATCCAGGGGACGGGAACGGGAACATGGACGGGGACGGGAACGGGAACGAGAACGGGAACAGGAACGGGGGCGGGAACGGGAACGGAATGGGAACGGAACGCGAATGGGACGCGAACGGGATGCGAACGGGACGGGAAATAGACGGGAACGAGACGGGAACGGAAAGGGAACGGAACGGAACGGGATCGGAACGGGAACAGAACGGGAACGGGACGGGAACGGAACGGGCACGGGAACAGGAACGGAACGGGAATGGGACGCGAACGGGACGCGAATGGGATGGTAATAGACGGGAACGGGACGGGATCGGAACGGGAACAGAACGGGAACGGGACGGGAACGGAATGGGAACGGGCACGGGAACGGGAATGGGACGGGAACTAAACGTGAACGGAAAGGGAACGGAACGGGAACCGAAAAGGAACGGAATAGGAACGGGACGAGAAAGGGACGGGAACTAGACGGGAGCGGGACGGGAACGGAACGGAAATGGTACGAAAATGGAAAGGGAACGTAACGGAAACGGGACGGGAACGGAACGGGAAGCCTCATACGATGCCCGCCACACGCGGCAAAGGTCTTGCCTCGTGACGCAGCGCGCTTGATGGGGACCCGCCAAATCGCGTAAAAATGGCTGGACGGATCCTGGTTGGTTCAGGTTCCCTGAGGATTTTCTCTAATTTCCACGCGGACGAAGTCGCGGGCAGAAGCTAGTTGGTCATAAGGACCAAAGTGCCCGAACCCCTTTGTTTACTAGATGCTGCTTTAACCAAAACTCCTTTCTATGGAAAACTGAAAATGCCACCTAAACAATTTATTCAGTATGTCCAAAACTTAAAAAACAGTATTCATGCATCACACAAAATATTGAAAATTTGATTTAAAATAATCCAGGCGGTGAACTTCTAAAATTGTTTAAAACTGTTCACGTATGTATATGAGACTTTTAGTCATACAATCAGAAAATCTTTATTCAGTGTATCTTTGATTATGTTCTTCTACAGAACGATTTGTCAATCATCACCTTTAAATTCCAAGATAAATACTAAGAAAATCTTTTTCGAGTTTTCTACAATGCAGTTACTAAAGTAGACAAATATTATACAGAGAGGCACAAATGTAGTCAACGTGCATCGTATCTTAAATATGGTCGTAGTAAATTGGCAAGTAAGTAGCGCATTTCCGGCGCGACACGGGGCGACCCGCGATAACCGCTCCTAGAGGCGACCGGACGCGTCTTACTGAATACTATCAAACGATGCGCTACTAATCATAGTCACAATAGAGTATGGACATGGTCAACATCGCAAATATTGTTTTGCTTCACGGTGAAGTTTCTGTGGAAAACAACTTCAACCGCCTGTGATTTAGTGCTTCGCCCACCTGTCTAAGACGCAGGGGTCCCGGGTTCGATTCCCAGGAGGGGGTAAAAATTGTACTCTGGTTGGTGGTAGGGCTTATTTCAAGCCCGCCTGGCTAGCTACCACCATCTTACCTAAGTCTGACGCCATAACAACAATTTATAAAAACAAATGAATTGTTTTCAGATTCTGAGTGTGTATAATAATAATTTAGAAAGTCCTGCTCTAATTCTGAGACAATATCTCAATTTCTATAAGTGATTATTTTTGGTATTCGAGCAAAAAGCGAGATGCAGTGACACGTAACAAATGAAGCTTAAAGTACCTGAATAATCTGAATATTTATCCTCTCGGCGTTTTATCAGAATGTAGTGCGAATTATCGTGTAATTTTCCTTTCTCGAAATAGTTGCGGCTGCGCATATCGGTCTGTTATCAGACCCCTCAGCCTGGCGCACGCAGGGAGCCAGATAAGCCACTTTCTACGAATTCAGTATCGTCAGAAGTAATCGTTACGGTCATAAGAGAGATAGTCAAAGACTACTATACTAATCAAAGTAATTTTATTTAATATTTTACTCTTATATTTAACTTTTTTTCGTTATTTGTTGTCACCGGTAACATTTCCATAATTAGTTACCTCGACCCCCAGCGCCTTGAGCAGCGCGAGGCAGCGCCAGGCCACGCCCCCCAGCAGGTACTTGCGCATGATCTCGCCCGACGACTGGCTGTTATTGTACTGTGACCAGGATGGTACATTACGAGCGACACTCCTCTACCGTACAATTAGTTACCTCGACCCCCAGCGCCTTGAGCAGCGCGAGGCAGCGCCAGGCCACGCCCCCCAGCAGGTACTTGCGCATGATCTCGCCCGACGACTGGCTGTTATTGTACTGTGACCAGGATGGTACATTACGAGCGACACTCCTCTACCGTACAATTAGTTACCTCGACCCCCAGCGCCTTGAGCAGCGCGAGGCAGCGCCAGGCCACGCCCCCCAGCAGGTACTTGCGCATGATCTCGCCCGACGACTGGCTGTTATTGTACTGTGACCAGGATGGTACATTACGAGCGACACTCCTCTACCGTACAATTAGTTACCTCGACCCCCAGCGCCTTGAGCAGCGCGAGGCAGCGCCAGGCCACGCCCCCCAGCAGGTACTTGCGCATGATCTCGCCCGACGACTGGCTGTTATTGTACTGTGACCAGGATGGTACATTACGAGCGACACTCCTCTACCGTACAATTAGTTACCTCGACCCCCAGCTCCTTGAGCAGCGCGAGGCAGCGCCAGGCCACGCCCCCCAGCAGGTACTTGCGCATGATCTCGCCCGACGACTGGCTGTTATTGTACTGTGACCAGGATGGTACATTACGAGCGACACTCCTCTACCGTACAATTAGTTACCTCGACCCCCAGCGCCTTGAGCAGCGCGAGGCAGCGCCAGGCCACGCCCCCCAGCAGGTACTTGCGCATGATCTCGCCCGACGACTGGCTGTTATTGTACTGTGACCAGGATGGTACATTACGAGCGACACTCCTCTACCGTACAATTAGTTACCTCGACCCCCAGCGCCTTGAGCAGCGCGAGGCAGCGCCAGGCCACGCCCCCCAGCAGGTACTTGCGCATGATCTCGCCCGACGACTGGCTGTTATTGTACTGTGACCAGGATGGTACATTACGAGCGACACTCCTCTACCGTACAATTAGTTACCTCGACCCCCAGCGCCTTGAGCAGCGCGAGGCAGCACCAGGCCACGCCCCCCAGCAGGTACTTGCGCATGATCTCGCCCGACGACTGGCTGTTATTGTACCGTGACCAGGATGGTACATTACGAGCGACACTCCTCTACCGTACAATTAGTTACCTCGACCCCCAGCGCCTTGAGCAGCGCGAGGCAGCGCCAGGCCACGCCCCCCAGCAGGTACTTGCGCATGATCTCGCCCGACGACTGGCTGTTATTGTACTGTGACCAGGATGGTACATTACGAGCGACACTCCTCTACCGTACAATTAGTTACCTCGACCCCCAGCGCCTTGAGCAGCGCGAGGCAGCGCCAGGCCACGCCCCCCAGCAGGTACTTGCGCATGATCTCGCCCGACGACTGGCTGTTATTGTACTGTGACCAGGATGGTACATTACGAGCGACACTCCTCTACCGTACAATTAGTTACCTCGACCCCCAGCGCCTTGAGCAGCGCGAGGCAGCGCCAGGCCACGCCCCCCAGCAGGTACTTGCGCATGATCTCGCCCGACGACTGGCTGTTATTGTACTGTGACCAGGATGGTACATTACGAGCGACACTCCTCTACCGTACAATTAGTTACCTCGACCCCCAGCGCCTTGAGCAGCGCGAGGCAGCGCCAGGCCACGCCCCCCAGCAGGTACTTGCGCATGATCTCGCCCAACGACTGGCTGTTATTGTACTGTGACCAGGATGGTACATTACGAGCGACACTCCTCTACCGTACAATTAGTTACCTCGACCCCCAGCGCCTTGAGCAGCGCGAGGCAGCGCCAGGCCACGCCCCCCAGCAGGTACTTGCGCATGATCTCGCCCGACGACTGGCTGTTATTGTACTGTGACCAGGATGGTACATTACGAGCGACACTCCTCTACCGTACAATTAGTTACCTCGACCCCCAGCGCCTTGAGCAGCGCGAGGCAGCGCCAGGCCACGCCCCCCAGCAGGTACTTGCGCAGGATCTCGCCCGACGACTGGCTGTTGTTGCGTGTAAACAGGCTCGTCGACTGCAACCGGCATTCTTCCGTCTTCTCCTCTGTTGCAACCAAGTTCAATTATCGAATCTGAACTTTTGATAATTAGTTATTTTGTTAGTTTTTGTTATACGACACTGTTTTGCAAAATTATAAGTATCACCAGGGCTCTATCACTCCGCGCGTAGGTATGAGAAAAGCACCTAGCGCTCGGCGTCCTCTGCGTGGACAAAATCGGTAGGGTTGTCCGTCGCGTCCTCGGAATAACTGTAGCACGTTTTCACAGGGTCTTACGATTCCCGCGCTTTCATTGCCGCAAGCTGCAACCCTAACGTAGGTCCGAAAGATAGGATATAAGCGATAGAAAGAGATGCAGCATCTAGGTGAATATAGCCGTTCGTAATTAGCGCCGTACAAGCGGAATTCCACTTTATCATGTGGAAATTAGAGTTGCTATTTATTTAAATGATTCAGTGGAGTGCATCTTCTGTACTTGTACTATTATTTATTCTGTGGTTCACGCAGCGAACTTAAATCTATGGAATAAGCATTCTGCTCAAAAAATGGCACCACACGAAAAGTACAACTAAATGGATAGAGGGATAGAGCTAAAAATGCTGACATTTAATTGTGCAGCACAAAGCGTCTCTGAACACTGTTTGCTTATTAGCGACCATAATTTGTATACTCATAGATATTTTCTATACTTAAACGAAAAAATTTGATACGTTTTTTCGGCATCTTTTTATTGCCTTCTTTGCATCTTTTACACCATTTGACTATAATATAATATAATATAATAATAATCTTTATTTACTCATCACAAAGAATAATCCTTAATTATACCTTATATTTTACGTACTAAGCTAGGTTTGTGTGAGACTGACGTCCGAAATGGGTAAGTAAATACCCGTTAGTACAGATCATCAGGCTCTCACCGTCGGACATTTGTGGCAATCTAGTTACAAAGATGTGATGTTAAAACATTGAAACAACTTAGGTACTTAAAAATGTATACTAAGTTAGCAAAGTTAGTGTGTGTGTGTGTGCGTGTGTGTGTGTGTGTTTGTGTGTGTGTGTGCAATGGGGATGTACGGGTACGTGACGACGATTGATTGCTGAGTTGAGCGATGAGTTTATTTACATTATGGGGACGAGCAGCTTTTCTGTGTCATCATAGGTTAATTGCTGTAACCACTGGGAAATTTTCTTTTTGCAAGATTGCCTAGTGAGAGGATAAACTGAAAGACATGAGTTAAATTTATTATAAAGAAAGCTACCAAGAAAACAGTAGAAACGATGAGCAAATTGTGTATTCCAGTGTAGATAAGTACTAACATTTCCCTTGCGACGTTTGTTAATATTGAGAAGTGGGTTAAACTTAAGCTGAGAATGTTTACGCAGCACTATGGACAAAATAAAAATCTGGAACTATAAAGGACGTCATTTCTAATAATCTCTCTCTTTCTATCTTTTCTCTACAATACAAACTGCAATTTATTGAAAAGAACACTAACGTCAGTCACCGGGTGCGTGGCTGGCCCGACTAAAGCTGAGCGGGTTGTACTTATTCGGCCCCGTGGTGCCATTTTTTAAGCAATAATATTTGTTTGCAATAACCCTTCCATAGATTTTAGTTCGCTGATATCACGTCAATTTTATATGTACCTATACTTACAACGCAGTTGCTAGTTCTTCACATACTTGTTGAAGTGTGTGTACCAACATCATTATGCAAGACACACTCATCTCTCCTCATATACATATAAAAGGTATTACTGAGCGTAATAAATCATTTATTGATCGCAGTCAGTTGTTATTTGACGTCTCCTGTTCGCATCCTTGCATGGCGACCCTGCCAGGATTCAAAGCTCAATAAGATTATGGTTTTACCTAGCAGCTGCAGGCCACCATTACCTGGCACGGGCGGCGCGGGCGGGGGCGCGTCCAGCGGCAGCGGCGCCGCCAGGTGGCTCACGGATGACGTCACGCGGTGCAGCCCGCATAGCAACTCACACCCGACCAGTGTCACCACGCCGCTCACGGGACTATTACCACAAGATGAAAGTGAGATTCTTAAAGATACAGTGGCGGTCACATAATTAAAGGCAACAGTCGATTTTCATACAAACGAGGTAACTTTGAGCCTTGGTTCTCTGCCAAGGATTGACCTAGCTATGATCTGGGGGTCAAGTCTGCTAATGTTTTCGTCAAAATCGTAGTTCAATGGTGTTTGAATGGTAATGCTTTTTGACACAGTTCTTGACCGAACGCGATGGCGGATCACTCTGGACGCCCTCTGCCCCATCTAGGGGTCACAGGATATTAAGTCAAGTCTTGTCCCTTATACCCAAAACTGAAACACATTGTGTTTCTTAAACCCAAAACGGAAACATATTGTGTCTTGATTTTGGGTTTAAGAAACAAGAACTGTGTCAAAAAGCCATTAGAACACCATTTAACTACGATTTTGACGAACACATTAGCAGACTTGACCCCCTGATGGTTATCCAGGGAGTGATTGGAGGAGATTCAGATTGCTATACAACTGATATGACCAACATTCTAAGATATAAGGGTATGTTTAAAAAACCGCGAAATTACATAAAAATGTATGGAACTCCTGAAACTGAAAACTCTTATCTCTATATTTCTTAGAATGCTGATCACAGCTAGGTGTGTATAGCGATCTGAATCTCCACCATTCACTCCCTGGATGGCCATCATTAGATCACAGGTCAATCTTTGGCGGAGAACCAAGGCTTCATAGTTACCTCGTTTGTATGAAAATGGACTGGTGTGTTTAATTATGTTACCGCCACTGTTTAAGGTAAAATAAAGATTAATAGCTAAGTTATAGAATAAAAGTACTCTGTCTGCATCTCAAAATATCTACGTATATACGCAATTATATTAAAAAAGCAAGAAAATTACCAGAATTTGATAAGCTCTTTCGGATCAGCACCATCATTGACTCTGATGAGAAACTCAGCGAGAAACAGGTCAAGCCACGTGGATTTCTATAAAACAAAATTATTATATTTTATCCATTTCAATTTCAACCTTAACCAGTTGAAATAGAGCTGAGATTCTGACATAGGTATTATGCAAGAGTGGAAATACAAAATAAGAACCAGATTAGTAGTATGTTCGAGCACATGCTGCTCGAATATACTACTAATCTGGTTCTAGTTCAAGTTTGATATTTAAATAATAAAATGCTCGAGTATTTTGCTGCTCTCTCTCACTCAAAAGAACTTAATGGGTAGGTGCCACTAGGTACTAACACCTTTTATCTATATATGCAATATAAAGACCTTGCAGTTTCAAGGTCTTTCAGGGATGCACAGACTTGCGGTCTCAATAGGTCTGTGCATCCCTGCTTTACACTTGTATTATACCTAAAAATTGTAGTGTACAAAATAAGTAAGAACGTATTTTCAGTAGACAGCTTACCTCATAAGTACCAGTCTCGGCTTTGAAGAAGTGTTCCCAGAAAATCTTGAGCAAGTCTGGCTCCTCTTCCGCAGCCATGTCCAGTCAGGACCTAAGTCAAGTAGTACCATCAGTATTACACATTATAAAACAGGTACCTACAGGTGTTTCATAATAACCCGTAAAATTATGTTTTTTATTTGATGGAATACGGCAAAAGTCAACTCTATAGAAGAGTTTAAAAATAATTTTAAGTATCTTTTATTTACTAACCCATGGATCTTTGTTGTCTGACTGAATAAAGAAAAAAAAATGAAAAGTAAAGTTAACAGTATCTTAAGGCACCGTACTACCTACTAATAGCGCCGCTAATACATTTATTTTTATTACTCGTGAACCAAGTCAATATTAAAAAAGCTAATATTTTTATTTATTAACTCTTCAACAGTTTTCATGTTAGTTTTAAATTCCATTCTAGCCAATAGTGGTCAGTTTGAGTTAAAATCCTTACTAATATATATAAATGCGAAAGTCCGTTTGTTTGTTTGTTACGCCTTCACGTCTTAACTACTCAACCGATCATCGTGAAATTTTGCATACACATTGTCAGGGGTACAGAAAAGGACATAGGATACCTTTCATCCCGAAAAAAGGAACTGTTTCCGAGGGATAGACAAAACATTAAACACGCGGACGAAGTCGCGGGCGGTCGCTAGTATTATAAATGCGAAAGTCCGTTTGTTTGTTTGTTACGCCTTCGCGTCTTAACTACTGAACCGATCATCATGAAATTTTGCATACACGTTGTCTGGGCTACAGAGAAGGACATAGGGTACCTTTCATCCCGAA
Source organism: Agriphila tristella (assembly GCA_928269145.1). Taxonomy (NCBI): domain Eukaryota; kingdom Metazoa; phylum Arthropoda; class Insecta; order Lepidoptera; family Crambidae; genus Agriphila; species Agriphila tristella. The sequence goes on along the minus strand of OV743439.1, from coordinate 28,793,863 downwards.
CAAAAGTATTGTTCCCGAGGGACAGCACAAAAACTTTGCACGCAGACGAAGTCGCGGGCGGCCGCTAGTGGATTATAAAGGCTCGTATTGTAGAATCAAACTCAAATCTCTATTTGAGTACAGTTAGAAAGAGATGGTGCTATTCATCGCATATAGCGCCATCATCCCTTTCTAACTGTACTCAAGCAGATATTTGGGTTTGATTCTAAAATACGAGCCTTAAACTTACATACAACATATGTCTTACCTGACAGAATGAAAACTGTTGAAGAGTTATTCAAAGAATATTAGAAACAATTTAAGAGGGCATGATCTTATTTTTTTTTTATATTGACTTGGTTTACGATACGAGTAATAAATAAATGCATTGGCGGCGCTCGTAGTGGGTAGTAAGGCGCCTTAAGCCTATCTAATAAACGTATTAGGTGAAAACATAAAAATAATACTTCCTATTAACCTATTAACTTCAATAAAACTTTCCCAACGATATGAAAAAGTTATTTATAGTTACGAGTTAGTACATTATCAACGAAGCGGAACCAAATATATTAACTACAGCAACAACTACATTTTTAGGGTTCCGTACCCAAAAGGTAAAAACGGAACCCTATTACTAAGACTCCGCTGTCCGTCTGTCTGTCTGTCACCAGGCTGAATGTCACCAGGCTGTATCTCATGAACCGTGATAGCTAGATAGCTAGAAATTTTCACAGATGATGTATTTCTGTTGCTGCTATAACAACAAATACTAAAAACAGAATAAAATAAATATTTAAGGGGTCTCCCAAGGTACCCTATCTCCTTTTGCACCCTTGACAATACAATAGGTATGCAAAATTTCACGATGATCAGTTGAGTAGTTGACGTTTAGTAAGGAAAGGACATAGTGATGGTGGTAACATTCATTGTTACGATTTACGACTAAACGACACAATACAAAATTAAGCCGCCACAAATTCGCAGGTTGGTTGCAACAGCGAATTGTAATAACATTCTTTTGAACAAGTTATTCAATGATTATCTCTTTGAAACTATTAATTGTACGAGTACTTATGTACTTATACAAGAAAAGTGCTAAAAGGCTTCAAACACGGGAAGGAGGTACCTACTTAAAAAATACAGAAATAACGGATAATCGTTTTACACTGTAAGTCTTCTAAGCTGCTTCTCGTTGGAGAAGTGCACTGAAGCTATTTTACGACTGAAGACAAAGCGACATTTTCAATTTAATCCACTCAATGTCTTCTCTGTACTGTGCCATACAAATAGAGGGTTTATAATGGGTTATATTATAGTGGATATGTATGTGTTCTAATTATTTCTAAGGCATAAAAACTAATAAGCCATAAAAAGTAGTGTCTCTTTACAATAACAAATACGTTTGAGTGACGTACTTAGGTACAGACAGAACTATTTGCAAACAAAAATCTGATTAGAAAATATTCCAATAAAAGGAGTGGATAACCCTTCAACATAAAACTTTGATTTGGATGTTTACGTATCGGTAAACTTATTATATTAAACAGTAAGTACCTACATAAAAAGTTGTGCAAGTAACTGAAGACCAATGTCGTGTATTGCTAAAATAATTAGTAGGTAGGTGAAAGTGATGCCGAATAGCTATATATCTATCTATACGGTTACATGAATGCTGTGTGAAAATAAGGAAGTAAATAAGACATTGTATTCATTGAAATTGCAGCAAAGACTTTCAATTTAATACGTAGCCCTGGCCCCTGCCCCTAGCATATCCGCCGAAACGCGATATTATGAACGATTTATCACATTTAACTATCTAAAGACAATGGATTTTGACAGTTGAGTGTCGATAAAACGCTAAGTAGGTATATCACGCGGCATTTTAGCGTTTTTCGATGGACATGCTCGGGGGCTGAAACGAAGAAACTATTGCAGTTTCGATTCCCGAGAGTGAACCATCAAGTAGGTATAGAAAAATATTTGCAGTTGAGGATACTAGGTATTTAGGTATCAGATTAATTTAGAAGTAAAGACAAATCTTTACATTTTACGTTTTACGCCTAGACCGCTGAACTATTTCTTGTAGAAATAGAGATAGATAGATGATGATGATACCTTGTAGGTAGGCTACTATAATATAACTCCCATGGGAACCGCAATTCCACGCTTTATTTTAACCGTATGATAATATGAAACACTGACAAAGTCGCAAGAAAAAGCTTCACTGCCTGTAATTACATACCTAGGTAGGTTCATTTCATAATAGCCAATACGATAATATATTTATACAATACCTATATTGAAGCCGAAAATGGGTTTTTAGTGGTTGCAGTTTTTATACTCATACGCACAACACATCGGAGATAACTGTAGATCTTCAAAACTTATCCAAAAGGCAAAAGGAGGAATATATCACGGCAATTCATGTCATAAAAAGATCATGACGACGCGGCGTTTGGAGCACCATACCAATGCGTGTGTTGCGGTCAGGATGGTGCGCGACCGACGATCATAATTAAGTCAACACAAGGAGTACCTAGGTATATTTCGCATTGGCGGCGGTTCGCAATTGATAAACGAGCACTGTGTTGACAGAGCGCACGGCGACTGAGCGGGAAACCTTATCTATAACCATTATTTATTGGATAGTAAGGAGACTACAGATAATTCTGACCATACAACAATGTTATCTGTAAATTGGTGACAACACTCATGTACTTGGTAAAAAAGCAATAAATAAACATGATATATAATTTTAGCGATAAGTCGTTGATTGAATCAGAACATGTACTATGTTATTATAAGCTATGTTTTATTGTATTGTGTATTGAATCATGATTGAAACGCATTGAATTCATGTAGACAACTTAGAATTAAGTTACACATACATATATACATTCACTCCTGTTTCCCATGGGGGTAGGCAGAGACTGTGGATCGCCACCTGCTACGATCCTTGCACACGTCTTTAGCTTCATTAAGTTTATTTTTTTATATCTAATTAATTTATAACTTCCATACCAGTCCCAGTAGTAGCATGACTGCTAAAACATGATAATATTAATCAAAAAAAAATTGTTAACACTTAACTGCCAAAACCCATTGTATTTTGATGATTGAGTATTGATATTTCATATAATTATACTTTATTTATGACATGTATGTTCAACCAACAGTTTGAGGTACATTTCACACATGATTTACTATTGAGAACTTGAGACAGGTCGGTGTTGGTTGGCGTTACGGTCAACAGCTACTACATTTAGCAACACTGGCAATATCAGATTATTCAAGTTCATAGAAGAAGCTATAATCAACTACCTGTACACTGGAAAACCATTGTTATATAATAAGTAATAGTATATCATTATTTTATTCCGTAGTATTAGTTCCGTAGTATTATTTAATATAAAAAAAAATTACACTAAGGTCACAGATAAAAAACACAAACAAAAACTTTTAAAACAATTTAGATGAAACCTTAGCATAATGCAATTTAGATTAAACATCTGTACGTAGATTAAGTAAGTCTGTTACTAACAATTCTTGATTGAAATCGATTGAAAGCGCAGTTACATTGCTGCTTTAACTAAGATAGTTGTGACATTAGTTTTTACTAAAGCAGCAATGTAACTGCGATTTCTGTCAAAGTTGATTGCAACAAAGTTACATAATAACCCCCCTGGTGTCTGCACCCCAACTAGGAGACCAGGGGGGTGATTTTGTAACTTTGTTGCAATCAACTGTGACAGAAATCGCAGTTACATCGCTGCGTTAGTAAGAACCAATGTGACAACTATCTTAACTAAAGCAGCAATGCAACCGCGCTTTCAATCGATTTCAATCGAGAATTGTTAGCAACAGCTTTACGTAATCAAGGTACTGGGGGGTAATTACGTAACTTTGTTGCAATCAACTCTGACAGAAATCGCATTTACCTTGCTGCTTTAGTAAAAACCAATGTGACAACTATCTTAACTAAAGCAGCAATGCAACCGCGCTTTCAATCGATTTCAATCGAGAATTGTTAGCAACAGCTTTCAAATCAAGGTACTGGGGGGTGATTTTGTAATTTTGTTGCAATCAACTCTGACAGAAATCGCAGTTACATTGCTGCTTTAGTTAGAACCAATGTGACAACTATCTTAACTAAAGCAGCAATACAACTGCGCTTTCAATCGATTTCAATCAAGAATTGTTAGCAACAGCTTTACGTAATCAAGGTACAGTACCTTGATTACGTAAAGCTGTTGCTAACAATTCTCGATTGAAATCGATTGAAAGCGCAGTTGTATTGCTGCTTTAGTTAAGATAGTTGTCACATTGGTTCTAACTAAAGCAGCAATGTAACTGCGATTTCTGTCAGAGTTGATTGCAACAAAATTACAAAATCACCCCCCTGGGGGGTAATTACGTAACTTTGTTGCAATCAACTCTGACAGAAATCGCAGTTACATCGCTGCTTTAGTAAGAACCAATGTGACAACTATCTTAACTAAAGCAGCAATGCAACTGCGCTTTCAATCGATTTCAATCGAGAATTGTTAGCAACAGCTTTACGTAATCAAGGTACAGGGGGGTGATTTTGTAATTTTGTTGCAATCGACTCTGACAGCAATCGTAGTTACATTGCTGCTTTAGTGAGAACCAATGTGACAACTATCTTACTTAAAACAGCAATGCAACTGCGCTTTCAATCGATTTCAATCGAGAATTGTTAGCAACAGACTTACGTGATCAAGGGTCGGTACCTTGATTACGTAAAGATAGTTGTCACATTGGTTCTTACTAAAGCAGCGATGTAACTTCGATTTCTGTCACATTGGTTCTTACTAAAGCAGCGATGTAACTTCGATTTCTGTCAGAGTTGATTGCAACAAAGATACGTAATTACCCCCCTGTACCTTGATTACGTAAAGCTGTTGCTAACAATTCTCGATTGAAATTGATTGAAAGCGCAGTTGTATTGCTGCTTTAGTTAAGATAGTTGTCACATTGGTTCTTACTAAAGCAGCGATGTTACTGCAATTTCTGTCAGAGTTGATTGCAACAAAGTTACGTAATTACCCCCCTGTATCTCAGTACCTTGATTACGTAAAGCTGTTGCTAACAATTCTCGATTGAAATCGATTGAAAGCGCGGTTGCATTGCTGTTTTAGTTAAGATAGTTGTCACATTGGTTCTTACTAAAGCAGCGATGTAACTGTGATTTGTGTCAGAGTTGATTGCAACAAAGTTACGTAATTACCCCCCAGGTGCAGTGCTCTTTCTCTATATAAATTAATGCCAAACAGAATGTTTAGCATTCATAATTCATTTATTCCATAACAAAATAATTGTCGGAAAAAAATACAAAAATAATAAATTAAATTAAGAAAATCAATCGGCAATCATAAAAGGCATATCAAAAAATATTCATATTCATTCTCAAACATTCATATTTCATTCAGCAACAAGTGATGGTAACAAAAACTAAAAGTAGGTAATGCTTTATGCCAATATAAAACTAAAACTAGTGTAAAATGAACCTTTCATAGTGTGTTAAGTAAGTGTAATTGAGTGTGTTTATGGAGCGAGTGTGTGATATTTAAATACCTATACCTAATAAGTTTATAAGATTGGACCGTAGCAATCAACATAAAAATCCCTACTTTAATACGACAATATTAATTGTGCGCACTGAATACATACTAATTTTTCCACTTGGAAAACAAAGATAGTTGATTTCAGGAATTTATTAATTTGCGGGGGCATTTATGATTTTAGTCTAAGACCTTTAATGCAATCAAAATTAAATTTCATCAATTTTAATCCGACAATTTTAATTGTTACCGTCAAGATATGTAAACATGACTTTCCACGGCCTATTGGTAATAAATAAATCCTACTATTATTCTACTCCTACTAATTCATACTTAAATGTGAAAGTTTGCATGTTTAGATGTTTGTATATTTGTTTTTCAATCATAGAAAAACAGCTGAATGGCTTTTGATAAAACTTGATATTTCAAAGCCTGGATTATTATACGATATTTTTATCCCAGTTGCATGTCCAAGATAATTGAATCACTAATATTATACCAAGCGGTTCGAGGGTGCTCTGCGGGGCAGGCCCTTCCTACGAGTCAAATTATTAGTACGACATGCGACATCGCATTCAAAGTGCGCGCGGCCTCAATTCATTGGTAGGTATTGTTATTTCATTTAATATAAATCAAAATAATAATATTCAAGTAGGTACAAACGTTCAAGAATTTAATGATTGAGTTTCCATAAAACCAGAAGTACCTACCAAAACAGAGGTAATAAAACAAGGCTACAATGCTATATTGTTCTCTAAAACTTAATTAACTGTAATGTAACTTACCGTAAACCGCACAGGGTGTTTGAAATAAATAATTGTACGAATCAAACTGCGGGATTTGCTAAATTGATGAGTGTGAAAATGAAGGTACTCTCAAAAGATAAGTTTTGTATTTATTTACAAGTTCTATAAATCTAACCTAAAACTTTTTTGACATAAATACAAAACCAGTGTTGCCAATAACTCAGAAGAACCTGAGATCGCCATATTTTAAGCGATTGAGCGGTTTTCTGACAGCGGAGAAGTTTAGTAAAATTTTATGTCGATAGATGGCGCTACTTCAACTAGGTAGATTTTTAAAACATTATTTCCCACTAATGGTCATATTGGTCATAGAAAAGTTCTTCGTAGCCAACGGACAACCAACGCACAACGTAACAAACCACACACTCAACAAACGTAAAATAAAAAAGTAATTACATTTCATATTTTTCATAAAAAGCTACCTAAGTACTTAGTTCAACGACATCTAGTCCTTTTTTAAGAACTACTTTTTTTCTTAAACTGTCTTTTGAAAACCACTCAGATGTTTCGATTGAAGGTGTACCTTTCCCCCGTCAATGTCCGTCATTCGCGCCAAGGCTCAGGGTCGCGTAAATACAAAGGTGGATGCAACACAGACAGCCAAAGTCAGCAAAAAGTAAATGTAACATTACTTATTTTCTCAAGCTTGATTTTTATACATGATATTCAGGGAACTATCTTAATACTTTTTGTAAGCAGCCAGACCAATAGGATGGGCCAAACTTATTGGGATTTTGTCAATGAGAAGCCAGGAGACTTTTATTCGCTTCTTTATTACCACTTTTCACATTATAAATTTATTACATCTTATCTTAGCTGAGCCCAAATTCGTATTGTCAAACTATCGACTGACATGTGTGGCAGATTGTCAACCTTGAGATTCAAACATATCATAGATATCCCATGGAGGTCGGAAGCCTCCTGCAACACACCCCCTCAATCTGCTACACATGCTGACCATCCTGACTAAAATACTTTTCTACCTATCTGTACAACATGACAAATTTCGAATCACCTGCCAAACTCATAAACTTCTTAAATCCTTCCAAGTTACATTAACACAACTAAGGAACCTAACTTTAACCTAACCCAGACGACAAAATAATAATTTCTACACATACAATAATCCAAACCAAAGACCTAACTAACTAAACCTCAGACTAAACCACAGGAATATCAAAATACACTTGGATATCAAAAAATGATGATTCATTTACTTCAATTTCAAATGCTTTCTAATCCCACACCCCCTTAAATGAATCATTATTTAAAGCACCCCCTTAACCAACACACGCACCCCCTTAATTAAATATTTTAACTTCTACTAAACTTCTTCATAAATATCTCTATCTTCTTCTCATAAAATTATTCATCTAAAAACTGTCTCGCTCCTACTCAACTTCTTCAATATTATAAAATTACTCCTCCTCTACCTCTTCTATATAAAATCTCCTTCTCGACATCTTCTATAAAACCTCTCCTTCTAGACATCGTCTGTATAAAACCTCTCCTTCTCAACATCTTCATTAAATTCTCGACTCGACTCATCATCATTATAAAACTTCTTCTACATTTCTCCCACTCGACTCATCATCATAAAAAACTTCTTCTATTTTTCTCCCACTCGATCTCATCATCATAAAAAAAACTTCCTACTTATTCATCATCATTGCATTATAAAACCTTCTTCTTCTCAACTTCATCATCATCATATAACTTCTGCTCGACTTCTTCATTACACTTTATAAATCTTCTTCCTCCTCAAATCTTCTTCACCATTATTTACCTCCAGCTCGATCTCTTCATCATAAAATACTTCAAAATAAACTAATTCCAAAAACAAATCTTCACAAAATAATAAAAATATTTCTTTCTTCATTTTTATTCATCTCATTTCATTTCATTTAGTTTCATTCCATTTTATTTTCTCTCGACTTCATTTGTTTTATAGTATGTTTTGTTGCCAAATAATTTTTCACTCCATCTTCACTCCTGGCTTCTTTTCGAAAGCGTGCTGGGCCCATAACCTATTGGGATTTTGTCAATGAGAAGCCAGGAGACTTTTATTCGCTTCTTTATTACCACTTTTCACATTATAAATTTATTACATCTTCTCTTAGCTGAGCCCAAATTCGTATTGTCAAACTATCGACTGACATGTGTGGCAGATTGTCAACCTTGAGATTCAAACATATCATAGATATCCCATGGAGGTCGGAAGCCTCCTGCAACAAAACTTCCCCCCAGACACGCATAAAGTGTCGCTATGATTATGAGCGAGAGTGTGACAATTAGTTTTTTAACATAGCTTTATAAATACTTACTTAAATTAACTAAACCTAATTCTAATTTAATAATTATTAAAAAAATTAAATTAATATTTTTTTTTTATATTTTATGACGTACAACTGGAGAAACCGATAGTTGTTTTTACATATATTTTACGCATACTCATCCATCACTCTGGAATGTGACCTTTGATAAAAAATACAAGGTCGCCCGAGCGAATTTATTGCCCGGCTAATAAATGACTAAAAACTGTAGGCTCGATAGATGGCGTTGTTAAAAAAGGCAACGGCAACTTTCAAGTGTAGAAAACGTAAAAAAAAGAAAACAATTGAAGGGCTGTTTAGAAAAACAACCAATGTCAAAAAAAAACAAGAATTGAGAAGTTGTTGTCTATGGATAAGTCAAGCCCTAACCCTTCATTTGGTATATTCAGATTTAAGAAAAACATCCCCAGTCAGTGTTTTAGGCTCGTATTACAGAATCAAACTCAAAATCAAATCTCTGCTTGAGTACAGTTAGATAGGGATGGCGCTATACGCGATGAATAGCACCATCCCTTTCTAACTGTACTCAAGCAGCAAGCAGTGCTTGAGTCTCGTCCTATAATACGGACCTTAGTGTTTTAATGAGAATTCTCATTGAAATGAAATTCATCTCATGAAATTCTCATTAAAACACTAAGGTCCGTATTATAGGACGAGACTCAAGCACTGCTTGCTGCTTGAGTACAGTTAGAAAGGGATGGTGCTATTCATCGCGTATAGCGCCATCCCTATCTAACTGTACTCAAGAGATGAGAATTATTCTCAGGTCCGTATTATAGGATGAGACTCAAGCACTGCTTGCTGCTTGAGTACAGTTAGAAAGGGATGGTGCTATTCATCGCGTATAGCGCCATCCCTATCTAACTGTACTCAAGCCGAGATTTGATTTTGAGTTTGATTCTGTAATACGAGCCTAAATGTGCCTTTACACATTTTTGGCTTTTTACGGCAATACTTTATTTTGAATGCGGCAATACATATCCGAAATGTCACTAAATGATGTCATTGAGTATATTCCAGCAGGCTAACCGCTGAGTCACCGATCGTCATAGCGTACATTTTAACCGTAAAAAAATAATTAGTAATATTAATATTATGTTAGGGTAGTATTTAATCGGTAGGCTGATCAAACCATCTGGCGACCGGGCCTACTAGTACTAGTTTTAAGTAGAGTTCAAGACTTGAGCAGCATCCTATAATACGGGCCTCAGTAATTAAGTAGAGATCTGAGGGCCTAGTACGAGTTGATTTTTTGTTCTCACTTCACTTTGCGAATAGTAAACTATCGTCTTCTCTCTTTCACTCGTTCACTCACTCGCATGATATCCTCTCTTTCACTCGATACTATTCGCAAAGTGAGGTGAGAAACAACTCGTACTAGGCCCTCAGGTGATTAGAGTTTATTTATTTATGAAAATGCAATGCAAGTTTACAGAGATATTCTCCAAAGCACATGCAAGTAGGGTTACCAGATGAAAAAATTAAAAGTCCGGAGAAAAGGCCCGCAGCTCGACCGCCGAAAACTATCGCTTTGACTCTGGCTTTCATTTTCGACGCCATCTTGTCTTTTGCGACCGCCGAGGAAAGCTTGAGCAGGCTAGGCGCACTCCGCGGTTTAGGTACAAAGCTACAAGTAGCCAGAGGGTCCGTCCGGACGGACTAATTTCAGAGGCTGCTGCGTGCCGGCTGGGTCGCACGTTAGCAGTTCGATTTCGATAATCACGTCACTCGCCGCGGTCGCATATTGCCGCGTCGGTCGTTCGTTCTCACGTTTGTGATATATAACCAAAATGAAGGCATATTATCATCAGTATTAAGGCAACCCATTACATCGCAATGGGTTGCCTTAATACTAATAATAAAAAGGATCCGAACCTCACGTTTTTCACACTTCCAAAAGTTACAAACGACATCGAAACGTAATAATAGTGCTTGTCTATAGTATTTAGTATCCGTTACGTAGTACTGCGTACTTGTCTTATTTGCTAAATAATCATCACCCACCTATTTATTGAAATAATAATTAATAGATTGCGAGTAGGTAGGTACTTACTTACCTACTTTCAAAATAAAGTAAATTATTAAGGACAATTTGATTTCGTAAAAAAGCAAATTGCCTCAAAGTTAGCATGTATAGTTTGACGTGGCGTTGACTGTACCTAGCCTAGGTTTTTTTAAACGTATTTAAGTACACATTTTATTTCACAAACACATATACAAGGTGTTTGGTAAAAGCCTTATAAAGCCGAATATGGTAGATAGGGACCATCAAACTGAACAACTTTTACTATGGGACCAACTCCGAAATCGCGAAAAAAAAATCAGCTGTTTCATACATTTTGATATTTTCGTTGTTATTTTTTGTATGAAACAGCTGATTTTTTTTTCGCGATTTCAGAGTTGGTCCCATAGTAAAAGTTGTTCAGTTTGATGGTCCCTATCTGCCATATTCGGCTTTATAAGGCTTTTACCAAACACCTTGTATAACTTGTAATAAATTAAGTACCTATTATTTAATTATTTATTTATAAGAAGAAACCCTAAAGTCGTTAGAAGAGATAAGAGCTTCGCGATAGAAAGAGAGGCAACTTCTAGGTGAATATAACTGTAGGTAGGGAGCGGTGTGCGACCTGAATTTCACTTTATTGTGTATGGGATAGAGTCGCTACTTATTTAAATGTCTTTGCGGAGTGGATCTTCTGTACTTGTACTATTATGTATTCTGTGGCTTGAGCAAGAAATAACCTTACTTTTTCTGAAAGCCAGAGTCAAAGCGATGAACGAATGGAAATGAGATAATCGGCACCGCCGAGTTTTTTAAGATGGCGGCATAGCTGTCATGAAAGCTTTTCCTTATGTCATGAAAGCGATACCTTATGTCATGAAAGCAGTTGCTGTTTTCTCAAAGCTTTCACTAATAATTCAGTTTTTTCTCATTTGTGAGTTGTATTTATTGCAGAAATTGATTTTTTTAAGGTTTTCAGTGTTAATTTGTGGATACTAAGTGGATACTGCATAAGGTTTGCTATTTTTAACATATTTATATTATGTCGACTTCTCGTTTAGTATTTTTGTTTATTTGTTTGTTTTTCTGTTTTAGGTAAGAAAGTCCGACCCAAATTTGTTGCTAGTTGAAGCCGATGAAGAAAGAAAGAGGGAAATACTGATGCTGTGTAGGAGACAGCTTCGGGAAGACAGCATTCCCATACTATGATGATTCCTATCCCAGCAGCTGTCGGAGTGGACGTTTGTCGACACCGTTCGCTTGGGAAAGGTCCATTTTATGACGCTTTGCGAAGATTTGATGCTTCTTTTGCAACCAACTCAAAGAACAACAGCTATTAAGCTAGAGATCAAGGTGTTTATCATTCCAACACTAAATACAAAGGTGATATTTTATAAACAACTAAACTTTATCATCATTATTACCTGTCATTGCACTGTTGTTACAGATCCTCGCTGCATCTCAATTTTATGCCGGTTCCTACCAAAGGTGTGTAGGCAATGATTTTAGCCTTGGTGTATAACAGAGGTTCAGAGGTCTATATCTGATCATCTAGCGCAGATAACTGATTCATGAAATCAACTACCCTGAGGCTATATCACTTTCATAAGAACAGTATGTGAACGCAAAGCAGTTGCAATAAGGTAACCATGTTTTAGTTAGCTTTCTTAAGCCACGTTGACATGATCAAAGTATACTTGGACCAAGTAAATTGGACAAAGTAGCTTTGATAAAAGTATACTTGGATACAGGTTGACACCATCCAAGTGTACTTGGACAAAGTAGCTTTTTGTATACGGCGACGTACAAGTGAACTTGGATTGCACGTTTACATGATCCAAGTAGTGTCCAAGTAGTCGTCAAAACCACTTGGTCCAAGTGTACTTAGATCATGTCAATGCAGCTTTACCAAATACCAACCTACTTGCTTCTAACCAGAGGTCCAGAATTTACAACCTCTGGTATTGTTGTAGGTTCAATGATCATTTTGGATTTCTTCAACAGAAAGATGCACAACTCTCTGAATGTCTCTGTGATAAGAAATAATTATTTTTAAAATGTACCTATAGTTATTTATTATTAAGTAGTTTAAAATAAGTTTGTTTTCAGATGTATGATGCAGATTTACGCATCTTGCATGTAGATGCATTATTTGGTGGTTCAAGCCATGACTCACACATTGGGAACCTATACCATGTGAAAGCTGGAATGCAAAGAGTCCATGAGATGGGACAGTTCTTCTGGTTCTTGGGTAAGTGCCATCATAAAACAATTATTAAACTAATGTTAGGCGGGGATTAGGACTGATCACCGACAAGCCATTCAGCTGAAACTTATTTCACCGATAGTACATTTATTCAAACGCAATTTTATCGAAAGGGAAATAAAATCATGCATGTAAGTAAATCAATTTGTCAAACCAAATCAAAATAATTTGTCATAATTATTAATCAATAAGATTCAGGTACACTTATTAGGCTAAATAAAAATAAAGGTAAAGTCATTATTTTGCTAAATAGGTAATTTGCTTAAATATATTCTTTGTTTTATAGTTATATTTATTATAAATAAAACTTTAATTGAAATTACTTTATTTCCCTTTCGATAAAATGGCATTTGAAGAAATGTACTTGCAGAAGGGCACACAGGGAATTACCAAAATACTTAATTAACCCTTTAACCGCCGGTCAGATTTATCCAACAAATATTTTTAAGTAATAAATACTAATTAAAAATATTTGTCAGATAAATCCATTCCTATATCTGATAATAATTGAACAAAAAAGAATACTACAATTTCTTATTATTTACAGACGAAAATCAAGAATGCCAGGCCCAGCGCGGAGAGAATAGGAGAAGCAAGACTGCAATATGGATTAGTCCAAGTCATCATCATCATCAGCCTACCATCGTACACTGCTGAACATAGGCCTCTCCGAGTCCACGCCCCTGAGTACGATCCGCGGCTGTACTCATCCAGTTTACGCCAGCCACCTTGGGAAGATCGTCGCTCCACCTCGTCCGAGGGCGTCCCACACTTTTGCCGATACGCGGTCTCCACTCCAGAACTCGTCTGCCCCAGCGGGCATCGGTTCTACGGCTTAGTGATACTTGGACTAAGCCGTAGAACCGATGCCCGCTGGGGCAAGTGAGTCATTTGTTTATTGTAAATATTGTTAATTGATTAGTGTCTTAAGCCATTTGTTATTGGATTTATATGATTAAGCACACTAGCTTCGCCATTGGATCGAGAATCATAGTTCTTAAATAAACACGAAATTGTGAATTATCTTTGTAGCTCCGAAAAAGCTTTGTGGTACTTTTTATCACTTAAACAATATTTTCTGGCCTGCCTTTTAGTTTATTTATTTATACTTTTAACAATAAAACTCCATTAAACTAAACGACAGGCTAGAAAATATTGTTTAAGCGATAAAAAGTACCACAGCCTTTATGGAGTGCACTGCACTACAGACAGAGAGATAATTCACAATTTCGTATTTATTTAAGCACGTTCTAAAGACGGCGCTAGTTTGCAGACTGCGCGCCCTTAAGGCCATCCGCCGCACATGGCTCGTAAGCGTACTCGTCTCTTAAAGACGCGATGAGTACGATACGAGTAGAGTTCTACACACGAATCGTAGCGTAGGCGTAGATATTGTTCCAAAATATAAACTACAGCTTCACGTTGACGGAATTTCATCACCAAACATATAGAAAGTATTTTCTACGTCTGATTTTTTACGCCAGTACGCTACGACTATCGTATTGACAATACAACCTCATACGATACGCTTACGCTACGACGCCGTGTTCGGACTTCTTTGGACATGTTCGTGCTCGTATTGCTCTCGTACGACGCGCGTATTACGATACGCTTACGCTACGACGCCATGTGCGGAGGGGCTAAGTAATTTGTTATTATATTTATACAATATGTAGCAAAAACTGTCAGATACTGAAGCAGGTGACGGTGATCCATGGAACATAGGTCACAACACGAAAATAATCACACTCCCATACAAAATGTATTGGTCAGCTGACCAATTACAATGGAAAGGCGAAAAAAAATTCGAAAATGAATTTTCCGAACGACAGCATTCTCTCCTTCTCCTTGGAGAACCGAGGAACATTTTCCTTGGAGAATGTTGTTCAGTTTTAGCAACACTATCACCTGTTTCAGTATCTGACAGGGTTTTTGTTACACCCCCGTATTAGTATCTGAACTAAGTCATTTATTATTTTTATGTAATTCATAGATTTTTTTTGTATGGTTGAATGAATGATTAGTTTCACTTCGTATTCAGAAGTTTTGAGAACGCACGGAGTCTCCACTAGCGCCGCCAATTAATAAAAAAAAACATTACAACGAAATAACTATGTTTAATACAATTCTAAAACGTATACAAACTAGGTGTAGTAGTAAAATTTTTTTGTATGCTTTAATTCTTAGTATAAATGTTTTCGCTTGTAGTTACAATCAAGATTAACTACACAAACACATTTAAACCAAGAAAAAACGCATACAAAAATAGTTTACAACTTTCCTAGTTTTTATACGTTTCGGAATTTTATTAAACATAAATAGATATTTCGTTAAAATGATTTTTCTTGATTGGCAGCGCCAGTGGTCAAGCTATAATAAGGCCGCGCAGTCTGCACAATAGCGCTGCCATTGGAACGAGAAGAATAGTGCTTAAATATTAGACGAAATTGTGAATTATCTCTCTGTAGTGTGCTCCGTAGAAGTTTTTTGGTACTTTTTATCGCTTAAACAATATTTTCTAGTCTATCATTGAAAATACAAAATTGTATTAGGAAATCCTGTAAGGATAGCTGTATTGTGTTAAAAAAATTTAATAAAAAATAAAATTACATTTTGTATCTGTAATTATAATTTCTGTACCTTTTTAGGGATCCGTAGTCAAGCCAACAAGGAACCCTTATAGTTTCGCTATGCTACCTAGGTAAACAGTTTGCTTTTGGATACATGAAAAAAATTGAGGACTACTGTCAAATGAAAAAAACTAAATTTTTTTCATGTATCCAAAACATAATAGCACAGAATACATAATAGTATAAGTACAGTAGTAAGTACATAATAATAATAATTGATTTAAAAGCAACAGTATCACTGCTACATAGGCTTACAAGTTTTTGTTGACGAGTATAAGAGGAGTACCTACTACACTTAGTTGTAGACGTAAGTTTATAGCCAATAAGGTATGGTATGAGGTTACTACGGAACCTATATACCACCACACTGCACATGGCCCGACATGCACTTGGCCGGCTTTTTTTATTACAAAACTACTAATCACAAGTAAAACAACTACTCTATGATTAAGAAGTAACGTTACGCAATTGCCGCGATTCCTTTGCATTATATTTATTATTTATAGCTTTTACGCCTGCCTTATTGTGAAGAGCAACGCTTATAGTAGAATTTTGCGCTTAGAATTGGAGGCAGGCGTTTTTGCTTATTTTAAAGATTAATATTTTTACATTAAATCAATATTAGATTTATAAGGGGGGTTTTTGTGTAGGTACTGTGGAGATTCTATCCCTTAAGGCGATTCTCACACTGTTCCGCGATCCTTCGTGGGATAAATATTAGTCTCCTCAAGTGGCGCCCTCATTTTAATTATATTTATTGCTCGCTAAGTACGTTATGTACCTATTGAAAATTCAAACGTTGAGATTGATGGAAAGGTTTTATAGTTTATTTACAAACAATAACTTCTGTAAAATATAGTTCGTTGTAGTAGTAGTAGTAGGCAAAAGTGCCAAAAGTGGCCACTTTTTGCTTTTTTGCCTACTACTACTACAACGAACTATATTTTACAGAGGTTGTTTGTAAATAAACTATAGAAGCTTAGCTTTAATCTCAACGTTTGAATTTTAGATAAATTATGTATTTAGGGAGCAATAATTTTAATTAAGGTGAGGGCGCCACGGTAAGAATACTACGATTAGTATTAGGGCGACGAACATTAAAGCTATCTTTAATGTTCGTCGCCCCGTCGTCGCGGAGCCAGTCACCGAATAATTTCTGAAAGCATTACAACTATAATAAAACTAGCGACCGCCCGCGACTTCGTCCGCGTGGACAGTTTTTCCTCTATCCCTTGGAAACAGTTCTTCTTTCGGGATAATAGGTAGGTCCCTTATGAATATTAACATAAGGGACCTACCTACCCACGAGGGTACAGATAAAAACAGGGTTAAATACCCTCTTTCTCTGTACCCCTGACAACGTGTATGCATGATGATCAGTGGCGTAACTTCCATCCCGCAAAATAGTACCTACTGTACTGTACCCGAGGGATAACAAAAAACTTTCTACGCTGAAGAAGTCGCAGGCGGCCGCTAAGGATGTTAGGTATTATGTTATAAATAAAATGTTTGTCTGGAGAAAAGTGAAGAAAAGTTAAAGGAAATGATTGTTTTTATTAAAGTAACAAGTAATTAAATTAATGTGGTCATCACATTGCTTGATTTCATTTATTCCCCTAATTTTGTACGTATAATACTCGACATCGTTTAATTCTCATTACATTACAAAAACTTAGTCTGTTCGGAAAGAGAACCGACTTGGGATTTGTGCTTGATCACCGTTTTTGTTATGTTGACGGCACTGTTATACCTACGTAATTAATTATGGTGCGTGCGACTATCTTGTCTTGATAGATACTTGATATTACAGTCGCACTAAAACGTTAGTGCTGTCAACATGACAAAAACGGTAATCAAGCACAAATCCCAAGTCGGTTTTCTTTACGAACAGACTATGTACATATTGTGATAGAAATTAAAAAAAAACGTCAACGGCAACGTTTAAGGCAAGCAACGTTTAAGGCACGCCGCCGCCCGACTTTCCGCACGCCGCTGTACTGTCATCGAAAACACACATTTTTGAGCAACTGTATTGAAAACAATTATGAAATTAGATGAATCTGATGCAAGCTAGAGGTTTAGAAATTAATTTTCTTCTTTGCTCTCAAATCTCTCGCCTTTCAATTTTTCTTTGATTTTGGGAAAGAAGTAACAACTCTGATTATGGCGGAGAGTATATTATATTTCCGCCACGTTCGATCTTCTAGCCGCCGCTCCCCTAGTCCGCGTCGGGCTCCTCCTCGCGGACGCGCCGCTCCGCTCCATCCAGCGCCCCCCGCGCCGCGCCGGAGCCGCTCCTGTAACGATTACATATCTCTTAGTAACTGCATGTGGCAATGGCAGGATCATTTCATACATACAGCCAATAAGGTACTACACTATTTGACTGATTTTTTAGTAGTGTGGTTTAAGCGAGATTATATTTTGTCATCCTGCTGTTGAATGGTAGGTATCAAAGAAAGGTTACAAAAATACCGAGACAACTAAATAACGTAGACAAGTTGCCGGAACAGATAGTCTCAGTCAAGAAGTTAAACCAATTTAAGAATAGATTGGACAAACATCTACTAAACAAAAGTTAAAATAAAGCAGAGATTGCAGGATACAGGCACTATCAGTTGCAACAACTGCTCGCCTGTTTAATAATAATAATATTCCTCTAAGATACACTTTCCTTGGATGAATGGATAATATAGTTCAAAAGACTCACTTTGTGGTCGGGATCTCTCGGCGGGAGAAGCGTCGGCATCCACACTTGTCCTGATCAGATTGTGCCTCCTCTTCGCTGAAACAAACACACAATGTCTTAATGTCCTCTGTCTACCAGTGAAATTCGGTTAAAATTGGTTCAACTATTTCGGAGATAAGACCCAGACAAACATCAACTTACTTAATTTGTAGATAATGATTTTTTGTTTTGTTTAGAAATTCCTTTTAGAAAACTATGTGAACGGGCGCTGGATGGGCCTGCAGATGCAGCCTGCGACAGGAATATAAATGCAGCCTCATCAACTGAAAATGAAAATGTATAGATTAAACAATAGCTTATAATATTAGCAGTTTTGGCTGAGTGATGATGAGTCAATCAGTCAGACAGAACTTTGTCTCTCATAATTAAATTAATGAGTTCTCCTAACTAATGTAATCAAATGTGAAAGTTAAGAATATAAATGTGTAGTGGACAGATTACAAAGTACACAACAAAAAATAAATATGTAGTGTACAAATTTGTAACATCTTTGTATTTATCTACATTCACAAATAAATGAAATTTAAAATACAAGTAAGTAAGTAAGTACTCTACTAAAACGCAAGAATGAAATTGAAACAGTATCATATTAAAATTTCTTTATTCCCATCTGGATCTGCCCCCGCTACCATGGTGGCAAAGCTTGAAGGAGGCAGATAAAATTGATGCATTTGCTGCAGCAACAAATAGGTATCGACTCAGCTTGTATATTAATATTGCTTTGCCCAAGGACAGAGCGTAGATATTTTATCAGAAACAGACATTTATTTAAGTATTTACAAAGATACGTTGTGGGAAATACAAATTAAAAATATCCATATACATAATATATTATTAAGCGAGTGAGGTGCATTTTGCTGAGCTTTCAAACTTTTGACACACTAAATAGTAAAGGAACACTTACTTGTTTCCACTCCTTGACACTTCTAATATTATTTACTGCATTTAAACTTGAGGCCAATGCCTCCCTCATGGCTAAGCTAAGCATTTGTTGCTCAGCCTGCGAGCCACCCAGTTGCGTGGCTCTGGCTGCACTCCATCCATGCCACCAATACCTCCTCCTGCGCCTCAGACACTTAACGTGTTGCAGGCATCTGAAATGCGTTAAAAGAAACTAAAAACCTATAAAGACAAGCAAAATGCAAGTGGTTAACCATCGGCAGAAAAGCTTTACCCTTTTGTTATAAAAGCACCATATACAAAGAAGTAACTTTTGTGCGTAAATCTACGCTTCGATTAGTTCGATTAAATTCTATTCTTTGAAGATAATAATATGAGATCACCTCGAACCCAGTCCTAAAACAAACTATTCGCTAACAATAACAATGATATTAAAAGTCGCTAACTTTCAGTTTAGTATTCATTTCAATTTACTGTTTGCCATGATGCTTCTTAAAAAAGTAAGTAAGTACGTACCTTAGTTACGCTGTTAGCGCGAATCCGACCAAATTAAAAAGTCACAAAATATTTCACTTAATAGGGTATTTGCGTACCTACTTAATTTAATGGATTATACGCTAACAGTGCTGTAAGCGTGATTCGGAACGCGGGGTTAGTAAAACTGAATCCAATTAATTATAATCACAAACAAAAATATTTATTTTACTATAAATGTTTTTTAGGTTAAAAGTAATAAATGTCAACATAACGCGTTTTATTATGCTTATGCAATTTATAACATTTTAATAATGTATCGACAAATTTACCTAACAGAGCTAAAAAATGATACATATAATAACCGTTTTCGTTAATTATAGTAATTTTAAAATAAATCCGGCATTCTATTTAGTCGAAAACTGAAATTGATTCAATTGATTCACTATGATTTTGAATCATAAATGCGCAAACGAAACGCAGACTCTCGTCATTCAATAATTTCCATAGAAAAATCCTGAGATTTGTAAAGGTCCAAACAAATTATCGGACGCGGCTTATGGACGCGGCTTACTGCCGCGGCTGATAAGTGTGCACACTCTCATAACATCCTGCGTGCCAGGTGCCAGATAGCTATCGGACGTCCGATGACGTCATATTAGTCTATGGTTACGTCCGCGACCTACTACATCCGATAGTTTGCACACCTCAGATCAGCCGCGGCAGTAAGCCGCGTCCGATAATTTGTTTGGACCTTAACAGTTCGAAAATAAGTACGACAGGGGGGGGGGGGGAGGCCAGCCGGCGTCTTCTCCAAAATGGCTTCAAGTGGCAAGCGGCTACGGTACAACTGTAGATTCACAGGTTTTTTACTGTATTTTATTGAAAATTCTAAAAATCCTGAGATTTCCTGAGATTTTCAAAATCCGGCCGCAATCCTGAGAAAAGTCTAAAAATCCTGAGATCTCAGGACAAATCCTGAGATATGGTAACCCTACATGCAAGTCACAAAAAATAATTATAAAAGAATGTGAAGATTAAAATAGTAGATCAAGGTAGGATAACACTTATAAAATAATTGTCATGTCAAAATAAAACAAAATAATTGAAACTTTATAGTCAAAAAGAAAAGAACTAGAAATGTAAAAAAAATTGCTATTGTCATGAAATGACAGCAATTTTTTGTACGATTTGAAAATCGCCATATTGGCGCTGAGAGCAGTAGATTCTACTATGGCAGTCGTAGGTGAGTGTACTTGGAACTAATTAGTTCCAGTGTACACTCACTACTGACTGCCAAAGTATAGAATCTACTCAGCGCTCAGCGCCAATATGGCGATTATCAAATCGGAACAAACGATTGGTGACGTTCGCCTGTCCAGCGTACTTGTATAATGGACGTCAGTGATTTCATCACACTGAGTGAGCATGTCGCCGATCAGAATCAGGGGCCCTATTTTTGAATCGCTCGGCTGGCGTCGAGCGCTCGTTTCTACTGATTTTCGTTCGACAAATCAACTCAAATGTATGAGCTGTCGAACGAAAATCAGTAGAAACGAGCGCTCGACGCTAGCCGAGCGATTCCAAAATAGGGCCCCAGTGCGCGCACAGTAGGCGCATGAGCGGCGTATCGCGTGCGCGTGACCGGTCTCTTTAGCAAGCGAGGGCGATGACGAGGTGCCACCATCATTCCCCCGGCCATCTTGTGTGATCTTGTGGCATGCGTGTCGGAACTAGAAGGCCAAACGCGCAAAGTATTGCTGGGCTGTCAACCCTTCCGTGTAACACCTGGAGATAGTGCATTATTAGTAGCATTATCCTCCTAAAATGCAATGTCTCAAAACCTACCATTCCTTAAACAAACAGAGAAGGGTACAGGAAAGGATAATATCCATGAATCCTTTTGTACAACCACCGACAAAATTTAAGGGTGCACTCTTTCTAACATGAGGACGTATTTGTCCTCATAAGGCGCCCAAATCACAGCAGCATATTCTATTCAAATTATATTCTCTTTGCTGCGTACATAGGCGTTGAATGCTACGGGCGCCAAAAGTTTATATTGAGAACAGCTCTTTTTGGTAGTAAGTCCATTCGGGTTTCATTCCTTATGAGTAAAGTTCTTTTAGATCTTAGGTTGTATTAAGCAATGGGTATTTCGAGATTAGTTCCAAACAGTTCCGAACAACATATTACTAAATTGTAAGGCTGTTCATTCATAAAACCTAAAGTCCTGCTTGCCGATTTACACAGTTCTGTCATATGCTGATGAAAGTCAAATTTATTGTCCAATGTCAGTCCAAGGTCACGTATATTATTAATTCTATCCATATGTGCGTCAAATAGATTGTACTTGGGGTCTATTGAGTTACGTCTCTGAGTGAAAGTAATAATAATTTTGCAGTTGAGTTCAAGCTGTGCTTGAGTCTCGTTCTATAATACAAGCCTTATAATTTTCACTGTTATCTTGAATTATTTATCTCCCACATGTTGTAGTTCTTTGCTCGTTTTATGTATTTTTGTTTTCCACAGTTTGTTGCCAGTTAAGTTTTTTTGTCGCCAAGAAAATAAACCGCACTGCAAGTATCCCATTAACAGTCGCCTTTATTATTTCCAGCACTTGTACGTGGTCTGTGATTTCCATTCACCATCCCATAATACTTTGAAACAATCGCCTTTTAAAATAGCTATAAAGTAATTTAAAACAAAATTATTTTAAAAAAATGAAAAGAAAAGTCATTTTAAGGGTTCCGTACCCAAAGGGTAAAAACGGGACCCTATTACTAAGCCTCCGCTGTCCGTCTGTCTGTCTGTCTGTCTGTCTGTCATCAGGCTGTATCTCATGAACCGTGATAGCTAGACAGTTGAAATTTTCACAGATGATGTATTTTTGTTGCCGCTATAACAACAAATACTAAAAATATAATAAAGTAAATATTTAAGGGGGGCTCCCATACAACAAACGGCCGTTTTTTGCTTTATATTAATAACGACAACAGGTAGACAGTTGAAATTTTCACAGATGATGTATTTCTGTTGCCACTATAACAACAATTACTAAAAACTGAATAAAATAAATATTTAAGGGGGCTCCCATACAACAAACGTGATTTTTTCCCGTTTTTTTTTATCATTATTTTTGATCATGATGCGAATTGCAATATCATGAGGAAATTCGTCACGTAATGTAATGTCTTGGTAGCGTAGGTGGGGGATAATTACCATATCCCGTTATAGCGGGTGCACGAATGATCGAAGCCAAAGACAAAGTATAACAGAAGGTCTATTTTTGATTAATTTGATAATTCTACCTAATCCCGTTCAACCTCTGAGAGAATATATCTGAAATACATTTTTTTTAGTTTACCTGTATTTCAGGATAATGTTTTATCCACAACTCCATAAATACGTGACGAGATTTTTTTTATCGGAGGCATATTGTTGGATAAGATAAAAATGATACGCAATTAGACAACAATTGATCACTAAATGACCCGTATAGTGGCGCGGAGCGTGAGACAACACTAAGTAGAGTACAAGACGACACGACAACACGCGCGCGAGTGGCGTTCGGCCAGCTTCTGTACGCCTTTGTCGGCATCCGTCAAAGCGGACACCGCGCGGCGGGCTTTTGTGCGCCTTTGTCGGCATCCTTCAAAACCGACACCGCGCGGCGACCGCGTGCGCGTGAGTACGGTCCGCACTGTCAGGCTAGGCTCACTCCGCGCTTTAGGTACGAAGCTACAAGTAGCCAGCGGGTCCGTCCGGACGGACTAATTTCAGAGGGCTATCGCGTGCCGGCTGGGTCGCACGTTAGCAGTTCGATTTCGATAGTCACTCTATATAATATTATTATAACCAAAATGAAGACATATTACATCGCAATGGGCTGCCTTAATACTAATAAAAAGGATCCGAACCTCACGTGTTTTTCACACTTCCAAAAGTTCCAAACGACATCGAAACGTAAGAAGTGCTTGTCTACTAGGTACTTAGTATTTAGTATCCATTTATTCATAGGTAGGTACTTACTTGTCTTATTTGTTAAAAAATATTCACCCAACTATTTACTGAAATAATAATTTTTAGATTAGGTAGGTACTAAAACGCTAGTTTTTTTACATTCTCTTTGGTAGGTACTTACTTACCTACTTTCGAAATTAAGTTAATTATGAATACAATTTCATTTCGTATGAAAGCAAATTGACTCAAAGTCAGCATGTCTGATGTGGCGTTGACTGTACCTATCCAAGGTTATTTTGAAACATATTTAAGTACCAACACATTATTTCACAACCTCATAACTTGTAATAAATTAACTACCTGTTATTTAATTATTATATAAAAGAAGAAAGTGAAACCCTGAATTCGTTAGAGGAGATAAGAGCTACGCGATAGAAAGAGAGGCAACTTCTAGGTGAATATAACTGTAGCCAAGGGAGCGGCGTGCAACCTGAATTGCACTTTATTGTGTATGGAATAGAGTCGCTATTTAAATAAATGACTTTGCGGAGTGGATCTTCTGTACTTGTACTATTATGTATTTATAGCAAAATAAGCTCTATACATTTAAAAAAACGATTCAAAATAAATATCGTCCTTCACTTCGTGTAGTTAGATTTTAGGAAGAATTAAAGTTATGTATCTATAGGTATTGTCTAAAAATATAGTTCACATTTGCCATTACTGAACACGAGAGCGCGAGAGCTTGAAAATTTTCTCACCTTAAGGCCGGCCACACACTGACGGAATCACGGAATTCCGTACATACGTGATTCCGAACGCAGCAACTGCATACAAAATCTATGGGCCTGCCACACACATGCGGGATTTTTCCGTACAGTATCTTCATACATTGTCGAAATTGCATTCGGAATTCCGTAACGGGATTACGTCTGAGTGTGGCCAGCCTTAATTGGTTTTTCGAGTAGAAAAACGTAGGCAAATAGGTGGCCCTAAAGGTCTTTCGCTTCTGATTTTTTAGTCTATGAATCGTTCGTGCACGCCCGATAACGGGGTATGATAATTACACAACCACCGTACATCGATACTGCCATCGTTCGACGAATACCGAGTTCAGTCCTAGGAATTATCACATTTTTGTTTATTGTGTTTTTATTTCGATTTATTATTTTTTATTAATATTTTTGTTTTTTACAAAGAATATTACAAAAAAGACAAAAAATATACATGAAAAAATTCATTCTTCAAGTTTGCCAAAAGATGTCTCTACAGTCGTACTTATAATATAAAATGTTCAAAATAAAATTTTGGAGAGTACAATAAAAGTCGCCTTCTTAACTGGGTATAAAGTGAAGTGATTTAAAACAAAATTATTTTTAAAAGATGAAATGGTTTTTTAGTATGGTCATTGAGCGAATTGCAATATAATGATAAAATTCAACACTCGAAGTAATGACCCAGTAGCGTAACGGATTACCGCACCTCCCTCCACCGTATACATTAGAGATGGGTCGTACTAGGTAAATTTGATACTTAGTGCACCTGTTCCTAGTCCGACAAAATACTTGATCCAAATACCTATTCCACCTAGTCCACCTAGTATGATTGGAGTTCATACTTTCCGGCTGCGTATAGTATGGGTTCACGTTCAGTCATAATAGGTTTTTTTAATTAAATTATCCGACAAAACGGTCCACTTGTTTGTTTGTAATTTATATCACGAAATAGAGTGTTGTGTGTGGGCGTCAAAAGTTTATATTAGACTTCAATAAGATTAAATAAAACTATTTTAACGGATTTAAGACGCGTTTATTGTTGTGGAATCTTGATAACTGGAATGTCTTAGGAAAAGCTAAACATTTTGGGTTAATGAGTTTTCGACTTATCAAGAAGTTCGAGATAAAAAATATAAATTAAGATAGATATAATATGCAAAAATTTGAGAAAGGCGCGATTTCAAAGTATATTTTTTCAAGTAGTTGAGTCAAAGTTAAATAAAAATTCTTCTTAAGTGTTTTGGTACATATTTTTTGAAACAAATTGCATATCTATTATTGAAGTAAACTGTACAAACATCTAAATGAAATCGTTATCTTCTTTTGATTTGAGGAATTTGCAGATTTATCAATTATTTTTTCCAGTTCAAACAATAAACAAACATAATAAGGTACACAGCTGTGTTACTTAGAAAGTTTAATGGACGTATTCATACATTGCACGTGTTCAAGGCACAAACAATAGATTAGAACTGAAGCACCGAACATTTTCTATAGATTATATTGTTATGAGTTCGGTGAATTCGAAGTAAAACCTTTCCGACTGATTATTTCGCTCTGTATAATAACATTAAAGAATTGTTGAAATAAAAGACTTTTTAAAGGATACTAGCGCGGTTTTATTGAAAGTACTTTGGTAATTAGTTGGTATTTGGATAGAGATGCTGGTTGGAAAATTCCACCAGCTTGGGACCCCATCATTCACAAGCTAAAGCCCCAAACACACACTGCAAGATCTAAGGATACGGTTAGTTCCTTTTGCAAATAAATTAATAAATATTAAAGACGGAGGTCGGCTTTCCTTTCCAAGTTTTCTTTCGCCATTTATTTCTTGGAGGGGCCTCCCAATTTTGTGAAATGGTGGTAGTTTCAGTAGATTCTCTCTTTTAAACGTTAATTAAATCACATAATTAAATTACAAATTAACTAAAATCAATTAAAAATTTTTGTTAAATATTAATTTCTGAACGTCTTAAAAAATTCATAGCTTGAGGGTAGGTTTTTTTTGCTTTTTAACATTAAATCGATTCTTTTTTATTTACAATTATTATTTTTTTGTTCTTTTTGGTCTTTTCTCATTAAATCAAGTCTTTCTATTTACAATAATTGTTATTTTTTTACTTTTGATATTAGTTACCTTATTAGCTATTTACATTTGTCAAGATTAATTCATGTACAATTTTGATGCAAAAACATCAATTGCTGTACTTTTCTGGACCCCAACCTTGTTCTACTGTCGTTGATGAGGAGACCACATGCAGAAAAAAATCTTTCACAAGGTACACTAGTAGCCATTGCTAAAGGTGAAAATTTTTCATCCGGTAACACCACTTTATCTTCTAAATATCGCTGCACTTCTATAATGGCTCTGGATGTTGCAGTTCCTTTGGGTTGAATATTTTTTCATTTTGTCCATGTAGTGCTGCCATACTGAACTCGTTTTTTTTTGTGATTCCTCTGAAGTGGAGGATTGTGGCTCCACTGAAGACGTTGATTGCTCTTCTCTTTCATACAATGATTGAGCTCTATCGTCTTTGTTTATTAGAGAGGTTACAAGCTGTATTATATTTTGTTTTGTGTTGTCAGCCACATACTGGTTCTCGAAATATAATTTAAAACGCGGGTCAAGGAACATACAAGTGGTGAAAGTACGGCTTCTGTCTAAATTTGAGAATCTGTTTTTTAAGGCACCTAATAAATCTTGTCGCAGGGCTTGAGCGGTGGGTAGATAAGTTGTAGTATCTAAACTCTCTAACGAATTTATAAGTAAGATGTTTTTTTTTCAAATGTTTTGTCAGATTTGACACAGAACTTTTAAAATTTAATTGGTTTTTACATATTATTTTACACTGGGCTATGTACTGGCCTATGTCTATAAAGTGGCCCCAAGCTACACTAGTTACGTTTGGAGGCATATTTATTAAATACCTAACCTAAGTTCAGTCAATTGTAAAACTAAAACTCACTACTAAACGGAGAACAGATAAGTACTTAACTACGCACACTTTCCCGTATGATCCCGCACGCAATACTTCGACCGGACACGATCAGTACCTTGATTACGTAAAGCTGTTGCTAACAATTCTCGATTGAAATCGATTGAAAGCGCAGTTGTATTGCTGCTTTAGTTAAGATAGTTGTCACATTGGTTCTAACTAAAGCAGCAATGTAACTGCGATTTCTGTCAAAGTTGATTGCAACAAAATTACAAAATCACCCCCCAGTGCTCGACCGATATGACGATACTAGTCCAACGGCTACCTAGTGTCTGGCAGAGACTAAGTAGGACTAGTTAGTCTCTGGACTAGCCTGAAGATCGAGCTCAACACGACGTGTGAGCGAGATGGCGAGACACCGGTGGGCAGCGGCGAATAGAGCGAGCGAGCGCAAACCTTCCGTGAAATCCGCGATGACTCATAGCGTTACGTACGGATCTGTGGTCAGAACAACTGGATATTTTTGAGGACTAGGTGGATCGAGTATTTTTTGATTTAGAATAGGTGCCGCCTAGTCTCGTAAAATACCTATTCCCGGGATCTGTTCTAGTATATACGCCTCACCTCTAAGCACTACAATCGTTCGACGAATACCGAGTTCAAATCCAGCGAGAGTAACATTTTTATTTTTTGTGTTTTTTGTTTAGATTTATTCTTTTTAATTAATATTTTTTGTTTTATATAAAGAATATTGCAAAAAATTAAAAAATATATATGAAAAAACATTTTCAGCAATTATAATTTCACGCATTTTTGTCATTAGTTCCGCTCAAACCTCCAGAGGCGCTGATGGCCTTTCAAATCAGTGTTTCAAAAATTTGCTACGAGTGGGCGCTCTTTTCCCAATATATTATTTTACTCTTTGTGACCGATGCGATGACTTAGCGATTGGTCTGCGGGAATGCTGATCTCATTTATTTAATCTTGTCGAGTTGCTTTGCTTTTGCTTGGTTCTTGAGCTGAAAATAAATTGAAAACGAAAAAATCGTGAGGATTGCACCATAAAATATTTATTTATATGTGTTTATATATACTACAACAAATATGTGGGATAACGTCATAGAATATTTGAAGGATCCTCTTCTTGTTGTGAAAGTGCAAAACTTTTTTGGAGTAATTTACAGAAGTAACCTTCGGCAGACCGATGAAGCGGCCACAGTGATTCATTCTGACAAACTAGACCATGTGAGTGAAGAGTACGACTTGAAACAGCACAAAAGAATACCAAGTAACATATCAAGCAGTTCTCAATCTTCAAATGATACCGATAGTTCATGGGAGAGCAATGGGAAGGACGAACTTGTGTGCACCGTTAACAATTGGTTCTGGTACTACTTGTTCGTAATAGGCACGGCACTTGGAGATGAGATATTTTATGCTACCTTCATACCATTTTGGTTCTGGAATGTTGATGGAGCCGTTGGCAGGAGAGTGGTATTGGTTTGGACAATTGTAATGTATATAGGTAAATATTTGTATTTAACAATACTAATAAAACTATATCTTCATTTCTATATTCTACATCATTTATACTCTTACATTACTCAATTGCCAATGCAATGCAATTTGCAATTGCCAAATACGAATTATAAGATGATAATAATGTTTACTGTCTATCAATAGCTATTGTTTACATAATTATTTGAAAATGTAGTCCATATCCCCCATTTCCAGGTCAAGGCATCAAAGATATAGTTCGATGGCCTCGACCGGGCTACCCGGTCAAGAAATTACAGGACAAATGGGCTATAGAGTATGGCATGCCCTCGACACACGCCATGGTCGGGGTATCCATTCCGTTCTCAGTTTTACTGTACACCATAAATAGGTATCAATATCCTGAGTTCTGGGGTGTAATCATTGCTGTTTCGTGGTGTACATTGATTTGTGTTAGCAGAATTTACCTTGGGATGCACAGTGTGCTGGTAAGCATAACATCTAATGCTTGGTTTATACAGGGTCAGTAACAGTAACCCAGTCCAGCGCTGACTTGCTACTGGACCTGTGAAGACACTAGTTTCAACCCAGTCCAATGCAGACTTCTCGCTAGCAAGTCACTCCAGCTGACTAGCCACCCGTTCTATTTTCGGGCACAGTACTGCCAATCCTGCCTTGTCTACACTGTTACTGGGTCCAAAATTCAAAGTCACTGGGTCCAATCACTGACCCTGTATAAACCAGCCCTAAATATACTTTAATATGTTGTTGTGTAAGAAACAGAATTTATTGTCTTTGGTCCTAACTCTGTTCGTGTTCTAATTTCCAGGACATAGCTGCAGGGCTGCTACTGTCATCGTCCTTGCTGGTGGTGCTGATTCCCCTGGTGGACTGGCTTGATGGGATTCTATTGATGAACAACTTTGCTCCCATTGTTGTCATAACATTATCTATATTGGCCATTGTATTCTACCCTAATGCTGATAAGTGGACTCCTACTAGGTAAACATTAAATCATAATATTATACCTTTGCTTATTGTCTATCTTATAACTTTAATTACGTCAGTGATACTTCATTAATTCATTTAACTAATGTGCCACACCCTTGTTGATGAAGTTCCTCCATTTTTCCTACACTTGACAAGGCAGATGAGATATTTTATTTTCCTTCAATAGACTCTCATAATAATGCATCAATGTTTCAATGAGGATCAGTAACAGGTTTGAATCCTATAGTTTTATTGATATAATATAAACACATTTTGATAGCTATGAAACCTAGTGAAAGAATTTTTGAAATCCGTTTAGAAATGATTAGAGTTAAAAGGGTTTAAAGGAAATGCCAAGCTCAATGCAATATGTGCTTTATCACGTACGACATAAGGTTCGCGTCCGTCGCGATGACGTCATAGGGACCCCCGAAAAATCAGTGTTTTAGCTCTTATAAGATCTCAGGTTTAAAAGATATCATAAAAATTTTTACGTAGTTAATCATAAGGTGGCATTAGCTTTCTAATTACATTAAAACATTTTATCGGTAAAATAATGTTAAAAATAACGTTAAAAATATTTTACCGGTAAAATTAGCGTTAAATATAGCGTTAAACTTTACCGGTAAAATTATCGCTAAAAAAATAACGTTATTCATTGGAATAACGTTAATTTTAAAGTTTAACTAGTTTAACGGTAAAAAAGTAAGAAATAACGTTACATTTAAAAATAACGTTATCATTCCCTGTCATAATTACTTAAACGCTTAAAGCGTTATTGCTTGCGCGGCCATAAAAAAATAAGTTTAAAAACTAAAACTCGACTACGGAAAAATCGTGCTCTAAAAAGTAAGAAACAAGAAAATATTCATAAAAAGGATAACCGTAGTCGCATGCCACTTTGTCCTAGACACGCACGGCACGGGCTGGAGGTGGCATGCGTCTACGGTTATCCTTTTTATGACTATTTTCTTGTTTCTTACTTTTTAGAGCACGATTTTTCCGTAGTCGGGTTTTAGTTTTTAAACTTCTTTTTTATTTTCATTGAACTGTATCGCGTTAGAGTATATATTCTGTGACTGTATGTAAACTAGAATGGACAGATCTATGGCACAAATTGTCGCAGCGATTGCAAAGATGGCGGCTACGCATGGACAGTGCGAGCGTGAGTTGTCAAAGAAAAAGTAGCATGCACACAGATGCGACACATTCTTCATAATGATTAGGATATACCTACTTGTTTAATAATATTGCATAAAATTATAGTAAGAACGCAATTTAATTAGGTAATAGGCACATGTTAATACTTACTCGAAAAATAAAAAAAGGAGGATGGGCATTGAGTATCCGCACTCAAAACAATTATTTGGTGTCGTCGAATAGATTTTTTATTAGGAAAATATAAGGTACTATATGGAAGGAAACATGGAAAAATATTTTTCCATGTATCCATTGTAATAATAATAATAATGATTAGGATATACCTACTTGTTTAATAAAATTGCATAAAATTTAATAAGAACGCAATTTAATTAGGTGATTGGTACATGTGAAAACTTACTCGAAAAAGGAGGATGGGCATTTAGTACCCGTATTTGATGGCGTCGAATAGATTTTTATTAGGAAAAATATTTACTAACCCAGATCCTTGTCCGGAAACCGCGGAAAGCTCACAAAGTGCTAGTTCTAGTTGATATCATAATAATCGCATATACGATATTATTATAAAAAAAATTGCAAATACGATTTTACATATACTCTGCTTTATCTGCTGCTTATAATAATTACTCTGTCATAGCATTAAAGAAATAAACGAATTGAAATAAAAATCTATAATTTCAATTAAATCTTATAAAATTGAAATTAAAAAGGGAAGATAAGGCTCTAGCTAGCGTCTTAAAATGCGCCCTCAAAATTAAAGCGTTGAATAAACGTACAAATTAATTCTATAATTCAAAAACACTTGAAAAGTACTGGGGATCGAACCGGCCGGCACAGCGCCTATCCAAATGGTAGTCAACGGCATTAGTAAAGTAAAGTAAGCATTTATTTGGCGATTTCAATACAATACAGATCTTAAAAATTAGAATTTCAGCTGGACCCATAAATATATTAAAAATATAAAATATATGTTAAGAGAAAACACATTAACCACTATACTATCGACGATGCCAAAACTGATGTAGGTATAATACAGTCTAAAATAGTCAAAACAAAAAATGTAACAAAAACATATTGTGTTGATTTTTTTTTTCTCTAAACTACCGAGTCAGATTTTGATGCCGCTTTGCATAAGGGTGTAGTTGAGGTATCCCTACATAAATACAACAACAGTGTCGCTATTGGTTCATGGACCACTTCCTATACAAATTTTCCCACTCTCCTTTCTCATAGACAATTACTCTATTGAGCACTTTTACGAGCGTTTTTTTTTCAATATAGATATTCGTGCTAGAGGTAACGTAGGTACACATTCGAACTCACTATTTGCTTTGCCACTCGAGCGGGATGAGTAATTGCGGCAATGGAGCACAGTTGTTCTGTGCACGGATGTGCCTCGACAACAAAATACAGTAGGGATTTAAGATTAATAATCACTTTTAATTATTTTTTCTTTTTTGACAAGCCCCTGGACATATTTTTCGCCTGACAGCGTAAGTTAAGTACCTACACTGTGGCGGCGCGCGGCGGTGTTGTCCTACATCATAGGCAGTTCTTAACGGAATATAATAATATACTTATATTGTAAAACTGTGCTTTTAGTTCACCTATCCTAGTTTAGTACCTACGTATACATTCTGTATAGTTCACTTTTCATAATCTATGATTTTCATACAAAATGTCGGCTCAGTAGAAATAATGTATAAAAATTAGTTTTGGTTGGTTTATGTTGATGTTTTGTTTACTTACCGATGATAAGTCACTACACAATTTTTTTGCTTCGTAGTGGCACGATTTTTGCACGTCTTCAACACACAGGTCGGCATTTTTATCGGCACAATTACACCGTGCGTTCGCGGTGAGCGTTGGCGAGTGACTAAATGAGTTGAGGTCAATTGACCTCAACGCGTGGAGCAAAAATCGGGGCCGCGAGGTCGATTCTATACATACATTTCAATGTTTATTTTAAATATTTTGGAGTTGTCAATAGGGTGAAAGCAAGCAAAGCCACGGGCAAAAGCTAACAATTTATATATTTTTGAAAAGTGCTCATTAAGCCCTTTCATTTGGTAATTGGTACCCAACACGGCATTATTAAAAAAAAAATTTTTTTTTAGTTCGTGTCTTTAACTCCTCTAGAGGGCGCCACACTCAATTTAATGTAACGTCATATAGCCTATGTACATTGGACGATTAAGGCGCTTCTAACGATACCTCATTTGTCAAATTATAACAAGTAGTTTAGAAGTTATGAGGGAACAGATGAATTTACAAACATACATACATACAGGTCAAAATCATATACCCTCCGTTTTGGCTTCGCCGTAGTCGGGTAAATTTGCTATTGAGATGATGGAGAAAACACACTTCAACAGTTCACTTAAAAAAGGAATACCTACCCAAGATACTATTGCCCATGAAGTTGCTCAAATATTGCAAAAAATCAGGCATAGTAATGTTGCACGGAAACTGAATCTCAGTAATTGATTCCGTTCGAAGAGTATTCCAACGGTTTCTAGAGACTGTTGGCTATGTCTGAAGGGAAGAGCAGATAGGATTAAATTAACTTTGAAGAAATTCTTGAAAAGGTGCGATTTTTCTGATGCCAAGTGTAGTTTGAAGTGTAAGTATATGTGTACTGACAACTACCATATAATAATAATCTATAATTTGTTCAACAGAGGTGATACTACAATGATAGTGAGCGTGTGCGCGGGCATCCTGGCCGGGTCGTGGACGAACTACCAGCTGGGCAACATGGCGGCGAGCAGCCAGGCGCCGCCCTACGAGATCATCTGGCCCTCCGTGGACATGGTGGGCTGCACCATCCTGCGCACCGTGCTCGGCTTCTGCGGCGTGCTGGCCACGCGCGCCATCGGCAAGTCCATCTCCTACGCGCTCGTGTGCGCCCTCCTTGGCAAAGATAAGAACGAACTTCGAAACTCGGAGAATAGTCTCGACAACAAGAACAAAATCATCGTTGAGCTGTGCTACAAATATTTCACATACGGTATGATCGGCTTCAACACCACCTATGTTTTCCCCAACGTTTTTGACTTGTTACAGATCAACAGACCCACTTACTACACAGAGATTTAAATCACATGAAATTTGTTTAAAGGGAAGATTCATTACCATTTCTACTATTTTCTTATTCATTGTTGAAATGCACTTGTGATAAATTTTAAAAGCACCATCACATGTAGTGCTCGAAAGTAGGTTATTTGAAGTAACCGCAGCAAATCAAATTACTCCAGCGTCATATTAGATCCCTCCATTAATAACTGTTGATTGTAACTGTTTATTTGTTTAATTTAATGTATGTATTAATTTAACAATACCTTAGTATTTGTGAATCATAATCACCAAAATTGAAAATCTTCTTTAGTACCTATAGAATTATTAATTTAGTGAGAATAAAGTAGAGAGTGTGCCTTGTAGTGAGGGTGGTTGTTTGTTACAAGTTGATGTTTGGAATGCACCTTGCCCTTCAGGATCAAGTATACTTCCACTAATGTACACCGGTCTCAAAAGGTCCTGAAATGTCCACTTCCCAAAATGTCCACTGCCCGTTATGTAGAACAGATAGGATTAACTGATTGGATACATTTTTAAGTACCAGCATCACATAAATATGGAAGATTAACTTCTATTATTTAAAAAAACTTTTTTTTTTATATTTTTTTATCCATTCAATTATTCCTATTCATTCTAAGAGTGTAAATTTTGGGAAATGTACATTACGGAGGATATTTTGGGAAATATACTTTTTGGGAAGTGGACATTTCGGAAAATACATTATGGAAAGTGTACATTTTGAACCTGAAGGCACCTTGCGAGTCATCAGTATGTTACCGATATGGTATTCATATTCTAATTTTTAGGGTTCCGTAGCCTAAATGGCAAAAAACGGAACCCTTATAGATTCGTCATGTCTGTCTGTCTCTCCGTCCGTATGTCACAGCCACTTTATTCCGAAAGTATTAGGATTACACAGTTGAAACTTAGTACGTAAATGTATTCTGTTAACCGCTTAACGAATTTAACACAAACATAAAAAAAAAATATTAAGGGGGGGCTCCCCATACATGGAACTGAAACTGAAAAATTTTTTTTTGTTCAAACCAATACGTGTGGGGTATCTATAGATAGGTCT
The DNA here is from genome assembly GCA_928269145.1 of Agriphila tristella. Taxonomy (NCBI): domain Eukaryota; kingdom Metazoa; phylum Arthropoda; class Insecta; order Lepidoptera; family Crambidae; genus Agriphila; species Agriphila tristella. The sequence continues at coordinate 28,758,660 of OV743439.1, read as the reverse complement.
TTAAAAATAGCATTGAGGTTCCTAAGACGATTTTTTTTCAAAGTCAACCGTTTGAAAGATAAACACTGCCAAAGTGGTAAAATGTGTGTCCCCCCCTCTAACTTTTGAAATAAGACAGTGAAAAATCTAAAGAAAATATATGCTGTAGATCTTAATAAACACTTTCAACGAAAATTGGTTTGAACGAAATATAATAATTGGTTTTTGAGATATAGCACATTTTCCAAAACCGCAAATATACCTAACCTTGTCATTCATACCAACACAACACTGAAAAACAAAGTTATTTTTGCAGACGAAAAATAATACTGGTATTAAATATCGTATGGTATAAGGTAATTACGGAACCCTACGGCGCGTGGCCCGACACGCACTTGGCCGATTTTTATTTCTACATTATAATGGATGCATTAACTACGAAACCACGATTATACGTTTTTTTCGATATTAAAAAAAATGGTCTAACAGAACAGAAAAGAACGAACAGCAATGTACACTGTTACTTTCTTTCTTAAAAATAAAACCATCAAACTCCCCCTATACAAAAAATATTGTTGATGCATTCCTTGCTTGACGTACGGATTTGTTACTAATTAGCATCAATTTATAAATAATACTTTATATCACATCACATATTGCACAAATTGTTGTTTATTGTTTAATAGTTGTGTAGTTTTAAATATTTACACATGTCATTTTATTGATTATGTAAATATATTTTATAATGTGGCTATCAGTGATTCTCAGTGATCAGTGATCGTTCTTTGTTCGTAGCAGTGAACTAATTACCATCTATTGCGATGCGGTGTTCTTTTGGTAATTTTAAGCGCGCAATATCGCGCTGTGCTGTGAAGTACAGTCTAAAGCACTAATACTGATAAAATTATTGCATTAAAACCTGAATATTACTCACTACTAAAAAGAAAGTGAACACATCATGATACATGATCATACAACTTGCTTTCATTGTAACAGCTTTTCATTTTATTATGTTTAATTTAGTTTCGATAAAATTCCGTCTAATTTATCCTTATTAGTAATTTTAGATCACTTTAAATAATTATATTTGTGAAACCACCTTAAATTGTCGAGTTTATTAAAGTATATTTTATTAATATTATTAATTAATATTAGGGACATCGGCATTATAATTACATGTTATTATTATTATTCGTCATAGGGATTTGACAGTCGGGAAAATGTGTACATTGCGCCGACGTACGTGATATTTTTATGAAAACATGTATGTAGGAATTGGTTTTATATATTTTTTGAGATCTGTTATTGATCATATTAAAAATAACGAACTTGCTTCTGTAACGGATGTCGATATCTTTGTTTGCATTAACATTGCCTAGCTCTGCATGTTGTGATTTTCCACATTTTCTCTGAAGGTGCTCTGAAACTCGAGTTGTTACTCATTTATTGAACTCGAATCAAGCTAAACCCGAAATGTTAAAAACTTCCATCATTCCAGTGCCTAAATAATATTGTCAAATTACTTGTTTGACTAATGTTCTGTATTTGTAAAAATGTGATAGATATTTACTAAATTACTGCCATAAAATTATATTGCACCATAAGGTTTTTTTTTGTAATTCCACAGTACCTTCTTACCGATGGTTTTCAGAAAGAACGCAAAATTGGTTCGAAATTAAATTCAACTTTGAATATAATAATTATATTTATTTGTCTAATATTGATACATAATAGGATACAAAATATAACCGCTTAATTTTACTTTTCTTACTCTATATAATTTAATTTACACAAAATAATGTTTATGATAAATATAAATATGTGAAGTCGCACTCCACTATATATATAATTACTTGTATTTTAAGTAAATATAAAATATATATATTTTTGAGTAACCTTTACTAATCGTATGAGGCGGTTTTTGCTAAAACAAGATCCTATTCAGTTTTAATTACTTGAAATTATGAAATAGCAGTTTATGCCCTACTTATTTAAAATTAATTTTATTGTATAACATTATTTTAGACAAAACTACATAAATAATAGAAAAGGGACGTCATACATCCTGTACATTATGAACTTTAGTTAACATCTAAACTAAACAAAAAAACAAGAATATACAATAGCCTGATTTGGCACTTGTTCAAGTAAATTATACGCCTTTAAGTGAAAGCTGTTTAAAATTAGGTTTCCTCAGGTAGAAGTCTATTATAAAAAAACGCGTTTTTTAATTGTAATTCTGGGAATGAGGATCAGTAACAGGTTTGAATACTATAGTTTTATTGATATAATATAAACACATATTGATGGCTATGAAACCTAGTGAAAGAATTTTTGAAATCCGTTTAGAAATGGTCGAGTTAAAAGGGTTTGAAGGAAATGCCAAGCTCAATGCAATTGTGCTTTATCACGTACGACATATGGTTCGCGTACGTCTCAATGACGTCATAAGGACACCCAAAAAACAAGTATTTTAGCTCTTATAACTTCACAGGTTTAAAAGATATCGTAAAAAAAAATCACACTTAATCATGTGGTGGCATAAGCTTTCTTTTTTTAAACAAAAATCGTTACTGATCCTCATTGCAAATGTGAAATCATAACACTGATAGTATTCAAGAGCTACATAAATAGTTGGAACCACTTATAACATCTCAACTCGCATAGCATTGTTGCTGTGATAAAGAGGGCATCTTAGTTACAATATTTTATATAGGAGTTATGTTGTAAATGGTTTAATTCATCCGTTCACCGTCGTCGTGTGTGGCATACAGCTTGGCCAGAAAGACTAGAAATTAAACAAAATGGAACTAAATTTTTTCAGTACAAAATATAGTCAGTGCTGCCATTTTGTTATGTTCGTCGTGATTTTGCCATGTTTACGTAGGAACTGGCGATCTCAATTTTTGTCAACTCTTTATGGTCAAGCGTATAACTACATGTCAATAATTGTAGTCACTTTCTGTTAATGCTTATAGCCGTTGACATGAAACGTCAGCGGAGGCATACATAAAGACGAGCGGGGTCTTCGCTAAGCTTTCTGGAGAAAGCGAGAGCAAGACGACGCTCTTCGACGACTACGCCTGGATTCGGGGCCTTCTGCTGGCAACTCAAACGGAACCCTATTTCTTTCTGATAAGATCGAGTTTTTTTTAATATTCTTATCATGTTGTAACTAAGTAGTCACTTTCAACAAGACGCGAAAGTGGAGGAATACCAGTTTCGTATAAACTAGGACAATTGCCACAAATGATTGAATTTTGAAATAAAAGACCGAACTAAACAATAAAATCGATAACAATAATTTATTTTCGTTAAACTATCTCCGGCGCGCCGTGCCCCTAGTGAGGTAGATAGGATGCGCGCCACTTCTCATTACACTATACATTATTTAAACGATTTACATAATTGAAACTATAAACAAACAAGTTCTGAATAAATTGGATTTTATAAATTTTTGGCCAACATTAAGACATTTATAATGAATGACTGCGTGTGGTTAACATAACAGCCATCAGTTGAACACAGGAAGACAGAAGTAAGAAAGGTACGAACGACTCGACTTAATCCGTAACAATATAATACATGTTAAAATTACAAGTATCCGTCGCTTACTACGTAGGTAGTTCCCACGCTCACTCATCCTTAAGTGAAATGTTTCATCATTCAAACAACACAATCAACAATCATATTCCATTATCTATGCAGGCACAGTTTTTAAGGATAAGTGGGTGCAAGACTGATTTATTTTACATAGCGGATATGTACAAGCTTGTAGTGTTACCCAGCATAGCTATACAGGTGAACAACTTGAAGACTCATTTACATGTAACTAGTAGTATTCACTGTTTGTTTGTGTCAAAATGTTGTATGAAGTTTCCGTGTTGAGTTGTCCACCCGATATTGGGCTGAGCCGCTACGAGGTCGGTCCGTGAGCCGCGTGCGCGGGCGACAGGTCGAAGCAGACGCGCCTGCGCCGGCCCGGCGCCGCTGCCTCTCATGCCACGTTGATGGGGTTGGGACTCGATAGTAGTTTCTCGAACAAGGATTCCCCCTCGCTGTCGTACTGCAACAAAAGAGAACCACAGTTATTTTAAGTTTCAGTTACAACTAAGAAAGCGTTACTTATAGTCTAGTTCTGAAATTACCTATGTTAATTTAAAATTTATTTGCCTACTAGCTTCCGCCCGCGACTTCGTCTGCGTGGACATTCGGAAAATCCCTACTCTTAAACCGGGATAAAAAAGTATCGTATGTTTTAATCCAGGCTATAAACTGTGTGACAGTTTTCATCCAAATCTGTTCAGTCGTTTTTGCATGATTGAGGAACAAACATCCAAACCCACAAACTTTCGCATTTACAATATTAGTAGGATAATAATACTAAATATAATTTATTTGTGACGTTCATCAGTATTATATCAATTTATTAAAGTGTTGTATTGATGATTATTAATGTTTAAGCTTTTGAATTTAAGACGACTCTCATGTTATAATTTGTCACGTAGATGTTACTGGAACAAATTAACATTTATTACAAAAGAATAAAGATTAGTTTCCTTAGCAGAAAATGAGCTCTCGAATTTGCGATTTTATTTATAACGCGATATGGGGTCACAACAGGGTCATTAGTATCATAATTTGATAACTTAATGATCTTTACTCTCTTACTAAGATAATAGAACGGTGATATGTTAGTAAAAATATTTAATACTATTTTAATGGCATTATCATTCTACAAACTAAGAATGCTCAAAAGCATACACCAAACCTTTGAATGTAACCAATTATTCAGTAATTATTATATAATCTTCTTTATTAATGCACCTAACTTAGTAATATATTATTATAAATAAAAGATTATTATTTATTATTATTTATTTATTATTTATTTTAAAATGTTATAATTAATTAATTAAGCGAGTTCTTAATTTAATTGAAAAATTGTAGTGCCCTAACGGGGTTCATGATGATACTTTTAATATTTACCACCATGTAAAACTCATGAGACAATAAAGATATTTGTATTTGTATTTAGATACCTATGTCACTAATGAACAAAATTAGTGTTCTACTTAAGTGTAACAATACTTTTGTCATTGGGAATTCAGGTAAACAAAAATAAATAGTATTACTAACAATGAGCGCGGCTCTAGTGAACTCTGGCTTATTAATTCCACGAAAGTGCGTAACATTTACTATAAAGACTTGTTGACAGGAAAAATCGTGTGCGCGCCCTCAAATTTCCTGTAATACTCGATGTAATCAGAGCCATAAACATTGAACTTTAAAACATAGTTTTACAAATACAGAATCAGATACTGTCCTTATTTTCCCTAAAAACGAGTATTTATGTATTGATTAAGTACTTATTTTTAAGTAAGTAATCCAATACATAAATGTCTAGCTTCAGTAACTATAATCTAGCCTTTATTTAATCCACTACTGTGAGAATAATTAGTGTGTATTGTTATTTATCATCTCCAACATTGTTATTTCAATTTCAATGCTCACATAATGTTATTATCATTTTTATGTTTAGTTGATTATTATTTTAATTGCAAGGGTACTATAATTCTATCCTACTAATATTATAAATGTAGTTTGGATGTTTGTTACTCAGTCACGCAAAAACGGCTGAACGGATATGGTTGAAAAGTTTTAAAAGTGTGTCTTGACACGATCGATTTCCCGTTTCTAGCGCTTTCAACAGAAGCATGCATTATTGCATTTAATAGCGCATGACCTATCTTCTCAAAAAACGTCAATTATTGTTTTAAATTGCCATGGTTATTGAAGTTATAATAATAAACTATGTCGGGATTTACACCGTGTAGGTTGTTTATTTTCGAGACTCCGATATTTCGGCGCAGTTGCATGCGCCATGATCACGGAAGAACTGTCGATTGATGCGTGCGGGTAGATGTTATTTTATTGGCAGACGATTCGGTCTACTCTCCATCTAGTTCTTTTATTACACTCGATAAAAATTTAAAATCGATAAAAAAATTAACAGGTACATGGTGTAAATCCCGACATAGTTTATTCTAATAACGTCAGTATGGCATAGTTTTTTTTTTGTTGAACAGGAAAGTTTACGGTTTGGAGGCAATATTGAAAGGTGCGTCTGACGCAAGTTGAATTGAAAGTTGAAGCGACAAGACAGACCATAATACAAGGCTTGTGTTGTGATGCTAATTAACGGCATGCGTAGTGCGTTTTTTCCGCGTAATGAGAGAGGATTCGTTCACCTAACCAGCCACCGCGCCGGTCACTCCTTTGGCTCAGGCCCTGAGTAGAAAATCGTAAGAAGCTAGATACTCACATCATCCTCCTCGTCGGATTCGGTGTCGCTGTCTGTCTGAATCTTGACGAAGAGTCTCTCGCACTTGTTGCGGCGCGCGAGGCGGCGCGCGGTGCGGCCGCCGTAGTCGTGCGCGGCGCGGGCCACGCCCGGGCACTGCTCCAGGAGGTACTGCGCCATGCGCACGTCGCCGCGCCGCGCCGCGATATGCAGCGCTGTCCATCCCGCTAGGCCTTCCTGTACATAAACTCTCAACATGAATAATGACAATAACAGAGACCTTAGTTAGGTAAGTGGCGCCAATAACGGAAAAGTTAAGGGGAAACCGGTTGTCGTGGTATGGACATGTAATGCGGAAGAATGAGGAGCAGGTTACGCGAAGTATAAAGGTGGATGGATATACGGGTAGAGGAAGACCAAAGAAAAGATGGATGGACTGTATAAAAGAGGATATGGCTAGAAAGGAAGTTAACTTTGAGATGACGAGTGATATGGAAGAAACATACATGCTGCGCCGACCCCAAATAAATTGAAAAAAGGGATAAGGGCAGGAAGATGATGATGAACAGTGGCCTTAGTTGGAGCCGTTAACGCAATATTGAAGTAATGTTTCGAGATGGAGGAGCTCTTAGCAGCAATCGGTTCAGTTATTGGTAGTTATTTTCCCGAGCTTCGTGCTTCGGAGGCACGTTGTGCCGTTGGTCCTATCAGGCTGATGTATAGTCGTTAACACCCGCCAATCGGAATTGGGTCGGCGTAACTAGTGGGTTATTTTATGACGGCCGATCGAATCGAACGTCAACGTCAATCAGGTAATTTACGATAGCGTGTGAATTATATGCAAATTGACTTATTCTGCTCAACATAATAGTAATTTACAAAGTCAATAAAGGGGTTGTATATTGCGGTTGACTAAGCGATTCCTTCACAAACTTGTTCAGGGTGATAAAGTGATGAGAACTTTAATTCCAAAATGTTCTATAACTGGCTGAGCGAGTAGTTCTAAAACGGTTGGGGATTCGATTCCCGCTTCTGGCTCATCTCTTAGACGAGGGGACTTTTAGTATGTTCACTCCCTAAGCACCCTAAATAAGTTTTTGGAGGAATTACCCGCTGATTTGCGTCTTACCGAGACATTGCCAAAACAAAAGAAAACTGGAAAAACCCTACGTAAATGACAATCTATCTTATCAGCTGATTAGTTGAAAAGCGGGTTTTCCGATCCGGTTCTGCAATGACGTCTTTCGAGGCTTTCGTATTTTTATCCGAACATCTTTAAGTTTGTAAAATTATTGGAAGTTTCCATAGACCCAAAGAATAGTGTTACATTTTTTGGGTTGAGAAACTATATGTTTGCTCTACTATGATAATGGAACGGAAATGATTTCCTGTTTCTGAATCATAATTCCATCCTTCGTTTCCACGAAGAGCGCCACCGCTTTTCTGTACGGTCATAATTACACATGGGATATTCCATTCCATCTCCAAAAGAGACGAACACTGTATACTCAGAACCAAATATTGTAGCGACATATTGGAAAAGGTCCAAAGATTTATTCAGATTAAAAAGCCACAGTGGGATAATTATGATGACGTGTACAACTAATAGTTACGTTTTATAAATATTAATATCTGTTGCGTTGACTATTGAGTTGAGTTGTAACAAACAATGACCTCACGAACGAAAACCTTACGGCGCGGTGGAAAAGATTTGTTTTGAATCAAAACCTACATTTTATTGAACGCTAGCTAGCTTTTGAACAATAAAGTATCAACATTGGTTTTAAACTGGTATTTGATGACAGCCGAATCATGTCCAATGCGGAAGTTTTGTAAAATGGTATTAACCAATAATTGATTATGGATAATAATAAAGGAGCTCGGTGGCGCAGTGCTTTAGCGCCTGGCCCAGCGATTGCGGAAGTTAAGCAACGTTCGCAAAGGTCGGTCATGGGATGGGTGACCAAAAGTTTATTATCTCGAGCTCCTCCGTGCTTCGGAAGGCACGTTAAGCCGTTGGTCCCGGCTGCATTTGCAGTCGTTAACACCCACCAACCCGCATTGGGCCTGCGTGGTGGGTTATGGGCTGGCCCATCCTCCTTACCACCCATAAGGAAGGTCTGTGCCCCAGCAGTGGGGACATCAAAAATAGCTGATGGACAATAATAAAGTATCCATAAACAAGTGGTGACGTCGACTGAAGGTACTCACCCTGGCATTGATGTCGGCTCCGTAGTAGACGAGTGTTTGCAAAGCCTTGACGTGTCCCGCTGTCGCGGCGAGGTGCACGCATGTCTGACCTGCAACAACCATTACACGACCATTAGTATCGTCTGTTCCAAAACTTTCCTAATTGCACCTTAGTAACTTTTTAATGATGAATGGCCTAAATTAGAAGAGGGATTTTCCAACGACTCTAGTCTAGTAACATCGCCGTCTGCTATTTGACGTAAATCAATGGATTTTACGTCTAAGAGCGACAGGTAAACCGCCGTGTGCCGTCCGGTTAAAATTCAAGGTTGTCATAAAATACTTATAGGATTATGTTTTATTAAATCTGTTACAATATATTTTAACAAAACTTATTGAAGATTTTAGATTAAACTTTTTGCAGCATACTATAAAAAAATATTGTAGGTACTTTAGCATATTATGTTTCATCAGTTTTTCTTCAACGATAGTGTCGATTAGATTAAACTGACAATTATAGTAAATTGTGATTGTATTGTAATTCACTGTCTCGTAAATGAATCACAATTTGCGCTATAAGATTGAGAGCGAGGCCTCTAGCATGATCATTTCCTTAAAATTATGGAAACAGAACTAAAGAAAATACTGCGTAGGTTTATCATACTACCGACGGGTGATATCATGGGCCAATCGAGAGTTAGCCGTGGCGGATGCTGCGATCCTGTTTGATGATTTATAATATTATTCATTTATTACACAGAGTTCATAGACAAATGACCCTTGCTTATCGTCAATCAGACATTCGGTTGACGTAATACAACTGCCTAACAATTTAAACGTTTAATTATATTTTTGACTTAAATATAAGTAGGTATTTATTTTTAAAACAATTTTAAATAAACCATGACAGATCATAATCTATCCATATTACAGGAAAGGATTATAAACAAGTTAATAACCATGAAATAAAGAAGCTACTCATTCAATGGTTAAAACTTTTAGACTATGATAACACCGAAAATTTGTTTGCAATAGTACCTATACTAATCTCGTCCAACCGTCCACACTACTCACACACACATACACACACCACACACACACACACACACACACACACACACACACACAACACACACGCACACACTAACACACACACACACACCAACACACTCACATCCAAATATAGATTATTAAGAACAGCAGAATTTATCTATCTTTATTATTATTTTTCTTCTTATTTTTCTTTTCCTCTCATTAGATTTACATGCAAGATTGTACGTCATAACTGGGGAAGTCACTGCGGTCTGTAATACAGTTTTACTACAACAGACGCAGAGATTCATAAATAATGTGTACATGTTTGTTATCTAATAAATAAATTATTATCTTATTATTATCTTATCTAATCAGGATTTATACGGCCCCGATACTGTTGGGAATTTTGGACTTGATCCAAGATTATTTGGAACTGTACCGAAATAGATCGTTTTGTTCGAAAACAACGCTGCATTAAAATTTAAGGAATGAGACTAAATTTCAAACGTACTATCGCAAAAATGATGAGGTGGGGACGGTATGTCCATTTGTCCAATTCCCAGTAAATTGTTGAATCAATTGCTAACATAAAATTATTATGCCTTACTTTTCAAAACACACCTAAGCAAAATAAAAATAATGCAAAATTGTTATTCCAAGGTTACAAAAACAATGTTTTTAGTGAATTTATGCATAATAATAAATTATCCAAGAGATATTTTTAGTGTGATGAGATAAATATCTTGTTCTTGAGTTTGTTTTTGATTTTTATGAGCGGCTGGTCGGGCTGATCCATTGATCACCTGATTGACGCACCATTGCGCATTTGATGGTTACGCATCCGCCTTAGCGGTAAGTGATGGAGTGGTCACGACAATGCGGTAGTAGTAATAATAACCAGTTCTGCGCGTACGCAGCTGGTCACGTGCCACGCATCCTAGAGCTGCACTCTCACGCTATGCACACCATGGGCTCAATTACAGACAATTCAATGGCACTTCCTCCTCAATGGGAATGTTTCATCAATACTAATCTTTGCTCATTAATAGTGCGCGTCACAACAACTCGATGAACGTAAAACAAGTTCTCGTTGAAAGATCTTTCTAGTGATTTTGTTAAAAATGTTTATTGACAGCAACATAGTATGCAAATGAGTATGGTATCGTCAGAGAGAGACGGAGCGAGGAGCGCGGCGGTGGTGAGCCGCGCGGGGAACGGGCATGGGGTTTTCCCAACTATGCGGAGCGCGAGCGGCGAGCGGCTGCGCGGGCGCACTGTCCTCGCCAAATATAGACACGCCGAGACACGGCTTTTCACTGACCTAACTAAAGAACACGCCAGTCTCACGACAATGAATAATGTACTAAAAAAGTGAAGGCTATTCATCTCAATAAACAGAGTGATTACAAGTAACTATTTAAGTAACCAATAACTGTAGTCTTTGTCGATTCGAAAGAACTGCAAGATATAGAAATATTAAGCAGCATTAACTCAGTTCAATACTATACTATACAAAAAATACTGCTTTTGAGCTAATGCTTAATAGTCAAAGGGAATAATACGATTATGGGCCAATGGAAATAACCTATTACGCCATCACTAACATTTATTTCCATGTTCATGTTAAACTATAAATCCCAGCGATATGAAATGGGTAGGTAGGTACGTTAATGTTGTTACGTGTACGTTAACGTTAATGTAGTTTATGTAGGTTTTTGTAAATACCCAGCTAGAACTAACGATGTTGAAATGTTCTGTAAACAAACGCATGGCGGGCAGGCCATGATGAACGAGGCCAGGCTTCGGAAAACCCCGCGCTCCACAATCCATTGCTGCTCCGAGATAGACGCCCGCGCCGTATCCGATTATCCGTTGGTGATGATAGTCCAACCAACAACCAACGGCAGTTGCGTAGTGTAGTTCTACTCGTCATGTTATATTTAACAAGTACCTATTTAACTCAACTATTGAATGGCATTGCGAACTCTTTGACGATAATAAGGTTAGCTTAGTTCATCTGATATGTGACGTAGGTACTTAATATTAACTGTTGTTAGCCATCGATATAGAAAATATCGAGAATCACCCCTGATCCCAGTAGTTTTACCGCGTAGAGATCACATTTAATACTTCATCCTTAATTGGTGCTACGAAGTTTCACGTTTTCATTTAAAGTTTTAAAAATCTATTTGATTAGGCGTTCGTTTAAAGTTAATGGGTTCATTGAATGGCGATTAGTTGTTTGACCGCAATATGCAGAGTTGTAGAGTCATGCGCGATCGCGAGAATGATGTAGGTTGATATAGAAAGCTACAATCATCTGATAATGCGGCGTGTGAGCGTTTACATTAGGAAATACCGTGCGCGGGCGCACACCAGCTTTCACGTGGGGATAACCCAACCCATCGCCCGCCGACAATGCCCCTGTCACGCCGTACGCTCAACCTTCGCTAACTTGGGGTTTTCCTCGCGTTATTTCCAAATTTACAACTGTGCATTGAAAGACAAGTATTGGTTTGTTTGGTTTCCTGAAATCGGCGTTGTTTATTATCAGCCATTCCTTTCAACAATACATTTTAAAATTACTGAAACGATTTACTAATGCTTTCCAATGTTAATCTGCCTAAAATGGTTTCTCAGTTAAAAAAAACTGGGCACCGCGGTGATGTAATTTGCTTGTCCTCTGCGGAGGCGACGTAACCGCAATCGTTCATACGTAACAAAATTTCAGTTACAAGAGCTGGGTTATCCCATGCAGACAGATGGGCCGCGGGCCGCTTTCACCCACCTCATACACGCCACATCGCATCGTTATGTGCGCGAACTCCACTGGCGAATCCGATGGAAATACCCACCACGACGCGGCGGCTGCTTCGTACAAAATAAAATAATCATTTCGTGATCTCATGTGTGCCGCCAATCTTTGAAGAATTCTCTTTAAATAGGTACCTATTACTTTACGAATCACAAAACTCAGCTTTATGTAAATGTAGCCATTAAGCCATATCACATCAGAAGCACATGATGTGCTTTTCTAATAAGAGAAGATCGTAGCTATGTTCTCAAATCTCGTTTTTTTTTGGAAAAAACAAGTTTTCTTTACGAGAGCAGCTCGGGTAAATCCATATGTAAATGCGAGGCGACTTCCAACTGTATTCAAATCTTTTGCGACAAAACTGGCGGCTATAGTCGAGAATGCCTCGGGAAACCCAAAGATAATGCGACGCCGCATATTTCTACCTGCGCTAATATCTTGAATACCTACGATTGGAATTTCCAACGCAATAATCGGCAATGTCTTTCTAACGTTAGGGCGCCGGGTGGTGACATTGAGCAGGGAGGCCTTGACGGAGCACACCGCTAGGCGAGCGCTGGCACGTAAACAACGTGTTTTACGTACTTACTACTGGTTTTAGTCGAACTGTTTCTAGAGGCGCCTCTTAGAGAGTGCAAGCGCATGACGTAAGCAAGAAAAGGAAGAGTGCCTCCAGTTAATACTTTCGATCGAGTACGAAAGATTCGGTAAACGTAACTTTCTATTCGACCGTAACTATGCCTTCCGTAACGCTGATTAAGCTGTCGGCATGATGGGAACGCCGGCCACAACCGGATGACCAGTTTCTTTGTGGACAATGCCATACCTCTAGACTGGAGGAAAACCACAAACCTCTTTTGACGGTTACTTGATCAGCAATAGGATTTACCAAGGAGTAAATACGTTGTGAGTGGCACGCTGTTTGGAATTGTTTATGGTACGTGTTTTTATAACTTAGTCAATGACCATTAACTACAACAGCGGGCGATAGCTATAAATATCATTGTTAATTAAGAGCACTATTGGAGATAAAAAATGTTATGCGCATACGCAGTTTGTTGATAAGATGATAAATTTGCTACATACATATGAATCCAAAACTCATTATTTTCGCTTCAAAGAAGTTAAGTTTGTTATAAATTTCTGAAATAAAACTACGTTAGTGAGAGAACGGCGCGCGGTGGAAAAACCATGTTATGGGTTTTTACAATGTGATTCAGTAAGGACAGCAGAGTTCAACAGTTTTAAGGGGCTAAATTTTAAACTAAAGTAATACAGAATTTTATAACTACGTAACTAATGTTGAAAGATAATAAAAAGCACAGAATAGATAATAGTACTAGCGATAAAGTGAAGTATAGATAAGTATAAAAGTAGGGACTCACCATCAAAGTCTTTCTGATTGAGAACTGATGCTAGTTTTCTGTGAGGTTGTTCTTTTATAGGTGCTAGCATAGCTTTAAGACATTCTATATCACATTTTTCTGCAGCTATGTGGATTGGTGTTTTTCCAAAGATATCCCTCACATTGAGTGACGCCCCAGCGATCACCAGCATCTTTGCCACGACTGCATAGCCTCCCATCACTGCCAAGTGGAGTGGTGTCTGTCTGTAGTCGTTTGGTATATCCAGCAGAGATTTATCAGGACATAAGCGGATGAGGAGGCCCACGAACTTCTTTGAACCATGTACTGCCGCAATGTGTAATTGTCTGCAAAAAAACAATAACAGAATACAGGAAAAACTATTCATGCTATTGTTTGCAAGCAGTAAATATGAAAAACTCATTTCCAAGGTCATAAAATATAAGCATGTCTTTCCCCAGATATAATGACTGAATGAGGATTAACTCAAAGTGCAAAATATAATCTTTATTCCCCTTATTAATAAACGAAGATTAAGTTTACACCTAGTTTCACCAAATAGTTTGCTTAGGAATATGATGCTTTGAGATGTCAAAACATAAGAAGTAATATTGCTAAGCTAACTTTTTGGTTAAATTAGGTGTAAACTTGTCTCGTTTATTAATAAGGCTGTTGGTATATAAAAAACAAAACATGCTTCTATACAATGTTTGTTATTAGATTATTGGTGTAGGTAGAGCAAACTGGAGCTTTCGATGAAACTATTAATTTATATTTTGTGCCGTGCCTTTTGGGATTGAGCTCAGTTCTCTATTTTTAACCAACTTCAAAAAAGGAGGAGGTTCTATGTTCATCTGTATGTTTTTTTAATGTATTTTCGCCGATTATTAGATATGAATTGAATTATAGCTCTATAGGAGATATATTAGAAATTGTGTCCCAAATATAAATAACATGTTACCTCAATACTTTGGTAGATTAAAAATATTTTCAAACACAGGTATAGAAACTGATAATCTTAAGAGAAAACTTTCAATTATTTAAATAAGAAAAAATAAAGTATACATATTTATTTTCCTAAATTTCCTTTGTCAACCACTAAAACTCTTGTTTAACTATTATGCATTTAGATATTACACTAAATAGTGGTGAATTCCAAGCAATTTCTAACAATATTTTATTTAAATAAATTACATCATCACCATACAAAATATTACATGCATACATAAATAGTTAGTCATTACTATTGAAATTGTTTTAAATACCATTCTACATTTTATTTACTTAAGGTGCAGCAAGCTAACTTCATTTAAAAAAACGCATCTCAGGAATAAATAATGGTATCCTATGTGCTCCACTGAGGCCCAATCAAATACCTGGTTCAATTTTAAAAACAGACAGTCACTTTTGAATTTATACTAGTATTGATAGAAAGATTTGAAAAATGGAAAGTCGACTTAGAGTGGCCACATACAGACCGATCGCAATTTATCTACACAAATCTTTGGACTTACCACACACATGTGAGATTTTTCCGTAAGGAATTTTAATATATTATCGATATTCCAAAACTGGATTCCATTTGTATGTGGCCGGGCTAAATCTTGAATATTTTGACAAAGAGAAAGATATGACCATAGATCTTCTTTTATCAAGAACATTTATGTAGGTATATTTATATATACATGTATTCTTTATATTTAAAATGATATGTTACGATATTATGTACTACAATTGGAAAACCATTCATACTTTTGAAGGAACAAATAGGTTTTGTCTACATCCAAAACATGATGACATTGAGTGCTAAAGCAATGTTGGAGGCTTTGAAAGGTGGGAGGTAGAAATACTTACGTATCTCCTTCATCATCTTGATTGAAGAACAAATGTGTATGTGTGGGATCCTGAACTCTGGTTCTCTCACTTAAACTTGTTGACTGTGTTGGTAAAGGTGTATTTAAGTCCAAATTCGAGAAATTCGTACACAAATCTAAACCACTGTCTTGATTATCTTCTGATATATAATAACTTCCACTAGTCACTGTATCACTGATCCTTTCCGAAGGCGGACCGAGGTCGCCAGAGTCTAGAGAGTCAATTGGTCCAGAAAGGAAACCAGAATCCGCGTTTTCGTCATCTGGAACTTTGGTATCGAAATCCTTTTGCGCACTCATTTTGTGTTATTCACTACACTGTGTGGTTAAAACTAATAATGTAAACAAACAACAGTATTAAACGTAACACAAATTAGGTTTGAACATTGTTAATAAGTCTCCAACCGACAACGACAACCGTTTCACTGCCAATACGAATGTGCAATGAAAATAAAACTAAAATGTCTGACAATACATAGGAATTTGCTCGCCAGTCGCCACAGACAGGCCGCGTTCCGAATCACGCCAACAGTGCTCATAGCGTGTGACGTCATTGTACACCGGTCCAAATCATTAGCACGCTGTCAGCACGCTCACGATACTATTGATTCGGACCGCTCGTGAGAGCGCTCACACCGCTAACGTTGGATTGTTTTTAACAACGTAACCTCCAAAAGGGGTTATCTCGATAAAGTAAATATTAATTCTATGGGATAAGTAAATACAAAGGCAGTAATGAATATGAACCAAGTTTCTTCACTCTGACCAGTTATTTACTTACCAATTTATAAACCATCAAAGATTCAAAATACTTATTACCACTGCTAGCTCTCTCAACATCAATTTATTATAAGTATTTCGTTCGTAGCTTCGCAAAACACCTGCAGATCAATAAATTCAGCCATCTTTTCTAAAAATCACAAATAATAACCACAAAATTTAACAAGAATAAACTTTGACAAGGAAGTTTGACAGCTACACCGACAACGCTCACAGTGCTTTGGTAGAATACGCTGAGCGTCGTTAGCACATGCGATGATGTCATCTGTGACGTCACTGCAGCTTACGTGAGCGTCGTTAGCATGAATCGGTCCGGGTGTTAGCGCGCTCACAGTGCTGTAAGCGTGATTCGGAACGCGGCCACAGAGTGACAGAACAGAACAAAGTGAAGGAAGTGACAGTACAAAGAAGCAACCAACCACAGATTAAATTAGTTACGTTAGTAGGTAGGGGAAACAGAGTAGAGTTGATAAGATACGATGATACGATAGAGGAGAGTTTGTTGTTGGGGTAGTGGGTATGTGTTACATATGGCCCACTTATGCAGGCCACACACCATCCAATCGATCGTCCAATCGGCATGAAACTACCGATTGGATCCAATCTGCAGCTCGTCCATACACACCACACACGATCAATTCTAACTGTCCAATCGGCAGTGGCGATCGATCGTATGATTTTCTTAACCGACTTCCAAAAAAGAAGGAGGTTCTTATAATTCGATTGTATATAATAAATGTTTCATCATTGTTATTTTAATTTGAAAGTTGTTTTTGTTTTTATTTTTAGGTTTTTGAAAGAGATTTTTATTTTTTAAAGCTTATTTATTTTCAGCTGTTTGGTGGTAGCTATGCGTATAATATTGTTTCTCTATATATTTTCAAAATGCTAATGTCATTACTCAACTCAATTTCCATATTCACGCTGTCTATCCATTTTCCAACAAAAAATCATATAATTCGGTTCATAAATAAAGACATCAAGGTAGTTAATCATAGTATTTTCAGGATTACTTCAATTGAGAACTGCTGAACCGATTTTAAAAAGAAAAAAATTCGCAAGTAAATTCTTTGAAATAAAAAAAATAATCATCAAAATCGGTCCATACATATCGAAGATACGCGCGAACAATGATAAAAAATATATATACAATCCAAAAAAGAACCTTCTTTTTTTTAAGGCGGTTTAAAATACCAAAAACCTTCTCCTAAATGTAACAAATGCTTTTCTGGTAAGCACATCAAAATCGGTTGAGCTAAACTTGAGATAATCGTGGACAAACATACATATACAGGTCAAACTGAGAACTTCCTTTTTTTGAAGTCAGTTAAAATACTAAAACCTTCTCCTAAATTCAACAAATACTTTTCTGAAAACCGCATTAAAATCGGTTCAGCCAAACGTGAGATAATCGCGGATACACGTCAATCAGAGAACCTACCTTTTTTGAAATCGGTTAAAAGATAAAAGAAAGAAAAATAATAATCAAAATCAGTTTATAAATATCGAAGATACGCGCGAACAATGATAAGTTAAATAAATACAATTGAATAAAGAACCTCCTTTTTTGAAGTCGGTTAAGAAAATCATACGATCGATTGCCCACTGCCACACACCGTCCAATCGGCATGATCCAATCGGCATGATCCAGCCAAAATAATTTTACCGTCAGTTCGATCGTCCAACCGATCCACGGCCACACACGGTCAGTTTGGTTGGATCCAATCGGTAGTTTCATGCCGATTGGACGATCGATTGGATGGTGTGTGGCCTGCATTAGGTTCGCGAACTTCCGCACTCCAGTGTTACGCTAGAAATATACTATTGTGTTGTGTTGTGTCGTGTCGCGACGAGGTACGTATCGGTTTCATACATTTAGTATGGATAGAAATACATTATTGTGTTGTGTTGTGTCGACACGACACACTGTAATAATGTGTTTCTAACCATACTAAATGTATGAAACCGATACGTACCTCGTCGCGACACGACACAAGCTCCGGGAACCTGCAAAATAGGTTCGAGACGAGAGCACAAGGTTCGTGACGTGAACCTAAGTGGGTACAGTATCCACCCTTACGTTCGCGAACCCTGTATTTCCACTTTGGCTACAGTTCGCATGGCATGACTCAGCGATTAGACTGCTGGAATGAACCCTTCGTTTGATCTGTGGTAGCAGGCTATATTCCGAATCACGATAAAATCGATGTCAGGGTTGCGTTCAGAACCTACGCTCCGAGTGCAACATATCCACAACCAAACGCTCTAACGGCGTTCCAAACATTAGAGCGTGACGTTCGGTTGACACAACCATCCCGTTCCAAACGTCAGAGCGTTGCAACCAAACAACCATAAAAATGTATGGTTGTAAAACACTCTGACGTTTGTCTATAGAAAAAATGTCAATGTCATTTGACGTTATTTTGTATTTTGATGTTTTTGTGTCTGATTTTTAAAATAATCATGGTAGATGCTCAAAAAACGGATTTTATTTGATTTCGTATAAAGAAAAGTTTAAATTATTCGTATTCCAAATGGAAAATGAAGACTTTGTATTGACATTGACATTTAAAGTTCTTGGTCGTTCCTAACCTTAGAGTGAGTTAGAAAACAACTAAACAACCGCGCACTAAGGCTCTGAACGCAACCCAGCGCTCACGTTATCTGTCAAACCCATACAAAATCACCGACTCGGAACGCATTTTAGTGCGCTGTCATCGATTTTGCAGCCTTTGAAAGCATCTGTCAGTGTCAGCTGTCAGCTGTCCAGAAATCTAGAAAAAGAAGAGAAGAGAAAAAGGAAGGTTATGTTTACGTTTAATAATGTACTCTATGTTTACGTTTAAGTAGGGTTGATTTGATCTATTGTTTTTATTATAATATAAAATTCAAGATATTTGAAATCATATAATGTTTGCCGAAAAAGTTATCGAATTAATCAAAGAAGCTGAAAGGAATCAGGACACTATTGACCCTTTTAACGTGAGTATTAGTTCGACTTGTAAGTTATCTATCGTTGCGTTGGTAGGTCCAAAAAATATGTTAAATTATCTATCTAATTATGTACCTATCTTCAATTGATTGAATTCCATTCTTTGATTACTTTTGGTACCTACTATAACTTTTGTTTGTTAGTAAATAATAAAAACATAGATTTTTTCAAAATGTAATTAGAAAGAAACTGTTAAGTTAGTTACATACTTATGTTTCTAACTACCTTCTTAGGTATCTACCATTTCTGAATGACGCAGACAGGACAGAGAGAGACCATCATTGTATAAATTTATTTTACAGGATGAAAAAGTAAGACAGATTTTAGAAGAAATGCACACCTTGTTTAAATTGAACATGAATGATGCGTAAGTTTTTTTTAAGTTTAGATCAACATCTTTATTACCTTTATTGACGACCTGAGTGGTGCAGTGGTCAACATGCCGGTCTACCATGCAGAGGTCCTGGGAGAAGAGAGAGAGAGACTGAGAAATTGAAATTATGAATTTTAATTTCTGTGACGGGTCTGGGTTTTACTATTTTTAATAACTATACATTTAAAGCCGCATGACATCCACTGCTGGGTATAGGCCTCCCCTAAGGATCTCCACGACGATCGGTCCTGCGCTGCCTGCATCCACTGGCTTCCCGCGACCTTCACCAGATTTACATTTAAATGAATTTAAGTAGTATATCAGTTGTCTAGCACCAATATTACAAGCTTTGCTTAGTTTGGGGCTAGATGGTGCTGTGTGAAATTGTCGAAGCATTATTTATTTATTTACCTATTAGAAAGTTATAAGTAGCATTCATAGTCGAGGGTTATAATGAAAACAAAACTATTTTATAGAAATGCAACCACAGAAAACAAGTCTCTATGGACCACAGTGCAAGTGCGGCATTCCGCTCTGGAGCGGAACAAGCGCTGCCTGCTGGCATACTTGTGCAGTCGGATGGAGAAGATCAAGACCCTGCGCTGGGAGTTTGGGTCCGTGCTACCGTCCGATGTACGGGAGCTACTGTCTGATGATGAGTACCAGTGGTTCTCAAAGTACTCCACCAATTTGGCTACATACATGAGGTCTCTGGGGCAAGTAAGTTTAAAATAAGTTTGTATTTTTAATATTTTTATGCAACTATAAAATAATATACTAGAAAAAAATACAACTCGCACCAGATCATTCCATTATTTTGAATATTCAGTATTCAGTATTTTATTGCATCCATAAAGTAAATACTTATATTTTTTCTAGTATATTATTTAGTATTGTATAAAAATCAGATTGTGTGTGTAATGGGTGCCTATTGTTATTGTCATGCAGGAATTATTTTTGTCTCATTTGTATTTCTTTCTTAATTTCTTTAGCTTAACATTTGTCACTTTAAAGAATTATTCTTCTACGTAAACGTTGTGTACAGCATTTATAGGAATTTAATTTAAATGTGAAACCTAATTATTAGATCTTTAAAAATGTATCAAATTGTATTCTGTGGTTGTACAGTTGTACCTTTAAATAAATAAAATAAAATAAAATAAAAAATGACATTGCATTCACTGTTCAAGCAAAAATCTCAAATTTAAAAAGTTTGTATTTATTGAAAAGTAGTTAGAAGTTTAAAACAATGTTTTCAGCTTGATTTTATGAAAAAAAAAACTGAATTGATGTATGATATGAAATCTTAGAGGGTATTAAAAAAAACTATTTAGAAAACCCACAGCATTAAATAATAGAATATAATACCACCCTCTTTTGATCATTATTTACTCCTTTAAACAATAGAAACAGCCAAGAAAAAAAAGTTCTCGCTTTTGTTCTGGCTAGTGGCTCACAATGTTATAATAATATAGTGGTGGCTACATAATTAAAGATGACAGTTGATTTTCATACAAACAAGGTAACTTTGAAGCCTCGGTTCTTTGCCAGGGATAGTATGAGCTGTGATCTGATTATGGCTATCCAGTGACTGAATGTAGATCTAGATCTGGCGTCCTTAAGCAAATAAAATTATTTCTATTCTATTTCTTAATTATTTAACTGCTGCTTTATATAGATACACTGACATAAATTTCCTTCTACAGTAGGTAATTAAAATAGCTATATAAATATGGTAAATATTTATCTTTTGTTTGTATGAATCATCAATAATAATCAGATTACCCAGTCTTATTCATTGGCAAATTGTTTATACACAGGAATCGGGTTTTCACAGGTACCCATTGGTTTTTCAATGGTTATTAGTTTGAATTGAACTAATACCCACGGAAATAATCCAACACACTTCCGTTGAACTCCCTATTGTAATGATAATATTATTAACTATGTACTTGGGTACATAACATTTGTGAGTAAAAACCGCATGTTGCTCGCTCCAACAGCACAGTGGTCGTATCACGGTATGATAATGCAATTAGTATATTATAATGACAGCTTTCTTATGCGCTTGTTTTATCCGAGCACTTTACATCTCAGATGGCAGGATATTTATTTAGTTAGTTTTTATATTAGTGCGGATCAATAATATAAGAACTATGATTATGCTATGCTTTTTGAGGCGCTCCTGTAGGCCAGACGACAGGTGGTTTCAGATAGAAAAAGGTCGGAATTTAATGAAACTTGGAGATGTTGTTCAGGGATGGTTAATTAACATTTTGTCAAGTTTTGGACCTCGAGGACCCTGTGCAAAAAGAGGAGGGGGGGGAGAACTGCAAAAATCTCGACCTTTCGTCAGTTTTTCGTCAATTACCTTTTTTCCTTACATCCTACGACAAAAGCGTTCAGAAACATTTTGTAGTACGTGAAATTATCTACAATTTGAGTACTCACATATGTCTGTATGTCAATTCCTTACTGAGATATGGCGCTTCGCAGAAAATATTATTTTCCGAAATTCGCTAAAAATACCTTAAAAAAGCAGAAACCAACCTTATTTCTTATTTTAATAATAATAATTGTTGTTATTATGGTCTCTTGTTAGAATAACTAATTTTGAACCCCCCCCCCCAATCCCCCCTCCCTTCCCCACCTAACCCCAATTCTCAAAAGCTTATTTTCTACTGTAATTTCATATCAACCATATATCATGTCGGTAATATTGGTATTGACATTAGTTACTTTTTAGACCGATATTCCCTCTCCCTCTTCTTCCCTCCACTACATAATTGTTCCAGGGTAGGTAAAAAAAGACGTAGTCCTTTCGTAAACAAAATTAATGATATTAACAAAATTAAGGTTTACTAGGCAACAGAGATATTGTTGAAAGGTCTCTCATACATAGTAGGTACGCATTTGTACTCATTACAGTTCCTGTCGAGATTTTTTAGCCGTTGGTTCTGCTTCTAATTGCTCGTCGTCGTCCTGCACAATCAGGCTGTTAAGGACGTCCTCGCCGTCGTCGTATTCGTCGATTATGTCTGACGAGTCCTCCTCGTTCAAATCAGTTGCAGGGGCGTTTTCGCAGGAGTGGCCTATGCAGTACTTGCACATAGCTGAGCATCTAAGACCTGCTTTCTTGCAGCTGCAAGCTCCGGTGCTACAGCCTTTGCTGCACTTGCAGGAAACAATTTGGAGGATGTTATCTGGCGCAGCATTTTTCGTTGTGGGGATTGGTAGTACCACTCGCGTGGTTAGGCTCCAGCCCCAAACTGATGGGCGAAGTTCATTACCTAACCACGCTTGTACTTGCTGGTAAGTGCGGAGGGAGTGGCAATTGGCAGCGTCCCTTGTCGGTGGTAGGCGGGCTAGTTCCAATTTAGCCTTCGTCACTGATCGTGTAAATAATCTTTTCTCCAGCGTCCTTGATTTGCTGAGGAGTAGCGTTTGATGTAAGAAACGGAGCCACTACTGCAGAGAGGGCGGTATTCTTCATATAGGTGCTGCAAATTTTCTTCTTCCCCAATCCATACGGTGCTGACGTGGTATCACACCCACTCACTGCGTGGAGGAAAAGTATATCTTTGGGAGGAAAGGAACAGGAACTTGGTGAGTAGAGGACACTAGGACCACCACCTCTTCCACTTTTCTGAAGATAGATGTTCTTTATGGACATACCCAATGCCGTCAACAGAATAAGTATGTCCACATCTTCAGCAATAATAATGACGCTGTCGAATTCGCTAGCTTTGGATATGGCGGTGTTGACGATCAACACGTCGGCGTCTTCATGTGCTTGCTTCACTTCGATGCTAGCATTCGCCATTCGTGTCATCAACATCGAAATGAATGCGCTCTTATTGTGATCGTTTGCCAAAAACTTTTCATGGGGAAGGGGGAAGGGTGAAGGGAATATGAAGGGTGAAGGGATATGAAGGGTGAAGGGATATGAAGGGTGAAGTAAGAAATAAGGTTGGTTTCAGCTTTTTTGAAGTATTTTTACTGAATTTCGGAAAAATATATTTTCTGCGAAGCGCCATATCTCAGTAAGGAATTGACATGCAGACATATGTGAGTACTCAAATTGTAGATAATTTTACGTACTACAAAATGTTTTTGAACGCTTTTGTCGTAGGATGTAAGGAAAAAAGGTAATTGACGAAAAACTGACGAAAGGTCGAGATTTTTGCAGTTCTCCCCCCCCTCCTCTTTTTGCACAGGGTCCTCGAGGTCCAAAACTTGACAAAATGTTAATTAACCATCCCTGAACAACATCTCCAAGTTTCATTAAATTCCGACCTTTTTCTACCCAACTCCACTTCTTGCGACTTGTCGACCGGACTACTGGTGGAGCTTGACAGACTGATCCTATTCGATCACGTTTGTTAAACAACGCTCGGTCTGGCCAGGAGTGGCATTACAACTGAGAGCTTCCGTGCTTCGGAGGGCACGTTAAACCGTTGGTCGAGGCTGTTGTCATCTGATAACAGTTGTTAAGCCAAATCAGAGGCCTTTGCGGGCGGCTTGATAAACTCTAACACCAGAGGTGGCCACTATTCTTCATACGATAAGAAAGAAGCAGATCCTGATCCTTAGATCTATAGACGGGGGCGCTGACGTCGACTGGTAGGTACCTAATTGCATACACAAAAGCGGAAAATAACGACACAATACGTTTAGTACAATAATATTCTGTAATACAACCCTGGAAGAGACATATTAAAATAACGCGTTATCAATAAACACGACTCAACGTCACACGTAATAATTTTCCTTCAGCGGGATTAGCGACCTATATTAAGTTACAAAGCACTAATCACTACACCACACTAATGATTGTACGGATTGTACCTAATTTGTTTTTTCAGGACATTGGGTATAGCGGCATCGATCTAACAGAGAACTTGCGCCCACCGAAGGCGTTGTACATGGAGGTGGTGTGTCTGGCGGACTACGGCAAGCTGGAGCTGAGCGACGGCGACGTGGTGGCGCTGCGGCGCAACTCGCGCCACCTGCTGCCCGCCGACGAGTGCCAGACGCTCGTGAGGCAAGGCGTGCTCAAGCAGATCGTGTGATTCATAAATATAGTGTTTAATCTACTTTTGTTGGGTTTTATTTAGAGCTGGCTTTGAATTCCACCACCCGTTCACATCTCGTGGGTGTCGTAAAAAGCGACTAAACTGCCCGCGTCTTGGAGACTGTGACTCCCCTGTGCGCTGTGTCCAAAAGGGAGTCACAGTCCCCAAGACGCGGGCAGTAGCGACTCCTAAAAACTCGGCCCCACTGCGTTCTCCAACCCTTGTCTAAATGGCGATCAAGGTAATAAGCTGGACAGGGCAGGATCGATCTTCATGGAGGTTGGTTAATAACCTTTGGTTCTACTTATCTAAGTATCTAAGCTTACTTAACAGACTCGTAAAAATTATAAAACCAAACTTATTTTTTAAGTAAGTACCTACTTACTAGTCAATTGTTTACAATGTAGACTATCTTGGAATCTTAAAATCTATAAGTACGCAAACGATACTCTACAACCAAGTTCCGAGTTAACGATCTGTAGTAGGTGACGCACCCGGGGCGAAAAGTTCCCGCGAGTTGCCAGGTCAGCGTTTACCTACGAATGAGAAGACGTTGCAACTTGCGCCATAATTTAATTTTATGTGACACTAACGTGTTTCGGTGATAAACAGCAACGGCCGATATCGCGCCGCCAACATTTAGCAAACTGGTTTAGAGGGGCTTCCGAGGCAGTTCGAATGGAAAACGTAATCACTGTTTGTGTTCTTAATGAGATTTGATCATCGAAATGTATCGATGACTAGGTACCACCTTCCTGCGAAGCTTATCGTGCAAGTTCTGACAGAGTTTGCATAATAAAATAAGTATAATCTATATCCACCAGCACTCAGCAGCACTCAGACCAAATTATTTGATCTGAGCAGCAGCAGTGCATTGCGTCAAATCTCGGACTTTGCCCCCACATCGAGTCGTTGATTACGCGTCATTGATTAAAATTACTTTGGTATTTTCCACATGGTTTAAATTATTCCCTCAATCCATATGCCTCACTGACTTAATCCGAATATTAGGTACCACAGAATAGATATTTATTTACCTAACATGGGTACTAAGATCATCTATCATTTTTATTAGGGTTCCGTACCCAAAGGGTAAAAACGGGACCCTATTACTAAGCCTCCGCTGTCCGTCTGTCTGTCTGTCTGTCACCAGGCTGTATCTCATGAACCGTGATAGCTTAGACAGTTGAAATTTTCAGTGTTTCTGTTGCCGCTATAACAACAAATACTAAAAATATAATAAATTAAATATTTAAGGGGGGCTCCCATACAACAAACGTAATTTTTTTGCCGTTTTTTGCTTTATATTAATAACGACAACAGGAAGACAGTTGAAATTTTCACAGATGATGTATTTCTGTTGCCAATATAATGACAATTACTAAAAACTGAATAAAATAAATATTTAAGGGGGGCTCCCATACAACAAACGTGATTTTTTTCCGTTTTTTGGTACGGAACCATTCGTGCGCGAGTCCGACTCGCACTTGGCCGGTTTTTTCGTATTGTTGTGTAGCAGGGGTTCCCAACCTTTTACCCTTTGCGCTCCACCCAACGGTGAGGAAAACCCAATATGTTTTTTTTGGGTTTTTATACTTACTATCTGGAGCCGCTCGTCGCGCCCCCTTTGGATAGCTCTACGCCCCACTGGTTGAGAACCCATGATCTATAGCTTACCTACGAGTTTAAGTTGTAAGTTTTAAGGGAAACAGGCGACACATTAGTGTCAGAACGAAAACTGTTATCTTTCGTGAGCATATTAGCACATGCGTGCCAGTTTTTAACGTGTCAGTTGCAAGTTGCATTGCAACTTATCTAGATTTATATTTAAACTCAAACAGGTGATGAGTCAACCAGTAGGGAAACAATAGACGCACATTCTGCGGTTTGGCTAAAATTGATAATCCTGCTAGGTAACATTAAAAATGTGAAAGTTGTTGGATGTTTGTTACTCAATCACGGAAAAAACGGCTGAACGGATTTGGATGTTTGGCAAAACATAGAATACTTGGTAGTACCTAGTTTTTATCCCGGTCAAAGGTTCCTTAGGGATTTTCCGAGTGTCCACGCCTAATAATAAAGGTTTACATATACCGAAGTAGTTTTGCCCCAAAAAAAAAAAACAGCGCAAAACCCGCAAAACTACTTAGTTTATTTGTGAAGTAACGTCATCACCAAAAGTCTTTGGTCATCACGTTCATAAACGAAATTAAGATCATGCGTCAATTTCTACCCGACATTAAACATGTTTACTGCTCATAATTTAGTTGTAGATTTATTGGTATTCCTATTCCATATTCTACCCTCCGATGCGAGATAAAAAGTCCAATTCTGAATAAAACTGGAATGGATTTGGCGGCCGCCCAAGACCGGCCATAAAGCATGTTTGTGGGGCGGGCGGCGGCGATGGCGACCCTGCTTACAATTACGATTCGACACCTTATAGCCTTTTCTTTTACTTTTCTCCTCATTTATATAATGATAACATGAGATCCAATAAGCATAGGTAGTCGTCGACTCCATGTCTATTCATTTTCAAGGAAATCAAAATCTACACCATGCGACGACGGTCTGTCATTGTTAAAATAAAAGTCAGGGAAAGTCAAGACGACATTATTTATTCTGTGCTACGACCACCTACGAGACGGCCATTGAAATTGGAAAAATCTATGAAAATAGCCAAAATGATGAAAGATCGAAAATAAGTTGGTAAATTAAGTAAATAACTAGACTAACGTTTACCGTGATACCTTTTAAATTACAAAAACAACTCATACCTACGTATGTAAATAGAAAATATCGACTTACATATAAGTAAGTAGTTATCTAGGTACTTGCGTCACTACGAGATGTAATAATCTAACGAGCTATGAATAAACAAATAAACGTTTTGTTTGCTTCGAATTGCTACGAAAAGATAAGGACGGCCGTCACGCCCTTTCAAGGAATATTTTTTATTTTCTCTGGAATATGGAGCAGTATGAGTTCGGGGGTTTTGTTTCCGATAGCAATCTAACTACTCTTTTTACCCGACTGCAAGGAAAAGGTTATGTTTTTAGCTGTAGGATAACTTCTAAAACGTTCATCGGGCGAAACCCAGCTCAAGTAAGAAGTAAACGAACTAACATTGTTTATTTACGTGAAATCACACCATAATGAGGCTTTTTAGCTTGGTGTTTGCATCTTGTAAGTAGGTACCTATAGTTTGACTTTATGACTTTTTAAGATAGGTACAAATATTTATTTGTTAGAACAAAAATATATTTTTTTTACTCTTGAATTTTCGCGGAACTCCTGAGAGCCTGTTACGGAAACCCCAGGGTTCCTCGGAACACCATTGTGGACTATAAGTATACAGGGTTATTTGTAAAACACCAACAACCTCACAGGAGTAGATTGCTAACGTCATAAACAACAACATTTGTTTTACGACTTTTCCGAAAACAGACAAGAAAAATTCTACTTTTCATTCATACAAAATTCCATCAGCTGTTCGACCATTTATATGGAAAGTTGATTATTTTTGTCTGTTTTCGGAAAAGTCGTAGAACAAATGTTGTTGTTTATGATGCTAGTAGTACCTAATCTACCTATTCCTGCGCGGTTGTTGGCAGGGAGGTAGGTATTTCGAATTTCTGCACGGGCGGATAAGATTGGGCCGCCCCTACTCAGGGTTACCAACTTTTCTAGCAGCCGGCATATCCGGACAACAAAGGGGATGGGTATGTATGAGTATTATTGTATGAAGAGGGTCTATGTCTAGCAAACACGGCCGCGCAGCGCCATTTTTAGTCAGTTTCATCCACAAATCTTGTACCTACTCTTGCCGGTCAATTGTGTAACAAACGGCCGCGCAGCGCGATTTTTAATCTGTTTCATCCACTAATCTTGTACTCTTGCCTGTCCATAATAAAAAAAACGGCTGTGCAGCGCGATTTTTTGTCAATGTGGATTTATACGCAATTTTTTGTTGCGTGCGGGTAGTCATGGGACGAGAAGGCCATCTGGCGCGCGGTAGCTTATTCCACGCGGACAAAGTCGCGGGCGGAAGGCTATTACGATGCTATGGAAAATACGTCGCTGGTTGTTGGTATTTTACAAATAACTAACTAAGATAATTAAAGCCTAACCTAATTAGCCTTGCTTTGCTTGCAAATGCAACTGATCTGATATGCTTCTATCTCTATCAGATCTCAAAGTGGGGAAACACCGCTGGATGGCGATAGCGGTATCTTTGTTAAAGAAACCCCAATAAAGGTTTCAATTTATTGAAACGATAACAAATATTACTTACAGATTTATTTTGTGATCAGATAGATGACACTTGGATGCCTTTCAATGTTTTATGGTAAAGAACTGTAGGTTTTTAAAAGCAACTGATAGATTTTGGTGTTTTTATACGACGTGTAATGGCTAAATAAACCTATTTGTAGGTAGGAACCATGAACCATATTATGTTTATATACATTGACATATTTTCGTTATTAATTTTTGTATGAAACAGCTGTTTTTTTTCGCGATTTCAGAGTTGGTCCCACAGTAAAAGTTGTTCAGTTTGATGGGCCCTATCTACCATATTCTGGTTTAGCCAATAATTAAACGTTGTAGATCACTTTATCCGATTAAATATACTTATCTATACGAGATACAACGCAAGAAGTGTGTCTAAAGGTTCCTCCACATGCATAGGCCCGGCCTGCAGGATCGTAAGGAGAGTGTAGGGGAGGCGCGGCCTTCTCAGGACTGAAGAGGCCGCGCCTTCCCCTACACACGTTGAAAATTGGCCGGAAGGCCGCGGGCGGCCGTGCCTCTCCGTACGATCTTGCAGGCATGTGGAGGTGGAGGATCCATAATAGTTGCTCAGAAAGTTCCTATGCTACAAAAATATTCAACTGAGTAGGTAGTTGAAGTAGGGGAATATACAAATAGGTACCTAGTTAGTTACACCTTACTAACTTTTTTGTTTTCACTTTCGATATTTGCAACTTTCACTGTAAAATCTCAGGTTTAACCAGTAAAATCACGAACAGGGTTGTCGATCAAATCAAAGCACTTATGAACGAAAAAATATGAAAAATGCTTAGCAAGTTGGTAGTCCTCACAACAAAAATATATCCTAGGTACTACGCGAATTTACCAGTATGTTCAAAAGTGCATGATTCACTGTATAATAAAAAATGTTTTAAAATGTTTTCCGTCATACATCTTGCTGATTAGCACCTCATGCCTTGTCAAACACTCTTGATATTGTGGCGTTATGTTTGTGCAAATTTTGTCAGAACAGGGATATTACCTACCAAGGTACGTTTATGATGTTAGGTAACTAGGTAGGTACTTAGTTCATTTCATTCCTTCGTGTCGTATTTGCACCAAGATTAACAATTTACAAATATCACGCCCAACGGCCCAAACAATATCATTTAAGAACTGGAAACCGTGGGAAATCGAGTCATACTCAAAAGTTGTGGTTTTGGATTTACCCGCGACAAGGAGGCACTATTTACAGAGGGCCATTGGCTTTAATCAGAGTTCAGTTGTTTGACTGATATCCGCCGGTTTTCCCGATGTTATTCAATAGGTCGAAGAACTTAACGGTGTCCCGTGTCCGTAATTAGATAATGTCGTTTGTTGTTGTTGACTGGAACTTGTTTGCACGTGGTTCGGAGAAAATAAAGGTCAACAGCTCTAGATTTTAGCAAGCGACATGTTTATTGAAAATAATAATCACCTCGTGGGTTAGCGAATCAATAGTGTAATAGGGTGAAATGCCCTTAATTCGGACACGTAAGCAATTTTTGAAATTCATTTTCAAATATTTATATTAAAATTGAACTCCAGCTTTGTATTTTTTGTTATTTACGATTGCTAGTTGATTGTTCTTAATAATAATAGTAAGAAAATCAAGGAAACAATAATAGTAAAATTATGAAAATTTTTAATATGTCGAGTGACCCAATTTCCCTAAATTCGGACACGTCGTACGTATGCCCTAATTTCAGACGATTTTTTCCCTAATTCGGACAAGGTGAAATAAACACATTAAAATAGTTTTGTTGGGGGTTCTGCCGTTTGGCCAAATTATTTTTGGTCAAATTTCACTTCCCAAAAAACGTATCGCACTAGTTTCATTTCCCAAATGAATCTTTGGCAAATTTACATTTCGCATTTTATTCACTTCGTCAAATTATCATTTAGCATATTTTTACTTTGTCAAGTTTTATTAGGTCAAATGTTTATTACGCAAACGTTTTATTTTGTCAAATATTATATTCCAAAAAAATGTTTGCTAAAATTGACACTTCACACACTTAACTTATTTATAGCGTAAGTTTGGCAAATGATAATTTATTTTTACTGATACAGGAATGCAGTACAGGAGCATATAGGAATTCCAAGTATAAAGGGAACAAATAGCAGAAATAAATATTATTGATAATCGTAACAGGATAATGGTAAAATTATATTTATTTTCATAAATTAAGAAACTAAAAACGATTTACTACTTATGTTTTTTTTAATCAAATAAGTAAGTATTTAATAATCTTAATTTTTTAAATAAGTTGCGAAAAATTTAAGAAAATTGGGAGGATTATAGCACGTATTAATAATTATGAAATAGTGTAAAATTCAAGGCTTATTAAATTACTTTATTTCCAGTAAATAAAGTTAAAAAACATTTTCTCATTTTTTGGCAATGTTTTTGTAATTTTTTGGAGTATCTAGATAGGAGGTTTTCTAAAATATTTTTTTTAGATAGGTAACAAGAAGCTATTCCCTATAAAGTTAGGGTGAAATTGGTATCGATTAAATAGTACAATATTGCGTTAGGAGATTTTGGCCGTGACATGTGAAATTGTATTTTATGTTGCATAAAAACTAAAAATAGCTAAAAACTAAGGTAGGGGGTATTGGTACTTCATCGTCAATTTGTATCTTATGCACTACTCAAATTAATATGTAAATCGTATGCCATGCAATATTTTGGGAAGAGTATGTTTTGCCAAACGATACATTTGACTAAATAATATTTGGTAAAATGAAACTTTGACCAAGTAATTATTTGCTAAACAATAATTTGCCAAAAAGAGTTTTGCTAACTGAAAAAATGCGATAAGTTGTTTTGCCAAATGTTTTTTTGCCAAATGAAAATTTGCGTAAAATAGTTTGCGATGTAATATTTTGGAAAACGTTTTTTGCCCAAACATTAGTAATCCGTTTTGTTGACATTAAGATCGAATAATCAATATGTGAGTGAGATTGTGATGTGACTTGTGATGTGAGTCACACACATCACAAGTAAAACACAAACCTTATGATAATAATGGTTTATAAGGTAGGTATATTATTGAAACTTAAAGTATTACAAGCACTGACGTATATTTACGTAGGCGTATCTAGTGATTACCTACAAGTAAAACTTTTTCTACACTTTCAAGATAAGGTAATTTTCAGGCAACTCTTGTCTTTAAAATAAATGTTAATAAAATTTGTGTCCCAAGCAAAATCCCATGAGCAGGTAATTACCGTGTTTGGATTCCAAGCTCTCTTGCTGGCTAAATAAACCCGTGAGTGGCATGTGCGTTGTCACGTAGGCACAGAACGCTGGTTAGCTGGTTACAAGGTGCCCCTGTCTTTATATTTTGGTGCCCTGTTGTGTTGTTTGTGACCCTGCGTGCGTTGAAGTTGGGAGATTATTGACTAGGTATACCTAATTACCTACCTCCTAATTGTATCATCATTGCAGTTATATAGTATAGTAGGTATATAATAGTATAGTATATAATATATAATAGTATTGAAAATAATTACTTACCTAAGAAACTATGTTATTAACGTTTTTCAACTTCAAAACCATTTTAAGATCGTGTCCTTTACCTACGTGAAAAGCAATTGGAAATTTTTGTGTCTCCAACCGCCTCTGGGGTCTAGTGGTTCGCCCACACCCGTGTAATACGTAAGAGTTCCGGGTTCGATTATCCCATGGGGTGTACAATGTGTAAAGTTCATTCGATCGCAGTGTCGCCCTTTTCTCGCGCTGACTTTGCACGTGCCGCTTATTGTCAAGGGATGCCGCCGCATAAACAAAGGATACCGCGTGCGGCGTACACCTAGGGGTGCCAGATTGGAAGTCCAAAATATCTGGAGAATATTTGAAAATGTCGGGATTTTGTGGTTATTGTCGGGAGAAATAAAATAACTATTTAAAATACATATGTAACTTAAATAAAACGGCCGATTTTTAGTCAGTTTCATCCACTAATCTTGTAAGTTTTCATCTTGCCTGCCAATTGTAAAAAAACGGACGTGCAGCGTGATTTTTAGTCAGTTTCATCTACTAATCTGGTATCTTTGCCTGTCTATGGTAAGACAAAATGGCCGCGCAGCGCGATTTTTAGTATGTTTTATGCAATAATCTTGTAATCTGTGGTTTCATCCGTGAAAATGTTTGCTTTTTAGAGAACTTTTGGAACAGCTGATTTTCCGGGAGAGTTTTAGATTTTTCGGGAGTCGGAAGATCACTTGGAATTCCGGGAGAATCCAGGCGAATCCCGACCATCTGGCAACCCTACGTACACCCGCAAGTGAATTTGGATTTTGGCAGTTTACATAGAAGTGCCGTAGTCAAAGGTTGCGTTTGATACCGGTATTCCTGTCTTTGAACACAGGTGCTTGCGGGTGTACCGACACTACCTAAGCGAACGGACTTTACTCGGTTTGGTTGGTGGTAGGGCTTGTTTGAAGTCCGCCTGGCTAGCTACCACCACTTACCTAAGTCTGACGCCATTTATAACAACAGTTTAAAAATTGTTGTGTTCCGTCAGTTAGAGGCAAGATAGCCAGTTCCTCAGTGATGAGGAGTCCGGGTGTAGTGCGCTTCCACCGCCTTATCGTCACTTAACATCGGGTGGGGTGAAGGCCAAGCAAAGCACTATCCCGTTGTACATTGAAAAAAATATAAAATCTGTAAAATATATGATACTTATTACAAGTACTTCAATTTGCTAACGTGGAAAATCTTTTAGAGATTCATCAATCTTTTACCCCAACAGCCGATCTTACTTAATCTATTTCCGTATAAAATACCTAGATCGTTCTGAATAATATCGCCAAATAAACCCAGTGAGTGACTAAAAAAACTGACCAAGTGCGTGTCGGGCCACGCGCCGTAGGGTTCCATAGTTACCTTATACCATACGATATTTAATACCACTATAATTTTTTGTCTGCAAAAATAACTTTGTTTTTCACAGTGTTGGTATGAATGACAAAGTTATGTTTGCGGTTTTGAAAAATGTGCTATATCTCAAAAACTACTTATTATACCTTGTTCAAACCAATTTTCGTTGAAAGTATTTATTAAGATCTACAGTATATATTTTTTTTAGATTTTTGACTCTCTTATTTCAAAAGTTAGAGGGGGGGGGGGGGGGACACACATTTTACCACTTTGGCAGTGTTTATCTTTCAAACGG